>OY998166.1:57730902-60230902 GCA_963921995.1 Oxystoma pomonae
CACTGGACCTCGACTTGGTTATATTTATCAAACTTATACAAATCACTACTGGCGCCCCCTATAGATTGGGTTTACGAACTACCGGTGTATAAATTTGGACAAAAATGGGAAAAATGAGATCCGACAAAAAGTTTGCGAGGAAACAGGGCTGGACATAAGAAGTCTAACTCGATATACACGTAAAAAAAGACGAGATCCGTTTTCGGATCTCGCCTTTCAAAAATGATCTCGTCTTGCCTAATTTGAACTTAAAATGATCACGACATGCCTATTTATAAATCTATATACATATATTTTTTTTTAAGAAGATGATATATTTCCGGTTTTTATATTGGACATCAAATAAAAATGATGGACCGGAAAAAAGCGTTTCTGGAAACGAAAAAATATTTTTACTGTTTGCATCTTAAGAACTTTATTGCATTAATTCTACCTCTTTCGAAATAGACTAAAAGCAAAGTCAAATTGGATGAATTAAAATTTTTTATTTACAGTAGTGGAAGAAATGATATTTCCTGTTCCTCAAATAATAACTTAATTATATTTTATTATATTTTTATAGGTTGGGTCTTAAGAGTTTTATTGCATAAATTCTACCTCTATCCAAATAGCCTCAAATAAGAGCCAAAATGGAATAACAGTACTGGGAAGATTGTCAATTCGATTCAAACCGAAGTGGATATGAAGACAAGGATGAGATACTTCCTGTTCTTCAAATCTTATAAGCATTAGATAAATTCTACTTCTATCCAAATAGCCTCAAATAAAAGGCGTAAAAGAGGAGTTAAATCTTTTTTGACCGTACTGGAGGGCTGTCAATTCGATTAAAAATCCAAATGGAGAACCAAACTACGCTTTTATATACCAAATGGTTATGCAAGAGACGATGGCATTTTTCGTGTTTTTTAAGATTTATCAGTATCAGATGAATCTACCCACCTAAACTATTGACTTAAAACACACATAGAATTTATAGAGAAGTAGTTTAATATTGCGCATCAAATAAAAGTGTTGGGTCAAGAAATGATAAAAAGTTAACGCTTGACGACGATAAATAATGAAATAAGCATGCCTAAAGTTGTCGGATGAATAATTAAGTTGCCTTAATTTTTTTCATTCAGAACACACGTCGTTAAAAAAATAGAGACGGAGTACAAAATTGGTTGATTAAATCAATTCGTTTGTGAGTGTGCCAGTATGGCACTGTCCACTGTGACCACTATTGGGTCTATTGTGGCTCCCTTTCAACATTTTTTGTTGCTCCAGAATATTCAGCCCCTTTACGACATTGGTAAATCAACAATTAATAAAACGTATTTAAAATGTTTAAAAAGGTATGATGATCTTTTGGCGTTTTTAGAGACTGATAGTTTTTTGTTATCTATGTGCTGTTAGAAATAAGGTATTAAAAAATAAAATAACATAGATTCCGGAATAATGAAATTGGAAAGGTCAAAATGCGTCAAAAAATAACATAACAAAACAAAATAAGCCTTAACCAAGCATAAAATAGAACCAATAGATATCCCTCCATCCAGCCAAAATATTTCAAAAATATTAAAACATTAGAAGCAGATAATGTTAAAAATTAAATTTTAGTAATGAAAAGAATGAGCAAGATTGACCAAGCAGAAGAAGATGACTAAAAAAGTAGTATTTATATCTTATTTGGCTCGATGGTGGTATCCAAAGCAGCCATCTCGATTCAAAAAAGGTAAGGATAAAAAATTGACCAATACTTGCCCTTTTCACTTAAGTTATCATATTTATTCTACAGCGTATTACAAGAGAAATGCGTTAAGCCTAAATTGACCTTTTTAAAGAAATTATTTTGACAATGAATTTAATTAAAACATACAATCGGCGAATCGACAAAAACGAGCCTCACAGATGTAAAAATGTAAAAACTGCATATCAACTAAAAATAATAATAAAATTCGTTCCCAAATAACATGTCTAAATGGTTTTAAAATGGATGACTTTTATAACATTTTTTAAAATTATATATATATTATTTCCAAAAAATGTTTTGGTGTTAATGAGTTGGAAAAGCTAAAAATTTAATGATTAAATTTTCAAAGGTGGGTAAGTCTGTACTTGCCGAAAAAATCAGTATATCTGGAGGTAATTCAGGAAAGTAAAGACCTTATTTATGTGTCCGTTTATGCTAAAAGTTCATCGTTTCCTGAAAATTAAAATAGTTGTAATGTAATCCCTCTTTTTATGTTTAAAAAATGAGGGGTATGTTATGTCATGATCATGCTGCCACTTGATTTAAATTAACAAACTTATTGTGGTTTGTCATTTGGTTTCAAAATGATTAAGATACTTCTGGAATTTAACTTTGCACTCTGTATACCTAGGTGTATTCATTTACAAGCATGAAAGGCAATAAGCAAATTTTGTTATGTTCAAGATATCAAATAATTTAGTTAAAAAAACTTCTTTTGTTCTTCGTGATCTGCGTTAAATGCAACTTAGCACTTTGTTTACATTTAGCTTAATCTAAAGATAAAACTTAAGTTTAATCTGAAATTGTGTGACTTTTTTACGTACAATGCTGTATGCAGTAGAAGATCATTCCGAAGACGGAAAAATTGGGTATCGGCTGCAGCAACAAATAAAACCACTTTATTCCGCCGCATTTAACAAAATGAATACATTTTTTTAAATGGCTGCGCTTTCCACCTGAGCCTACACATAATTTTCATTTCGTTCTTTTTTTACTTTTAAACTCGCCTTGATCGCCGCCACTAACTTGGGTATAAAATCAGCTTATAAAACAATTTATTTACATAAGAATGACGGTCAGCAGATACAATCTTCTTTAGCGGATTAGATACATTAGTATTTTAAAAATATGATCATGTTCTTAAAATTCGACAAATATTATTATCTACATACAGGGTGACTGTTTAAAAACACTTCACCCAAAATCACTCTGAAATCCTAAATCGCCGTCAAGGGTGAGAAACTTACTTAACTGCCTAAATACAACTATTAGGGACTTATTGGACGTTACTCTATAAGGTTTTACCATAATAAGGGAAAACCGAATTTTATTTAGGTTGAACCTTAACCATACTTTAAAAAAAAGTGTTATTGGAAGTCGCATTACTTTTCCTCTTTTTTCCAAAAATCCACAAGACTGTTTTTGTTTATAAACAAAAAACTAAAAATGCAAAGAATATGAAAAAGTCGTGTCGAAAATCCAACCAACCATCACCATTATCCGTGCTACTTGAGGTTTTGTTTAAAGATAAGGGACGTACGGTAACTGTACCGAATTAAGGGAACGCCGTCTTTTATTACGGTTCCCTTAATAAAAACGCAGGTCACGCGCATGCTCAGATGTCAAATGTCAATTTTCCGTAATAAGGGAACGCGAAAATGTACGCTCAATAAGTCCCTATTATTGCCTGTTTATTTTAGACTTCTACTACATGTTTAGTCATTAACATGATGACTAGAGCATAAATTAAGCCATAAATATTTTTTTTTCCTGCTATAGCGGGAAGAGACAGTAAGTGCTTTAAATAAAATTTCAACAGTTTCACATTTGCATTATCTATTACGTACCTTTGTAAGCAACTTCGTAGTTGGAAAATTTTTTAGGCCGTTCTCTGGCTTTTACTACTACCACTATTATTACCACAATGTAGTAAAAATCAGCTCAATAAAAATGTGCTTCATTGGTTCATTACTAAATTGCTCAACTAATGTAATAAAATGAATTTTTAGCAGTAAAGCAAAAGTGTTATTTACTTACCTAGATATTTTCCATAAGGAAATGGTATGCATATGTATAAGTAGGTATAGTTTTTACGTGAGTTTGTGGCTAGGATTTAAAGTGTATAAAAACTTTGAGTATAAATTTAAAAGTCAGTACCTGTAACATATTGGACTCATTTACAATACAAGAAGCAAGTTTTGATACAAAAAGTTTATCGTTAGCTTTTAGAAGGTTGACGGTGATATCAGAAACGTTTTCTCTAAGTTTTTAAATATTCTTTTTTGTTAAAACCATCTGTATAATAATATATTCTTTTTTATGAGGTAAATTACGAGATAATACGATCACTATAACACCCTGTATACGGAGATCCAGTCGGAGCTATTTTTTTTAAAATAACTATATTCTATTGTCCACCATCAATAAAATATAGTAAACATATTCCTTCGGACCTCTTTTTATTGTCGCACATGTCTAACTATATTCAGAAGGGAATGAAGATATGTGTGGTCCTAGAGAGGGTGGTAACTATACAGGTGTAAATTATAAATGAATATAAAAACATTTCAAAGTATACAAAGAAAAGTTTCATAAAGGTAAATTATATGCATGCATCATGCAGATATATGTAAACATTAGTTTTATTACCCGACCCTCCTACTGTTTAATTACTTATACTTAGTTGCAAGGAGTTACTAAGTAATTCTTAAAAGATCATAAAACAATTTTAAATCTGCTAGTCCTAGTGCATACTTTTTGTCTCGATATTTATTTACTACCTAGTTATAAGCAATTGTAATAACCATAAAGTTTTCTCTAATTTGTATGATTATATTTGGCAAAAATAAGCGTGGAAACAATCAGTTCTGATTTTTTTGTTATCTGGGTTTATCTATGAATTAATTTTAGTAGTTGTGCTTGTAACTAACTTTTATATTATTCTCTATGATAGGAGTCTTATCTATCTTAACTATTACTTTATGAAGCAAACTATGTTTGACTACCCGTTCATTGCTTAGAAAGTTTTTGCCCGATTTTAAAAATTTTAACCACCTTAAAAGACCAAACTTTGAAATTTAAGAGTTTTGCATCAAAATTCACAATTTCTGAGAAGCCAAGATTGCGGACATTTTTTTAAATTAGGTTTATTTGAACCCCCCTACAATTTTTTTGTGTGCGCCACTGGTGAAAAACTTAAAAACTTTTGCCTGTAGGGCTTTATCTTTTCTGGGTGTGCTGAGATATTGCTTGTTAACTTTGGGTAAGAAATAGGAAAGTTATGAATTGTTCAAATGAGTGCGTTTGGTAAACCAAATTTAGCCGGACCAAAAAAAAATTGGTAGGCTATGCTTTCAGATGGGTTTGTCCGATTTTAATTATGATGACCATTTTAAAAAGCAAAGGTTTTAAAATTAAGCAGTTTTATGTGAACTTTGACATCAGTACACTCGGGAAACGTAAAGCTCTGCACGCAAAAGTTAAGTTTTTTACCAAAGATGCGCACATAAAAATTGCAGTTTTTTATTTTATATATAATAGATATACATATAATAATAGAATATTTTACATTTTATATCTTTACGTCCTCCCAGGTACATACCAAACTCATTCCTCGCAAGTACCTCGTTCGTATATCATACACTTTATCTCAAATATACGTCTTTTATTGGTTCATCGCAGGAAATATAAAGTACGTACTTGGCATGTAACGAGATATGTACACAAATGTACGTACATGGTAATTATTTTCCAAGTGCACGTAATGTGTACGTACCTAGTAAGTACAATGGAGTACTATGTACGTACTCTTCGTCCGAGGATTAGGTGTGACGTACAGGTTAATTCACTATATTTTGAACCCCTGGTTAGCGCCTTTATTGTTGATAATAGAAAAAAAGTTTAAATGATAAAGTTTTATAATTTTTTAAAAGCCTTCTAATCCATATGACAGATGTTGTCAAATGTCATTCTATATATCAAATTTAGACATCAACTTTCTTATATTAAATTTAACACCCTATATATTTTTTAAAACTTCGATAGATCTTTTGTTCCTGATTCCAAAAATATGCCATGTGTTACCTTTGTCTTGAACGGTCATTGAACAAATTTAGAAAATTGTTGCCATAAGAGCAATGTGTTGAAAAACGAACCACCTAAACTACTTCTCCTTGGCTAACACATTGCCCTTATGGCAAATTATTTTTTATTTCACTCGAGAACTGCTAGAGATAAACCCTACAATTTTTGGAATCAGGAAGAAAAGATCTATCGAAGTTTTAAAAAATATACAGGGTGTTCCATTTAATATAAGAAAGTTGATGTCTAAATTTGACATATGGAATGACACCTGACAATATCTGTCATATGGGTTGGAAGGCTCTTAAAAAATTATAAAACTTTTCTATTTAGACTTTTTTTTTATCATCTTATTATTGATGATGAGGCGCTAACCAGAGGTTCAAAATATAGTGAATCACCCTGTAAGTTAGGTATAACTGGTACGTATCTTTGCTGTCTGGGGTGTAATTGGTGTAATACACGTTAGTTGTAATCCAATGTGTAATATATTGTAAACACTTGTAATATGTCATAATATGTTGTAATCAGTTGTAGTACGCAGTAATCAGGTGTTATTTTATTGTAATAGTCGGGGTAAAAAAAAGCGCAGGAGCTGCGAGTTGTAAACACTATTTTTTTGTATACCTTCCACCAAAAAATCCCAAAAAAACAGGAAAATATTTACAAAAAACTCAAACCCAAAATCTGGTTCTACTGACAGCTGTTGTAGTGTTGTAATCAAGTTTTTATCATGTTGTAATCAGGTGTAAATTCGTCATAACTTAATTTATTTTGTATGTTTGACACTCATACAGATGCGACGATTAAAAAAGTTAAATTAACTAAGGAACTAAAATAATTTTTCTGCCACAACATACGAATAACCAAAGCAGCCTGCATGATTATGATAAAAAAAATGTGTTTTTAAATGTTTTGTACTTTAAGAAATTTATTAAATGGAGTTTAATTCGTTTTTTACACGATTTTTTAAATACGAGGGTTCAGACGAAGGTAAAATTTAGGTATTGAATAAAAGTTTTATCTCGCTATCTATACCAATTTTTACTCGATTTAAGTAAGTTACCATTAAACAGTTTCATATAGGTAAGAAAATAGTAGTTTTTACAACTAGAGGCTATAATGTTTTTTTTACAAGCGCGAGTAAAAAAGCGCACTAGCCGCGAGTTGTAAATACTGTTTTTTTTTGTATACCTTCCACCAAAAAATCCTAAGAAAACAGGAAAATACATTAAAAAAATTCGAACACAAAATCTGGTTCTACTAAGTACTGACAGCTTACCATTTTTATATTTTTAATCAAGGGCAGCTCATAGATGACACAACAATGGTCATGGTTTTTTAAATTTTTGCAGTAAATCCTTATTTTCGGCCATTTTAATTTCTGTGAGTTTGTTATTTTCTGATATTTTCGAAATAATTTTTTTGTAAATACTTCGAGAATGTCAACTGCAGACCCGGGTTTCGCACTTGTGTTTTTCATCAGTACGGTGCTAGGAATTAATCTAAAACAGGTTTCATGTAAAGAAGAAAGCTCGCTATTTTTTGTTTTTCTTTGTTATTCTTTATACTTGGGTTAAAAATAAATTGGTATTTTTTTTTCACCCGTAAACAAAAAAGCCCTGGTTTGATTATTTGCGGACAGTTACCAAAATCGTGTTTTTAATGAAGGTATATATAAAAAAATGTTGTTTCTGGTGTTTTGTACTTAAAGCAATTTTATAGTAATATCTGCAATCACGGGATTCAACAAAATTTTATACACAGATTTATTTGCTTCGAGAAGGTTACCACTAAACGTACATTTTACAAGGACATATGTAAATTCTCCTTATTTTCTCAAATAATAGATATACTCTGTATAAATAAACAACACCGTTCGAAAGTTCTTTAAATTCAAAACAAAATTGTGTGTCCATACTAAAACATTATTAAATCAGCAATGGCATAGAGGGCCTCAAATTTGAAAATTCTTTTTTCAAAAAATATAATTAAAAAAAAAATAAGAAAATTTCAAGCAGGTCAAATTAACTATTAACAAATATTTTCTACGAATATATGCTACTTAAATAAATTTATAGCGCTAGAGTGATTATCGAACACTTTTTTATTTATTTATTTCAGTTTCAATATTTTCGAAATTGGACAGCCGTTTAAAAAAGACGCCAGTCAACAAACATAACAGAACAGATTGTTAATTAAAAAGTAAAAGTAGTCTAGTCCTTTGTACCTGGCCTTCAAAATTATTATTTTTTTGCTTACTTGCTCCTCAGTAGAAACATTTTGGAAGGTTTGTTTGACATTTTGTAGTGTTTGTGGTAATTACTGAGTCTGCATAATCGCTCCATGTCATTCTGTTATGTTAATTAACCGCTACCACTGCCGTAAGCTACGAGTCCATTTCGTTGTGGTTGTAGTATTTTTTTTTGTTAATTTTAGGGAATTTTGGCGCAATTAATTTTAAAATTTATAAAATATAGCCCACTTTCTTCTTTTCTCGACATTTTTCACTAGTGACAGTTTTTAATGTGTTCTAAAAACTGGTAAAATCGGCGCGTGGTAGTGTTAGTAAATCGAGGACCATTTCAGACACATAATTTCGTATTTTGGCCCAATTTTGGGGGCTACCCCATCCCCATCGAGTACAAGAAAAGAAAAAATTTCTTCCTCCAAGGGGAAAGTAGAAGAATTGAATAAAAATTCTTCAATTTCAATAAACTTTCTTTTTTTATCAACTTTTTTGTATTTTGACACGCAAGAAGATTAAAACAGTAAAAAAATAAAATATAGGGTGGGCCACAAAATTACGCACTTTTTGGATTGGCTATAACTTTTGACTTGATTACTCGATTTTGAAATACATTGACTTTTTGGAAAGATAAAACGTGAGAGTTTTTCGATTCGGTTAAAAATTTAAAACTTATAAAAAATTCAAGATGGTTTTAAAAAATATGCAATTTTCACCCCCCCCCCGAAAAAAATTTATGTGCGACACTGAACAAGCTCTGAAGATTTCACTACAAACGCTCATTGTTTCTGTGTATATTAAAGTATCATTTAATTAAATCGGTTTTGGGAAATAACCAAGTTATAACTTTTTTGACTATGTGTGTTTTCGCTTCGCATTGAAAAAAAAATCACAAAATTACATACATTTTCCATTTGCGATATCTTTTGACCTAATTTTTTAATTAAGAAAACACATCTAAATACCTATTATTTTTTATTTCTTATCCGATTTAATTAGGTGATACCTCGATATACGAAGAAAAAATTGAGATTTGAAAATGCTAATTTATATTTTGTCCAGTGTCTTACTTAAAAAAAAATAAGGCGTGTAAAACCTAAGTCTTTTTAAATCTATCCGCCATTTTTAATTTTTTTTAATGTCAACTTTTGAACAAATGGACGTAACTCTCATGTTTTGTCTCCTTAAACAATTTTTAATTAAGTAATCAGGTTAAAAGTTATAGCAAATTGAAAAAATAAATAATTTTGTGATTTTTTCCAATATTAAGCCCAAACACTCATAATCTAACAGGTTATAACTTTTTCATTTCTCAACCGATTTGATTAAATAATACGTCAGTACACACATAAACAATGAAGTTTAAAATTTTCAACTGAATCGAAAAAGTACCACATTTTATCTTTCTAAAAAATCAACATCTTTAAAAATCGAGGACTTATGTCAAAAGTTATAGTCAATCCAAAAAGTGCGGAATTTTGTGGCCCACCCTATAAAAATGTGGTCAAAAAAGTAGGTTTATGACATTGTTTTACTCTAAATCCTTTATTTTCGCGATTTTGCGAGAGCAGAAAGGTCGACCTGTGTCAAATCTCAATCGAACACGCTACTCGAAGTAGGAGTACATAATCGAACATCCAAACCCTTATCAAATTAATCTTGAAACGAAAGCGCTTGTAACGGCGCTCGTTCGTTGACATTACTAAATATTTTTTCGTAATACAAATTGACCTCAGGTTGAAATAAACAGATTATTGGCATTGAACAGGGCCCACCCGGCTATTCTTGTTCAGGGGTGGGTATACTAAAGGAAATTTATTTTTGAGGGCGCCATGCAGTTGAGCCCCTATCAATGCGGTGGTTGAGCCACTACAAACTCCTAGAATAGAGTGCTGTTCTATTTCTACTGAGGTAGATAAAAAAAGGTTTTAGGTAATACACAGAAAAATAGTTTGAGTTGAAATTAAAGAGAGAGCTTTATTATTTTTTAACTGGGTTAGTCTTCATTGTATATCACAGTAAGTACGAAAACATACTAAAAATAAATAATTTAAAATGGACCCCAAAACCGGAGGTAAATCTTGCATAACATATTTAACCCTACTTGCAAGCTTACAGAATATAGCGCTATATTGAGTTTACAACATGGCATTATGATAAAACTATTAGGAAAATTTCATTTTCTTAAATAAAAAAATGTTAAACTCGAAGCGAATCCTTTACCATGGAGGTAAACATTTAAAAACACAGCATTAGATGCTTACCTTTGTTGTAAACCTTTTAAAACAAAGCTTTAGGTGCTCTCTGGCAGCTGCAAAAATTCAAAAACAAATCATAGCAACCATAATTTGAACCTTAAGTCCATTCCATACTAAATTGTGTCGCTACTGAGGCCCTACTGCGGCAATCCTAAGAATGTACCATGCTGCGTAGTGGGGTGGTCTGTGCTGGCTTCTCCTACCACTCTGGGATGTCAGTACGGGGTGGTTACAGCATTAGTACCATAAAAACCCTCATTTGAGGGTTTTCAAAAAGCAGCTTTCGAAGGCAGTTGCCTAGTGCATGGAAGGTTGATAACTCAGATTCGTAGATATCGGTCAGGCAGCATGTCGGTCACTATAGGTTAAAAGGAAAAAAAAACCCGAATAAAATTTATTCAAAAAACATATGAAAAATAAATCTTAGTAAGAAAAGGCAAGGGCCAAGAACTAAAGGTACTTACAATTTTTTTTTCCACAGAAACGCCCGCGTAGGTAGCCTTTCTAAGCCATTGACTGAGAAAAAATTGAAACTGGTTTTGCAAACTAATGTCACACTAAAACAACGGTCCCACTTATTGTCTCGTAAACTGTCAAAAAGTAGTGTCGCCAACCTAATAATAAATTTTTCCAAAAGAACGCCTTACTATTCACGAGATGAACTCCCAAAATTTCATCAGGCAACCGTAGCGTCGGTGAGAAATCTTCAAAGCAGTCAAAAACAAGCAAAGACCGTAGATTTAATCTCAGTTTGCAAAATTCTCATTGAGGGCAGCACCAGAGAAGCGCCTTCTCTCCGCTGAGGAAAAACATAGTTTGTTGCCTAGCCTCGGTATGGAAAATTATCCAATTGTATTAAGAAATATTCTCGTTTATTCAAAGTTACTAAAATTTAGCTTTTAGCTTCTTCAGTTAATTTTTTTTAGAACCGCAATTGTGAAAACAGCTAAATATTTAATTTTTTTAATGCGCTGACAGTATATTATTGACGCTAAGGCAAAACAGGGCCAAACCAAACAAACCAAAATAAGAACTGAGGTCGTTGTAACCCTACTTTTTGAACGTAAATTTGTTTATTATTTTTCAAAACAAAACCGTTTTAAAAGTTTATTTCTTTTTGTTTTCTTAAGTGTATTGGATCATGAGACCTTAGGTGACCGAACATGTTTAGCAAAACAGGACTATAGTAAGTGACATGGTAATGAAATAAACCCTAAAAGGGCCCTCAGAAGTTTGTTGTACATGAACTTATAAACCCCCCGTTTTTAGCACAACTTTAAAATCAGTACACCCTACTGACAATCCATGTGTAGTTGGGACTCCAGAAGTAGCAGACATGTAAAAATAAATAAAAAAAAACTCGAAATTTATGAAAATAAAATTGAGATAACCGTTGTCTACTCAACCTCCATGGATATTAGTAGAAATCAGTGGGCAGTCTGTAGTGCTCTACCATGGACTTAATATGACAATAAGGTAAAACTATAAAAGGTTATGGGTCAAAAATTGACCCGTAACACGCTATTAGACACAATTGATATGTAACACAGGACCGGACTTGTTAACTTTATACTTGGAAAAATTAAAAAAGAGTTCGGTCAAGCCGACAAGATTTTACCTATAAGCCTCAAAAATTTCCAAAGAAAATAGAAATATCTCTATTTTAATTTTTTGAAATCAACGAAGTCACTTTACCGCCCAAGTGCGGTAAAGTTCACCTTATCGCACAAGAGTAGGTAAAGATACATTAGACGTGTGTTGGGACCAATACTTTTCCTACGACTAACTAAAAAGAAAAACAAAACCCGAGTAAAAGTAGAAATAGTGCTAAAAAGTAATTTTTTCAACAACCTTGCGGGAAACACCACTTTCCCGCACGAATTTTAGTTTGGACAAAATAACCCTCTCGCACTGAGTGCTGGCATGAATTTACTCCGACACTAGAAAGGGAAAATTATTTCCGGAAAATGCGTAAAAGATCTTTTTCGTCCCAGTATGCTTGTCCGAACTCCGTTCCGCATTCGAAGTAACGACAGTTGGGTGGCAGGAAAGGTCAGCTTTTCGCACTAGCTAGGATAGTAACTATTTCAGTTCTAGTGACAAAAACTAGATACAACTTCCCAAAGAAAAAGTCGCACACTCTTAGCCTTTAAAACAAATGACAAATGACAAGTAGAAATAACTTTTTTACAATCTAATCATAAGTACCTTTCAATTGATACCCCACAAGTCATATTTTGCAGCACTTAAAAAAAATTATGTGAAATCTATCAAAACAACAGATTTTATTTTAGAACAAGAGTTCAAGGTATAAATTATAACAGGTAGGGAACCCACGCCATTTTTTGATAAGATGTGCATTTTCTCGTCCTGAATACGAAATGGACAATCCTGTACCTCAAAATTGTGGATAAGGGCTCGGCACAACAATCCAAATGTGGGCAATTTTAGAGGGGGTAGGGTAACTCCCACCATTTTTATATATATGATGTACCCTGAAAAAGGAACGATTTTATTATTAACAAATATTTGGTAAACCAGGTTTTTGTAGTGCTCACTAAAAATATTACCAGCAAATATCATCAAATACTGGTAACAAACCATTTTTAAAGTGTTTGGTTATAAAGATAATTCCATTTGTTTCTTTAATATTTTGATGTTATTTTAAATATTAATTGCCTTATGTTAAGTATAACCAAAATATTCTTTCTTTTAAGGTAACAGAACGCCTTTTTTATCTACTTCAAATCTCCCAAATATAAATAACTCTCCAATCTTGGCAAATATTTCTTTGTAATAATTATTATTAAAAATGTTTATAATAACAAAAAAATTTGGATGATGTTATGGCGGTATTTTTTAATTATAACGGTCTGAATTGTTTTCTATTAGTACTTTCGATGCACGTAACAAAAGTTTTTGTTACTATTAATAAGCGATATTATCGCCTAATATAATTTTGTCGACAGATGAGAATTCGGTTCCCGTTCGCGCGCAGAATTGACGTTTCTGACATTTTGTTTATTTATTCGTTGAGTCTCAGTCAACGGAAGAGTCTCTTTTGGAGTTTTTTCGAATTCTTGGGCAGATAAAAATTGTTCTTTCCCCAGAACAAGTAATGTCTGACGAAGTGTCAGTGTTTTTTGATGGCAATCTGGATGAATCCACATTGGCCAATCTCAAAGATAAGCAAATGCACAAATTTGTTTTATTCTTAGTTTGTTAAGGGCTTAAAATTTAGCAGTAACGTTTCTTTTTATGGGAATATTGTAAGAGGTAAAGCTATGTTGGGAAAAACCCACGTTGGAAAAAGCGCCAATTTGTTACAAAAAAAAAAACAACAATAGCATTGGGTGCCAATTTGTTGTTGTTTTTTTTAATAAAGTTGTTTATGAACCAAAAAGTTGGATGATCTTAAAACAAAACCTTTACCACGGCTTTGCTTACCTATTTCGATGTTTTCTTTCTCACTGTCGTTCAGTTTTTATCAAAGCACACTATTTTGTTGTTTCAAAATTGAAACAACATATGACTTAAAAACTATGGGGTGTTTAAAATAAATTTGGTGAAGCAAAATAAAAGATTTTGGTTTCAAAACAAATCAACAATGTATTAATTAACACATTCTCAGTTTTACACATTATAATGACTCAGAAATAAAACAAAAAACAATGCAGCTTTTACTTACCCAGAAAATCTAAAAAAGGGATTATTTTTATAAACAAACAAAAATAAACTGTCTATAATTTGTCACAAAAAAAACTCGGAAAAAAAGATCTCTTCTTTTTACATTCTCTTATATTCAATAGCAACCTAATTTGAATAACTAGCTAAAGACAAAACAAAATAAGATTCTTTAAATTTTTTCTAGTAAAGGAATAGTAGTCATTAAACAAGAATACTAAAATACACGACTTAACCAAAAAGAAAAACAATCAATAAATGCTCTAGTGATCACACTGAAATTGGCAAGCAAAAATAAAAAAATTAAGATATTTTATAAAAAGAAAATTTAGGAAAATATTTTTGTAGATAGGTATTGGTGAGCCAAATCTAGGACTCATTTATCAAAGATAAAAAAAATAAAAGGTACAAGATAGATAAAGCAAGGCATGAGGAAATTTTTGTATGGCAATAGAAAGCAAAAATCAATGTAAGCAGCAGGGTTCGTCAAAAAAAAACGCTCTGTACAGGGTAGCCAAAATTTACACAAAGATATGCATAGCGCACATTGATATAACTATCAAAATAAATGTTTGGCGTACCTGTATCAAGGTCTCTTCAACAGTGGTCGAACTTCGTGCCAAGAACATAAACTTTGTGTGGTCAGTTAGTCACATAAAAAAAAATTAAGCCCTTAAGCCCTTAAAGGTAGGTAAAAATTAGTCCTTCGGTGGACAAAAGATAGGTAGGTAATATGACTGGTTGTTTATCTAATTTTCTAACCATGAATTCCAGATTAAGTAGCGTTTTGGTAAGTGATAAACTCAAAGACTGCACAAGGCAAAACTCTATGAGTAACGGTTCCCAAATACCATGCTAAAAACTTCAAAGAAAACACAATAGAAACAGTTTTTCAACTAACCAGTCCAAAGGAAAGGGTGCAAAGCATTAAAGCCCTTTCAGGTAAATAAATAAATTATTTAAACTTATTTATAATAAAAATCAATGTGACTAAAAGACCAGAAAATGCATGTTAACAAAAAAAATTGGTTGCCATAAAAATGTCCTCTAGCATAACTAGATAAAATAAAAATGAATAAAAAAAACACATCAAAATATTTTCCACATTGTGGTGATTAATTCCCAATGGAATTAAAGTAAAAAATTAACCAAAAATAGTCAAATTTGGAAATTTTTAAAACATAATTTAAAATGACTTGCCTTTTTAAGTGCTGCACCAAAAAGAGAACGTTTCCAGTTAGAAATCGGTGGATGTTTCCTACCTGAAATTATTGGACCAATAGCAGTCGAGATTTAAGAGAAAAACAGTTTTTTATCCCATTTTTTCGAGGGTTTGTGAGTCTCCACGACGTAGAAGGTTAATTCGTTTAAAGGAAAAGCACTGACACTGGGTAATTCTACAATTTTTAAAATATCCACTTTTTGCTTTGGTTGTTAAATATTTCACTAAATTTTTACTCAATCTATTTACACAAATTCATTGTAATATTCTTTATACCTAGTTTGACATTCCTAGCTGCATTTTTTCTAGGTTAGGAATCTATGTTTACAACCAAATTTCTAGCTATCTTTTTCCAATACACTAACAGAACAGAAATACCAGATGAGTTCTTTCAAATCCAAATGTAAAGCATTAATAAATTTAAATGCTCCAAAATGTATATTTGTAAAATTTATTTATATTGAAATATTTTGAATCGAGATTGTTTATTTAAATATGAAACAAGTAGTTATATTTTATTCCATTATTTAATGAGTCTTTTATTATTATTAAGCTGTTTTATATGAATTTTAAAATTCCTGATGGCTCACGCTCTACATTTTCGTTAAAATAAGGAATCTAGTTCTAGTGATGTTTAAAGAGAACGCAAAAATCTTTACATTTGCTTTTTGAAAGTTTACTGATTTTCCCCTAGATGGCTGTAGAGGTATTGGAATAGAATTATAATATAATATTCGTATTAGTGCATATTTTATAAAATTAAAGTTATTAGATTTTAAGTTTTGTTTTTTACAAATTTTAGTGGTAATACAGTAGTTACGTAAAACGTGAGTTTACAGACCCTACCATAAGTTATAATGCATGTCATATTTTTAGCGTTTTGCTTTATAAAAATAAGATCGCGTTTAACCAGTAACGTTATGGACAATACACAAATTTAAGCATAGGATTTTGTGTTTCTTTCATACTAAAAGAGAGACAGAGTTCTACCATCTACGACAGAGTACTTTTATTGATTAAAAATTTCAGTTTTTGTACATTTTCTATTAGTTTCTTTTTCCAAGAATTTGACTTCACATTCTTTTTCCAGATAATCTTCACCGATAGATGGACGAGGGTTTTCCAGGACCCAGCAACTTCTCGTCTTAAGCGATCTGAGAGTTACGCGACCAATGACGGCAATTTATTAAAAAGAGCGAAAAATTAAGTTTGAGTGGCGAGCATAATTATGTTACTGTTTACTTTAAAAGTAACATTTAATAAGAATGAATTTTGTAATAAATATAAAGTATATTATGAATTAAAACGTTTATACCAACAATATATTAATAGTTAATGTAGGTTTTTTTTTTAAGTTACATACCATTTCAAATGATTTTGTTTACGTTAACCAATATTTTTTTAAAACATTCATTTATGAATTTATGAATTATTCCCTGGAGACAAATATCTAATAAGCTAAATATGGGCAGCGCCTTTAGTTACTGTTACTGTTACTAAATGTTCGTTATTGTTACAAAATTCTTATTTCAGTGTAGTAGTACCCCCAGACCAAAAATCAACTTATTCAAAACCACACCACTCTAAAAATGCACACCACTCTAAAAGTGGGCACACCAGTTGATTTTTGGTCTGGTGGTACTACTACATCATATATGTGAAAATGGTGGAGGTTACCCTATCCCTCACCTGACCTTTAAAATTTTACACCTTTGGATTGGTATGCCGAGCCCTTATCCACAATTTTGAGTTATAGGGTTGTCCATTTCGTATTCACGACGAGAAAATGCACATCTTATCAAAAAATGGCGAGTGTTACCTATCCATCATAATTTTTACTGCGAACGCTTGTACTATTTAGAATTATACGCTTTTTTACAATTTAGGTGGCGCGATCCTGAGCGCGAGCCACATTTTTCAATAAATTATAATTTTATCGTATCGTATTTATTGTGATGGGAGTGGTAAAGTTTCAAGATGAAAATCCTGGCACCAGGCTATGAACTGATTGGTTTTAGGTGGGGGTTGGTGGTTGGCAAGAGGTCAGGAGGAGGGATTAAACTTTTAAAAAAATTGTAACTCACGAACCGAATTATAATTTTTAACCAAAAAAATTATTTTTTTAAAGATTTTGTGGATGGCTATACGTGCCTGCTGGCGCCATTTTTTTTGAATAACAATCGCATCAAGTCTTACTGCAACTTTTTCAGATTTGAATGAACAATATTTTAAGGTATAAGCAATGCTAGTATGAAAACCGGTAAAATAGTGTTATAGGCTAGAAAAAGAACTTTAATTTTGTAAGCATAATAGAAAAGATAACTTATAATATAGTTGCATTTTTTCCGCCACTATGCGGTTAAAATTTTGACGTTATGCCACCAAACTGACACCAAAAGTTACAAATATGGTGAAAAGGTTTAAAAATAACTTTATACATGTAGTTTCAGCAAGTTGAAAATAGATTCGATTTTTTTTTTAATTATGGTTTTCTGCTTTTTTTGTTGCGCCCTCAAAACCACAAAAGGTGGTTAGATCGTGACAGTACTTAAGCGATCAAACTTTATACTCGAACAGATCCAAAAGTTTTAGGTATTCAAATGGAAACGTAGTTGTGACCTCCACGAGTGGGTATGCAACTTGTAGAGCTTATTTATGTATTGTATGTTGCAGAATTATAGATAGTGCTATCTTTGGTTGATTGCTTATTATGTGTCTTTATCAAATGGAATTGGTAAGGACGAGTTGTACTTAATTAGGTTGATGGTCTAATATTTAAAAAAAAAATAATAAAAGGTGTTTGTTTCTAGATGTGAGTTTACTTTAGTAAAAAACACAAAAAAGTAAAGTGATTTATTTAAATTTAACCAAAATCAACATTTGTGAGCTGCAATTTTACTATTTGATTTTCCTTTTGGATGTGTTCCTTTTTTCACTCTTTCAAAGTCGGCGATTCTTATTGGGCTAAAAATCTGCTAAAGAACAAGATGACGACGAGTCTTGAACCATTTTGGCAACATAAGGTGGTCTTGTAAAATTGAAAACAAAAAATTCTCAACAAAAAATTGACCAGTCACCGCAACGCCAACGACTTTGAGAGATGGTGAAAATAATCAATGCTATGGTATGTTCGCAAATTTAAAGTTTTAGTCAGGAAATGCTTCTTTCTTTTACTAATAGCATGACAGAAAAGAGGCAGAATGAAACCAACGATGATTTTCCGTAATTCTCGGATATACCTCTTTAAAAGCATTCTGATAAAAACAAAAACGATTAAAATAAATAAAAGTAATAGTCAATTTAAAAGTCATTATTAAATTAAAATTATCTTAAGAATAAACTTGAAAATTGTTTAAGAGTACGATTTTTTATTCGCGTGTGTACACATCTTAATTACACCAAAGAAAAAGAAACATTGGCGTTGTCCAACGCGTTGTTGCGGAAAAAAACGCAACTTATGTTAATAGCTTCCAACAAAGCAACGGAGATCAAACTGAAGTATACCATTTACCCCACCAACTTTTTTCCCAACTGATAGAGTCTTGTCTAACATCTAACGTCCAACATTTAATCTAATTTAATAACTGCAGCCATTACCAGCACTATGTTTACTTAAGGTCATTTAAGTCCTTGTCTGTGAATATAGTACTGGTCTATCCAGGTTAAATTAATTAATTAAAACAATATTAAAGTGTTGATTTGAAAAGTAGTTTTTAATCATATTATATTTGTTGACTGTAACGTTAAATCATTTTGAACCTGCGGAAAAAAAAAGTTTTACCAAACCTTCTAAGTGCTTATCTGGGAACATAGTAGTGGTCCGAATTGAATTAATAAAAAAATTCGAGAAAAATACTGTTACTTAAATTAAATGTGTGCAACATTAAATTACTTTAAGACTTCAATACTGCCGTCCTAGTGAAGAACGCAGTAACTTCCATAACCTTAGTTTTGAAAAAAACGCGAAAAACGTTCTTGGCTTGTATTTTTTCTTATTAAATATTTCTAACTTTTTTTTGGACAAATTCAGTAAAAATTTTAAAACAATTTTTTTGATATAGGTTTGAGTGCATTTGGAACAAAAATAAAGATTTTATTACGGATACTGCGTTTTTGTCTAGTATTACTTAGAGCTACGTATCAGCGTTGCTTAACAAAAACGCAGTAAGCCATATTTACTAGCTATAAATGCAGTATGTGAAGTCATATTATTTTAACAGTAGTTGGTTTAACAAATAAACTGTTGTTTTTCTACTAGTGTACCAAAAAATAGACAAAAAAGACATTGGAATGTAAATAAATATAATGGTACGAAAATATTGACACAGTAAACGAAAATACTGATAAAAATATACAAAAATACTAATTAAATAAATGGATTTAAAAAGATGCTGAAAAATTATTACAAAATAAATAATAATAATTAAAATTAATTCTATAGAGGTGTCCAAATCTCTTAATGAGTTATTTTCTGGCATATCCTCCCAAAATATTGGCCTGTCTGTGTACTCATCAGAGGAGTTTCTTGACTTTTTTCCTGAACTAATTATTATGGGTTGTGTTCTTGCAAATAATTATTAGACCGGTCTTTTTTACCCATTTTTTAAAAGTATTTAGAATAATAGTCCGATTTTAATGAAATTTTGTAGGGTGCTCAGGGAATATCTATTGAGTACCTTTGTGTATTTTCATCGGCCGGCGTCAATTTTTGTAGGCCTCGTGGCGCATAGTATTTTTTACCTGTTGAACTTTGACTTTATAGCCCTTTGCTAGTGAACCGCTTAACAAAAATTAATACAACTTTCACTTCAGCAGTGTATAGAACATTACCACTTTTGGTAAACCAAGGTGTGAAATAGTGCCGGAAAGTTAGATATAGGATAAAAATGGTAAGTTTTAGAAGTAAATTATTAAAAATATTTTTTTTTCGTTACCTTTTTGGACCAAATTTCTTTTTTTTTATTCCACTTAATATTTTTGAAGGTCTTCTCTAGAGCTTTTATAAATTTTGTTTCATTCAAGACAGCAGAAAATTTACAAAAAAATAAAGACTTTAGTAATGTCTTTTTTAGTCTTTAGTATTTCTAACAATTTTCAATCTATATGAAATTTGGTCACTTCTTTAAACGAAAGCTATACATTGGCTACATCGGTATCAAGAAGAGAGCCCCATCAATACAAAAATGATAAAAAAAATTCAAAATAACCATAGTCACTGGCCGCCAGAAAGCGGCAAACATAAAAAATGTACTTTTTTAAAAATATCGAAAACAAGAAAAGAAGTATATTTTCTTGGTTTTTGACGCTTGCAGCAACTAATTGTCTCAGTGGACAATGGACCGTTACGCAGCGTAAAAAGTTTGTGCAATTTCTCGGTCATTTTTGGGTTATGAATTTTCAAACAAATGACTGTTTGATGGTCCATCCTCGACTAAAACTATTTTCCGCTATTTCTTTACCAATTAAAATAGCAAAACCAAACTGCACTATATAGAGGGGCATACTATACATTTCTATAAGAAAAATAGGACATTTGACCTGCGTCGTTTTTGCCGTCGTCGCGACGCATATACCCAAATTTTAACGATTTTCATGTTTTTATCGTTCATCTCCTGAACTATTTTACCTATTGATATAATCGCTTGTCCACCTGAAAGCCATATACTTTAAATATACACTCTAAATCAGTTTTTATACTGACGACGACAAAATCACAATTAAATTGGAAATATATAGGACAAAAAAAATTATTAAAAACGGTGGTGAAAACAGAAACGCCAACAACTATTCGACCTTTTTTGCCTCCTTATTAGTTCTAAAACCAATAGAGTTTTAATTTTTGTAATATTCCAATTTTTTTTGAATGATCACGTGACTGCGTACCATTGGTCATGAAAATTATATTCACCGATTTCAAAAGGATTTAATAATAAGGCAAAGAAAAAAATAAGACGTTTTACTTAATATTTTAGCATTTCTTGGATATGCGTTATTTCATGAAAATCGGTTCAGAAACACAAAAGTTATGTCCATTTAAAGCAAAAAAACTTTCATTTATACAAAGCTGCGGGTATTCAGCTAGTATGAAGAAGTTAATAAAAAAAAATTAGTCATCTATAATAATATTCAAGCAGGCCAGTATTGCTTTGTAATAATCAGGTAGGTCAGTGTAAGTATTAATATGGGTTTTGTTATTCAAAGACTTCAAACGTCAAATCACACCATTTTGATTTGCCGTTTTAGGTAGAGTTAATTCTTTGTTCCATATAAATTATTAATTACTTAAATTTTCATCGATTATTATCTACATACCTAATTATGACAACTTTTGAGGTTCCAAGTCGTTTGAGGATCTCCAAAGGTAAATAATTAAGCATAATACCTTTTCGTTAATTATACATACCTTTAACTTTTTCGATTAGAAGGTGCTATATGGGAAAACTTTAAAAATGATCTTTTTTATAAGGTACCAATAACAAATTTTAAAAATCCGTCCAGAAATAAGAGAGTTAGTTATAGAATTTATTAATTTTTAAAGATTATTCGGTAAGATTTAATTTTGTATATTAGTTTTTACAACTAGTGGGTAAAATAGTGCGTTTTACAAGCATTGGTTTAAATAATGTCCGCAGCGAGGTATTTTAAAACGCGAGTAAAAAAGCACAGCTCAGCTGCGAGTAGTAAACACTTTTTTTTAAAACCTTTATTTTTTAAAACTCTCGATCAGCACAGCACTTCTCTAAGCTCATCATCTTTACACTATAAATCAAGGTGGCTCGGCTGGTAAATTAAGGATCGTTCATACAAGGCATGCATAGGCTTAGTCACTTGATTAGTATTTGGTTTTGTTATAGTGTTAGTTATAGTTTTAGTCTTAAAAATTGCTTTTTTGATTTTTTTGATGTTTTGTTTTGTTTACTTTTATTTTGTGTACTTTGTTTTCAAAGAAAATAAGGTTTAATAGAAACAGTTTTTTTTTGGAAACTACAAAACATTTAGCAACTTGTTTTTTGCTTTTAATTTACCTATATAAAATGTTTTCAAATATTGATTTTATTCCTGTCAACATAGATGGGCGCCATACTTGCAATTTGGAACTCGCACATGCGCACTTATATTTGGTATAGTAATAGTCGCAATTCTAGTTATAAAAGTTGAAAGTTGCCAACTTTTCCTTAGAACTGTGACTAAGCCTATGACAAAGCATAATCAAAAGCATTGCATGAACTCTTTCATAAGAAATAGTGTTTTTAACTTTTTTATGATTAAGACTGTAACAAAAATTAAACCAAAGACTAAGACTATGCCTTGTATGAACGATACTTTAGATAACAATGGTTTTCATAGTAACATAACTTTTTAATCGGTGACGTTCATTGTCGGGACATTTTAGATTTTGACAGTTTAATATTTTGACGATTCCTTTAAAAGAAAACTTGAAAAAGAACTAAAATTACGTTTTTGATAGAGGAATAAAAAAAAATATAAAAATTAAAAATAGTGGCACCTATTGGGAATTTTTTAATTAATAAAGTTTTCCCTCTATGAATGCATAAAACTTTTCCTGTCGATTTTGCGCCGCTAAATCCACGAAAAAAAATGCATTTAGTTTTTTTATTTGTCTTCTGTAACTACAATTGTGTTTAAGTTTTACACAATTGGATATAAAATATACTCAACTGTGTTTAAAATATAAAATGTACCGTAATTTTTTGAGTGGTACAAATACCAGAGTGTGTACAAAAAGTCTGATTTTTTTCCGTGTCGACATTTTTTATTTGTTTTCTAATGCCCAAATAAAAAAAAATGCTTTATTTTAGTAAATAATTTGTTATAAATTGTATATACTTTTGTCTAGTTTGAGAAAATAAAACTTAAAACGATTTATTTAGAAAACAATGAGTTAAGCACATAAAAATTTCAAACATGACATTCGAAGGTAAATGTTTAAGGCTACCAATATGGAAGAAGGCAGGACAAAAATCCTATCCGAAGACTTCACAATCATTAATTGTGGAGGTGGAGGAGACTGCCTTTTTAAATGCTTTAGCTACATTCTGTACAATTGTACCTCTCAACACCAAGCTGTCCGAAAAGATATAGTAAACTACATATTGGAAAACTGGACAGATTATGAGCTTTAAAAAACTCTAGATCTCGCAATGTGTCGTCGAACTGCGTGGACCTTGCTCTCGCTACACAAATGTTTTATTTTATTTAAACATTTTGTTTTTCAGCCATTTCAGCGTAACGGACGGAACACTTTGCACGATTTTTTTAAATTTAAAATTAAATATTGCTATTAGGCACTGCAAACATCTTAACGCTGATACCAAAAAATAAATACATTAATTGTACTCAAACAATTCAAATGTAAACCTATTTCTTATCTGCTTTATTAAGTTCGTAAAAAGCTTTTTAATATGCGTAACGGACGCAACAGGAAAAAGAATTTATTTGCCAATAGGACCTCAAAAAATGCCAAAATTGAATATAATCGTAAAGTTAAGATCACACTTAAATAATATTTGTTACTATTTTACCAAAAAACGAAAAGGTTAAGAATTGAACAAACAAAATGTTACGTAATGGACGCAACGTAACGGACGGAACACCATTTCCACTCAATGTTGAAACAATATTTAAATTACAAGAAAAGTGATTTACGCAAAATGAATAAATCTTAATAATACTAGCAAGCCTACCATATTGATTTTTTATACAATTATTTCATGGATAGTGTGCAAAAATATTTGAGAGTAAAAAGTTTAAGCTAATCTTTTAATATAAAAAAACGCCCATATTTTATGTTTTTGGCATTTTTTTTGTCACAAAAAAGCATTTTAAATTACTTCTTTAATAGAAACAGTTTCAGCTTCTGGAGGAAAATTAAAAAATATATAATTGGTCACAAAGAGTAGGTTAATGTCTTCGTTAATTCGTATTTTGTGATAGTACCCGTGGTGGACTTTTAGCTGGAATGGCTGTTCTCTGACGAAATGAAAAGCTAGTAAAATTATCCAAAGGCTCTGTCTTGGATAAAAAATTATTTTATAAAAAAAAAACTCGTGTAGGATTTATAAAAAAAAAGGTATCTATATACAAAATAAGGTATCTATCATATAAATTTTCATAAATTGTCATAAAAATAATTTTAGATAAAAAACTCGTAGTATTGTTGTAAAATATAAATATCTATCATATTAATTTTCATAAAGTGTACACAAATTTATTGTAACTGATTTATACAAAATAAGATATCTGCATAGGTAGGGAGGTACCTATGTTTAAATAATAGCTAATTTATAGGGTTTGATAGTTAATTTATTTTATTTATTTATAGGTAATTAAAATAAAATATTGACTTTTTATTGTTTCTAATATACATTATTTCTCCCGATGTTCAGTTTACGTCTTTTTGATCAGCAAAAACAAAAAATGGGATGGATTTATGTTAAATTTATACATTTAAAATTTATGTGATGTTAATTAATTAATAATATAATAATAAATATTATTTAGTACAAAGATGTAATACATAAAAGGTAAGTTTATTTTATTTAAATTTAAAATCCTATATGTCAAAAACTAATGACGTGCCAGAATATTATGTAAATATTAAGGACACTTCCGGTATCATAAAAGTGGTACACACTACTTTTTGTTGTAATAACTTGGTCTATTTTTATGAACATAGTCACACATCATTGCATTTATCTAAAACTGTCAAAACATATCATTCTGGATTTAATTTTGACAAGTAAATAAAAAAATTCCTTTTCAAATTTCTGTATTTGATAAAGCCCAACTGCAACTAGGTTGGTCAATTAGAGGCGTGGCTAGACATTCTGGACGTAATAAAACCATGATTATGAAAATTAAAAAACGATGAGAAAAAGATCACACAATAGAAAGAAAGCAAGGAACTGGTTTATTGAAAGTTTTAACTGAGGAACAAGAGCAAGAACACAAAGTTGTATTTTAAAATTTTTCGTTACGGTTGTTATTTTTAAACACAATCTTTTGATCTCAATATTTTAAAATTTTAGTTCATCATAGTATAAAAGTCAGTGTCAAAATATAATTTGGTAGTTAACTATGCAATTTAAAAAATACCTATGTTTTTCACGTACCACTTTTATGATGCCGATAGTGTACTATACCCAGAAATCCAAGGAAAGGCAAAATATTATTTAGAAAATCCTTTTTTCTTCTTGGCCTTATTATTAAATATTATTGAAATCGGTGAATATAATTTTCATGACCGATGGTTCACTGTCACGTGTAATTTTAAAAAAAAAATGGAAATATCATAAAAATTAAAACTGTATTGGTTTTACGACTAACAAAGAAGCAAAAAAGGTCGAATAAATGTTAGTTTTTCTGTTTTCATCACCTTTTTTAATAAATTATTGTAGTTTTTCGACGACAGTATAAAATCTAATTTAAAGTATATGCATGGGTAAATGTGGAATAAAAAGTGCTTTCACGTGGACAAGAGACTATATTAATAGGTGAAATAATTCAGGAGATAAACCATAAAAACATGAAAATCGTTAAAATTTGGGTATATGCGTCGCGACGACGGCAGAAACGACGCAGGTCAAATATCCTATTTTTCTTATAGATATGTATAGTATGCCCTTCCACATAGTGCAGTTTGGTTTTGCTATTTTAATTGGTAAAGAAATAGCGGATATTTTTTCTCGAGGGTGGACCATCAAACTGTCATTTTTTTATAAGTTTAAAAATTCGTAACCCAAAAACGACCGGGAAATTGCATAAATTTTTTCCACTGCGTAACGGTCCATTGTTCAAGAAATAAAATAATGTGGGTCGGTATGAGTCACCGAGCCGATTAGTTGCACCAAGCGTCAAAAACCAAAAACATGTACTTTTTTCATGTTTTTCTCGCTGGCGGCCAGGTATTTTGGTTATTTTAAATTTTTTTAGCACTCTTAGATTGATGGTGCTCTCTTCTTGATACCGATGTAGCCAATGCATAGGTTCCGTTTAAAGAAGTGACCAAATTTCATATAGATTTAAAATTTTTGTATGTTTGTATGTAAAAGTTGTATTTTTAAATGGTTCACTAGCAGAGGGCTATAAACTGAAAGCTTAACAGGTAAAAAATACAAGGCGCCGCGACGCCTACAAAAATTGACGTTGGCCGATGAAAATGCACAAGGGTACTCAGTAGATGTTCCTTGATCATCCTACTAAATTTCATTAAAATCGGACCATTATTCTAAATACTTTTAAAAAATGGGTAAAAAAGACCGGTCTATATAGTAACGTGTGAGCTAAAAAATCAAAAAACCGTAATCTAATGAATTAATCCAAATTTCCAGTAACACCACTACCCACGGATACAAAATTTACATTCTCTACACCCACATAAAATTTGGGTTGGACACAGTAAAAGTTGCGTTTTGGATTTAATGGATTTAATCTACAAAATTTTTGCGTTAGTGTTAATACTTAAACTTTTTTTAGTTTCTTCTTCTTCTTTAAAAAAAACTCAAATTAAAATGACAAAAATTCAAAATACTCACATGCACTAGGTAAATAATATTTTAATTTAAATTTACATACGGGATCTCCGGATATTCATTTTAATATTGGTTTTTTATTAAATTCTCCAAAACTAAACAATTTTTGAAAAAAAAATCACAACAAAAATATCACAATGCTGAAAAGTCCGTTAGATTGAAAATCCTGCATTGTTGTCTAGTAATGACGAAACGCGATCACATACTAGTTAAAAGTGTAGCAAGTTTCGACACTGCGTTTTTCAGTAGAAAACCATGAGCCGCCGCATGCTTTCGTCTAAGAAGAAGTGCAGTATTTGATGGCGCGACCAGAAAAATGCTGCATTCTTGACTAGTATACGAAGATACTGCGTTTTTCTCTAGAAAAGCGTGACGTTTTGTAGATACCGCATATTTTTTAGGCGTTTTTTTTTCTAGAAAATATTTTTTTTTTAATTTTTTTTTAAGATGGAGAATAATATGTAAAAATTTCAAAATCGAAAATTTGGAAGTTAATGAGTTCTTCACAAGGAGGCAGAATACGAAAATTTGTTTCAACAAACCATTTCGAAAGTATTTTTCTAAAGTTCAAAAAATTAATTTTTTCTTTTAGATCAAGTGGCAGTTTATTAAAGACCTGATGGCCAACATAATAGTAGCTTTGATGACCTAGTAATTTTTGTTGTTTGCTGTATTTGAAGTTACACTGCTTATTTAAGCGTGTGTTGTATGTGTGGGTATGCATTAGATAATTTATTTCTTTCGTTTTTATATTTTGAATAAGGGACTGTTTCTAAAATATTTACGTATGTTTAGTAGCCCGGTAAAGGAATAAAATTCGCCAGTTGGAAATAGTTTGCGTTTGTGTCATAGGCACCGCCCCACCCAACATTACCATACTCTAATAAGGACTGAATCAAGGCAAAATATACATTTTTAGAATGTTAATATTTGCAATTTTTTTGATTTTATAGAATAAGTATTGAAAGGATCTTGGTTTTTTTGTTAAATTTATTATTAGCCTATTCCACTTAAGGTTCTGTCCAATGTTATACCAAAGTATTTTCCTTCTGTTGAGATGGAATTTGTCATGTTTGATTTTTTCTGAAGGGTAATTTAATATTGAGGGGGTTTTTTGGTAGATTTTTTCGGTTAGTGCAGAATGGTAAGTATATTGTTTTATTGAGATTAATTGTTAAATAGTTGGAGTCCAACCATTCTATAATTTGGTTAAGTTCTTGATAAAGTATTATCTCTACACTGTACCATGAATCCGCCTCTACGAATATGACACTATTATCTGCAAATGATATAATTGTAACTTTAGTGTTTTCAAATAGGTCGTTGAGGTGGATTATAATCATCATAGGGCCAATTACCGTTCTCTGAGGAATCCTGAAAGCCATTGTTTCTTCCTCGCTTAATTCATTGTTAACTTTAACTCTTTGCTTGCGGTTGGGTAAAAAATCTTTAAAAAGTTTTAAGGGTTTACCCCGTATTCCTAGATTTTCTAGTTTTGACAAAAGCCTTTGATGATCGACAGTATCAAAGGCCTTTGCCAAATCCAGAAAAACACATGCGCAAGGTTTACTTTTATCGAGCGATTCATATACTTTTTGTAACAAGAAGTGCAATTACGTCTGACGTTGATTTTTTTTTGCCGGAATCCAAATTCTATGGGCCTATAGTTTTCAATATTTTTGTGTTCGTCTTTTTCATATATTGGGCTTATTATTGCTAATCTAAAGCTTGTTGGTCATATTCCTGATAAAAATATATTATTTACTAAATGTTGGATGGGTTTTGAGATTGTAAAAGTCGATTCTTTCCCCATCCTAACCCGGCGCAGAATTTTTTTTTAGCATATTAATTGTGTTTGTTACTTCGACTTCTGTTACGGGGGACAAAAAGAGTAATTTAATTTAATTAGTAATTATAGTTTTTATATTGTTGTCATTTTTATTGCTGTATTCATTGATTGTTGACCATATTTTTTGCATTGTTTCTGTTGTTTGAAATTATATTTTTATAGTATATGTATTAAGTTTTTCTGTTAATATATTAATTTTGTTTCGATAAGTTTTGTAGGTATTGAGATCTCCTACATTATTACGATTTTACTATTTTACTTACTTTGGTATATTGGATTAAAATTACCGGATTGCATGGTGTTTTTTATTGCCTCGTGGTAAATAATTAAATACATAGGGTAATGGACCGTAAGTTTATTTTTTATAATAATAGGAAGCAAGATTATAAGGGGAATATAGTTACTTTTAAATAAAAAATAGTCAATACAGATTTACTGGTTTCCATGGACTGGTGTACTCATTAATAGCAGAGGTAAAGTCTGCTAAGTACAGGCTGTCTAAGTATTCTTGGGCTTCCACTTTGTCCCGTAAGATGTTAATGTTCATATCCCCAACTATAATTTTTGTATCCAAATTGGAAGATTTCAAGTACATTGACAGCTCGTTGGAAAATTCCAATTTATTTGTTGGGTGAAGGCTATAGATTCCTAGGATTCCAATTTTTCTTAACCCGTTGTTAATTTCAATTCTTATGCCCTTATTTTACGCTAGGGAAATAATTTTGTGTTGAAAACAGAATTTGTTGCTAATGTTTATCATTACCCCCTCATTTTTGTTCTAAACTCCGTTGCTATAGATTTGATTGTAGATCTTAATCTGAAACATGTTATAGTTTTCATATAGTTTACAAGTTTCACTTAAAACTATTACATCAAAGTCTAAGCCAACAAAGCTATGTAAAAAATCCTCGAGTTTTTCAAAATTAGTTTCTACACCTCGAATATTTGTATAAAAGGTAGAAGAGTTTGGAATGTCTTTACTTTTTAAAATTAAATTTTTGATATCATCTATAGTACTTGTTGAAAAAGTCTTTATATCGTTTGAATCAAAATACCTTGCAAAACTATTAATTTTATATTTTTTACTTAAATACAGTAATAAATATATTATAATTATAATACAAGATAAAAACAGACTTCATTTATAATCGTCGCGTACAGTGGCGCACTCAGGAATTGGCTTCAGGGGGGCTTAGGATAAATAATAAAAGAAACTTAATTTGAAGTAAAAATATGATCATAATTGATACAAGGAAACTGGTGCTTACAAGCGTGGACCTGGGCTCAAATGAAGAAGGAGGGGGCGTTAGCCAAATTATTATTTTTTTATTTTTTCAAAATTTTATGTAAAAATTTTGGTTCATTGCGCAATATTTTTTGAGAAAATAACACTTAAAATGCAATTTTTGACTTAAAATTAAATACTGTTCACAAATGAGGGTTCAAAAAAACTACAATCTTTCAGTTTTTTGATCTAATCTATTTATCGTTTCGCCATTTTTGGCCATCACAAACTGGGAGGACGGAACATAAAAATAAATACAGAACTTAAAATTAAACTAAAATCGTAAATATTGAGTTTTGGGAATTTGAGTTGTTTGTTTACCATTAAATTGCTTGTAAAAATGCTAAAATGCGCCGCACGCACAAATTTTTGCTAAAATGACATTAAAAATTGTAAACAGTATTTAATTTTAAGTCAAAAATTGCATTTTAAGTGTTATTTTCTCAAAAAATGTTGCCTGCGGCGCAATGAACCACAATTTCGACATAAAATTTTGAAAAAATAAAAAAATAATAATTTGGTTAACGCCTCCTCCTTGGTGCGCTACTGGTGGTGTAATATGTTGTAATATTTGTCGTCAAATTGTAATGTGGTGTACAAAAAATTAGTACCAAAATCTCCCTCGCTTAAAAGCCATCTTTTTAAAATTTTTGGCGATTTACTCCGGACCGGATTTTAACATGCCAGCTGCGTATTATATTCTAGAGAATTAAATCACCAATATTATAAAGAAAATCTATATTTTGTAGTTTGGACATTTTCTTAACAACCAACCTTTTTGCGCCTTTTAACAGCTAAATTATTAAAAATTTTAACTTGGCTGCCGATACCGGTGCATATACTATTATGTAGTCACTTTATGTAATGTGAATTAAATAGTTTTAAAAAATTTGCAATAACTGTATTTAACTCTAACTTTGGTAATTTTTTGAGATATGCCCAACACTAAACCCTTAAAAGATAATTGTTTCAATTTTTTAAAGCTTTTTTTTTCAAAACTGTGCAGTCGTCTATACATCAAATCTTATTTTTAATCTAAGTACCCAAAAGTCAGAAAAAGTTTCAAAACTTTCTAAGCTCTGGCTGGATTTTTAACCTTTTACAGCATTGTCGCATTATTGTTACATTTTTATGGTAGCTCAATTGACAACAAAAAGCTCTTTACAACTTTCTCTTGGCCTATGAAAAAAGGTAGAGGTAATTACTTTGTCATCGGAAATTGTAAGAAGTAGCTTCACCAAGTTAGATTTGACCGCCACAAAAGCATGGCGGGAAATATCTAGCTTTCATACTTATATTTATTATGGGTATTCCAAAGACATTTGAAATATATTTCATATAATTTTGGAAATTCCAGAAATAAATACCTATTATTTAAACTTTTAGTTATTTCATTTTCTATCCGAAATTTAATGTAGGGTAATTCTACAATTTTCTAAAAAAAATGTTTTCAATTACTCTTTTGATGTGGGAATTACATAGTGCGTGCATGATTTATAAAAAAGTAAAAAAGTTAAAATGTTTACTTTTTACAAATTATTTGCTTAATATTGGATATTTTTTCACATTGGGCACATTTTTCAGTAACCACATATTTTAAAACTAGGTAAAAAAATATTCGACCAGTATTTTTTCTTTTTTCGAAAAAAGTAACAATAGGGTTTAAAGTTAACCCTCCTGGAACATTGTGCAATCGGTCAAGAAATACCATATTTGCATTTAGCCGTTCTTAAATTATTTTTGACGTTTAACTGTCACTGCCACTTTGACGTTGGCCTGTTTTTTTCTAATAAATATTCACTAAACTTCGTTATATTTTTTTATTATGTAGTTATTTTTTATTTGAATGAACTTTATAAACAATTGTATACTAAGTTTGATGTGTATTGGATGTGAAAGTTAAGTACTCGAATAACTGGTAAATAAATAAATTAGCTTCTTTCTTGGATGTGTTTAAGCTCCAAAAAATTATCTTTTGACCCGAGATCTTTTTATAGTGTTTTTAGTGACTTCGTTACAAGTATTAATGGTCAAGAAAGTTAAATTTTATATGCTCTAAAGCTGGGTTTATACAGCAAAATGCGTTTATTGGTAAACAAAAAGCCAAAACCACAGTGAAAAAAACGGGTGCGCCAAGCGTCACTTCTGTCACTAATCATAGCCTATCAATCAGCTGTTGATAATGGTTTCTCCAGTCAATGTCAGTCAAAATGTCTCTTTTAGGTTACCCAATATGATTGTCATGTTTATTAACGTTTCATGAAAAGTAAGAAGTACGTCATATAATTAAGGATACATTAGATATTTGCTTATAAGTGTGCTAATCGGTTTTACATTATTTATTCTTTAGTTTTTACCTATAGGTAAAGAAACAGTTTAAAGCCGGTACTCAAAATCTTTGCATTTCAATCTAGTTATAAAGTTTTTCTCGGCACAATATGGTCGCTCGATGGCATTGATCCATTTTCCACAGATATCGGGATCATTTGGAAAGAGAAACACCGAAAACTTTGGCCCGTACCTATAATTGGCTTTGCAATTAATAATACAGCAAACGTTCGGCATCTTTTAAACAAATTTTAAGAAAAGATGGAATGGACTTGACAGAGACTTTGAAAATTGCAAAAGAATTTTGTTATTTTTTATTTTTCCGATGGTTATGCTGACAGCGTCATACGTAGAGGATAGAAACTTCTATCCACAGCTGATCTATTCTGACAATCGAGTTGATAGGCTATACTAGTGACCGAAGGTCACGCTGCAAGTCGATCATTGAAAAAAATATTGTTTAGTCAGCGCGCACAGGCGACTAATGAGAAAAATAAGTTTTGAGGACGTAAAGCCAAAAGCATTTTCTTACTATGTCTTGCAATATTTGGATTGTAACTAATTAACAGTTATCCACCTAAGCTTAACGGAAGCTTGCATGTGGCATAAATATAATTTTTACATGAGACATAATCAAAAGAATACATCCTATGACAAAATATAATTACAAATACCTACTAACTTAACTTAACTAAAAGAGCTATAAAATGTATTTTTTTGGTTTTCGTTGAATATTACTAATTAATGTATTACTTTTTTACGCGCAACCTATTTTATTAACTTGATTGCTAAATAAACTCTATAATAATAGAAGATCAAATTTAACTCCAAGTAAGCGAGCGCCGCTTTTATAAATGATATGGCAAAAATTAAATACAAACGTTTTTTACAATTTTTAAAGCGCTTTTAAAATTATGTAGGTGCCTATTAAAAGTTGACCGTCATTATTGCTTAAAGAACAATATATCAATTAAAGAGATCGTTATTTTTGGAGTTGGAGTTTATATGTGCCACGCTAGAAACCAAACAGGTAAATCGATTTTGATAACAGTGGTATTGCTGGAATGCTAAGAATCCCGGGAGTGCTCTATAGAGGTTATATTTTATTATAAAAAATCTATAAAAAACTACCCGACTACCAACTCTAAATTAATAGGGCTTAGTACAGAATAGAGAGTGCCACTGCAAAACATTGCTAAAACTATTTTAAAAACGGGAGAAGATGATGTAACATTTTTTTTAAATGTAAGTTGCATGTACCCGGTGTCCAAAATTCGATGGTTTTTGGGGGTTTCGGGTACTTCTAGACGAGATAGGGAAAATTCGACCCCTTCCCCCTTTGGGAGGCTCAAATTTCAAGACAAGATTTTTGATAAAAACCGCATTTTAATATGTCACCCCGTGTTCGAGCTACGAAGGCTTTTTTAAAAGTGTGCATTTTTGAATAGGCCCTACAATTTTTTTATTTATGAAATTATCTTCGTGGTGTTAATTGCATTTTTGTAGAGTTTTTAAACTAGTCGCTCTTAGTTTTTGAGATATAACAAAAAGTTGGTATTTTTCTTATGGAACACCCCAAATTTGTTTATATATTTTTAATGTTTCCTTTAAAACGATATGCCCCTTACGAAAATCGAATAAATAGATGTCGAGTTATTAAATATCTTTTATAAATCATATGGCAGGCTGTGATAAAAGTAGCACGCCACATGAATAAAAAAATCTAGAGTGCCATTGTTGTCAACCTGAGATCATAAAAATAATTTGTTAGGAAGAAATAAAAAACTATTTTGCGTCTTAACTGAATTGAATTATTAGTCCGTTTATTTCTTTAAAATTTTCAAAAAATCTGTAAGATTGATTAAACTTTTATGATGATATCATGACTATATTACAATCAAAAGTCAAATAATTGGATTGGACATCATCAGGGACTTTTTTTATGTTGCCATTTTTGTTGTTATGTATATTTTTCGAATAACGTTTAAATATGCATTTTAACCTTGTCACAGTTTGTTCAATTTTTTTTCAGTAGCGTCCTCAGCAACGGTTAAATTTGAAAAATCCACTATTTTAAAATTGTGAAAATTTTCCTCAAAAAATAACAACGCAATGTTTCTCGCTGGTATTTCTACAAACTTTGCGAGATTTTGTTAAGGCTATATTTTTTTGTAGCTCTATTCATTCCCTTTTAGGGCAGCTATTACATATGCAAAAAAATTGGGGTGGGGCTATGCTGCAGAGGTTCTTCTATACCCATGCTAGTTGTTCTCATTTGAAAAAAAAAAGTTGTAAATGAATAATCCCCTTTCTGAGGGTCCGTTTACAAAAATTTCATGCCGAAAGTGTTGATTGCTAAAAATGTTAGTTAACGTGTTTTTCGATTTTTCTAAAAAACAAATTTCCAACCCGCTAGGGACAATGTTCCATTTGAAGTTCGACACAATCATTTCTTGAGGATTTTGACACATGGATTGACAAATGTCAAAAAAAGTTACACGAGCGGTTTTTTTTTCGATAAGCTTTCCAACAAGGTGCTACAAGCGGGGTCTTTTTATTTAAAAAAAAGTTCTATGTTTATAGACCCATTTCCTCGCTCGTTTCTGAGGATCCGTTGATCTTAGTTGACGAGTTTTTGGATTTCTCCAAAAAACAATTTTTTAACCCGCTACGGCCAAAATTCCATTTAAAGTCTCCACTCTGTATAGTTGGTTCTGTATTTTTCTTGTATTATATAATCTTATCTTGTCCTAATATATTTTTTCTGAGGCAATTTCTATCTCATTTGTTACACAGAGTTCTCCACATTTTTTTTATAAAAAAAGCAAATCAATTGAAGAAGAAATTCTCTAACGATGCAGATATCATGTCATGTCACCCCATCTGGAGAAAACCCCATTTTCGCGATTCAACTTTGCGATCAAACAAGAGACTGAATTTGTCAAAAAAAAATTATGTAAAACAACTTTTCAAATAATTTAGTTTCCAATAAATAAAATTTAAAAAAAAACATTTTTTTTTTTGCAAAAACCTATCATTTCGTGAACCCGACCACATCTTCAAGTTTTAATTTAAGCCTGGCCACTCATAACATGACTGTGTATCAGATAATGCTCAAATTATAAATAAATCACCAACTTCAAATTTAGGTCAAATTTTGTAACGGCCCCCAGATTTCCACAAAAATAGACCCATTTCAAAGCGACACTCACCCCTTATCGACTACGACAATTATCTTTAACCGAACAAAAGATTTTGCGGAACCAAACCATTTATTAGACTGAGCTCCCAGTTGACTACTCCGGTTGGCTCATAAAACTGGGTCAATGGTAGTTTTAACATCTATTTTACACCCACTTTATTTTATTTTCTTGGAAATATCTCGTTTAGTGTGACAGAATAAAACTTTACAAAGGCAGTGGAGCTTTTTGCCCAAAAGGGTGCCACAAGTATTTTGTAAAAAAATGTGCAGATATTTTGTTTTCAAATTTTAATGAGGGGCACTGGTCAGATATCCTTTATTAAAAATTGTTCAAAAGTATTGAATATAATTCTTTGGAATCATTATTAATTCCGTTATAAATAAAGGGTATCCCAAAAGTCTGAATCGACTTATATATCTCCAAAACCAAAAGAGGCAGACAAGTAAAGTTTGGCATAAGAAAAGTATCTTTTTGGATGATAGTCGTGCCAGATACTTTTTTTACTTTAACCTGCAGATTTAAAAAAAATTAAATAGAGCTTTGCCTTTTCTCTAACGGTTTTTAAATAAAATGGAATAATTATTTCCATAAGGCCAATGAGTTAAACAAGAAAAATTATTTAAAAAGGATTTAGCGAGCGTGTGAGGCATTTAAGAGACCTTCAAAACAAGGTGTCACTCGATTCACTTTCCATATATAAAATATAGGTGGTGCGGGCTACACAAATTTTAAGAAAGCGAAAATATGTCCCCTCGAAAAAAAAATCGACGTGTCCAAGTATTTCTCCAAAATTAGACACTAAATGCGTAAGGCTGAACTTTCATAAGCTTTTTTTCCGTGCGGATTTTGAAATTTAACCTTGTTTGTTAGTGAGTAAGACAGAACTTGAAATCCGCGCAGAAAATCTGCTAATGGAAGGCTAGCCTTAAACTTGTGTGGGAGGACCGGGAATGAACACATTGAATTTGCCCCGATTTTGCCAACACATCTTTAATTGAGACAAGATCTGCCCTCCCAAAGATTCACGCCCCTGCTCAAAAATTTAATTTTTTTCAGACATATGTTTTATCGATTCAACCTGCTGCTTCTATTAATCTAAAAGAACAGTGTATCAATGTTTTGCTAAAGATTAGAAACAGAGCCAATCACAGCGGACGCTGTATACAGGTAGATTTTTCAATATCGAACTAGTCGTGATTTAAGAGTAGAGATTCTTTTTTTCTGCCAGTGACCTTAGCTCAGAAAATATCGAAGTGACGTTCAAAAGGGGGCACGTGATATCCTTACTTTTTGGAGTCAAATAAACATCAGATTTGGCCGCACTTTAAATGGAGGGCATATTTTGTAAAAAAAAAGACACGGCTCGGAGTACTTTTTGATTTTTGCTTAACAAGCTTAAATTTGTTAGGCCACCAACTCGATATATTCAAACATTTGGCGTTAGAAAAAAATTTTTAGTTTATTCGGCAAAAAATCAAAGAACTGCTCTGAGCCGTGTCTTAGTTTTTACAAAATACCTCTTCCAAAAACTATGGATATCACATGGCCCGTTTTAAACGTCACTTCGTCATATTCTGATGTAAGATCACTGACAGAAAAAAAAAAGATCCTCTACTCTTAATACCGTTAAGATATATAGTAATCGTAAGGTAATCTTACATAAATAGACAATAAAAAGCTCGACCACCAATTACTCATCCTGTAAGTGAAATGGCCCCAAAAAGGATCCAAAATAATTGTTTAAAAAGACCATTTACCGAGGGACATAATAAAAGTGTCTGACCTAAATGGCTCACGTATTCTCCGAAGGAAAATTTAAAAAAGACGTCTTCCTATGTGCTACCCTAGATTCTTGTCTATTGTCGATAAATAGGAGGTTGGACCACACACTGGTATTTAAAAGAAATGGGATAACATAAATTTAGCGTGTCGCATTTTAAATCTTATAGCGTTTTTTTTTTTCTATAATAATAAGTGGTTGCAAATTAAAAACAGTTTATTGTGTTTACTTATTTAAATACAAGGGGTTTTGTGTTTCATTATAAGGTGGAAATAAACCGCCTAAATTTGTAGGCGAGCGCACTGCATAAGATGTTAAATATAATACTTGATAGGAACCAGTATATAGTATAGGTATATATATAGCCGATTTTAAAGAGGGAGGAGGTTCATAGTAGATGTTGGGTTCGATCAGTCTGGGCGAAAAAAAAAAATTCTTGCAATTTAGACATCATTCTTAAAATATTTTGAAAATTTTTGCGTTTTTTATGATATTTTTTTAAAAAAACGAGGTTGAAATCTGATCTTAATCTTACATTTGTTGCCAATATAATGTCATTAAGGCGCGGCAGGCAAAATTTTTTACACGTAATAAAAAATAAAAAAATGCTTAAAATTAAACCAATGTTAAACTAAAATTGTAACAATCAACAACTTTGTAGCGCTGCAGGCAAAAATTTTTAAAACTACGTATTTTTTGTAAATTATTTAAGAAAATGCTTGGGTCAGCTAAGACCCTTTCCTTCACAAAATTTTTATTTCAGAAATCTATATTTTACCCAACATGTTTCGGGCTATCTGCCCATTATCAAGGGTAGCCTAAAAAGGATGACATTATGTTAAAAAGTTCTAAATTTTTAACAATAAAAACTTAAAGTAGTGACCTACGTTGGACAAAGTCACGATTACAAAACTGGTCTAAAACTAACATACAAAAATTGTTAATTTCTTTATCAAAAAAACGAACAAATTTTGTTTCCAGCAAAACAGCTTTTTTGAAGTTTAATGTTGTCATACAGCTTTCATGTAAGGAGGTCAAATCTAAAAACCTCGGGAGATAATAAGTTGGAATAACTATAATATTAAATTGGAAAGTCGGAATTAGTGTACTTAATTCTGAGTTGACAAGTCCAATTTAGTATAATTCTGAGTTTACAAATCGGTCATACCCCCAGATGCACCGTAAAAATATTCGGATTAGTTTAGCTAATCCATATTTCCTCTTTGTTTATTTATGTGGGATTGCAAGAGAAAAGAATGGATTAGGTAGCCAATCGAGATTAAGTGCCTACGGTGCATTTAGGGGTTAGTATATATATATATATATTTATATATATCGAAATTAGAATAATTTCGAGTTAGGAACTCGAAAAGTGAAAATTAGAATTTTTCAGGTCAGAATTCATATAAATCCAAGTTGACAGCTCAGAACTGTACACGTTATTTACTTCTTAGAGAGTTCCAAATCTTATAAATTTAGTTTTTAAGCAATTTTTTAAAAAATTATGGAAGCATTTGATTGAAATAAACAAGGAAATATTGGCAAGAATTGGTTGCAACTTAAAAACAGTTGACTTTTTATGCTTATAACATATAAATGGTTTTTCCCGGTTGGGTTTTATTAGAACTTAGAGTTGTTATTGGTAATTAATTTTGTAAATGAATTCAAGTAGGTCTATAGCAGTTTACTCTTTTTTTTAGATAATATTCATTGCCGATGATCAGTGCTGACGGTCAGTACCGACAATATATTTCATGTTACACGACATTAAACAAAAATTGGTGATATCTAGACTTGTTCTTGAGATGTCAATTTGTTTGCATGCAGTTAGTATGTGTAGTTGTGTTTCTTAAATTTTAACGTTTCAGCTTTTTATTATTTCTAAACCAAAATATGTCAAAACATATGTTTGGTACAATCCAAATTTCCTTAAAATTTGACACGACTGAAAAAAAGTATAAAATAGTTAAAAAAAAAACACCAGCTCTTATTTAGACGTTTACACGACTTAAAGGTAACAAGAATATGAATATTTTAAAACCTTTAAATCAGTGATAGTAAAAGTTTCAGTAGATGCTGTTAAAATTTGATGATTTTTAACGTACACTCTTAGATTGAATCAATAAAAATCCACCAATTTCAATATGATTTGATGACTTTTAGGTTCTGCGTTTTTAAGTTACTAATTGGTGAAATATTTTTATAAATACTTTTAAAAAATCACTTAAACCAAAGACAGATATTGTAATTCGATTGTATTTTAAAATTACGCTTTTAAATTTTAATAGGTTTTATACATTATGAAATTATTATCATTACATTATAAAATTATCTAATTACAAATTTCATTTGTTACGTGCTTCAATGTTTCTCGAAGGTATACAACATCAAAGCCAAGGTACGTGCTGTTTAGACCTCCGCCGTAACTCAATTCTTCAGACCGGGACATTACTTGAAAGTTTAATTTGTTTATGTCTACCTAGTGGTTCAAAAACATCTAATTCATATTTTGCTTCGAAAGTTCATAACGTTCATAACGTGAGAATTTTTGGAATTTCGATAGGGTTAAATAAAAAAAATGGCGCCAGCAGGCATATATAGTCATTCATAAAATAAAAATGTTGAAAATGCAATTATCTATCTTAATGTGAAAACCGCGGATGGCTAGCTGCTACGGTTCGTAAGTTACAATTTCTTAAAAGTGTAATCCTCCCTCTTACCCTCTTGCCAACCCCCCCACCCCCATCAAAAAGTAATCAGCTCTGTGTCTGATGAAAAAAATTGTTTGCGCTAATTTTGATAAGAATCGCTTTAGCGGTTTTTGAATTTTTGTGTTACAGACAGACAGAAAGACACAAACAAAAGAAGTTTAAGGATGAGCCAAATTAAATTTTTATGTGAAAACAATTATATATGTCATTCGTTAATCAATATGGCGGCTATTAAAATAACACTATTATTTTTCGGCGCATTCACATTTTTTTAAAACTAATGCAGTGTTAGGATGAGCTAAATTAATTTAAAATTTTTGTATAAAAAATATTAAATTTTAATAGCTTAGGTATAATGGCGGACGCATAGGTAACAAAAAGGTTTTTTTTTGTCTTTTTTGTAAGTTAACAAAAGGTATTTGGAAAAATATCTGATTTCGTTAAATTATATATAGCGATTCCAGAAATTTAAATAAAATATGCCATAGTAACTTAACTATTAAAATGTAACTTTTTTTACACAAAAATTTAGAATTAATTTAATTCATCAAGAAACTATTTTTTTCTGCGAATATGGTATGCGCAGAAAAATAATTTTGTTTTTTTTATTATAATCGCCGCCATCTTGATTTGCGAACGACTTACGTCAATTTTTTTATACCGATAGCTATGTCCAACTTAACGAAACTTAATATTTTTCGAAATACTTTTAGTTTAACTTTCGAGAAAAACACACTTTTGTTTACTTAAGCGTCCGCCATTACAACTAAGCTATTAAAATGTAATTTTTTTTACACCAAAATTTGAAATTAATTTAGCTCATCCTAAAACTGCTTTGGTTGGTTGGTGAGATCAACGAGCTGGTCAGTAGTTTTATTATTAGATATTAAAAAATCATTACTTAAAAATTTTGTGTTCAAGTGTGTTGCGCACTAATTTTATATTTTTGGTTTAAGTGAGACCTCCTTACTATAAGTCGGCTTATTTTCGCTTGGTTTTTCCAAAACCATAGAAATCTAATTTTTTCCTAATTATGACAACCGCCAACTAGTTTTCTGGAGTCAGAAAATGGGGGATCCTCGTCTCGCAATTTAGATTTTAGTATTAGGTGTTACTACGACAAATATAAAAAATATAACGTTTCTGCAGCTTTCTTTTGAAAATTTCTACAAATTTACTTCATTATTAGAATTTTGTGTTGCAACCTAGAAGACGAGGGCCTTGATTTAATTAGACCCGAAGAAAAAGGTAAAAATCTAATATAATAAGCATTTTGGAAAAGCACGTCACTCACTGTATAAAAGCTAGATCTAAAATTCTATAATCGGAAGGAAGCTTTACGATATTTTTTCTCCTTTATGGAATGTCTCCTAGAATTTTAATGAGGGACAACTTTACTTAAAACGTCTAAACATTAAACAATCTGTATCGTCATATCGGATAACAATTATTTGAAAAGAATTATAATGAGAGAATTGTACTATAAAAGAAAAGGACTCGAAGGTAGGTGGGCGTAGAAATTATTCCACCCTTTCACAACATTTCAAGATTAATTCGCAGTTTTAAATGAGACGGGGGTTCGACATCCCTTTAGAAATTATAACTAAAAATATAAAATAAACCTTTTGTGTGCACTGTAAGCAAAACGCCTTTAAGCCTCGAAAATTTTACCTGGAGGAACGTTTCAAAACTCCAAAATATCTTGTTATATTTTTGAATAGGCCCACGATCACAATAGCTATAAAGGTATAAAGTTATAAGGTATAAATTTCAGATCTGAATGGTAACAGCAGTTGTAGAATACCTTAGGACTTTTATGTCTTTTTCAATAAATATATCTCCAATAATATTATAAAAAATGTAGGAAGGCCATTGGCTCTTTTTCATCGATACCACTTAAATAAATTCTTTAGAATACAGAAAAGAGCAGTGCATTTGAAAAGGGTAATTCAGTAAAAAAGAAAACTAGAACCGTTTCTTTACATTTTTGATAATTAAAGTAACACTCGTGGCATTTTGGACAAAGCGTTTTTGTTTCTCACTTCATGACAACCAGGCCTTCGATGTCTAATGGAGAATCCAGACATCTGCAGACCTGTTTCATCCTTATTAGGAATCATCAGGGTGTCATAGGATTGTACCTGACAGTTCAAACTGAGAAACAAAAACATCAAAACTGAAAAGTGCAGGAAACCGTAAATAAAGAATTCTGTACCTTTCAGCAGGTAATAGGAAGAAACCTGTAAAAATGTAAGGTCACCGTAACATGACACTTAAAAAGAGGTAACGTTTGCAGCAGCACCACCCCTAATTGGAGCTTCATACTACGTGGCCCTAATTTTTAGGCATCGGCAAGTAATCGCTCCGGAAGTGGCTTGTTGCGCAGAACCAAAAAGCTTAAATATTTAAAAAACAAAAAAGTGAATCTCGTGTACGCAAATTAAAATTAAAGTAACACTCGTATCATATAGGACAAAGCGTTTTTGTTTCTCACTTCATTACGACCAGGCCTCCGCGGATTTCAAACTTTTTGTTTTAAATTCGAGAGGCGTACATGGTTGCCTGTGTAGTTTTAACTTCCAGGTACAATCCTAAAACTCCCTGATGATTCCTAATACGCATGAAACAGGTCTGTAGATGTCTAGATTCTCCATTAGATATTGGAGGCCTGGTCGTAATGAAGTGAGAAACAAAAACGTTTTGTCCGATATGCTACGATCCAGCAAACATCGGATTACTAAAAATGCAAAATATTCACTGTACAAAAAATGTACTAATTTGAAACACGGCATTTTACACTTTGCGGTGCCATTATAAATAAAGCATTATTTTAGTACTCTAATTGAAATACTTAATGCCAGTACAATATTTACATTTTTTTTGTATTGTTGGTACGCATTGCAGCAGAAATTGTACAAATATTTTAAAATGCCGTATTCGAAATTAGTGCTATTTTTGTTCTTGCGATATGCTTGCTGGGGAGTGTTACATTAATTTTTATTTGTGAACACGAGATACACTTTTTTGATTTTTGATAACATTAAAGCGTGTTAGAAATAAACACCCAAAAAGATTTACGATTATAGATAAATAATAGTCAACAGAGACTTAACAAGGAATTATCGGACATTATAGGCTGACTTTAATAAAGTCGACACTATTTTTGAGAGTTCTTCACAAAGATAAACAAATACTACATATTTTTAGGCAATTACAGATCTGTTATACTGCTGGAGCTATCCAAAACTTACGTTTGGGTTTTCCAGCCGGAGCTTTTTGATGGCGGCGCTGCCAAAATAATGTTGACTTAACATAATGTTTGTTCCTGCCTTTACTAAAGGACGGCCCAGCAAACATATCGCAAGTACAAAAATAGTACTAATTTGGAACACGGAATTTTACAATATTTGTACAATTTGTGCTGCAATGCGTTGCAACAATAAAAAAAAACCGTAAATATTGCACTGGCATAAAGTACTTTAATTAGAGTACTAAAATATTGCTTTATTTTCAATGGCACCGCAAAGTGCAGCATCAAATGAACAAAAATAGTAAAATGTTATTTTCCAAATTTGTACTTCTTTTGTACAGTGAATATTTTACATTTTTAGTAATCCGATGTTTGCTGGGGGCATTAACTTTAATTTGTCAACTTTATATATGAGCATGTTTTAACCTTTTAAACTTCATGCGGAACTATTTTTGATAGCTTCGCACGAAGGTTAATTAACTACTACATATTTTTAGGCACTTTTACTATCTTTCATAAAATGACTGAAAAAAATCCTTGCATTTTTCAAGAAAGTTTCACCTAAATTTTTACGTTTAAGTGACAACTATAAATAGAATAGGATAGAATAGAATATGTTTATTGTGCAAAGACAAAAGGTATACAGTACTACATTAAGCATATTTTCATATATATCATATAAGTTTTAAAATGTTATCAATAATTAATAATTGTAAAAACATAATAATTGTAAAGAAAATAATTAAAATAAATAAAACTATATCAGGTACAATACAGGTAGTATATAATAGTACAAAATATCACAATTTTATAGATTAAGTTAATGGTCAACAATAAACTGTTTTAAGAATTTTCTGTATTTTTAGTTGTTACACTTCTCCTTTGGTATCACATTATAAATACTAGGAGCAAGATATTTAAAAGAGCTTTAAAAAATTGCAGTCTGTGTAAAGGAACTTCCAACAAAATAATTATTCCTAGTCTGAAGTCTATTTATGTCGCCCAGACGGACAAGTAGTTCTCGTAGATTGTCAGGACGACCTTTCCCCACTATTCTTACAATAAGCATAGCAAAGTGCAAGTATCTTCTCTCGGCCATGCTTAACATTGACATACGTATGTAGGATGTAATGTGTTCTCTTCTATGTATGTTGCAAGCATATCTTATACAAAGTTTAGAAAGGCCCATACACACAGTCCATGTAATTACATTTAGTTATTTTGTGACCGATATTTTTAGCTGGTTGGTTTTTAAACTCATACAGACATTTTAAAGCATAGTTTTGTGATAAGCTACTCACCTGACCATTAAATGTCAGGGATTGCTCCATGAGCACATCCAAGTTTTTAACTTCCAGCTGCCAACTCCCATTACTTTAATTTTTTACTTCTGGATGTGTTTCTAGATTTAAGCCAAATAAAATTGCTTTAGTTTTTACTGGGTTAACTAACAAAGCATTGTTGGTTGCCCATGTGATAAATCTTTCCAGATCTTGATTTATCTGGTTTACTGCATTGCCAATGTCCTCTATTGGGAATGACAAGTAGTACTGGGCATTATCAGCATAGTAATGGCTTTCACAAGATAGTGCTTCATTTGCGGCATCTGCTGAGTAAATTGAAGACAACTGAGGGCCAAGGATCGACCCTTGAGCAATTCCTGAGGTGATTGTTCTCGGGGTGGAGAGTGAATTCTGTATTTTTGTTCTTTGCTTTCTGCCTTCAAAATAGCTTTTATGCCATTTGATGGATATAGGATCAAAATTATAGTATTTGAGCTTAGCGATCATAAGCTTGTAATTCAAACTGTCCAATGCCTTAGTCATATCCAGTAATAATAGTGCAGTGAACTTCTGGTGGTCTGAAGCTTGTACTATATTATTTGTAATTTTAAGTATTGCTGTGGTGCAGCTGTAACTTTCACGAAAGCCAGACTGATTTTTAGGCAATAAGTTTTTTTGTTTAAAATGTATTAGCTGTGTATTAATAATTTTGTCCAGAATCTTTGAAGCAACTTGGAGTATGCCAATTGGTAAAGGAAAAAACACAGTTATTAGAAAATAATCGGTACATAAAGTCAGCATAGCCTAACTTTAATAAAGTCGGCACTATTTTTGACAGTTCCGCACGATCGTTAAAAGGTTTCTGACATTGTTATTATCTAAACATGTCATCTAGACATGCTCATATTGAGCCACCCATAAAGTTGATTAAGTTAATGTTGTCCTTCATTAGGGACTTATCGGTCTATAAAGTGGGCATAGCTTGACTTTAATAAAGTCGGCACGAGTTTTGACAGTTCCACACGAAGTTTGAAGGGTTTCTGACTTTGTTGTCATTTAAACATGTCATCTAGACATGCTCATATTGAGTCGCCCATAAAGGTGACATAATTAAATTTAATGCCGTCCTTTATCAGTACATAAAGTTGGCATATCCTGACTCGCCACTATTTTTGACAGTTCCGCATGAAGTTTATAAGGTTTCTGACATTTGTGTCATATAAATATGTCATCTAAACATGCTCATATTGAGACATCCATAAAGTTGACAAATTAATGATAATGCCGTCTTTTATTAAAGGCTGGCACAAACATTATGTTAAGTCAACATTATTTTAACCGCGCCGCCATCAAAAAAGCTTTGGTTGGATAGCCCAAACGTAGGTTTTGGATAGCCCCAACAACCATGAAGAGCGTCACGCCGCCGCCGACCCATAACAGTTGAGTAAGTATCTAAAAATATGTAGTAACGGTTTACATTTGTGTGTAGCTGACAAAAATGGCGCCGACTTTATTTAGGTCAGCCTCTAATGTCGGACAAGTCCCTATTAAAAGTCGTTACAAACATTATAAATGTTTTGAGGGCACCGCGAACAAGAAACACCTGCCCGAACATAGGTTTCGGATAGCCCCGGCAACCAGGAAGAGCGCCGTCTCATAACAGATGGGTAAAATGTCTAAAATATGTAGTAGTCATGCGAAACTGTCAAAAATACTGCCACATTTATGAAAGTCATCCTATAATGTACCGATAAGTCCCTTTTAAAGGTTGGCACATTATGAAAGTCGACATTATTTTGATAGTAGGGACTTATCGGTACATAAAGTCGACATAGCCTGACTCGGCACTATTTCTGATAGTTCCGCACGAAGGTTGAAAGGTTTCTGACATTTTTCTCATGTAAAAATATCACCTAAACATGGTCATATTGAGCCATTCTTAAAGTTGACAAATTAAATTTAATGCCGTCCTTTATTAAAGGCAGGCACAAACATTATGAAAGTCGACATTATTTTGATAGCAAAGATGACATCTATAGACAACAACAATGTCAGAGTCTCTTTAAACTTCGTGCAGAATTGTCAAACATAGTGGCGTCTTTATTAAAAATAGGCTATGCCGATTTTATGCTTGCTTTGACTTACTAACCATAGACCCGGCAGTCCATTCGTAAATCACCACATAGCCAGACAAAGAGAGAGAGGGGGAGTTTCAGGGTATCTTTGGCAACACCGCAAAATAACGCAGGCGCGCCCGAAAACGTAGGTGTAGTTTTGGTGCAGCGCAAAGCAGTGAAGTTGGATATGATCTAATATGGATTTAATTTCAATCTAAAATATATTACAAAACCTGCATTACATCCTGCTGTGCTATCCTGTCAAAATAATTTCAGCTATATTAATGGTTGTGTCAAGCTTTGTGATGATCTTTAATACAGGACGGCTTTAACTTCAATTAGGCCAACTTTATAGGTGCCACGATATGAACATGAAAACAATAATGTCAAAAATAGTAGCAAGAACGTTAATTAACCAGAAGTTACGTAACGCAGCAAGGCGGGGGAGAGAGGTAGGTAAGTGTTCTAAAGTATTACAAGGGGGAAAGGGGGGTTCACACGAAAAATGCGTGTTTCATTAATTCCATAATGGTCGGTAAAGTGCGTAAAAATATGTAGTAGTTGCCTGCGGAACTGTCAAGCATAGTGCCGACTTTATTAAAGTCAGGCTAGGCAAACTTTGTGTTCCGATAATTACCTAATACAGGACGGTATTAACTTTAATTATGTTAACTTTATAGGTGGCACGATATGAACATGTTCAGATGACAACAATGTCAAAAATAGTAGCAAGAACGTTGGGTAACCATAAATTACCCATCGCAGCAAACTGAGGGGAGAGGGGTAGGTGTAAGTGTACGGGGAATGGGGGATTGACACGAAATGAACGGGAATTTTTTCCAGTAATGTCTTAAAATATGCAATAGTTGTGTGTGGAACTATCAAAAATTGTACCGACTTTCTTAAGGTCACGGCTATGTCGAATTTATGTACCGATCATTTTTTATTACACTAAACAAAAAGAGATACCGTTTTCTAAAAAAAAATACATTGAGCCAATGTATTTTGTATATGATTTTTGCTCCAATGTAAAGTTTTATTAATATCAAAAACAAGTTTACTTAAATTTTATAGCGAAAACGAATTATTGATTTTACTGCTGCAAGACACAGTTTCAAAAAAAATTCTTACAATATAAAGAGTCTTGATTTATATGCAGGCTGTTATGAAATTAAGGATTAAGAGACATGTTTTTATAGCTTTTAGTTACACCTAAGAATGAATTTAGTAAAAGACTGTTATGTACATAAATTTCATAACTTTGTTTATGTATTTTGTATGCCCGGTTTATAATTTTCATAAACTTGTCCATACGTTCCATAACGACTTTTAAACGACAGTCAATTGTCGCCATTTAGTAAATTTATTTAGGGCATTGATTAAAATCGTAACATTTTTTATTTATTTCATATGCTCTTTAATTATCTCCATATCCTGTACATACTATCAACAACAACGCTCTATTAAATATCAAGAAACATTTTTCATTAATTTCGTAACTTCCGTTTATTAATTTCATTACTTTATATGACAATTTTTATAACTTTCCTCCGATTTTTGTAACAGTTACGTATTATTGATGTACAAATAAACGCCTGGTATAAATACTATGTACGATACTTTTTTCAGTGTAGAGACTTATCGGACAGTTCCACACAAAGGTGAACAATTACTACATATTTTTAGGCACTTACACATCTGTTATCGGGCGGCGTTTTTCTTGGTTGCTGGAGCTATCCAAAACCTACGTTTGGGCTATCCAGAGCTTTTTTGATGGCGGCGCTGCCAAAATAATGTTGACTTAACATAATGTTTGTGCCTGCTTTTAATAAAGGACAACATTAACTTTAATTTGTCAACTTTATGGATGGAACAATATGAGCATATTTAGATGACATATTTATATGACAAAAATGTCAAAAACCTTTTAACTTTCGTGCGGAACTGTCAAAAACAGTGTCGACTTCATGTACCGATAAGTCCCTAAGTAATAAATAATTAAAACATAATACCTGCAATGACCTCGAAACTTTTCGCGACACTTTCCCAATAATAAAGAGGGGAGGGATGAACCAAGTCGTGGTTTACAGCTGATTATCTATAAAAGTCGAAAAAGCTTGTACAAGCGTTACGTCGTTGATCTGAGGTGTTGGAATTTTCAAATAAAAAGTAAGGACCGAGCGCTACTTGTTTTATCATTAATATAGATTAACGAAACAAAAAAGCTCGTTTTCTTAAGAAAGGACGGTTATCGGATTCCAATCATCATTTGTCAAACTAATCGATATACTAAATTCTGCAAAATCTGGAACGCGTGAGAAAGATACATGTAAAATCAACAAACATTGAGAGAGAGAATTTTCATCAACATTATATAAATATATGCTATATTTAGTGAAATAATATTAGATAGTGTATTTTGTGGTGCACCATTGTAAACCATTGTGGCAAACGAATATTTACCATAAAGAAAGTTCTAAACTGATAAAGTAAAAATCATCCAAACGTAGAGAGAAAATCGAAAACTTTGACAGGGCCCGTATTCTTTAATTTCGGGGAGAGGAATGCTCCCGGGAACCAGAAACGCACCTGATTGGTCGAAACCTCAGTTTTTTGTCACTATTCTGTCTATTTTGGCACTAGTGACTTTGTTCGTGAGCGGTTTTGCCGTCAGTTTGTTCTTATAAGGCAGGAGACCAAAATCGCTCAGGACTAATGCCACTACTGCCAAAACTGACAGAAATGTGACAAGAAAAATAAGATTTCGGCCAATCAGGTGCGTTTCTAATTCCTGGGAGCACTTCCTTCCACGAAATTGAGGAACACGGGCCCCGATCAACTTTTTATCACACCATCAATAAACGTCATACTTTTTACACAGTTAGTCAGAAGAATTATGATGTTAAGAACTGACTTCTGCTTATACAAATCCTGACTTTTAAAAGCAAGGTTTCACGTACTTTTTGCGGAACTTGGAACTCAAAAGTCAAATTTTTCAGGTATCTGTTCAACTCCTCTCGCATATTGTCAGCACTAAATTATATCGATAACATTATAACTGGATGGGTCAATTTCGTAAATTTTAGCTGTAGTAGATAAGGTAGAGCTCAGGTTCTTTTTTCCTGAGTTCGGCACATTGGTTAAGCCTTTAACCATTTCCTGACCGAGTGTAAAACAGTCTTTTGTTGGACTTAAAGAGAAAGTTTTAATATAGAAGAAAAAATATCAAAAACTTTAAACATATGCTGGGTCTAAATACACTCTGTAGAACGAATTAAAATTAGGGTTACATGTCACTCTAATCAAAACGTACCCTGATTATAAAGATTAGATCAATTGTGTATATATACAGGGTTCCTAAGATTTTCCTTAGGGATAGGATTTCAATAAATCAAACAGAAATGGCATAGAAAGTTCTGCGCGCACAAAAGAAACAGGTATATTGAGCAATGGTGCCAGTTTGTTATTATCTCCGGACTGCTTGCATGAGAAAAAATTGTCGCCACTCTTTCATTGTGAGCATAAATCATAGTTACAATAATAACCGTTGACAAGATGTCTGCAAATTCCGCTAGATGGCGGCCACACCATAAGATGATCGAGGAAAAACTAATTAAAAATTAGATGTTTTCAGGTCCAAACCACAGCTTTTTCTTGCTTAAAGGAGGCGGCAGGGTCCATTATTTACGATACTGAGCGATAAACTCGTGAGGCTGTTAACATTAGAAAGAAATATCTTCGCTTTTAATTAAATTTCTTTCCATTCTGTTCTACTAGTGACATCCGGAAACGGCCAAACCATGCAGCTAGCACTAGCAGCCAAAGAAATCAATAAACGGCGCTGTTTTTCCTGCTGAGCTATTTGCTTGCGATATTATTGATTTTAAATAAAGCTGGCCCTACACTATATTTGATATTTTCGAGGTTTTTTATGACATGACATGACAACACCGGCGGACCTTCGTCAATCACCGATGTCGGGCCGCTTTGAGAGGCTGATGTAGGGCCTTATTATCCACTCATTATCGGACCTTTGTGGTTTGCCATTGACGGGTCGATTTAAGCTACCATCGACGGACCTTCGTCAATTTCCGACGTTGGACCGCTTTAATTTTGGACTTGAATAGTTTACCGATGTCGGACCGAGACCAGCTTGCCTACGTTTGACCGACCAAATGAAGCAGCTTTATGGGCGGATGGTCGGTATCATGTGGTTAAACCATATCGGACCTTAATCGTACGGCGACGGTATGCCGATGTCAGCAAAAAGTAAAATTTACCATTGGTCCGACGGCTGGCTACAGTCTAACGCTGCGTCGGCAAACATACATTGGGCCTACATCGCAAAGCGGACAAAAAATACTGCTGGTCCGATGTCGTAAATCGACGTCGTGCCGATGACGGCAAATTCGGCAATCGACATCGGGCCAACGAAGGCCCGAGGGAACCGTGTTTGCTGGGATATTTGGTTTAAAAACTACAGTTAAGTTTTTAAAGGTTTGGCCTGTGAAGGGTTTTGACGATGATAAAACTAAATAATGACAATTGCAAAAACTGATAACCAATCACACTCCAAGCCGGAAATTCAATACCTAGTGGAATTAAAATGCAAAATATAGCTCATTTTACCTTCATCCTATTTATAGTTAGCAGGTATACATTTATTAGAAAATAAATACTAAAAGCAACTTGTGCCTTAGCCTTAAACCTATTCAGTGGGTTTTACTAAGATCTAAAATAATACCCCCACAGGTCTAAATATTTACACTTGTGGGGGGTACTAAATTTTATTACCAATTTTGAAAAAACACTTACCCCTACCGAAAAGACACAAAGTTATTGATTATTTTGTATTGTTATTGCAAAATACCACTGAAAAACTGCTTTTTTTCTCAAAATACACCATATTTTAGAAGAAAATGCCCTAAAACTAATTTTTTTTGACAGGTTTCAAAATGGCAAATGGCGAATACGCCAAAAATTTGGCACATAATAGCTTCATTATTTGTTTTTGAGTTATAAAGTTGGTGATTTTTAAGTTCGTTTATAATTTCGCTAAGTAACCGTTTTTACAAGGATTAATTTACCTTATTTAATATCCCAAGTTGTTCATTACCCAATAAAACACCTCCTATTTTGTCCAGAAAAACGCCATATTTTGAACCCGTTTTCAGCACAAAAAATATATTTATGAGGGCACTACGATGCAAAACACGTGAACGTCACTGATTATGCACGAAAAATATACCAAACAAAAAAAACCAAAACAACTATATTAATTTATTTAGAAACTGAAAGTAAAACATTACGGTTATCTAAAAGCTCTGTCAAAAAAGTTTTCTTACTCAAAGCCCACTCATTTTAAAGTTGTAGCTTTCAGCAGTAGAGGTTGGTGCAAGCCAAGTTGCAAGCAGAGATAAAAGATCCGAACTCGCTGTTTAAATGTTTTAAATTAATATTTTTAAAATGACATTTCGACAGTGACGGAAATGTAAAAAAAACTTTCATTTAAGTTTTTTAATACATTTCATAAATAAAAACACCATATAAATATAAAATTAATCCACTCCTTATTTTATTATTACTCATCTAAGTCGTTGTGTGAGATTAAGTATTAATTGGAAAAATGAATTAACAAGGGCAAGTTTTAATAAGAGTGACATATAACCCCAATGTTATTTTATTCTACAGAGTGTTTACTATTTAAACCCCGCGTGGGTTTAAATGTTTTAATTTTCTTTTCTTCTAAATTGAAAATTTCCTCTTAAATTCAACAAAAGATTGTGTTAAGATGATTATTCAATAAACAGATTTTTTTAAATTCTTCTTATAAATCAAACTACGTCCAAAACTCAAGGAGGGTTAGTTTAAAATGCAGAAAACCAAAAATTTCACTTAAACTTAGGACTGTTTTAAAATAGACTAAACCGTTTTTGCAAATCCCACTGATTGAGTTTTGCCTCATTATTTTGATAATAATAAGACTAAGTAATGCTATTTACAAAATCTGGTAACCAATGAGATAAAAACAGAATGTCCAGAAGTTGAACAGATAATGATCAATAATAGAAGAAATAGGTTAAAATTTGAGGCGTCGCGTCTGTATTATTTTAACTCAAAGCATTTACCCCTCTACTACGTTATACCTTTATTCAATTGAATATCGATTTTACCCGTCACAACTCAACGCCAAGCCATTCGGAAGTAAGTCCGCTCGCCATTCGCTATCCAGCAATATAATATATTATTATTATAATTTATTCATGGACGGTTATTCTGTCAAATATCAATTTTGGTGTTCATTTTCCAAATGAATAGGATAAACTGAGTATACAACATATACCATATACACACAAAGTTGATAGCATATATTTGTGCCTGATTGATGGAAGTTAGGATGCCAGACAAGATAAATAGAAAATGATAAATAGATAGTTACATGCAGAATATGCTTCAACTCTAGAGGTGGTTGCAGAAAGGTAAGTCGTGCACACTTATTGTGTAAAGGAACTTATAGGGCGAGTTTGTAAATTCACCAAAATTTTTTCTCGATATCATCAGTTGAGTTTGATGGGCTTTCGAAAATTAAAAAAATACGATAACATTCAGCCACAATTCAGCTAGTGCCTTCATTTTTTGTTATAAGTTTGTTATTACAAATTACAACAATGACGAAAGAAAAGTTCTTGTAAGGTTTCAGGAGGATGGCAAGGAAGAAACTTATGTACATCTTATACCAGTCCAGATTAAAGAAATATATATCTTCTTAGTCCTCGAAAACATAACATAAATTTAAAAGATAATAATAACAACAAAAGAAACATTACATGCAGCGGGAAGGCTCAGCGGCCCCCATAGTCGGTGAGCATCTATACCATCGATAATCGGGTAAGAACTCGATGAATGTCACCAATCCTAGATGAATTTACTAACTCGAATTAAATATTTTTTTTCGATAAGCTTCTTAAGTCCTCGGGAAGAGTATTGTTTAATCACTGAAAAGGCAATATGTGAGGAGAATCTTGATGTTATACTGCTGTTTAAAGGGTACATTGTGTTTTTATCTGGTCTAATAGAATTTGACTTTCTGCTTATATAGCGACAAAGATGTACAGAGAAATGATTACGAAAACATTTAATACTTATTCCCTTTAAACTTACAACCATAATATAAGGAAAATTTGACAGACATGTAATGATACATTTTCAATCAACTATGTTTTATGCTCAATGTAAAAGAACTATTAAGAGACTAACTAAAATGGAATATTATGTTGGTGTTTATTGAAATATTTTTCCAGTCTTATGCGAGTAAAACGTTGTCGTTGTTTTGTTATAGATACTAGGTTTTTATCACTAAAATTAAACTAAAATAACTGTTGATTTAATAATATCACTCTATTTATTGTTGACCATTAAATTCCGGTGATTTTAGATAAAATAAAATAAATAACCCGATTTAAAACACAGAACCAACCCAAACATTTGGATCCTAATATGCTGCTCATAAACTCTACAAATCTCATGTTTTTTGCGCTCTTTTAATAAATTTACTGTCCTAATGAAATGCCAACATGTTGAGTGAGCCACATAGGTATTTAATGAAACTAAATATCTTTGCAGAATTTAAAAACCCAATTTCCTTAAGGCATCATTCAAAAACCACCGGAAGTACTATTAATTCATACAAGAACTAAGTGTCAAATTTCAATTGAACATGTCTTTTTTACACCTGGTGAGACACAATAACATGATACTTGATCGAGAAACAGCCAAAGCAGTACTTCGCAGACGACATAATTGTTATGTTTTGACAGAAAAGGAGGTATTATTATATCTTTAGTAGGGTTCGTAAGACCGACCATTTTGTAAGAGTTTATGCCCAAATAAACTAGCTTAACACAAAGTTAAGGCAATTTAATATTTTTAATGTTTTGCCTGATAAAATCGGGAATAAAATTATTTTATTATTTTTCGGGAACTAGTTCGTTTATATATATATATTTCAAAAAATAATTAGGCTTGTTGACTACACTGTATATGTTTTGACGTGTGGGGAGGTAAATGTGCAACAAAATTCGACAGCTTCTGACGAAGTTTCCGGTATAAAAGCACCTATTGTTGATCGTCCCTCCAGCTTTAAACCAATAGGAGTAAAACATCTCTTCTATGCTTCAGGTAGTAAAAGGATAATATTCGGGCGACTAGCCATGGAGGGGCAAACGTATCCTTTTGCGAGCAGCACAGCCAACTGAGGCAAAACGGGGATCTTTCAGTTCAACGTACATTTCAGTTCGTACGCAGCAACGTAGTTGTGAGAACGTGCGCGTTTACGTTCGTCGCTCTTTGCGAGAGACTCCGGCTTTAAAAACATCGCGTTTACGTTGAGCCCTAGTCTCCATTCGGCTATTGGTGTCGGGACTGCGACTCACCGCAGGCTCTATTTTATCAGTTAGCGTATCGACTGTTTCTTCTGTAGCTTAGTATTCTTTCTTTTAAAGGGTTAACGATTATTTTTGTTGTGGTTATTGGATTGTCTTTTTCATTGTGCATTTGGCAGAACAAATTAAATGTTTAAGTGAACTTGTGTTTGTGTCGAACGGATTATAATTATTTTCTTATGTTGGATTGCTAAGTTCTTTAGCCAGATTAGCGATTTTAGTGTGGATTTTAAAAATTGCTAGTTTAGTGTTTAGAGTAAAACTGTGATTGTAAGTTAATCCCTCAAACTGTGTGTTTAGAGTGAAGTGATAATTTTCGAAATTTTGAATAAGGTAAGTCCTTTTGAAAATAGATTTTTACAGGTCCTACATATTATTTCAAATCTATACTTAACTTTATTGGTTTGATCATTTAAAGAATTTTTATAAAAATTGATTACTTATGCTGGGTCATTCTAAAGCAAATAACATAAAATAAGAACTAGCTCTGCTAATGGTTAAATGTGATTACCAAAATAAAGTTACTTTTTAGCTTAATTTCTTAAAACTTGAGAACATAAGTATTGGATGCTTCATGATTTATAATTGGTCGTTTATTTATAAAAACAAAAAAATGGCGTCAGCAGGCACACACTCTGCCTCTGGTAACAAAGAATTTTTGTGCCGTGTGACAGACAAACACCATGACAAAGTTTTGTACCTATTTAGGTCTTTTTTGGGGTGAAATTTCGCTTCGGGTAAATCTGTTTTTTTCTAATTTTTTTGGAAGCCTTCATGGTACCCCGAGGTTGTAACCACTGTTGGCATTCATGTCACAAATCTTATCCATTCGCAGTCCCTTGCAGCCCCTGCAACTACCTAAACCTCACCAAACCCTGGCTTGCAGACCGTAAGACTCCCTGGGTCTTTAGAAACTAGTGGTTACCCCCTCGGGGACCCGCTTATTTTAAAAATAATAACGAAATCTTGCGTAAACACCGTTTTTGAGAAAACTTAAAAAACCATAGCAGACGGAAGGAATCATAATAAATAAATGGCCCATTCCAACCAAACCCGACTTGACCCATCACAACTCCACCCAACCCAGCGCAATCCAATTAAAAATTTCAACTTTTAACTTATTTCCGCAGACTTTGTCCAAGTACATTTTATTTCCTATTATTAGCAGCGTATTAACCCTATTAATTAATTAAGTATTAAGGTATACATAGTAACTTTTGCGCTAATAGATTTCCCTCTCATTTTTTTTGCAAACGAATATCTAACTTTGTATAATAAATATCTCCCTTACAATGCATTTTCGTAGAAAACGAATAATATTGGGCTGATTCGCCTAGATGGAGCATTCTTATAAATGTTTAGGTGGGTTTATCACCTAACATTCATTAGGAGATTTGTTATTAACAGGGTACTAAACTGCAGTAAGTTTTGAGCTAATAGATTTCCCTGTCAATTTTTTTGCAAAGAATGTCTAACTTTGCATATTAAATATCTCGCTTTCATTTCCGCAAGAAATGAATAACGTTGCGTTGATTAGGACCGTCAGTAGATTATTTTAGTATGCTTAGTTTTTCCCTACAGGATTTCCCCTAAACGAAATTTGAATCCTTTTTTGACCCAAATAACTAATTTTTAGTAAAAATTTTTAATAACTAATTTTAGTAAAAATTTTTGCCGATCCCAATAGCATCCATATTAGTATGTATGCCTAAAATCTTGCATATTCTAGTTTGAATTTACTTCTGTGTGATCGCGATTTAAAATTTTGGTTCTTTCTTTTCAGTTTTTGAAAACATTCTATTAAATAATACCTAGTTAATTTAAAAACTGACAAAACTCTGAAAATGAAGCTTTGTTAAAATATTGTTTTCTCAAAATGTCAATTGATTCTTTTTATAAAATAATAATTTGGGTAGCAGTCTAATGATTGCTCTACGATTTTATCCACTCATAGAGCTATAATTTGGACCAGTATAATTTTTTTTAAAATAACTACTACAATATGGACCTTGGTACATATTTCGGCTCTGGTGCACTATCCGGACACTAAAACGGGACGATTCTTTTTGAAAACGGTAACTTAGCGGTTTTTAAATTTATTTGGGTGCGGAAAAACGAAAAAAAAAATGTTTTTTTAATTAAAAAGATATTTTTCATGTAAAATGCACACATAACCAACAAAACTAGGGTCATACTAGCTATTGGGCCATTTTTCAGCATGCGGGGATGCCAAATCTCAGGTACCTACCTGCAGGATTTTTTTTGGGGAAGAAATAAGGTTGGGCTCTGGGTTGGGTTGGGCCGGTTTGGTTGCGTAGGGTTAGTTTTGGTTGGTTGGGTTGGTTATTATTTGTTTTTTTATAAATTTGTGGAGGAGCCAAAAAGTTAATATTTTTGTTCTTTTTCCCTAATTTTCATTATTTTCTGGAAATGTGGCAACATTGTAAAAATATCAGGGCATGGATATTGGCAGGTATTGTTTTGATCAAGTAAAAAGAAGAAGAAGGAACCAAAATTAAGTAAAGAGTGAGGTTAGGGCGCTCTTTTTTATTTATTTTCTCAAAAAATACTGGATAACCCGCAAATTTTTTTTTTGAAAAACACTATTTAGGAGGCCTATTTTTTCGAAAAATCATGTATCCGGATAGTGCACCGGCCCCCATATTTTAATTGTAAATGATATGCTTTCTTTTTAGTTTGTACTCGAACTTGAATACTCCCCAACATATTTTTTCAATCACTCCTTACGGGATATGTACCTCGGTAATAATAACAAAAACGAGATACCGAAGTCTAGTTTTATTTGACATTTGAATTTTACATAATTAAAGCACACCTATCTGGTTCAATAAAAACAATAAATAAAAAACATAACATAACCATACTTTACTTGTGGCAATCAGTCAACTATATTATTATCGGGGTCAAGTACAAATTGCAAAATTTATAATATTGGTTTATAGATCTACTTTAAAATATGACACCCTGATTGTTTTCAAGTTGCACATTAAATAGGCATGAAATTGATTGTTACCAGACTCGAAAATAAAAGGAAAAAGGCAAATTTTAGTTGGTCCTAAGGATTGGCAATATAACCTATCATGAGCAGTCTGGCTAATAAATTGTTTTTTTTTTGCAGTAGGTTCTAGTTTAAATTTAGGTTATTTTTCCTAAGAAAGTTGACAGAATATCATAAAATGGCTTGTTGTTCTGAAAATAATGCGAAATTGACTGAAAAATATTTTATTTTGTTTAAGATACTAATGTGAGTCATGAGAATAGAGCCGATTTGTCAATTCTTTGTCAGATCCATTAGAGAACAGAAACTACATGCAGTGTCTGTTAAGTATCCTAGAGAGAAAAAAGATACCTCCATTCTGTGTAACGCAAAAGGCCTTATTGTCTTATGACAGGCTCAGTAATGAAATCTGAAGTCTCGTAACAGAGTAACCAAGAATCGTGACTGTCAGGTTATGCCCTGGTACAATACTGCCTGTTGTTCACAAGAGCGATGGCTCTTCTCAAACTGGTTATGGCTCGGGGTAGAAAGTTTTATCTCACGAGTTGCGTTTGAAGGCATGGTATCAATTATAGCAATTTGATTTAAAGGAATTTGTTTAGAAATCTTACTTTTGCACTGATATGAAAATTGTATTAAGCATGTAACTCTATTTAAATTATGCTTATTCAGTACGTGCTTCTTGAAAAATCGCACTTTGAAATAAACTATTCTTGACTTTGAGACTAGCATTTCACCCACTGCGTTGCTAGCGACGGAATTAATAAACAAATTGAGACAACCTATATTTTAGCGGGTCAATATTTTTATCAAATATAGGGGTGGGGAATGGGGTAATAAAAAAATTGCATGAATTATTGCAAAAAATGTGTCCATCTATTTTATTAATAGTCTGTAATACCAATTTCTAAACCTCTGCAACTTTTTTCTTCTGAGATACAGAAAATTCCTTTAGACCCTTCGAAATCGAATTACTCCTATTACTCCACCCCCAGATGAAATTGCGAAAAACGCCAACACACGTTTTACTAATTTTCTCTGCAAAATCTTCAGACCAATTTTCAGACCTCTGCGACTTTTCGTTTCCGAGATATAAAAAATCTCTTTAAAATTTCAACCTTAATTTATACCCCCTTTGGGGTAATATGACAAACCCAATATGTCCTTAAATTTTCATAACTGTAGATCAAGTGGTTTGACCTGTGCGTTTAGGTATAATTCATGTGCCGTTCTTTTATTAGTAGATAAAGATTTACATTTACCTTCCAGTTTGTCAGCAAACTACAATAATTTTAACCTTTGCTGATCTTTATCCTAATTGCGGATTCAAAAATAATTGTAAAACAAGTTATGTTTAGGTTTGTAGGATAGCAAACATTGTTGACCTCAAAGAAACAATTGTCAAAAAAAAAGTATCTTAATAGATGACTTAAAGTGTCCTGTTTTTACCCACATTCGTTCTCCATTTGTTCAAAAGTGAAAATAATTGAAGACTGTTTAACGTTCGCACAGTATTAACGACCCCGATAACATTATGTTTGTTTCTAAAAGCCGCATCTTTAACCTTAGAACTACTATGATATTATATTTGAAATGTCTTTGTTGCTTATCTTATCAGTATAGTTGTTAATAACCATGTTTACTGATATAGTTTCTGTCTAACTTATAATATCTCTCGACTCTTTTTGCCATACATTGGTCGCGATTCTCCCAAAACCGTCAGAAAATCCCGTCCTGACGATTTACACAAGTTTACACACATGCTTTTTTGTCAGGACTATTTGCTAATATTCCTTAAAATTTATTTTATTAATTATATTTATTTATTCTTAGTACGGTTCTAGTAAATAAAAAATTTGTCAGTTTTAATTTTTGTAGGCTGTTTTTATTTAAAAATGTATGTATGTGAACAAACCTTTAAAACTTTTAACATACAAAACCATATATAGCCATGGAATATTTCGCTGTAACTGTTCAGAAAAGTCACACAAACTCTGTCTTCTTTTACATGGTGAGAATTTTCGACACTTTTTGATGTTTATTGGTACAGAATATAGAATAGAATATATTTCCAAAAATATAAAATAGTATACATAATTTTATAAAAAAATATAGAGGAAAGAAGAAAGTTACATAAAGCAATAGGCTTGTTTCGTGAAGCGTAGTAACAATATTTAGCTTCGTCATAAAATATTGAATTTACAAAATTTTATGAAAAAAATTTTGCAGTTTCTGGTACAACGTTAGGATAAATATGAAGGACACTGTGTTTTTATTTTAAATGGGGCGATAAGTAAAAATCGCCACTTTCCAGAATTCTATACCCTGTTATTATAAGATAATTATATTAACTGAAGATTCGGTAAGGAACTGTCCAAACATGCATCATTTGAAATTGTATCTCGGCAAACTTGATATTTCGCAGGGTTGGCAAGACGCTTTTTAACATAAGAAAGTACACAGGCAGTGCTATTATAATATCTTGTACTTACATGGTTTCTGATTTTTGGGAAATTACAAGGACGTTCAGATATTCCATAGATTTTCCATTTAAATATGCATATGTTGTTTTATCAGGACATTCTTATCATCCTATTTGAATTTGAAAAATTCGAGGGATATTCTGTCTAGATATTCTAGTAAAGTTTAACTTAAAATCCCAAATGAAATATTTTGAAAAGGTTACTGGGATGTCTTTTGCTACTAGGGCAAAACTGGACGTCACGTTAACCTGTTCGTAGAAGTCCCTAAGGTTAGCAGTACAAGGTCAGCAGTACAAATATTTTATGATTAAAAAATTAGTAATAATTAAATGGAATAAGTTAGTTTTATTTAAGTAGTAATTAAATGCCTAGTCATCAAATTTTGTGCCATTGTAGTTTTCTGATATATGACCTGCACGGCTAGGCACCCGTTAAAGATAGCAGTTCACCGTGCTAGTATGGTCCAGAAAAATGGTAAATGGTCAAGAAAATTTAATGGTAATTAAATACGACCATTTAAAAAAAAAATCAATATTTTCTAATTTTTTTCGCATATATTTTAAAATCCCCATGTATGCATTACTAACTTTAGATGCAGCATACTCTTTAAGTTCTTTGATAAAAACTCAAATGTGTGCTGCATCTAAAGTTACTATGTGAATTTTTTTAGGAAGCATTCAATTTTATTAACTATTTAGACCACCCTACTACATTTCTAGGCCATTCTATCAAGGTGCACTGCTATCTTTAACGGCTAGCTAGCAGTGCAGCATATCTCGGAAAGTTCAAGAGCACATCGAGATTTCCATGCCTTCGAAATCCATCATTTGATAATTGAGCCTGTCTCGGCAAATTTGATATTTCGCAGGGTTGGCAAGAGGCTTTTTAATAGAGGGAAATACACAGGCAGCTCTGGGACCTTTTGAGATATAACGAGGAAGTTCCAGAGGTTCCAAATATTTTCCATTTAAATACGCAGGCGTTCGAAAGTTTTGGTACATATGTTGTTTCATCAAGACATTCTTATCGTCCTAACTTGGATTCGAAAACAACTTCTTGAAGTTAATTCTAGGAAACATGCATTCTGAAATAATTAATCTGGGAACGTCCTCTTCAGTCATCCCAGGGATATCCTTTCTTGATAAAAGTCCTTTTCAGACATTTCAGAGATGTCTGTTTTGCGGACACTTCCTAAATAGAAAATCCCGAATGAAACGTTTTGAAAATCTTACTGAAATGTCTTTTGCTATTTAACCTTCAAGTGATTCTTAAGGGAATATACTGATGTTCGTCTTGAATTTGGACGAGATCGTCGATTTTTTGTTGCCACCCACATAATGGAAAATAATTATCTACTCATAACTCTTTTTCGGTAACTAGAGTTAAAATTTGATTCACCACACCTAAATAATAGATATTAGATAGTAGGTAACTGAGTAGATTAAATATAAACTTTCCCTTAAATATGTAAATACAGACGAGGTTTCTAAAGGTTAAATCCTAGTTTTCCCAATATTGCCACAAAATTTCCCTCCAACTTCTTCCCCAGAGACGTTCAATGCAAATGTGGATAGATTAGACTAAAGTGTAAGTTCCTCTCCCTCTACGCCGTATCTCGGGCATGAAATTAATAAACAGTTGCAAAGGAGTTAGCTTGTCTGCTATTTGCTACGAAAACTTTTGTCTCAAGTATACGAGAGTTGAATGTGACGACAAATGTTCGCAAATATGTTTGGTTTACTGACGAGTATTTAGTTAATTGTACGAGCGCCAAGCACATAAAGTTTTTTGTTGGCAGTTGTCTAAATTTTGGTGAATCAGATATACAAATAGGAGGTGCAAAGTGGAAAATTATCCCTTACATTATTGTTCGTAAATAAGTAAAAACTGTATTATGATATTGTTGAAATTTGATTATTGTGTCTTTTAATGTTGTTGTTGTTTGATCTAGTTTTTGCTCAATACCCCTGTTCTACTAATCTCAGCAATACAAGCAGTTTCCGAAATTTTATTATAACGTCACTAACATTTTATTACATAACAATAAAGTTTTGTTTAAAATTTCAGCCACGTACGAGTAAAGCCCCGATTCGGCAAAAGTAAAACGTAAAATAGGGCAACTCGACCACGATATTTGTATAAAGCAAAGTGAAACAATCAACATTTACATCAAACAACTAAGTTAAGATGCAATACTGTTTGACATTGCGCAACAAAAGAAAATTTTAGAGTAGAACCACGCCTGTTAAAACACAATTCAAAGAATTATTTCGAAATTGTTCATGTTAATGTAAATTTGCACTGTTTAACACACAAGATAATTTATTTATTTAAATGATAACTTAATGATAAAAAAATGTACAAAACGACTTTACCTTTTTAAATAATTTAATTAGATCTCATTTAATTTATTTTTAAATAATTTTGTAAATTTGCGAGTAAATTTGTAATATCCAAATATATCCAAATAATTTATACCATTTTCAGTAAACCATAAAAAATTCAAGAAGCAAGAGTGAAATAAGGCAAAAAATATGTGTATTTTAGTGTAGTCTGTCTCAAATTATTGTTGCAGGAACATATGGTTGTAATCAGTTCTAAAACAGCGGGATCATTTAACAAGTGGTTTTATCATTTCAAGAAGTCCTTACTCACTGTTGCGGCTAGACATTTCTCATAAAGATAATTATTATCAGCTGCTTTATCAAGTAATCTTTCAGTGTCATTAGTAAGTGTGGAGTGTTTATTTTTAAGTCTTAAAATTGGCTCTCCCACACTCACTTCTCGATGAATTACAGGCGTGTTTCTCATATTGTTTTGAGATGTTTCCCGCTCGACAAGTTTAAGCTTTTAACAACTGTCTCTAAGCTGTTGTCTCTCAATGATAAATTGATGTTTATTTTGCCTTACCCAGTGTATCTAAAAGGCAAAGAGTTTACATGATATTTTAATTTTAATATGGAGTATCTACCCGTAGAATTAGGAACTAATATTGAGTTTCTTTGAGCTAAATAAATTTATTAAATTCATCTAGAACTCGTGTAATAAAGCATCGAGAATCATAATTTTTCTCCGACTAGTTACCAAGATATTTTAGGTGTTTAAACATAATAAAAATATAATGGATCTCCCTGTACTTGGTAATCATATTTTACCTATTCGCGTTTGGTAAAGGAATTTTACCCTACTGAGTGCGGTAAAGTTACTCAAAATAAAAATCTCGAAAGGAATAAACCGAAATAAACTCTAGGTTTCACATTTTAAAAATGTATACTCATTTAAAAATTAATAATCTTGAAAGAAAACAATTTGTTAGATTTTTTCAAATTATTGCTCTTTTATTAAAGGGTATAAGACGCTAGTAGGTAAAATTTTGTATCTAACACATGCGTAAAGTGTCTTCACCACCCAAACTACCGTCGCGTGCGGTAAAGTATCACTTTCCGCAATGGCTAAGTAAATAACTATACCGAAATAAACGTCACTTTACCGCACTGAGCATGATAAAGTACAACTTTTCGCGCTTAAACTTTGAGATTCTTAACATGTGTTTTTGCCTGTTTTATTCACCATGCTAAGATTTTTAGAATTTTTTTTAAATGGACTAGGAAAACCAAGAATTTTGTTTAAGAGATTAACTTAAAGATAGGTATAATGAAGCGCCTAATGATTTTGTAGCCTGAAGAATTCTCAGCGGATTCCGCCACCCGATACTGACATCCAAATACAGTCTTAACTTAATGTGCTCTTGCGGTGCTCGCAAGTAGCCTGCTTTACATTTGACAGTTGTTGTTTTACCAAAGGTGGGCAACTTATATTGCCGTCTCTTTCTAGTTATTTTCATATTTGCATGTAAAAGCGAATTTACAATGCCTCCGATTAAATTTGACAACTGCCAAATTTACTTGAGTAAATAACCTGAAAAAAAGTATAATAATCAAAAAACCACTTTTGACTTCCATTAATCTAGCAACCCCACATCAAGAAAATCAAAATTTAGTCACCCCATAATTATGTGCTAATTTCGTCCCCAATCAATAAATTTTGTGCTCCTCTGGTTTCTGAGAAAATCGAAAAGGAAAATGGGGTGGCTATGTTAATATTAACTTAGCAGCCTCACAAACTAAAAATGTTTGATTTTAAAATTATGTGCTAATTATGTGCTCCACGAATATATAAGAAAAAAGTGGAATTTTTCATTTTAAATTATGTCTTTTTTTAAAAAAAAAGGGCTAGGTTAATATTAACTCAGCGACTCCACCACCACCAAACCAGTATTATCTTCATATTATGTGATAATTTCGTCCATGGTCAGAAAATTTTCTACTCGTTTGGTTTAGCTAGGTTAATATTAACTTACCAACCCCACCAGAAATTATGGCGCCAAAATAAAAATTATTGGTTTTAAAATTCTGTGATAATTCTTACACATATTTATGGAATCGTACTTCAGATTGCGAATGCTACGTTATTATAAATGATGTAATGATATATCTTTTTTATTGATTGACCAGACAAGTACAAATTTTTCTGATTATGGTCTAATGGATAAAACTGATTTTTGAATTTTTTAAATTTTGTGATACCTAAACATGTTGGGTCGCTAAGTTAATATTAAACTCGATATTAACACCCCTTTATTTAAAAAAAGAACCATATCTTATAATAAAAAAATCGATTTTTTTCTTATATGGGGAGCAACATAAAAGTTTTTTGATTGGGGACGAAATAAGCATATAATTATAGCATAACTAAATTTAGATTTTCTTGGGGTGGGGAAGCTAGGTTAATGGAGGTCCTGTTTTGATCAGTTTCATTTATCGTGCACCATTACAAGAAAGCTGCGGGAAACGGACTCTTCAACAAAAAAAAAGGCTTTGGACAAAATGACGTGTTCTATGTGGTATATTATTACCGAGACTGATCATGGTTATTCGTAGTCCTTTTTATTAGACTTAAAAACAGTCACGAATCAAGTCTATTATCTATTCTACATTAGGGTTACTTTACCAGACACCTTTTTGTTTTGCCTTTACGTCGCGTGATTGCCTTATTATTAAGTTTAACATTTATTGCCATATGGTTTTGAACGGTCAAAACATTAAGAAACCTCATCCGTTGGTCATTTTTATGTACCTATTGTTGGTACCTTTAATGGATTAAACATTTAATATCCATAGGGCAGGTACGCTGAACCGTATATTTTGTTTTCTCTCAGGAGGGTTTTCTTAACACCTAATTAATTCATATAATGTGTTGTTTTAACTGATTAATTTTATAATTTTCAACGTGCAAAGCTGCGTAAAAGGTAGAGAGATCCTTTTTGTTTAATGTCCTGCCTGCGAGAGATAATCCTCACGGAGGCAACATAGTGTGAAAATTTAATTAATAAAATTTTACTGCTTACAAAATCCACCCTTGAGCCGGTTGGTTTAGGTGTTTAAAGGGTCAGTTGAGATTTTTGGAATATCTGATCCTCTTTGAAGTCCTATTATAACAATTAATAACGCAATAAATCAACCGTAATTTGAAACACACTAGGCAAAACTTAACCCTTAAGTTATACCATAGACTAAATGTTAAGACAAACCGCGTTTTTGACTTTTACTCTTTTTGAGAGTGTGCTGTAACACATCGGGGACGCCGTTTCCACGGCAAAACCAATAAGAATTTTTTTGTTTTCTGCCACAACGTTTTGAAACGAGGATTGTATTTGGCCGGTAACAATTTCCACGGCGTCGGCAATTTTGCACATGCATCCAATGTTTTTAAAGTTGACATCCCTGGCAAAAAATATATTTGAAGGTAGCATTTATAACAAAATTGCGAGCAAAATTGTCTTAATGTAAAATGTTAGCAAGAAGGCAGGCTAACAGATTCCATACCGTACCTCGGAGAGGACGTTAAGAGGACGGTCCTGTGTTATCCATATATATTGATAGTGGAGCACGTTAAAGATCCCTAACCTCGACAAAGGGCTTTAGCTAAATTAAATCCTTCTAGAGAAAGAAAAACTGCCTTCCTAGGCATCAGAGCGGTCTGGAGAGTGGGGTAGGGGAGGAAATTAAAAAGAGGAAACTTATATGCCTGGTCGGTCGTCACAGTAACGCGAGGCCATGGTAAATCTAGAGAGAGAGAGAGAGAGTAACTAAACTACTATTCGTAAATACGCATTTTGAGAACTTACTGGAGGTCAAATCGTTGTACGAAGGCCCGTTTAGTGATAAAGCCTGTTATGATACCTCATTAAACTACACGCTCCTAAAAAGCCTGAGATCTTTACTGCAGTCTCTTTTTATTTTTCTTTTGAGCTAATATTTACTTTTTTGAAAACTTATTTTCCAAGTAAATTTTAAAATACACATTTAATCGATCACCCAATCAGTTTATGCATAATTTGTACTGTTTCTAAATGTAATACCATATTCAAACATTTCAGTTTATATAACATAAACATGGCTGCTTACAATTTTTGAAAAAGATTGTTTTCCGTTTTTGACCAGATTATAAACAATTTGTTTCGTGAGTTGTTTCGAGTATTCACTTTACCGCAATTTTAGGGCGTCCGATCCGTCTTGGTTGAGAGATATTTTGTATGTACGGCTGAGAGACGATATTCGCACCTGTCTTTTTGCATTGGTTTTAGCTGCATAACCAAACTTTAGCTGCATAAGTTAAAAAAAGTTATAAAATTTGTTTATGTTTAGTCAGCTAACTTTCATTTTAAGATAAAACAAGCTGTAATGGCGCGTTTCTATACAATTTTGCATTGGTGGCAATTTGGATGTAAAAATAAGTTGTCATACCATGTGTGAGCTAAAAATACAGGTTAAAATCAGCTATTTACTTTACAGCAAATACATAGGTGCCACAACCTCTCCACAGCTATGGATTAGCTGTCAAATCTAAAGTGTCTAGAGTGTGTTACTTGGAGTTGGTTGTAAACTGTCATTTGGAAAATGTAAAGTCCAAAATCAAAGCTAAGGTCCTTTTTTGTTCCTGCGTTTTTTAAAATTGGATTCGTTGTTGTTAAAACAAAATATAAAAACATTTTTTAAATTAAATTAAATTTTTATCTTGAAATAAAAAAAAATCAAAAACTATTAATATTTGTCATTTGTTCTATAAAACTAATTGAATGTATATGTAAATTTGTTAAATAATATCACTTTGCTCTAAAATACATTTTGCAATTTAGTTTTTATAACTATTAATTGTATTTTACTGAGATGGTTCCTTTTGGAATCAAAACTTCCAGCTTAAATTTTTTTACATGCGAGGTGGACAAACCACATAACTGATGGTACAAATTAGAACAGAATCAGGCTCGTTAGTAACTTGATATTTTTATAAATTTTTTGTTACCAATATTTGTTAGCAATTAAAAGCCTTGTATGCATGTCAACATCGGTTGATTGATACATGCTCGGATACAGGGTTGTTTAATGTAATACAAGACTTTTTTTTGTAACACAAGTATGGATAATGTAAAAATGATACAGCGGGTTTAAAAAAAGCAAAACTGAATGTGTGACTTTTCTGGTTGGTTGACATTTAATTCTCAATGGGTTGCCTCATGGAAAAAAGAACGATGGGTTGCCGCAATTGCCCTCCATTGGTGTTTCAAGATGTTTGGTAACCAAACTGTAAAACGCAAGATAAAAAATATTATTAGAAATAAAATGTATTACATCCAGTTTAGACTAGGGTTTATTTTTATTTGTTTGTAAAGCAAATCTTATTTATTTATGTGTGATACGGAACTCCAGAAGAGACCACTAAGTATCTCCAAATAATCAAAGAGCAATCGAATTGTTTGTTCGGTATGGATATTGTATTTTCTGCAACTAATATGAGTTCTTGGTCGAAATATATTTTTCTTAAACGATTAACGTACTATTTATATTTTTTTTACTACTTAATAATGGAATCTTTAAACAAAATAATTATTTATTAAAAACAACTTTTAAAGAACAAGCTTTTATTAAATGCACTCAAAAGTAGAAATTAATTTTTTATCTCTCTTATACCATAATAAAAGCGATGGGCGCAAATTAAAAATTTTAAATTTAGGTACCTATTATTAGTATTAGTCTATAACCTAAGGACATTTTCAAAGGCTTGGCAAGCACGGCAATCTCACCTGTTCTCAGCTTCTTTAGATGAAAGCATTATGTTTATCATTCGAACAGAAGAAGCATTTAGTTCTTCTTTTGTATTTCTCTCTTTGTCACCGTATCTATCACTTTTATTATGGTATAAGAGGGAGAAAAAATTATTTTATACTTTTGAGTGCATTTAATAAAAGCTTGTTCTTTAAAAGTTTTTTTTAATAAATATTTATTTTTTAATTTTTAGATTTGTACCCCATTTTGAATCCGCTATATTGAAATGTTAAAATTTGATCAAAAATTCATATCCTCTTCCCGAAAAACCGCTGTGTGCCAATTTTGATTGAAATCGAACAAACTTTTTCCCCCTCCACTTCCCTCGTTAGAGGGAAGTGTGTACCTAATAATACCATATTATTTTATTGTGTCCGGAACTATAAACGCATACCAAATTTGAACACACACCCTTAATTTTTAGATTTGTAACCTTAATCGTCCATTTTGAATCCGCCATTTTAAAATTTTCAAATTTGATAAAAAATTCATAATCCCTCTCCTCAAAAAGCCTTGTAGCCTTGTATGCAAATTTTGATTGAAATAAAACAAACTTAATCTTTTTTCCCCTCCAGTTCCCTCGTTAAAGGGATGTGGGTACCTCAGAATACAATATTATTCTATTTTCACCGGAACTATAAACGGATACCAAATTTGAACACAATCGCCCTAAAAGTCCACGTACACCAATTTTAGTTGAATAAGTTGAAATCGGACGAATTTACCGCAACTATATTATCATGCCAAATTTGAAGCCGATCGGATGCCGGGAAGTTGGTCAAAATTAAGTTGCAAGATTCCACCCGAACAAACATAGTTTCATACAATGCAAGTTAAAGAAAAGCTTGTAAAAAAGCGCACTTGCAAGACGTTTTCATAATAAGAACACTGATAAAAAAGTTAGTAAATTTATACAAGCTGTAAAATTACTTGCTGCATGTAACTTTACAAAATATTGTGAATTCGCTACTTTGTATGTAATTTTAAGTAGGTAAAACAACACTTTACGTTTTAGAAAGTAAAATCCAACACGAATTAGGGATTATATTTAAAAAGAAAAAATATATAATCTGATATGATTTTTGTCAAACTTAACACAAATGTTGTAAAAATAAAGCGTATGTGTAAAAAGCAATGGTGAATTTTCATACTTTTTGATCAGTGTAATTAATAGATTTACGTTGATATACAATGGAGGTTCTTACCTTAAGGATAACATAAATGTAAAAAATATCGGATTACTCCAGGACATAAGCGAGATATGAAAAATGGCCATGAGCGCTTGCTGATTTGTACCACTGTGCCGGGTGTTTCAGAAGCGACTAAAACTCACTTTGCGTTCCACGATTTCATTGGCTGATTCAAGGTTACATATTTGTGAGGTTACGACTTTTGTGTTTAAATCTTTTTCACCATCACCTTTTAATTTCAAACGCAGCAGGATTAATTGGGTTAGATTGCAAAAAGGGTTAGGGTCTGGGTTGGGACGGGTTGATTCGTTGGGTAGGGTTGGTTTTGGTTGCGGGTTGGTTATTATTTTTTTGTAATTAGTAGAGGGGAGAAAGTTAATAAAATCAAAATATATGTATAACCTCATAGTCATGTAACCTTCAGTTGACGAATGAAAACGTGGAACGCAAAGTGGGTTTTAGTCTCTCGTGGTATTTCCAGTGACATGAGCGTTGCAGAGTTCTTTTTTTGGGTACAACTAGTCCTTACCTATAATTTTTGCTGGGAGTGGTTTTTTTCCGGAACAAAATAGTGGGTAGTTAACTATTTTTGCCATATAACTATGAGACACTATAACGGCCCAAGTGCCGCAAAATGTGTAGCGAAAATAACTTTGAAAAACAAAGAAGAAAATTCAAAATCACGGTTGGTTTTGAAACTGTTTGGGCCACCAGGCCATAAACTAAAAATCTGCTGCGCATGCAATAACAAATACATGCCTGTTGTCGTAGTGACCTTACGATAATTTAATGACAATGTATTAATTTGAGTGACAGTGACAACGCCATTTTGCTTATGTTATTGTGGAGTTTTTGTGTCTTAAAATTTTGTGTAAAATTATAATTAGGGGAAACACACTTTTTCAATTTTTTTTGCGGTAGTATCCACTTTTTTTAATAGATTTTCTGAAAGTAAACAAAAATATTATACATAAACCTACATTTTTGCTGTCAGATGGTTGTCAGTTGCTTTCACTACTGACGCAATCGACGCGCCGGCCCATTACACTCTTCATCTATTGGTTTTTTCTAGGCCAACTTGATTGGGAGCTATTTATAACTCATCGCGGTATACGTATCCGCATCTAGCGAGAACCAAGCACATTAGTTGGTCAGAAACTTGTACCACGTTCGAAAAGAGCAGATATATGCTAATCTAAGTTGTTCTTGAACGCGATATGTTTTGAGATGCGTTAGGTATCACGTATTGTTACGGTACAAGTATCGTATCTCAGCACCTATTGCGTTCAGAAACACCTTAAATTAGCATATATCTGCTCTTTTCGAACGTGCTACAAGTTTCTGACCAATCAATGTGCTTGGTTCTCACTAGATGCGGATACGTATACCGGATGAGTTACAAATAGCTTTCTGTCTCTATTATCTCATAGTTATATGACTTTTGCCCATCCCTTTATGGTTGCTTTGCCAAGGGTTGCGGTATGATTTACGCTGGCACAGTTTCATGATGAACCGTGTAGAAAACTTAAGAATTGTCCGGGGGTTCCAGTGATATAGTTCGGGTTCTTAAAGGTTCTTAAACTAATCGCAAAGCAATGCCATGTTTATGCGGGAGTGCAATCTAGACGCGTTTATCAAAAACAAAAGAAATAAAATAAGTCAAAAAACATTTAATTACAGTAACAATTCAACATCATTTCCTGCCCACCGATTAACTTGAAATCGGTCTTAATTTATATTGTCAGATAAAAACAATTATTTCTTTAGGGGCCACAAAAAACTGGTTTATTTTACGCTCTGCTCCAATTTGGAACGGTCGGTTCGAATCAGAGCTTTTTACGGATTTAATCAAGCAAAACTACCAAATGTCTTTTTTTTCTTCATTTCGTTGTTTTTTGTAATTCGCTCCCACAAGTAACACCATAGCCAGATACTTAAAAACACTAGTACTTAGAAGTAAAAAAAGGACATTGAAGTATAGAAAACATGTAATATCTTGCGGGTCTTTATTTAGAAGATAGCCCAAGGTAACCCAACCAAACAACATTTAAAGTTGTCACGACGTAACCGGCATCACATAAAATTTCCTGAAAGTAACCGCAATTTGCCCCCGCTAAGTGTCTGTATACCATACGGCAACGTAGTAATTCCCTAAGTGCGGAACAATTTTCATGTTATTATTACGATGCCACGACTTTAAAGTTAGGTACCAAATGACTATATACATACATAGTGAAGTGGAGTCGAAAAAGGAGTGATTAGTTCCGAAATTTCTATTCGGTTCTTTTTGGTAGCATAAATTCATACATGCCAAAGTGATTAACAAAACAAACAATGTTGTCATATTTGTGAGTTTGTTTATGGCTAGTATGCATTATGCGATCAAAAAGTGTAAAGTTTTACAAGTAGAGAGTCAAAATTCAACTACGAATGAAACTTTAATGTGAATTATGCGTCACATTTATTGCAAAAAACAAGCGCGCTCTCACAATTCTGATGATTTCTTGTAGCTGATGACATTTTTTCGTTGTGGTTTTTGGGGTTATGTTTTTACAACTAGCAGCTGGGCCTCTCAAAATATGTTGGATATCGACGTTTGCTAATGATAATTTAATTTAAATATAAAACAATTTATCCATTTAATGTTAGGGCTCAAAAAACAAAAAAAAGAAGGCAAATTTTCTGACTCACGAAAAAACATGGCCGACCGAGCATGATTTCCCGATAGCAGAAAATGTTCCTTTAAAAAAATAGTTGCGACTTAGAAGTGGTCATAAAAAGGTATTTCCTCAACAATGCCACATTGTTATGCAACTATGATGTCTCAAACTTTTTTAGTAAAATTTAAAGTAATTTCATAGTTGGGCGTTCAACGTCAGCTACTTCAATGTGGCTTAAATTTATTGATGCAAATAAGTAACAAATAAAAGTCGGGGCTACTACAAATTCACGAATTAAAATGAGCAATAGAGGGACGGGAACTTGGTATTGTCCCATGGTATTAAGGAATACTTTTAAACGACACTATAAAAGAATACGACTAAGAAGTCGTTTCTGGGGGTGATTATTATGTAATTTTACGCAATACCGGAATGTATTGCCAACTTATAAGTTCCAAATTTTTGTCCTGATGACCACTTTTCTACTATAGTTAGTTGGGAAGTGAAAATTAATAACATTACTTACTTAAGATATTACTTAGTTATTTTGATGATTTTAAACAAGGAATATTGTTATACGATAACCCATAAAACTTACCTTTATGATTTGTACTGAAAATTCTAACAAGATTTTATCTTTGCTACCTTATGCTGCACTCGTTAGCCTTAATATTTTATGTAGGTTTTCAGAAACAGGGAACGAAACAATACTTTCGAAAAGTTTGTGAGTCGCCCACGGCATAATATCATTAGCCAAGAAAACCCAATTTTGCAGTTTTTTTCGTGGGTTTTATTTAACTCAAATAAGACGTAAAGCAAAGGTAATTTACAATTTTTTAATATAATTTTTTTTTTCAATAAGTGCCTAATTTGCTTTCTTTGTATTTTTCTTCATGCCTATTTCACCCACGACTTTTAAGATCAGTCAGAATGAAAAAAGGCGCTTTTTACTATGGCTCATCCAAAGGACTTTTAATTTGTTATTATTGTCAAATTAAATCAACATAGTCGTTTAGTTCCAGAAATACCGTTTATCTAATTATGGATACATGCAGAAAACGGTCATGTAGACCTGTGCGTCAGCTAAGAAATATACAGTGCGGACGTAAAAAGTCCCCCCCCCCTGCTAACTCTTAAACGGATTGAGGTATCGACTTCAAATAAAAACCATGTTTAATGATAACACTTTTGCTACTTTTTGACGTATTTTTTATAAGCGTCATATTGACGTAAGTCTATAAGGTCACTAACTACTTGATAATTTTAAATAGAAAGGGTGGTCGAGTGATACCTTGTTTAAAAGGTATTTTAATTCCCTATTTAAAATTTAAAATTTTTTTAAAAAATCGGTTTACGACTTACAGAGTTATAAGTTTTTTCGACTATAGTTTACGCACCTCGCCTTACTTTTGAACTAATTGAGATATCGACTTTAAACAAAAAATTTCGTAATGATAACAATTTTACCACTTTTTGACGTATTCTTTATTAGCGTCATATTGATGTAAATCTGTAAGGTCACTGACTACTTTAAAATTTTAAATAGATAGAGGGGTCGAGTGATACCTTGTTTAAAAGATATTTTAATTCCCTATTTAAAATTTTATTTTTTTAGAAATTGGTTTACGGATTACAGAGTTATGAGTTTTTTTTTATTATATTTTACGTATTACGTATTGTATAACTTAACAATAATAAAAACTTTCGGTTGCTAGTGACCTTATGTTCTTACCTTAAAAAATTTATTTAAAGTCAACTGAATTCGTTCAAAAGTAAGAGGAGACGTGCGCAAACTATAGTTACAAATGCTCATAACTCTGTAAGTAATATACCGATTTTTAAAAAAAATTAAATTTTAAATAAGGAATTAAAATACATTTTAAACAAGGTATCACCCGACCCCCCTTTCTATTTAACATTTTAAAGTAGTTAGTGACCTTATAGTCTTAACTCATTATGAGAATAACCTAAAATACATTAAAAAGTGGTAAAATTGTTATCAGTAAGCTTGTTTTCTATTTAAAGTCGATATCTCAATTCGTACAAAAGAAAAGAGAAGTGAGTAAACTATAGTCGAAAAAACTCTTAAATCTGTAGGTCATAAACCGATCTGTTAAAAAAATAAAATATTAGATAGAGAATTAAAATACCTTTGAAACAAGGTATCACTCAACCCACCTTTCTATTTAAAATTTTAAAGTAGTTAGTGACCTTATAGACTTACGCCAATATGACGTCTATAAAAAATACGTCAAAAAGTAGCAAAACCGTTATTATTAAATACGGTTTTTATTTTAGGTCGATACCTCAATGCGTTCAAGAGTCAGCAGGGGGGGACTTTTTACGTCCGCACTGTATTGTTGACTTCATAAAAGAATAATTAATCAATATACAACTTGTATAATACAAGTTGTATCACCACAACAAACATGAAAATACTTTTTCCTGTTAGAACTATACTTTATATTGTTTATTTTTATTTTGCAAAATGATAGATATAAAACTTTTGTTTTCTGTATTTGATGGAATTGAGTAAGAAAATTTTATGTCCTTTCGGAAATCAGAGGTAAAGCATGTAGTCAACTGTTTTATGTGTTTTCAAAATGTTTTGTTTTAAAACGCCAACGAACAAGATAGAACATAATATTAAAAATAAAAATTCTTTAAAAAGATTTATCCATGCAGTAAAATGAAGACGTTTGGCAAAGGTTACTTCGAACGCAAGATAAATATAAAAATAAAATCTTTTGACCAACGCAAGTAAACCGACATAGAAAGTCGAGCAAAGCTTACGGCATGTATTAAAAATAAATCTTTTTAAAACAAGAGCAACGCTTACAAAAAAAAAACTTTAAAACAATCTCCATGCAAAAACTTTTGGGAATATAAGAGACAAGCATTTGCCCTTTCATGTTATAAACCGGCTAATAGCGAAAGTTTTTTTACAGAGCATAAAGCAGACGTGTTTTACGAACTGCACACCAACTTGAATCCAACAGCAAAAGTTTTCTTTCGGAAGATAATTTTTGTTATTAACATTTAACTATATACGAAGGGTGAACCGGCCCCAAATTTTGTACACACACTGGGAAAAGAGGCCATATTTTAGGTCCTTAGTTTGGATCCGACAAAATCTATCCTGCCAAGTTCAAAAGTCCTAAATAAAGGTCCTGCCAAATTTTGGCAAATATTTTGTACACCTCCTTTGAATTCAAATTGAGTTATTGTCTTAAATAATTTACAAAGTAAAACTGGACATTGTCAAATGTCTCGGCTCTATCTTACAGTCTATTCCATTTTTATTTAGACAAAACATAACCTCACTTTCCATAAAACAAAAACCAGATTTTTAAGTTGCCAAAATCTTATATTACGCCTTCATATCAATCAAATGCACCAGAGTGAAACAGCAAGATGCCAGAGATACTTTATGGATTAAAAATATATTATTAGGTAATATGCCTGTTAAGGCGGCCATGATATTCGTTTTTATTTGGATTACAAGCTTTTATTTAACTTCACCTCTATGTATGTATGTTTATATGTTCGGGTCAAATCTTGCAACTCAATATTGACTAACCTCTAGATGTCCGATTGAATTCAAATGTGGTATGCGATTATAGTTCCGGTGACAATACAATAATGTGGCATTATTAGGTTCTTGGGGATAAGGAATACGAATTTTTGATCAGATTTTAAAAATTCAATATGGTGGATTCAAGATGGACGATTTTTGGTCATGTTGTGCTAACCAATTTTAACTGACTTATACACATCCGATTGTCTTTAAATTTGGTATGTATTTATAGTTCCGGTAACAATACAATTATATATTATTATAAGGCACCTCCCTCCCCCCCGTACGCCGGGAGTGGAGGGGGAGAAACACCTAAGTTTGTCCGATGTCCACCAAAATTGGTACACGGAAGTTTCTAAGGATAGGGAATATGAATTTTTGATCAGATTTTGAAAATTTAATATGGCGGATTCAAGAGGAACGATTTTTATTCGTGTTTTACTAACCAATTTTAACTGACTTATACACATCCACCTGTCATGAAATTTGGTATGCGGTTAAAGTTCCGGTAACAATACAATAACTACGATGTCAACCAAAATTGGTATACGAAGGTTTTTGGAGATAAGGAATACGAATTTTTTGATCAGATTTTGAACATTCAAAAATGGCTGATTCAAGATGGACGATTTTTGTGCATGTTTTGCTAACCAAGTTGTTATTTTAGGCACCCCCTCCCCCCCTACGAGAGGAGTGGAGGGGGAAAACAGCTAAGTTTGTCCGATTTCAACCAAAATTGATATACGGGGTTTTTTGGGGATAAGAAATACGACCCAATGAGCATTTTTATTCTTTTTCTTTTTAGAATAAAAAAATTTATAAAATGGTGTTTAGCAATCTTCTAAAATAAATAAAAATCAAAGTGAGATAAGCTGAAATAGGAATATGAATATTTATATACTATAGTCAAATAAAAGCTGTTTTTCAAGTCATCCTACTCTAAAAATCAGCTGCGGTCCCGTGTGTACTGTATAGTTTTCGAATACACTCACGTAAATTTCATGGGCTCCAAAAATACTTGAGAAAACGGGAAAAAAATATTCATTTAAATATCAGTTTTTTTTTTCATACGCGTTTTTTTCTTTCTGGGACAAATATTGAATTTTGTATGTTGTTCTTAACCCTAACAAGCAATATTTCGATTGAAACACATGTTGAAACCCCATAAATAACGTTTTTATTTAGGCCAAAATCCTATTTTTGTACAATTCTATAAAAAAAACAATACAACTATACCACTGTTTACCTCGACAAACACTATTTTATGACACTTTTAAAAAATGATGCTACTTGGAACAAAGGGCTGCAGATGGCGCAGTGTTGAACACTGATGGTCCGTTTCTGCGAGCTTAACATAGTTACCATTGTTCTCTTTTCTTAAATGCATTCCTCGAGAGATCCAGCATACTGCACATACCAGGAAAAATACCCGCCTCCACACACTTCAAGCCGGCATAACTGTCAGAGGTAACTATCTCAAGAATATAGTTAGATTGCGGGGTCGAAGGGTGTACAGGCGAGTATTTTCCGGGGTGTTCACATTTGCCGCCAATCAGCAGTATCAGCGTATGCGCTCGATGTTTCACGGTGTGTTTTTGCGACCTTAACACGGTTACTATATTGTTCCCTTTTTCTAAAACACGGTTCCCATCTATGCGTTTCTCATTCGTGGGTCCCCTGAATCAAAACATGTATCACGTGGTCTAAGCGAGATTTGCCTATACAAGTTCATGTCGGACCACGTGATGAGTTTTTTGAGTCAGGGTGACTGCGCATGAGAAACGCTGGTGGGAATCGGGTGTAAAATGCATTCGATCACGATATCTGTCATCGGCAACTATCTCAAGAAGATTTGGATCTCTTATCTCTCTCAGATTGATGTAATTAAAACAAGATAATAATGATATGGTATCTCGCAAAAACGCGCCTTTTGATATCGCAAAAACGCTCCTTTTGATGTCGCAAAAACGCGCCTTTTGATGTTACAAAATTAACCTTAAAAAATCTTGTTTGTTTTGTTATTATAATTGCCAAAATAAATTAAAATTGTTTTTTTTTGTTCTACAAACAGTTGTATTATAATCACTATATAAAGAAATTAATAACAACATTATAGAAAAAACCTTATGGGCAAAAAAGTTTTATGAATGAGTTCATAAGAATATTACAGACACCAATTTATATAAGAATTGTGTGTGAGTTCCCAAGTTTTTATAAGTGTCTCTCGAAATATTTTCAATCTTATCTTATATAAATTTGTTGTTGGTTAATTAAGTTTTATAAGTGGGTTGATAGCAACATTTTAAAAACCAATCTATTATATATCTTTAATTGATAGTTACTTACGGTTTTAAAGCTGGGTTGACAGAAAGATTTCAAACACCAATTTATATAACTTTTGTCACTGATGACTTATATTTTTATAAATATGTTGGTGGAAACATTGTTAACACCAATTTATATAACATTTGAACCAATGACTTTATTTTTTATAAAGATGTCCGTGGAAATATTGTTAACGCCAGTTTTATGTTACTTTAGGGTACCATCAATTTAGAGCCTTTAATAAAACAAAAAAACTCAATTCTTGTAGGAAACTTCTAAATACCCTAGGGTATCAATGGGACCCTCTTTATAATAATTATATAAATATCTGTCACCAGAAGTTTCTGAAAATGCTCATTGGGGAATTTTTGATCAGGTTTTGAAAATTCAATATGGCGGATTCAAGATAAACGATTTTTGTTTATGTTTTCCTAACCGACTTATTCACATCCGATTGTCTTCAAATTTGGTATGCGTTTATAGTTCCGGTGAAAATACACTAATATGGTGTTATCAGGTACCCGCCTCCCCCTAACGAGGGAAGTGGGAAGGGGATTATGATTTTTTGATCGGATTTGAAAATTTTGATATGGCGGGTTCAAAATGGAGGATTTGGAGTACAAATCTAAAAATTAAAAAAATTATTTTATATAAATAAAGCATTTTAAATCCAAGCTTTTATACAAAAATGTAAAGTTCACTATCATAATTATAAAAGCGATGTGCGCATTATAGAAAGTTTGGCCATGTCGACTAAAAAAATTTATGTTATTGATTTTATAATTGTTCGCATGAATTTGAATTCACTATAATGCAGAGAAATGCAAACGTAAGTAAATTCAACCCAACTCGACCTAATTTACGGCCGTTACTTTTGAAACTTCAGAATGCTTAAAACTATTTTCTACTTTATAGTGAACTTTATATTTTATAAAAGCTTGTATTTGAAAAGCTTTTTTTTATATAAAATTTTTTTAATTTTTAGATTTGTACCCTAAATCGTCCATTTTAAATCCGCCATATTGAAATTTTCAAATCTGAGAAAAAACTTAATTTTTGAAAAACACTTGCCTATATAGAAAAGACATACAGTTTTTGATAATTTTGTATCATCACTGCAAAATATCTGTAAAAAACTAGAAGTACTTTCAGGAGAAAATGCTATAAAACCAATATTTTTTGACAGATTTTAAAATGACTAGTGGTGAATACGCCAAAAATTTAGCACAGTTGTCTGTATTTGTCATTATAAATTTGGTGATTTTTTGAACCATCTCTAAAGGATGGTTTAACTTTATGGCCCCCAGAAAGTACCGTTTTGTGGCGGTTGGTAATCAGTTCGTTTATAATTTGTAACTGGTATTTTTTTTCGAAGGCAATAAGAAGAAAAACAAGCAACTGTTTTATTATATTTACCAACTGAAATGAAAATATTGAGGTTATCTAAAAGCTCAATCAACAAAACTTTCCTTACTTCAAAGCTGCAGCTTTCATTAGGACAGGTAAGAGATCCAAACACACTGTTTATCGACCAATTTGTGGTCTGAACGCAGCTCTTATTTCGAAACTGATATATTAACAGTGACAGAAATGTAAACAAAATTTGCTTTAAAAAAAATATATTTCGTTGAGAAGAACAATTTATAAATAAATACAAAGTTAATCTTATTTTTATTTTATCATTACATATCTAAATCGTTGTGTGACATAGAGTATTAATTGGAAAAATCAATTAACAATAGTAAGTTTTGATTAGAGTGACAAATAACCCCAGTTTTAATTTGTTCTATGAAAAGGTGATCATTTAGATCCTGCGCAGGTTTCATTTTTTAATATTTAACCATAAAAAGATTGTGTTAAGATGATGACTAAACAAATTGATTAAAAATCTTCCTAGCCCTAAATCAAACTATGTCAAAAACTCAAGGAAAGTTGGTTTAAAATGACTAAAACCTAAAATTTCACTTAAACTTGGGACCGTTCTCAAATAGGTTAAACCCTTTTAGTAAATCGCACTGTTAGACTTTAAACTTAAAGGGGTAGTAGACTGGCTGGGGTTGTCTGTTATCATGCTGAAAGCGGTTTATTCTAAAATATCTCCTTGGAAAATCTTGCTCCCGGCTTTCTTAAGAATTACATAACACAACAGCTCCATTTTTGAACCAACTGGTGTAAGAGGGAATTGGTCCTAAGAGATTTATTTTTTCAGCTATAAAGTGCTACTGCAACTGCATTTGAAAAATCATTGACTTAAAATACACTTTAGGCGCTAATAAAATTTTCTATTTTTGCAAATATTTTTCTTCAATTTATTGTTACAACAAAGCATGGCATTATTTTACAATTTGACACGATCGACTTTACCAGAAACTTGATGGTTATCGAGTGCATTTTAAAATAACATAATAAATCATTTCAAATTTAGCAGGACGAAATCCCTTTTTGTTAAAATTGCGATAGTATATTATTTATAACAAATCAACAGAGTCTTTAGGGTCATCACTACGATTTGATTTTACGAAGCAAAATTTTGCTGTAATTAAATTCAATTTTCGTTAAAGTAATGTTTATTCTGACTCCGCCGTTATGTTAAGTTTACTTTAAATTTAGTGACTTAATAGAATTAATATCAACTTTAAGGTTACTTACTATTACTATTACTTTACTATTAGTAATTACTAGACCATCTAAAATTTAAAACAGCGAATTTAAATTAGTCTAGGATTCCATGATATTAATAATCTCGAGGGAATTCAATTTTATATCAGTAAATTCATAGTGGCTAATCTAAACTAGTTATCTACTGATGCTGAATTAGTTGTTCTTGTTCTCCACAAACTAGTTCCATTTATGGCATAACCAAATATTAAATATATTAACGCAATAGAAAATTAGATATTATAACCGTATAAAAAACATGTGTGCTCCCCGGTCGATACATGAGTTGTTTTCTAACTAATTTTCCATAAAGAATATTATCCCCTCTAACGCAGATTTTAATTTGAAATATATTACATTATGTTAAGCCATAAAATTTACTCATAAGCCGGGAGTTATTCCTACCAGCATAGTAAGATTAATCTAAACCTGCTCTAAAGGTTTAGAAAGTTGTTAAAAGATCTTCGCTCTGTATCCTGGGAATATCAAAAAGGGATTTTTGAAATATTTATTATTTTTTATTTTTGTTAAAGGACCTTCTAGTTTGTAATCAGTAACTTTTAAAGTATTTGCCAGAAAAGTAGATGAATACAAACTGCTGTATGTAAGGCTAAAATAAAATTAAGCAAAAACATACTTTTCTAAACCTAGTTCTAATATGTTTAATTTTATTCAACAGTTCTTCCTAAGAATACTAACGCATTGCGTAAGCCCAATTAAATTGAATAATATATATTAATTCGATCTTCCTAATTTCTTTGGATTGGCACCAATTACTAGGCGGAGTTTTCTCCACGTAGGTTTTTTTCTTCATTTTATTAAGGATAATATTGTTTATTGTTCATATTGGCAATAAATATTTTAGTTTGTTTGATTATATTATGTGATTTAAAATAAATTAGAAACTAAATAAACTTGTAGGTTAATCTTGCTCTTTTTCAAAAAACAAAACATAGTATAGTATAGTTTTTCACATTAGTGCTCTTGAGAAACTTATATTCTTTTTGGACTATTGTATTGTCGTTTACTTTTAGATCTAAGGAGTCTTAACTTCATTAAATTACTAAATTCCGGTTTTATTTTGCATCGCTAAGACTCCTCTTAAAACTTGTTTTTATAATTACTTTTACCTACTTTATTTAGACCTCGTTGTAGAATTCTTAGACGAAAATATTTTCTTTTATGACTTAATAACGGTTTTGATTTTTTTATGGTTTAATTACTACAAGCTTAGTTAAAAAGATGTTAGACTATTTCGGTTTTAATTATTTTAAACTAGATCTATATTATTTTGCACCCGAAATTTATAGAAATTCAATTGACGGCAAATTTCAACAGGAATTTTCGATCTAACGTTTGGTAATTTTGTTTCTCCCTAATGCGAAAATTGGTTACAGTTGGGTCAGTGCGGCATTATATTCTTTTCCTACGAGCGTGCGGAAAAGTTACTTTTCTGCACGATTTTCCGTTATGAAAGTTATAATATTTTTACTCTTCCGCACAATTTTTGATGTAACGCACGATTTTACTTCGAACGACAATATTTTAGTTCAAGATACACTTTAAATCAAATTACTATCTATGGGTACTATTTTTCATTCAGAAAATTCATAGCCTTAACCATTAACTTAAAAAGTCACATGCAGGCACTTTACTAAAAAGATCGTACGGAAAAGTAAAATCGTGCAGAAAAGTAACTTTTCCGCACTAGTCATGAAAAGTTACTTTTCCGCACGATTTTTCTATTGGTCAAAATGAAGAAAGTAAGGACTAATTAAGTAATTAATGTTCGGGTTCGGATCCCGACTACTGGCATGGATATTTTGTGTTGTTTTTAACTTTGCAAAAAACTCAGCTAACACTAGGCATTGATCCTATAATGAAGGGAAAGTCCCAGTATATATATAAAAAAATCTTGCGGAAAATTCCTTTTCCACAGTCGCTCCGCGTCGTTCGTGCAACTGCCGTCGCCGGAAAAATACCACTTTCCACACTTGTTAGGTAAATAACTATTACTTACTCGCATGCGGTAAACTGCACTTTAAAACACTCTTTGGAATGTGAAAGTTTCTACCGAATATTGTGCGGTAAAGTTAACGTTATGGCACTTTACAGCACACTGTGCAGTAAAGTTACTACGCTTATTTCAGAAAATAAAAATACATTTTATTTTTTTTGGGAAATTTTAATAACTATTATTCTTATTTTTATCATGAGTGTTGATATTATTGTCATGAAGATTTTATAAAACCTTTTCTGAATAGTTTTTTATCTACAACTTTGGTATCAGTTTTGTAAACGCCAAAATTCAAATATACGTTCTGGTATAACATATCAGTTTCAAAAAGCACAAACCTAGGTTTACTAGTAGCACAATGGTAAGGTATTTGTAAAAAATTTAATTTTCACATTCCATGGCAAAAATATAAGCATACTCTTTTCGAAATTTTTGTCACAAAAAACTTAACCTGAAAACTACATATTTGACAACAACAATCTAGGGCGTTTGGATTTCTGTCAACTTTCAAACCTGGTTTTGTTCAGTGGGTCGTTGAGGTTCGGTTTTGTTTAAATAAAAATGGAATGAACTGTACTATGCGAATAAAACCAAAAGTTGCCGTAGGCTTTACATTTTTTTTTTGATTAATAAATTACAAAACTCTTTAGAAAATCTAAAATAAAAGGGACGCAAAATATAAAAATTAATTTAACTTGGTCGATTACTGAACTTTAACATCGAGTTCCGCGTCGCTTCGCCTGTTCCGAAACTAAAAGTCATCCTTAAGAAATCGAATGGTTATTTAAAATACATATTAATTTACTCTTGGTTGTGTAATTGCCAATATCAGTTTATTTTGCCATTTTCTTTAGCCACAATTCAGTGGTTTCGATTATTTAAGTGTGATAGTCCGAACTATAGTTATTGGCAATGGAATCGTCTCCAAAATTTAGTGTTTTTAGCTCGGTTTTTATTTTCGGAAGATAAAAACGTGCAATACTGTTTTGGTTTGTTTATGCTTTTTAATTTATAATACTGGTATTTCCCACAGAATCCTACGATTGATCGCCATTTAGTTAGTCATCACCTATGCCCTTAAAACTTGTATAATAAAAACCATTATCGTACTACCTCACAGTCCACAAGTTGCTCTTTTAGGATTTTCAAACTTCACCTCAAGCACCTTTGACGATGCCTCCAAAGCCGTTTTTTGGGGTTTATCGATCTAGGAGGGGGGTAACTACAAATCTGGTGGGGGTAATTACCCCAGCATTAAGCTTTCGTTAAGATTGGTACAGGGATTTTTCAGGACAAAGCAACGTAATCGGAAAAGCTGTTTTCTCTCTCAAAATATAGATGTGCGATAGGATTTCTATTATTTTCACAAAATGTCGTGATTTTTAAATTTTTATTTAGTCATCACATCATTCAAATATTTCAGCTTCATTAACCTAGCGACCCCACCTCAAGAAAACCAAAATTTAGTCACACCATAATTATGTGCTAATTTCGCCCTTAATCGAAAAATTCTGTGCTCCTCTGGTTTCTGAGAAAATCGAAAAAGGAAATGGGGTAGCTAGGTTAATATTAACTTAGCAACCCCACTAGGAAATATGATGCCAAACTAAAAATTTTTGGTTTTAAAATTATGTGCTAATTATGTTCTCCACGAATATATAAGAAAAAAATCGAATTTTTCATTTTAAATTGTTTCTGAAAAAAAAGGGGTGGGGTAGCTAGGTTAATATTAACTTAGCGACCCCACATGTTTAGGTATCACGAAATTTAAAAATTTCAAAAGGCGGTATTATCTGCATATTATGTGCTAATTTAGTCCATGATCAGAAAATTTTGTACTCGTCTGGTTTCCGAGAAAATGGAAAAAGAAGGTGGGTTAGCTAGGTTAATTACTCCACTAAAAAAGCTGCACTAAAAACGAATAATTCGGATTTTTCTTACACATATTAATGGATCACATAATTTTGTAATAATATATTTTTACTTTGGAATGGTACTTCAGATTGCGAATGCTAGGATATTACAAATGATTTAATGTAATATACTTTTTATTGATTTTCGCAGAAACCAGAAAAGTACAAAATTTTCTGATCATGAACGAAATTAGCACATAATTTTCAAATAATACTGGTCTTTTAAATTTTAAAAATTCTGTGATACCTAAACATGTGGGGTTTCGATTTTTTTCTTACATTTTCTTGGAGCACATAATTAGCACATCATTTTAAAACCAAAAATATTTAGTTTGGAGCCATATTTTCTGGTGGGGTTGCTAAGTTAATATTAATCTAGCTACCCCATTTTCTTTTTCGATTTTCTCAGAAATCATAGAAGCACAAAATTTTTTGATTGGGGACGAAATTAGCACATAATTAGCACATAATTATGGCATAAGTAAATTTTGATTTTCTTTGAGTGGGGTCGCTAGGTTAATGGAGGTAAATATTTGACTCATAAATCAAGTTGCCGAAATGTATAACAAATGAAGATTCTACCTAATCTGACAGAACACGAAATTTTACTCTCTAAATCCAACATTCTCCATTTAAATCTTTAATAACCCTCCCTTTTCAGCGAACATCAAATTACTGACTCGAGCAGCTGGTATTGTGCATAAGTAAAGTGGAGGTTTCAACCCTTTATAGTTATTATCTGCTTAACTCTAAGGCACCCACGAATATCTCTAAAGGAGCTTGAACACAATTGTCTTATAAGAACATCCTCGCGAATTTTGTGCTAGAGCAAAGATAAACTTTTACTTAATTTAATTAAATCCTTTCAGTTTCTAAAGCGTTAGAGGGAACATTTTGTGGCTTCTCGGTAAGAAGCTTAGATGTTTTCTCTAGTTTTGACTTTAAGTAAACCTTCTTGCAGGGTATTTTAAGCTTTACGGAAAATAAAAGACATGCGTCTATATTAATTTCCTTCAAAATACTCTGCAAGATTCTTTAGATTTTATTATAATAGAAATTTTTGTGTAATTTTTGAGCAAAAAATCAGATCAATTTTGTAAAATAAAATCGAATTATAGTTAACGAGCAACAGTTTAGAGTCTATATGAGTAATGCAACAATCAAAATTTTGCAATTAAAAAAATGTTCAACAATAACTTATGAGCCTGCTTTATTTTTGGTAAAAGAAACACTAAAACAATAGTTGGGTTGTTCTTGAAAAAAGGTAACATTGCATGTAATTGGATTGTAAATTTAAAACCACTTATCCTTTTGAAAACACTTTAGGACTATAGTTAGTGTACTCAAAGGCTAACATTATCCACCAGCATCCATGCAAGAAAAGTTGTTCACACGTGGTGTGATCCCTAATTTTCAACACTTTAGGATCATAGAATTTATTTAGATAATGATTTAGATAGATAAATAACAAAATCAATGAATAGCGAGCTTTCTCTCAAAAAAGGTAATGGTAACCGTAGATCCGGATTTCGCACTTGTAGTCGCTAAATCCCTTTTTAGGTTTATCATCTGTAAGGATTATTATGTCTGTCTCCGTAGAGACGCTTAATTTTGCTACAATTTGAAGGTACATCTGCCGATTCTGTAATTTGACGGATGGTTGTCTTTTACATGAATCCTGTGTCACATTTTTTCATCATCATTACATCTCCTAATTCCTAGCAACGTACTGATGAGCACCACAGAATTTAAAGGGAATGCTCGCGATTCATTGATTTTGTTATTTTAAATCCTAAAAAAATACCTTGATATAAGTTTTTTGCCTTTATCAAAAAACAACAAAAAACACGTGTAATTGGTTTTGGTGTCACTCGTGTGATCACATGCAGTAACAGATTTTTTTTTAATCCGGCATCACTGCATACAGACCGCTTCAAGCTACTGCGAACATAGGGGGAATCAAGTCCAATTTACTCTCCGTGCCGTACGACCGAGGTGGATTCGAAGCAGGCTGCAGTGTTATCTTTTGGAAATTCATTTTGTTTTTATTATTTTGTTTTATTTCTGCCTTGCTCGAGAAACAGATGGGTAAGTTCTTAATTGAAATAATACATTTTTAAAACCAAAAATGGATGTCTACGAAGTTGCCGAAAAAGTGCAGATGGTCAAATGGTCAAATCGTCATAACCCAACACACGTTCGATATTGGTCGAGGGAAAATTTGCATTTGTATTTTGACGTAAGAACACAGTATCCCCAAAAACTAAATGTTTGGGGGGGGGGTATTATAGAGGAACACGTAATTGGGCCATTTTTTATTAACGGCAATTGCAATTTGAATGGTACTAGATACTTGGATCTACTGCAGCAGCACATTATTCCAACTGCTAGGCAGTTGTTAGGTGTAAGATTTGGTGAAACATGGTTTCAACAAGATGGTTGTTCCGCTCACAATGTTGGCCTTGTTAGGGAATATCTTGACAATGTATTTCCTAGTCGGGTTATAAGTACACGGGGAACTATTTTATGGCCAGCTCGATCTCTCGATCTTGCTCCTAATGACTTCTATCTGTTTTTGAAGAAGCTTTTGGAAACGTTAGAAGGGGTTTTTATAGTAGGCTCGGATATTATCTAGCCGAGCAAGGAGGACTTTTCGAACATTTGCTTAACATTGTAACACGTCGTCACTGATAAATCTGAGCAGTTGACAATAAAACGCTCTTATTTATCAGTGACAAAAAATAAGAAAATTACGTTATAAAAATTTGCGTATTGATTGACCAAATTCCGGTTTCATTAAATACAAGGCGAACGGCGGCGAACGGCAGCGAATGGCGATCGGAAGCCTGAGTGTTGGTTGTTTCACTGATAGGCGTGCGGTGTCTCTGCATGTACGTACACTGGCAAATTAGACTTCTTCCGCCCTATGATCGCAGTAGCTTGAAGCGGTCTGTATAACACCCAATTCATTTACCTGCTATGGAGAAGCACGGAAGACACAGTTTAGGAGTGTAATCTGAAATGTGTTACATAATTCAGTTTTTGTGAAATTTTGGGGGTTTTAAAACAGTATTAACGTTTTAGCCGAGATGAAAAATGTCACACGTGTTTCTATATATATAAGGAGTAAATGGTAAGATATTTACTTTCAAAAATGTGATTTAAGTATGAAAAGTAGGCATTTTACTAACATTAAAATACAAAAGTAGTAACCTTTTTTTTTATTTAGATTTAGATTTAGTGTGATTTTTCAGAATATTCTATTGAAAACACCTGTGAAATTTTTCGTTTGTAATTAAAAAAATTCAATAATTTTTAGAAAAAAACCAGAAACGAAAAAGGAAATAGACAAAAGAGAGAAAAGAAGAAATCAAGTAAGGGCATATTATATATATAGCAAAATATATTATATTTACTTAAAAAGTGGTAAGTCAATTTTTGTTTTTGACAAAGTATTACACCACATGTTACCATTTTTCAAGAACAACGTGTTAGCAGCTCAATTCACAAACTCAAAAATAACTCAAAAACTAGTGAATTATTATCTCGGACATATAGCACATTTTAGGCCAACCAACTACAGCAACATTTAATAAATTCCAAAATTCAAAGAACACTAATTTGTTTTTTTTTAAATCCCCACTTGAAATGTTACCTTTTTTCAAGAACTATCCAGTTATAAGAACATTGTTTTATTCAAAACACACAAAAATAATGAAAAAAAATAAACGCACCCCAAAAATGTTGCTATCTTTATTTGCTTTAAACAGACGGATACATTAGCTTCCTGCGTGTAGTCAGAATGTAATCCTGACAGTGTATATTCACACTATTTGTATGAATTTTAAAATAAAGTGTATTGTTGCTTTGTAAAAATGTATTTCTACGTAGATAAAACTCGGATAAAAAATATTTTAATGTAACATTCGTGTCATATTGAACAAAGCGTTTTTGTTTCTCACTTCATTACGATCAGGCCTCTAATGTCCAGTGGAGAATCCAGACACCTACAGACCTGTTCCATCCTTATTAGGAATCATCAGGGAGTCATAGGATTGTGCCTGGCAGTTAAAGCTACAAAGGCAACCATGCACATCTCCCGAATTTAAAACAAAAATTTGTAATCCGCGTAGACGTGTGTACCACCTATTGGATAAAACATTAAAATTGAAAAGGGCAGGAGACCGCAAACACAGAATCCTGCACCTTTTAGCAGATAATAGGAAGAATCCTGTAAAAATAACAATAACATGACTCGTAAAAAGATGTAATGTTCGCAGTAGCACCAGCCCAAATTGGAGCTTCATACTACGTGGCCCTGATTTTAAGGCATCCGCAAGCAATCGCTCCGGAGGAGGCTTGTTGCGCAAATCTAAAATGCCAAAATAGTTAAAAAAACAACAAAGCGAATCTCGTGTCCGCAAATAAAAATTAAAGTTACATTCGTGGCATATCGGGCAAAGAGTTTTTGTTTCAGACACACAGTAAAATCAAACACGTATTAGGAATTAAAGACCTTACATTTTTAAATGGATATATTATTACATTAAAAAAAATTAATTAAATAAGCTGATCTGTAAAAAACGATCGCAAATTTTCATAGATTTTATCAGTGTAGGCTAGGCAGAAAGTAATTTATGTCATTATGGCGAGATTATATTAAACACACTTTTTTTTTGGTTGGGGAAGAACTTGGCACATACTGAGAAAACACTGCGGTAATATCTATAGGAGTTTATATCTATATTCCTGAATGACAATTAGGAATATAGATATAAAAGGAAGGAAGCAGTATTTTTTCTGTACGTATAATTCATTTAATTCAGCTATATTCTGAAGGTTATAAGCAAAAGTCGTCCGATTTGTAGCGGCAAACTCGACTTACGTATGGAGCGACCTGGTGGTTAAATCATAATACTACTACTACGACTATCACTTCTTGCGTTTATGCCAAATTTAACTTTACGGTAGTGACAATAACTTCTATGATGATGACAAATTGAAACTTTAACGATGGCTTATACAGGTTTTATTTATTAAATCGCACCTCACGTAATTTTCCAAAAACTGCAGTTGCAGATGGGTACTATCAAAAGTGGCTATAGTCTCGTTTTGCTCTACTTTTGGTCGTAAATCTTTTTACCATATTTTTAGCGTGATTTATGTGTTAGTCCAGCTATACCGGTAAAACATGTAAGCATAGATTTAAAAGGAAAATAGATTTTAGAAAAATAATTGTTATAGGTATCTAATATAAATTTTTTAAATATTTTTGGTCACAAAATTTTATTTAAAAACAGTTTTTTGGACAGTGTGACGTCACAGTACCCAAGAAAATGTTTGAAGGGACCCGTCCTTATAGAAAAAAATACAGTAAAGTAGTAGAAAATAATTGTTCCAAGAAAATTTTTCAGTAATTCTAGCGTCCTAAAATAAAATACATTTTTTTATGCATGAAACCCAACGCTGAATATTCCGTACAATTTATTCTGCTATAACTGTGTAGATATCGCAGAATTTTATTAAACTATGTCTATTCTATCTTCAATACCAATTAATCTAGAAGTCTATGGTGTCAATGTTTTATAGGATAAACCCTCGAATGTCTATAAAAGCTTTAAAAGACCAGATAAAATGTCAACTTTGGTGCCTGAAACAACGGTTTTACTTTTATAACGTACATGATAGATAGAATATAGGAATATGAATGCAACAAAAAATAAAAGCAAATATTTGTTTTTGCTGAATTTATGTTTAGATGAAAAGCATAGAACACGAACATGCATTTTTGTTAAGATGTTGGCTATCGACAGTCGCCTTACTGTGTCTTGTGTAGCTGGAAAATGTCTTGTGTAGCTGGAAAATGAGAAGCAGCAGCATTAGATAGGGTGCGGCCCAAACCCCTGCAAATAGGCCGTAGTGGTCTCTTTTTGGCTCACTTCAAGCTCACTCCCCTAATCGACTACCTGCACTTCCTATTCGGCGGCTGGCTCTCCAGTTCAGTAGATAGGCCCACTTGCAGGTCCTCTGCATCCAGTTTCGGTTATCTGAGTATATGATGCCTCACACTCTGCTATAGGTGCCGGCATGTCTCCTCCGCCCTTCCACACGCCTGTAAGATGATGTCGTTTTCGATTCTCATGACATATATACCCTTTTTGAGTCAGTAATGACCGGTGAGTATTACTATCAAAAGGCTAATGTGGAAAAAGAAAGTAAACTAGAGTTTCGAATTTCCATTGCCTTTATTTTTTAGTTTTTCACAACGTTTTAATTGATTTTGTATCTGCAATCGTCATCAGGTGAATACTAACAAAAGCTAAGACTACCTAATCTTATAGCATGTGTTCACTGAACCATAAATACACTTGGTTGGCTCTGTTGAAATGTGTTACCTCCGAAAAATATAGGTTTCCAAATATCGTTAATGATGACGCTATGTTGAGAAAATACATTCTGGTTCTTCTGTATGAATGCTGTTTCTTTGAACTTCTGCTTGAATAGATTTTCTTACCTGGCGACGATCTTTACCCCTTTCCATTTCATATGATGTTGATTTTTCCAGCAATGTCGGGCTATTTTTATTCCAGTTGTGTCCCCTTGTCGAGTTTTGCGTTTATGTTCTGTAAGGCGAACTTCCATGGGTCGGCTGGTTTCTCCGATGTAGATATCCCCACACTCGCATGATACTTGGTAGATACAGTTCTTGATGTTGCGGCGATATGGTTTAGTTTTTGTTAACTGACAGTCCGAAGATGGTATTGGATGTCTATTCTTTTATCTTTTCTGAGATTTCTTTGATGTATGGAAGAGTTTTTAAGTCTGTCGGCCTTTGTGTTGGTGTGGTCTGAAGAGTTTTATTGATCGTGTAGTTGGAGAAACCGTTTCTTCGCAGATCGGATCGACTTTTTGCCTTTTTGTTATTTAAAGCTTCTTCTGTATTGCAGTTGTAGGTGGCTCGATCTATAATATATTTTGCAATTTCGAGTTTGGTTGATGTGGAGTGGTTTGATATGAAGTTTAAATATTGTCCAGTATGAGGAGGTTTGCGATGTGCAGATGTGGTTATGGTTGAATTCTTTTTGGTAATTAGAACGTCGAGAAAAGGGAGCTGACAATTTTCTTCTTTTTCCAGAGTTAGTGTAATGCAGTTTCTTATGATATTTACATGATTGAAGAATTGTTCTAGTATATAGTTGTTCTTTTTCCAAATGATAAGTATTTCGCCCATGTGTCTTAGCCATAGTTTAGGTCTCTGCCATGGTGTTCGCAGAGCACTACCGGCGAAAGTGAAGATCCCATGAGTAGACCATCTTCCTGTCAAAAATACCTGTCCTTTTCCTGGAAATAAGAATTCTGCAGGCAGCATTTTCAACAAATCCATAATGGCATTGACTAAAAGATTGGCTCTATCAGAGAGGTGGTTGTCCTTGAGTAACTTTTGTTCAATTATTTGAAGTGATTCTTCCAATCGTACGTTCGTGTACAAACTTTCGACGTCAAAAACTAACAAACTGGTCGTCAAGTTGTAGTTTGATATCTCTAAGAAGGTCCACAAAGTGCTTTGAATTTTTGACGAATGATAATGACTTTCCTTGAAGAGGCCGGATGATGAGTAGAAGATATTAAGCTAGATTATAATTCTGAGAATTGCGAGGACTGGTTATCGGTCGAAGAGGCATGTTTTCCTTATGAATGAAAAAAAGTGGAAAAACAAGTCTCATTTAATTTTATAATGTTTGTATAATGCCTGTGTTTTGAAAACAAAACTTTTCTATCTGCTTTAATATTTGCCGATTAATAAAATGTCAAGGGAACAGGTAAGCGTATGTAGTAACGTATTAGCTCGCACCATTAAATTGTCACAAACAACTAGGGCCTCAACGATTTTAATTGATTTCGAAGTAGTCAACATGTCAAAAGCTCCAACCAAACAATTATAATTTAAGATCAAAGGATTTTATACTGTTTCATCAAAGGGAGGATTTAACAAATTAAGGAAGGGCAAGGGAGTCGGAAGAGGAATAATTAGGAAAATAAAACTGACATTTGACTTGGGGCTATGTTTTTGGCACCCGGACCCCATTTAATTTCGTTCGGATGTTTAGATTTCGAAGATTAAAAACAACAGTTTGTTTTTCGGAGACGAAGGAACACCAAGTAGAGAAAAGTAAGAGTACCTTAATATCTTAATCGATAAAAAAAGAGGATATTGGATCCACAAAATTTACGCTTCTGGTATACTTTAATACCCCGTTTTTAAATTTTTTTCATTATTTTTAACAGAAAAGATTTGTGGCGTAGAGGGCAAAGGGTGAGGGAAAATAAGTTTTTCCTCGAACAGGATTTGAACCCGAGACCTCTAGAATACTTTTGATCTTTTGTTTTTAGTTTCATTTCGGTTGAAGTAGCTGATTTGGAGATTTTTTAACTTTTGTTTTGATTGCCTTAGGAGCATATTTCTATTGGATATATTAACACGCCAGGACGAATCTGTATCAGGTAACTAGGATAAGTACCAGTGCGGAACGATGCCTATTTGTGAGTGATTTAAAGTTAGAAATCAAGTTTGAATTTTCGTTATTTCCACACAAGATCTTTTGATCTTTTATTTTTAGTTTATTTTCGATTGAAGTAACTGATTTGGAGGTTTTTCAACTTCTTTTTTGTTTGATTGCCTTAGGAGCATAATCTTATTGGAAATATTAACACGCCAGGACGAATCCGTATCAGGTAACTTAGATAATTTAGTACCGGTGCGGAACGATGCCTACTTGTGAGTGACTCAAAGTTGAAAATCAAAGTGTATGATGGTGTTTAATGATGTATGGGGAGAGTGACCAGTGAAACCACTGATGAGCCCACGCTGGTTACCCAGAGCGAAACATCGTTTAATCATTTATCTTTTCGATTGAGTCCTTTATGTTTTCCTTGTGGGATGGTCATCCAAGTTTGAATTTTTGTTTTTTCCACCCAAGATCTTTTGATCTTTTGATTTTTAGTTTCTTTTCGGTTGAAGTAACTGATTTAAAGGTTTTTTAACTTCTTTTTTGTAATATCGATTTTGTTATAAATATCGTTTTAATTGATTAATAATTCTAACGCAAAAACCTGTAAAGACTAACTGTTTACGTAAAGAAACCGCTATTGTTGAGTAAACCCTTATAAAAATACAAATATTAATTAAAATACCGCCCTAGTAATATTTAGAAAACATCTCCTGCCTTAAATGTCAAGGAAATATTAATAAAGAGGCTTAACAAAAGATGTTAGATTGCTTGATTGATTGTTAAAGATTATTTAGTTTTAAGAATTTAAAAAGATTGGAAAAGCATTTCCGATAATCATATCCTTGGGACGCTGTTGTATAAATATCTAGTATTCTAAGGGTAATGTTGGAGACCAGATTATTTTGCGTCAGTGCTAAAATAATTTCCAAGACTATAAAATACTAGAAAACCCAAATAAGGATGATAGTTAATGTAAATTAAATTAATTAGTCGGTTGGTTTTCTATACCAATTTAAGGTGCAAACAATGTAGGTGGTTTCCGTACGATATTTCTTCTCATTTAATGAATGTGTCATATTTATCAAGTGTAGCAGTTCCCTAGTAGTGTTTTTTGAGCGACTGCCTCACGGGTATTTCTTCTTCTTCAGGTCAAAAAGGAACTCAAAAGCCTATGATGTGAGTTGCTAGTTTGTGATCCTCATCACAAAGCCTTCACATAGAATCTTTCTGGTTAAATGACTAACTATTCTGTCGTTTGTAGAGTTGTTTGATTCTAGCGGTGTTGATTTTCCTCTCTGGTTCAGCTTTCTATAGGTAGTTACGTATTATGATTTTTGTTTAAGTTCAAGGTTTTTTCTTATTATTTGCCCTAGTTCAAGCGCGGCTTTGTCTTTCTTTTATTTCGAGTATTTGGGTCAAAATACTAAGCGTTTTTTCCGAGGTTTTTTTCAAAACTGCATTTCAAGACATAGCTCATCGCATTTTTTTAACTGGTATAGAGACAAAATTAAGAAGCTATCTAAAAATGCATTAAAAATCTACCCAAAAATGTATGATGGTCATATATAAACATAGAATTTTCACAAGTTAAATAGGCTAAAAAATAAAGTTAACCTATATTTACTTTTTGATAAGTTAGTCGATAACAATTCTTAAATTAGAACAACGGTTTGAACATGTTGTAGCCTAAATGAAAAGCGGATGATCACATACCGCAACCACAGTGCTAAAAGTGCTTTAGATGCAAATTTATCCTGACGTCGAATTAAGCCAGTCCGATAACTCGAAAATATTAATAAATATAATATAGTGATATGGTATATAGTTTACTTACAATAGCCGATGGACAACATTATAACTACTTAAATCATTGTCCAGTTATTGTTGTGTTACTTCTATACAAATAAGGAAGATTAGCGTCAAAAGAACGAACCAGCACATCATTGGATAATATGTATTGAAAAAAGCTACTTTTTTACTTATAACTAAAAATAAATAACTGGGACTGGTAGTTTACACTTTATTGTAATGGCTGTTACCGGCCTAAGAAAGAATGGCACCCAACATGCATTGCCAAGTACTACGCACGCAATCTAAAGCTTAATTACACCACTGTCGTGTATGCAGTCTTCTTATTTTCCTCTAATTGCATGTCGATTTTAGAGATATTCCAAATGAAAATAGAAGCTACAGGGAAAGGTGAATGGCAATTGTGCGATTTATCTAAATAAAGCCCATATAATAGATTGTTGAAACGATGATAATTCAGCTTTCTTATCTAAAAGTAGGGCACTTTAAGGAATCAGAAAAGACATTTATTTGAAACATATCGTAGAGAGGCATTCGCCGGAGGAGCAGTTGTTTTACAGTCAACTGAATCTATTAGAGGAAAATGGGCAAAATTTTTCTAAACTCATTCGGCTTAATGGAAATATTGAGAAAAAAGGAGGACCTAAATAAGAGGTTAAAAACAATTCACAAATCAGTGGTCAAGCACATAGCGGGACGTGGCTTCAATAACACAAAACTTTTAAATTAAAGCGACACTTGCGGGTATCAATGTAATTAACGAACCGGTATTATTGCAAGAATCCTCTGAAGTACATTCAACACTTGACATTTGTAAGGATTCCTGATCCTCATTAACGACAAACATACTTACGCATGATTGCTTTGCAATTGTATCGACTTCGTGGATGTAATTTGTGACAGATTTCTTTTCTTTTACATCAATTTTCAGGCGCGGATACAGGAAAAGGAGTGGGGGCGGTACTTTTCAAAAACACTAAAGTTAAACAATACTTTTCTACAGATTCTTTCTCTTGCGGTGCGGTGCCATTCTTCTCCTAATTTTACAGGAACCCCTATAATTTTTGATTTGTTATGTAACTTTGCTAAGCATAAAACCATTTTCCTTGTTTTAGGTAAACAATAAAAAATGCGCTTTTAAACCCGTCCAATTAATTGGTGCAAAATCAACGGTAAAAAACGGCAGTGTATTTGCCATTAGTCTATATAAAATACCCGTTCCATTATGTTTTTTTTTAAGGGCATATATGCAAAATTTTGTTTGCTTTTAACCCGCCATGGAAGGTCACTCTCGGTGGTATCATTTACATTTTACAGCTATTTAAAGCAGAGGTATAGTCATTTAAATATTGCCTTGCTTTACGCTCGAGATGGAAACGATGATGTATGACGGCAGCCACAAAGGAACATTCTTGCACACATGGCAAGATTTGGTGGTTGGGAGGCTGACAGAAAGAGATTTTTTATAAGTTAGTCTAAAAAAAAATCTGGAAGACACACAAAATATATTACCAGGTGTGACATTCTAAAAAATCATTTAATTTTTATCTCTCGTAAACCACGTATTCTAAAAATATCATTGTTCTGAAATGACATCTGGCCTTGCTTTCTTTGTACATGTACATAGTTTCGCTGGTGCGTGCGGAAAAGTATTATTTTTCGCACGTGTTAAGTAAATAACAGTGACTGCTGGATACCCGCAGATTTGCCAGCATTTTTACTCCCAAAAACTTATTAAACCATCGCTTTAGCTGGTCATAAATTTTATTTCTGTCAACAAATATTAACGAAATGCAGTGGTAAAGTTACACCAAAAGCAGTTCAGTAATTTTTGCGTGGGGCTGAAAAAAATAAACGAAAAAAAAAATATAAAAATTTATTTTTAGGCATCTATTTTACTTCAGTTCTTGTCTTTTTAATTCAAAATTATTTATTTTTGTCAATATTCCAGAACGGATAACTTAGATGAGCAATTTTGCCTCTACTCTTAACATAATAAAAAGAAAATTGTTGTTACAAATAATAGTTTTCGGGTACACATTGAAAATTAAAATAAAGATAGAAATTTCAATAATAAAAGTGATATTTTCAATACCTTTATAATAATTTTAAACCGTAGCAATAAAGATTTAGGGATAGATTTTCTGTAATACCCCAAATTATATCCATCTGAGCTACAACAAAACCCTTTTATTAACTGAACAGCAGATCAGAATCTTTATAACGCACAATTTGACACACGATAGTTCTTTATCCATTAGCGATATTGTTTTTTAAGGATGGGTTTTTATTCTAGATATTAGTATTTGATGAGAGTGATGATATTGAGGCGGAATTAATGCTGAAAGTGCTCACACCTAAGATTCCTTAATTGGATACCGCGCCATCCACACACACTCCCATTCTTTCATTGGAATCATTTTAGGTTTAGTCTTTTATTCGTCAAAGAATATTAATGCTCTAAGTATTTTATTTTTGATTTTTGAAACCAGTTCGATTTCCACACTTCATAAAAGTTTTTACTTTGGATTGATGTATAATGCCATAATAATTGCTTTGGCAAAATTCATTTTTAGTAAATCTATTTTATGGTCTGAAAATTTTGAAAGTCAATTACGTCCTTCCTTCTTAGCTTAATAATTTACGGACGTTATGTTGAATTTTGGTTTATTAGGTTTACCTTAAAGAACCCTGCACAAATTACACTGGAAATAGCTGTCGGCTAAATGTCATAATTTTTTTATATGTTGTAATACTCGAACAACAAAGCACAAAAATGAAAAAAACGAGATGGGGAGCAGGATTATTTTCTGAGATATGGAGCTTTAAAGTTGACGTGATTTTTGGCTATATTTTTCACAACTTTGATGATTGCCACCGAAAGAAAATGATTCGAATCTCTATTTGTCTAGAATGAAACACCCATTCCATTAATAATACAATATCAAAAGATCTTGTGGAAATAACGAAAATTCAAACTTGCATGAGTATCCCACATCGAAGTTTGAATTTTCTTTTTTTCCACCCAAGATCTTTCGATCTTTTATTTTTAGATACTTTTCGCTTGAAGTAACTGATTCGGAGTTTTTTTAACTTCTTTTTATCCCTTCCACTGCTATAGAAATTATTTTATATGGTGTTTTTGGTACCATCAAAAAAGTCACTGATTTGTAAGTTTTAAAAAAAGAAGAAAATGACCGTTTTTTTAAAAAGACAATTCTGCCAAAAAAAAATTATCTTGAGTGGAACCATGAGTTTCGAAAATGTTTTTTAATATTTTTGAAATATCGGAGAAAAACATTTTAGGTGGCCCAAAAAGTCCCTATTCTTATTAGAACTGAATATTGCATTAAAGTTGAAGTTAAATGCCTGCCAGGGCTCTCCGAAACCTACGCTCAGGCTCTCTCAACATAGCTTTTTGGGCGTGGTGCTGTCAAAATAAAGTCGACTTCTATAATGTTTGTACGGACCTTTAATACGGACTTATCGGACATTATAGGCTGACTTTAATAAAGTCGGCACTATTTTTGACAGTTCCACACAATATCTAGCCAGAGCTTTTTCGATGGCGGCGCTGTGAAAATAGTGTTGACTTAACGTAATGTTTGTGCTTGTCTTTAATAAAGGATGGCGTTAACTTCAATCTGTCACCCTTTTAACCTTCGTGCGGAACTGTCAAAAATAGTGCTTACTTTATTAAAGTCAGGCTATGCTATGCTATTAAAGACCTATCGATATATAAAATGGCATAGCCTGACTTAAATTAAATATGGCACTATTTTTGACAGATTTGCACAAACGTCAAAATAATGTCAACTTTCATAATACTTGGCATTAACTTTAGTTATGTCAACTATATAGCTGGCACAATATGAGCATGTCTAGATGACAAGTATATGACAATAGTGGTTGTTTACTTTCGTTCAGAACTGTCAAAACCGGTGCTAAATTTATTAAAGTCAGGACTTGTATCGCTAAGTCCCTAATAAAAATAGGCATTAACTTTAATTATGTCAACTTTATAGGCGGCACGATATGAGAATATTTAGATGACAATAATTTCAGAAATATTAGCAAGAACGTAAGGTAACTAATTTACCAACCATCCATAAATTACCTAACGCAGCATGGTGAGGGGAGAAATATAAAATGTGATTTTCAATAACTTATACCAGTGCAGTGGTTCCGAAAGTGTGCGCCGCGGCTCACCGGGGTACCGCGAAAATAAACCAAAGGCGCCACCAGGCGCTCCTGATAAGGTAGGATTTGAGTTACGTTTGGCAACGCCGGCGCCGCATCCGTTATTAATCGAGCCTATATATGCATATTGCGAGAAGGGGCGCCCTGACAAATTAATAAGCCTGTAAGTGCGCGTGGGAACCACTGACTTATACGTTAATACCAACTGGTACCCGTTAGTACTTGTATTTGACCAATCAAATTGCTCGTGTGACTAATTTGGGGTCGCCGATAACGAATTCGATAGCATTTTTCCGGTTATTAGTACTGTTTTTATAGGAAATTATGGTAAAGTGGTTTTCCTACCTAATTGCGGAAAATGGATTTTACGTATGCGGCGGCTTTGTATTTTTAAAATAATCAAGGTAGGCTATGACACCTTCACAACGTCCAACTTGTGCTTAAGAAACGGTGTCATTTGCTGCCAGATAATTTTAAACTTTTGTATAAACATTTTTTCGTAAAGTTATTGCAAAGTAGGTGTTAAGTGAATTATAATTTATTCGGTGCAACTGTGAATATTACAAATATGTTTGAACTAAAAAGTAATAATTTTATAGGCTCTCATTATTTTTTAACTACTGTCACTTTCAAGCGCTGGTAAGAAAATGGAAATTAGTTTCTTCAAGAATACGTAATTGCAAACATGTAGCATAAGAAGGTTTATTGTTTGTACAATTGAAAAAGATTGATTACTCTAAAGCCAGCCTCGAGCCGAAGACCTTTAATTTCACCTGATGTAAAAACATTTTATTGAAGAGCTTTTAAAGTTTTAACCTTAATTACTGGCTAAGTGTCTACCTAAGCAAAAAGCAATAAATCAGTAAAAATAGTACATAAAGGGCATTTTCTATTTGATAGTATACTTTCTGTTAAAATGAATTTAGTTACCATTGCAGCGTTATTATTTAAATTTTAAAAACTTTTTGTTACATTAATCAAGTCGGCACTATTTATATACAAAGAACTAAAACATTACGGAATATCTGGAACAAAGCCTAGTGCCCTTATCCAACTATAAAGAAGAAAACACAGTTATTAGAGAGGTCTTGGCAGCGAAAATAAGATAAAATTTGACAGTAGTTATGCTAGATAAGTATAACATTAGACACATTTCGAAGAGGTTAAGTTAAAAATAACGCGCTGTCAGCTGTCGAAGCGTACTTTATTTCTTCTTCTGAACACTGACGGTAACACAAATTACAAAATGTGTTCGCATATTTTCAAAAACATTGTCAAAATGAAAATAATATATAAAATATTAAGGATCAAAATAAGCACAAGGCCGTGTCAAATAAATGTCTTTATCCCTGTTTCATTTACCTCCCCTCTTTTTGCAAAGGGCGCAGCCGCACAAATAAGCATAATATCAGAAAATGTTATTTTTGGTGGCCCAGAAGTCCCTATTCTTATTAGAACTGAACATTGTATTAAAGTTGAAGTTAGATGGTTGCCAGGGCTCTCCAAAACCTACGCTCAGGCTATCTCGACATAGCTTTTTGGGCGCGGTGCTGTCAAAATAAAGTCAACTTCTATAATGCTTGTACGGACCTTTAATAGGGACTTATCGGATATTATAGGCTGACTTTAATAAAGTCGGCACTATTTTTGACAGTTCCACACAAAGGTTATCCAGCCAGAACTTTTTCGATGGCGGCGCTGTGAAAATAATGTTGACTTAACGTAATGTTTGAGTCTGTCTTTAATAAAGTCAGGCTATGCTATGCTATTAAAGACTTATCGATATATAAAATGGCATAGCCTGACTTAAATTAAATATGGCACTATTTTTGACAGTTTTGCACAAATAGTAAACGTCAAAATAATGTCAACTTTCATAATGCTTGGCATTAATTAACTTTAGTTATGTCAACTATATAGCTGGCACAATATGAGCATGTCTAGATGACAACTATGTAACAATAGTGGTTGTTTACTTTCGTTCAGATCTGGCAAAACTGGTGCTGAATTTATTAAAGTCAGGACTGGTACCGATAAGTCCCTATTAAAAAACGGCATTAACTTTAATTATGTCAACTTTATAGGTGGCAGGATATGAGCATATTTAGATGTCAATCATTTGAGAAATATTAGCAAGAACGTAAGGTAACTAATTTAGCAACCATCCATAAATTATAATTAACTAACGCAGCAAGGTGAGGGGAGAGGGGTAGCTGGAAGAGTTGTAAAGTGTGAAAAGGGAGAGTAGTTTCATAGCAGATAGGTAAAGTGGCTAAAAATATGTAGTAGAACAGTTGTTTATCCTTCATGCGAAACTATTAAAAATAGTGCCGACTTTATGTACCCGATAAGTCCCTATTATATTTCATTATGAACATTATATCCTCAGTTAACATTTGGTTCGTGTGGCAAGACATAAAAATAAAAATTTTGCCTATAAATATCCACTTTGCTGTGTCTCGGAGTGTTGCCTATTATTAATTTCTTTGGTTCGTGAGTCAAAATCCCTCAGAATAGCTCTTTATTACTATAGTTTAGCATTTTTAGTTCAAGCTTATGAATTTGATTATAGTTTGGGAGAATTTTAGGATAACCTTGCTCCAAATGTTATGACGCATTTACCTTTGTTCTGAAAAAATAAGGCTATTAACGCACATGTTTTACAACAAATACCAACTTTCTAGAACAGCATATGCAAATTAAAATAGGTTTTTTTTCTAAATATATATTTTTTTTAAATTTTATTATATCGGGAAAATGGACAATATTTCACTAATATTCTTAAAATAATAACGATTTCCCCTCGAGTTGATACTAGAATATAATGTTTTTTTTTTAATTACAGATAATGTTTAATCAACTCTAAGGCCAAAACACCAGCACCCAAAAAATAAAATGAGGAACATCCACTTCCTTGCTGTACTTGTTACCATACTGTGTTACGTTACATTTGCTACGCCAGCAAGATGGTCCCATTCGACTTATCTTAGTCCTGATTATCGGTTACTATGGTCTTTGGGACCAGGGCCACAGGATATAACATTTGAACTACAGGTCCGAACTCTTGGATATGTTGGGTTTGGATTTTCCAGAGACGGCAGGATGGCGGGGTCCGATATGGTTGTCGGATGGGTAGATCAGGGGCAGGTGTATTTTCAGGTAAGTTGGATTAGAACATTGTTATGATTAATCATTTTATTTTGTTTTGCATAATATATCACCAAAAATTATAAAATAGAAGAATGTCTAGAAAACTTAGTGTTTTGTCACCGTCAGAATTTTTACTTTAAACCTCGCTTTAAACAGGTTTTTGCCATGTAAAAAAATATACAAACTACCATTTTAGTAGGATTGTAATTTAATTTTTGCGTGCAGAAGTATAACCTTTATACCGCACTAAATTAGCTTTAATATTTTCTCGTTAAGTATGTGATTATTTTTGATCAAAATCAGCGCTAGGGTCAGCTAATCAATTAAGTTCTTAGGCTTCTAAATTAATGACAAAATCGATTTAGATTGTGTGATAATTTTAAATAGGCCGCTATATTTAGTCGCTCAGTGCTTTTAAGCCTAAGCCATGTGAATATTAAACCATGACAAATTAGGTACATTTTTTTAATAACTGAGGACAATATCAAGTCATCTAGGCATCTCTATAAGGTGTGGTTAATCTTTTTACCTCGACCAATTTAACAAATACGATCGAGCGGATTGATTGACACCACAGTTAGGTGAAGTGTTGTTAGATTCTATAGGAACTATTAAATTCCACTTGAACATCGATTTAAAATATTTTGCTCTGTGTATCTGAGTATTTTTTTTTGTACATTCTCATGCCCCAGTTTTAACAGGAACAATATTGTATTATAAGATTTACTTAAACTATGGCTCCAAGTGATCTTAAGTACTCATTTTTTTGAACCGACAAAAGAACAGTCTTTTTAATTATGTATCCAGATAATTTTTCTATTATCTATAACAAAAAAATCTAGCCAGTAGTTGGCTAAACGGATAATGTTACATTTTTATCAAAATATTATTTTTGACGCACAGAATACTCATGAAATAATTTTTAATTTCTGTTTTGAAAAATTTATCATTTTATTCACGAAAGTGAAAACACAAACATTTTGGTTAATCAAATATCAAACGACCAATTTAAATTTTTGCAGCCTGCCAAAGTAATGCGTAACTACCCTTCTTGGTTGGTAAGTATATATTTTAATTCTATTGAGAATTTGTTGAGTTCTTACCAACTTGGGCCTCAGATCACAAAAAATTGTATATTCAAGTCTCTCTTGTTTTGGTTGGCAATATATTGCTCTGAAACGACAACTACTTTTTAACTTTAACCTACTAAATTTGGTATGTGAAAGTTGACGACAGTGAAATTCACAAATCAAAAATATTTAATACAATTTTGACATATCAATAGTTCTCAAGTTTTTAGTGCTGTTGTCCTTAACGAAAAGTTAATTTTGCAAAAAATATTGGTTTGTCAAATGTGGACATCAGTTTAATGCAGTGCAATTACTTGCTGTAACCACAAAACTCTTTTTATTTTTTTTTTGCGTAAATTAAAAGCTCTAGATTATATTCTACTAGAAGAAAAAAGAAAGTGTATTTATAAAGTAAATACACGACATAGTTAAATCAGTTATTCCCAAAATCTATTCGTTCTTTGGTACAAAATTTAAACATTTCACTTATTTCTAACAATAAAGGTGTTTTATATAAAAATGTGTTGTAATCATCATTTTCTTAATAAGAATAAAAGTGATCCAGTGGTAGTTTCACGATGAGAATCGATTTGTCACACTGCTCAGACTGAAAAGATACAACGTTTAGAAAAATAAAGGAACATTTCAGCTTGATGAGAATGCTTTCTCCCATAACATCAAAATGATTATGGCTTTTCGGATTTTGTTGTTCCCTAAATGATTAAAAATGTTAAGCGTCATGGCTTGTACAATAATAAAACCTTATTCTTACATTAATACTTTCGATGTATCATCATACATAGTAAAAAGATACATGAAGGTATAGAATGATAGAAATTGTCCGAAAAAAAACGTTGTATTTAACAGTATTACATTAATATTGAAAATTGTCTGCTTAAACCGAAGCGACGAAATGATTCGCATTTTTGACATTAATAGGAACGTATTTTTTTTTAATTTTATTTTAAATTGGTTAAATATAGTGAAATACGTTAAAAGTAGCAGAAAATACAAATGAAACCTACAAAAGAAAAAAAAACATATTGTTACGTCTCCACATTCTTTACCCATAAGTAGATAATTACACATTCACTGATATGTTTTTGAAAGTAAACGTTCTAATCATTATTTTAACATTAAGCATTAACCTTTCTAATGTAAACATCTTAATATAAAAACAAACGCACTTTTTCTTTCAGCATAGTCGTATAGATATACCAGTCAGTCTGTTCTTAGGTTTAGAAGTAGCAAGAGCTACATAGTTGTAAGCCGTAGTAATAAATAAAGTTTTTTTAAAAAGTGATTTTCTGGTGGTGATCATTTAACTGGCGCTGCGAACAGGATAGCTACAGCTCTTCTTTATTGGGATACCATTGCAAGAGTGTGGTTCTCAAGCCTTTAGTAGCTATCCTACGGGAACTGGTTCATCAAGAGACCGCAGTAGTGAAAACGATCCTCCTTTATTGGGCAACCATTGTGACGGATCCCACGCTGTTTCCCATTTTCCAGAGGAAAAATAGGCCAATTTTCCTCAACGAACCCGACGCACCAGAAGACACGAAGAATACAGCCTACGCTTACCTTTTGCGGAGAAAACCACATGAAGATCTTTATCGGAAGCCCGTTGCTCTTCCTGTAAGTTTTTTGCTGATTATTCGTTAAAAAACTTCTTAGATTAGGTAGTTATTAAGAAAACAATTTTTCATGACTGATGAAAATATTGAAAATTTAGCAAGTTTTCTAACTCAATTAAAACTAGAAACCCCTTCAAATAATAATCAAGTAGTTTGTAAGAGTACAAAAATGGAAGAATTTAAATTATTAGCCTCATACCTCCCAACATTTGACGGAAAACCGGAACATTTAGAGTCTTTTATTTTAAAAATAGATAGGTTTTATAATAAGTTTAAAGTACAACACTCAGAATTAACAGAATATTGCATAGGCTCGCGAATTGTAAAAGATGCGCAAGACTTTTTACTTTCACGACCAGACCTGACCACCTGGCCAACAATTAAAACTGCTCTCAGAGAAAAATACGGAGATCCCATCTCTTATCAAGTTCTCATGCAGGAAATAAATTATTTTTCTAAACTTAAAAACGAAAATAACATGGACTTTTTCGGTAGACTAAAATCATTTTTAAACCGAGTTCATTTAAAAATCCATGCTGAAGTTAGCGACGAAAACATTAAAACAGCTTTTATTTCTCAAACAAGTTATCAAGCAGTAATAACTTTTATGGCAAATGTACCACCAAATTTACAAAATATTCTTATTCAACAAAAACCAACTACTCTCGATTCGGTGTACACACTCTTAACCGAATTTAATTTACTCGAATCACAACTTAGATTTACAACTCAACACACCCCATTAATTAAAAACCACAATCAAAACGTTATACAACCTGCAAAACTTAATGTACCACACAGATTTCAGCAAAACCAACCATCATTTTTCCAGCAACCATCATTTTCACAATTCTTACCCAGACCTACATTTGCACAACAACTAAACCCAAATGTTAGACCCCAACAGTTTCCGCAACAAAATAATAACAATAATGTATGGAAATCTCAACCAATACCAATTCAACCCCGACAATTACCTCCCAGACAATTCCCTACTAATGCACAAGTTTTCGGCAAACCCCAAAATGTTTTTCACCCCAGAAATGCAATTCCAGCGAGAGACACCCCACAACCTATGTCCACATCCACTATTCTAACAAATCGACAACGTCAAATGCATAATATTGAAGTACAAGATAATAATCTTTCCTTCCCTACATGTGAAAATTTTGAAAATTACCAGTACGAAAACCAAAACTTTTCACAAGAAAATTTAGAAGACAGTTTCTCAACACAAAATGAATTAGACCCAAATTTTTACGAAATCCAAAACGAACCTCAATCAGACGAAATACAAAATTTTTCCAACCTGCCTCACGATCCACCATTGACTTAAATAACATTTGTTTAAAAACAGAACTTCCTTATCTTTATTTACCGCAAAAACAAATTACAGTTTTAATAGACTCTGGAGCATCCGACTCAATAATAACTCCAAAAATTGCAAGCCTTTATCAAAATCAAATTTTTGAAGAACCCTTTCAAGTAATAGCATGCCAACAAAAATTCGAAGCAAACAAAAATCTAAATTTGCAACTCTTATCTGACTTTGGAATAAAGAAAAATTTTAAAATGAGAATCTTGGATTGGCATAAACATTTTGACGCCCTTATAGGAACTAGCGATTTAGAAGACTTAAAAGCCATAGTAAATTACCAAGAAAAAAACTTAATAATAAATAATATAAAAATCCCCTTTGCTAATATGTATAATCAACCCCTTGAAAAATCTATAAGAAACTACAATAATTTATTAACTATTCCTGTTGACTATTATAATGGCGATGCAATTCTCCCATCTTTTCAAATCGGAGATTATATAATTCCCGACACTCTAATCAAAGTGCAAAATGGCCTTTGCCATTTACCAAAACCCCATTCAGAAATTGAAGTAAATTTTCTTGAACGAATGCATGTAATTCCCCAAGAACATTTTGAACTTAAAAATCCGCCAAAATCTTTCCAAAAAAAGGAAGTAATCCAACAGTTAAGATTAAATCATTTGTCAGAACTAGAAAAAATCCATATCACCAAATTGTGCAAAGAATTTTATGATGTCATGTATTCAGAAAATTCTGATCTAACATTTACAAATCAGATTAAACATTTTATTAGGACCACCAACGATCGCCCTATTTACGTAAAATCTTTTAGACACCCACCTACAATGAATATAGAAATACAGAAACGAATACAAAATAATTCAAAAAATTAATGATTTCTCTTCATATGCAGGAAATATTACTCACACACTTAGCCGTGCTATTCAATCAATTAATGTTAACACCTTACAAATACACAACGAATTTGAGATAGTGAACACAGAGATTCAACTATTATTTAGCCTTCTTAATCAACAAACACAATTGGAAAATTTGCATAATTATTTGGAAAAAATATTGCGAACTATTTCTTTTGCCCATTTAGAAACTGTTAATCTCGAATTATTTTCAACTCAACAAATTACTGAACTTTGGTCATTTTTGCAACACCATTATGACGATAAAACCTTATGGTCCTTGCAGCATCTTTCGGAACTAACCTTAGTATGTAAGTCAGGAATTGTATTTTACGACGATATGATTGTATTAGTTCTTAAGATACCTATATTCACTAACCAAAAATGTAATCTAGAATTTATTTATCCTCTGCCAAACGAGCAAAATCAATTGTTAATTATACCTAGCAAATACTATTGTTCCTCTTGGTATTCAAATTGTATTGAAATTTCAAGAAAATGGATTTGCTATTCAAATATACAGTCAAACTGCACACTTAAAAATTGCACATCAGTACAAGTTCAAAACAATTTTGAAATTTCTCTTTTAACTTTCCAAAATAATCTTTTATTATGCTCTAAACAAACTCATGAAGTTTTTGAGAATTGTCAACAATTTAAGAAATTCAAAATTCCCAAATGCGCTTTACTAAATAGCAATTGCGAAATTATCTATAAAAATCAAAAATTTCTTACAAAAGATAATTTAATTGATTTTAGCACAACACTTAATACTAGCATTTTGCCAATCAACTCTACAATTAATTTAAAACTTGAACACATAAAAAGCCCAGAACTTATTTCACGGGATCTAAGTGAACCCATTTTTCTTGAAAATAGGTTTGCACATCATTCCTCCTATTTGGTTACAGTTATTATTTTAAGCATAATAAGCCTTTGTATAATATGTGCTATTTTTCTAATTAGGAAAAGAATTTATACAAAACTTTCACAACATGTAGAAAATTTTGTAACTTTTGAAAAAGTTAAGAAATATGTTCATGAGGACATGAACTTTTCTAAGGAGGGAGATGTTACGTCTCCACATTCTTTACCCATAAGTAGATAATTACACATTCACTGATATGTTTTTGAAAGTAAACGTTCTAATCATTATTTTAACATTAAGCATTAACCTTTCTAATGTAAACATCTTAATATAAAAACAAACGCACTTTTTCTTTCAGCATAGTCGTATAGATATACCAGTCAGTCTGTTCTTAGGTTTAGAAGTAGCAAGAGCTACATAGTTGTAAGCCGTAGTAATAAATAAAGTTTTTTTAAAAAGTGATTTTCTGGTGGTGATCATTTAACTATATACATTTCAATAGCTACGAAACTACAAAATAAATTCGAAAACCGTTTATACTTTATTTTACTATAAAACCCAAATTGCTGTATAGAGGCGGTACCAACATACACTTATTTAACATAATAATATAGTTATATCACTGGAAAAACCCACAAACCAGATATTTATTAAACTTTGACCATTGAAATAATATTTTAATTTTAACGAACGGCTATTTTAATTGTTCGACTCTTAAGGCGCATTTACACAGACAAACTTTTCTTTGATGTTGAAATGCCGACAAACATTTACACGAGCCTTTTGAGCAAAATGTTCAAAAAAAAGTTCGAGCAAAATCTCGTACAAAAAGACTCACGGAAATTTTGGACAGAATGTTAAGCAAAATTTGTTTGAAGAAATGTTGGTATAGAAATTTCTTATAAATTTAAATTTTATAGTTTTATGGGAATTCATTGAACTTAACTGGAAATAGAAAGACTAAGTTTTAAAACAAGGTATTTTTAATTAAGTGCTTTCCGACGGAAAAACGATTTGATGTCGAAATTCACATTTTACCTCATAAGCAACTTCGATTGACCTGATTTTTATAGGGGATATGCCAGTATACTTGTAACTTTTTTGGGGTTGTAAAAAAACGAGAATATAATATAATAGACTAGACTTCTGAATCGGAATGTTGCTCAGTGTCAGTAATCGACCTTAATTATTACATTAAATTGACAGTAAATATCTATCTTCATTTTAAACTAACTAGGTAAATCTGGCGTGAGGAATTAAATCCCCTCCCCACCACTCCTCATAGTCGTGAGGCGTGCAAAATTTTTTTGAAAAAGAAAAATTTTCCTGGGTTGTTTTTTGAATTTAGGAAAAAACCCTTCGAAATAAAAAAAACTTGCAAGAAAATCCCAAAAAAACACCCGGGCAAAAAAATCCGGGAAAAACCCTAAGAAAAAAATATTGTAAGTAACCCTAATCCATCTGACAAAACTGATAGCCAAGAATAATGTTTCGCTTGCCGTCGCCTTTTTTTCACAAAAATTTAAAATAAAAGTTGGTGTTCCATTTTTTTAAAGAATTGAGATCACTGATCACTGGTGTGAAATTTTATTTATTCTCATCTTTAAAAATATGTTTCCAAAACAGATAGCAATAATTTGCTCAAAAATTTACCCAAACAAAATGTTCAAAGAAAAGCTCACAAAAATGTTCACGCAAAAAATTTTAGATCTTTTGCACGAGCTTTTGTTTGAGCATGTTCGTCTGTGTAATTGCGCCTTTAGACTTGGCTAAACAAAGTTCCACGCATGACTCAAGTTCAAATTATGTTTAGCATGGTAATGTGGCAGCACCGTAAGAAAAAAGTCAATGATTTGAATCTGTATAAACAGTAGCATAGTCTAGATGCAATTACTCCGGAGATCATTATGTATTCTGTTACAATTCGAAAGTCAAGCTTTCCGTTGGTCTTTTAGAAGTTGAAAAATCGTTTTCAGACCGTGGTGGAAGCATTTCAGATTCAACGCCACGAAAACATAAATCTTTTTAAAGATGTTGAAGTCAAATTTAACCTTTTTGTTTTCGATTATCAGATTTTCCAACCGATTTTTGGTGTTAATTTATCACTGATGCGAGATTTATAATGAGCTTTTTTATCGACTTTTTACAACTTTTGACTAGTGGGCTAATGTTTTGTGGTAAGAGTCCTGTACAAATATCCGAAATATGGGAATACTTGTACATTTTTACGTTTGAAGAAACATAACCACAAAATATTCTTTTTTATGGCCGTGTTAGCAAGGAATAATTTTTTTGTTTGTAGTGGGTTCAAAATTTAGGATATCCTGTGGAATGATGTAAAATCAGGTGTCATTATTTTTTTCACTTCAGGATTACAAAGAGTGAGTTGAGGTGACTTTTTTGATGTTCCTTTTTGCTTGTGCACGGCTAGCTTTTACTGTTTTCTTGCCTTTTTTGTTTATTGAAAATTTGGATGTTTGGCGATTCTAAAGTTCTCCTTTTGATACTGGACAAAGACTTTTGTTTTTTATTTAGGTTTCTTTTATTACTATTTTTTGTTCAAAAATTTAATATTTGGTATAATTCTGTATTTGTTAGAAATCGATTCCGTTCTATTTTATTCTATTCTAGTGTTGCTATCAAGCCACACACTACTGTAATTAAAGGTTCTACCTACATTGTAGAAAAACAATAAAACAAAGAACGAACGTAAACAGTTCTGTTCTAAATATTATTCCACCCCAAGGTTCTTGGTACCGGTGCTATAATTTTCCCAAATCTCACATGAAGACGTGATGATATATCTCGGGTACCCTCCGGTTGCGTACCTTTCGGCCAGGATGGTATTTTATGGTGGCCGCATGTTAATGTGAAACATTTAGATCGGAATCTCTTCGGCGCTACTGCTTTGTACCAAAGTATCAGAAGCATTAAGAAAGTAGTGCCCTTACTTATAAACATTTAGCAGTAAGTTTTGAAACAGCAAATTTCCTTTACAATTTAATCTTAACTATAATTTTTACCTTCAATTTTACAAGTACTTAGGGGGCATAGCTTACTCCGTGGGACTTTTGATAAAGATATTACGAAACTTGTTTTAATCGATTACTAGTAGACCCACCAACACTGTCTAATTTGTTAACAGCCCCAAAAATGCTGTAGTCAAAAAGTAGGGTTAGGGTGTCAATTTTTTTCTTTAGACGGTTTAATCTAGAGCAATTAAATTTGGCATATATGTTGGCCTTCTGGCACCGTACTCTCGTGTGTCATAAAAAATTACATATGTAGCCCCTAGGGGACAAAAGGGGCCAAAATGTGTTTTTAAACTATCCCTCATTTCTTGCATACTAATGCACCTGTACATCTGAATCTCATTCATTTGCTAGCTCGTACTATTACCCACAAGTCTGGTATACCGGAGAAAATTTCGTGGCTGTTAGCAAGGCCCCTAGGTTAGGGGCTAAAAATTTTGTCGATGTCGATTTCAATTAAATAATTATATTTCACTTATATTTCAGCCAATGTCAACAACACCACCAGGGGCGCACTGGACTATTTCTCAATTCTAAATTCCCCCCGACTTTGCCCGAGCCCCTAGGAGCTATAAGGGGCGAGATCTAATTTTCACCATTTTTATATTGCAGCAAACACTTCATACGCATATATATAAAACTCATGAATTTGGTGTAAAAAATATGAAATATAAAAATTTCAAATTCTAGGGGCGACCCCAAAATAGGGGCTAAAAATTTTAAATCTCGAGCAACTTGTTCAAAATTTATTATACCGAGTTCAAAAAGCGCAAAATTTTTTGGCAATTACAAGTTCGAGTCAAAACATTTTAAGATCCTATATTTTTTACATCCACCTTTGCCCCAGCCCCTAGGGGCTGTACGGGAGCAAGATTTTTACTATTTCTATATTCCAGAAAACCACTCAATACGCACGCAGTTTTGTTTACATGGGGTGAAAGACAAGTGAAATATAATTTTTTATTGGAAATCGACAAAATTTATAGCCTCTTACCTAGGGGCCTTGTTAACAGCTTTGAAAATTTTTTCAGTATAGCTGACTGGTAGACAATAGAATTTTAATTAATTAATTAAATTTAATTAATCAATAATTACCAACAGACTGAGATACAGATGTGCAGGTGCATTAGTATAGAAGGTATGAGGAATAGTTTAAAAACACATTTTGGCCCCTGTTGCCCCCTAGGGGCCACATATGTAATTTTTTATAACACACAAAGGTACCCTTCCGAAAGGCTAACATATGTGCCAAATTTCATTGCTCTAGCTCAAACCGTCTGAATTTAAGAAAATTGACACCCTAACCTTACTTTTTGACTGCAGCATTTTTGTGGCTGTTAATAGATTAGGCAGTGTGAGTTGGTCCATTAGTAATCGATTAAAATAAGTTTCTTCATCAAAAGGCCCACGGAAGTTAAATTTTCTACGTATGCCTCCTAAGTAAAGCATTACAAAATCGTTAATCATCTCCCACACTACTAGGATTTCTTATACTTGGTATCCAAGGATTCAACCATGTGTTTGACATTTTTTTAACTGGACTTCGGGTTTTTTCTTGCATACACACGGATTCTTACATCCAAGCTAAATTTATCTTAATTGATAAAATCCAGTAGGTACACGAAAACAGCATTTCTTTAGTCGTTCAGGAATTTTTTTAATGTTTTTAGTTTGTAGGCATCAAGTAGAAGTGTTCACTTTAGCTGATCCGACTATAAGAAGCTTAAGTTAAGGCTTTTTAAATTAAGGACAGAGGTCGATTAAGACTCACTATTGAAAAGTTTTAAGGATTTTAGATTTCTTACCTAATCTTTATCAGCATTATCTATTTATAAAATTTTCCTTCATCGATGTACCAATGGTAAAAATGCAATATTATTTCCTACGACTACATATGAAAATAATGGATTTCACACGATTTGCATCCTTAGAAAACGTTAATTTTCACTCGTGCGCAGAAAGTTTTTTTGCACATGTGTGAAAAACTGTACGATGACGTTATTTGTCAACTTACTTTTCCGCACATGTGTTACAAAGTACTTTTTCACACATATGCAGAAAAGCAGTTTCATTTGATTTGTGCCAAATTAAAGAACAATTTTGGTAAAAATTAGTGCAATTCATCAGTGTTCGTAGGAAAAATAGCCTACAGAACTCCATAGAAAGTCAATTTCTTACACTCGCGTGTTGTTTCACTCGGATAGCGCCTTGTTCACAAAATTCACGCTCGTATGAAATTTGTCACTTTCTTCTCTTGTTATGTAATATACTATCTCATTATTATGTGCACCAATGTTTTTTAATATTGATTACATCTATTGGTTTTATACAATGTGATCATCTTTCGAAAAATAGTGCAGATATAATATATGTATAGCACGTTTTGATTTTTATATCCTTAAGAAATGTTAAAAATCTAGGGTAGTTAGACCCTGGAAAAAATAAATAATGGGCGCACACGGGAATAAATAAGATTATATATATATGTAATTTTTATTGGTACCTCATAAAATTATTACTGAAAAAATACATTTAACTAGAAGTAAGCGCTTACAGGAAAATTTCCCAAAAGTTCTTTTAAAACATGACCAATTAATCATCCATTTAGGAGGAAACTTTCATCTGAGAATTTAAAGCTTTAAAAATCAGGACCGTTAATTACTTGGTAGTCATTAGAAGTTCAATAATTTGTAGCTAACAAGCTCTTTTATTGAAAAACAAGTTTTTCAAAGAAAATTCTTAATATTCTTTTGTGTTCTTTTTTAAAAGGTGAATTGAATTGGGTCATAAAGTTCGCCTAAAGCAATCGATATTTTAGCTGTAAATTTTTCTTACTTATCGTTGCTACTAGCGTACAAACGGGAGTAAATTTTAAAACTAATGCTTTTGGCGCTTTATTTTAGAAATGTTTTATTTCGCGTTCCGTTATCAACTGAAAGCAAGGCAGGCGTAAACATATTCCACAAGTTCCTGGTTGAAAATGAACAGGGTTAAACTACCTCTTTCAAGTTGTCGGCACGTATATATAGCAAAACTGAACTCCTTCACGTTATTTTTAGGCAATTTTAGTATCGACATATTTTTGAATTTCAAATTTTTAGACATTTGCGTCTTGCCTTTTTGGCTTATGAATATCAAGTTTATGCGGGTTGGAAAACTGTTCTTAAATTAATTTAAATTTAATCTGCACAAAAAGTTTTATATGATAATCAAAGCAGCTTTCGTAGAATTACCTACCAATTTTGTTATTAATTAGCATTTTTGTAATGGCCATCTGAACCATTGACCACTAACAGCCAAAGATAGACACATTCGTTTTCGTTGTTTCCAAAAAAAAAAAATTGTCAAAATTCTTATGATAAATATCGGCTGATTCATTCATTTACTATAATGTGGTATTTACAGGATACTGACATTTATAAGAATGTATACCAATCTGGAGTGACCAACACAATACAACTGGTTTTTCCTGCAATCGGGAATATCAATGATTTTAACATCTGCAAGTCTATCTTATCAATTTGATAGATTTAAAAGGCATCGATTAAACAAATAAATATTTTTTTTGCTTTCTTAGACATAATAATACACAATAATGCTTTTAATTTAGTGTTGTCTTATATCCTAATTCTAATCTATTATTCCGTTGGTATGTTAAACGAGCAATCATTTACACCAGTGACGGTCCCAGGAAGGCGCGGGGGGGGGACGATCGTGTCCTCCCCTTTTCTCCATAAAATAGTAGACAACAAAGATGCTGGTGGTAACCCTGTATTATAAAGTTTCAATTTATAAACAAATTTTAAACAAAATCATTTCGGACATAAAATCAAGGTTCAATAACGAGACCCTAAATATTTTTGACCTGAACATATTCACACTAAGTTTTATACAACATGAAGCCAAAATCAGTGCAAAATTAACTAATGTCGTTTCCAAATACTATAAACTGTTTGATTAATACAAAACACAAATTCTTGAACTTTTATTGGTTCAACTCAGTATTTGGAAACAATATTGGTCAGAAGTAGGCAAAATCTTAAATCAAAACATATATGATAACGTTTTCGAGGCAATGAACAAGTGTGGCGATATTTTTCCGTTCCATTCTTGGATGTTTGACAGTAAGTAATGCTTCGTCAGAAAGAAGCTTCTCCTGCCTCAGAAGCAGCATTTAAAATATAAGTACTTAAAAACACTATGACGGAAATTCGTCTGACGGGCTTAGCTTTGCTGCATATCAACAGAAATATTGAAATTAACATTGAGCCAGTCATTGACCGGTTTGCCCAAAAAAACTGGAAACGAGCTTTTTTTTGAGATAGGCATCTTATATTTAAGATATGCAATAAAAAAGATAATGTCTCAACTTCAAAAGCTTCTTAGATCTCAAAAAAAAAGTATTTAGCTATTAGGTTTTGTTTGGTCTATGTTTTTTATAACTGAAGAAATTATACGTAGTTACTCAAGCACGAATTTCAGCGGGGTAGGGGGGTAACTAATCCCCTCCCCACCCTGGATTTAATTTTTTTACGAAAATATTTAGAAAATAAAAAGTGGGGCGTAAATCGCGGCGCAATAACACCTTTGATATTTACGGTATTATTTTAATTTTGTGTTAACAATGGCATTTGTAGTGTCACTTTCTTAAAAATTTTCGCCTACTGCGCTTTGAAACAATTGGTATATTTACAATTTTAGTTAATTTTAAATCAAAACATGCATTCTCAGTGCAATTTTCTTAAAAATTTTGGCTTGCGGAGCTATAATATGTTGATATTTACGAGTTTAGTTTAATTTGACTCAAAGATTGCATTCTTAATGTAATTTTCTCAAATTTTCGACGCATTTACACATTTTTTTAAATAAAAAATTATCGAAATAAGCAACTTAAAATCTGTGTACTCCCCCTAGATTTGAGGCCAAATCTGCGCTTGTAGTTACTAAGTTTTGTTTGCATATATTGATATGTTCCTCATAAAAGCTATGGTTTTATTCTAGTTTTTTTTTCGTATCGAAACCGCCTCCCCCCTTTTCAAACTGTTACACCTTATATAATATGTGCCATGAATTGATTTTAACGGTTTGATCGTTTTTTGCAAGCCCTTTTTTCTGAATTGCAAAAGAGCGTCTTTATGTTAATGAAGCAGCTAGCGTTTGAACATACGACTGCCACTTCAGGATGCTCTAATTAAGTCAGCGGTAATTTTTGTTCGAATGTTTAGTTTCAATACGGTTTTCAGGGGCTATAGTCCTTTATATATTTTAACTTACTTAGTTATATACATAAATCCCGGAACAACATTTACAAAAAGTAAATTATTATGTCCACTCACACAATTTAAAGTAAAGCCAGTAAGGTTATTTTAACAATGGTATGTATCTTAAAATAACAAATTTGTAATTTTTAAACATATTGATTTTTGGATTAAAGAGGCAGCAAGCTTTTGTAAAGTTGCCGGCAATAATACTATACTTGAAAATGTTTGTGCATTAACAACAGTATTTAGTTTATAAAAAAAAACATTTTCGTACCATTCAGGGATAGGCATAGACCTGATACCGGTTTGTTCGCAATAAGATGTAATTTTCTTATAATGGATTACCGAGTGATATTAAACGCAAACATATTATCAATAAAACTATAAATAGGAATTTATTACAGTTACATGTCACAAGTTATTTAATACAAAGATACAAAGAAGAAATGAGGTTTTATTTTAATAAAAAACATACAATCGTGGTTTTAAAAATTGGTGACATTGAAAATTATTCAAAAACAAAGTAGGTAGCTAGTTTTTTATTGGTACTTTTGGCAGTATTAATAAGTAGCCATCGCAGATTATTTATTTGATCGCCAGGGGCCAGATTCTACCAAGTACGACTGTATCAAATTGGAGGTATTTATTCTTTGCTGAAATAAAGAAGAGATTATCGCTCCAAATAAGACTCGATGTAGATTCTGGAATCCCACCTATTATTGGATTTTAGAGCTTTATCCTTCTTTCATTTGTTATTTGTTTGTTCAAAATATTTGGTTACAATTGATTTAAATTTCGTTATAACAAATGATTATACCTTGAAACTGTCACGAGATCAAGCCATTCAGTTATGCTTGACTAAAATCTCGATTCCTTTCGTGATCTCGAACAGTAACTACTACCTAACGTAACTCTATAATGATTTCTGGGAATATCCAAATTCAGATTTGTCTGTAGGCATGGATTTTCGTAAATTTGGTTACAAGACAACTCATTTCAGTAATTAATTGTAGTTCGTTTAAATAAAAAGTTACCTAGTCTCGTTCTTACGCTCCACTGCCGTAGTATATTACTTGGGCATTAGCGACTTGGGATAATATTGCATAAATTTATAAAAAACTAACTTAAGCGGACTAAATGGAAGAAGTACAACAATAGAAAAATGAGAAACCTGCTTTATAGGTTGGAATGAAAAACCAAAACAAGACACTTCAACTCACTCCGAAGGTTAATAATAATAATAATCTTAAAATTCATAGTAGGATTACAGGTCATCATCACACCTTGATCATGAATGTTTTTAAATTCTCTGAACGATTTTGTAAAAAAATAATTGGTTCCATTTTAAATTTTGAGAAATGCCATTTTAAATTTTGAGAAATGGGTGGCCGCCGCCTTTTCAGCGATAGATCGGTATGAGTTAAAAGGTGCCTTGTTTTGGTTTCTTGTCTCAGCCTTTTATTGCTCATTGACAGTTTTGGGTGGGACATAAGTTTTAAATAATTATTAAAAATAATTAAAATATTTATTCAAAAGTAACCAAACTGTTCTCTGACAAATGCTTAAAACTAAAATATATAAAAAAAAACAGTAAAACGTTTTAGCCTTCTACATTAACATGTTGCTCTCTGTAATACTCAAAACAAATTGTGAAAGTTCCAGGACACCCATCGCAGTAAGTTTTTACTCACCTGACTTTTCCTCTAGCCTCCTGTCTCTTCATTGTCCTGATCAGCTTCTTGTAGCAAGAAACGCAGTTCTTTCTGCCCTTAGTACCAGAGTTAGTACCATTTCCACTTCTTTTCTGCAGTACATGTTTTAACTTGACCTTTTGTGCAATTAAGTTTGCTTTCACTCCAAGAAGACCCGTACATACTTCTTCACGGAATTTTGTTATTGTGATATTCTTTTTAGAAGCACTTTGATAAAGTAATTCCAGTCAGACTGTTTGAAAAATACTCTTATGTAAAGGGTCTGTCACTATCGCTTACAAAAGTTTTTTTCATTTCTCGTTCCAATTCTTCTGGTTTCAATGGGCGTTTTGGGTCCCTGCAAAAATATTAGCCATAAAAATTTTACCTATGGATCAAAAATTATTTTTACTTACATAATATTTAGTCTCATATTTAGTTGAAGGACATAAAGTACACACAAAGTACAAATTTTGTTATCATTATAAAAATATCATATTGGACTCAAACCCTAACTTCAAAAAGCTGATAAGGCCTCGAGGAAAGGCAATTAGTATTACACGCTTTGCCAGTCATTTATGACTGACATTTTTTGAGCCAACCATCTTAGAGGAAATTGCATTCTGGGAATTTCATAGGCCAAGAGATGGCGTTAACGGTATTGAAGGTGGTGAATTTTGTTTAAAATTTTTAGTATTATTTTTTTTAATGGTTTTTAACAAAACACAAGTTTTGTTTTTAACTAGTTGTAACAACTAAAGAAATTGCGAGCTGTAACTGCCTGTGTCTCGAAAATGGTATTATATGACTTTTTTTGTGTGTTTGGCCTATTAAAATGTTTGCACTCTTTTCTTTACACCCTCGTTAAATTTACAAAAAGTGGAATAGTAATATCGACCGACAGTGATGGTTTGCAAAAGTCAACTAACGTTTTTTGTGTTTAATCAAACCAAGACATTTTCGCCCTTACCCACAGTAGTACATTACATAACGAGAGAAGAAAGTGACTTATTTCACACGAGCGTGAATGTTGTGAACGAGGCTCTAGTCGAGTGAAACAACACTCGAGTGTAAGAAAGTTACGTTCTATCGAGTTGTGTACGCTATTTTTCCTACGACCACTTTAGGATTTAATTCGTATTTTTTATTATCATTAAATTTTTTCATTTTCATCTCAAGAAAAGAAAGTATTTTCTTCTCCAGGGACGAAAATGGTTTCGGTCTATTTCCAATGCCTCCACAACTCATAGCCTACTAGATATCTACATTTTTTGGATGGTTTGCTGTCATTCATTTTCATCACTAGCGAAGAAAACATTTTCGTCTCTAGAGACGGAAATAAAATGATGATGCCTGTGAAATATAAAACTTTCTGAGGCGTTACAGAGTATTTATTTGGTTACTTTCGTGTGTGGTCGTAGGAAACAAATGTTACCTAGCAAAACAATACAGAAGTTGCAGGGTAAAAACACGCAAAATCGCTCTTTTTGTCAAAACGATATAAAAAATTGAAATTAACTTTGTGCTTCTGACTTTCAGTGTCTATATTTTATTTATACACGACGTTTCGATCAGTACAATCTCTTATCGTCTTCAGGTGCAAACTACAATCTATTCCTAAGGCTGCATACTTATATACTGCAGCAGAACGGTTAGGCTTAAACAACAGATACTATTTCTAAATTTCAGCAAACAGGACAGAGATTACAAGACCAAAACCAGGCAAATGCATTCCTTACAATTCCATACATTATTTACATTATACTAGTATCAGAGAAACAAAAAGACCACTATCTGATAGGCTTAAAGAACATCAGACGAATATCCGAAGAGGTAAAACAACGAAATCAGTAATCGCCGAACACGCCTGGTTAAAACAACACCGAATGAAGTGGACAGAAGCAAAGTTTTTGCACAACGAGTCACACTGCAAGAAATGAAAATTCCTTCAAGCTGCCTTTATTGGGCTGACTCAGGGTATTTTCAGTAAAGCAAGTGTGTAAATTCCAAATATTTAGAAGCCCTTCCTTGGGCAGAGCCAACTTCTTAAACTTCACGGTTGAATGATTTCCCATAGTATATAAGTACGTAGCCTTAGGAATAGATTTTAGTTTACATCTGAAGATGATGAGAGATTGTTCTGATCGAAACACATATTTAATTTTAATTACATCATTGTCTCATACTTTCAAACAAATATGAGAGTTGCTGAAAACTCGGAAAATATCACTCTCGTGGTAACAATTTCGTGTCACTATTTAATTGACAACACTAGCTACAAACCAAGAATTTTGTCAACGTTAAGGATTTAAGGTTTAGGAAATTTCGAGCTCTAATACCTGTTGTTAATAAAAAAAACTGATGGTGCGCATAATAAATAAAATAAAAAAAATTAGAGAGGTGCTTCAACTGCTAGGTTCAATCCTATGACTGCCTGATGATTCCTAATAAGGGCGAACCAGGTATGTAGTAGGTATCTCTATTCTACATTAGATTTGGAAGCCTGATGGTCGAAAGAAACCGAAAATCCTGGTATGCCACGATCAGTCGTTTTTAAAAATTAGACATTTGCTGCTTAAATTATATAGTTTTTGGTCGTGTCAATTCACATCCCTATAACTTCGCCGACAACGATAACTGAGCGACTTACAAAAGACGAAATATTAAAGACCGAAGTCATAAAAGAGCGAGTAACATTAGAGTGACGTAAAAAATAGCGAAAATATTAAAAGAGCGGAATATTAAAAGAGCTAAATAATAAAAGAGCGAAAAATTATTAAAAGAGTCAGTAATAAAAGTGCAAAGTAACAAAACACAGAATGTAATAAAAGCGCGACTGTAACAAATGAGTGAGTAATAAAAGTGCGAAGTAACCAAAGAGCAAGTGTAATAAAAGAGCGAGTGTAATAAAAGAGTGAGTAACAATTGAGCGAGTAATATTAGAACGACGTGATAAACCGGACCAATCCAACCAAACCCAAACCCAACCAAGCCGAACCAACAAAACCCATCAAACCAACCTAACACACCAGACGTAACCAAAACGATCCAACCAAAACAAACTAACCTAACCAAATCAAACCCAACCAAACCCGGCCAACCTAACCAAACCTAACACGACCAAACTCTAACCAACCAAACCAAACCAACCTTAGCAAACCCAAAGCCACTAACCAAATCAACCAAACTCAAAGCCAACCAAACCAACCTAATTAATGGGTTTGTAGGATTTGGTTAGGTTGGTTTGTTTTGTTTGTTTATAAGGAACGCCCCATCATCAGCGACCTTATTTTATCCGACAGGTATTATATCAATGTTACTCGCTGGTTTGTTACATTTGCTCTTTTATTAAATTTGTTGTTTTGTTACTTCGCAGTTTTAATACTCGCACATTTGTTACAGTCGTTCTTTTATTACATTCGTTCTTTTGTTAATTCGCACTTTTAATACTCGCTCAAGTATTACTCACTCTCTCATTACTTCGCTTAATTTAGATCGCTCTATTAAAACTCACTCTTTTGTAAGTCGCCCAAGGTTCCGTAGCCCTTTATCACTATATGACGTCGACGGTCTGGTTGTTTGGCTTTTGGTATATTTTATGAGTTGTTGTTTTTAATTTTCAAAATAAAATTAGTTTACTGAGGTTTTCTGTTCCAAGCAAAAATGTAGACCATCTTAATTAGGTTCCGAGAAAGTAGAGGATAAAAACTAGCCAAATTATTCATGAAAGAACGAAAGAAAAACACGCTTGGGTGTCTTGTGTATAGTGCGCGCAATGCCACCCTGAAATAGGCGCGGAATTTAATAGAAGCTCTCCGAAACACAAATCACGTCACGTCAAACTTATGTGAACCGTCCGTAGGTTTGCAGTCTTTCACGGTAGCCTCTAACCATATATGACGCTCAAATGTCAAGCCTCAAGTACCTTTAGTCTTCGGGCCTTTTGAGCACCACAAAAACTATCTATTGTAATCCTAAAGTAGCATTTACACAGGCGAATATTCCTTTGATCTTCGAAATGCCGACAAACATTCCCGCGAATTATTTATTTAAAGATTCGCGCAAAAGGTTCGGGCCAAAAGGTTTGGGGTTCGAGTAAAAGGTTCGTGGTGTTCGGACAAAATTTGCTGAAAGAAATATTTGGAATAAAATAAAAAATTATTTACCGTAAATCATTGAACTGAATTGTAACATAAAAATTAAATTTCAAAACCTTTCCGACGGAAAAACGATTTAACGCACTTAATAAAAAATAATGAGGATTACCTTATTTCATTTTGTGGAGTTTTGGTGGTGGGGTTTGGTGGTAGGGTTTGGTGGTAGGGTTTGGTGATGGGGTTTGGTGGTGGAGTTTGATGAGTTTACACTTAATTAAGGAAAACCAAAAAAGTACTAAAGCATAATAGCAACAATTAGGTACAAACTTATTTAGTAGATATCTACCAACCACAACCTACCATCCAGCAAATAATAATTTTTCGCTTTCCTTCGGCTTTTACTATTTAATCGAAAAATTAAATAAAATATTTTTGGTGTTCCAATTTAATTTCAAGAATTGAGTTTAGTGATGTGAGACCAAAAATATTATCTATTCCCACTTTCAGAAATATTTTTCCAAAAAATCTTGCGAAAATTTGCCCGAATGTTCGTGGCAAATGTTCGCTGCAAATGTTCGTTACAAATGTTTGAGTGTTCGGGCAAGCGTTCGTCGAAAAAGGTTCGACAGATTTGGCCCGAATTTTTGGACGAACTTATTCGCTCTGTGTAAATGATCCTTAAAAAAATTTTAAGCAAATATGAAAGTTTTTTAGTGTAGATTGTTAATATAACTCTTATCTTTTAAAAAAAAACTGCATTTTAGTGTCTTATAAAGGCACCACAAGACGATCATTAGATCAACCTGCGATAGGCAAATTGGGTACTTGACCCAGATGTCAAAATGATTCAAAGAACAAAGTATCATGGTGGGTGTCTTTGTTATTCTTCGTGGAGTTACCCATAGTCTATTTTATTAACAATTGTGCATAATTTTACACGATTACTTGATTTAAAGGTTGATCCTATACTTTTAATTTGGTATTTTACACTATATTTTTGGTGGGAAATATATGGCCAGCAAAGCTTATTCTTGAATTATAAACATGCACGATATTTTGTATGAATCCTCCAACCCATTTTAGTTGCATTCTCCCAAGTAATCGATTCCATGAAATTCAAGAATATACAACTGTATTTTCTAAAACATAAAATTCTCCTGTATTGTTGTGTACTTGTTTGTCAAACCATTATTTGCCTTCAGAGTTATCTCTGTGTTGTTGTGAAAAGACATCTCTAAAAAGCCACCAAAAACTTTTGGGTTTAGCGATACTCTGTAACACGCTTGTAAATAAAATAAATGTTTCCTAAGGATTAACCAAGTCGACTGTGGTGGGCACACGTTTTTTTATAAAGAAGATAAATCTGCTCCAAAATAAAGCATAAATTACATAAATAACCATAAACCGAGTTCAACAGTGTATATACAACATGTATACGCGGGCGTTTTTCGAAACAACTCACAGCGGTCATAAGCAGAAAATTTTTTAATGGAGTTGACCAGAATTTACTGCCTATTCCTTAACTTGCTTTTGAAGAGTGATTAAGTACTAAGAATTCAAATTTATTAGCTTTTAAAATTTTTTGCAATATTTCATCCTTTCCAAGTTGTTTAGATCCTATTTGAGTGCCTAAACAAATGCCGGCTGAACTATTCTCGAAACTTAATTTTCCCGAAGAAAAATCAGCCGAATCGTATTTCTGCCGAAACTAAAATATCTCAAAAACATTTTATGCAAAGATAATTCAGCCAAAACGGAATTTAACTAATCCGTAATTTAGTCGACCGAACAAATCCCGACTGAACCATTCCCGGCTCGATCGATAATTTGCTTACATTAAGCTGCGTGTAAGTATAACTCGCTGCGCAAAGGTGCAAAGCTGCCAGTTATAAATGCTTTTTTATAGCCGCGTTAGCAAGAGGTCGTTTATTTTTTTATTTTGAGGTTCTTTAATAAAATTACATTTAAATAGTCTGGAATTAAAAAAGTTACAAAAAAAATACCAGGCAACCAAACAAAAGTATATTTTTTGCCTCATACCCTATATATCTCAGGAAAACTTCTAATTATTTATTTTTTCACTTGCTCCGCTATTTGAGCGGTCGGCTTTTGTTCAGTCGGGATATGTTCGATCGATAAATTACGGGATAATTACGTGTCGACCATATTAGTTTCGGCTTTTTTATTTTTGTATATTTCTAGTTTTAGATGTTCTTAGTTTCGGGCGTTTTACTTTCGGGCGGATCAAGTTTGGACGTTTTATTTTTGGCAATATTCAGGGTCGGCCAAATTACGATTCGAGATTTATATACAGACCGCTTCAAACTACTGCGAACATAGGGGGAATCAAGTCCAATTTACTCTCCGTGCCGTACGACCGAGGTGGATTCGAAGCACGCCGCAGTATTATCTTTTGGAAATTCATTTTGTTTTTATTATTTTGTTTTATTTCTGCCTTGCTCGAGAAACAGATGGGTAAGTTCTTAATTGAAATAATATATTTTTAAAACGAAAAATGGATGTCTACGAAGTTGTCGAAAAAGTGCAGATGGTCAAATGGTCAAATCGTCATAACCCAACACACGTTCGATATTGGTCGAGGGAAAATTTGCATTTGTATTTTGACGTAAGAACACAGTATCCCCAAAAACTAATTGTTTGGGGGGGTATTGTAGGGGAACACGTAATTGGGCCATTTTTTATTAACGGCAATTGCAATTTGAATGGTCCTAGATACTTAGATCTACTGCAGCAGCACAGTATTCCAACTGCTAGGCAGTTGTTAGGTGTAAGATTTGGTGAAACATGGTTTCAACAAGATGGTTGTTCCGCTCACAATGTTGGCCTTGTTAGGGAATATCTTGATAATGTATTTCCTAATCGGGTTATAAGTACACGGGGAACTATTTTATGGCCAGCTCGATCTCCCGATCTTGCTCCTAATGACTTAGAAGGGGTTTTTATAGTAGGCTCGGATATTGTCTAGCCGAGCAAGGAGGACTTTTCGAACATTTGCTTTAATTTTTTTTGACTGGGAGAATCTTTTTGGTTTTTAGAATGTATTATTTTATTTTGAGAACTTGCTTTTATTTTGTTTCTCCTTATTATTTTCATTGTAACACGTCGTCACTGATAAATCTGAGCAGTTGACAATAAAACGCTCTTATTTATCAGTGACAAAAAATAAGAAAATTACGTTATAAAAATTTGCGTATTTATTGACCAAACTCCGGTTTCATTGACTACCCTCCACACAGCACCATGGATAGAGGCGTACTAAATACAAGGCGAACGGCGGCGAACGGCAGCGAATGGCGATCGGAAGCCTGAGTGTTGGTTGCTTCACTGATAGGCGTGCGGTGTCTCTGCATGTACGTACACTGGCAAATTAGACTTCTTCCGCCCTATGTTCGCAGTAGCTTGAAGCGGTCTGTATATAGGAACCGATATATCCTTAAGTCAATATAATTCACCCTTAACAAAACGAATAAATTATCTAAACGTATTACAAACATTAATTAAGAAGCGTTTACCTGAAAAAAATTTGGATTTTTTTCACTTAAATTTAACACATTGGAATTCGATTAAGTAAAATTAAACATAATCATAATTTAATCGAATTTCAATTTTAGGTTGGATGGTCTCTAACAAAGAACAAAACCTAAAATTGTGCAAATGGCAATGCAAATGCTTAGTGACCAAATTATAGAATCTGGTAGATAGTTGCCTGACATGTAAGTGTAAGTAGGTTCCTATGGGTCATTTTGTACCCTACCCTAGAGGCCCTGTATACGATTTTTGACAGCTATTGTTTTACCAGAGGTGAGCAACTGGATTTGACAGTTGCTAGGGATATGTTTAAAAACAAATTGTGTGTTGGAAATGATAGTTGGTAAACCCTGACAATAAATAATTTTGTCACTGTCACATTTTTGATTAAGAAACGTCCGGTTTAAAAATAGAATTTTGCTGTCTCAAAAAATTTGTATTGTTCCGTTGTGCAACGGAGAACAAAACTCAAGAAAAGTGGAAAGAAAGGATGCATTTACTAAGCTGGAAAATTAATAAAAATAGCCGAATTTGCGAGGTAAGTGAGCTATAAGCAGTAGGTACAAACATACCCATTTAGCATGTACTTTTTTAATAAATAACACATTATCTTTCCGTGTTTTATTGTAAGAAAAAGATTAACAAAACTATAAATCAATAGGAGTCTTTATATTTTACCTGTATTTTTTTTGTCAAAACTTGACATATTTTACTAAGCAAAAAAAAATTCAATCTTTCAAAAATTGTCTGGGGAAATTGTAAAAAGAGACAACAAAATATCAGTTCATTTCATAAAATCGCTTCTACATGCAAATATGAAAAAACTAGAAAGAGAGGGCAATATGAGTTGCCCACCTCTGGTAAAACAATAATGTCAAATCTATAGAGGGCCTCTACCCTACACTACGCTTTCCCAATATATCTACTAACGCTATTTCGTGGCCTCTTGCATTCTTTTAGCGTGTCCCATAGTTGAACAAATTTAAGGTAATAATTGCTTTTGTGTAAGTTAGTTTAACAATATTATTATTTGGACTTTGCAAACTTGTGCACAGCCCCGGGTTCGGGCTTTGTTCTTTCTAAAGTGGCCCAACCTGAAAACACATAGTTACCGTTTTTAAGACCAAACACTCAACCGCCGTGAAAAGATTAACTAGAAAAGTAAGTGAAAGATGGTTTGTGATATTTTTATATTATAAGAAAATTGAACACGAAAACGTTTAAAAATATATTCTTAAGCTCTAGAACCATGGTCCAATATCACTGGATCCAACCAAACTGGCCACAGCATAGCGGCGAACATTTCCATAACCAGTTCCACGTCACTATATCATCTGACTGTCATCTAAAACCGTATGCTAATATTTTTATTCAGCTGGGACTGTGTCGTCCATTTAACTTTGCTGTGTGCATTGCGTTTATTTAAAAAAAAATTGGTTTTTTTAAAATGAAGTTTTTAATCGCACAATAGATTTTTCGAATATTATATCTTAAAACCCTTTTTTATACCTTCATCAAAAACATGATTGTAGTAACTGTGTGCAAATAACTAAAGAATGAGTTTTTTGGTTACCAATGCAAAAAAAAAATTCTTTTTGATCACGGGGCAAAAAAAGATTTCTGTCCGTTTTTTACCCAAAATTAAAAAGAAATAGCAGAATATAGTAATACTGAAAAAATCTAATTATTGTTGCCTAAAAATTATGCCATTTCTGCCAGTTTTCATGAAATAATAAAATGTCGCAACAATGAACGTCACCGAGTAAAAAGGCACATCAATATGGAAACAATTGTTATTTCATTTACCACCCGCCTTGATTTATAGTGTAAAGATGGTGTGTTGCGAGAAGTGTTTTCGTTCCAGCTTTTTAAAAGTATTTTCCTCTTTTTCTTGGATTGTTTGATAAAGGTATTCAAAAAAATAGTGTTAACAACTAAGCTTACTCGCGTTTTTAAATACCTCGCTGCCCTCGTTAGTTAAAATAACGCTTGTAAAGAAAAGCACTATTTTAGCCACTAGTTGTTAAAACTACTATTGTTTAACTGGTTTTAGTTGCTATCTTATCTGTTAAAAAATTAGTAATTCCTATATTTATGTTAAAGTTATGACGAAGAGTTTGTTGAATAAAGTATACCTTTGTCTGAGATATCGTTGCGTGTATCAGCGAGTTATAAATGACCACGGAGTAACTGATATAATGACGCTAGTTGCTCTGCGTAATACGGACGCTGCAACAACTTGCAATGCTGCCATACAGGATGAATTTCTTAAATCTTTGTAATTTTATTACAGGTCCCGTTAAAAAATTTGCCGATGTTTTATATGTATAAGGTGAGCCAAGAAAAACCGTACATTTTTTTTCGGATGAAGTTTTGCAACCATAAATTTGATTTTTGTGATTTTAGCTTCTGCGAAAAGCTAAAGCTTCAGACTTTATGAATCTTTTGTGCGCCACTGTACTCGAGTTTAGACATTTGCCATAAAAACAGGTTTTTGTCGTGCACAGAGAAGTATCACTTCTAAAGATCGGACATGAAATAATAAAGCTTAACACAAACGAAGTGGTGTTTAACCCGTTGTAAAACATAGGTCCAAAAACCTCTAGTTTTTGGTTCTACTAAGGATATGTTAAATCTCGTCCAATTCATTAGATTTTGAGCTCTGCGGGAAGCTAAGGCTTTGGCCTATATACGCTATCTGTCAAATTTGACATTTTATCAAAATCCGTAATTCTTTTCAAAATTAGATATTTTTCAATCTTTCCTGCCAAACCTTTTTGTAAGCCAATGTACCTGATTTCAATTATCTGGAAAGCCACGTCTTTTCGGTGTACAATGAGGTATCACTCGTGAAAATTGGACAAGAACTAAAAAAGCTTTGCCCAGCCAAAGAATTGCTTTTTTTAAACCTGTGTAAAATAGATAAAACAAAAAGTACCTCAAAAATGTATGTTGCTTTTTCATACGATTTTAGTTTTCTCTGTACAAAATAACAAAATCGAATAAGTTTAAAAAAATCAGCAAAATAAACATTTTCTGCATTTTATCTATTTTACACAGGTTTAAAAAAGCACTTTTTTCGTTGAGCAAAGCTTTTTTAGTTCTTGTCTAATTTTCATTGGCTGCAAATAGGCATCGTTCCGCACTGGCACTTATTTAAGTCACCTGATACGGGTTCGTTCTGGCGTGTTAATATTTTCAATGGGATTATGCTCCTAAGGCAATTAGAACAAAAAAGAAGTTAAAAAACCTCCAAGTCAGTTACTTCAACCGAAAAGAATCTAAAATCCAAAATATCAAAAGATCTTGAGTGGAAAAAACGAAATTTTAAACTTGGATATGCATCCCACAAGCAACACACAAAGGACCAAAGCGAAAAAAGAAATGATTAAATGATGTTTCGCCCTGGGCAACCAGCGTGGGCTTGTCAGTGGTTTTACTGGTCACCCTCCCCATTAAACACCATGATACACTTTGATTTCCAACTTTGAAATTACTCACAAATAGGCATCGTTCCGCACTGGCACTTATCTAAGTTACCTCATACGGGTTCGTCCTGGCGTGTGAATATTTTCAATAGGATTATGCTCCTAAAGCAATTAAAACAAAAAGGAAGTTAAGTTAAAGTTAGAAAACCTCCAAATCAGTTACTTCAACCGAAAAGAATCTAAAAACCACAAGATCAAAAGATCTTGGGTGGAAAAAACGAAATTTCAAACTTGTATATGCATCCCACAAGGAACACACAAAGGACCAAAGCGAAAAAAGGAAATGATTAAATGATGTTTCGCCCTGGGCAAGCAGCGTGGGCTTGTCAGTGGTTTCACTGGTCACCCTCCCCAAACAACAACTTTGAAATTACTCACAAAAAGTCATCGTTCCGCACTGGCACTTATCTAAGTCACCTGATACGGCGTGTTAATATTTTTCCATTCAAGATCTTTTAATCTTGTGGTTTTTAGCTTCTTTTCGATTGAAGTAACTGATTTGGAGGTTTTTTAATTTCTTTTTTGTTTTTACCACTTACTTCGTTGGCGTTGAGCTCCATTACTTCATGTCCGATTTTTAGAAATACCACGACAAAGACGTGTCTTTATGGGAAATGTAGAAAATCGTGTACAGTAGCGCACATAAAATTTTGGCGGGGGATGTTAAAAATGAGGAATTTTAAAAATCATGCGACATCTTGGATTTTAACGAAATGCCAATTTCGACAAAAGTTTCATATAGTCGGGTGCTTTAGCTTTTCGCAGAAGCTAAAATCATAAAAATCAAACTTACAATAGCAAAACTACAGGTGAAAACAAAATGTACCGTTTTTTTTGGCCCACCTTACATATATTTTTTAATGTTATTAAATTTGTGTCAGAATCATCTGCGCAGTAAGCCATTAAGTGTTGCGTAGATTCTACAAAATGACTATTAATTATTAATAAATCTTGTAGGTATTTTATTTTAAACCACTAACAGATGTTGAATATCAATTTTAAAAGCCTAACATTTAGCTCATTTTTGCTCTTTTAATAGTTCCTTTTACAAAGTTCGAAATTAAAGAAATAAAAAACCGCGTGTCCGTAGCTGCTACGGTTCGTGAGTTTTTTAAAAGTTTAATCCCCCCTCTTACCCTCTTGTCAGCAGCTAGCGACATGCGGTTTTCACATTAAAATAGGTAATTCCTTTAACCGTTCGTGAGTTACATTTTTTTAAAAGTTTAATGCCCCCTCCTACCCTCTTACCCTCTTGCCAACACCCCACTCCCTTTAAAAACTAATTAGCTCTGCGTATGGTGACAAAGAATTTTTTTGTTACCGACAGACAGACAGACACCATGACAAATTTTTGTATTCAGGTCTTTTTTGACTCAAATAACTTATTTTTGGTGGAAATAAAAAACTTTTTTGACGATTTGGTAATAGACTCCATACTATGTATGGATGACTAAAAATATATCAAATAATAATAAGTAAACTCATATTTATTTATTTATTTATTTTAAAGGGATCAGCAGTCTGTCACAGATAGACTTTATTTAAACTTTCTAGGGAATTTACGAATATATACTTTTTTCTCTGCGGGGCAGCTGGTATGCCAAACATGTACATAAAGTCAATTCCTGGCGTCAAAAAAAATATTTAAAATAAACATTTTACTATATTGTTAGTTAACGCAGAAACTGAAAGTAATTGTGAATTAAACAACTTGCTACATTTTAAAAATGTATGTTTGCTTTCAACATTCTTTAAAAAGCGGCAGCGTAATCGGAAGTACTATTTTATTGCAACAGAATGCGGTATAAAAGAATTGCCAGAAAAGGAAATTATTCGCAATAGTAGCCGAGATAAGTATAATAAACCTAAAAACTGTTCCAACAACTATGATAAATCGAATAAAGTTATTTAAGCTAAACGAGTTAAAAACCGCCAAGTGAAATCAAGTCTCGCATTAAGTAGTGTTTATACAAAAGCGTCGCCAGAAATCGACTCTGGGGGTTGGTTTCACCATTTAATTAAAATGAACTGTGGCAAATTTTTAAAAATTATATAGGTACTTACCTACTGCTTGAGATCTTGAATTGAAGGGAGGGGAGAGGGGCGGTTTAATATGAGTTGAGTTAGTGTATACGAATCAAAAATAATTATTTTTTGAAAGCTGCAGGAAAAAATTTTAAAAATTTAAGACATTACACTAACCACACGTTACACGGTAAAGAGTAAAAAAAAGGAGGAGCTAATTGATTGTAGATTGGGTTGAACCTCTTGGGGGGGGGGGGTTAATCCCCAAAACCCTCCCCTGGCTACGCCACTGGTTTATATTTATTAAATAAGATGATTCCTGTTTATAATTTACCATTATCATCTTTAAAGATGAAAAGTGTTAAAGGTTCAACAGATGCATAATCCTCAGCTATCCGGAATTTTAGTAACAAAGTAATAATAAACAGTCCTTGAGAGTCACACCAATGGGTTTCCTTGGTATTTTAAAAACACACATAAATAGAAGTTACTTTCATCATTACTCATTTTCAATCATTTTCTTGTAGTCTATGTATGGTTAAGCATAAACACATAACATGTTACTTCTATGTTATACAAATACTTAATTTATACACGACATTGTTTTAAACTAAAATCCTTGACTTACAAGCTTTATGACTCCTATTTTGGATGCAAAATGTCAGCAGGTCCTTAGAATGATAAATCGGTGAACGCCCAGCAGGTGAATTATGCTTTTATCGTATCTTTATTTAAATTAAATCACTTACCCTAAGCGTATTCTTAGATATTTTCGTTTATTCCTTAATGATTTTCGTTATTTTATCGGCGTCTATGCAAGGCTATTGGTTTTCTTTACTTTAGGCTTAGTTCAACTCAGATGCTTGATAAATTTATATAACTGTCTTCTTAGATGCTCATGCGTGTTAAGGAAAACCTGCTTGATTCCTCTTGAGCGGTCTTATTAAAATAATATCCACAATAGCGTCGTATTTCATTGAAAATCCTATTACAAGATCTAGCACAAACACTAATGTCAGCCGATTTATTATGACAGGTACAAATTTGCCTAAAATTTGCAGTATTTTTCTCTATCCCTACATCATCCGATTGAAAACTATAGCAAAATTATTACCTTATGATCTTTGATGTTCATGATAAGGCAGTGTGATTTCTTTAATATAAATATTATTTATGGTAATTGAACAAAACAGCTCAGTGAAATGCAAGTTATATAAAATAGAATAACAAATCATACAACATTTTCTTTAGGAAACATCCCTCATACATAGCAAATTATGATAATTTTTACCTCAGCAATCGAGCGCATTTGCATTCGATAAAAATTATCGACAATTTGCTATGCACTCGAGATATTACCTATTTCCAAAATGTTTCATTTGTTGGATGCATTAAGTTTGTGTGTTGTATATAATATCTATTTTGTTTAAATAGAGAACAGTTAACAATATTCTCTATTTAAATATTGTTTTGCAGTCATTAAAATAACGTTAGTCTATTTTAGATAATAAGATGATTTAAGAAAAGCAAAAATTTCAAGTGTCCAATCTGCTTATATAATAAAATAGTTATCTATGCACATACGTAAAAGAGTACAGCTTTAAGGCCACAAAAACGGCATAGATTTGACACCACTGCTTTGCTGTTTTTGGGCCAATCTTTACCGGGCAGAATATCGGAAACGAGGAAAAGGAGTTTTTTGCTGGACTCTCTCATTTTCGAAATAAAATAAACACGGCTTACAATAGTCAAAAATCTTACCTGGTTTTTTCTTTAGCCTCGTCGATAATACAGAAATCCTTAAGGGTAATTTTTTTATTAAAAAAAAAATACACCAAATTTTTAAAAATCCTTTGGATACGGTTGTAGATTTTTATAAATCCTATTATCTCATAACAAAAAAGTTATGGTTTTTTTCTTTGTAAGCAATATTCTGCCGGAATTCTGAAATGCCAATGTCACGTAATTTAGTAGCCCCAAGAAATATGACGTGAGTTCGATTGGAGTATTGGAATTCAGGTTCCGAATAGCCCCCGGCCACTTGTCTAATGGAACATTCGGCCAAGAAATTGATACATGTCAAATGATGAAAATAATACGGATTTTTCTTTTTATTCTTTTTAATTTAGAGACATTACAATCCATGAAGCCATAAAGCCGAGCATCAAAACCTTTTAAATTCCTAATAAGTTATACTTTCCCCACATATGATGTTCGTACCGTGCTCTGAACACTGCACGATCTCATTCGAAATGGTATTAGTGATGCCACCTATTGTTGATCTTTCAAAAAAATAGCAAAGCAGTGTTGCCAAATCTATGCTCTTTTTGTAGCCCGAGGGCTGTTAATATTTAGAAAATCATAATTTGTAATTTTGTAATGACATTGGCCAAAACTATTTTAAAATATAATTTTCACAAGTCATTTTAGAACTTTAATGCCCGCAGGCATAAAAGGTGCCCTAGGGCGTTAAAGTGCTTCTTCACGCCTGAAAATGCGGGCTTTAAAGTTCATAAATAAATATATTTCTACAAAATTTACAAACATTTTTGAAACTTCTATTTTGACGAAGGGGTCACCGAAAATATTAAATTGTTTAAATTGGGGTCAAACCTTGCCCAAACTTTGATTATTTTGCCAATGAGGTCACGTACTTCATTTAACCGAGGATCTAAATATCCAACTTCTCAAGTACTTCCCGCCGCTTTACGTCACCGTCATACTGGGCATGAAATTGAGGGCGGTTGTTTATTTGGTCAACTAGGGTAAACTGCTTCAAACTAAGTGAATTTAAATTGTACGAAAACTGGACTCCGCAAAATTTGCGACCCACAAATATTTTAGTTCTGCGTATAAACAGTGTTTTAATTGAAGATGGTAGTTTAAGGTAAAGCCTTGATTAAGGAATATCTTATTTTTGGGCCGCTTTAGTTAAGTAAGAATTACCTAATAATTAATTTATTTAGAATTTTGTTACACAAAAATGGAAATAAAATAAAAATAAATCGAGTAAAGATTTACTCCAAAACTTCCCTCGCTCAGAAGAACATATATTATATAAAAAACCGCTACTAATATATACATGGGTTAGATTGGGTTGGCCAGACTTTTCCAGGGTTTTTCCAGACTTTTCCAGAATGTATCCAGACTCCCAGGGTCTTTCCGGACTTTTCCAGAGTGTAGTCAGACTTTTCCAGAGATTTCCAGACTTTTCCAGAGTTTCCAGACTTTTCCAGAGTGTTTCCAGACTTTTCCAGAGTGTTTCCAGACTTCCAAGGTCTCTCCAGATTTTCCAGAGTATATCCAGACCTGTCCAGGGTCTTTCCAGACTGTTCCAGAGTCGTTCCAGACTTTTCCAGAGTGTATTCAGACTTTTTCAGGGTCTTTCCAGACTTTTCCAGAGTGTATCCGACTTTTCCAGGGTCTTTCCAGACTTTTACAGAGTGTATGCAGACTTTTCCAGACTTTCCAGAGTGCATCCAGACTTTTCCAGAGTGTATCCAGACTTTTACAGGGTCTTTCCAGACTTTTCAAGAGTCTTTCCAGACTTCTCCAGAGTGTTTCCAGACTTTCCTAGAGTATATCCAGACTTCTCCAGGGTGTATCCAGACTTTTCTAGGGTGCACGGACTTTTCCAATACATTTTGTATGTGCTATGTATATACATATATAGATTCAGACTTTATTGTTTCTAAAAACATTTCGTTTTACATGTGCTTTATATATATATATATCCTCGTATACATAAGATTTTTGTCCATTAATCACGCAATAACGGCTAAACCGATTTGTATGAAATTTGATAAGAAGAAGAGTGTGACCTGGATCTTATCTTAAGCTACTTTTTATTTAACATTTCGTTTCATAACTCGAGATATATGGCACAGAAAATTGAATTTTTCAATTGTTTTTTGCATTTTTTATGTGATATATATATAAATATATATATATATATATATATATATATATGTAGTCAAAAATTTTGGCGCCATTCAACTACAATTTTTATAAGCTTTCCAAGGAGGTATCACACGGTCAGAAAAAAAATATTTTTTTTTAGGGATGAAGTTTTTTGGGGGTCTACTAGGAGAATGCTCAAAAACAATAGGGGTCTGCGCGACAACAAAAGTAATCACTATGTAAAATTTTGTTATGATTAGTGAAGGAGTTTTTGAGTTAGAGTGGCTACAATGTAGGCGACAGACAGACCGACAGACAGAGCGACGGCGTCTGGATTCGTGCTTATCACTATTCTGAACCTCAAAATTCGTGGAGGATCATAAAAATCTCCAAGTGCGATTTTTCGATGAGTACATTACTGCCCTTTAGCGAGGGAAGTAAAAAAATTATTGATGATCGAGAGTTCCAAAAAAGTTCAACGTTGTAACTTTCTTTCCATTTAAAATTCATCAACATAAAAATCTCTATAAAATTTTTAACAAAAAGTGCACTTAATTCTTTTAAATTACAGTGACATTTACGTTTAAGCGCGGTGGCAGTAGTAAAATAAAATTGGCCGTTTTGCCGTACTATAACTGGCCCGATAATTCCGCTTTAATTAAACCCAAAAGTGACTGTAAATTTTAAATTAAATTTAGGTTTATATCCCTTACCTTTTACACTCGACAGAAATCGTATTGTAACTCGCAGAAAAGGATTAGGAATCCGATGGGGGATTTTTCGTAAAATCTTCGTATAATTTTAATATGAATTGAAATACAACTCGCTGTCGGCTTATGGCTACACCGATTTATTCGAAAGCTGAATTTAATGAGATCTAAAAAGACTATTTTAAAATGGAAAATGGTAGAGTTTAAGCCCTGGACGAAGTTTTACTTACCTTCTTGCATATTTATTACAATCTGCGCCCAGAAAAACCGACAGCAATTTATCTTATCCCTAAAACTTATTAAAAATTGAAACAGCGCAGTGCAGCCGTTTAGGGTGAATTAGTAAGAAGACGTTTTTTGTTGGCGCCTACCTAAAAAAATTAATGATAATTAGGCAATGTCCTTAGGCTGCTGAAATTGAACATATTCAGGTTTTTAATTCCGCCAAGAGTTTGAAACTATTACCCGCCAAAACTTTTTCCAAGCAAAATTAGATTTTTAAATTTCTATTAAAAAAGCTTTGTAATATTATAATAATATATTCTCTATTATATTCTAAGCAAAATGGTTATTATTAATTGAATTATAAGAATGTTTAAACTTAGTTAAATTAAGTACTGCTTAAGCGTATTTCATCTAATTTTTTTTATAGCTATTTATGTATCTGGGTCAAAAAGGAGGCGTTTACCGCCCGTGGTGTGGAAATAAAAACACGAGCGCCAGACGAGGGTTTTTACAGGCTGAGGATGTTAGACGCATTTTATGACTGAGATACATACAATGCTTTATGCACAACCGCATGATTTTTGGAAAAAGAATATTTTAAAATATTTTTTTTTCTTGGTGTCAAAATCTATCTAATTTTTTAACAATAGATAAATCACCAGTTGACAAATAGTTAAGTATTCGAAAGTGACCTTTTTTATGGTTATTTTTGTCATTCTCAATCAAGCAATCTGAGACATAAACAGTTTCTTGTCATTAGCAACCATATCAACAAAGTCATCATTACAAGTAATGTTGCGTTTTAGTCGCTATTTTTACCGTTTTTCTTGTAAAATATTAGGAAATTTGAAGAAAAAGTAATCCCTAGAGATATACTGGAGTCCGCTGAAGAGGCGAAGACGAATCTTTTGCCGGCCAAATCAAGAAAACTATACGAAAAAACCTATAAAGATTATGTTTTATGGTGCAAAGGGTGACTGTTCATAAATTTCCACCTGGGAAAACTTTTTTATTATTCGTCACAAAAAGATAAACAACAAAGTGAATTAGTCATGAAATTATGTAGATTTCTATTACAGTTTCACTTTTTTCAAAAAATCACCTATTACATGCAGGATGGCCATGAGGTCTTTTTGTTTAATGAGACACCCTATATATTTTTTAACATTTCGGTAGTACCTTTTTTTTCTGATTCCAAAAATATACTACGTGTTACCATTGTCTTGAATGGTCATTGAGCAAATCCACAAAAACGTTGCCATAAGAGTAATGTGTTGAAGAAACAACCACCTAAACTATTTTTCCTTGGCTAACACATTGCCCTTATGGCAAATTATTTTTGATTTTACTCGAGAACCGCCAAAGATAAACCCTACATAATAATATGATATATTTTTGCAATCAGAAAGAAAAGATCTATTAAAATTTTACAAAATATACAGGGTATTCAATTAAGAAAACAGGACCTCATGTCCACTCTGCGTGTAGAGTGTGATTAAGGAAAAAACTGAAAATGTTACAGAAATTTACCTAATTTCATAAGTCATTCACCTTTTCATTTATCTTCTTGTGATAAATAACAAAAAATTTTTCCCAAGTGGAACTTTATTAACGGTCACCCTCTACTGGTAAAAATATTCCGAAAAGCAACCTAATCGTAAAGGAAGACGCCTTACTTGCATACGAAAAAGTGAAATAACATAAGCCGTCTTCCCTATGGAGTTATTATAGTTATTTTTTTTTACTATAGGTAATTTTATTGTTGCGGTCGTTTAATAAAAATTATTGAAACAAAAATTTGCATTTTTTCGCCTACAAATTAAAGAAAAGAATATTACAAAAAACTATAGAATGACTGCTTTTCATAAATAATTAAAAAAGCTCCTAAATTTAACACATGCGGGCCTTAAAATAAGTTTTAACGCCCGCGGGAGTTAAAGTACTGTTTTAATGCCCGCGGACGTTAAATTGCTTTATTGCGCCCTAAAATGCGGGCGTTAAAGTGCACTTTAACGCACGGTTGTGCATAAAATATTTTAAACGCCAAATGCTAGCCAGAAGTATTCTGTCGTAGATTAATAGGTTATGTAGTATGATATGTACTGAATGTAATTCATAAAATCGGGGGCATTTTAAAACACCTGACACTGTCTGCGAGTACACTTCAAACTTTGACACTGAAAGATAAAGAATGCCGCAATCATCAGAATTTACCAAAACTGAAATTAACTCGAGTTGTGGAAGATAAATTAGTTAATAAGGAGAGCAACAAATAATTTTGGAGTTGATACAAATGCAATAACACGCTAAAGAATCGTTGCGTTGGAATGAAATCAATATCACACAAAAATTTTAGTACATCGTCCACCACACTCAGGTATAACACAATACACTCAGTACATTAAAACATCAGGAAAATTTTCAGGAAACATATGGGGGTGTTTTAGTTCCAGGAGTATATGTGTTTTTGAAGGATTAAGGGCAGGTTTCACAGTAAACAATATGTACAAATTTGAAACGATGTGATGCTTCCATCTGTTGCGATTTTTCATCATCAAGACAATTTATTTACCAGCTGTCCGGTACACACCACAAATATGGTGCAAAATTGGTTTCAAAATCAGTCATCCAAGAATCCTGATATCAGTCCGATGAAAAATATTTGGGGTCTGGTTAAAATAATTTATAAAAGGAACTGGATGGCCAGAAATGCCGAGAAGCTGAACGATCAGTGGAAATCCTTTTGAAAAAAAACATTATTTTGAAAATTTGACTTTTTCGATACCCAGACGTCGAAACGTTTAGAAAAAAATGATTAACCCATAAAATATTAATATCTTTTTGTTTTTGTTAACAGTACTGTACATTTTTTCTTAATTTTTTATGCTTTCTACGTGTTTCGTTGTTTTCTATAGAGCGCTTCTTCCAGTGCGTTATTATAATTTTTCCAACTATAAAATGCTTCGCCGTTCTTCTAACAGACTAATTATTATAATTAATTGGTTAAATATATCCTTTATAAGTATTTAATTTTAATAAAGTTATCTCTACTCAAAAGAAAAAGTATTTTTTCGGTAAATAAATAATAATTTTGAATATAAAAAAAACCAGGAAGGAGTGTGGTTCAAAATTTTTAAAAGTGGATCAAAATTGTTTCGAAATTATGAGCATATCAAAACTCGAATATCTTTTGGGAGGGTTGTGGCTTGACTGACCTACGGTTGCAGGGAACAGGCGGAAGTAACTGTGTCACACGTTTTCGCGCGCGTTATCAAGGATTGATCAAAGACGGACGTGTACTGCAGGTCTCAGACATACGGCGATTTTGACCGCGATCAAAATAATGATTTTTCTATTATATCCTGTAAATTTTGTTTATAAAATAATTAAAAAAGGTTATTGGTGCAATGCAGATTACAAAAACGTAAGAAATTTTTTATTTTTTATTTAAATTACTTTCTATTTATTTGTAAAATTCCTACGTCATTTAAGAGGGTTGTGTCCTTGCCCAAAAAGTACGTGCCCTAGCTCGAACGCGGCTCTGGAAACACATAAATGTTCCCTCTTTAATTTTAGCGCTGCCACTGGTAACATAATTATGGAGTTGTAACATAATTTTTCCCTAAAATTGAGTTAAACGATAATGTGTAACATAATCGATAATTGTAACATATTTTTTTACTCTGAGACTTTTGCAGGTTTTCTTCCAACGGTAAACAAATTTAACAAACAGATTAAAATTATTTTATTTTATTTAATTAGTGCTCACCCCTCAGCAAAACTAAATTACAATAAAAGTCAAAGCACCATCTATGTGTAAATATTATGGTACTTCGAAAACGTCATTTGTTCCATGGAGCGGATTCCCCGTCCCCGTGTAATTTGCTGATTTTATCGATATCGATATGTATTAGTTTTGGAGTTATCTTTTGTTGTTTCTTTTTTTGTGTGCGATTAAAATTAAATAAAGAAAAGCGTGCCATGTTTTTTTATCAATAAAAATTGTTACATAATTTTCAAGAAAAATCGATAATTTTGGTAGCACTGCACGATAATTTCTTCATTGGCTGTTGGCAACCCTAAAATAAAATTTGAATCAGTAGGCGTTCTCTCAAATGCAACTATTTCAAAAAAGTTTCAAAAACAATGACGTCACATAGTACGTCATAGTTTGACAAGGCGCTTGTGACTCGAATAAACCAATGTTTCACCTGCACCATCTTGAAAAACCAAAAATATAGAAGCAATCTTTTCACAAATATATTTATATAAAAAATCTTTGTGGGAAAGGTGGAAAAACAAAAATAAAGACGCTAAGAGTTGACGAGAAGTTAGCCACAGTATTTGACGGTTAGCTAATGCCTAGTCTACAGTCCAACGTCTTGCCACTGATTTCTATATCTCTCTTTGTCGAAAAGAGTGAGAAGCAATAGATGGCAGCGGCACAAAATTTCAATATGGACTCTAGGCAAAAGACGCATGCGCTAGTTCGAAACGAACAAAAAGCTCGTTTCGAAACCATTCGAATTGGTGAAAAAGTGACGTCATTGATAAGGAGCGAGAAAAATTGACATTTAAATTGATTCTATAAATAATAAAAAACATTTTCAATTTTATGCGGATATGATGGGACGTCACTAATCAATGAAGTATTTATTGAAAAAGTTTTTCAAAACGGGTTCAATGTGAGGAAACGTCTACTGACGCAGCGTCACTGATCCTAGGCAACTTTTCTTTTTAATAACTGATGGCCGTCAGAAATATTTTCATAAGTCCTAATTTTATAAGGAAGCGGCGGTAGTAAAATCTTTGTTGGGGGAACTAATGGCGCACTGGTTACATTTTTTTCCTGGCTCAAAAGACTCTTGGTGGCCAAATTTTATTTTTATAGTGATCCAATCGTGCTGGACTGTCCGATTCGCAGATAAAGCAGCAGTTAAACTAGTATTTGGTACAACCTAGTTGCATTCCATGCAAAATTGCCAGAACTTTTAGTTCCAAATTGATGTTTCTTTCATATGCGGACTGCATGACTAACTGGTACAGAAGGCAACTTATTTTCATTATGGAGTAAAACAGCTTTAAGATTTACTTTTGAAGAATAAATGAAAAGTCCCAGTTTTTTTACTCATAGACCAGATTTAAAGCTGTGATTCATTCCTCAATGTCCTTGCAGGCTACCAAATTGTTTTTGGTGTTAAGAAGTGGTGTTAGGTTACATGAAAATTATGTCAAGGTATTTCCCATTTGCTCAAATTCTTCCAAACACCAAGTGCATGAATCTATAAAAATAGAGCCAACTAAGACTTGCAGAATAGATTGTTTACTAGTATAATAAAATAAGTAGGATATTGCTATTTTGGTTTAGGAAATATTTTTGCTGATTCCCAGTGTTATTATTTATACTTCTGCATTGCCAAAATATTTAACATAACTCAGTCGCCTGTTTAATCTACTTGTGAAAAAAATTAATTAAATGCTTTTCTTTAAATGAATCATAAGCTGTAAATAATTTGGTTTAAAGTTGTAATAAACATTCTTCTTTTAAAAACGTATGTGTTAAAGCAAAATTTTAAATTTCATATTAACATCCACTTCAAGAATATTTACAGAATACTCATTATAAGCGACACCCTTTACAAAGGCTTCAAAATCCTTAAGACGTCCATTACCTTAGCAGGAATATAATGGCGGCTTCGTTTTTAAAAGGCGTTTTTCTTTTTATAGCAGCTAAACTATTAATAAAAGACGAAACCTTTTGATGGGTTGTGTCGACGAAATTTTTGCTTTTGTTTCAAAAAGGCAATTCCGTAAGAGACCGACCACATAGTAGACATTTCTGCTGAGTGGTACAATCAATTTGGGTTATAAAGTTTACCAATTATTGCTTTTGTTCATTCGTTTGTTCAATTCATAAGTTTTATTTATCTAGTTATTTTTTCTAAAACATTTTTTTTTGTTTCAGGTATGTCGCAAATGCAAAAAAGCTAAGGTGTTGGAACAACAGTAAGCAATTATTTTTTGTCTAATGGCATGATCAATAACATAAATTTAATATTGTTTTACATGTACCATCAACAAATTAAAAACTACATTTCCGTTCCAATAATTAAGCAATTTGTTTTAGACAGCTAAATTGTACAGCAATATCTGTATTTTATGCAAGATATGTGGAGAAATCTAGCGTATAAATTTCTTATTATTTGCTACTGTTAACGTAAATTGATACGTGTCTGTTTAGGAATTAAGATAGGATGTAAGATTTACGCTCTTGCTAAAAACTGGAAGCTCTGTTAATAACTTAACTACTCCATCTATTAGCGAAATAATTGTAACTTCTGTCTGTAACATAGTATTTAGTTAGGTTTCGCACAACTCTGTTATAAACTTGCTATAGTCATGTTTGGAAAAGGTAATCAAAAATAGTTAAAGTTTATCAAAAATTAAATTTAAAATTATATCGACTCGCGTTAAAAAAATTTGTTCGTTAAAAAATATTTTTACTTGAGGAAATATTAGTCAAATGCAAATGCATGTTGCATTAAAAAATGAAAAGCTATAACAAAAACAGAGTTAACGACTGAGATAGTTTCAACCATGGCTTTCACTCTGAGACAAAACTTAAAAGACTCATTATTTACTTTGAAAAGAAACACAGAAAGTATCATCAAGCAGACCGTCTTGTTTGTTTCTCTCGTTCTCCTTAAAAACTTAATGACTATTTTCTTAAAAAGAAGCTCGGAGGGCTTCGCGAGCGACAAGTGTTGAATGGAGGATATTTCTCATGTCTAAAGTTGTTTACTGGCCATTCCTGAATAAAAAATATCTATTGAAAAAACCTACTCATATTATCACATTTGATAAACTAAATAACTAATGACGCGAAAAAATTGGAGGAAAACTGTATTATGCGAAACCACAAAAACTACCTCTACCCAACAATAGTTTAAAAAGATCCAAATTTATCTATTGTTTTACACGGACTTCGTCACTTACGCCTATGTAACTATTTGTGTATGCATCCAAGAAAATCTGGAGAGAGTTAAATTATTTTCTACTCATATATTAAAGCAGCAAAAATAAAGCTCAATAAAACTATGAAATTGAGAACTCGCTACTGTTTACTGTCCGCAAAATGCAGGGATCTGCTCCGTTAAACGTGTCTTTAAAATCAATAACGACCCGGGAAAGATAAAACGTTAAGAAAATCCGCGTTTCTGGAGAGAGAAGATGACCATTTCAGGCAGTAAAATATTTGAAAAATCCTTTGAAAGGTATTTCTTTTATATATAAAAGACTCACATAGCAAGTCAGGTTTGTTTTTCAATGAAAACGATGGGACACAAGATCGCAATAAAGCGGGTCAGATCAATCTTTTGAAGGGCAATGATAGAGCTAGACAAAAATAAAAGAAATCAAAAATAAAGTGAGAAAAATACGGTAAACCGAAAAAAGTTAAGCTAAAGTTATATCCTCTCTATGAAATAATAGTAGTAACTTATTGCGTTCATTTCACTTGAGGTTGAACTTACTCCTAAAACTAATAATACTTATTCACTAAGTATGTACTGTGCTAAAAAAGAGCTTTTTCGTTACCTTTACCTGCATGAAGTTAGTTTTAAAAATTCATGTTGACTGATATTAGCTTTTGCTCGCTTAGCGCATTTTGAAGTTTGGCTGGTTGGTCGTAAACGAAAATTTTTCAATAACATTTATAACGTTTTTATCTTTTAGTAAAGTAAGTATTATTTTAAATCATTCGAGCCAGTAAACATTTTGAAAGTAATCACATACCTTTTTGACATTATACTAACTAGAAATTAATCCAAACTAAGCCAATTAAAAAAATTGTAACTTATGACCCAACACTGCAACCAATGTTAGGATTGATTGTGCAACTTGTAAAATCGTATGTTTAGTAAAAGGTGCTACATATCGCCCAGTTAAATCAATTATGTGATAAAATAAACACATTGCCTTCTGCAATATTTTCAGTACTTTTTTATATTTACAGATATACAACCAAATCTACTTTAATTTCTCTTCAAATAAGGTCAAGTAATTTCGTTGTGATCTTCAGAGAAAGTAATAAGTTAAGGCAGTTAACGACCGTAGATTTGTTATGTTGATTTATGGTAAACGAAAGGTTACGTCAAAATTAATCAAAGTGTAGAATGAAAAAAGGTAATATTAATTAAAACTCACCAGAATATTATGTTAAATGTGTCTGTTAATCACCTGTTTAATTTTATAATTCATTATGTTGATCGCTTGAGTCAAAAATATAAAAATTACTAAAAAGAGTATATACAGGGGATTGTTTTATACATATTCAAATGGATAACTTATATACTTATACAAGGTGAAGAGTTGCTTCTTTCCTACATCTGCTATTGTTTAGCAAGTTTTACCAGCCAGCGGGCTGGTAAAAACTTGCTTTATATATTTATATATAAGCATGCTAAATTATTTCTAAAACCTTCTTGATTAGTACTCATACATTTTTTTCAACCATTCAAAAATTGCAGTAGATAATTGCTACATTTCCAAACATTAAAAATAGGTACTGAAATTATTTGTATCCTTTATAACACGGCATTTAATTTTTTCGGTGTTCTGGGGGCGAGGTGCGTCATTAATTTATTAACGCTAATTATTCTCGCCAATAAAATACTTAAATAGCTAATGAAAAAGAACTAACTAACAATCTCTTAAAAAATATTGGTTGTATGTTTCAAGTGTGCCTGTAATTACTAAAAAACTCGTTACCACCGCGCGCTTTTGTTAAACGAATACCGGTTTGTTAAAACTAATAAATGACCTAGGATTGAGATATTACAGACTTTTGTAACAGCTAGCGTTTTTGTTGTAACAATATAAAAACAGAAAATTTATACCTGTTCAAATGCTTGAGATATAAGTAGGTAGTAATTTTACTTATGGCAGTAAGCTCAACGAAAAATGTAGTTTCAAAATACTAATAATTTATTCCTGTAATGTTACGTATGTCTAAAAATGTTTTACCATATATAAAATTTCATAAAATGAGATTACAAAAAAAAATTCAAATACGGTTTTATGCAGGAGCTTAAATCCGTCATGATCTGTCAAACGTACAAAATATTTTCTGATGTTTAAAGCTTTTTTTGAGGATTTTGTACCCCATAGCAAATTCTAGACATAATCCTTCAAAGGAGAAACACACTTTCTAAGGACAGCTCTAGCTTTTAAGTATTTTCTCGTTCGGAAAAAGGGAAAAATTCCCAAATGAGGAAGGAAAATCGATTCAAAGTATCTACACGTCTAACAAGTACGACGTTATTTTTCTAATTGTCTTTTTTGGTTTGAATGTTAAATAAACCTAAAGCAATTTTTAGTGCAGAAATGCCATTTTTTAAATTAAACGAACGGCAGAAATGACAGGAGATATTCTTTTTTGCTAAGAAAATCAAAAGACAAGAAGAAATATAAGAAAATATATAACTTAGATATTAATTTTACTTTACTTTAAGTTAATATACTTTAATGGAACAAATACCTGTTTAGAAAAGCCTAAAGGGTGATTCATTTCTGCTTTTTTCTCAGCTTATCTCTCTGGGGGTTCAACCTCTTCCTCTACAAGTATTTCTCGCCGACCTTATAGGATTTATCACTGAACTGCTTTGACCACAACAATAAGGCCTGGCTGGACCCTTGAAAAACGCTGATTATCCCCCACGGTGTTCGGGATTTATCGTGTTAGAATTAATTTGTTTTAGAAGAACATCTCTTTCTTTGTTAATTTGTCTTGGTTTGAGGTCTGCTCCAAACGAGAATTGGATTTGAAATCGCGCTTCTCTTCTAGCTTAAAGCAGATTTATTTAATCGCATACATAAATTTCTTGAATATCTATTTGATTAGTAGTTTTTTTTCGAAACGTATTTGTCTAAAAATGATTTATATGTCACGTACAAGATTTTAAATTTCGATGTTTCATTCAACGATAATTTTAGTTCACTGATTTAGCTGCTAGTTTTTTAATTATACCTTTTAAGACTATTAGGTTCCCGGTTTTCATAATGATTGTATTATTTACCTTATGGTTTATACCTTGTTCTTCAGTTTTATTAATTTAACTAAGGTCATATTTAATTACACAAAGAAAACTGTGGCTACCAGAGCGCTTAAGGGAATTTTATAGAACAAAAAGTTAATTTATAAATGGGGAAATATCTAACTATTGCTCCTTCAGTTACTATAGTTACTTATAATCACATAAGTATTCCAAAATGGTTTTAAACACAAAGGGTGCGATTTAGAACCTTGACACCTTTTTACTTCTTGGTACAAGGCTCCTGGGCGTCCCAAAATATGTTTTGGGGGCCAGTAAAGAGTCCTGCCCTCGACCCACCCAGAGAGCACAATCGTCAAATGGAGCTTACCATTCTCAATTGTTTGCACAATAAGAAACATATCTACAAGCTACGGTTTGCATTTTCTGCACAAATAGGTGTCACTTGAACTTCCCTTGGTCATACGGTAAATGAAAAACCCTTAGTACCTTTACATAACACAAATTGCCGTTCCTTAAAATAACCAAAAAATGTGTAAACAAAAAATTATTGGCGGTTCTTAGTGCTTGTTCTGGAAAAAAGAATATAATTAGTTAATGTATCTGGATGCTGTGGATATCAAGTTTAAATTTCGAGTTTTTGGACTAAATATTGAAACAATGCATCAATATTTTTTCCAAAAAAGAAGAAAGAAACGTATACTACGGATTGCACATGATTTTGTTTATTGTGAGAGTTTTTCTAAGTCATATTTATATGACACATAAATTTGTTACGTTGTTCCGAAAAATGATGTTTTAAATCAGTGACAAGACCCATCTGAATCCTTAATTTGCTTCACAAGAATTTGTGGAGACCAGATTTCCAAGATTGGTTGTATAACAGGTCTCAGAACATTTCTGCAGCTTTCTTAGAAATAGACCTAGTTCACCATGTTATGTATAGGAGAGGGTTATATAAGAAGGTTGTCAGAGCTCCTATATACTTCTTCATTTAAGAGATTTAGTCAATCTTTAAAACCTATTCTCAAGGAATAATGTAATCGAGAGGAAATTATTAATAATTATAATTCTTCAATTTTTTAAAAAATCGGGTAAGACTCCTGGGAGAAAGATGTTATCACAAGATCTGTTTCTTGTCAAAAAAAAATGTTGCCACTTTTCAAAATCCTTCAGATATTTTTGTTAAAAATTTGAAAATGAGCATCTTTGCAGTATTTCGGACGTTCCCAGTTGTAGTTTTTATTTTTTAAATATCTGGCAAGAAACTGGCCTTAAGGACCTCAATCGATGAGATTTAAGCAACAGCAAAAGGCTGAGCATAAATTTCGTTTTGGGTAAATTTTCTAGGGGAAAACTAAGTATACTCAAAATTTATTATAGGCGAGATATTTAATATGAAAAGTACGATATTTTAAAGTTTTCTCGAAAACGGTGCGTTTCCGCAATGTTTCGTTATTACTTTTACCATAAGTTGGTTGCCTAGATTGTAAAAACGATATAATTTTTTATTTCATACTGTGTTGTAATATACGCCATTACGTTATTGGTTTCAGTCCGAGAAATGATACATTACATAACTAGTGCAGGAAAGTAATTTGATGATGAAAAATATAAATAAACTAATGGATTTCCAACTTACGGTATGAAATAAAACGTTGTACGATACACGGCTGTGAACTGTCATTAAAGTACTCGTCTAGAAATTTCGGACTCGGCTCCTTCGTCGCCTAGTCCGTAAAGATCTAGACGTGTACTTTAATAGAGCATTTCCCGATCTTGTAACATAAATTACTATTTTGTATCAGATTTATCTGTGGGCTACAGTGTTTTTAAGATTTTTCGAAATCGTTGCATTTCTGCAAAGTTTCGTTTTAATTTTTATAATAAGGAGGTCTCAAAGAAGGCTTCCAAAAAAATTTCAAAAAAGCAGATTTACCCAAAAAAAAATTACTCAAATGTTGAAAAATCTGGGCACAACAACGACTGATTTGTTGTAAAAAACGGTAATAATTACAAAATTTATTTTAGTATTACCGGGTTATCTTTATCATCAATACGGTTTAAACAAAAATATTTCGTCGTTATTCTAGATAATTAGAAAAATGGAAACAATGCTGAGGACAGATGTTGTTTACTTATTTTGTCGCCTATTATCCACGCTAGAATGCCGGTTTGCAATCATGTGAAATAGAAAAAAAGTAACAAAATACACACATATCTTGTAGTTAGACTGTTTACTGAAAAAGAACTAATTGGTAGATGTCTGTCTAAAGCTTCCGAACTTGACTGTTTATTAGTACAATATTTAATTTGTATTTAAACACAAATACCTACGTGAAGCCACATTGCATTTCTTTTTCTGCGAAGCAAAAAAATAGATTAGAACAAAAATGTCTTAGTTAATTATATGTATGTAGTTAAAATTGAAGGATAACTAGAAATGTAAAAGAAGGCACTTTAATAATAAGCTAGTAAACATTTGCTAATAATTAAAACCACTTTTCTTTGGGTTTCTCTGCCACTTCCAAGTCAGGTTTAATTATGTTAGCATTATATTCGACAAAAATGTATCTGGTGTGCCAGTGAAAAAAAATTAGTGTCCAAGTCTGTGAGATTTAACTAAATAGTAAAGCACGTTACGTACAGAGTGTCCTAAATTGGGCACTTTTGGGGGTTTAAGGTACTTCCAGGTGAGATAGAAAAAATCTGACCCCCACTTGCGAGGCTCGATTTTCAAGAGAAGTTCGCTGGTGAAAACCGCATTTTGATACCTCAAGCCGTTTACAAGCTAAGGGGGGGTTTTGAAAAGTTTCCATTTTGGGAGAGGGTCTATAACGTCGTTATTACCGAAAATTTAATTTTGATTTTTTCTAGGGTTTTTAACAAAGAATTTACCTATCTTTCTAAATTTTTTCCACCGTCTTTAGTTTCCAAGATATAAGCCAAAGTTAGTATTTTTCTTATGGAGTATCCCATATTTTATTTAATTTTTGAATTTGTGATGAAATTTCCTTTTAATAAATATGGCATATGTGTTAGTTTGGTAGAACCGTTTTTGAGATATTTAATATTTTGCATTTTCGTCTAGTATGCCATGGCATAGTCAAACCATTCTGACAATGCCTTATGGCATTGCTGTCATGGCCTACTGTAATAATTAGTATGTTTTCATATCGTACTCAATGTGAATCATAAATCAAGCATCACGCTCTTTGTCAGAACAGAGAACATACCAACTAACAAAAACGGTTCAATTTTCAAAATTTCTTATAAAGCTGATAAACTAAATATCTACTTTTTTTAAAAGTTATTACTTATCACTTGAAAGGTGCTTCTATAATAATAACGTTACATTCAAATGAACGCTTTGTAGTTTTAAAAATCAGGCCATGACAGGAAGCAATTTTCACTTGTCTCATATTATGACCTATTTGCAGAAATTTGATAACATAAATGACCAAAACACTGTGAGGCTATCAAAATAAAGTCACAGCGCACTAGACAGAAACGGAATATATTAAATATCTCAAAAACGGTCCAAACAAACTATCACATATGGTATATTTTGTAGAAGGAAAGTTTATCACAAATTTAAAAATTCAATAAAATATAGGGTGTTCCGTAAGAAAAATACTAACTTTCGCTTATATCTTGGAAACTAAAGACAGTGGAAAAAATCTGAAGAGAAAGTTAAATTATTTGTCAAAAAAATCTATAAAAAAGCACTTTACATCAAAATAAACATGCAGACTTTTCAAAACATCCCCGTAGCTCGTAAATGTCTTGACATATAAAGAAGCAGTTTTCACCTTCGATCTTCTCTTGAAAATCGAGCCTCGCAAGTGGAGGTCAGTTTTGTTCTATCTCGCCCTGTACCATATTTCTAGAAGCTTAAAGTCAGATTCAGACACCGTGAATCTCCTATGAACAATCGTCGACATGGCATTTAACTCTTTGTTTTTGTGTGACATTTATATCCGCCGAACGGTGGTTGAATTTCGCTGGAAACGTCAAACGTTCTTTGATTAATAATCGCCTTTAAAGCAACGCCGTTCTAGCTTTAACCATTTAAATAAGTCATTTATTTTGTTCCGAATCACTGCGCCTCTTATTAATTGCACTGGCTGGGTTGAAAATAGATTATGAATTCCAACTTGCCAAAACTACACTCCAAGAGTTCATTATTATTTGTTTTAAAGCTTATGACACAGAATTATTTTAAAACTACATTTACTAGCCTCTTATGATAGAATGAAAACAGAATGAGAATGACTTCAATTTGTACCCAAGTTTAATTTTTTTTTTAGTTGCTAAAATAAATAGTAGTAATACTTTACAATCAATAAATCAGGTGTATCTTGGTCTTTATATTATTTATTTTAATTTGCCCTATTTAGCATAACATTTTAAGATAATAACTTGTACCTCTCTAGAGACCTAGAACGCAGTGTGTAAAAGATAAACATAAATATAGGGTGTCATTTGGTAGTCATTAAGCCGATTTTCAGAAGCTTTATCGCCTAGATAAGACAACACATTTGACACTAAAGGGCTGTTCCAACCCTTTTTGAAGTCAAACTCTGTTGGATAAAAATATGTGAGATATAGCCAATCCTTCGGAGAGTGATAATCACCCAAACAACGACGGTTGATTTTAATTAGAAAATAAGGTTTATATAAATGTTCGTATAGAGCCCAACAGTTTTAATGGGTTAGATGATAAGTATCAAAGCGTGTGGAAAAGTCGATGTTGCGGGTTTATCTAGGAACGATGAATTTGTCATCAATCTTTTTAATTGGTTAGGTCCTACACAAGCTGATGAATGTAATAGATATAAAAACGTGGATGAAACTAGCCATGTAAATCTTGAGCGTTATAAAATAGATTTAATTTCATTTCTTTCCTCACTTAATATATATACATATATATATATATATATATATATGCACACAGTGCAGACGTAGACAATCCCCCCCCCGCTAACTCTTAGAGAGATGAAGGTATCGATTTCAAGTAAAGATCATATTTTGTAATAACACTTCCAACTTGTTGACATATTTTTCATAAGCGTCATATTGACTTAAGACTATACTATACTACTATACTATAAAATTTTAAATCGAAATGGGAGTCAAGTGATATTTTGTTCAAAAGGCATTTTAATTCCCTATTCAAAACTTTATTTTTTTTAAATCGGTTTACCACTTACAGAATTGTGAGTATTTTCGATTATAGTTTGCGCACCTCCTCTTACTTTTTAACGAATTCAGTTTCCCTATCGACTTCAAATAAAATACATGTTTAATCATAACAATTTTAACACCTTTTGAAAGACTATAAGGTCACTAACAACATAAAGTTTTTAATATTGTTTGGTAATACCTTATTGGAAAGTTAATGGGGAGCATTTGCAACACCTTCCAAAGTAAAAGGAGTTTCCCGAGCTATAATCGAAAACACTCATACTTTGTAAGTGATAAACCGTTTGTAAAAAAGGTTAATAATTTAAACAAATAATAATTAAAATACTGTAAACATGTTTCTTTCAAGTGAAGTTTTTCATTGTAAATCTTTTCAGACAGTTCACCTCGGAGACAGCGGACTTCTCTTGTGAGCCGGCCGCCGTAGCACAGTGGGCAGCATATCTGCCTGCCGCACGGAAGGTCCCGGGTTCGAATCCCGGCTAGGCGCATGGATATTTTGTGTTTGTCTTTCACTTTGCAAGAAACTTCGCTCACACTGGGCATTGATTCTGGAATGGATGGAAAGTCCCAGTATAAAAAAAAACAAAAAAAAAATACCGTTCAAGCGAGTTCTTTTTTTATTTAAAATTTTAAATTATTTAGTGCCCTTATAGCCTTAAGTCAATATGACGCTTATAAAAAATACGTCAGAAAGTAGTAAAAGTGTTATCATGGAACATGGTTTTATTTGATCTCGATATCTCAATTCGTAAGAGGAGGTGCGCAAACTAGTCAAAAATACGCATAACTCTGTACGGGTTAAACCTATTTCTTTTTTAAATTAAAATTTTAAACAAAGTATCACTTGACTCCTGTTTTTATTTAAAATTTTAAAGTATAATTAGTGACCTTTTCTTCTTACGTCAAATAGTGGTAAAGTGTTATCATTAAACAGATAAATGTTGAAATTAAGGTGAATATTATTTTCGAAAAAATTTAAAATTTTATGGTCGTCTTTTCAGTTATATTATATTTTGCTTCTGGTAATATAAATTTATATTCTTGCTTCATGGAGCAATTCATAATCTTTCATTTTCTTTTCTTTTTTAGCAGTTTAATATTGCTTTTACTCCCTGTTTACATTTCTTTAAGTGCGAAAACAAAATTCTCCCAAAACCATCTAGTGCCCTAAAATTGAATCCTAATATAAATTTCCTAACTTCAAAAAGCTCTTTAAAAGCGCTAGTATAATATGCAAGCTTTGCTCTTTATCTGTTAACATACTACATTCTTTACCAAGTTTGGTGGGGTAATAATATATATAAGTAATTTAAAGTTTTAAATCGCGTACGTTTATATACCCCAAAAAGTTTCCATACATGTATGGAAATGATTTTCTTTAGTTTTATGTGAAAAATATGTAGTTTGCAAATTTCCATTATTTATTACCTACACTGGCAGTATAAGCTCTACTCTAACTACTAGCTACCTACTGGCAAGTTTCTGATTCAACGTATTTTGATCATCCGGTTTTTAGAGCGTCTTGGCTAACTAATGTTGAAACAAGTTTTCCTTTTTTTGCGAAAAGGTGCCAACCACTTGATTTTTTATGCTGTTAAGTATTGTTAAATTTTCTACTATATTTTTTTATAAAATTCAAGAACATTAAAATACTAAAAAAACACCTCATAAACTGTGGTGGAATATGTGCAAAATCAAAAGAACAATGTCTTAACCCGAGTACAACAAACCAAATTGTTATACTCTGGTCTAAACACCGCACCGACCCCCCGCCCTCCCGATTTTGGTCATGACAACTAAGTGGATATTACAGCAAGTACTTCCGTTAAGTTCTTATCACTAGCATATTTACACCAGAATTATAAATAAGTTATTATGCGAGGATCAATTAAATTTTGTTATTTGCCTCCTTGGTTTTTATACCAACTTAAGAGTAAATATTTAAGCGTTTCCGGAATGTGAGGCAACATTTACATTAGCGTTTGTTAAGTTTCAGGTTATCCACTGTGCTTATGGCTATTAATTAATGTGTATTATTGTCTATTTGTGTCATTAGGGTAGCCTTTAGACCTGGTGCGAAACAGCAGTGCTCAGCTATTTCAGCCAAAAGTGCACCACCTCGTAATATCACAAAATACGAATTAACGATGGAATTATATATGGATCGCATATATAAATTAATTTGCCGCCAGAGGCTTAAACTGTTTTTTTTTTATCAAATAAGTCATTTAATAAGTTTATTTGTGTCAAAAAAATGGCAAAAACATGAATTTTGGGTATTTTTTAGATTAAAAGGTCAGCTTAAACTTTTTACTCTCAGATGTTTTTCAACACTATCCATGAACTAATTGTATAAAAAATAAATAAAGTAGGATTGCTAGCATTATCAAGATTTATTTATTTTGCGCAAATCACTTTTCTTGTATTTTAAATGTTTTTTCTATTTTGACTGGAAATAGTGTTCCATTCGTTACGTTCCATCCGTCACGCAGTATTTTATTAGTTAGATTCTTAACCCTTTCGTTTTTTGGTAAAATAGTAACAAATAATATTTTAGTATGATGTTAACTTTATGATTATATTCAGTTTTCGTATTTTGTGAGGTCTCATTAGCAGATAAATAAATAATACAAAAATGAATGAAGGTATGCTTCTTTTTGCTGTTCCGTTCGTTAAGCATATTAAAAAGCTTTTTACCAACTTACTAAATAATAATAAAATTAATAAATTTTTGAGTAAAGTTAATGTATTTATTTTTTGTTATCAGCTTTAACATATTTGCAGTGCCAGTACTTAATTTTATATATAAAAAAAATAGTGCAAAGTGCTCCGTCCGTTACGCTAAAATGGCTGTGTTGCCGCTCCTTGAAGTAAAGGTGAAAAATATTTGGTTGGAAAAAGTTTCTTATAAATAAGTTTAGTCCAGTCTTTAGTCTTTTGTATAAAGTTGACATAATTAAAGTTGAGTTAGCATGTGTTCAGTGAACCATAAAAATAACCTGTGTTTAGTGAACCATGCAGTTTATACTTGGTTTAAAGGAAGAACAAATCACCAACACCAATACTGTCATCAACATCTCTTCTCGACCACTTACACAGACTGCATCATCGTTACTCAGCAAATGACTTAACTACGACATTGCACCCAACACCATACCAGCAGTCGACATCATCACTGCTATTGAATCTACAAACAACGATGAAAAAGATAGAGTACAAGCAGAGGAATTTAGTTGGAAGGTCAGAACAATTTTGGAAAATAAATCCAAATTGGAGAACAACCTAACACCGCAAGAAGAATCAGCCCTCAAAGATCTTAAATCTATTCATTCATTCATTCATTATCTGGGAAAAGGACCATAACACACTAGACCAATTCTTCAATAATATCAACAGCATAACAAACAAAAAAAGACGAAAGTTATCAGCTCTCTTTTCTCGATGTTCTAGACACCAAAAATAATTCGACCATAATCACTTCCGTATATCGCAAACCAACTCATACTGAACAATATCTTCATTTCAAATCAAATCACTTTGCATTAATCAAACTGGGAATTGCAAAATCTCTCATAGTTCGAGCCACCGACATTTTCAATACAGTAGAAGCTTTTAATAAAAAAAGTAAAAAATTCGATCCGATCCGAAGAATGGTTTCTCCAACTATACCATAAATAAAACTCTTCAGACCACACCAACACCAAAGCCTACAGACGTAAATACTGAAAGAAAGGAAGTAATTAAAAAAAAACCAAACGCCACGAAATCAAGAACTGCATCGGCCTTATCGTTGGATAAGAGAACTTAAACCTGAAAAGTTAAGTGCAGAACTGTCAAAAATAGTCCCGACCTTATTAAAGTCAGATTATGCCAATCTTATGTACCGGTAAGTCCCTAATAATCTGAACATATTTTTAGAGTTTTCTGATAAAAACATGTACGTATTTATTTAAAATGTTAAAATGCTTTAAATCAAAATGAATTTATCTAACTTCAAAATAGTAAATTTTTGTTCTCCAACAACATAAGGGTCATGTTCGCTTATTCAGCTAAAAATATTATCATACCAACTGATTGTGCTTGCAATCAAGAGAATTGCGATGCTTTGTAGGCATCAAATTACCAACTGGCCGTGGTGTTCTTCAGAATGTCGATTTTTCTCTCTTAGTCTGAGCTTTAGTATAAGAGTTAGCGAATAAAGTAGTCCGCAAGTACCTCTAAGTAAATAATGCAATTTTCTAATTTAAGATTTTGTAAAATGCAAATAAAATATCAGTTATGCAAAGCCAGGGGAATTTATCATTTTACGGTTGTCATTCGGAAATAATAAAATAAAAAGCGGTTTTGGTTTTGCACAAATTGAAGCCTTGTTTTTGAAAGCGAATTTTATTTGCGTTTTCGCTGCTCTATGCGAGTGTGTGGTAAAGTTTCTATTTAAATTTAGTTAAAAATGTTACAATGATGCTTTGTAGCTTAAAAACACTACCGTACCTTTTAGTTTTTATTGATGATTATTTTTTGTTATTAGCTTCCTGTCTACTTTTATCTCGGTGATTATTACTCGGATAGCAACCGTCTAAATGTTTTATTTTAACGTTTTAATGAACAACAACAAATGTAACCGTGTGCTAAAGACTACTTGTGCCCATGTTTAAATTTGAATAAATTGGCAATTTTCGCCTCATCACTCGCAACGTCTGTCACCATCACAACTCGGTAGCCGAGATGGTTCGGTCCAGATAAAGAAGTTATTTATTTTATTTTCTAAGGCGGTGGCTCGCTACCTGCTTTCTTCAACTGCATTATCTAGCCCTAATACATTGACATTCACTAACTCCAAGCCCTGCCAAACCATTTGAAATTATTTTTTACTTCAAACGCGTTACACGTGTTACCTTGTTATTATTTAAATAAGCTCTGTTTATAATTAGACATATACAGTGAGATTTACGAAGACCTAAAATAGTACCCCCCCACAGGTCTAAATATTTACACCTGTGGGGGTACTAAATTTTAAAACCAATTTTGAAAAAACACTTACCCATACAGAAAAGACACAAAGTTATTGATTATTTTGTATTGTTATTGCAAATTACCACTGAAAAACTGCTTTTTTTCTCAAAATACACCATATTTTAGAAGAAAATGCCCTAAAACTAACTTTTTTTGACAGGTTTCAAAATGGCAAATGGTGAATACGCCAAAAATTTGGCACATAATAGCTTCATTATTTGTGTTTGAGGTTATAAAGTTGGTGATTTTTTAGACCACCTCAGTGGGGTGGTTTAAATTAATAGCCCCCAGAAAGGATTGTTTTGTGGCATTTGGTAATAAGTTCGTTTATAATTTCCCTAAGTAACCGGTTTTACAAGGATTCATTTACCTCATTTAGTATCCCAAGTTGTTCATTACCCAATAAAACACCTCTTATTTTGTCCTTTTTTACTTCAAACGCGTTACACGTGTTACCTTGTTATTATTTAAATAAGCTCTGTTTATAATTAGACAAAACACCGTGAGATTTACGAAGACCTAAAATAGTATCCCCCCACAGGTCTAAATATTTACACCTGTGGGGGGTACTAAATTTTAAAACCAATTTTGAAAAAACACTTACCCATACAGAAAAGACACAAAGTTATTGATTATTTTGTATTGTTATTGCAAATTACCACTGAAAAACTGCTTTTTTTCTCAAAATACACCATATTTTAGAAGAAAATGCCCTAAAACTAACTTTTTTTGACAGGTTTCAAAATGGCAAATTGTGAATACGCCAAAAATTTTGCACACAATAGCTTCATTATTTGTGTTTGAGGTTATAAAGTTGGTGATTTTTTAGACCACCTCAGTGGGGTGGTTTAAATTAATAGCCCCCAGAAAGGATTGTTTTGTGGCATTTGGTAATAAGTTCGTTTATAATTTCCCTAAGTAACCGGTTTTACAAGGATTAATTTACTTCATTTAATATCCCAAGTTGTTCATTACCCAATAAAACACCTCTTATTTTGTCCAGAAAAACGCCATATTTTGAACCCGTTTTCCGCACAAAAAATATATTTATGAGGGCACTACGAGTCAAAAAAATTGAAGATCACTGATTATGCACGTAAAATGTAACAAATAAGAAAACCCAATACAACTATATTAATATATTTACAAACTGAAAGTAAAACATTGAGGTTATCTTAAACTCAGTCAAAAAAACTTTCCTTACTCAAGCCCACTCATTTTAAAGCTGTAGCTTTTATCAGTAGAGGTTGGTGCAAGCCAAGGTGCACGCAGAGGTAAAAGATCGAAACTCGCTGTTTGTGATTGAACGCACCGCTAATATTTTTAAACTGACATTTCGACAGTGACGGAAATGTAAAAAAAAACTTTCATTTAAGTTTTTTAATACAGTTCATAAATAAAAACACCTTATTTTATTATTAGCCGGTAGGTAGTTAATCAGTGTGTGATCTCAAGTATTAATTGGAAAAATTAACTAACAAGGGTAAGTTTTAATTAGAGTGACATATAGCCCCAATGTTAATTTATTCTTGTGTTTCCTATTTAAATCCCACGTGGGTTTAAATTTTTTAATTTTCTTTTCTTCTAAGTTGAAAATATCCTCTTAAATCCAACAAAATATTGTGTTAAGATCATTATTCAATAAACAAATTTATTAAAATTCTTCTTATAAATCAAACTAAGTACAAAACTCAAGAAGGGTTGGTTTAAAATGCTTAAAACCAAAAATTTCACTTAAACTTAAGACCGTTCTAAAATAGAGTAAACCTTTTTAGTAAATCCCACCGCAAAAGTAAATATATCAACGGATCGGTACTTAGCGCTTTCAAAACAATGTCAAAAGACACTATAGACGTCTTTTCGCGACCGATGATTTCAAAAGCACATTTTCAAAACATACGTCACCGTTTCAACCGCAACGTCACCGTTTTGAACCATTGCCACTGATCGCCAAAATGGAAATTATTGTATGACATTACTCAGTGTGTGAGTGGCTTTGCGAGATCCACAAGTGAGACTTTTTTTTTTGTCTCCGCCAGATAACCTTAGCCTATTTTCATTATTACGAAAAGTTGACAAGTACCGCCATATTGCACCGTGTTCGAAACGACGACCGAAGCGCTTCGGAAATCCTTTTAAATGTTTTGAACCATGACGTCACCGTTTCGTCGCCAAAATAACATTTTACGCATGTTTTCAAAGCGGTTTCGAAATCATTGGTCGCGAAAGGATGTCTTACATTTTTGAATTGTTGGCAGAAAAGATAAACAACTCACCCAATTAGGATATTCTTTGCTTTATTTATTGATTTTGTTATTTTTAATAAATTAATTTAAAAAATGCCATTACCTATTTTGGTTTTGAGCTGTGTTTTAGACTTGTTGTGTAAGATGATGTTCAGTCTATGTAATCTAATAATTAACGTTTTAGTTTTCTTCATTTTCATGATGCTCTCCGTGAAAAATCTATTCACGCTATTTCTCAAACCGTTGGCGACATTATGGAACCGCTAGTAGCCTTTAAAACCTTTTCCCATTTCTAAGTAAAGTAATTAATTCTATTTGGCTTTCAACAGTGGCTGAAAAGAATGCCGGTTTTCTTTCGCTTAATGGAGCACAGTGGAATACTATGGAGGCTGAAATGTTTGAATACGCGACTTGTGGTAAAACGTCCCCAAGGAACGCTCAGAGAGTCAGCTTAGTATGCAACGCATATAAACAGTGATACTCTAGATAAGATATCAAAAAATGGTTATTTTCTAGTTTAATTATTGCTATGAGTATACACAACTAATTATATAACCGTAATTACATAATGTTTGCAACTTCTAGTCTTTTTCTGGCTGATCTTACAAACAATTTTTTTTTTTAATTTTTATTAAAGTCGAACTAGGTGTTAAGGCACAACCGTGGCACAGATAAATTATAAGACTGACAGATAGACCTACAGATATCAGGACAAAATCAGGAATTTATTTAGGTCAAAAGGCAATGCATAACATGATGTCTAAAAACAAAATGTTCGACGTTTTTAATTTAACCCAACTTTTTTTATGAATTGCCAATTCAAAACTTAATATGAGATTTGCTTGTTTTGCTTAAAATTCTGTGGATATTCTTGTCTAATCTAAGGATGGCTTCGCATAGGGGCTTGTTCGGGCCGCAAAGCCATTTGAATGTTGATTTTCGTTTTAATGCGGTTTCACAAAATTGGAATAAATTTCTTTCTGTTTCTTGGGGTAATGAAGCTAATTCTGAAATTTCGTTTCCTAATGCAATAAAACTTTATTTTATTTAGATTTGTCCCTCAGCTAAATGTTGTTTACCGAGAGAGGCTTAGTTTGCTGAGTTTGCTTTAACAATATTATATGCAAACATCCTGGTTTTCTTGAAATTGGTGCTAATTATAAATATTCTTCGATTAAGTAGTTAAATCCACACTGCTTAGATTCCATCATTAATTTATGTAACAGTTGTAATACCAATTTCGCCACAAAACAATTTAATATCATTTTTAAACTACACTTCTACTTCATTTTGGGTAAACGATTGGACTTTTTATATTGGTTTATATCACGGGGTCATACATTTTTTAAATTAAGTTCATTTAAAGTATGAATGTTGGTCCTTCGTAAAATTAAAAATTACCAATTTTGTTAGTATTTCCATTTAGCAGGTGATTTGTAGTTCCCATGTATGTTAATAATCTCTTATAAAAAAATATCTTAAAAAATGCATTTGAGGTTGCCTGTAGGTAGGCAGTTAATTGTTTCATTACTTTCTTTCATTCTTACCTTGTCTGCATAGGAGAGCATCTACAAATTGCTTTTGTATCGCTTGGAGCGGCGCGTACAAAAGTTGCTGTAGTACTGAAAAAAACTTGTCCAGAAAACCTGACCTTAATTACTAATGAACATTAATTACGCTGCACAAAGGGAGATTAAAAGTCGCAAATAGAATGCCACCTACTATAAATTACGGCGAAGAACAAAATGAATCTCTATCGTCAAACGGGGTTATTGAAAAAAAACTACATTCCTTGGTTTCTATATAAATCCGCAGATATGTATTCTATTAATATTTACTAACTTTCTGGATCATAGAAGTGAATAGTAAATGCGCAAATATAGGTTAGAGATTTAAAATAGATTGGAGTTCTTCAGTAGTCAACAATTAGCATACCAAATTATTTGTTGATGTTATTTTGAAATGGTAAAAGGGCCACTGATCTTTGCTTAAAATCTTGGTTAGTTGAAAAATTAAGGATACTGATAGAAACGTTTTCATTTACAAGAAATTAATAAAATTCAAAAAGAAGGGTTTTTATTAAATTAACCATTTTTTATCATATACCTTTACTTATAAATAGAAGAATTCCAAAATTTCAGCTTTAATAATAAATTAAGAAAAAGTTTAAAAACTATTTTTTTTTCTTCTAGTGGATGCCCGCACTTATTTGTAATTTTCAAACTAAAGAAGCTACAAAATTGAAAATTTTTGAAAATGTTTACATTGTAAAAATTACACCTTCAAAATTTTTACAATAATGTGATGGAAATTTTGATGTAAAAGGTAAAACAATCAACCACATGACTTTTGTGGTAAAAACAATGTATCAAATACAGATCCAAGAAAATGACGTCACTCACGCATCGAAAAATACAACTATATGTATATTAATGTATTTATATGTTCTATAAAACAATTACATACAGACAGGCAGAAAAATAGGACTGCGAAGTCTTTAAATGGTACGACATCAACTAGGGTCCTTTGCAGAAATCATTATATCCTGTAATTTATTGCTCTATTAGATAGTTTTATGGGTTTGTATCCGAGATTCACATAGCCAATTAAAAGACATAAAAATTATATTGCCTTCTAGGCACTTGCGAATTGGACTCGATTAAGAACAGATCTAAAAATGCCAAATTACTTCTTTAACTTTGTCGTAAACATCAGAAGCGATTTGGATTTTGGTTTGCATGTTCCATGTTTGGCTTAAAATTTTTATATCTACTACTAGTTTCTACAAAATTTGGAGTAACGTTTAATGTTGTAAATTAAGTTTTAGTCTGTAGGTTAAAAACGTCAGTTTATTGCAACTAAAAGCTAAAGGTTATATTTTATATTGTTCAGCGCCACCTAGATGTTTTGCAAGTAAACGAAGGTGGTAGCGCCTTTCTATAAAGTTAGTAAACATAAGTATATGTGTGGGTTTTGTTAATAACTTGTAAAAAGATTATGTGGTTACAAAGAAAAAGTTTCTTTTGTCTTGGAGAAAAAGGTACACCAAATATTCCTATTGACAATGACAAACATGCGTTTTAATTTGTTTTTTTTGTTTTATTACTAAACTTTTGTCTCACTAAAGTTCATGTTTTAAATTAAATTAGAGTCCGTATAATTACCTTAAAAATCTCTTTAAGCCGATTTCTGTGAATTTAAGAATAACTGATTTGACACTAACCTTATAATTAACCCGCTAAAAATGTCTTAATTTATCACGTTCTGAATCCCAGACTTCGTTATTCCTCTAGATGCCTAAATTCCCAATTCAGTGATGGACCAAATTCATTTTTTGTAGAAAATGGATTTGTCCGGTTTTGATGCGCTATTCGATTTAATTTACCGTAACAAAACAAATCAACATAAAATCATTACTGGGTTTTGACCTGAGGGTCAATTTTACCGCATTTAGATTTAGATTTCGATTTAGCATGACGTCACACTACAACTTCACAGAGTTTACACGTGCTTTGGTTCGACTTTAACTTCAACCAATACAAGAAATCATAAAATAATGTTAACACTTTTTTTACATTTTTAACCAAAAATAGTATAGCACCCTTCGATATTACAAAATATTTCCTCCAGATATTTTAGGAAATTAAGTAGGCGGAATGTAGTACGAAGTCATGCTAAATCAAAATCTAAATCTTAAAGCTGCAAAATTGACCGTGATTGTCAAAAAATTAGTGCAAATTAATATGTTAGAGGCCTTATCTATCATTGATTTTGTTAATAAAATTGTTCTCTAATTTTTTGAGAGCAGAAATATATTTTTTTACTTGGAGCAAAAATAAATTAACCAGAGGTTGCTTTTTGAGCTGCCATATCACTATTAGGTTTGTAAGGGCCCAGGATGCGAGAAAATCGTAGCGACAACGGTCAAAATCTAGCAGCGCAGTCATTAATCCCCGGCTACGCTTTTTACCGTAGGGAAATACATGGGTAGGGCCTTTATAATATCTTATAGTTTTATGTTAACTGCAAACCTTGCTTTCTTAATACTATAGGTTTAATCGACAGCTTTTTAAGAATTACATTTTTGTTACGGATTTATAAGATACGGTCTAAAGTTCCTAAATTTACTGAAATTGTTATGTTACCATTTAAGATATAGTAGACATTATTAGTATTGAAATATTCATTCGGCACTAATAAAGATAAAATATTTATCAAGGCGCGTCTTGCCGCAGTATCTCTTGAAGTAGTTGATTAAAACTTCCCAAAAACAACATAATTGTTTTCGAAACTATTGTGTTTTGGGAAAACTATAATTTTCGGTCTGATCAATATATTGAAAATATTAAAATTTAATCACATAGTAAATAAACTGTACTGGGAAAAACACCCTGCGGCATTCATTTTTAATTTAAAGCAAACACAAGTTAGCCGGGAAGCTGAAAAGTAAATACCAGTTCAAAGTTTTTATAAAAACGGCAAAGCAAAGCGAAAAATTCCGTATTCTATTTGCACAACTTAATAAACTAAAAAAAAATGTTTGCCTTTAAATAGAGAATGTTTAATGAAGCGCGTATAGTTAAAATATGTAAGGCTTTTGTTTAGAATCTACAGTATAAAATAAAATAGCATTCATTTCATAAATGCGAAGAGGCTTGACCTTTAACAGCATTAAAATTAACCACCTATGGTGACGACACTGTCAAAAGTTCGCGATTTCGACTTAACTTGAATATTGGAAAAACAGAAATGGATGGTTATAGCCAAGGAAAAAAACATTAGAAGCATACTAGAAGTAAATAACCAAAAGTCGAATGCTTAGTTGTAAAACACTATCGATATACAGGGTGGATTCTTTAAATGGAACGGTGCTTCTAGCGGCTTTAGGGAAGAGGTTTTAAAAAAGTTAAAAGCGAATCTTTAATGATTTGTTAGGGACTTTCGGTCTATGAAAAAAAAAATTGGGGCCCCCAACTGGAGGCCCAGGGCCTACCAACTATTTTTCTTTTAGATAAGAAGGTACTACTTGTGGCAATTTTTTGAAAAGCTTGTTAAAAAAGAAATTTAATGCACTAGTTTTCTTTGACATCCGTCAACCAATGTGTTAAAAATTTTAAAAAACTTATTTTTTTGCCAAAATAGCTTCAAAATAAACTATTTGGGTTGGCTTGTTAAAAAAGAAATCATGTGTTAAAAAATCCTTTTTTTTGTACCTTCATCAAAAACATGATTTTAGTAACTGTCTGCAGATAACTAAAGCCCACTAAACAAGAAAACATTTTAATAACGTTTAAATAACATATAGTCGGAAAACATAACGTTAGCCTGGATGTTAGTTCTAACGTTATATTCACTGTGAAAAATGCGCTTAATAACCCGTTTTCTGACGTTAGCAAAATAACTTCATGTTTTTCTAATAATTTAAAAAAAAAATGTTTTTCTAACATTGGAAAAAAAATGTTTTTATAACACTGAAAAAAATTAGATTTTTTGACATCGGAAAAAAATGTTTTTCTAACATTGACAAAAAAATGTTTTTATAACATTGACAAAAAAATGTTTTTATAACATTATTAAACAATTTGAAATTAACTTTGTGTTTCGGACTTTCATTGTCTATATTTTATTTATACACGACGTTCCGATCAGTTTAATCTCTGATCATCTTCAGGTGCAAACTAGTTTGCAACGTTGCGTCGTGTATAAATCAAATATAGAGAATGGAAGTCCGAAACACAGAGTTAATTTCAAATTATTAAACAATGTTTGGTTAACCATTAAAAGGTAATATTTTTAACCAGATAAAAATGTTTTTGCCCTTCTGGGACTAAAAACGTGACAAATAAGAAAATGTTATTCATAAAAACTTTTTTGCACTGGACCAATGTTTCACTTTAGATTTATTTATAGTTCTGTGATAAAGCAAGAAATCCTTAAAATTAATAAACAAAGAAATGAAATTTAGGGATTAAAATGACATTTTATAGTAAAATAAAATTTTACGGACAATAAAATTTTAGGGAGTTAAAATTAAATTTAGTAAATTTTAATTTAAAAAAATATACTAAAAACAAGGTGACCTTGAACCCTTTAGGTAAAAGTGCAAAAAATAGTATACATTATAATTATTAAACCTACCACGCATTTTTATCAGTCAGCGAAATGTAGCTCTCGCTTTGTTCAGGCTACAAATTTTATGTCACTTTAGTTCCTAGCTATAATGTAACTATTAAATCCGTTTTTTATGCCTTCAAAAACTCGATTTTAGTCAATGTCCGCATATACTTAACAAAACTAAAAAAATTATTTGAAAAAAATGCCATCATTGTTAAAATAAATTTAACATTTAACATATTTAAATAGGTACATAATACTTACAGTTAGACAGAAAAAGCAGATTATTTAAACGTATTCTCATACGTATACCTAACGCGTTTGAAACAAAGCCAAAATACACTAGGACAAAGCCAAAATACACTGGATGAGGCCCTATTTTATGGTAGATGCAGTGATAGAACAGCTGACTGCAATCGATACATATGTAGATGTGTCTGTAAAGTTACTGCCATAACATTTTGAAATAACTAACACTAACACTAAACCGTAGCTAAACTAGCATGAACAATTAAAGGTGTGGGGCATGTGTGGGGAAAAATTAGTATGTAATGAATGCCACTGTGTTTATATTAAAATAATAATTGTAAGTCAGGACACTAAAATACAGAAATATGAATTATATAGATTAAAAAGAAATAAGACATTCTGTTTATAAACTTATTGTTTAAATAAGTAACAATTTTTATTTAAATTAATTTAAAGAATATTTATTATTGCTGGTAGTTAAATAACTTTTGGTTAAAACAAGAGAGTCAAAAACAATAAACATTTTAAAGTAAATGTTCAAATTTATTTGAAAACATTCTAATTAAATACAAAAAAATTGACTTTCTCATTGTCGCTTATTTTTAAATAGTCAACTATTCTTAAACAAAAAAATCATCCCTTAAACTATAACTAAGTGGAATAACCTTGTTTCTAAACTAAAGATTCCTATGGCAGGAATGTTTAAAATCAAAAATGTCATTTTATTTACAATTGCCAAGATATAACATTATCCAAGACCAAAGTTCTTTTTTAAAAAAAAATATATTTACATGGGAAGGAATGTTGTCTAAAAACTTTCTACAATTGTGTAGAATCGTCGAAAATTGTGCACAACTTAGGGGCTTAAGAAAATAAATACTTTCTTATAGTTTCTTCGAGGTATCAGGGAATCATGACATCTAGTCGCCGCCATAAAATCTACAAAGGTACACCTAGGAATTGTAGGTAAGTAAGTAAAAGGTTAAAGGCTTACTAGGTTTAATAGCTTAAAGTTTAAATAAACATAGAATAAAAAGCACAGAAAACACACAACATGGGGTATACATTTCAAAAGGTAGGTAGGTATACAGGCCTGAGTCTAAGACATTCAGTAGACAAAACTCTGCAATTGATGGCAAGCCTCTCAAAGCTGGCCAACACAGGCATGACAAGGGCATTGGTCACAGCAGGTTCTAAGCAGCACCTCTGGAAGTAGGTCTGTAGCATCATCAGGTAAAGTAGGCTGGCATGGGTGATAGTTGACTCACACCAACACGTAGGGAAGGCATGTCTATCAGAAAAACGTCTAACGTTTTAGGAGACTTTCGGAGATATCGTCAATGGAATCCATCTACGGAGAACCCTATTCAATACAAAGTACACACTCTTAGAAGAATAGTTCAGATAAAAAGTAAAAAAAATTAGTGGGGTCTAACCACACTTATGTATAAAAGAAATATATAAAAAGAATATACCTTTCATCAGAAGGTTATCCATCACAAAAACTACTTAGCACATAATAACAGTTCGTAGCATTGGAGAGTTCATTATATTGTGAGTGTTATGTGCTACTAAGGCAATCGTAATCTATTTAATTCGAAAAAAAGGTCGAAAGTCAAAAAAGTTGAGGTTACAATTTCTTATCAATCAAAAATCATGTTCTCTGTTTTACTAAAGCTAAGGCCAGAAAGCAGAGTCTGCTAGACAACAATGAACAGAAAAGTAAATAGGCAAGAAATAATATCTTGAATTCAAAGAAAAAGAACTAAGGTGAATAAAAGTGCAGCATAAGAAATAGTATAGTTGAACTTTCTAGGATTTGATCGAGATATTAAGAAAAGAAAATGAAGAAAATGAGGACCTTCTGAGCCACTGGATCAGTACCGTTATTTTCCGGCCTGCACGATAACTAGGAGGCGAAATTGAATAGAATCAGCTGATGACTGCTGGGCATAGAAAAAAAATTGGGTTCGGTCTATACAAGTAGTTTGTCTATGCGGCTGGGACTGTAAAATGCAAAGTTAAACAAATCGAGTTTTTAATAACATTTTGGTAGAAATTAAATAAATAAGAAGTTGTCATACGATAACAATATTAAAAAGAAGTAGGTTGTATAAAACAACATTTTAGATTATAAAAAATCATTTTAATTTAAATAAACATACCTAACTGATTTTTGAAGTAATTCAGAATGTTTTATTAGGGTCTTTTTATTTTGTTTTTCGCTAGAAAATGAACTATTAAAAATCCACACAAGGATATTATTGGCACCCCATTTGGGGGCGCAGCTTTATTACCTTTTTTTAAATTTACTAGATATTGATATTAGATAAAGGAGAGATAGATTCAAAACATAGCTCGATTTGCTTTTTCACTCAACCGACCTTAGCGACAAAAAATAGGTATTTTAAAATTTTTAACACATCGAGTGACATCTCAAAAAATTTAATCGAATTTCTTCATAACAAGCTTTCCAAAAAGATGCCACAAGTGGTACCTCCTTATGAAAAAAATGTTGGTAGGCCCTGGGCCTTCAGTGAGGGCCCCCAAATGAGCCGCCAATAATGTTCATCTGTGGTATTTTCGTTATTCCGCTTAGTAAATAGAGAAATATGTAGTTTATTTTAAAGCTAAAACAATTGACAAAAAAATAAGTTTTTTAAAATTTTTGACATATTGTCAGATGTCAAAAAGAGCTAGTGCGTTAAATTTATTTTTTAACAAGCTTTTCAAAAACGTGCCATAAGTGGTACCTTCTAATTGAAAAAAAAATAGCTGGTAGGCTCTGTGCATCCAGTTGGGGGCCTTAAATTTTTTTTTATAATAGGCGTAAATTCCATTTAAAGAATCCACCCTGTAGTGAACTACGTAAGCGTACATTAATTAGTTCACTATATTGCAAGTTTATAGTTTGCTTGAGTTAATTAAATTTAACACGTAAAATGGTGATGAATTGACTATACTCATACAGTTCTAACCATTATTAGATTTTAAAAATAATTGTGATACCAAATTTAACCAATTCAAAAGCCACTCATCACCACCTAAATAGGCTACAAATTTCGATATAGTCGGATCTCCGCCGCCGCACACTTGAACTCATTGCAGAATAAGAATTTTTTGAATTATAAAACTGTGAATTGTTAAACCTATTAAGTTTGTTCTAAACTAAACCTTTGTTCCATTTTACTTTTTATTTTTATATCCTTTTGGCCATTGTAATGTTTAGTGGATGCCAGTAGAGTAAATTAGTTTTATCTGCCCACAAGTTTTTAATTTTGATAAGAATTAAAGAAATAGCGAGCTTTCCTCACAAAATCCAAATTTTAATAATTTTAGAATTATGTGCTTTTTATGTCCTTAAAGCATCCGTTTTTAAAAAATTTTGTACTCTTTGAGTTTTTGGGAAAATTAAGAACAGAAGTGGGCTCGCTAGCTTTATACGGTTTTATATAAACCTAGCAAACTCAGCCTTAAATATAGGTTTAAAATATCCCTTAATTATCTCAGAATTATATAGTTTTTATGTGCTTGATGGCAAACCCTATGTTAAATGTAACACGCCAGAACGAAGCCGTGTCAGATGACTTGGATAAGAACCAGCGCGGAACGATGCCTATTTGTGAGTGATTCAAAGTTGGAAATCAAAGTATATGATGGTGTTTAATGATGTTTTGGGAGGGTGATCGGTGAAACCACTGATGAGCCCACGCTGGTTGTCCAGGTTGAAACATCGTTTAATCATTTCTCTTTTCGCTTTGGTCCTTTGTGTGTTATCCATGTTTGAATTTTCGTTTTTTCCACCCAAGATCTTTTGATCTTTTGTTTTTGAAATTGAAGTAGTTTATTTCTTAATTTATACTGCGACTTTTCATCCATGGTAGGATTCCCAGTGTTAGCCAAGTTCTTTTGCAAAGTTAAAGACAAACACAAAATATCCATGCACCTAGCCGGGATTCGAACCCGAGACCTCCCGTGCGGCAGGCCGATACGCCACCCACTGCGTTACGGAGGCCGGCTGTAAATAGTTCAAATTAAATTATGTATATTTTTAGAAAAATTTTAGTGTTCGCTAAATTTATGGTCGGTAATTCAGCTAGTAGAGTATACCAAATTTAATTTTTAAATATAACTTGAATTTTGTTTTTCTCAAATGCTATCCGAACCATTGTACACCGCGCCGCGGCACGCCAAATAATTACCGATGAGCAGGCTTCAAATTGAAACCATTTTAATGGGCAATCATGAAAAATTAACTCGACATGACCGGCTTTTAGGAAAATTTAATTATTACACGATGACTGGCGGATTTACCTAAAAATATTGACATCTTTTTATACATAGTCGAATACAAAAAATGTGCAGCCCAAAGTTAAATTAACCATAATCCAGTAAGATAGAAGTTAAAACCGTCATGTTTAAATAACAATAAACAATTTTTTTTTTGATTTTCCTCCCTTTACTCAAGGTGGCCAATAATACCGATTTTATTTCCATTTTTATAAGTATCCACATTATCAAAAGTTAACCCATCTCCGCCGCGCCGCGCGCCGGCCGCCGACATCAGTCAATTAGTACGATGTTGAGTGAAAAATCTTTTTTGAAATGGCTCTAATTCCAAACTTCATATTGAGTTGAGTATATGTTTGTAAATGTTTCGACGTGCACATGTTCTTAAGAAAGTTTAGGTTAGGTTAGGTTTGTTATGAGTGGTGCAGTTTACAGCTCCCTCCACTGAGACCTGAGAGATCTATTGTGGCTCATTTTCCTCCTACCCCACTCACCAGCCCGGTCTGATGAGCACCCCCTAGGAATGCAGGTTTTTTTTTCCTAGAGGGATTTAGACCTTAACACCTTTGTCGGGGCTAGGGATCTTTAACGTGCTCCACTATCAATATATGGATCACACGGGACCGTCCTCTTAACGTCCTCCGCGAGGGACGGTATGGAATCGAATTAGCCTGCCTTCTACCTAACTCGGCCTACTCCGCTTCATACTGCGTTTTACTTTAATCTTACAAAATTCTTAAGAAGAAAAGAAAAGAAAAAGTCCAAGTAGACTACCTGCAAGACCCGGGGCTTGAACCCGGCATCTCCTGCTTGAAAGTCGCGGCGTTAACTCCGACACCAAGCAGGCAGGCTAAGAAACTCTAATTTTCAATATAGTAATGTGAAATGCAGAGTTAGAAACTGTAAGAGAAAAACATTTTAAGGCCACAAAAACGGAATAGATTTGACAACACTGCTTTGCTCTTTTTGGGCCAATCTTTACCGGGCAGAATATCGGAAACGAGAAAACGGAATCTGTTGAAACTTGGCAGGAATGTTTATTTATGAATTCCTCACAACCGTATCCGGACAGTTTTTTCCTGGACTCCCTCATTTTCGAAACAAAATAAACACAGCTAACAATAGTTAAAAATCATACCTGGCTTTTTCTTTAGCCTCGTCAATAATACAGAAATCTATAACGGCAATTTTTGGATTTTTTTTTGAAAAAATCCTTTGGATACGGTTGTAGATTTTTATAAATCCTATTATCTGATAAAAAAGAAGTTATGGTTTTTTCCTTTGTAAGCAATATTCTGCCGGAATTCTGAAACGCCAAGGTCACGTAATTTAGTAGGCCCAAGGAAACTGAAGTGAGTTCGATTGGAGTATTGGAATTCAGGTTCCGCATAGCCAGCGGCCACTTTTGTCTAATGGAACATTAGGCCAATAAATTCGTAGTTTTCACCTGAAGACGATCAGAGATTGTACTGATCGAAACGTCGTGTATAAATAAAATGTAGGCAATGAAAGTCCGAAACAGAGAGTTAATTTCAAATACATCATTGTCTCAAACTTTTAAACAAACGTTGGAATCCCGGTACGGACCCGGTATCAGCGATCTTTTTCGAGGATACGAGTAAACTTTAATTAAGCAAATTGATGCATGTCAAGTGATAAAACTAATACAGAAATTTGTTATTTTTTTTGATGTTGAGTATAATGATTTTGCTTTTCATTCTTTTTAATTTCGAGAGATTGCAATCCATGAAGCATGAAGCCGAGCATCAAAACCTTTTAAAGAAGCATTAATAAATGTTTACATTCCCAATAAGTTATACTTTTTCCTCACATATGGTGTTTGTACCGTGTTCCGAACACTGCACGATCTCACTCTACATGGTATTAGTGATGCCACCTATTGTTGATCTATCAAAAAAATAGCAAAGCAGTATTGTCAAATCTATGCCGTTTTTTTAGTCTTAACACTTCACAGTGCATACTAATAAAAATAAAAATAAAATCGATATTATTGTGCACCTTGAGTAAAAGCAGAAGCTCCAGTCGTCTTAGTGGTAGAAAACTTAAGCTTTTTGACCTAGTGTTTGTAGTCGTTGACTCTCGGCCTATTTTCTTGAATCCACGCAGTCATTCCAAGGTACCATGTTAACATGAGTTAGGCCTTTATATAACTTTTTTTATTCTGCTTAAGTGCTTTTCAATAGACTAACAATATCACGGTGCGTTTTGTGTTTTTTATTGTTCTGTTTAGTGAATAGCGAAGTAAATAGATTCTTGCATTGTATTTTTGTCTACAGTTTGTAATAAATCCCTACGTTAAATTCAGCATTCCCTATTTTATTTTTCTTTTATATTAAGCGTGACAGCAGATTCTTCCCTATATTAAGATATTTTGATACTTCTGTAACAAAAACATTATCTTTTTGATAAGGGTATTACTCTACCTAATGCCCGGGGGAAGCAAATTTAATTTTACTGTGACCAAACTGTTCGTAAAAATGTTAGTCCTGCTCCATTGAGGAGTGAGGCTCTTAAATTTGTTTTAAAACATTCACGACCTTACAATTAGCTTTTACTCGTTTACTGAAAACACTGGTTTTGGGTTACTGTATTTAAACAAAGATGCAGGTTACATTTTACATGCGAAAAAGAATCGGAAACTAAAAATGACTTTAAATTTTAGTAATAAAAGTCGTGAAACGAGCACGGCTATTATGTCATTAAATCCCGTAAAATGCCACAATTTTGTGGCGACATGTCCACTTGATTAGGCTATTAAAAATTTAATTATTTTTGTGACGAAAATGGTGATAGCAGCGCTCGCGGTCTCATAAAAATTATAAGGAATATTACAGGTCAACGAGATTATACAGTTATTACAATAAAAGCGTACATTTTGGAAAAAAAATTATAAATAAAAATTATATGCTGCACTTTTTAATTAAAAGACAATATCTTTATTCTTAAGTAAAGTGTGAAAACAGCAAAAAACACTAAATGCGCTGGGCCATCCCATAATGTTTTTAAATTTAATAAGAATAGTGTTCAAAAGTTTAAATAAAAATTTAAAATTAAATTAAAATTTCGTGTTTTTCGGTTGTTTTTAGTTTAACTAAGACTGGCAGATACTGCGCCTGTCCTTTAGTTAAGGAGGTCATTATGGCTGTTTGTATAGCATATAGTGACTTAAATCTTTACTTAAATTCCAAAACAACACATGTCAATGCACATTTTCATGTTTATTTCTTTCAATCATTAAATAATAAAAATGGGAATACCATTGGGTTTACAAATCTTGCCAGTATAAAACAGATGCGTTTGCAGAGGTGCAAAAGTCACTTCTAATAACCCATTCTTATTTATTACGAAGGCTGCAATTAAATTTAGTTTGATTGCTTTTCTTAAGAGTAATGTATTTTTCATTTTAATCAGTTCATCAATTTTACAGATGCAATCGACTCATTTAATCGTATTAAAGTAAAATTGATTGAATGAGTAATTATAAAATTATTTTATAACATTAAATGAGACCTTTTACATATTTTTAAATTTGATAAAAAGATTTTACAAAAGAAGTTACACCTACTACATTTGATTTATTTATGCATAATAACTCTTATTTTTCACTAACGTTACCCAAAAAATACTACGGGGGTGACCAAGCAAAACGTGTTGATCCATTTCTTGAAAATGAAAATTAATAGTCCAAGAAAAATTTGATTTATTAAACTAAAATTAGTTAAAGTTAGTAATCTTGCTTTAAGGTCATTCTTAAATTTAGGAAATTATTGGCTTAGACGAAGTCAACGATGTGATTTTCCTCTATATCTCTCTCAAATAATATATTACACCGAGTTGCGTTTTCCTCCGCAGCATAGCGATTTTATGCATTGAAAAACTATTCGTTCTATACATTAATAAATAAGAAAACCAGCCAGAACGAAAAAAAAAATGATATCAGACTTTGTCTTTTTTACTTTCAAAAAAATCGAGCATAACTAAATAGTATTATTTCGGAATTATCTAAGAGCAGACCAAAATGCAGCTGCGTTTCTTAACCGCCCAATCCCATAAGCTTCAAATAATTCACAAAATTACCAAAAAATCACACTGTATTTAGGACGAAATGTTTAATCATAGCCCGGTATATTAAAAGTATGTGTAGAAAAACAGTGTTAGAAAAAATTAATCGTGCCGGAAAACAAATAAATAAAAGAATGCTTCGTCAAAAAGCGGTACCGCAGAACGGTAGCTGAGGAGACCGCACACGTTTAGAGATGTAGTACAGATACGCAGGCGTAAATATTGTGTTGAGCTTAATTGGACCTCTACTATATACTTTCGCGATTGCCTTATGTGAGCCTTTGGTCCATAAGATAACCCTATATGGTGCACTTATAAGAACGGTGTGGGACTTGTTCTTTGGGATTTATAACAGTCTATGGCTTAATTACTGCCGAGAACTCAGAAAGATGTTTTTTCAATTGGTGTCCTTTCAGCTGCGCCGACATTTTTTGCGGACAAAAGACCTGTTGTTTTGTTAAGGTGAAAATAAAACTGTCTCGAGGGGAATGTTATTACTTTGACGTCTTTTAAACAACCGCGTGGTTTTGACTTTCGCTGAGGTTAAGGCCCAAAAATAATATTGAGTTTTATGTCATGTACTTTTAATAGTAAGGAATATTTTACCTTTGGTAATTTTTAAAGTTTGGAAAAGTCACAAAACTTTGTTGTTAATTTTTTGTGAAGTCATTTTTAGTCCTACTAAAGATACTTCTGATGAAATTTGTCACACTGTTATTTGGACATAAAAATGTTCTTAAAAATAACGTAAATAAAAATATTCTTTTGCAAAATGTAAACTGTTACAAGTTTAAGATCTTGCCTCCATCATGGGGCATATTGTCTTACGAAAAGGGGTAAAAAGTCAAACAAAACTTAGGTTGTTTTTATTTAAAATTATACACAATACAGATAAAAAAAAAGAAATTATATATGAAAATTTGGTCAATCAATATCATTCTCTTCATAAGATACCTCGGTGTACCAGGACTGCACGCAGTTCGTGTGTCTATAATTGACAGACCGTACATTGAATCCAAACTTTTTTTAATGAACTATTGAAAAATTTCAAGCAAACGAGCCAAAAACTTTCTTCATTATCTTCCTCTGAATCTTCAGAAGACTTATTTTTTAACACTTTTTTGTTTTTTCTCTTTTTATTTTTATTATTCGATCCATTTATATTTCCTGTTAAATTCTTTTTTACATTTTTTTCTCTTTTTGCGTACTTGGGCTTCAAAGCCTCTTTCTCTGGTGCATCAGTAACACATCCTACTTTTTTTCTTTCTGTTTTTTTCTGTTTCTTGCAGCTAAAATTTAAGGTAGGTGCTATATATATATATATATATATATTTATATAATATTGAGTGTCTCAAATCCGTATTCTCATGGTTGAAAGCCCTTAGTTTTTTAAGAATGATCAATAAAACTCCTACCAATTGCCAGTTGTTTTTGGAAACGCTGAGCAATTTCATTATGAGAATACCGCTCCTCGTCATTACCTACTAAATCCGATTTAAAACTCTGCTTCCTTTAATATCAGAGTGGAAAGTCACACGAGACAACTTGCCACAGAACGTGTAAGGCAATTTGCCCCAAAGGGTCCTGTTCCTTTTTTTAATATCTACTTAATCTATTTGTATAAATAAATAATTTTTTTGTGACTTTTTAGAGAACAACTAGAGGAATCGTAAATATAATAAGGCATTTTTAAATTCTCGCACTAAGATAAAATACAGGGTTTGTATTATTAATCAAAATAATTACTTACATTGGCATTTTGGCGTATGAATATGGCGACGTTACGCTTTGAGCTCCGGTCTCCCCTACCTTTTTTTGAAAAGCTGATATGTGGCGTATTTAATTTTTTTGCATTTTAATGCTTAATGTTATGAACAAAATACATATTAAAGTGCAAATAAGTAATAGCGAATTATTTTGATAAAAAAGAACAATTTTTGCATTCTTTTGGGAAATCTAGTGCAAGTTTTTGCGTGGCCTTTTCAGCAACTAAAAAGCCCAGTGTTGCCCTCAGTGTAAATTCTAAATTATAAAAGCTCGTGGTGCACTCGATTTTTATTTTTTTTTTTTAAATAGCGGCACAGGCAGTTTGGCGAAATTTTAAGTGGCAGCCACGAAGGCGGTGCGGCAGAATTTTGTGTTGGAGAAGACATCCCCAAAATATTTGTGTTTTTTTATTGGAGATTGTAAAATGTTTTTTATTTTTATTTAACTTATTGTAAACAGAAGTTGTGTGAGTTTTTTCTTGGTGAAAAATAATGAATTCTTCCCTGTAAGTGATATTTATTAAAACGTAACCTAATTTATCTTGAATATTGTTTAGTTGCGTATTTACTTGGGAATATCAGTGCGCCAGTAGCATTCTATTAAAGCTGCCCTGGGGTAATTTTTTGATTGCAACAAAACAAGATTTTTCGATAAAAAATTCTCTGACTTTCTCTGACCAGATTAAAAAATTCCCTGACTGATATTTTCAGCCCTCTCAAAAAAGGAGACAATTTTTTTTTTACTCAAACTTATTTCTTGGTGGAAGGGGGAATTTATTTAAAAAAAGGAAAGAAGCCTTCACCACTCCTAACTAACCAAAATTTACAAATATTTGTGAGACAAATGGCCAAGCTTTTTGACCGCTTTGCTTCTGAATAAGTAGAAAGTAAACATAAAAAGAAGATATTTGCTTTTTTCCTGAAATAAAAAAGACAGTGCTACTATAGTTTATTCATTAGAGCACTGTGAAAAATCTCCTCAAATTAATCCCATTGGAGAAAATTCCCTGACTTTCTCTGACCCATCCAAAGTTTTCCTGATTTTCCCTGACCATTTTCAAATTCCCTGACTTTTTCCTGACTTTCCAGATTTTTCCAGGTTGTGGACACCTTGATTTGCTATAACTCGATTATGTCAAGAATAAAATTACAACTTAAGGTATAGGAAAGTCAGCCAGATTTTATTTAAGAACTTATCAAAAATAAAATCTGTGTAAAATAAAAAGAGTGCAACTTATTTTTTCCAAGATATTCAATGAATTAGACCACTAACTGTTTCGTCCAAAAGGTTGACCGACTTTTCTATATATTTGTGCCAAAAAGTGATATATTAGCAAAAAACAGCAATCAAAGTTAAAGACAACATTAAAAAATTCCTTTTTTTTAATGTTGTCTTTAACTTTGATTGCTGTTTTTTGCTAATATATCACTTTTTGGCACAAATATATAGAAAAGTCGGTCAACCTTAATAATTTCAAATTTAATGATTTCGTGGTTAAGCCTTATCTACTAAAATGAGTAGAATAATGAGTAACATATTTTTTAATTGTACTCTTTTATGTAGGTGCTGTGGGTTCACTTTTGCTGATTTTTTGCCAAGGTGCCAAGAGAAAATGATTATGGTTGTTTTTGTCGGAAATACTTACAGGCACAGGCACACACGAGCTCCTTAGAGGGTTTAGTGCATTTTTCAATTTTTTCACAAAAGGAGGAGAAAGAAAAATATTCCTATAGTTTTTATAACAACGTTTAATAAATGATCACTACAAAATTTCATTCTCAATATCAGCACATTTAGGGATTAAAATGCGCTAAAACAATTAATCTTTTCCATTGGACCCTAAAAATAAACCAATTTTTACGTAGAAAGGTATGGTTTTTTTATTGCGCATATAAATCTTGGTACGAGAGGTGAATTCGTTAACCGAGGCGCAACGGAAAATATGTGTAAGTCATGCACACATATTTTCCTAATAAAAAAGAAGCCTTAAGAGAGGCAACAAATTGTAAATTTACGTTGTTCACAACATGTAATATTTACTTTTAGACAATCTAAAAAATAATAAGCATTATATTTGCTTTCTGGATGTCTTTTAAGCTAAAAGGTTTTGTGGATATTTGCTGTCCTTTATGGTTCCTCGTTGTTGCCTCGCCGTTTTCAAGATCGTTTTACTTTAACTAGCTGAAAATGCAATTAAGAGAACCTTTATTGTTGAAACGTTTGGTGGCTGGAATAGCATGGCTCCCCAAGCGCCATATGGCCCCGCTATACAGAAATGTGCACAGGGACACATCTAATAAAACTTAGGTTGGATGAGACTTCATATAAGATCTAAAAAACACTAAAAATTTGATCCTCTGTATTACTAATATGTTAAATTTAATGATATGATAAATAACAAATGGTACTTCATTAGAATGATTCTTGCTCTCGGAGGTATGTAATTTAAGACTTGGAATATTCCACTTGAATGAAATATCGCAAACATTTTCTGATACCCCAACCGTCCTCTTTAATTTAAACTACAACCAAACAACCAAACTACTTTTCTCAGTAAATCACGATTCTGGACATTTCACCATGCTAAATTTAAAAGGACCCTCAGAATTGGATCACATAACTTCTATCAGAAAATTCTAGTATGGATACTTGTCAAGTTTGATCTAAAACCTTTCCAACACTTGCTTTAGAAATTCACCTGCAAAATACCTTTCGGAAACAGAAAAGAAGAAATCATTCTCAGAAAATTTAAAACCAAATTTAGCTCTTTCCGCTTGTTTATCAAGCCCTAAATTAACACAAGAAGAAGTCGTACTTGTCAAATTTGTTCTAGAAATTTTAAAACACATAACGGTTTAAAAATACACCAAAGAAAAGTTAATTTGAAGTCTAGAAGCCAGAAATAATATCTACTAGTTTTAGCACACGTCCGGAATCCAACACTTGTACATCCCAACTACAGCTTACAAAAAAGATGCATTTTTTAAAAGGTGTTTTTCAAATATAAAATCAATAATTCCAATCATTAAAATTAACCCAATAATGATTTACGATCATGGACTAATTTATTGCTGTTTACTTATGCTGTTTTGGCTATGCCAGCAAACACAAAATCAAACCGAAAGGTAACTTAATTAAAAACCGACCAAACCTCTGGTTGAAGACCAAACTTCTCGGAATAAGAGACTTATTATATAATTACAATAAAATCAAGACGAGCTTCAAAAAATCGAATTATACAAAAGATAAAACAGACATTCACTTCAGAAGGAGATGTGAAAAATACAATAAGAATACTCACCTCGGATGATACCATTGCCCCAAAAATGATGTTAATCCAGCTCTAACAAAAACATCCAGTTTTGTTCTGATAATTCAAATATTAATTTTGATTTTTCAAAAAAAGAAATTAGAAACGCATTTTTTTTTGTTTGGTACTGGGTTTGCCGGCAGTACTGATTCACTGAGGCCGCAGCATATCAAGGATCTTGTAGGCAATGGGATACGTTTTTGTGCTCCAAATTTATTTTTTTCTATTAAATCATTTATTATTCATCTTTTTATGGACTGATACCAAAATAAATCACTTCTATCTTATTCACTCCTATAGAAGTGATAAGATATATCTTCTACAGTGCTAATCTCTGTGATTTTAATAGGAAAAATGGGGGAGTCCTTTGTTTTGTTTTTGTCGACTTGCTGCCAAAATAATTTCTTCTAAGGCCTACAAAAAGTAAGGAAGCCTTTTTGGTATACATCAGCTAGGATTTGGAACAAAACGTGACAACTGTGATAAAGTAATTTTGAAAATTGTTTACCAATTTTTTTACCAAAATGCATTTAATATGATATGTGTACATAGAAGTATAATTCTGGAAAGAGTCAAAGATTATTTACCGGAATATATAATTTTATTTTACAATCTTACAGTAATAAATCTCTTTTGTCTTTTGGCGAGCACAATATACTCTCTCAAGGGGCGTACAGTAAGGTGGTCCTCTAAGGCCATCATTTTTCAGCTTGGCAATCCAACCTATCAATCCTTCAATTTTGTCAGAGTTTAACGTTTGGCATTTGGATGATAGGACCTTAGCAGGTGACACGCAATTAGTTTTAAATAACTTTACAAAATTAGCATCTTCTAGTAAATATATCGGTTTTTATTTAAATTTTGATAAATTTGAGCCATCTGTACTATCAGAAAATCATTTCTCAGTAGTTTACTCGAAATTTTTTTTGGTTGAAAATATATGTGAAAAGCGCGTGTTGCTAGCTGCTACGGTTCGCGAGTTAGAATTTAAAAAAAATTGTAATACACTTTCCTACTCTCTTTACAACCCCCCACCCCTATCAAAAACTAATCAGCTATGCGTCCGATGACAAAGAATTTTTGTGCCAAATTGGATAAGATTCAGTTTAGCGTTTTTTGAGTTATCGTGTGACAGACAGACAGACAGACACCATCCCGAAATTTTGTATTTAGGTCTTTTTTGACCCAAATAACTCATTTTTAGTGAAAATAAAAAACTTTTTTCTGCCTGTTAAAACACACACGCAACCTCTCACCCCCATTTATTTTTAACATTCCAAATAACGAATGTTCAAGTAAAAACGCTTTAAAAATCTTATTATTAAACAAGTTAATCACCGTTTTTATATCTATCCAACCCCTTCCGTAATAAAAATAAATATTTTTCCCTTGAAAAAATGTGAAAGACATATATTTTGTATCTGAAAAACTGAGGGCATAACGTTATAACGAGTTTTGTTGAAAACCGCATTTCGCTAGTTGCCACAATTCGTAAGTTAGGTTTTTATAAGTACAAGTTTATTTTTCTTAGATATCTCAAAAACTAAGAATCCGACAGACTTTAAAAATTTTATAGTTTTTGTTGAAAATGTAATTGTCCGTCTGCTACTGTTGGTGGGTTAAAACCTACAGATCTCACAGACATTATCATAATTATGGTTTTTATAGAAAATATACTACGGTTCGCCAGTTACGATATTTTAAAAAGTTTAACCTCCATTTCTACCTTCTTCGCAACCTTCCACCCCCACCAAAAACCGCTCACCGCCTGGCACGAGAGAATTTATGTGCCAAATTTGATAAAAATCGGTTAAGGGGTTTTTGAGTAATCGTGTTGCAGACAGACACCATGACAAAATTTTGTATTTAGGTCTTTTTTGACCCAGATAACTTATTTTTAGTTGAAATAAAAAATTTTTTTTTTGACGATCGAAACGCTAATTTTAAATAAGTTTTGCAACAAATTGAAACTACTAGATTCTTACATTGCTTTTTTTTTAATTAAGGCATTCTTTTGGATTACCCCACATGTCTTCCACTTCCACTTTGTTGGAAATGATCAAATTCCCTCCCTGATTTTGATGACGTTACTAAAAATTTACTTCAAGAAATATCCAACCACCAAAGATCATCAAACTCTCGGTTACAGCACAAGCACATTACCCATGAAGATAGGAGGTTTTGGAATTCGAGACACTGTTTCACTTTTAGTTTCCCTCTTTCTGATTTGCTATGTATTATTTTACCATCTTAGATATCGGTTTCCATCGCCCTTTATTTTAATTTTTGTTTTTAACAACGGTTTTCTCTATGCAAAAAATGCGAAAGCTTAAAAACTCTCGGAAATACTTTGATTTTAAAATTTCTGAAATGCCTTCTTTTCATCCCAAACTAATAACGACGAAGCTCTATTCCTTGCTCTTTAAGTGCCAGAAGGCAGCGCCTGGCTCAATGCTCTCCCGTCAGCCACTTTAGGAAGCCTTTTAGTTAACAATACCGTGTTTCAACTGCTCTGAGTCTTCTTCTGCTTGTGTCTGGAGAACACACCAGCGTTTGCGGTGAAATAGCAGATATTTATTGCTCTCATGGACTAAACTGTATGAAAAGTGCAGGACGTGCCTCAAGACACAGGCAGATTAATGACATTCTTAGACGGGCTCTGATATCCGCTTCTTTGGGATGCCATATGCACACACACTTTGGCAAAATCGTATTTGGATAAAACCTCAAAATCGTCTGGTTCAGCTTCTTCTATGTCAAAGGATAGAAAATGACAGAAATATGGCGTGGTATCTTTTGATCAGTCTAGTTGATTTATAGCTGAGAGCATAGGTCACGCGGCGTGGTTGAGAAAGGTAACGCGGCAACAGTGATGAGTACCACACCGGGGTGTCGATTCTTGAATATTAGACGGACGTTCGTGTGGTAGATGATCACTTAAAGGATGTGAACACTCCTAGAGAACGATCCCATCCCCGTTGCTGGCTGTTCGTATTCTTGAATGCAGCCGAAACACGTTCAATGCTGCCAGTTTGCTTTTTGAGCGATTGAACTAGTTTCAAACTATCAAAACATTTTCTGTGATTTTTTCCTTATTTTTTTGACATTTAACGTATGATAAACTATTACAAAAATTAGTTTTTGTTGTAAATTGGAATTACATGAAATTATGTAGATTATAAATTTCTATGACAAATAATAAAAAATGTTTTCTAAGTGGGTCTTTATAAGCGGTACCTTGCATATAACTGAGTGTAAATGAAAGGTCTCATTTTTAAGTTATTAAATTCTTTAATTTACAATATTTCCCATAAAACTTGGCTATAGATACAGCCAACTGTAGATTTTTTTTTAAATGGTACTTATGTGGAGATTCTTTTTTTTTCTGTCAGTAACCTTAGCTCAGGAAATATCGAAGCGACATTCAAAATGGGTCATGTGAAATCTCTACTTTTTGTTTAATTGGTTTAAAGTTTAAAGTGCTTTCTACAGAAAAAATTCTAAATGTAACACTAAAAAAAAAAAACAAAAAAAACTTAACAGTAAAGTTATTTATGTGTTGTCAAATAAACATCAGAATTGGCTGAACTTTGAATGGGCAGGCACTTTTGTAAAAACTAAAACACAGCTCGGAGCACTCAATGTGTGGCATACATGTTTTCCAACACTTTCTTGGTAGGAACCATGTGTTGTATTTTAAACGGTCTTCTTTCAGTAACCGATTTCGCAGGTTTCTTTTTTTTTGTCCTGCTTGAAAATTTCATTCTTATTGATATTTGCATCCTTTAACGTTTTGCTTTTCGCTTTATTCCGATAGGCGGCACGCTGCATATAGCCATCCAACATCCCAACAACAAAAAATTAGTTAAAATCATGCACAATTGACAAACATAATGAACTTTCTATCCATCCTTTTCTATTCAAATAAGATTAAGTAGCTGCATAAACCATGCTTTATTGGTCATTATTTCTCTTGCCAGGTTTTTCGAAACTGTAATTTTTCAAGGATCAAATCGTCTTGTATTGGAATCTCGGGGTGACTGGTTGCGCCAGATCCGCCTCGGCCTCCTCTAAATAATATATAACTATTCACGAGTCACATTTCTTCTGGCTCCATCATTTTTTCCGACAATATTTATATAAAACAAAATAAAAACCGAATCACTATAATGAAACAAAGGTTAGGTTACAAATTAACTAAACAAACATTGCATTCGGCGCAAGTTTCGTGCGATTACAGCGCCATTCTCCTGCCTTATACCAGTAGAACGTTCACCTGCGAATTTTGGACGGACGGGAACACTCCTAGCGCGTTCAAGAATACAGACTAGAAATTTTTTCGTGAGTACAATCCCATATGTGACCATCCCTCGATTCAAGAATCGACACCCGGGAGAATTAAGGCTGGAGGAATGTGACTGCGCTTACGGGTGAATGTTCGTGTATTTGTTGTGCGTATGTTTTTATATGTATTTGAGTTCCTTTTTATTTATATTTTTATATTTCTTGCTGTGTTGGTTATTTTGCTATAAAAATTCTATTTTTATAACAACTTCTATCTGGGTGTTGTTTTTGTTTAATTTATCCGAAATGTTAAATGTAAATTTTTTGGCAACAAGGAAAACTCTCGGAAATGGCTAATGAGAACTTATCATTATTTGAAAAATTATAAGGCATCAGCATTTTATTGTTTTTTTTTATATAATCGGCAAAATAAAAATTATTTGAAGAATTGATAGACACTTAAAATAGATATTTCATCGCATTAGTATCGGTATATCTAGCGCGTTCAAAACAAAACTAAAAGACCATTTTTCACTTGCTTATGCCATGTTTTGAATGATACCCGCTTTTATGGAGGATGCGAGGACTGAACCGTTGATTGCAATCGTTGCGTACGTTAATGGGTTTGTAACGTTATGTACATCCCTTCGTACGCAACAAGTGGAATCAGCTGCTCTCATCACAATCACCAAAAGAGCCTTGTTCAATATATGTCATAGACAAGTAAAAAATGTAATGATTCTTGGCTTTGTTTTTAACGCGTTATGTTTGATGTATTAAAATATTGTGTCTCATGACTGTAAACGTATCTTATTTGCAAGTAATAAAATTGTTTAGACGTAAATTAATTTCTAATAAACAATGTAAAACTGGGGTATATATTATTGGAGTATCCATATATCATTTTTGGAGTACGGCATTTTCCTGTTGTAAATCAGCCAATTATGCTCTCCATATAATTACCATTTTGCATGTAAATTCAAAGCAATAAAACATTTGTTACAATTACACCAATGGTTGCAAAATTCGGCACAAATTTGTTTGCAGGTTTACAGATATATATGGGCTTACTAGGCCTTGTTTTAGTGGGTTTACAATTCAATTTCGTTATTTCTAGATTAATTAAAATTAAACTAAATTGATAAATAAATAAAGAGGACTAGTTATGGGGTCCAATTCTGTTGGAGTTTTGCCGAATTTTATATTGGCTAAAATATTTTTTTAAAGATTTTTTTGATCTATTATGTAGGGTATTTTTTTTGTGTGATAAATATTTTTCAATAGAACTAGTTATTAAAGGCCACAAATCAAAAAATGGTTAAAAGACAATTTAAACAATAACGAGAAACTTCCTATTGGCTCTACATGCAACCAATTACATCAAACAGGCAATTTCACACGATTAGCTTTGAAGTTGTTTGTTAAAACGGCTTTAGTTAGCCCTTATAGTGTTAACTTAGATGCGGGTCGCGCAGTAGGAGACTTATTGGGTGTGTGTTTTAATATGCGTATACAAAGCGTCAAAGCAGTAAATTATATTTGGTGAAATTTTTTATTAAAACAGTTTGTCTATGCAAACCACAAAAAGAAATCAAAAGATCAAGAGATTTTGGGTGGAAATAACGAAAATTCAAACTTGGATGAGCATCCCACAAGGCGCACACAAAAGACCAAAGCGAAAAGAGAAATGATTAAACGATGTTTCGCCCTGGGTAACCAGCGTGGGCTCATCAGTGGTTTCACTGGTAACCCTCTACCATACATCATTAAACACCATCATACACTTTGATTTCCAGCTTTGAATCACTCACAAATAGGCATCGTTCCGTACTTTTACTTATCCAAGTTACCTAATACGGATTCGTCCTGGCGTGTTAGTATTTCTTGTAGGATTATGGTTCTAAGGCAATTAAAAAAAAGAAGTTAAAAAACCTCCATATCAGTTACTTCAACCGAAAAGAAATTAAAAATAAAAGATCAAGAGATCTTGGGTGGAAATAACGAAAATTCAAACTTGGATGAGCATCCCACAAGGAACACACAAAAGACCAAAGCGAAAAGAAAAATGATTAAATGATGTTTGGCCCTGGGTAACCAGCGTGGGCTCATCAGTGGTTTTACTGGTCACCCTCTACCATACATCTTTAAACACAGTCATGCACTTTGATTTCCAACTTTGAATCACTCACAAGTAGGCATCGTTTCGTACTGGTACTTATCCAAGTTACCCGATACGGATTCGTCCTGGCGTGTTAATAAAAAACCAAACCACAGATGAGCCCACGCTGGTTACCCAGGAGGACACATCGTTTAGTCTTTTTTCTTTTCGCTTTGGTCTTTTGTGTGATCCTTGTGGGATGCTCTTCCAAGTTTGAATTTTCATTATTTTCACCCAAGATCCCTTGATCATTTGTTTTTTAGTTTCTTTTCGGTTGAAGTAACTGATTTGAAGGTTTTTTAACTTCTTTTTTTGTTTTTTTGTGCAAACTATGGTTTGCTGCTACGAGTAGAATCAACGAACGCGACCTTAACTGGAGCCACTGCTGCCTAAAACCTATGAAAGATGAAAAACAAAAAAATAAATTTAACCAGCGCAGCTTATTTTTTTACATTCGTAAAATAAATTATTTGTATTTAAATTTTACCTAGACGAAATATTTTTTAATAATCTACACCAAATTAGCTTGCAAGAGAGCCTGGTCCTTAATCTTGCTGTAATTAACTACCGGTAATTGCTGTTTGTTTACATACTGTAATGGAGTACTACCAATTAAAATGATATGATTTTAATCTTAGAATAATATATATCGTGTTTGACTTAATTTATAGCATAACCTAAATTTGTCTTACCTAAATCAAAGAAAATTTTAGACTTAAGACATATTAGACTCTCATTTATGTTTTTATTTTTTTATATCTAGTGGAAAATGTGAACCTTGTCGTCGCTTGCTTTGAGCCATAAAATGTTCTTGTTTCTTTTTTATTTCCAGTTTTTTTATGAAGTAATAAGGGATTGTACGTTGTTCGTAGTAAAATTGATAAAACTTAATAATTATGTATATGATTTCTGCTGCTAACTTTTTTTTATTTTTGTTTTTCTTTTGAGTACTTACTTACTGCTTTAATTGGTAAGTTTGTTTGCCCAGTTTGTTTTTAATTTTATTAACCAAGTATCTGTGATTTTAATCTTACCGTGTAAAATACTTTCCTGCTTTTTTATAGTTTCTTATAATATTCCTGTGTCTGATTTTCTGATTTATCAAAAAGTATCTCTTACTAACACAGTTAAGTATTTCCATACTCCAGAACTTTAAAACTAATGAATGATACACTACCAAACACGATAAACTAAATTTCATGGCCCATAAAATTTCAAATACTTCTAAAACTAAACAGATAAAAGTTGTACGTGGCTGCTCTAAAAGGGCTATGTTCTGCACCCTTTTAAAAGTTATTTTGCTTTTACCCGCCGCAATTTTATGGTTTAAAATTGGTGAAATTGGGTCTAGTTTTTACGGTCAGAATTTTGGTAGTTGTGGTTTTACAACGTAATTTTAAAAATATTCTCAAAATTGGCGTAACGGGATCTATTGTCTATTTTAGGACGTGCCCAGACAAAAGCAATATTTTTGATGTAGAAAATAGTACCCAATTTATTTTATTGGTAGGTATCGCCTTCAGAAATATGAAAAATCGTCCCTATAAAACCATAAAATTTATTAGCGTTTGACCCACTTTAAAGTTAGTTTTATTTGAGGTTGGAAAAGTTTATTGAAAAGGGTTTTATTGATAGTCAAGATTATTTTTCTATTGTGCGTTTTACCTGGTGTTTCTTTCCCTCCATTGCTTATAAACTTTTATTGATATATTGCTATGCTACCACAATTGCAAATAATGACTAAGAAAATCTTTAAAAAATCTAAAATTTCCATAAAACTTTTGTCAAAGGTGCTAAATATTAATGTTAATTTGAACTTTCTTTGTTTTTCTTTTAATATTGTAAAAAAAATAAAATTAATTAGTGGGGACCGTTTTAACTTTTATGCCATATTGCAATGACGTGCGGTGCCCGTCATTGCTTTTATGCAGTCAAGCAAAACCTAAGCCGGAACAAACTGTAACGGAAGCAAAATATACTAAAATGGTCTTGATTTAAAATTAACTTGCTTAGATTTGCAAATGACTGTCTATCTGTCTCTCCGTCATTACCTTCATTGCAATCAAGTAAAACCTAAGCCGAAAAAAACTAACGGAAATAAAATATACTAAAATGGTATTGATTTAAAATTAATTTGCTAAGATTTCCTAATAACAAAGAACAATAATTTAGTTGCAAAAACTCAATAATTCTGAAACTACCTATTTTAAAACTAAGAGCGCGTTTGGAACTTTTTATGCAATAATTGCATATATTATGCTTCGTTAGTAAATTTTTATATCTAAAAAACAACTTTTGGGATTTTTTAGATTATTGCCCACGCTTAAACTGCTTCCTCGTTTGTAGAATGTATCTAGGAAATATTGTGGAATTTTAATACTTACCAAAGAATGTTTCTGGACTAACTATGCAGGTTCAAAGTCCAAATTCTTAAATTTCTATGATTTTTGAAAAAATATCCCTTAGGATCCTATTTGCCATAGAAAGGATATCATTAAAGAAATCAGTTTATATCTTTAACACATGCAAACGTTTTCCTTATTGAACCGCCGACTTTTATACCATATTGTCACGAACCTACGCTTCGAAAGCTTGACCATCATTTATGCTGAAAATACCTTGCATTTTCCATTTCTAAATACACACAAAATTTGTTCTTCAAATAGAAACATTTCTATTTATTGTTTCAGGCATGGAATGTTAAATGAAATCGTACTTTTTATAATGGTATAAATTAATTTTTATTATTTTTTTTTAGTTTAAATTTTAAATGGACAGTAGTTTATCACATTTATTATTATATAAAAAATAACTACTTGTGGAAAATAAAAAGTTGAATTAATCGTTTCCTATATTTTTTAATAGTAATCGGTTTATACATATTACAAAACTACAATTTTTCATAAATTATTTTGGAGTTTGTAAAAATATGTTAACGTTTATTTCTTTTTCAGGACCGCCATGTCAAAGATACGCCCGGCAGCGCTAATGATAGGGAACCAGAAGTGGACCCCAGTCAAGACTATCAACTTCTTCTGGGATACGAAAACAGTACTCATACGGTACTTCGGTTTAGAAGAAAGTTGGATACTTGTGATCATCATGATATTCCTATTACTGTAAGTATTAGTAATATAGTTAAAATCTTTCTAGATATTTTTACTAGAACGAGGTGTCTCTCTCTATAGTTCCGTTGATTTTCAAATCGTTTGACTTTTGATTTTTTGATAAGCAAATATCCAAACGTGGGTTAGCTACCACTATTGCCAGTCAGCACAAGCAACAGTTTTTGCAACTTAAGAGCCGAACTTTACAAAATCAGACTTTCTAAAACATATATAGGCGTATCGAATGGCCCACGCACAGGACTTATGATTAACTATTCACCGAAATTGAATTTATAGCCTGTCACTTGTATATTTTTTAATTAACAGTCTGGACCAGGTAATTATTATAATGCAAAAAACTGAAAATGTAGAGGATCATAAATAAAAAATGTTGTTGAAGATTTATTAGTTAATCAGAATAAGAAAACAATTTATTTAGAGCGTAATGGGGTGCCAGAATTGAAAGTTAGGTTTGGCAAATTTAAATTAGGAACAATTATATGGATACCTACATTTAAGAAACGTCAATTTAAGCATCGTCTATGCTCGTCCTTAATTTTGGTCTAGTTCTAGTTCTAGGAAGGGTAGACCCGTTGTTTTGGAAGGTGTTTATACAATGTTTTTGATTTGTCTTAATTAATTAATTGATTTGTTTGTTTCTGATTTATCTTAATTGATTGATTTGTTTTCTACAACAATGTTTATTATGGTTTTTGGGGAATAAGAGGTGAGTGCTGATTCGTCATCCATACCGCATTGTATATCATGAGGATGAGGAGACCGGTCAATATTTTGTATGTTAACAACATTGTGCCCGAAGGACTTGGTTGGTGTTGCCTCGGTTTTTTAATTAGTACTAGTTTCAACAAAACAAACATGAGTAGACTTTCCTAAGACAACTAGCTAAAAGAGACTAACAGTAGGACCTGTAGTAACAATATTTAAAAATTATTTAAGGGTTTTCAGTAAAGGTAGTTCATATATTAGTATATAATATTGATGTTTTTCTTTTTACAACAAAAATTTTCCAGATCGACAGTTTTGGAGAGAAAGTAATTCTCACCAAAGTACGGTTGAACTTTTTGTGGCAAATATTTTATTATCAGACAAACTTAAGAAAGGAATACGATAGATTTTACCGAGTAACAAATATAAAACTTTTCAGACGACGCATTTTATTTCTCATATTTCTGACGAAAAAAAAACTTTACAAAAGTTGTCAGCGAAAATAATACGGAGTATATTACCGTTTCAAAACGTTGTACCTGCCTTGTCGTACATTATTTAGCAAAAAGTAAGTTATAAAGCTGAACTTTCTAGCCGTGTTGTTTTTACTAAAAGCTCCGGATGACATGAACGAAGCCATAACTTTAAATTCTGATGGCGTGCACTACTAATTTTTTATAAGGTCAATTAGCAGTTTATAATTTAAACTTTTCTAATTGAATATAACACATGCCTTGTGTTTTGTTGTAGGGAATCGATTTTGATTGTTTTTACGAACCGAACCTTATAATGAGCTGGGAATCAGGAGTAACTTTAAAAAAATCAAGATAACTTTGAGAATGGTATTACATATTTCCCCACTTGGTTAAAAAATATATTTAGAAAACTGTAGAATGCCTAAATTAGAAAAAAAAATTGCTGGGTTTGTGATTTTTAAACGAAAAATAAATAGTGTAAAGGGAACCAAAATGAAAATAAGTAACTTCAAAAAAAAATCAAAATAAAGCTTCATTAAGAATTACAAAGTTTGGTTTTAGACCTCTACTAGATAACAAAAAAGCAATAGATTGTTCCAAATTCATTTTACTGAAGTCATTAGATTCTTGAGAAACCAATATGAAATTTTTTATCTAAATAGTTTATAAAAAATGTATAAATAGTATAGCCAGTAAATAGTTTTTTAGAACAAACTATTTTCATTCTCATTCTATGCATTGTTAGCTTCCTCTTTTGCCAACACAACTCTGGAAACACAAAACCGACTTTTTTTTTAAAAGTTACTTTACTCCACGTGTGACCAAGTGTGTGAATTCTCACTTACCAAAAACTTTCCTGTTTTATCTTTTATCGATTTTACATACATCTCATCAATTTTCTTCCACGTTATATGTACAAACTTCAACAACATGCAACGTTTTGTCTCCCCTTTTAATTGTGTGCATAGGTATGACTGTTTATATAGAAATTTCTTGGATTTGAATAATTGTTATTAAATTGGTTTATCCGCGAACTATTTCGCTTTACACTGTTAAAAAGTTAAATCTTCGTAGGCGGTAATTAATACGCAATTGGATGAAAACATGTTTTAGCTTAGTTGAACTACTTTTTATATATTTTTAGCTAGGAAGCGCAAAATTAGTAAAGATTTTTTTTCTATACTTGTACAGTGCATTTCATAAGATAAACTTTTTAAATTAAATTAAATTAAATTACTTAATTTATTTTATTTAAAGAGTGATATCAAAATATGCTTACATTATTTTATTTACTATACGTTGTCCCTACAAAAAAACTTTCCCAATAGTGGGTTTTACAAACGAGTTTTTACTTAAGGCGATCCGTGCTTTTACAGAATTTAAGTTTGAAATATATTTCTCTTTGATATTGAAGAAAACGCTAGCCCTTCCACCTCCGAAAACCGAGAAGCCGTCAAATTTAAAATTTTGTAATATTTTATTTTGGTAATAAAAAAATATAGATAAGCAAACTAAATTTCTTTAAAGCTGATTGGATATGTGGAAGTTGTTCAAAATTGACATACTTAACAAGAAAAAAGAACCTCCTTTACCCCCCGTTAAAATTAAAATTTTTGAGTTTAAAAATTTGAAAGTAAGTAGGCAATTTTAAACCCTCTATTCCATATAGAATTGTGAAAATCTGATTAAAAATTCATAATTTTAATTCCAACGTGCTCCGACATACCAATTTTTAACTAAATCGGACATACTTAAATAGTACCATCCTTTAGCCTCTTGAAGACAGGGGAACTGTCAATTTCTTAACCCCATATAAATTTAATGTCACTGGAACCATAAAATAATCCCAAGCTGATCAGATAAGTAAACGCTGTTCAAGATTTACTTACGTCCTATACACACATACCTATATGATGTATATACCTATAGAGCTCGTTAAGTAATAGCTTGGCACTTCTTGGTAGCCAAATTTGCAACGATTCTTAAGAAAAAAGGACTAGGTATATCAAAAACATATTTTAAAAATAAATCTTTATAAATCCTGGATTTGGCAGCTTAGGAAGTCCAGTTTTGCAAATCAACAAAGTTTTTTTCTTATATGCACAAGACTTAAATATATTTTGAATTTCTTATTTAAAAGTACTTACCTGAAAATACTTTGCTTTACAATCTTTTTTTTTTAATCGCTACACAACTAAATTCTTATGGTCAAGCCATGATGGTAATTTAAAGCTTAAAATATTTTAGCATAATTTAAAGGGTAACGTTTTTCTTTTTTTTTATCCAAAAAACAGCAAAAATTGTAATTTTTCAAAGTGTAAAGTGTGTAGAACATAAGGTGGTATTAATTTATTTCAATGAAAGTTCTTTACAGTCTTTAATTTTACCAAAAAACGTATTCTACTAAAGTGTATTTTAGCACATCTAAAAATAATTTAACAGGTATTTAAGAAAACTATTTTAAAGTTCATCATGGCTTGACCATTAGGAATTTTAAAATGCCAGAAATAAACGTCAGAAGACCATCAAAGTAAACAACTGACAAAACAATGCACTTTGACTTTGCGTTACACCCACCTATGGATCAGATAAAAAACATTTTATGGTAAAAGCGACGATGCGATATCAAATCTTGGTTTTTGAGATAAATATTTCTTGGATTTATTAATTCCTAATAAAATTAATATACCTCTGTGCGTGGCCCCAAATTACTTTTTTGAATAAAGGTTTACATTTAATAAATAAAGTAACCCGTCGCCATTTTTAAACGTGAAGGGTCTTGACCGTGCCAATTCTTCTTACAACCGTATTTATTGTTAATCTTACATTTACGCAGGCTGTTTATAAACCGTTATTTATGCATATTGTTTCTGAAGATTGGATGTTTAAAGCGATATTATGCATATGAAGATGAGTTTTTGGACGAGCTCATTTTGCAAGTTATAATTATGCTTACCACGATCATAATTCATATATCTACTATAATTTTGCCTAATACTAATAAGATTATGAGTCCAATATTAATTTAGATACTTAATACTACAGGGGTTGCTCAAGAAATGTGAAAATGATCAAGAAAGATATTAAGATGTTTAAATAGTATTTCATTTGAAGTAACCATAAGTAAAATAACTGCTAAAGGACGGTATCCATGATTTTGATATGTATTATACGGTTTTGATTTATTCCCATATCAAGAATGAACTAACATGCTTGTTTGTTGTAAAAAATACGCAATTGGCATTCATTCATCAGACAAAAAAATACGCGTGCTTTTTTAGAGTAAAGAATTTACTACAAATACTCTAAAAAAGTAACAAATTAACACTTCTTTTACAAATATAATTAATTACTTTTTATCTTTTAAAATATATATGTTCCTGTAGATAACCGTTCTCTTTTTAAATCAGGAAAGGAACAACTGGAGACCGATAAGAGTTTAAAATTGCAAATTTTACTTTGAAAGTTGGAAACTGGCGCGGCGGCTTTAGCGTCTGATATTAATCATATTACTCTTCACTTTTTAACCCGAGAACTTAAAGTTTTTAGCTGAAAGTTACGAGATGAAGTTCGTTTGCCAAAAACTATAAAAAAAGAGATTTTATTTCATTTACTTTTAATATCACCAAGATTTTAAACATACATTTTTGGCGTTATTTTAAGTGCTGAAAACAACAGTTCAATTTGGAAAGTTCTCCTAGTACATTTTCCCTTAATATGTTTATGAGTAATTAAACGTTTAACTTCCTACCCCAATTGAATTAAGATGCTATTAATATTATGTATGTGAATGATGCCATTTTTTTCTGTCAGTGACCTTACGCTAGGAAATGTCAAAGTGACGTTCAAAATGTGTCAAATAAATATCAGAATTGGCTGAACTTTGAATGGAAGGAACATTTTCGACACCAATTCGAAATATTCAAACATTTAAATCCGCGCATGGAGATAATAAATTTTTATTAAGAAAAACTTTTAAAGAACAAGCTTTTATTGAATGCACTTAAAAGTAGAAAATAATTTTTTATCTTTCGCGCAAATTAAAAATGTTAACTTTAGGTATCGTATATCGGTCACATCGTCTATTCACCTTAGAAACAGTTGTATTACTCTATAACCTAAGGACATTTTCAAAAGTTTGGCAAACACGGCAATCTCACCCGTTGTCAGCTTCTTTAGATAAAAACATGTTTATCATTCGAATAGAAGAAAAATTTAGTTCTTCTTTTGTAGTTCTCCCTTTGTCAACATAAAGTTAAAATTTGCTTTTGCCGGCAGCGATTTAATCGTTTATTCCACAACTTCATGTCAATCAACTTCAATAACATTTTTTAAACTTAGGCCGAATTTAAACCTTAATAATTTGGTATTATATTTTAAAATTTCGAAGAAGTTGATTAAAATGTTTTGTATCGTTTTGTCATAACTATAGATTGGTTAATATGCACGTTTACGTTTCAAAAATTCAACGTGTTAATATTTGCTTCACAGAAACATTTTCTCTGTATTTATTTAGAGTGCACCGTCGAGCTTTCTAAATAGCCCTCTGTATGTATGCCAACATATACATAAATTTACTTGGATACTCTCCTAAAGTGCCACCAAGAATGATACTGTTAGTCAGGCGAAGTGAACAGCTCCTGTCACTGTTCTCACTATTTAAATTCAATAGTATGTAAAGCATTTTAAATCTTGCATTGGACAATAGTCGGGCTTTCGAAATAGTCGGGCAAAATCAGATTACGAGTCGAAGGCTCGTATTTTTGAGCCTTAAAGAGCTCCTTGTTTTAAATAAATGCTGCTTTATTTATGGCTCAGCCTGAACAAGAGTGAGACGAAGTCTTATGCAAACTAAAAATGGGTAAACGTAGTCAGCAGCCAAGCTTTTAAGATGGCATTATTAAAACTCTCGACCTTTTACTACTGTGCCATATTACGATGTTTTTTGTTAACGCTGCTTACCGGAAAATTTATACCATTTTAAAAAGGCGTCCTGTTATTTGGGAGCGAGCTTGAAAATGAATAAAAGAGGGCGCATTTACTTTAATTTCTTACTTTACAGTTCCATTTTGTGTAAAGAAGTACACTTACATTCAGTTGCTAGTATCGGCGTGCTATACTGAGAAAAGATCTTCTTCACTTGTATGTCTTGACCTCTTGTCGAAGGCGATTGTGGTCTAAAACTTTAATAAAAGAAAAAGGAAAACCTAAATTTAACCACTAATAACACATACGCAAGCTCAGTTTATATGGCGGAGTTGCCACTCCGTATAAAAGTGTTATAAAATAAAAAAGTTAGGTCCTCATGCCAGCGAAGTCGTATTTCGATTTCCTTTAACAAATGATGACAAAAACTTTATTTCCAACCTTAAATTTTACCATTTACTTATTTTCCAATTTTTTAAATGTGAAGAACGACGTAGGATCGCGTTCAGGGAACATTTTTTAAAAATTTTATATGCATATTTTTTTTTATAACAAGGTCACTGATCGGACTTTTGGGCTAAAAATAAAAAAATGGAAGATTTTGTTAAAAATAAAATTATGAGAGAAATTTTGGAACACTTGAAAAATTTGACAGCCGCTGTGATAGTGTTTTACAACCACTACCACTACCACGCATCGATTTTACCAGAGTTTTTGGAACACATTAGAAAATGTCACTAGCAAAAAATTTAAAGATGAGAAAAAACCCAAAATTGGGCTTTATTTTACAAAATAAGTGTTTATATGTTGGAACCTGGTAATATTTTATTATTTTTAAAATTAATTGTGCCAAAATTCTCTAAAATTAACCAGCAAAATAACCACAACCACAATGAAATGGATTCGTAGCTTACGGCAGTGGTAGTGGTTAGTGACCACAACGGAATGACGTTTAGCTATTGCGCTGACGCAGTAATTACCATAACCACTACGAGGTGTCAAATAAGCGTTCCAAGATATCCCTAATTAATGCAGAGTTTTTATGATTTTTTTTTCTTCTTTTATGGGCACAACCCACCTACATTGCTGTCGTGTTCACTACAAAATGATTAACGTGGCCAAATTATCCGTGACCTATATTCTCGAAAAAAATAATTAAAAAAAAATAATTTGAAAACTTTTTACTATTTTATGGCGGATTAATATTGTTAGCTCTCAATTCCTATCAGTCTGATTGATGTCTACGCAGGGAAAAGTTGTTAAAAATAAAATAATGTTTCGTTCTTTGATCAGTCCCTTACTTAAAGTGTTGCAAATTATAACGTCAATATAGAGCCAATTCGAATTAAGCGTTTCGATAATTCCCTAATATTAAAAATATGTAAAAAAAATCCAAAATTACTATATGAAAATGGACAGCTTTCTTAATTCCTAAAATAAGTACCTGTATACATATTTTCCTAAAATACTTTACAAGTGAGAGGAAATTCAACAGCAGATATTTAGTAAAAAGGAGGCTCTAAGATTACCGAGAATAAAAATGGAAATATTCTTGGAATTCTTTCCAACCAATACAAAAAACAATAGAAATATCTAAAACTGTAATTTAGTCTACCTCTGGAGTAATCTATCACCAAGAAACCCCGAGCCAAACCTTGCCAAAATGCAATTTTTACGGGTCCGTCATTCCAAGCTAGCTCTATAGGATTTTAGTTAAGGGGAAATTTTAAGGAAAAGTTTGCCAGATGTTTTAAATTTATGCATGGACATGCTGTCACCGACGAACTGAGCCAAACACGACAATAACTTGCAAAGAAAAATGACGTTGCGCAAGATGGCGAAATACCTTTAAAAAAATAAAGCTTCATCGTGACGTAAATATTAAGTAATATTGTCAAATAACAATAATGATTTTAGTTCACTGGCTTGGCCCCAATAAACCTATCCAGAGATAATTCTACATATTTGTTAGTCCTTTACAATTTAAAATTGGTCCTGACGCATAAAGGAAGCAGCAGGATTATTTAATAAAATGCATGTTGGAACTCTTGTGAAGAATCAGGGCAAAATCATACCGGATACCAAAGAATGGTGTAGTGTATATAGAACATCCCTTTACCGATAACCGATCCGAACAGCCAGAAGAATTCTCAAACCAAGGCATAGATATAACATCACAGGAAGTACAATACTCAATATCTTCAGCTAAAAACAGAAAAGCGGTAGGGCAAGACGAAGTACACACTGAGGTTTTAAAGCTAATAAAAAACAAAGATTCGGTGAACACGCTGGTCAAACTTTTCTACATGATTTATCACAGAGGTAAAATCCCTAGTCACTGCCTAAAATCCAAGTTACCGTTTAAGCAACCTAATGAGCCATATGTTAAAAATATTTCTAAAGATTACCCATAAAAGAATTTATGGAAAATGCGAATCCTTTATGGACGACACGTTTGGATTTCGTGGAGGGTTCGGGACAAGAGAGGCCCTGTTTGGCATTCCTTAGTTCAGCGATCTAGGGATGTGTCGGTGCCAGTATATGCCTGCTTCATAGATTATGAGAAAGCGTTTCCTCGAGTCCAACACGTAAAGCTCATAGCTAAAAGAAGTTGGTCTAGATGACCAAGATCTAAAGATAATAGCTAATCCATACTGGAACCAGACTGCTTAAATAAAGTTTGATGGCCAACTGTTCGAAGAGGTCCAAATAAGGAGAGGTGTGCGCCAGGGTTGTATATTGTCTCCGATGTTGTTTAATATCTATAGTAACAAAATAATAGAGAATGCACTTCATAACTGCAAAGAGGGTCTGACCATAAACGGCATAAAAATCAACAACCTATGATATGCCGTTAACACTGTCATAATAACAAACACGTTGGAAGGCTTGTAAGCGTTGTTAAATCAAATTGCTGCGAAAAGTTCACAATTCGGGCTTAACTTAAATATTGGGAAAACAAAATGGATGGTCATATCCAAGTAAAAGAATATCAGAGGCATGTTAGAAGTAACTTGGGTTGCCTCCTCAATGAGAACTGGGACAACATGCAAGAAACTCGTGCAAGAATTTAACGGGCCAGATCGTCTTTTTATCAAAATGAAATCAGTGTTGTGTAGTCGCGATCTTAATATCACTCTCCGAATTTGTGTGATTCGGAAGCATGGACACTGACTGAGTGCCATGGTGTTATCGTAGAGTACTAAGATTATCTTGGATTAAGAGAGTAACTAATGTGGATTTTTTGCTTAGAAAAATAAAAATCTTGAAGTTTTATTTGCCATCAGAAAACAAAAACTTGAATATTTTGGCCATATTTTGAGAAATGACAAATATAAACTTTTAAAATTGATAATAGAAGGCAAAACTGAAGGCAGAAGAGGTCCGGGTCGTAAACGAATATCATGGCTTAAAAATCTTAGATAATGTTATGGTGTTAGTACTACGACAATTTTCCGAAAAGCAGTGGACAGGGTACAGATCGCGCTGATGATAGCCAACGTTCGAAGAGAGCATGGCACTTGAAGAAGAATTGGTCCTGGTTTTGGTTGAACCAGAACCGGAACCGGTCCTTTCGATTTGAAACAGTGACGTCACGGTTGCAACGCGGTTGTGAGATTTTAGAACCAGCCTTGGAGGTTGATTCAGCACTTTGGTTGTAAACATAATCCCTAAAATTTTGAAAAATTATAGGTATTCTTTTTTTGAGTAAAACCTTCACAAGATTATAAATGACGTCATTATTTTACAACCGTTGTCAAAATAATGACAACCAGAACCAGGACCAATTCTAAATCGAAAATCTCTAGAGTGTACGGCTCTAGTAGATCCGATGAATTTATCTGGGGCTGTATTCTTGACACCCGTGCCCGTGAGTGTGAACAAACTTCTCACGTCTCACCTGCTTTGAACCATGTGAAAAGTGAGAGAGGCAAATTCTCACCGGTGACTACTCACCTTACGGACCCACAAGAATAAGCATCCTGATATTTTTTTTTAATTTTATTATACGCACAAACCAAAACTGCGCCCGATTAGGTTGGGCTGGGTTAGGTTGAGCTGGGTAAAGTTGGCTTGGGTTTGGTCTTGCGCGGTTTCGGACCGCGCGGCTTTGGTTTGCGGCGAAAAGGCCGCAACTCGTAAAGAAACACCATGTATAAATCTAAGTAGAGGATGTCTTAAATAAATATGCCGCAATTACCTTATACATTCGCCATTATACATGCAGGCGATGACTTTTATCGCCCAGAATAATATTTGCAATTTGCATATTATTGTCTAGTTTCCTGATGACTGATATCAAAATACGACTAAGAATTGATGTTGCGCTTAGATTTCCTAACCATTCCCACGTATTACTAATTATCCGGTACCGTTAAGATGGGTTTATTTCTTCGAGTTATAACGAGAAAACCAGTGTCGTAAACTTGGTTACTCGGTATTTATACGGCTGGTCTTTGTGCCGTGAGTTATATTAGTAATAAAACATACCTAAGTAAATATTTAAAGATTTAATAATTTCTGTTTGAAGGAAGGAGCCGGCTTACTACGCTGACCGCTGATTTTACTTTCATTTATTTTGGCTACTGCAATTTAACTGAGTAATTATTTTCAGTTCAAAGGATTTTCTGGCGAAAGGATTATCATTAGACAAAAATCGTAGGAATTCATCTTCTAGTTTAGTTTGCATTAAAGCGAAAACGCAGTGAAATGGGAAAGAATTGCAGAAATAGGGCAGCTGATTGTAACGTGACTGGTCATGTAGCACTTTATTTTTCCTTTTTGTAATAACTAACGTCAAATTATGTCCTTTTATTACAAAAAGTGAACATCATGAAATTTTGAGCTGTACCACTTTCGTTTGACATTTTTTTTGGGCGTAACCAAAAATAGTTGTATTGGGACTTGGATTAGACCAGGTGCCATCCCGCACCTGGGCGCGTTGCCGCGGCACCATTGCTCAAATGGGTGTTTTTTTTTAAGCAAAATCGTATAACGTAACCACTTAATTGCGGTGCAAAATTAAAAGTATTAATCTCCTGGGTACGAATATCAAATGGTGCTACTCCAAATCTGGCCGGAAGTGCCTAGCACCAATGATTTTATACTCAAAACTCGCGGGCCGTTTACTATAGAGGCGAGTTAGTTATTGCTATATATCTTCGAGAAAAACATTGGTAGCCAAAAGGAATACCAAGTTTAATATTTCTTCTTTCCAAAATATCTCTTAGTACAATAAAAAATATAGGAGTCAAAAAATTATGGAGTTAATATATATTAATATATAAAAAACAGCGGCGCACTTGAAGTTTCTTAAAATAATTTTATATATAAAAATTTTCGTTTTTCAAACCAAACATAGTGTTTTTAATATTAGTTTTTTTAATTTTATATTTTATGTTTAGTGGTTAACATGTTGTCTCTGATTGCCTAAATTATCCGCAATTAGCTTTAAAACATATAGGGTGGGGCAAAAAATTTGTCACTTTTTGAATGTGCTATAACTTTGAACCAAATCGGCCGATTTTCGAAATTTTTGGTTGATTTTATAGACAAAAAATAAAACTTTACTAGCGCGACTCAAAGTTTGGCATATGTCAAAAATACAAGATGGCGTAGAGCTTTATAAAATGGATAAATTTAACCCCTTTGTGAGCGACCGTGGACTTGATTTTTGTCAATGAGGCAAAAGCCCCATACTTTCTTCGCCTACCGAGGTATCACTTATCTGAATTGGTTATAAGATAAAAAAGTTATACAAATTTTAAATCAGGAGTATTTAGACCAAGAATTGTAATAAACAAACGGCACCGTAAATCTAACGAAAAAAACAAGAGTTTTTTGTACTTCAGTGCAAAATAAACTTCTTGGATTTCGTTTGCTCACATAGAGGGTGGAACCTAGGACGACGCCGTTTCGTCCTTATTAGAGACTCGTCAGCTAGGTGTACCACAACAACAGAGAACCTCGGACACGCTTATGTGCCAAAGATCACGGCTCTTATGCTGCTTATACAGTGGTGGGTTTTATTCTTGGTTGTCGGAGATTCACACAGAAGGCGCCATGGTCGGTACTCGACAGAGATTCTCTCCGCTTGAGCTGTGATCTTTGGCACGATGAAGCGGCGTCGTCCTAGGTTCCACCCTCTGTGTGAGCAATCGAAATCCAAGAAGTTCATTTTGCACTGAAGAACAAAAAATCCTTTTGTTTTTTCGTTAGATTTACGGTGCCCCAGCCAACTTCCGTTTGTTTTTTAAATCGTGCAGTACGGCACTTTCGGTTGTTTTGCGATTATAATCGCATACTTGTAGACGAAACATGCATTGTAATATGTCTCTCGCAGGATCGATGCTAGGCCATGCACCTACTGCTTATGCAGTGGGTTTTATTCTTGGTTGTCGGAGATTTACACAGAGGGCGCCATGGTCGGTACTCGACAGAGATTCTCTCCGCTTGAGCCGTGGTCTTTGGCATATAAGCGTGACCGAGGTTCTCTGTTGTTGTGGTACACCTAGCTGACGAGTCCCTAATAAGGACGAAATGGCGTCGTCCTAGGTTCCACCCTCTGTATGAGCAATAGGAATGGAATAACTTCAATTTGCACTGAAGTACAAAAAACTATTTTTTTTTTCGAAAAATGGTAATGTCTGTCGGAAGGTGCACTATTTAGATTTTTTTTAGAATTTTGCTAAAAAAAAGCACCCCTTCGTAAGCTTTCTGGGAATGGTGACTTATAATCTTCAACTTTTTAAATATTTTGAGTCGTTACGGGATCGATCAAAAATTTTTTGGATCTCGTACTCATCTTCCTATCCTGGTAATAGTAATGTTTATACAAGGTATAAGCAATGATTGATCTAAAGAACTTGCATTTATCTAAAATCGTTGAAAAAAATAGACGATCCAGGTTCGTATGAGAAGTAATGTACAGAAAAAGAACACACCTTGAAATTTCCTGTGCTGCCAGTTTTTAGTCCTGCTAAAATAAAAGTAACTAGTTTACAGAAAGCGGGAGATATTTTTTGAACAAAGTTAAAAATAGAATCCATAATAATTACTAAAAGAATAAGTTCTTTATAAATAATAATAAATAAGTTTATTTATGTTTGTTCGTAAATACAATGAATAAATTACTTAAAGGATAAAACACAAGATATTCGTACAAAAACAAACAGAAACCTACAAAAGTTACCTTGCTCGTGGGCCTACTCGTTCACAAACAAATATCTCCTGTCCATGGTGACTTTAAATAACAATACTAATAATAATTTAAACACAATAGTAAAGCCAGTTATTAATAAATTTATAAGTAAACGTCCTTTTTCCTTTTTTTAACTTTTTTAATAATTGTAATAATTTTTTTTATCAATCACTGAGTGAATTTCATTTCTAGAAGTGTTTCGCAACCATTGGGTGAGCCCATGCTTGAATTGCTTTAGTGTTGGTTTGGATTTTAGACTTTCCGAAAGATGGTTATATACTTTCGGTCCTATAAATGTGTAACACCGCTGCCCAATTACTTTTTGCTTTCCAGGTGCTGTTAATTTATTTCTAAATCGAGTCTGATATCAATGTCTACTACTGTCAAAAAGTTGTCTAGTATCGAGTATTTTACTTTCTTGAAAGAGCAAATCACTGGAATACTGAAAAGGCTTGTATTATATATTAGCTTTTAAGGCATCTTATGCGCTTCCTGGTTTAATTAGCTATTTAAGATGTACGTCTAGTGGCGCCGCCTGCTTTGTTGATCATTCTACTTGTAAACATCATGGCGTCTACAAGTTGTGCAGATATTTTGTCTTAGTATTTTACTAAATATACGGGTTTAGAACAACTCATGGCCTTTTATTGTGTATAATACCAATAATACATGGTGTCAGGTGTGGGGTTAAACCTACACAAAAATTGAATTCGTAATCTTAAAGGGGAAAGATGTATTATATATTAGCTTTTAAGGTATCTTATGCGCCCGGTCTAACCATATGTATCTTATATTCCTGGTCTAATTAGCTATTTAAGATGTACTCCTAATGGCGCCACCTGATATGTTGATCATTCTAGATTCTTGTAAACATCATGGCGTCTACAAGTTATGTAGATATTTTGTCTTAGTATTTTGCTAAATAAATGCGTTTACAACAACCCATGGCTTTTTCTTGTGTATAATAGCAATAATACAAGGCCTATTAAGCATGATTTTGAGAATCCATTTTTGGGTTTTTTCTAATATATCTATATGACTTTTCAAAATGCTACTCCACGCAATATTTCCATTTTTTTGTAGGTTTTAAATTTAAAAATTAAACTTCGCATTTTTTTGCTTATATAATTTATATGCGAGTCCCACTAAGGTATTTTATTGTACTGGTCGTACTAATTTCTTGACTGTTAACTTTTAGTTTGTTAAAATTTGGCATGGAGGATTTAGTTGAAGAAAAAGGCATGAACATTTTTATGTCCCAATTTATCACTCTCCGCTTTTGTCCTAACATCCAACCAACTCTCTCCCTTACAAACCGCTCCTAAATCACCAGCAAATGCAATGCCCTCTCCATCAGTTGGAATATCAAATATGCTGTTTACATATATAGTAAAAAATAAAGGTCCAAGGACACCACATTCAACATTTTGGAACTGCTGAATTCACCATTTATCTCTATGCACTATTCTCTCCCAGTAAAGTATCTTTTCATAAAATTATACACCTGATCGGTGAATCCTAAAGAATTTAGAGTAGCTAGCATTTCCTCATGATTGACAGTATCAAATGCCTTGGCGAGATCCACGAAGGCACAAGGCCTGTCTACAATTATCAATCGCCTCGTATATTTTGGAACTTAAACAAGCCCGTGCATCCTGCGTGGATAAACCCTCCTGAAAGCCGAACTGTTTTTATATTATATATATAAGATACAACTGGTTTTTTTAGTATTTTTTCCAATAATTTTGAAATTCTTGAGAGTATAGAAAGGTCGATAATTGCCAACTTTCTCTTTGTCCCTCCGATTTGAAAAGTGGTTTTATTTTGGCCTTTTTTAACATCTTTGGAAAGTATCTTGTTCTAAATGTCAGATTGAATATATGCACTAACGGCATACATAATAAACTGCTATATTTTTTCAAAAACTGCTTCTAGATCATCTAAGTCTGGAGCTTTATTTGGTTTAAGTTCTTTAATGATCTGTAAAACTTCCTGTTGAGATGTTAAGGAAAATGATATTTTGTCGTTTAAAATTTTGTTTGGAATATTTGAGTTACATTTTTTTAAATCTTAGATGACAGTTTTTGTCCTACTCTAGTAAAAAAAATATTAAAACCGTTAGCTATATCTCTTTTATTTGTAAGCACCTGATTTTTCTCGTTTTTATCTTTTTTATTTCTGTATTTTTTTATTTGTTTTCTATTTTGTTTAATGTATTCTAGAGAGTTTTTGAAAGTTAACATTTTAGTGTATTAAGTTCTTATAATAATTTATTTTTTTCTCTATTATTGCCTTGTTGAAAATATTTGTATAATTTTTAAAATCTTTATAAAGAATATCTTTTTAAAAAAAGGATTAGCGAGGGTGTATAAGAATCATGTGTCAGATTTTTTCATCATCATTTAATCTCCTAATTCCTAGCACCGTACTGATGAGCACAAGTGCGAAATCCGAATCTACGGTTACCATTACATTTTTTGAGGGAAAGCTCGCTGTTTATTGAATATCTTTTTTGTCTATTGACACCATAAGTGCTTTGGTAGTCCAGGGGCTTCTTTTCATTTCTGTTCGTTTTAGTTTTACAGAGATGGAGCAAGCATCCAATGTTGAGTTAATTTTGACATAAAATAATTCCAGGGATTTTTCTGCATCTTGACAGTTGTATATGTAGATCCAATTGATATTTGTTAAAGTTTCGGCCAATTTTTTATGGTTAATGTCAGCAGCATTATTGGGTAGTGATCAGTTACTTTGCTGTGTAGTATGATGGGTAAAAGGTTTTGTGTAACATGCTTTGATCTGAAAAAAATATGATCTAGGCAAGTTTTGGTTTCTTCTCTACTGACTTTATTTATAGTTGAAATAAATTTGTGTGCTGAGAGGATGTTAAGATACTCCCATGTTACCAAAAGAGATTATTTTACTGTGGTGATTCAGATTATTTTTAATATATATTACTACCCCATCGCATTCATTTACGTTACCTTCATTATAAAAGGAGTCGTAGCTGGGTATATTTAGCAAATCCATACTGAATAGTCTTCTAGTTTCTGTTACCACTATGCAGTAAAACAAAAACTCATCACGGCCGCCAATAATACCTCAAGTTGTGCTAAATTTCTGTTTAAACTACGAATATTACTATGAAAAATAGAAAAACTGTTTCTGTATCTGTCATTTTTTAACAATCTTTGACATTTCATAGAGTCCTCGGCAATCACTGTGTCAACCGAATTAACTTGGAATCCCTGAACAAATTCATTAATTTTTGTCGTTAAAATGTTTCGTTAAAATGCTTTAAAAAAAACCTAAATATTGTAATAAAATTTTTTATTTTTTTAAATAATAGATTTAAAAGAGTAAAGATTGGTAAACAAGTACAATTAAAAAACATATAATATTAAAAAGCAGGTTAATAGACGATAAAATGTAAAAGAATACAGTCTATTTTCTAGGGTTGGACCTTGAGTTTTTGCTAGTCAGTGGTGACTGACTGACTGGTTTCTCTTCGGTTTTCTCCTTCTCTGACTTTTTCCTCTCCTTATTTATCCGCCTTCTTGAAAAGTACTGTTTTTCTAATTCCTCAATTATCGGGTTTAGCTCTAACGTACTGTTTGTGAACACTTCATCGAGGTTACCTGCCTTTTCTTCTATTCTAGTTTTTCCCGAAATGTCGGTCTTGATTTTTTCCAAATCACTTTCTGATGAACTTTCCTATTCGACAGATATATGCTTCACAAAGCTTGGTGGTGCCGGAACGCTATTTGATTTTTAAACTGTGGTCTCTTCCATTTGATCCTCTTCCAGTGATTCCGCTGTAAATTTTTCTCCGTTTACGTAGAGAAAAATTCCTTTAACAGGTGCTTTGTGTCCTTGAGAAATAGCAATTTTTTTATGCTTAACTCGAATTTTTCTGACTTTCCTTTCGTTTCTAGTCAAATTTTCAGAGATACTCATACTTTTTCCTTTAAGTTTACAGTGAAGAACCTGAAGCATACTGATAAATTGAGTCCCAGTAGTTTATTTTTACTGCTTATGACAAATTCAGCTCAATTGTTTGTTTCTTCGTATACCAGATTCAAAATAATGATGTTATTTATTTTTCTTCAGCGCCTTTTGTACTTGCTCGTTCTGCTGTTCTTGTTCGTGCTTGCTTTTTTTTCAATTTGTTCCCGTTTTCTTGATTCTTCTTTAGCTGTTTGTTTCAGCTGCTCAACGTATGTCTTCACCTGTTTTAATTCGTTCAGGTCTGCCTGTAACGTTTGCGTTTGTTTTTCAGTGATGGCTGTTATAAAAGCCTTCATTTGTTTAAAAAGATCTTCGTTTGCACTCATGGTAGCCAATGAGTAATTTTTCACTTTAACATGTACTCTGGTCGATTGGTAATATAGTAGGGTAATTCTTGACTGGTACCGCTTTATGGCGTTCTTATCGGCAAACTGCCGTATGTATTTTTGGACTTTTTTTGTGTGCTTGGTATAAGTTATTTGAACATAGTTAGCGATAAGGAAACTTACAGTTTATTGGTAGTATGGATAGGGCAACTTGCACTGATTCAATTGCACTAGCTTTCTATTATTAAATTGCGCTTTATCCCGTTTAATTTGCAATTTTAGTTGTCGACGACTTTATGATGGCCTACTATACTGATCTTTACCAACTACATTTTAAGCGTCAAATAACCAAATATAAAATAATAAAAAGTTCCTTAGCAATAAATTCATCCGCCATCCATGCATCGAATTAAAAATGTATAACTGTGCGATTGCTTTGGAAGGTCCTTAAAATATTAAACGTTCTAATTTATGAAAGGAGGAAAACCAATTTACCATATTTCAAACTTGGCTCATATATCATATTATCGACAAGTGTTCGAACATAAATATTATTTTCCAGCCAATAAAAAAGGCTGCTGGATTTCCCTCGTCAGGCAAAAAACCTGTCGTATAAGAATTTGTGCAAATATTTATTTAGTGAGGAAAACCATAACATGTTAGGGAAAAATGCTCGGGAGGATTTATGATGGTACTTGCTTTTTGCCTTTAGCGAAAATATATAAAAATAAAAAGTAAAGAATAATATTAATATTTTATAGTTGCTTTTTTAGCAAAAGCGGCTAAGACTCTTATTTTTTAGTTTTATGACATTTATGAGTTAACATTTTTTTAAAAAGATAATAATATTTTAAAAGTTCAAATATATAAAAATATCATAGTTTTTTTTTAAAAGATAGGAGACATTCGCTTAAATGCTGTCCTTAGCGAGAATCTAATAGTTAGTTTTAGGGTTGTAGGTTAAAAAATGATTGATTTAAAAATACGATAGGTTTAAGGGTGAATTTGAATAAAAAATACGCTTCTTCCAATTAGTTAATCTAAGAAACTGTTATTCAAATTTGTATCAAATTTTGTGCGGTGGAAGTTTAAAGCATTATCCCGGAGCCATTCACGTGATTTTGCAGAACTTTAATTTTTTTACATAATTTTTTTTTATGCCTTCATCAAAAACATGATTTTAGTAACTGTCTGCTGATAAGTAAAGCATGGCTTTTTTGAGTACCGATGCAAAAAAACTTTTTTTGATCACGGGTGCAAAAAAGATTTCTGTCCATTTTTTACTCCAAATTAAAGAGAAATAGCGGAGTCTAGTAATATTGAAAATATCTAATTATTCTTGCCTAAAAACTAAGCAATTTCCGATAGTTTTCACCAAGTATTTACGAAAAAATAATTTAAAAACGTCGTCAAAATATCAAACTGTCAAAGATTAAAATGTCGCAACAATGAACATCACCAAGTAAAAAGGCACATCGCTATATAGTGTAAAAGTGGTGTGTTACGAGAAGTGCTCCTCGTTCGAGATTTTTCAAAGTATTTTCCTGTTTTTCTTGGATTTTTCAATAAAGGTATTAAAAAAATAGTGTTAACAAATCGCGGCTAAACAGTGCTTTTTTTACTCGCGTTTGTAAATACCTCGCTGCTCTCCTTATTTAACACTTGTAAAAAAAGCACTATGTTAGCCACTAATTGTGAAAACTACTATTTTGGATCATAAAAATGTTTAATTCATGGTAAAAATTATTGATTATTTTACAAATTAAATAAAAACAAAACATATATTTTTTTAAGAAACCACGCGAATGGTCTGTGGGGGATACCGATGTGCGGTTTATCTGTTTAACAAAACGAACTGTTTTTAGATTCAAAATTACTCTTTAGCCAACTACACATCATAAAATTAACTTTTGCGTCATTTTAACATTCACCAACTGACAGAGTTTAACTGTCCAAATACGTTTGTTTGAAAGTTTACGTTACGTTATTAAACACTAAATCCATCAATTTTACAAAAGCCCCCAGAACCCTGAAATTTAAAAAATTTGACCTAAATTTTTGCAAGTCATCGAAAGTTTTCTTCGGTTCCTAAGACGAACAGCAAACGTCAAAATCGTTTTAAAGTTAATTTTATCCTGAACGCAAACTGCTTAAAATACCCTAAAACGAAGTAAATGATGCTTCTTTCCGTGTAGGTCGCTAATGGCTCGCTGCACAGTGGTACACGTCCCTATTTCTTTTTAAAATAAGTGTCATTTATAAAATGGTTGGGCGATACAAATAGCACGAATCAAAATTAGTAAATAATAAACTAAACAACTTGATAAAATAGGAACTCAAGTAACAAATTTTTGGATTAACCTAATGGTTAATTAAGCAAACCAGAAAAATCGAGATGTTAACCAAATTAGCAAGTAGTCAGAATTTAAAAACTTAAAAAAATGTCTATATTTTTTTTTTGTTTTGATATATAATACAGTTTCCTGTAATTATTTGTAGTAAGTAATAATAAAATAACTAAACTGTTTTTTTCTATTAATGGAAATTCAAACCTGATTTCCGCAACAGAACACTGTGCGCCAACGGTTTCTCAAACTTTATCTGACAGGGCTTCAACTTGGCACATTTATCTTGCGTCGGCAATCTTGTCGGATGCTAATGATGAATTATTATGATGTTGGGTTTCGGCTATTAGCTACATTATAAAGGAAGAGCTAAAACAGATTGTCATATTGTCGACCCGCCAAATTTATATCGTTTGCTATTTGACTCTCCAATATTATTGGATCACTTTCAAAATCATGAATAAATGATGTTATTGTAGGCCAATTTTTTGGGCTCAAATTTATTTCTTTTATTAGCAGTAATAGGTTATTGTTCTGGCATTGTTTATACTGAGAGCCTTTTTTACTGGTTTAAAATAATAATGTTAATCTGGGTACCAAACCAAAACAAGCAATATTTTTTAGAAGTAGGTATTCCAAAGTTTGCAAACCACTTTTTCGTTTTTTAACAACCTTTTCTTTTGTTTCAGAATGACACCATGCGTCTCGTATGGGCTTTCCACAAAGAAGAGCCACTAGGAGGTGCCGTTGGTCCAAAATCTCTTCCACGACACGACAAAGCGTCCAGAGGTGCTCAATCATTGTTTCTGGTCCAACGCGCTGATCAAGATGCTCCAACTCAAGAAGAATCTGCTAGGGTCTGGGAATTGAGAAACCCTCCAGTTGAAGTTCCCACCATACCGGGTGAGATGCTGCATTGGTGTAGAGTATTCCGAATACCTCAGAGTATTAATAGAAAGCACCATTTAATAAGGGTAAGTTGATTTCCAAAATAAACATTTTTTGAATAAGCTTCTCAGGGTAATTGCCAAAAATATTATTATTGCTTATATACTATATATGACATTCTATAAGAAGCTGTATACTCTTTGACGGATATTTTTAAGAAATTTTAAAATCATGTATGTGATACAGCTTTTATTAAAATTCCATAGTATTCCTAATAATACATTTTAAATTAAGAAAATATTGAGCCCGCTATATATTTTCAATTAATTTAAAATTTAAAAACTTTTGTTTTGAAACCATACGAATATATAGAATTATTTAATCTTTAAAATCGAAAAACCTAATAAATTATTTAAACTGTCGCGTTATAACAAAGTCAAATATTCATGCAGGTCGAAGTTGCACTTTCATACGATATTCGGGACGATTTGATGTATTTTAGATGTAAAGACTGTTACCAACTTAAGTATTTATTGCAAAGTAATTATTCATATCTTTTATTTGTATATAAATAAAAAATTAGTAATACAGGCTTTCTTGTGACTGATTATAAAATATTATGAAATATTATGTCTACGTTTCGAAGATGTTGCCTTCTTTATAAAATTAATTAAATCAGAAACTGGTTAAATAAGAAAGAGCAACCGTTCTCCATAGGTTTACAATTCCGTTTCGATATATAAATAATAAAATGGAACTGGTGTTCGGAAAGTTCGGAAAAGTTGGTACGTTTTCCTTTATACACGAGAAATTTCCTTTACAGTGCCAAGCTTTTATTTAATTTTAAAGGCCATGAGAGAAATTCTAGAGAAAACGCGGATTTATCTTCCACGTGTCAGAAGAAACGGCTCATTCTACGTTTTCGAATGTAAATTGGTTAGCTTGAATCTAGATCTATATAATAAAGGTTGCTATATTTTGTACAGGATATTACCAAGGAAAAAATGTTTTTGTCCATTGGGGACTAAAAACGCATTTTAGTCCTTCAAATAGTACTTTTCATCTCTAGGGACTAAAAATAAAATCCAGACAAGGCAATACGGTACCGTTTCTTTGGTTGACTTGGGTCGGGTTGGGTTGGGTGGGGTTGAAACGGAGAAATAACAGTGGAATTACTTTTCGTAAAACTTCTGCGATTTGACAGGCAGTACCTTCATCGCTTCCGCTGCATCTTCGTCGATGTACATTTGTGTTAAATTTTTGAGACTTTTGAAAATCTTGACATAAAAGTCTATCACTTGTTACCAAGTACCTTGGCAACCAACTATTAATGAAGCTATCTAAGCGACGCCTTCAAGGCCTCTCATCGACTATTGTTTTAGTGAGCTTTAGTCCAGATAGGCGGCCATTTTGACAATCAAGTCATGTAATACCTGTCAACAGTGTCTAAAATGGCGGCTGTTTTGGGCCGAAAGGGCACTAAATCGGAAATAGTTGAGTGGCCTGTATCTCGTAAGTGTCGATCTAAGAAAATATATTGTGTAAATTTTGTTAGACAGATATGCCAATTTTGTGTGACTAGTGGCTATTTTCTTTTCTGTCAAAATTTCTGAAATATTTTATGAAAATATACCTTATGCACATTATTAACTGGAATTTTTTTCTGTATTAATAAGTGAAAATTATTGGAAATCGCATGAAATGTGGCAAAAATTTCCACGGAAATCGCATCTTATATCTTTTTTCCTCTGATAGAAATATGCAGTTTCACTCGGTATATTGTCTATCATAATATAACGCGTGCATATCAAATTTCCTTTTCGGAAATTTTACATGCACTAGGTATATTACTACTGAAAACCAATCCTAAAAATCCACGAGACCAAAGTGTCTTTTTATTACTCGGCGGTCCACAAACTTTTCACTTCGGGAAAAAGTTCCACTTTAGTCCCTAGCTATATAATGTTATGTTAATATATATATATATATATATATATGTATATATATATATATATATATATGTTAAAATAATAATAATAAAGCTATCTTATCGGTTGTTAAAATAAATAGCAACCAATTGGGCAAGGTCTGGTTTATCAGTTTTCCGAAAAAATGGGTGCCCTGTTCTTCCACCTAACCGGGTGTTTAATTTAGTATATTTTTACTATTTTTTTTTTAGCTGAAACCAGTTTGTATGTGTACTGTTCTTTACTTGTCTTTCTATATACTTTTATTGTATAATAGTGTTTGCAGGAAAAACAAGTTAGAATAACTAAAAATTAACTAAGTAATCTAGGTTGAAAGGTAATAGAAAAGTTCTTTCGTGCATACATCTTACGATATAATCTATTATAAAGTTAAGACTTTTCTCATCTTGGACTATTTTAGTGAATAGCAGAGTAAATAATGTATATAACTAGTTGCTAGAAAATGCTCAAATCATGTCGATTGTATTGAACGTCTTTGCACCAAGATTGTTCTATAAACTTAAACTTCTAAAAAAAATACAATTATGTGCTAAGTAGGTAGTCTTATTACCTATCAAACGACAGTAAAAAAGTTTTTACTTTCTTATGTTTATTGAGTAAAAATAAGGAATAACCAAATTTCAGCAACAAAAGAAAAATAATTTTTTGAATGACCGTAATACTGACTAATACATAATGCTTTGTGCTCTGATATTTATATTCTATAAGAGCCTTCGAACTCACCGGGATTAAGGGGGTAAGATAGGAATAAGGAAAGTACTTTATATAGTCAATATTTGTTGTTATTTTATTGTATATAAAAAGATGTCTTTCAGAGAGCTCCTCTTATTTAATTCCGCCAGAGGTTACCTTTTAAAATCCAATCGAAACTTCTTACTGTCGTTTGATAGGTGATAAGAGTAACTATTTAGCAAATAATTGTTTTTTTTAGAGTTTAGTTTTATAGAAAAATCTTGGTGCAAAAAAGTTCAGTACCATTTTCTTCAACTTATTGTATTTTTCTTTAGAAACTATAAGTGTTGCAAAAAAAAGTTGTAACGTTTTTTTATCGAAAATATGTTCTCTCCCAGGTTCCTCACCACTTTTTCGGAAAATATATTTTTTTAACTAACAGCATTAAAATTCAAAATGTGACAAGTTTTCCGTTTTTTAAATATTTCAATTACGTTTATAAAAAATGGTTAGTACTACAAAAATGCTTATGTGACTTTTTTTTGTCTAGAATAGAATGCGCTATAAGTCCAGTTTTTTTATTTTTGCAAAATATTTTTTTTTACATTTTGGGAAAAAATGACATATTTTTGACAGGTTCTGACAGTATGGAATATTTTAATTTTTATCAGAATAACTATTTAGAGACGTCATCTACAAAAAATATACCTTTCGAAAAGAGTATATTTTTTTTCTTAAAATCAATCAAAAAGTGAACTGTGAAAGGGCTGTAAACTAAGCCCTGTCAAGGGCTTCTTACACAAATGCTTTTCGTATTTTGTTGCATTGTTTTTATTTCGTAACAGTCAAAAACAAATTTCAACAGAAAAACACCTGACAAAACAAATTTGCGGGATCAATTTCAGAAAGAATGACTTTCTATTTACCGAAAGTTGCCACGGTAAGTTTTGGGCTATAACACAAAACGAACGAGACACACTCACAAAGCGCCTTTTTCGGCAAAAGTCGACTCTGGAAAAGTAATGGAAACAAATACACAATAACTTCTCGCCCTCGAAACTTCGTTTCCTTAGTAAACTCTGGTAAATAAATAGCCGTTTGTTTGTTTGTACACCTGAAAACCACGAAATCCAAGTACCAACACTTCTTAATACAAAACAAATTTCACTGCCTTACCTATATATCAAAATCTGTCGAAAAACCATTTTTGTAAATTTAATAGTTTTTAAAAATTGTTGGTGTCAGCTTCCAACCAAACCATATATAACTACTAACCCAGTTTTGATAAGAGTTTCACTACTGCGTTTTTTTTATCCCTGGATTTTGTCTCATCAAAATCGGTTTACGAAAACAAAAGTTTATAGATTAAATAAAATCGGAAAAAGGCGTTAGCAAAGCAGTAATTCGACTGGATAAATGGGTTTGAGGGGAAGAACGAGCAGGAGGATGTAAGAAAAATGGTAGGGTGGGGCAGGGAAATAAGGCAGTGCTGGGAAGGGAAATCGGGTGATGGATGGACGGGATAAAAGGCGGGGGGTAGAGTGGTAAGGAGAAAGGAGCCGGGAAGGGATAGAAGGGTGAAGGCGGTGGTGGAAGGGGCCCGCGGTGGAGGAGAGGAAAGGCTACAATTTTAGACATGTAACTAATAAAAACGTAATTGGAAATCATCTTATTGTTTTAAAAGGATTTAATTGTATTAGACTAGGATAAGATTCTGCCATACGACTGCTAAGCGACGAAGACAGAATCTTGGTCCAGCGTTTCAGTGATTTCGGTCCAACATTGTAAATTTCTGAACCAATCTGCTCAATGTATATATTATTATAAGTTGACCAAAGATAGTGTTACCACTTAATCCTCAGTGCATGCTGACGATTCGACTGTTGGGAAAGTATTAACCATTAACCTTCTGAGGCCGCAAGCGGCCCGACCTGATTTTCCATCTGAATTTCACGAGCTTCTTCAATCTGAATAAATTCTTAACATGTTGTTTATTTTATATTGACGTATGCATGCAAAACTCATGTATTTTAGTAGTCGTAAGTCCCAAGCTATTAAGAGTCTCCAACAAGAAATGGAGTCCGTGCACCAAGAGAAAATTTCATTTTTGTCCTTAGGACTTTCTAAAAATTTCGTAACAATAGATTTTGCACAAAATATTACTTTTTTGATAAAAAAAATATTAAAAAAAAACCGAAGCTGAGGAAATTATTCTAAAATACTTAAATTCAATATTTTATTGTAAACCAAAAAAAAGTTTACTGAAAATTTTATTGTGATAAAAATATCTTGAGAGCCATAATAGTAGTTTTAACAACTATTGGCTAAAATAGTGTTTTTTTTTACAAGCGTTGGTTTAAATAACGAGCGTTGCGAGTTATTTAAAAACGCGAGTAAAAAAAAGCACAGTTGTTAACATTATTTTTTTTAATACCTTTTTTAAAAAATCCAAGAAAAACAGGAAAATACTTAAAATCTTGAACGAAGAGGACTTCGCAACACACCATCTTTACACTATAAATCAAGGCGGCTGGTAAATGAAATAACAATCGTTTCCATAGCGATGTGTCTTTTTACTCGGTGACGTTCATTTTTGCGATATTTTAATCTTTGACAATTTGATATTTTGACGATATTTTTAAATGATTTTTTCGTAAATACTTGGTAAAAACGGGCGGAAATGGCGTAATTCTTAGGCAACAATAATGATTTATTCGATATTACTTTTTTCCGCTATTTCTCATTAACTTTGGGTAAAAAAAGGACATAAATATTTTTTTTCACCCGTGATCAAAGAAAAAGTTTTTTTGCATCGGTAACCAAAAATGCCATGTTTTAGTTATCTGCAGACAGTAAAGTCATGTTTTTGATGAAGGGATAAAAAGAACATTTATTTGAAATAATTTATAAAACTGAGGTAACAAAAGATTTTTATTTGATAATATAAGCTTAAACAATTAATAAAAAATACAACCTTTATTTGATAATTTAACTTCAATATATAAGAAACCTTTTTTAGCAATTAAATATTTTTTTAAGAAAATTCAACCACAGCAAGATAAAGATTTCTAGCATACCTGAGATTTTCCCTCGCATTAATTTTGTATTTTGACCAGTACTTCAAAAACTCCCGGTGAACCTATTCACCGGCCAGCTCCGACGAGGTGCCCAATCCAAAATCTAGGTAATCCAAACTGTCGTCCAAGTGATGGAAAATAACATGGATTTTTAATGTTTCTGTTACTTCTGTGGCAATAAATTAACTTTTTAAAACTCCTATTTGTTAAGTTCCGCAGTATCGAGTCGCTTACATGAATGACTTTGAATGACTAAACAAATGGTACGACCAGCAATGAAAGAGGTTTCGGCACGCATTGCTTTTAAAAACTAAACCTTGACGATCAAGGCCAAGTTTTTGAAAGCAATGCGTGCCGAAATTTTCTCAACAAATATTGAAAACTATTAGCCCATTGGTGGTCGTAACATTTGTTCAGTTATTCAAAGTCATGGACTGCATAGTGCAAATCAGTTTTTCAAGTAAACGACCCGATACTGCGGAAGAAACAAGTAGGCGTTTTAATTATTATATTAAAATGTTTTTTTCCATCACTTAGCCGACAGTTTGGACTACATAGATTGTGGATTGGGCGCCTTTCGGAGCAGGCCGGTTGGCGAATCGGTTGACCAGGAGTTTTTGAAGTACTCGTCAAAATACAAAATGTTGTTGTTAATTATTGAAAGTTGAAGTTTTCAGTACCTAGTTGCTAATTGTTTAAGCTTATATTACCAAATAAAAATATTTTGTTATCTCAGTTTTCTAAATCATTTTAAATAAATGTTTATGATTCTCAGAAAATATTTCTATGTCCATAGCATCAATTTTCATGAAATTTTTGTTTTGTTCTACAATAAAATATTGAATTTAAATATTTTGAAATAATTTAATCAACTTCCGTTTTTCTTAAATTAAATTTTAAAATAAATAATATTTTGTGCAAAATTTCAAAAAAGGTATCAGCTAGGATTTCATGGAATTAAGTTTTAAGCTTACGGAATGGTCCCTAACAATTATCACAAGACGAATTTTGGTGGCATTTTCATGTGTCCTACAGTCCATTCAGGCACACCCTGAGTAGGTAATATTTTTTAAATTCCTGACCTTTCCAGGTTTAACGACAGAAGATGATCAAAGAAGTTTTGCAAAAATTAAGATTCTTAGTTCAGTCTTAATCAACAATTTCAGCACCAATTCCAAACTGAGTTTACGTTATCCTCACCACTGACTTCAATTAACTTCAGCTTAAGCTACCCTTTGAAATCAACAGCCAAGCGATCCGAAGCTTAAATGCTATTGCCCAATTGATAACATCTGTTTTAGAGATTATAGATTAAGTGTCCTGTACAGTATTAATAATGCCGTTGGATGGGACTTTTGCAACTCGAGACTTTGACAGCAAAACTTAATTGATATTGGTAACGAACGTTTTTCATTTTGTCTTGCAAACAAAATACATAAGGAACTTTTTAAAATCCGTCCTTCCAGTTTCATAATAATCTATGTGACCACTAGAATCGTTCTGAAGAAAATGTTTGCTATATCCAAAATGGGTCTTTTAATCCTAATTATAATTGGTAAACATTTTCCAATACATTTTTAATAAATCACAGGGTGACCACTTGTCGTAAAATCATAATTTGTCATAATTTTTGAAGATCTGTCCTAAAACCGTTCTAAAATTGGTTGTTATAAAAATAATAAAATTTGACAATCAACCATTTGCGGATCACTATTTATTAGGACAGTTTTGTAATTTTACAAATTATATTTTGCAAATAGCAACTGTATACAATGATTTGGTGTATTTAAAATGATTAACCAAAAAGTACTAGGTCATGTTTAACCTTATTCGCTCTAGAGATGTGTCGTATTTATATAAACAGACTATTACAGTGACTGAATTCTGCTATGCCATGATCTTTCTTTGTTTTATGCTTTTGAAAAGAGATGCAGAAAACTTAACCTAAAAAATTGTGTCCAATAGCGGCTTTGTGTTGAACAACAAAATATAGCTCTGACTGGCAGGAAAAATATTCCTGGCTAATACAGGATGAAAATGATTTTTATTCTGCTTATTGCAAGTAAGTTGCAAAAATTTTAAAATTGATGAAAGTGGCATTGGTCAAGTCAAGGCTCACGGAAAAGGCGTTTTTATGTAACGTTGTTCCTTTTATATTACTGTGTTTATGATATAACATAGGTAGTAGTTAACTGTTGACTAAATAGTTTTCTAAAATCAAACAAAATTAATTAGTAGCTAAAAGTGAATGATGTCCAGGCTATTTTATGTACGGTTTATTTGATGTTTTTTTTTGATAATACACGATTTTTTATATCGTTTGGTCTTCCAAGTCTGGCAAGTAAAAAGTTCTTTAAGTTAAAATTCACATAATATATTCTCATAATTTTTCCGAAAAAATTTAATAAATTCATAAAAAAAGTAACGGTTTCGTCAGTGGTCACCCTGAAATCACTTTAAATCCGAAAAAGTTATTTTAGGTGCGAGAGTTTTCAACTATTAGCACTAATTAACTAGAAACCTATAATAATCAGTGCTCATTATCGTGCAAGTCAAGGTCAAGTGTTTTTTCATATTGTTTTCGGTCAAAAATGGTACGCTTCTCTGAAAAAATCACTTGAGTTGTATGATTTAACCGAGGATCAACACTGATCATCCGTCCTTTATGCATACGATATAAAGGTCATAAGAAACTAGCAATCATTTTCTAATGCTATTAGACACGCAAAAAACTTCTTTCTCGAATCATCTAATATAATATCCTCTTATGTTAGAAAAAATTGTTGTTCACATTTTGTCGGCCTCTGTAGCGTAGTGCGTAGCGGTGAGGGGTAGCGTTTTGCCCGCCGCACTGAGGGTCCCGGCTAGGTGAATGAATATTTTGTGTTTGTCCTAATCCATATTGGGCATCGATCCTAAAATGAATGGAAAGTTCCATTATAAAAAAATATATTTAAATTTAATAACTCCCCATATTACGTTGGTAAACTGTTACATGTTTGTGCTAACAAAAATTCTATACTACTCTACATAATCATTGGAACAAAATCATTATTAAAAGATTACCATCTCTTTAAAAACACTTTTACTGTTACCATTAGTAGAAAGAATCAAAATAAAGTTTTAAGGTAAACAGTAATAATGGCTGAATCATTTTTAGCCATTATTAGTGTTTATCCATGATTACCGAAAATTGTTTTTTTATGTCCCCCGTAGTCATACTTCTTATGTTGTTGTTAGCAGCGAGCTAAGCATTTTGATCAATTAATTTTGAACGGACTTATTAATTATTAACATAACCAAAGAAAAAGATTAAGGGCAGTAATTATTACCGAAAATTATTTTTTTTTTAATGTCCACTATGTGTCATACTTCTTATTGTTGTTAGCACCGAGCTAAGCATTTTGATAAATTAATTTTGAATTAATTTGAATTAAGGGCAGTAATAAGCATTATTAACTTCATAGTAACCGATTTTAACGGAGAAATAATTCAACGAAAAACTGATTTAATAAAATAAAGGTAGTTGAAATAGTTGTTTATACAACTAGAGGCTAAAAGAGTGCATTTTTATGGGTGGTAAGCAAAAAACGGACGTAGATTGTATTTAAAAAGCAAATAAATAGCACATTTCAGAAGCTAAAACACAATAACCTCTGGGCTTTTATTTTTAAATGCAGGGGAAGAGAACGCTTCCGGGAATTATTGGTCACATTACCTCTCCGAAAAAAATAAGTACTATTCTTAACAACTCGAAATCACACATGATTCACGGTTGCGTTGCCGCATGTTTATTAGACTTTCTTTATGCTCAACCAACCAAAATAAATTTCGAGTACTCTTTGCTTACAAAACTTTACTTTCCTATAAAATAACTTTATAAACGCATATACAGGGTGACAATTTGAAAACTTACAATGGCTATATTTTTTAAAATACGCAAAATTTAAAAAAAAAAAACAAAAAATACGTTCCTACGAAGTCGAGGGGCGAATATGCCTGACACATTTTTCAGACTACCCCCCCCCCCTTAAAGCTGTTAGCGCTAGCCCCATCCACTTTAGCACTAGCCTACTTGTGATACCCTCTTCGAAAGCCTATGAAAATCGCTTTTCATCGATACTAATGACAGTTGGATTTTTTCAAACACTAACCTCAAATTTTTGAAAAGCCCTAATTTGCATTATTTTTTTTACTAAACAAGTACTTTAATTTTCGCCGAAGATTTCTGAAGCGTAGTTCTCTCTAGAACTCTCAAAACACCTGCACAACATAATTGACCCCCGGCAATCTCCTTTCCACCACTGGGATTCAATGCCATGTACAAATAAATATCAAATGCGTGCACAATTTCCCAACAATTAATTAGGCCCGGTCATAAAACTCAGAAATACTTGTTAACTTGGCCCGGAGGAGCTAGCCGTTTTGTGAGGTTTAATGGGATTTGGTGGGTTCTAAACAAAAAAATCCTGGTAATGCTAACTTCATACGCTCCTCGCGCTCCTTTAAAAAAAACTTTGTCAATACTAACTTGTCACGGAAGTAAACACTACCACCCTTGTAACTGGCACACAAAATAATTCGCCTTCCTTTTTAATTCACCATACTAATATGGTATGAGGGACTATTAAAATTGCGAAATTTTGACTTTTCTTAATAAAAATTAGTTACTAAGGTTCCAAAAACACTTTAATCGACGAACAAAAAAAATTGTCTGTCGGTGTGTTGTCTGTTGTGTGTATACACGAAAACTCAAGAACGCCTTAAGCGATTTCAACGAAATTTGGCACAAAAATCCTCTATCGGCTGACCATGAACTGATTAACTTTTGGGTAGGTCGATGGGGGAGACGAAGAGGGAGAAGGGGGATAAAATATTTTAGAAAATTGTAATTTTATATTAATATGGACTACAAATTTTGTCATAAAGTCCAAATTCGTGGGAGCTTTAGTTTCCGAGTTATTTGAAAAAAACGTTAAAATTTATAAAAAAAACATAACCTTAGAAGTAAAGCAGCTATTGATATGCGGTTTTCAGATTTTGGTTTTCGTAAATATTACCCAAAAATTATGTTGTAAGGTTCAAATATTTCAAAGCTACGGTTTTCGAGATACTTTCATTTCTTTTCAACATAAAATAATTGATTATATGGTAAACTATCCGTGCTTTCTAGCACCAATTTATTTAAATAGTATGGTACAACGACTTTTTTCAGAAACAGTGGACAAAGTTCAAATAGCGTTGATGATAGCCAACGTTCGTTTGTCAAAATACAATATTTCAATACCCCCGCAAAGTTTCTAAATTGTAGTAATACTTTTTTAATGTTTAGTTATTTTTACTTAAATATATTTTGTCCTTTATACTTACAAAACTGCATTTTGGAACTAAACTTTTTCTTTGTAAAAGATATAGTTTTTATGTTATTAAATTTTAATGCACCATAACGGGTGACCTTGGGCGTGATGTCGGAGAGGCGAAGACAAATAAAAATTTTCACAACAAATTTACGACAAAAAAACGACAATTAATCCATATCTCAAAAGTGCAAGTTAAAAGGAAGTTAGTGCTAACTTCCGTATGAACTTAGCGTTACCAGGGTTTTTTTAAAAACGGAGCGCGACAAAATTTTTTCTTTCACGACAAATTTACGACAAAATAGTAATGCTAACTTCATGGACGTTAGTGATGATGATGATGATTCATTTGTGAGTGTGCTAGTCTGGCACTGTCCACCGCGACCAGTAGCGGGTCTATTGTGGCTCACTTTTGAGATTTTTTGTTGCTGCAGAATATTCAGCCCCTTAAAGAGGCTCCCAACTTGCTTTGGTAAAGCATTTTTTAGATCCGGCGCATCGATCTGTGGTTTGCCGAAAATAAGTTGACGTTGACGTGCAATGGCCGGACAATCACACATGTCTGGCCGTCTCGTCCTCCTCCATACAAAACCTACATTCGGTGTCCTCACTTAGACCCTTTCTGTGTTATGTTACTTTCAGCCTGCAGTATCCGTTATATAGATCCGCACCTCTTCCTGCAGGGTTCTGTAATGAACTCTTTGGAATGTGCCAGTGGTGAATGTGTTGTATGCTATTCCAAGGGCTGGTTCGGGGTCAACGAAGACTGCGGCGCGCCAGCTGGTCGCCAAAAAAATAGTAGTCATACGGAACTGTCAAAAATAGTGCCGACTTTATTAAAGTCACGCTATAATGCCCGGATAAGTATCTAATAAATTTAAATGTCTTTATGCACTTTAGGGATTAAAAGTGCACTTTAGGGATTAAAAGTGCACTTTAGGGATTAAAAGTGCACTTTTAATCCGTCATTTTAGGGATAAAAGGGACACTTTTAATCTCTCAGGGATTAAAAATAATTTAAATCCCTGGGGGATTTAAAGTAAATTTTTCCAAATTAAACAATAATTTTAATGACATTTTATTTATTTGTTAAAATATATGAACGAAAAAAATAATTAGCATATGCATTACTTAAATCTAGTTTTTATTATGATATATATTTACATTTACATTTACTTGGGTGTAATTTGCAAGGCTTACGATGGGTGGACAGTTGGAGGCAACATTTTTAGTTATACACATATTATGCACATACATAGCAGTCGCCGCTGCCGTTGTCGTCTTATTTTCTGAAATTGATCTTCCTATGGTTGATGCTGATGCCATATCGACATCGGAGTAGATATTGGTGAAAATTTGTTTGACAACATTCTTCTTTTGATACAATGAATTTTCAACATAACCTTTAGCAACCGAACTGCTTTTCCAGCCACCATGTCTTTTCAACACATCTATAGTTGCTCCCGAGTCGGCAAGTAAAGAAGCTGATGATCTGCGAAAACAATGCCCAGTATATAGATTTGCGTCTGATAGTCTCAAGTAGCCAGCAATTCTCCTTGGTAGCTGTCCAAATGTATTTTTTTCCTATGGGCTGACTCATGCCTTTCCCATTTTTGTAAGACGTAAAAAATCGTGTATGCTGTGTAGGTGGTCTTAGACCAATATATTTTCTCACCATTTCCACTACATTCGTAGAGTTTTAACCGGACGTTTTTATCACAAACGAGCGATCCTTGCCTGATTTTGTGCCCCGTAGGTTTACCAGAAAAAAGCTTACATGGTCCGAGACATCGCTGCAGTCTACCTGGCAGAGCTCCTTAGTCTCCTGTTAGTAAAGTAGTACTATCAGGAAAATACTCAACTTTTTCGGCTTATAATGATCGTTCTGTCTCTTTAGAAATGCCGTGAGTTTACTATATTTGCTGATGTCGACGTTTGCTTCAGATATTGTCCTGGCTTTAATCATGGAATATTGGCTCCATACAGAAGACGCCTTGAGATTCTTAGACTTCTGTAGGAAGTATGCCAGGAGCACCTTTTCATCCGTAAAATTCTCTGCATGCTGTTTAGCGCACCATTTTCGGTAATCACGAAACTGTTTCTTGTAAACCTCGCGAGATTTTTATGGAAGAGGGCTAGCGATGGCCTCGTCCGCGGCCTCTTCAATGTTCATTTTCAAAAAAAATGCTGTAATATTTTTCTGGACTCACCGTTTGGTGACGCCGTTTGATAACAAAAACTGACTGACATTCGTTTTGTACCATAGCAACACTTCCATGGCACAAGAAATTTTGAGTGAATCCACCATGCCAACAACAATCAATGAAAACTATCAGTATTACGAGCTGTCAATCTTGAAACTAGAGTACCGTTAAGTCGTCTACTGTTAGTTTTGTGATTTTTTGTTTTTAGTTTCTCGCATTCTAAAGTGCATAAAATAGTATATAAACCTCGTGACTAAAGTGAAAAAGAGGCCCTTTAGTCCCTAGGTTTATAATGTACTATTAATTATATCTCCTTTTGGTTTTATTGCACTCTTCTTATTTTTGCAATATTTAGTAAATCCTAATTGGTAACATGTGTGTCAAACTAATGCCCAATTGCTCTGCGTTTGCTCTAAGGATTCCTTTGCGCTAAGGATCTCTTATCGGTCGTAAGTTGCTGATTTGGTTTGATCAGCATTTCTTTGTAGTCTAAGGAATACCTAAATTTGAGATGCCAGATATCGAGTCTTAAATCATCCTTAGGAGAGAATTCTAACCTCATTTATTATCAACTCGAAAACGGTAAAAAAAATAAACATGGAATTTTTGAATGACGATTTGCATGTGCTGAATATAATTAAAAATGGTTTTGCCAGAAGGGTCTAGATTTAGATTTAGATTTTTTCAAAGTTTCCGGCTAACCAAACCAACAGTTCGAATTATTTTGCCACTCATAGAAGACCAGTTGGAGTTAGATGGAGGACGTTTCGGGTAAGACTATGACTTACAAATTAGGACCAGTCAATGCAGAGACAAGCCCACATTCAATTTAATTGCCATGATGCCCCAAGTTTTTTTGTTGTTTTATTAGTTTAATTAAAATAAATATCAGTTGATGATGCCCCAAGTTTATTTTCTAGAAACAATACACCTGTCTCTTCAATTAACCCTACGATTATGTGCCACTGGACGGCATCTTTCTAGCATTGGTGATTTTAAGGCCAATATACAGGGTGGATTCTTTAAATGGAATGGTGCTTCTAGCGGGTTAGAATTTGGTTGAATAAAAAAATCCAAAAACACGTCAACTATGGCAATTTTTTTTAAAATAGGAAACCCTGTATATTTTGCAATTTTTGAAATCTGCAAAAAATGCTCTCTTCAGCAGTACTACACAGTAGGATCTATCGTTTACGATAATCAAGATATTTTTATCTAAATCTGTATGAAAAACGTCGATATTCATTCAAATATCCCCCGTAAAACAAGGCATAGACAACAATTCCATGCAAGTTTAAATGCATCTATCTTGGAAACCATAAGAGATAGAGTATTAGTGTGTGTGGTATTGTCAAAAAGATAATTTTTTTTAGAATTCAAAAATGTCAAACTATACAGGGTGTCCTATTTAAAAAAATATATTTTTTTGCCATACCTCGTAAACAAAACGACATAAAAAAAATCCAAGATAGCACGATGAAAAAAATTTAAAAAAAACGCAGTGTTTTTAAATTTTTTTATAAAACCAAATTCTAACCTGCTAAAAGCACCGTTCTGTTTAAATGACCGTTACTGAAGCTGAAAAAATTAATGTAAAAACTGACGCAAAGAATAATTAATAATAAATAATAATTATAATAATAATAATAATAATAAATAATAAAAACAAATAATGGTTTTATGACAAGCAGCGCCATCCAGTGATTGAACTTATAACAAGATTTAATGCTATGGAAAACTTTTTTTTGGCCAGAGTAAACCAATATAATTTAAGGTATACTTAAAAATTATGTATTTCTTTAATACTCATTACTTAAGCAAATCGCAGAGCAAATGGGCATATAGTCAGAATTATTTTTGACAGTTCCGCACGTTAAACAAGTACTACATATTTTTAGGCACTTTACGCATCCGTCATGAAATTATTGAAAGAAATCCTCGCGTTTTCAGAAAAGTTGCACTTAAATTTTTACGTTCTAGTGCTCTTATACAACTATAAGGAAGAAAACACGGTTTTATCAGGACTGATTATTATGAAGACATTGAAGTTAGATCGTGCTCGTCTTAGTTGACGTGGCTATCCGAAACCCACCTACGAACTATCCGGCCAGAGCTTTTTTGGGCGGGGTGCTGTCAAAATAATGTCCACTTTTTCAGTGTTTGCGTCAACGTTTGTAAAGACCTTTAGTAAAGAGCGGCAATAGTTTTAATTATGTCAACTTTACAGGTGGCAAAATATGAGCATGTTTAGATATGAAAGCAATGTCAAAAATAGTAGCAAGAATATTAGGTAACTTAAGGACCATCCATAAATTACGTTACGCAGCAATGTGGAGGAAGATGGGTAGGTGTAAATGTTCTAAAGTGTTTTAAAGGGGAACGGGGGTTTCACACAAAAAATGCGCAAATTTGTTCCAGTAATTTCATAGTGGTGCACAAACTGCTCAAGAATATGTAGTAGTTACATGCGGAATGTTCAAATATAGTGCCGACTTTATTAAGATATCGACTTTTTGTACCGATAAATCCCTATTAATAACAAAATGTCACTTTATGAGTTTATGCTAAAGCTTATTTTGTCAATTGATACTAGACTTTCTAAGTATTAATTTAAATGGCTCGTCAAACATTGGTATGCAAATAAAATAGGGAGATTTGCAAGTAGGGGACTGATTACTACGACCATTTTGCTTGCCAAGCAAGGGTTATTTAATTTTAGTGTGTTAACTGTAAAATATGGCAAAACTTAAAAGGCAGATCCACTGAATGTCGGAGGGCAATTTTAAATAACGTTTTTTTTTATTCTCGGCCAAAGCTGATAAACATAATACGCTTATAAAATAAAGATGCATTTGCTGCCAGCTAACCTGATTCGTTCTCCTTTTGATATTATTAATGCGGTACAACCTCAAGAACAACTATGTTGATCATAGGACATTCAAAATAGAACCGAGGTATCTATATTCTGCTGCAGTCTTTAACATGAAGCAAAGTACCTGCAAAGAGCCTGGTAAAAATGCCCAATTCAATATTATAAAAAATTATAGCAAACGCTATGGTTTTCTATGAGACATAAATTTTTAAATTATGCACTTTTATGGTTTTCTATAGACTTGAATATGTTATGAAGTCAAATAAGAAATACGTTGATGAAATCTATATTACCCGAAAAGATATTTTATGAATTAGTGTGATTTAACATACAACAATTCAAAGGAGCACATAATTATTATCTTATTGCTGTTTCCTATAAGTATCATTATTGCTAGCCAAAAAATTAGTTTTTTATCTGCAACATATAGAACTTTCGATGTAATTGAGAGTAATTAACAAAAACTTTTTAATTTAATAAGAAAATTATAATGAAATATTAATATGATTTAAGTAGCATGAAAATATAAAGAATTGATATTCCTATCCAAAAACTGCTATGTGTTCAAAAGGTTGCTGTTGCATTTTGCTAAAGCAAATTTTCTGGTACTACCAACATGGTTTTAACTCGTAAATCAAGATTTAGAGATTTAAAATCTAAAAACTTATCAAAAACATTATTTTTTGTATATTTTTTTCTACATACAACTTTGGTAGTGATAAATCTACGAGTATTCATAAGAAAAAACATATAAAGAAATGATGGGGTATTCTTTATGATTTTAAATATTGCATTTTTCTCAAACAAAAACCTTTCCTATTATACTACTTTGGTTTTATTATGTAAATCCAGATAACTGCATTTCAGATGAAGTGACATGTTTGAAACGCTAGTATTTATGTGTCTTTCTATATGAAACCTTGAATGTCATATATATTATCAAGAATTTTGATTTTTTCAAAGTACTGAGCATACTGTAAAATTTGACATTACAACAGTTACTTAAGTGTTACAAATTAGTGCAGGAGGCTTCGTTTCATGTTATGTCACGGCCAAACCAATCAGCGACTTTTTGCCTCTTATTTTTGTTTCTATAATACAGATTTTTAGTTTAATCTTCATTTCAAAGAGGAGCGGATGGTAGGTAGCGTATCGTAATTTTAAAGAAAATATCTAAAGTTTTGTTACAGGTGCATTACAAGGGTCAGAGGAGGGTTTTAAATTTAGAAATTTTTGAATTACGTAATGGGGGCCGTTCACCCCAATATGTTAGGTGTATAACATTATGCTTATAATAACGGAGTGATATACTTAAATACACATATATAGGCTTCTGAGGAAACTGTATTTGCAGCATTAATTAATGTTTGACATTATATTCAGGTAATTTAACCACTAATGACAATCAATTATTATACACGATCGTCCTTACGTTATACTATATCCATAGATGGTAATTTCTAGGCTAAAGAATACTTCAGATCTAGCTTCATGGTTAAGTTCAAATATTGAATTTCATATGCCAGACCAGTATTTACTTTTAGAATATTAAATAATTTTTTGTTGTTAAACTTAGATTAGTAACGTCCACTCCGCCAAAATGGCCCTCTAAAGTTCAAGGTTATCCATTTTATTATTAAACTCAAAACTTTATTTTAGTACTAGCATCTTGTAACATATGCCCAGTTAAAAAATTAATTTTGTTTTAAAATTACAAACAAAACTTTTGTACATTCCTAAACACATACCTATATCTGCAGTACAGTTGTAGTCCCAAACTAAATTCTAAACTTTGTTTCAGTACGAGCCCCTCCAAGGATTCACAGGATCGAATGGGCTACAACACGTCGTCCTCTACGAATGTCAGGACAGCCCTCTGGTGGAAAAATTAGCCGACAATCCGGGACGACAGTGTCACGACTTGCACGCGCAGCCCTTTATCATTTGCAACACGGTCGTGGCGAGTTGGGCCAGGGGTTCAGAGGGATTCAGCTTTCCCCCGGAGGCCGGTTATCCATTGGACTCGTCCAGTCGGTAAGTCTTGTATTAATTTAGCATTGAAATAAAATTTACTTTTTAACCGTGAGGTGGAAAAAATGTACAAGAGCTGTTTAATTTTTTGGCCATAAAGAATATACAGGATAATTTTTGTGGTGGGATACGTCTTGCAAGTGAATTAGGCACTTGACACATCACATTATTGTATTTATTAATAGGTATACTATAGGTCACTCATACAACTAAAAAACGGAATAAATCTGATTCTCAAATTTGAATTTTACCCAAATTGCAATCAAGGCTGAGTATTTAAGAAACAAAAGGCTTGATTTATATTATGCAGAGAACTTCATCAATAAAAAATGACAATGTCCGTGCAAGAAGAAAAATAATAATTGTTTTACGCCATTGTTTTATATTCAGTGTTACTAAGATCTTAGTCTAGATGTTTCCTAGTTATAATTTTTAGAAAATTCAGAGGTAAGTTCTCACCAAAGAACGAATAAGAAAACTACGTCCCAGTTTCTTAAAACGCTCTAAAGCCTAATGTATATAACTGTTAGATTTACAAACAATCTAGGTAACCTACTTAATATAATTCAAAAGGCATTCAAGATGCTTGCTCACGACAATATTTTTCTTGTCTTTTGTGTAGCTATTTTGTTGTTCAGTCTAATCTCTAACGCAAAAATTGATTTACAATAATTAGGTTTATGAATTTGCTATGGCCTTATTTTAAAGTTCCCATAAGAACATATATTTTTAATAAAAACATGTAAAACGACGAGCGTTTTTATAATCTGTGGGTCAATTAACGCTTTTTTTTTGGGGAATATTGTCAATAACTTAAGATTGAATCTCAGAAAAGTATATAGAAAAAAATATAATATAAAGTATTTACCATAACAATTTCTCGATTGTCTCGATTGTGGTATTGTCATTCGGGTTAAATAAAGAACATTAAAAAAAAAATGTCAGTCAAACTTTAAAGGGCGTTACTTTGTTTTGCAATTACTGATTTAAATAAAATTTAATATATTTATGTGGGTGGGGTTCGTTGAGGAGATGAGAATAAATATATAATTTAAAATGCATGACTTTAATCAAAGCTCTTACTTAGTATGCAGTTTTCACCATTCACTTCCACTAAATATTTTCTATGTTTAGAGGCAGGTAGAACGAAACCGATAACTGTTTATGCCCCTAGTGCCAAATTCACGCACCTCTCTACTATTTATGTAGGTTGTAAGCTCGTTTGTAGGTCCGGTAACAATTTATTATTATAAGAAAAAAGCCACCCTCAAATCTGAGGGGCGCGGTTGAAAAACGATATTGTGAGGGGATGAGAAGGAGTTAATATATTTTAAAAAACAAGCGGAAGACGGCCGTGGCACTATAAATCTAACGAAAAAACAAAGAGTTTTTTTGTACTTCAGTGCAAAATGAACTTCTTGAATTTCGATTGCTGACACAGAGGGTGGAACATTGGACATGCCGTTTCGTCCCTATTAGGGACTCATCAACTAGGTGCACCACAATGACAGAGAATTTCGGTCACGCTTATGTGCCACAGATTACGGCTCAAGCGGAGATAATTTCTGTCGAGTACCGACTATGGCTCCCTCTGTGTAAACTTCCGGCAACCAAGAATAGTACAAGGTAATATTTTTTTATTGTCAATACAATTTAAATGAATATTAAAATAAAAAGAAAATGTCAAACCTTTTGATGAACTGGAACTGTGGAATTTCCTTGGTTTTTGTTGATTAATGTTGCGCAGTATGGTCCCACATCCAGAGAACTGGTTGAAGCTTTACTTTATGATATTAGTTTGATGGTCCCTTAAATTTTTTCTGCTATTTTAATTTTTTAGATTGGTCATGATTGCACCGGTATTGGCAAGTAACAAAATTTTTGTGGTAAAATCTGCAAAAAAAAATGAAAAACAAGGATAATTTTATTCAGAGTTCTTTGAAAAAAAAATATTGAAAGTTATTTTTAATAACAAAATATTTATTTTTCAGTTGTTGGATAAAACGTGGTATGTTACTCGTGTGTTATGTTTCATTAGTGACTTGAGAAATTATACCACTCGGTCTAACGGTAAAAATGATAAAAATGTTTCTCGCGGGACTTATTTTCAACATAAAACACTAGTACCATAAATAAATATTATAAACTTTATAATTTTTAAACCAAAGCTGCTCCAAATCTGAAGTCTTTAAAATATTCCACTTAATATTAAGTCTAGTTACCGGTGTGAATGAAGGGTTAGGATACATTTTGCACTTAATCCCTGAAATGTGTAACCTGTTAATTTGGCCAAGATACAACTTTAATAAAAGGGTTGTAACTGAAGGGTGATTAAACCCACAAACATCGGTACACAAGAAGCCTAACTTGCTTTTGTCAACCGCCAAGTATTTCGAACACTATCTTGGTGTATCGTTTTTCTTGCAATCCTTGACTTGCGGATAGGCATTTGTAAGTTATAATCACAGATCTAAAAACCATAGACCCTGAATCCCATTCATAAATTCTTATTTGTTTTGCCCCCAAGCTAGCCTGTGTGCCAAAAAAGGACAAAATAATTTTCAGAACGTTGCTCGGCAACGTTCTGAAAATTATGAGGTGAAACATGTGTATGTTTGTAGACGTATGTCCTAGATACATCCATTTGTTTTACATACTCTATCAGTAGCGGCAAAAAATAATAAATATGTAGAAAAATGGGTCAATTGCATAAAAGCAGTAATTTGTAGTTTTCACAACTAGCGTTGATTTAAATTAACGAGCGCAGCGAGTGATTTAAAAAAACGAGTTTTTTTGCCTCTGTAACCATGCTTTTGTAATTTATTGACACTTACAAAAATCGTCTTTTGAATGAAGTTACAAAAACCCGCCCACTTTTAATAATTATTGTAAAATTTGCTGGTGCAATACCAAAAAAAAACCAAATGAGAAGATAACTTTAATACAAGATTGAGGGCAACAGTTGTTTAATATAGTCTTTTCTATCAACTGAAGGAAAAAGGCAAAACCTGATGTTTAAATTAAACCCCTGATGAAATCTACTAAATCACTTGCATAATTAGAAGTTTAAAATATGTCATATAAAATATATTAATATAAAAGTAATAATATAATAAAATAACTACTCTTTTTTTTAAACTAATATGTCTTATCTCTGGTTAGGTAGCTGCTTTTCTAAATTTCGGACCAAAATACAAAATATATATTATTTTTGCCTTTGTTAAGAAATTATAACTTTGAGCACACCTGCACACAGGGTAAACAGGGTGCTGCAAATTAAAAAAAAAACAGCGTAATTATGCAGTATACGGTTTTCTGCCATTTTTGATTTTTTATGAAAAATTCTTTATGGGGGCAACTACTAGAGGGTCTCTAGTAACCCAAATCCGCCGGCGCCGGTTGTTTTTTTTTTATGTTTTTTGTTTTTTTAATTTTTTTTTCACTAAAATAGCCCAATCCAACACAGCCCAACTCAACCTAACCCAACCCAACCCAAAACAAACAAAAAAATACATTACAACCCCCCCCCCCTCCGGCACCCTTTTTCTCTTAAAAAAAAACCGGCGCCAGCGGATTTGGGGTCCTAGGGACCCTAGTACGTGCCTCTATAAAGCATTTTTCATAAAAAATCAAAAATGCTAGAAAACCGTATATTTCATAATTACCAAAAACAGTAATACCAATAATTGAAAATAGGTGAAGGACGACACTAAGCGGTATTTATCACAACAAAACTACAGCTGATTTTGACATTTACCTTTGAAACGAAATCCCTTGATTTGGGTGTTCCAATCGTTTACACGTTAGTTTTTAACTTTACAAGTTTATAAAAAGTACAAAAACCACACAAAAACGTTTCTAAATCAGAAATATTTGAACACGGTCGGTATGCAACGCTGTAAAACATATAAAATGAATGCAAACCACCAGGTAGTGCGTAGAAGACGGCAAGGTATTGCGACTTACCAGTTCTTGTTTAGGGATCGTTGGGAGTATTGGAAAAAATATGTGCTTTTTATTTTTTATGAATTTATTTTTTATCTTTTGTTTTGTAATTAAAGTTTTTAAATAAATAAACATTGTTTTCATGATATTTTTGAATGTAGCTGTTTATAGTGGTAAAAAAGCACCAAGATTTTCATGAAATTTCAGAATCAACAAGAAAGTAACCTCAAGTTGGCAACAAGGCTACATCCTACTATGCTTTCATCATTTGGGGCTTATATACTACATATATGTAATCATTTTCACATCGCATCCTGTCTCAGACACATTGTATCTTTTTTTCTCCTGCTCATTGAGGAAAAGATATTGTATAAAGTGCGAGTTAGGATGACTATAAATATTTTTTTGAATTTGTATAAAGAAAAAGAGAACGCCTAATTCCGGCGATACGTTTTGCGAGATACATTGTTATTGTAGGAGTCAGTGCATTAGCATAGCATTCAGGGTCTAATGGTGTAGGTCTGTGGTTATAATATTCAATGTTTTAAGCTCAAAAAACGCATTTGGTATATTTTCGTCGACATCTAGATTTCTTTCTTACATATTCCATTAACTGAATACCGTAATGAGTTTTTATCGGTATCTCTTTTTAATTGTTTCAGGTACTACCTAATGGAAACGCACTACACCACTCCATCCGATAGCCGAAGTATGGGAGCGATTGACGGTTCCGGTCTGCGACTTTATTACACCCCAGAACTTCGCAGACATGACGCTGGGGTCCTTTCTATGGGCATGGACCCGAACTGGCGCCACATAATCCCCCCAGGTCAAAACAAAGTGGTGTCATCAGGCCATTGTGTTTCTGAGTGTACCAATCAGGCATTCCCTAAAAATGGTATAAATATGTTCGCGGTAGTGATGAAAACTCATAAAATCGGAAAGAAAGTGGCGTTAAAACACATCCGCAGTTCGACTGAACTAGCCCCAATCGCGACAGATGATAACGTGGATTCGAACTACCAGGAGTATCGTAAACTCGGTATGCCAGTGAGAATTCTACCTGGTGATCATTTGATAACAGAGTGTACATATAACAGTTCAACACGCGGTGCGATTACGTTGGGAGGTTTGACTAATAGAGAAGAAACGTGTTTGGTGCTGGGCTTGTATTATCCCAGACAGAAACAATTGGCAGCTTGTCATAGTTTGCCAAGCCTGCCTACCGTGTTACATTCGTTGGGGATTCAGGAACTTAGCCCGTAAGTACTACATTTAAATTTTTAGGAAAATTAGTGCTTGTCTCACGATTTTTATATCTTGTAAACAATTTGATTGTTGGCGTATTCTTTATTTACCGATAAATCTATATATTTTATACATATATTTTTAATTCTGTTTTACAGGGGGCTTAGTTTATATTTTGATATGGGTTTTATTTCTAAGTGACCCTAAAAATGTAAACAATATTTTTTAAGGAACTTTTTAATCCTTTAGCCGATTTTAATAAAACAGGCATAAGCGTTTTCCGAGATATCATGGGTAAATAAACAGTGTTAACAGCATTGGATATATCCATAAAATAAATCGCAGTCATGGGTGTTTTTTAAATTTATAACCTTTTTCAAAAAAATACGAGGTTATAAGTTCGACGCTTATTTTTTTTAGATGTTGCTTTTAGTTTAATTTCCAAGCGGCTTCGCCGTTTTTTATCATATTTTTATTCGATTCAGGAGTACTCTGCGGTGACGGCAATATTAACAAAACATTAGAAATGTTACTTGACCTATTACAATTCGATGTTACGTGTTGTTTTCAATTCCGATATTTGCTTTATTTCCAGCATAACTTGTAAACGGCTCGACCAATTTTAATAAAAAACATAATTTTCTTTGAATTTTTACGACAAAACTCACATAATCAATATGATAAAAGAGTAATATCAAAAAAGCTTTTACACTAAAAATTGATAAATGAAAAAATTAAGTCAAACTTTTTAAGTCAACGCCTTTATTTATTTATTATATGTTTCAGATTTGATGATCACATTCAGAAATGTAATAAAACTTATAAAAAAAGTGCTGCTATGACCCGGTTCGATTTTCGTACAATAATTGTAGGAGAACAAAATGCTCAGTTAAGTGAGCAATCATCGCGTTTGGAAATCATTTGTGATGAAAGCGCATTGTTTTCGGGAATAGAAAAGTTTGTGTGGCAATAAAGCCAAGCGCTCCTCACATAGATATAGGAATTCTGCACTGTAAAAATAATTAATAAAAATCAATTCATCCCTTTGACTTCGAAACATTATTATATAAAAATATATACTTTTTAGCCTTTAACTCAAAATCGTTTAAGAGTTCTGTCAATAGGTATCATCGAAATTTAGCTACTAAATATTTATTATATTCAAGTTTTAGTCTAAATCATAGAATGTTATTAAGTTTATTATTATGTTTTTAGTGACTACAAACAAAACAGCTAAACAAAAATATCAAAAAAAAAATAAGCCGAACTTCTATTTTTGTGATAAAAATTATTGTTCTAAAATGTTTGACATTACGATTTTTTCAGTGCATGCTTTATCCATTTTCGACGTAGTGAGCGTTGGAAAGTAGAAAAGCTTGTTTAAACTACAAATACTAGAAAGAACTTTGAGTTTTAACAATGGAGCATTAAATAACGTGAAAAATAAAAGAAAAACACAGTTAATAGTTAGAGTTTTTAAAAAAGCTAAATCATTCATAAATGTAGAAAAAAATGACGTTGAAATAAACCTTATGATGCTCACAAAATAGCCAATAAAAAAATTACGGCTTAAAAAAATATTTATCCTAAAAACAGTGGCAAAAAAGTTGGTATTAATAGCACAAAAGAAAAATATATTTTTTAATTCAAAAGGTGTGTGTTGCCTGCGACTCAAAATAAGGCTGAAAAAATAACCGCGCCGCATTTTTTGCATTCTCGGCTGAATCTTTTCTCCGAACTGCGAGGCCATAGCATTGTTAGAAGAGACACGTAAAAATATAAAAAATATTTTGATGTTAGATGGGCTTTAAATTTTCTAATTGTAGTTTTTTTTTGGGGAAAATCTAAAAAGGTATTAATTACGTCTCAATTCATATACTCATTTTTTCTCTCTTTTTTCAGAGGGTCCAATCCTGTCCGAATAGCTGCTCCTCCAGAATTGGCCGGAATGACTTTAGAATCGAGACTGGTGTCTTACGATTGGGATAATCAGTTTGATAGCTTTCAAGATGCTACCATAAAGGGATCGTTTAAGCCAATTTGCTGGACTTCTCAGCTTCAATTGCTGCCGGTAAGTTAAGAACAAACATTATGTTTAGTTATTGATAGAATTTAAAATGTATAGTAGAGTTTTTGTGTATTCTTAAATCTTTAGGCATTGTGATTTCTTTAAAAAAGGAATGTTTCTTTATAACATTTTTCTATTTAGTATAAAAAACTTGCTGGTAAACAAAATTTTTTACATTTTGTATGGGTGCTTTTACACTGATCACTGGATCTTCTCTTTTGTATTGAAAAAATCTTTATTAAAGATTCACTCAACATGATTCAACAGTATACAGGGTCCGACAATTCTTGTCTAGGGTGTATTGAAAAAGAAGTGCAATGGTTAGTAAACGAGAACGAAAGAGATAATAAACTTGATAATAAAAAGAGATACGCTGTTGCCGATGTCACCCACAATTAACTAAAAGATTCCAAAGTAAGATCCCGTCAAATTTAACGATAAATTTTGTTTTCAAATGGCGTAATATAGTAATTATAAGTATTTTCTTATTTTAGTTTGAAATTAAAATCTGGTAAATTATTTAAAATGCCCATTTATCCACAAAGCTTTACTACCGTTTGAGGTTGCTCTTTCAATAAAGCTGCGAGAAGCTCCCATAATCAGTTACGCTAAAGTCCCGACTTTACGAGACAATTTATCGTAGCAGTCACGCGTTCTCACGAAATATTTTGTTGAAATAAATTTAAAACAAACTTACATTTTTTTAAAAGAATAAAAAAAAATAAAACAACGCAGTATGTCAATCTGCAACCCTCTACTCTTTCTACTTAGAACACTTTTTGTAACCGTGTCCATGTCTTGTTTAACTGTAAAACGAATTTAATGCTGTTATTAAATTTAATAACAGATTCTGATGCTTGTAGATTTCTTTATTTTTCAAAAATTGCCGAAGAAACGGGGCTCCTCTTCCCTCTTCAGATCTACAGAATCGCGAAGGGACGCCGGCTCTCCAGGTCTTACATAAAAAATATTTTGTGGTATTCTAGTTGCATCAGTTCACTATCATATAAAAGTGATAATTGAGAAAAATTACGTGTACGATTTCCTTCACGCCCTCGTTATCAAATAAAACAATCTAAAGCGCTGAAAAGGCTGGCTGACGCTACTAAACGGATTGCGGACGGAATTATCGATCGATACATATCGATTGTTGCACCTGATGGTTTCATCGATGCTCGAAAGATGGCGCTGCAAGTTCAAAAAATTTGCGATATGCAAAATGTGTTTAATATTTTTTAATTATTCATTAAAAACCTTCCGGGTCTCCTCTTTCAGTTAAAAAATTTGATGTTTCAAAAATGAACACACATAAGCCTAAAAACTGTTGCACAATTTGATTCAAAACAGACTCAAATTGTCCTCCAGCTTGGACCTCGCAGTATCCCAACCGATCGTTAAAATCTTGTCAGGTACTTGTCAACATTTCTGGGGTGGTAGTACCTCTTCAAGAGTTGAAAGCCTCAAATAAGGTAATCCAAAGCTGGCGTCCTTCCAGTTACGTCACAAAAAGAAATCATGGGGCGCAATGTCAGGAGACCTCGCTGGCCAACGGATGGGTCCACGGGTGGACATAATTCGATCTTCGAAATTTTCTTGTAGATAATTTGAAACTTGGCGTGAATTATGAGAAGGGCAACCGTCCTTCAGAAACGACGTTGTTCCCAAATTTATGTTGAGCCCCTACAAACAAGGTAAAATCTGTTTCTGCAGGAGCACAAGATATTTTTGGGAATTCAAATTACCGTCGATAAAATAAGGTCCAATTATGTCATCACCAATGATCCCTATCCATACATTCAGCTTTTGAGGGTATTGTGTTCTCACAGCTACCTCAAGGTATTTGTGTTTTCTCGACCAATACCGAGTATTTTGCGAGTTGTGCTTTTTATGAAGGAAAAATGTTTTTCGCCACTAAAGAGGACATTTTCCAGAAATTTTTATTCCTGTCACATTTTTCTCTCATAATTTTGCAAAACTGCAAACGACAAAAACAATCATCTTCAGACAGCTCCTAAAAACACTTTACCTTGTAGGATTTTTAACCGTACCTCCTTAAAATGCTTTTGCAAGTACGATTCTCAACTCCTACCGCCTCAGAAATTGCCCTAGTGGAGCACGGTTCATGCTCCTCAGTAGGAATGGGCCGAGCTGGTGTGACTCCATCGTTATAACAATTTCGACAACCATTGATACAACCATGTGTTTTAAAATTATGGAAATTGTTATAAATGGTTTGTTGAGAAGGAATCGGTCGACAGGGGACATTTTCAGATTTCATGTAGTATTTCATGATAAAAATCCTCTATTATTTCGTGAATGCGTTCATTTAACCTTGCTGACTGAACTGACGTCGGACGTACTCGGAAGGAAAGCGACTGAAAATTTGTTTGATGCGATTGATCGATGGCCTATACTTTGTCTCGTGACGAGTCACGCTTGCGATTTTAACAGCAATTACACTCTGAATGAAAGTGGCGCTAATAAAACCTAGAAAGCAGCAGTTTTCCTAAAGTGTTTGCATGACAACGTTGCTTAGTCGGCATCTCTCTTCAGTACATCTGAATTATTAGCATTCTTAGTTAGACACATGCATTTCGGCACCCTAGACGAGAACTGTCGAACTCTGTAGGCTGTTACCAGGGGTTTACTAAAAGAACCCAAGAGGTCTTATTATAAAGTAACATTCTCTGAATGTAGAGCAGTGCTTTGGTCTACCTATCCGCCTAGCACAAGCCCGGCGCTAAAAACCCAATAGGAAAATGACAGATAACCTACAAGAGGAGGCCCACACCGAGTCAGCAACCAACCCGATGGACAGACCAAGTGTACTTTAAAACCGAAAACCGTAGAAAACCTTAAAATCTAATTTTTGACAAGGGACTTACTCTAGGGCAGTGCTACAAGTGTGGCGACATCTTATGTCTATGAAAAATTGGGAACATTTAGCAGTTCACAAAGCTTTTTGGGAAATTTAACCACTAGTCAGTGCTGTGACATATTTTTGCTTGCAATTTTGTGGTGGAACGATATTTCATACATCAAAATTGTCAAATAAAAATTGGCAGAAAACGAGATGCGATGGTGGAGTTGTAGAATATGCTGCAGCGCTACCGCATACTCTCTTTTAGGAGGAGATTAAGGTGATATTTCTTTTCAAAAATATGAATGAAACATTTTCTTATCTCAACGGTTATAATTTCTGCATTTCCAATTATAAAATGAAAGTAATAAAAAATAATTTCCGCAAAATACGTATGGAAAGCTTATTTTCATTGTCAGTTTTTAGAACGAAACATTCATGTGTTATTGCGCTTCATACATCAAAATTGTCAAATAAAAATTGGCAGAAAACGAGATGCGATGGTGGAGTTGTAGAATATGCTGCAGCGCTACCCCATACTCTCTTTTAGGAGGAGATTAAAGTGATATTTCTTTTCAAAAATATAAATAAACATTTTCTTATCTCAACGGTCATAATTTCTGCATTTCCAATTATAAAATGAAATTAATAAAAAATAATTTCCGCAAAATAGTTATGGAAAGCTTATTTTCATTGTCAGTTTTTAAAACGAAACATTCATGTGTTATTGCAAAATCCAAAATTAATTTATTTACTAAACAATGAGCTAAATTTTTAACAACATTAGTAAGAAAATTTTACTCATGTGCTTTAAATAATATAAATAATTAACCTTTTGGAACTTATTATAAAAGTGCTTTTTATTATTAATTAGGAACTTATCGGTCCAAGTCCTGACTTTAATCAATTCAGCACTATTTTTGACAGTTCTGCATGAAGGTAAACAACTAATATTTTCATTGTCAGTTTTTAAAACGAAACATTCATGTGTTTTGCACAGTCCAAAATGAATTTATTTACTAAATAATGAGCTAAATTTTTAACAACATTAATAATAAAATTTTACTCATGTGCTGCTTTAAATAAAATATATAATTAATACGTTAATTTTCCTCCAACCTTTTGGAACTTATTATAAAAGTGCTTTTTATTATTAATTAGGAACTTATCGGTCCAAGTCCTAACTTTTGTCAATTTAGCACTATTTTTGACAGTTCTGCATGAAGGTAAACAACTACTGTTGTCATCTTGTTGTCATCTAGACATGCTTATATTGTGCCAGCTATAAAGTTGACATAACTAAAGTTAATGCCAAAGATAATGAAATTTAACATTATTTTGACATTTAACCTTTGTGCGGAACTGTCAAAAATAGTGCCAAATTTAATTTAAGTCAGGATATGCCATTTTATATACCGGTAAGTCCCTAATAATAAATAAGTAAATAAAAAATAACTTTCCAAAATAAATAACAGTGGCACAAAAAATCCAGTTAATAACATCCTGCTGGAAAATATCCAGGCCTGAGCTACAAAGACCTGGGCAAACCAATTAAGTATAATGGTACGTTTTCAACCTTATAATATATGTTCATTTAGAAAATTGGTCAAATAAAATGTTCCTTTCAAAGCTCCGCTCTGCGTTAAAATAAAAAAGCGTTAATAAAATATAAGGGGTAAAATGCTTCCGAGGGTTGTTGTTATTGATTTTAATATTCAGCACCGAGCCAGTTCAAGTACAGGGTGTCACTAATATGTACTTTTACATTTTCTGAATAAATTAAAATGTGATGAAATTAAACAATGCATTGGCCAGATAGCAATCTGCTTGGAAACAATATTTGTGTTTATTTTAAAGTAATATACCTATAAATTAAATTCATATTTAGCTATGTTGCAAAGAAAAGGCCTTTTCATTAACTAAACCACTATTTGACACTTAATAAGTAGGTACTTAGTTATTCTTTTATTTATTATAGTCCAACTAATTTCAATCGTCTGGTCAGTTCTTTGTTTATAAAATATTTGATTTAAAATTATCTATGTGACACAAATTTTGTAACATCCTATATATATAGCTATGATATCAAAATCAAGTAGAGCGGCGTTTCAGCTTTATTAAAATTCAAAGAAAGCACAGTAAACAGAATTAGTTTGTGCCGTTTTTCCCGAGGAAAAGCTATTTTCAAAGAACGTGAGAACATTATCTTAGGCTATGATTGTAATTTGATTATGTGGTGTATAAGCGCGAAAGGTATCCTCTGTAAAACATATCAGTAAAGTGCTTAAATCTGGGTTTATAATTTGTTCCAATAAAAAAAATAATAAGAGGTAAAGAAGTAAGAGGAACTAATACATTAAATTTTTAGTTTTAAATTTTCTTGCTTCCACAGATAAGTCTAATTCAGACAAGCTGGTTATACAATTTTTATGTTATACTAGTAAAAATTAATCATCATATATGTGCATCTGCAATACCAGAAAAATTAATAAGTAGGAATAAGAATATGATCCGGATCGAATGAAACAAGATATAAATTAATAATTGCAAAAACAATAACGTAACATCAATGAACTTTTACCACATGAAATGTAAGTAGCTTTATCTCACGGATTAGGCAAGAAATGCAAAAAAATACAATGCATGTCTGAGAAATGTAATACTGGCGTGAGAGTTTGATTTCGTAATTGCTGCCCAATCTAAAAAAATATACAAAACTAGCAAAATAATCGTAAGGATTGTTTTTCATGTTAATTAGTAATTTCTTTTGACTTTATCTCAAATTACTATTTTTATTTTTTTGTCATAATTTTGTCAACTAATAAAGAACTTATTTTTAATGTGAAACTGAAACTTCGTTGGGGAATTCTAGTTTTGGAATTATTGATACGTTGTAGGTCTGCCAAAAATAGTGCTGACTTTATTAAAGTCTGGCTATGCCGACTTTGTGTACCGATAGGTCCCTTATAAAGGACGACATTAACTTTAATTATGTCAACTTTATGGGTGGCAAAATATAAGCTTGTCTAGATGACATATTTAGATGAAAACAATGCCAGAAACTTTTTAACCGTTGTGCGCAATTGTCAAAAATATTGCCCATTTTATTAAAGTCAGGGTATGCCAACTTTGTGTATCGATAAGTTCCTATTGAGACACCAGTGATATTGACAAATAACTCTTTAAATAGGATCCTGCATGTGTTTTTGAAACTAAGCGTTTTAATGATATTATTAATAAACCAATGGGAAACAACCAGACATGAGTGTGGAGAGCGCAATTCCTTCTTAAAGTCTGCTTTAAAAAGCGAGAGGAGTTTTAGAAAATATCATAATTAATTAGCAGGTATTCTGAAGACATCAAAATTAAATTGCAGTTTTTTGGGTTGAAATGTTCTATCCTGGGGAGAAAAAGTACCCAGATCAGCACAAACTAGGTCTTTGGAATAATCCCTCCAATGCAGCAATGGGCTAAAGTTTCAAATGCGCAAAGTGGTGTTTTTGTTTGTTTGCGATATATTTTTTGATTTTACATTCATTAATAAATTAGCATTTAATTATCATTCTCCATTCTATACAACATCTATATAATGCAAATGGTGTTATTCTTATATCAAAAGCAAAGGACCAACCTTAACCTAAGTTACGTAATTTTTTTAATAACCATTTTAAGTTGTTTATATAGAGCTTCTTTCTATCTATAAAGAAAACAAAGACTTTCGCCCGAATACGGATAATAATAATAAAAAAAATAAAGGTCGCGTTAACGACATAAATTTAGTTCAGACCAGACAGACGTTATATATTTATTTATTTATGAACAGATACAAAATTTGTCAGTTTTAAAGTTTACTCTAATTTCTTTCTTTTTCTCATCTCTAAAAAACTTGCATTGGAAGAGAAAGAAATGGTCAAGTTAATCTTAATCTAACATACATACTTACAACTGATGCGTCTACCTAAAAAATGTCCAAAATATTACAAGATAAAATAGTGTTATAGCTAGTATTGGTATACGTATGAAACACAATAAAAAATTCTTAAATGGTAATTGGAAATAGTAACAAAACATTTATGAAATAAAATTTATCCATAGGATAGTTTTGTATCAATATTATTCCTTATAATCCATTTTGTCAGTTTGTTTTTTATTTTGCTGTAATTATTCTGTTTAATTGTTTCCGGTAGTTTGTTGTATATGATTGTTAGTAATGGTTTTAATAGTTTTCCATGTTTTTTAAGGGGTGATTTAGTGAGGACTTGATAAGGCTTGGATATAGTCATGTTTTGTTTTTTGTATAAGCTTCGCTAAAAAATATCGGTAAGTTTTATATGTATTTAAAAACGTTGGATTTGGGGGGTTTAGTACTGTTCAACTTTTTTAGTCTGTCTCTTTCCCGAATGGAAGATTTTGGACCTGTTGTAATTCACGAGTTAATTTTATATTTTTTTAAAGGTATCTTTACCCATAACTTTATTTAATAAAATAGGGTAGTGGTCAGTTGTTTCGTCTTTTAGAATAAAAGTATTTATAGATTGGCTATTAGTAGATTTTACAAAACAGTGATCTATACATACTACTCATTTTTCGTACCTGGTGACGTCATCTATTAGCGAAAAATAACTGCTGGTATTTAAATATGTATTTTTAGTTTCCGTCTCTCGCAAAATATCTCCTAAAAATATTTCATGCTCGAATTTAGTATTTGCAATTTATTTTAGAAATGTTTCAAGGTTAAGTAAAAACTGGTGCTCGGGTATCATGTGAGATTTACAAATTGCGGTTAGACCGATTTGCTTGTAATTTTTCCTAATAAAACATTAAATAAACTTCCCATCCCAAGGATTTGCTTTGAAGTTATACAATAACGTGTATTCCTGTATATTAAATTCGTTTATATTTTTTATGTTACGAGTTTCAGACATAATTGAATGAAAGAAAATTGTCAAAGTTTTCGTGTATCCCATCCCTCTGATATTAACATGGATAGTGTCTAAGTCCCTATGTGAGCTATCAAAACTAACGCTATTAACGCTAACCTTAATTAACGCTTTAACCCTGCTCCATGTGACTAAGCAAGATAAAATTACTGGTACTACAATGTAAAAGACGGAAACGTCCGATCCGACGACCAATTCGTCTAGGCACCTCGTGCGGTATCATGACTAACTTAAGCTACCTATTAACAATTTGTTTGCCTACATGCGGTAAATTTTTCATTACTTAAAGTATATTTATTCTTGTACATAACGAAGTTTTTTACGTATAGTTTTTATACTCGACAAACAACTTACCGTAGCTTTAGTGTTTTTATTTTATTATTTATTTCCATTTAATTGCGGGGTTACCGTGACAAATAAAATATTCCTTTTGTTAAGAGAAAAAAACCAGCTTATGCCATAAATAAAGGGGATGATTCCAAACCCACCCAGGTGTGTCTAGATTCAATAGGCTCACCCCCAAAAAAATATTAAAATGATGATATAAAAATGACGTCTACATTACACACCACATGCGCGCTATAAAAATATTCTAGTACCCTTTAAAATATACAATCATTAAATCAAGGTTGGATTATAAATATAAAGATTCACAATGATTTTTAGCAAATAATAGCAGTTCTCTATGGTCGTATGATGCCCTAGCATGCTTTCAATTTTTGCATTGTCCTGAAAATGCAACAAAGGCAAACGCTCAGCCAACACCTGCATTTATCTACAATGCGGAGTTTTTCTCTCTCAACCTTAATATTCACAGAAATAACGTATGTTATTTGATTACTTCCCATTAATAGTTCACTGGGGATCTCCATCAATTATAAGTACCTTGCTAATGATATACCTTTTTTCACACTTTTAATTTTTTTACAGTGTTGTTTGCATTTTTTGCTTTAGCCAAATTTCAATTGTTTTTAAACTTAAATATGAGTATGTGATAAAGTTCTAGCCCCAGTATATTGTAGGGCAATGGACGGTTAGTAGAAAATCTTTTGATTTTAGAAAGCATAGTGTCGCCCGAATTTGGTTAGTTGATGTGTTGTTGAGTTCTTAAACAATTTATTTACATACTATACATTTCAATACTGAATTAGGTTAGTTCATGTTTTATTGAGTTCTCAAATAAAATGAAAATATTATGAATAATAACTTGTTTAATTTTTGACCTTTCGTCCTTTTTGCAGAAAAATAATTGTACTTATTTAAGAGGATACCGTACATGTTTAAAACGCGGAACAAAACTGAGCGGGTTCTATCAACTTAATAAAAAAATGCTTTAAATAAATTTTGTGGAAAATTACTTAACATTTATTGGAGAGTCATTAATTTTTTTAACATTTCAAGTTTTAAGAAAAAATTTCGCTATTTTACATATTTTGTAAAAATCAGGGACTTTCCAATTAATTTTAATGAATTTAAAAGGTATTCTACTCGAAATATTTTTTGAAAAAGTGTCTCATTTTTTCTGAAAATTGATTCTAGGTTTCAGCCTTCTGCCTATCCTTCTACGACTTCATCTTAACAAAATATTTTTTAAACAATGGAAACATAAATAAAATCAGATTACAGCATGATCAACCGATAATATGATGATGATGCTTATTAAACGAAAAAAAAGTAATACCTACTGTAATATAAATATTTTTTGAGTAGCAATAGATTGAAAGTTAAAAAACGCCTTTTTTCAAATAAGTTGAAATGGACATTTGCCCCCTTTTCCCGTGTACCCTGCATGTATTAATATTTAAATTTACTTTTTTTGAATGAATGTTAGACTTACTATATGCGCATGCGTATTATTTATGTATAATGTTACTGTTAAAAATAATAATAAATTGACAAGGGGTGCTTTATGTAAAAGAGATATTTATTTATAAAATATTAAAATCCATAAAATGCTTTGGAAAATTAAGTGCAATAAACAGATTATAGCGTCTACACTTATGACTCCATATGGCAAACCAATCACGAGCTAAGTGGGCGGGCTTTAGACGAAAATGGGTTTCTACGCACATTCCTTAGCTGGCCCATTTACTTCTTAACCGGACTGTAGTAGCACAGTACACCAAAAAGTAGTAAGGACACGGCAGTGAAAAATTACAATTCTTGTTAGGCTGCGAGCGCCATCTACCCAGTGTGAAATAAAACAATTTTTGTGGAGGCGATGCGCGTAGGACCTCCACTACTTTAACATAATTTTTCTTTGAACTTTTAGTGCAAAAGTGGACCAAAGTCGAAAAAATTTTTATATAAGGATTAAGTGTACAACACTGTTATTTTTCAATATTAATTCAATTTTTCTAGCTTGGGTTACACTTTTGCACCAAGTGACTCATTTTTTGTTTTTATATTAATCGAAAAAAAAAACAACACAAAATGATAAAACACATTTTATAAAGATATATATAGACTGACAATTAATAAAACATACTGCTTACCTAGTCCCACACTAAATCTTAACTTAATATTAAGCTGTACAAAAAGAATACTGTACTACTTAAAAAAGTAAACAATTTTTAAAATAAAATAGGGCGACACATTTTGGTTATATCTTGAAATTTTTGTATCACGCACCCCCTTCGAAAGGTAAACTTTACCCCTAAGTTTTGAATAAGGAAAATGGGTCGAGTGATACCTTCTTTTAAGGTATCTTAAATGTCTTTACAACCGTGTAAAAATGTAGAAAATTTATCGATTCGTTTTTGAGATATTCATTTTCAAAATAAACTCAAATTGTATAGGAAATTTCACTTCTTGTAGGAATATGCCGTAGAAGAAAAAATACAATGATAAAATGTATCTTTAACAAAACCAAAGTCGACGTGTCCCGGGATTTCTCAAAAAATAAAAAAAATATTTTGTAAAAAAATCTATTTTTGCATTGCTTCATGCAACTGTAAAAGTGAATATCTCAGAAACAAATCGAGGGACTTACAAAATTTTTACGCGATTCTAGACATTCGAAAGACCTTCAGAACAAGATATATATCACTCGACCGACTTTCCCTATTCAAAATATAGGAGTAAAGTTTACTCTTCGAAGTGGGTGCATGTAACAAAAATTTCAGGATAGACAAACTGTGTCCCCTTTGAATAAAAAATCGACGTGTCCAAGGATTTTTCTAAAATCAGACCTTACGTACGTGAATCTTAAGTGGGAAGTTTTAAAACGGCACTTTAAACTTCTTTTAAAAAAGTGGTTACATAAGAAATCTAGATGCTTTTTTAATGATTTAATTAATAACAAACTTAATTTGCCAGGTCAGTTGCTTTATTTAGATAAATATTGTGTAATTATGCGATATAGGGTTTTCTGCCATTTTTGATTTTTTATTTTATGAAAAATTCTTTATAGAGGCACTTACTAGGATCCCTAGGACCTCAAATCCGCCGGCGCCGGTTTTTTTTTTAAAGAGAAAAAAGGATGCCCGGGGGGGGGTTGTAATGTGTTTTTTTGATTGTTTTGGGTTGGGTTGGGTTGGGTTGAAAGAAGAAGAAAAATTAAAAAAAAAACAACCGGCGCCAGCGGATTTGGGGTCCTAGGGCTGGATAATTACCCAATATTTATCTAAATAAATAAGCAACTGACCTGGCAAATTAATGGTTGGAACTGCATTGATTTGAAGTCCTCCGCGTCCTGTCATACGATATTCTCTTGCAAAATAAGCATCACAAAGTAAATATCTATCATATAATTGATCAACACTTAAGGAGTCCCAATTTTTTGGATTGTTACCCAAGACACAAACAGTTCTCTATTTTTCTTAGGAAAGCGATGCCGTTTGCTAGTCTTGACACCCAGTAATACAAAAGGGCTTTGTTTATATCGCTTTTGAAGAATATTCGCCATCACTAAACGTTAAACCGTTAATTAATTTTTATAAAATAAAACAAAGTTTTACAAAAAGCGAAAAAACTAGAAAAATCTTTGCATAAAGCCAAAAACTAGAAAAGTTATGGGGGAATACCACAAAATTACAGAAATGACGTATAAATAACAGGACAGTTGCACAGAAAACCAAATGGTCCACTCCAGTAGTTAATATTTGACACGACATGATTATAGAAATTTGTAGTATGGTCCGTCATCTATCCAGTGTGAAATATTTGGCGCGAAAGGAGTATTTGTCCTTACTACTTTTTGGTGTACTGTTTCTTTTTCTGTCACTCCCCGTTATGTTCCAACATTTGCTAAAAAAACAATATGCAAATTTTGTATATCTTACATAGCATTTAAACCTTAAAAAATTACTGTTGTTAAAATACTAATTAAATAATGAACATAACTAGTTCAACGTTTAATAATATCGTAATTTTTGGTGCGGATTATATTTCAGCATACTCCCCCTCATCTAAAAGGCTACGGCCGTAACTTATTTCAAACGTTCTCTCTAATGTTACAGGGCACAGACAAAGAAACCTACTACCCCAACATATCACGACCCTACGTGAGGCAAGCCATAGATCACTGTAACTATAGAAGATACAGCACAGAGGGTTGGCCTGGTGGCACTCAGCCAATTATTGAGTTAGACGGCAACCACATAGAGGCTGCCAAAAGTAAAGTATCAAGGAGTAGCAGTCCACCTATTGAAGAATCTTTGGGGTTAAGCCGGTTTAACTCTGGTAAAGTAATCCAAAGTCACAAGATTTTGTTAGGGTCGATATCATTGATTTTAATTTGGTACAACCGCTGAGTTATAGGATAATTTATTTAGTTTTTTTTAAATTGAATTTTGTTGTATGCAATTTTGTGGTGATACACAAGACTATAATAATACCAGCTGTTGAGATGTGTTTTGTTTTGGCGAATTTCGCTATGAAACAAAATTTTAACAGGAAGTATTTAAAAGAGTCATCAACAATAATTAAAATGCAAAATTATAATTAACATATTTTCAAACAAATTATGACAATGTAAACTGCCAATTTTTGGTAGTAATTAGCTCAAGCTCAAATTGGGTTTTCGTGGCACATAAAAGAGGAGTCCACCCATTTTGGCCAAACATTTTCATCCTAGGGAAACTGTTTAACAATCGTTTAAAACGACAAATTTGTTTCTTTTTTCTTGCAGTATGATATTTATTATTTTAATATTTGTCTTCTAAATGAGCCAAAAAAATTTTTTGTATGAAAGACCTTGTATGTTTTTTAAAATTTAAATCGAGCTTTTCTTTCTAATTTAAAAAAAACATGTTGTAATATAATGAATACCTTCCCATACGTTCAATGCGTTAAAAGTAGAAAATAGTTTAGGTGATTATGGGAAGATTTTTTTAGAGTTCGTTGAAGATAAAGGTAACAAATTAAGTATTTTTGTTATCAGGAAGAAAAGAACTATCGAAATTTTAAAAAATATATGTGTTTTATTTAAAATAAAAAGCTTTTTACCCGTCGCCATTTTATGGTAAGTAACAAAATTCATGTCATGCTGTAACCTAAAAAACAAAAAAAATCCAAATCTTTTGGATAAAGATGGGATATAAAATATATATATATATCCAGTTCTTAAAAAAATCAATCTGCATTTTCGGAATGATTGGAAACGTCGTTACTTTTCAAATAATAGCACTCGTTAATTAATGTGCCACTATCTCCCTTATTTAAACTATAAGCCGATTATAACAATCCATGTTATACACGGGTGCAAGTTCGAGTTGCTCTCATGTGTTGTTTGGAATGCTAAATATTTAATTTTTTAAGTGGCATTTGCTAAAAACTATACTTTGTTTAAAAGTAAGCCGAGTCAGTGTGCGTACTAGTCCAATGGGCCAGCTAATTTTTATGTTTTAAGAAACTGTGAGTTGTAGGAGATTAATTAGGAAATAATAATTTGTAAATATAACCATATAATTTTGCTGGAAGGAAAAAAGCAGGTTTTTAAATAAATGTTTAGGCAAAGCGTATAACTATAAAATAGTATAATAATCATCGTTACCACTGTAAAAACATTAAAGAGGAGGGAAATGGGCACGGTTTCTGTAGGAGCAGATTGAAGTATTTTTTAATTATTTTGTTTCACCTTTTTTGGTATAATAAAAAGATAACTCATTAAAAAACTCGTTTACTATTAAAGGTTTCATCTTAGCTTCGCGATATTTTGTCGCATTAGCCTAATTGTTTTAGTTGGTATCAAATACGAAACTTTTCATGTCAAAATCTTTACTGATTAGCGAAAACATGGGGAAGAAAAGCGTGCAGCTAAGCAATGTTGAAAATTCACGCCCGTTCTTCACGTGCTTAATTTACTAGCCAACAGCTACTAATTTGATATTAATTTGAAGTGGTAAAACACGCGATGAGTTGCTTGTAATTAATCCATTTCATATATACAGTTGCAAAAGTATTAATGATACCAGATACAAAATCACGCAACATCCGAAATGTTGGTAAACATTTTGCTTTACAGTTAGGTGTATCAGTAGTTTTTTAAATTATCCATGCAGTTGTTGTTTTTAGTTTTGAGAAAATACACTTTTTACAAAACTAATCATGTTAATAAATATACTGTGTTTTTTTTAAAGAAATATGAAATCTTTTTACGTATTTAAGTTGCTGTTTAATTATTTTTTACTCGTCACTCTCATATTTCATTTCTCTTCAAATCGATCTGAAACAGCAATACAAAATATTATAAGATTCTTTACAAAATTGATAATTTTACAGTAGGTATGTTTTATTGCGTGGGAATTTTAACAATCATAAAACCCTTACTTATTTATTTATAAATTGATATTGAAATTGAAACCAGTCTGAAGAAATAAGTTGTATTCATGTAACATTGAAGTCTTTTCACAAAATGTAGTGTGCCTTAAAATAATCTCATGCTTTTCGCTTTGTTAGCAAGTTTTTCAAACTCAGTGAACTTTATTTTGTGGCCTTTTCGTCACTAAATAATAAAAAAAAAACATAAATTTATGCAGGTTTAAAAATCATAAACTTCAATCACTTTCTTACAAACTCCTATAAAAAAATGTATTGATGGCAATTTCCAGGATTTCTTATTCTTTTTAAGAAAAGAATATACTATTGAATATTTTATAAATACTCCTTTTCAGTCAAAAATTCAATAGCTGTTACAACGATCAATATTAAAAGAAATTGTCAACGTGCCTCTCATTTGCAACGATCCATATCTGAGCCTTGATCTACTTTGTAGTATGGTTGTTATTCAACTAGAATGTTATAATATCTTTTGTGGAATAATTTTCTCATTACTTATTGAATTATCACTACCAGTAAAAGGTTAACGCGCAGTTTCCGTATAAAGTCATGTTGCTTTAGATTTGTTAATTCTTCAATTCTTGTAATGACGAATATTATTTATTGCACAAGTTTATGATTTGCTTGAGACATTTTAACTGCTTAAAATAAACGCACTTAAATTGCCTTCCCCATCAATTCTGCCTACATACAATTTCGAAAAGCATCTTTTTCAACTGAAGTGTGACGACTTGTCAAGTCAAAGCTCATAATTTTCATAATTTATATTTTAGAGAGCTTTAAAAGCAACAAAAATATTTTTTGGCACATCCTTTTACCCATCAAGTTCGGGACATCAATTTTATTATTTCTTGTGTCAGGCGCATTTTTAGAGACGCTATTTCAAAATTATTTTTTTCTTTTTTCTTATGACATGAGATAAATAATTACTACTTATTTATATAAAATTTTAAAAAAAAGTAGCTGTTTTTTCTAATACTTATTTTGTATTCTTTCTTTATCCTATGTCAGTGCCGACTGATATAAAAAAAATTATTTCATACCTACATTTACAATATTATTGGTGAAATTTAAAAAACAGCAAATTATAAAACAGAAAAGCTTACTATTTATGTCCTAACCATCATTATAGAAATAATAGGAAGTGGGTTACGAATCGATTTTTTTTATGAAAATAGTTTTGTAAAAGTAATATTCGCTATGTTTAGCATTCTAATCCTTGTTTGAAGAAGCTGTTCTGAAAATAGCTGGTTTTAAATCAAATGTTGCACTACATTATCTTGTTAACTGTAACTTTATGAATTCAAGAACAAAGTTGACTTGTTCTGTTTTTAGTAAAAGTCTGCATTTTAACGTATTTTTGGTTATCATATTTTTTAGAGTTTTTTTTAAACCTCTGACGCTTTGCTTAGACTTTTATTTACTTACGTAAAGAGTGTTTTTTCAATTTTTATTTGTAAATTTAAGTATGTTTCTAAATGGAAGTTACCTTCTTTATGAATGATAAAATAATTTTGAACAGCAAAAGGATGCTATTTAAAGTTACAGATAAATTATTAGTATACATTTAGAGCGGTGGGATATGTATAAAATGCCGCAATATGGACTGTGATTTTTATTAGTAATACACACAATGTAGATTTTAGTTTTAGAACGTTTTTAAATAAGTAATTTATCATTACTGTAAATGTTAAATTCAATGTTTTTAACCAAATATTTGGTTAATATACTAAATTTAAAACATTTATTTACTAGCCCATTTTTAATACTACATTGTAAAACTCGTTAATTTATTTTAACTTTATTTTTCCTATTAAAAAGACTTGTAGAATAAAAAAAATATAAGAAAATTCGTAGATTTTTGTAAATTGCATAATGTGATCCTAAAATTTTAAATTGTTTTTATCCCGATAATATTGGAGCATCGTAACTTTACTCAGTTAGTGATCTTTTAATTTAACAAAATAAGTTTAAATCTGCTTTAATGTAACACATTTCTTAAATCAAATTATTTTCTTCTCAAACAGCAAATTATGAAGTTTTACTTTTTTAAAATTACACTTTGTTATTAATTCTTAGAATTAAATTTATCGATTTTATGACAAATTCCCAATATATCCACTTTTTCTTCCACATTTCCAGATACGTTATTTTTGCCCCCAAGGCACAGATGTTATAAGTTAATTATTTCATAAAACAGTCTTTAAAAATTGTAAATTTTTTGTAAATTTGTCTGTATATTTGTAGTTTGTTCTGACTGGTGCTATTCATATTGTAAGTCCGTTGAACTTCCGTTAATTCCCACATTAAATTACTTTTAAACTAAAATACTACCTACACGTTTTTATAACTTAATTTTTTTTTTTGGCAGAATGTGTTCTTTTTAAACAATGCGACAAATACCAAAATTTATCTACATTATCTACAGTTGTGGCTTACACGAGGGCTTAGCGGACTTGCTATAAAATTTTTATTTTATGTATATTTCCTGTACCTTTATATTTATTTAACGGATAAGTTTTAACTGGATAGATATAGATGAACTGACAATGAACCTTCTGTACAGTGTAGATAATCTGGTGTAAAATATTTTATAAATAATAAAAATGAGTATTAGCAAATTGATTTATTTTATTATTTTATCCACGTTTATCAATAATTATAACCATGCTATCCCAATGAGCATTTTCAGAAACTTCTGGTGACAGATATTTATATAATTATTATAAAGAGGGTTCCATTGATACCCTAGGGTATTTAGAAGTGTCCTACAAGAATTAAGTTTGTATATTTGTTTTATTAAAGGCTCTAAGTTGATGGTACCCTAAAGGAACACAAGACTGGCGTTAATAATAATTCCAGGGACATCTTTATAAAAATGTAAGTCATCAGTGACAAAAGTTATATAAATTGGTGTTTGAAATCTTTCTGTCAACCCACCTATAAAACCGTAAGTAACTATCAATTAAAGATATATAATAGATTGGTTTTTAAAATGTTGCTATCAACCCACTTATAAAACTTAATAAACCAACAACAAATTTATATAAGATAAGATTGAAAATATTTCGAGAAACACTTATAAAAACTTGGGAACTTACACACAATAGTTATATAAATTGGGGTCTGTAATATTCTTATGAACTCATTCATAAACCTTTTTTGCCCATAAGGTTTTTTCTATAATGTTGTTATTAATTTCTTTATATAGTGATTAAAATACAGCTGTTTTTAGAACAAAAAAAAACAATTTTAATTTATTTTGGCAACTATAATAACAAAACAAACAAGATTTTTTAAGGTTAATTTTGTGACATCTAAAGGCGCGTTTTTGCGACACCAAAAGGAGCGTTTTTGCGACATCAAAAGGCGCGTTTTTGCGAGATACCATACCATTATTATCTTGTTTTAATTACATCAATCTGAGAGAGATAAGAGATCCAAATCTTCTTGAGTTGCCGATGACAGATATCGGGATCGAATGCATTTTACACCTGATTCCCACCAGCGTTTCCCATGCGCAGTCACCCTGACTCAAAAAACTCATCACGTGGTCCGACATGAACTTGTATAGGCAAATCTCGCTTAGACCACGTGATACGTATTTTGATTCGGGGGACCCACGAATGAGAAACGCATAGATGGGAACTGTGTTTTAGAAAAAGAGAACAATATAGTAACCGTGTTAAGGTCGCAAAAACGCACCGTGAAACGCCGAGAGCATACGCTGATACTACTGGTCGGCGGCAAATGTGAACACCCCGGAAAATACTCGCCTGAACACCCTTCGACCCCGCAATCTAACTATATTCTTAAGATAGTTACCTCTGACAGTTATGCGGGCTTGAAATGTGTGGAGGCGGGTATTTTTCCTCGTATTTGTAGTATGCTGGATCTCTCGAACAATGGTAACTATGTTAAGCTCGCAGAAACGGACCATCAGTGTTCAACACTGCGCCATCTGCAGCCCTTTGTTCCAACAATTTTTTAAAAGGGTCATAAAATAGTGTTGAAGAGGTAAACAGTGGTATAGTTGTATTGTTTTTTTTTATAGAATTGTCGGAAATTTTCGCCATTTTGGATTACAAAAATAGGTTTTTGGCCTAAATAAAAACGTTATTTATGGGGTTTCAACATGTGGTTTCAATCGAAATATTGCTTGTTAGGGTTAAGAACAACATACAAAATTCAATGTTTGTCCCAGAAAGAAAAAAACGCGTATGAAAAAAAAACTGATATTTAAATGAATATTTTTTTCCCGTTTTCTCAAGTATTTTTGGAGCCCATGAAATTTACGTGAGTGTATTCGAAAACTATACAGTACACACGGGACCTTAGCTGATTTTCAGAGTAGGATGACTTGAAAAACAGCTTTTATTTGACTATAGTATATAAATATTCATATTCCTGCTTCAGCTTATCTCACTTTCATTTTTATTTATTTTAGAAGATTGCTAAACACCATTTTATAAATTTTTTTATTGTAAAAAGAAAAAGAATAATACATAACAAGCAAAGGGAAGAAAGATGGAAAATTTATATTTCTAAATCCATAAAAACCTTTAATTTGTTATGTAGTGTTGTTATAACAGTTGTAAAACCTTTTTATAATAATCTCTATACTTGAGGGCTCATAAGGAAATTTTATAAACTCTATATGTTGTTTTTCTATCCATTACTATGTACCATAAATTTTTATAAGCTGGTGTTGAACAGTTGTTTTTCAAGTCTTTTTTACTCATTTAAGAGATATATTAGAGTTATAAAATTATCACCAACACTAAATAATATATCTTTTGGTTATTTTATGAAGGTTTTATATTATTTGCTGTAACTTTTATATAGACAAAAATGCTCATTGGGATATATCTATCTATCTAATCTAAAATATAATTAGAGAGTAAAGTAAAGTTGTACGGACGATGAAAGGCAAAAATCAACCCAACCTTAAGCAACTTATTTACTTAACACTAAGTGGACCTTTAGGTAATTTTTTAGTTATCTAGCCACCATGGAGTCCCCTGCAGAGGACCCCTATTCTCAAAAGTCAAACACGAATTTCGTAAGATTTTAAGAAACTGGTGGTGTGATAAAATTTAGTACAAATGTTCATTAAAGTCTCAGCAACAATTTAACATCCGCAGAGTCTACGGGAGAAAGGCGAAATGTTATCCGATATTGTTTTGAAAAAATTGCAAACCTACTAATAGCAAAACTGAAAAAAATGTGACAATTCCCCTTTCTTCTATGGCCTCTTCATCTGTTACTTTTACAGGGTCCCTCCCTCAGTCTCAAGACTTGACGATAAATAAAAAAAACATCAAAAATCCTTAATATCAATAGCAGCCGTCCAAAAATCGGTAGAGCTATCAAATTTGGTACAGATATATCTTTTTTCATAAACTTATGTCTAAGATACGTTGCCACGTTATATCAGTCACAAAGGTACTTATTTTCTACGAATAATCAGCTTCGTGCCTTCTTTAAAAAAATGAACAAAAACGAATTTAACAACAAAACGCGCATGCGTGACAAGTTTTATTTTTTTATTTTGTGGGATGTAAAAGTGCGCGTCTGAGTATCCTCCGACAATTTGAATGGCTAAGTACGTTTTAACCCATTAGGCAGTCTAAATGGCCAGAGCCAGCGTTACCCGTCGTTAAATCTGAATGTCCCCCTGGAACTCGCTCGGTAGTTGGTTAAGACAAGTCTACTAAAATCCTTTTTTTTAATGAAAATTGAAAAAGTTTTATGTACTTTTTGGTGTAAACATTTCCTGAATCGTTGAAAACATTTTTTGTGATATCAGACTGATTATTAATAGGTTGTACTACAAAACCACATAGTTTCAAATGTGCATAGATCGTTCGGGAGACACAGGGAAAAGATTTAAAAAAATATTTTGTCACCCTAACCTCACTTTTCGACTGCAACATTTTTGAGGCTATTCATAGGTGGAGAAATATTGAGTGGTCTATAGGTAACCGATTTATATAAATTTTCGATGTACTTAAGTTAAGTTTGCCTAAATAGATTTTTTTTTCAAAATTGTCAAAAAAATTACGTCTGTTCAGGGCCCTCCGCTCACAGACTAAAAAATGTTTTTGTGATATCAGGCTAATTGGTAATAGTATGTGCTACAAAACGACATAGTTTCAAATGTGCAAGATAAGTCGTTCAGGGGATACAGGGAAAAATCTAAAAACACATTTTGCCCTCTACCGGCCCTTAGATGCACTAAATATATTTTTTTAAATTATATTGTTCAATATGGCCAGAAGGCCAATATGTGTACCAAATTTCATCATCGAACGTCAAACCGTTAAGATTTAAAAATAAAATTTTGTCGCCCTAACCTCACTTTGTAACTGCAGCACTTTTGAGGCTGTTCAAAGGCAAGGTGATGTTAAGTGGTCTATTAGTAACCGATTAAAACAGGTTTCCTAAAATCGTCATCAAAAGGCCCACGGAGGCCGAATTTCGACTCTATGCCCGTCGACTAATATAAAAGTCGAAAAAATTATCTTCACAAAATCCATTTTCTTCAATCGACTATAATACATTTGAGGAAACCTTTATGGCACCGATATGAAAGAATATATTCATTAGGTAATAAAAGCATGTAATGTTATTTGGTTCTCTATTTGTATATTACAAACTTAGGGACCAAAGTGGCACTTTCTATCCCCAGGTGAAGAGTTTGTAGTCTGAGCGAAACGAGACCTACAATTCGAAGAAGGAGAAAAAAAACACTTTTGTCACATGATTTTTTGTGAACTTTAAAATAATAAAATCTTAAGTTAAAGATTAAATAATAAAAACAAATGACTAAATGGTATGGAACGGTACGTTATTGTTTCCATTTTTTTCTTTTCCCTATTTTTTCAATTCTCTTCATTTTCCAGCCTTTTTTTGCAGGAAGAACAAATTCAAACAAATTCACTTTAAAGCCCTAGCTAATTAAAATACTACTCTAATCCCTGAAGAGAGGGATTTGAAGTATTTTTTTAAACCCCTAAATACATAAACTAATATTATAGAAGATTTTGCCAAAAAAGTTAGGCAATCTCCAAAAACACCACATGTAGTACGTGATATAACTAATAGCCAATTTTCACGGCTCTTTTTTTATCTACAGAATAGAATATGAGGCAAAGACATACCGGCATGTTGTCTCCGGATGGCAGTATAACAAACCAACTTGTTATACTCGGGCAAGGTTAGCCAACCGTACATTGCGTAGGATGGATTTACGAGCAAAACAGATCGGGAGCTTTGGACCTATCGAGACCGTTCGCATTCGAACGCGGTTCACAACATACGGACATATCTTTTGTTTCTAATTCTACCCGGTATTATAAGAAAAAATTGTGATATTGCAATTCGTTTATCACAAATACTTTTAGTGTGATTATGAAAATCTGCCCACTGGAAAATTAGATTAATACGCCTTGCCGAAAAAAACTCATAAAAGATCATGCCAAATAACATATAAAACATCATAAGTTTTTTAATCTTATAATTTTTGACTAGCGAAAGTGAAACACAAATTCCGCGTAGGAGTTCATCATAATTTATCAGCCAGTTGGCTTATAAAAGTTTACAAAATTTTATGATTTTTAATATGACAATTCATCATAAAGGTTTAAAAGATTTTATAAGATCGACCTGAAACATTCTAAGATAAAAAATTACGGCACAACTTAAGCAGTTGTAGTAGTAGTAAAGTAGTAGAAGTAATGTAATAAAGATTAATATACAGTCAAACTAAACTATAACCTAACCTAAACTATAAACTACGACGACCTAACTCCTCGTGCTTGCACAATATCTACATATTGTTCACGTATAAGTACTTATATTTGTTTCAAAGGGCATATAAGTTAGGGCAGGTAAAATCTTATTACTTTGATAAGTTTCTATAAGATTTTGTAATATTTTTTAAGATTTCCTCATACAGCAACGGTACGTATGTACACTTACACGTAATGGTACGTCCTTGGGATGTGGCACAGTACGTATATTTTATTTCCCATGTAGTACCAAAATTGGACGTAAAATGATCATAGGTACATACACTTTATTACGTACTATGTATGTATATTTTTGTACGTGCATAGTACGACATAAAATGTACACATATGGACATAAAATGTACTTCTCTGGAACGAAGAGTGCTGCATGGAATAACGAGTCGACAAATATTTTTTTGTAGAAGTAAGTAAGTATACTAAGTATAGATTTTTTTAATTAGTTTTCAGGTGGTCGAAAAAACTGATAAAAAACAGGTGTATTTTTTATGAGATTTAGTGAGGTTTTTCAGCAGGGTAGACACATAAAAATCTATAAAATGTTGTAAGTTTGTCAGACTATAAAATCTATTTAAAGACTTAAAAAAAAATTGTTTTTACCAACATATAGAAAATTATAAATGTTCATAGAATTCTGTCAACTTCTATGAGTTTGTCTGGGGTCTGATTTTCGAATCCATATGAAAATATCCACATACGTGTACTAAATATGATTCTCTTTTTATGTCAGTCCCTATCTATACCGTGTGAAATGAGAGGGGAAAGATAAGTTTTACAAACTAATTTCTTCTTCTTCTTGCTGGATGTGCTCTCCACGCACCCTGGCGCATAGTCTAAATCTTTTAAACCATTCCTCATAACGTTTCGGAGTATATGGGGATTTTGATCGAGGTGCGCAATTTCATTTCTAACTCTTTCTTAAATTTCTTCCAAATTTCTTGGTCTGTTTCTGTAGGTAATAGACCCCAAAGGAAAAAGTCTGGAGGAGTGAGATCCGGGCTTCTTGGTGACCAGTGAATCGGACCAAAACGTCCTATCCACCACCGTCCATATTTAGTGTTTAAATGATTACTTAGAATTGTGCGCCGTCTTACTGCCATATTAAGTTGTTTGAAACATTTAGGGCCAATTTATTATCTTCAATTTCATTTGGCAGTAAGTGGAGATACCTTCTTCCGTTTAGGTTATAATTATAAAATATTGGACGAATAATTCTTTCTCCAACCATGCCAATCCAGCAACCAATCCCTCTTCTTCCTTGTCTTTGGTGTTCTATATTTTAATTCCTATTTACATCATCCCAACAATGTAAAATTTTTTTGTTTGAAATTCCAATCCAATTCCAAATGTAATTAGGGAAAGCCAATCTTAAAGGGTAGTCACTCGGTAAAAGTTTTTGCACCAGAAGGCCTAAATTTGTGTTTTCTTAAAACTTTATGGATACCGGTTTTAGAGAGATTCAGATCGCTGCAGGCATCCCTGACTGAGTTGCGCCTATTGGCTTGAAAATATGCTATAACTTGTCGTTCTGCGGCTTCATCAAAAACTTGCCTACCTACGTTGACGTTTTTGTCTTTTACTTACGCTGCCGGTTTCTTTAAATATCCTGTATATATCCCGAAAAACATTTTGCGAGGAAACTCTTTGATATGGGAATCTTCTCCTGTATAAATTGGCGGACGCAACAGCATTTTTTCGGCATTCAATAAATGTTTCTAAGATTTGAGTTCGTTCTGGAACAACAATGTTTGGTTATTTTTCCATAGCAACCTCTGATTAGCTCCATAAAATATTTCTTGTAGGGTCATGGCCTCCCTGATCAGTGTAAGAGTTCTGTAAGCCTTTTATAATGCAAAGGCGACTTGATTTTTGTTTGATATTCTTTCTTGGAAGAATTATAATATTGCAGCAAAAAATCCTCTACAAATACTTAAAACAATTTTTGGAATTAACCGAAAAATAAAAAAAAATTGTTAATTTTTCCCATTTACAAATGTCAAAAATAAAAATGACATATACAGATTTCATAATTATTAAAAAATCCATCAAAAACTTATTTTTTTAAATTTTTGCAAATCAGTTTTTAAAGCACAACTTTTAAAAACATCAAAATATGCGCTGATTTTTTCCTACAAACTTTATTGGAACATTTTTGCTCTAAAGTTAAAAATAAAGCCACAAAATCCAGACTCAGAGAAGGATGAGACACCCTAATCACTAAGGGTTAACAAACTAGTAGAAAAATTTACTAACCCTAAAGTGAAGGGAAAGTTAAGTGACTTGTCGCAAATTGCTAAGTAGATAAATCACTAAGTATTAACAAAGTCGGGTCTAAGTAGGTCGTTCAATAGAAACTTCACTTACCACCAACAAAAAAAACTAAGTATAGTATCCCAATATACTGAGACAAACGGGGAAACCGTTAGAGGCAAAAAATTTCATAAGACAGCATCTTGAAGACTGAAGTCTTCTTTGACTTCTTTAAACTGAGGTCAAATCGAAGCCATGAGTATCTGAGGATGATCAAGCCACCAAAATGAACGTTTCTCCAGAAAAACCAAAAAAATTAGGCATATGATTTTTTTCTCATTCTTAAAAAATTTCTTTCATGTCCACAAACAATGTCTCAACATTTCTCTAAAAACACAATTTGGTCTACACAGCTTCTGCGACTCTAAAGGCGCAATTACATAGACGAACATGCTCAAATAAAAGCTCGTGCAAAAGATCTGAAATTTTTTGCGCGAACATTTTTGTGAGCTTTTCTATGAACATTTTGTTCGGGTAAATTTTTGAGCAAGTTATTGCTATCTATTTTGGAAAAATATTTTTAAAGATGAGAATAAATATAATTTTACATCACTGATCAGTGATCTCAATTCTTTAAAAAAATGGAACACCAACTTTTATTTTAAACTTTTGTGAAAAAAAGGCGACGGCAAGCGAAACATTATTATTGGCTCAGTTTTGTCATATGCAATGTTAAAATAGTTAATGATGGAGGTAACAACATTTAATTCTTTTCTTTAACTTTTTTGGTTTACTTTCATTATAAAAAGAAAACGGAAATGTCTTCGAAGTAATTACTTTTTAAAATGCAGGTGGATATTTTTAGAGAACTGTTCTGGAGAGTAGTTAGTTGTTCCCTAGGGGGGGGGGGGGGGATAGGGAGGTTTAGACAGTCGGAACGCAGCGCTGTCAAACACTGCTGTAATTTTGTGTATCAATGTTCATTTGACCAAAACTCCCTCTCACTAGTCTACGGTTTTTACCTTTTCTTAACCCAGCAACAGCAATAAGTAAGTGCCAATTTTTATTTTTTTTTGATTCTCGTTTTTTTTTACAATCCCAAAAAAGTTACAAGTCTACTGGCATATCCCCTATAAAAATCAGATCAATCGAAGTTGCTTATGAGGTAAAACGTGAATTTCGACATCAAATCGTTTTTCCGTCGGAAAGCACTTAATTAAAAATACCTTGTTTTAAAACTTAGTCTTTCTATTTTCAGTTAAGTTCAATGAATTCCAATAAAACTATAAAATTTAAATTTGTAAGAAATTTTTATTACCAACATTTCTTCAAACAAATTTTGCTCAACATTCTCTCCAAAATTTACGTGTGTTTTTTTGTACGCGATTTTGCTCGAACATTTGTTTGAACATTTTGCTCAAGAGGTTCGTGTAAATGTTTGTCGGCATTTCAACATCAAAGGAAAGTTTGTCTGTGTAAATGCGCCTTAAGGTTAAAAAAAAATTAAAATTCAGATACATTCATGTAAGTTAATAAAGCATAATGTCGGTTTAGCAATCCGGCTTTTTTGACGGCGGCATCGGCATTTGCATAATAAAGCCAGCCATATACAAACTCATTCTCTATGCGCTATCAGGTTTTACTAGTGTAAAATTGGAAATGAGCAATTTTATATTTGAATTTTTAGGCAAGGGTGAGAATTTTTTTTTATCAAAAACAAGCAAGTTCTACTAGCAAGTTTAAAGGTGCACTTAGACTGATGCAGAACAGGATATTTTAAAGATAAATAGTTAACAATATATTTTGGTGCCCACTTTTTAATATAATTTACCTTGTTTAATGTTTTAAACAAATATTGGTGTTAAAAGACCCTCTTGCAAAATTTTTGAACATGTTAAAAATCCACCTTACATATTTCTTTTGAATTAACCGAGAATGTTCCGTTTTTTCTTAATATAGGTTCAAAAATGCTTTAGTTTTAAAATTAGGTTGATTGGGTACCAAAGATGGACAAAATAAAACTTGGGGAAGAAACAAATGTGGTAATTTTCTATTTGCATACATACATACAGTCAATAGTGTGTTCAGTGATATTAGCGATAAATTAACTAGGTACTATACTAGTTATATCTGATCCGCTGATTAATCATTCTGGTTTATTATAATTGCAAAGAAATTAGAGCCTTTTTTCTAATTGACAAAAAGCGCTTACTTTTAGCATTACTTCGCTTGCATGAACAAATTATATCAAATAATTTACCTTCTTAATCTTATATATTAGTAATAATTTTTAGAAAAGTTATAGTACCGTATTATCAGCGGTGCACGGTGGTTGTAGTGAAAAAAACTCACACAGAGATAGGTAGATATTTTTGGGCACGTATTAAAGAGATGGCATGAATACACCAACGTTAAGCATGGGAGTGATTTCGTGGAAAAGCATACCGATGTTAATAATATTAATGTTACCTACCTACAATACGCAGTGGCGATACAGTAACCACCCCACATTAATCCATTAATTTTCCAAAATTTATTTCTGGTAAATCTCTAATTTCTCTTCACTATTCAAGTCTTATATAGTCAATATACATACTGGAATACCTACAGCTATCGAGTAGAAGTGACCAAACTTTTTATCTCTAAATTTTTCTCTTTCATCACTCTATCAAAATAGCAATAGCAATAAATATAAAATTTTTTGATGGTGTCTGTCTGTCTGTTTGGGAGACAATTAGGCAAAATCCACTGAACCAAAATTTTATGAAATTTGGAAAAATCGCCACTTACCCCCCTGACTATAATTAGTTATTTATCTATACATATAATAAATCTCTAAAAGGACCACTTTTGTATATTGAATTGTACATTGACTATTTTTTTTATATTTTATTGTTTGACCAAATGAGATACCAAAAATGCAATTTTTACAATTTTTGTCTGTATGTATGTCTGTTTGTTCCAACATCACGCATAGACCGCCCAGCCGATTTTGATGGGACTTTTAATATTGCATTCCTTGTATTCCTAGGCAACACATAAGTATTTATTTCATCAAAATTGGAAACAAAAGTTATGGCATTTAAAGGAATAAAAGCGGGAAAAATGGGTAAAACCGCAGGCAAAGCGGCGCGGCGATGTCTAGTGGGTAATATAAGTAATATTTGAGGCAAAATGTTCTTTAAAAAAGCTACTTTTAAACAGTTTTATAAACAATTTTAGAAAATTACTACTTTGACGTTGAAAAGGGGAGAGGGGTAATATAGCGCCGCTATTTACTGTAGGTAGGTACCATTATTAATTATTAACTTCGGCTGGTCAGGGGATAGGGACATAAGTAAATATAATACTTTGTTCATTTATTGAAAATATCGACAGGCTGCATTTCATGCTATCTCTTTCCGAAAATAGCTACCTATCTCTGTGTGAGTTTTTTTCACTACAGCCACCGTGCACCGCTGATAATACGGTACTATAACTTTTCTAAAGGTTATTACTAAAGCAATATATAAGATTAAGAAGGTAAATTATTTGGTATAATTTGTCCATGCAAGCGAAGTAATGCTAAAACTAAGCGCTTTTTGTCACTTAGAAAAAAGGCTCTAATTTCTTCGCAATTATAAAAAATCAGAATGATTAATCAGCGCATCAGATATAACTACTATAGTACCTTGTTCATTTATCGCTAATACCAATGAACATACTATTGCCTGTATGTATGTATGAAAATACAAAATAACCACATTTTTTTCTTCCCCAAGTTTTATTTTACCCATCTTTGGTACCCAATCAACCCTAATTTTAAAACTAAAGCATTTTTGAACTTATACTAAGAAAAAACGGAACTTTCTTGGTTAATACAAAAGAAATATGTAAGGTGCATCTTTTAACATGTTCAAAAATTTTGCAAGAGGTTCTATTATCACCAATATTTGTTTAAAACATTAAACAAGGTAAATTATATTAAAAAGTGTGTACCAAAAAATATTGTTAACTATTTATCTGTAAAATATCCTGTTCTGCATTATCTATGGAAAAAAATTCACTACAGCTGCAATGCAACGACTACACTACCACAGTCAACTGCACCTTAAGAACTCGAGCATGCCTTTGATAAAGGGGTTACACTAACTTATTCTTCGATAAAAATTAAAGAAAGTTTTAGTCAGAACTTATCGAGATTGGATGCTTAATTTAAAAAAAAAGATTGGTTGTGAACTGCTATTTTTATATAGCTTATATGACTGATATAGTACAGTCTTATAAAATGAAGCCAACATCGTAGACCGTAGTTACCTTGGCCTGTTATGTCTGAAGGTCTAAAACACTTTGGGGCCGCCGCGCCGCGGCCGCGCCGGTTCTGCGCCTCGGTTTTGGCGCAGGACTTTTCGGTGTGGGGGCCTTTTTGCGTCAGAAGTTTTTTATCTGGTTTGGATAAAAAAATTATTAATGTAAATAAAAAACTTTGAAAAATATAACCTAATCCCAACCCATCCTACACAATCCAACCGCACCATTTATTTTATTAAACCTTACCCACTAAAACGAAGAAAAGTGCAGTGAATCCTTACCCCAATGATATGCTAATATTTTCTAAAACTGACAAAATTTTCTTAAGCAAATTTTTACCCGCTCCGAAACGTCCTCGCACCGAAACAGCGGTGCCGAAACGTCCCATCCTCTTTAGTGAATTAGGAGCCATAAGAAACTGTGGCCCAAAAAAGACGTTTTTTTTTAATTGTTCATTACTTAAAAAGTTTAAGTCTGATTTCAAAAATTTTAACCGTTTTCAAAAGCAAGGACTGAAAATTTAATAATCTTGACAATTTATAAAAATCCACGGTAGCGGACATCTTTCACAAATAAGCATTTTTCTCCTCCTTCCCCCCTGTAAACTTCTTATGTGCGCCACTGGTGAAAAACTTGGCGCGCAGAGCTTTATTATTCTCGAGTTTACTGAGGTATCACTTGTTCAGGTCGGATTAGAAACAAGAAAGTAATGCAAATGGGTGCGTATTGTATGGTAAACCAAACCAAAAATATATTTTTGCTTGGCTATGCTTTCGGATTTATTATTGGTCCGATTTTAATAATGCTGAACATTTTAGAAAGTTTTGAAATTTTGCAGTTTTATGTGAATATTGGCATTTTCAAACTTTTTTTTTAATTCAGTGCAATTGCATAAAGTTTCAACTTTGACAGAAAATCATTCGAGGTTATGTTTATCGTTCAAAAATATGTTTCCGAAAACATTGTTCTAAAACGAATATGAAACAACTCCGCGTGTGCGGTTGCCCGCCGAAAATGGCCTAGCGCTGCGCGGGCATTACCCCGAGTTTATCAAAGAACCAAGAGAACTTTACTGGCTCGCTGAAATTACTAGGAATTCGCATAGAAACAACAAAACACAACGCCTATAACCTCACATAATTTTGTTTTTATTTTTATCCAATAATTCTTTTTTTAATTTAAATTATTGCGGCATAGTTATGTGCAAGTTTACTAGTGAAATCTTAGAGGGCAAACGATACATTTTAGATCCCAACCTCAGTTTCAAAAACCCACGGATACTTGAATATTAACAAAACAGGCCAGTAAAGCTCCATTTAGACGTTGGAGAATCTCTTGCTAGTCGTTGACGCTCCTGTTTAAAATAGAATATGATTATTTCATCTAGCGTCAGCAGCCGATTTTTAAATCTGGATGCTTTTTAAGTTAACCTGTTGGCTTAAAACCAGCGTTAGCAGCTAGCAGGAGTGTTTCCAATTCAATTATAAATGCACTTGTAAATGCAATCTTAAACATTACATCTAGTTACTATAATATTTTTAGCAAGTAATTCTGCAGTAAATGACTTTCCTTTATTTTAGTATTATTAGTATTAGTATTTAGTATTAGGGAATACATTGATATCCATTGAATATTTTCGGAGAATTTAAGCACACCAAGAGGCACATGTACTGCATTAGCAGAAACCGAGGTACAAACACAATAGAAAAACCTATTGTTTTTGTCTAAAAAATCAAAATAAACACGCGGTCACATGGACCTAGATTATTTGCACCGTGGTACGGTACAGAGGCGGTAATGGTAGTAAGGCAAGTTAGGGCTACAGCAACGCATCATGACTTACACGGACGCATGCCAGACCGCACACACTTGACGAAAAAAGCGAAAGTAAAAAAACTTATGTGCTTTAGCGGCACCGAATGCGAAGTCAAAATAAGTAACCTAACCCCAAATTTTGGACCCGGTGCTAAAAAAGCATAAATAAACTCTCCGCGTTGGAAAACAAATGCAATGACGTAAAATTTTGCAAAAAAAATTAGGTCGCCACAGTTAAATTGATTTTCCAATAGCTTCTCGTAATGTGGAGATAGTGGTTACTAAAGGGAACGTTTCGGTGCGAGGACGTTTCCACACAAATAAAAATGATCAGCATATCACCTAATTGGTAAGGATAATGTTTAATTTTTCTTTGGTTTAGCGCGTAAAATAAATGGTGGAATTTGGTTGCGCAGAGTAAACTGCGATTAGGTTAAATTTTTTCAAACTTCTGGGGCAGAAACCTCCCAAACACCGATTATGTACTACTTGTAGATTTCACGATCTATAAAAAATATCCTATGTCTACTTAGTTTATTTAAAACTTCTATTTCCATTGCTTTCAACTTTTTCAGAATAATACCTCTAGGTTTATTAACATAAAAGCCATGTACTAATATACAAACCGATTATATATTGACACTAACGACTTTGAAGTTCGAATATAAAACGTCTATTACAACTTGCCGACGACACGTAACGAAGCAAAATCCCAGCCAGCGCTTTTAATAGCTAGTATTATATGCATACATACATGTCATGTAACAATAATCATAAAGAATTTATCTACAAAAATGCTGGATACTCCGATAGTTTATTCGGTTTTTATTGTAGGCCACCCGCTATGTTCTGCACAAAAATAACGAGTACGTACTAAAATGTTAACATAAAAGGGACGTATGAGACTGCAAATCACTATATAGTAGTTACTCTTTAAGAGGTACGGTTTTTAGCTTTTTTATTTTACTTTACGTATGTTAAACAAATTCTACAGCTTCTCGAAAATACTGCTTTTTGAATCTCTAGAAAACGATAAATTTCACCCGAATGCGGAAAATTTTCCACACATATGTGGAAAAGTGTACGATGACGTTAACTGTCACTATATTTTTCCGCACATGAGTTGCAAAGTACTTTTCCCCACATGTACGAAGAGCAATTTCATTTGATTTGCGCAAATTAAAAGACCAATTTTTGCTTTTTTATTTTACTTTACGTGGGTGCCCAAGGAAAACTACACATCAGAATTAGCTGAAATTTTGCAGGCTGATTCGTTTTTACGTTTTTTTACTTAAAAAAATTTACGATAAATCCAAGATTTAACATAATTTTCAAAAATTTATACTTTAATATCTTTATACTTTTTTATTTTGTGGCTATGCAATGCATATGCTCTCCTTCACCATGTTCATGAATTATTTGTTCAAAAAAGTTTTAAGAATTCCTCACAAGCGTAGTAAACTATATGACTTTAGTTTGGTATTATGCGAGAACTACGTTTCTGTTTTCTTTAATATATTTTATTACCTATATATTTCTAATAAATTGTCCTTTCTACAACCTCTAATCTAAATTTTAGATGATTTTAATATCATTTTATCTTGCTTGACTCAAAAGCTATGATTTGTGACGAATAAAATCTTTATGGGTTTCATAATCTCATCCTTATTTACGATTTTAATTGTGTTTTTAACGATTCTCAAATAAACTTTTTTTTTGCTTTATTTTTCCGCAGCATTCTTAAAAGTGTCTCAGACAACGGTTTAAATCAGCTTTTTAATGGAGTTATTTTGTTTCCAGATTTTATGTTTAAAAACTCGGCAGGGACTAAAAATAATGTCTTTCAAGACTTTTATGTTTTGCCATTTTTTTTTGGATTTTGCTGTTTATGTAAACATAAAGATATAAAATTAATTCGTTGTTTTCGCTAATATTGCATGTCTAGCTGAGTCCTTGCACACAAATTACCAAAATTCGGTTTCCTTTATAATTAAAATTTTATACTCAAACGCGCTAAAATTGAAGATTGGATTAAAAAAAAATTGCCATTTGACATCGCAGTGAAATCACCTTAAAAACCGTATAAAAATATACATGCTTGCATGCGTTGAGTTTGTTTAATTTTTTTGGTTTGAAATAGAGAGCCTTGTTTGAGGTAATAGTTTATCAAACTAACTAAAAATCTAGCAATCAAAATGAATGGTAGCAGAAAGTTTACATTTTTAAAAGAAGGAAAAAAGAAAAAGAAGTTAGAAAACCTCCGAATCAGTTACTTCAAAAGGCAAGGTCATTGGAATACCGAAAATTCAAAATTGAATGAGTATTCCACAAAGAATACTCAAAGGACCAAAGCGAGTGATTCAAAGTTGGAAATCAAAGTGTATGATGGTGTTGAATGATTTTTTTTGGAAGGGAGGTTACCAGTGGAATTACTGATGAGTCCACGCTGGTTGCCCGGGGCGAAACATCGTTTAATTATTTCTCTTTTTGCTTTGGTCCTTTAAATGTTCCTTGTGTTATACCCATCTTTTGATATGCTCTTTTTATATTGTTTAGATTCTACCTCAAACTAATGATGCACTAGTATATTTGAAAACAAGGTTTTTTAACGACTTTTTGCACACGAACGAGGACTGAGCCAAAAGTAAGGTTCACAAGTCGAGAAATTTAAGAGTAGTTTTTAAAGGTATAAAGAAAAAAGCTCAAAAAAATATGAGGGCATTATTTATTTATATTTAAAAACCACTGACAAACAAACAAAATTAATAAAATTTTTTGTTTAGGAATTTAGGCTGCCGTTTCAAAAATAGTTCTGGACCGGTATTCTCGTAAAACGTAACGTTTTGAAGTCGCTAAGCGAAACGAATAGCGAACAGCGCGCTCAGCGGCACGCTGACCGACAACTTTTCGTATTCGCTCTGCCGAACGCGCTGCCCTGCGAGCAGACAGAATCAAATTTGCTTAGCACATCTTGGCATCACCGAATTTTGCGTATTTATTTTTTGTTAGCCTTGTCGCTCCTTTTATTTTTCTATGCGTAAGATAGAGGCCATTGCGTGATCGAGTTCGATTCGTAGTTCAGAAAGGGTAAATCAAATGATGACTTGCACAAGTGTTGATCCTTTAAAAAATTACTTGATGGCTTGGTTTAGCTCAGTTAAACCCTCCCTTTGACCCTGCGATATAAACTAGTAGCACGTTCCCGCACAGTGTGCGGGAAAAAGTTTACCCCGATACTTAATCGGACACTTACAAAGAAATTCCGCACTCAGGAGTGCGGGAAAGTTTAAATTTATTTCGGCATTCTGTCAGGGAAACTGGTGTTTCCGGCACGGTCGTATATTGATATTGATACTTTATTATATAGCATTTATTGTTAAAATTGTTTCACAATAGTTACTTATATATCTAGTAAGTTATACCTTATATTATAGTGAACATGCGTATTCTACATTTTAGGAAACAGAAAATAAAATTCTAAGGTATTTGTTACCCAAAAAATAACCTAACCAATTCAACAACAAACACAGAATTCATACATCCACAAGAGAAACCTCGCGCGTGAAAAAATGTATGTTTTCATGGAAGTGTTGAATTAAAATAAGAAAATAATAATGTTTAGTACATTTATGAATAAATAAAATGACACAAGATAAAAAAAATGGTAATTAGTGTGAAAAACGTGATTTTTCAGAAAAGTAAAGGAAATACAGACGAAAACACAGAAATAAAGATAGTTACCTATATTGTTTACTAATTATTTTTTATATCAATTAAGCTATTTATTTCATGTCTGCTAATTTCATAATTCATGAAAGTTTTTAGTTTATTTTTAAAAGAAAATGTGGGCATGCGCCTAACAAAACCAGATATTTTTTGGTACACATATATTAAGAAAAACGCAAAGTAAAAAAACTACTAATTTTCTGCACCACTCTACAAAGTATTGTATATGGTAGGACAATCGTACGCGCGGAGGGCAAAACAGCTGGCAAATGGTAGGTGTTTCTCAAACGGTAGCCACGCGCTGCGCGCATTTCGTCGACGCCTTGCGTTCAATATTCGTGAATACCATTTTTGTTACTTTGGTCACGTGGTATGCGAATATTACGTTATCATACGGTCAGCGAGTACGAAACGCTAAGCGTATTTAGTTACGAGAATACCGGTCCAGAAGGGTCAGTTGTATGACAAAAGAAGGTTATTTTTAAACAAATCTAAAAAAGTTTTTGATAATAAATTCTTTGATAACGGCAGATAAGTACAGAGTGATTCACCATGTTTTCCAACCCCCCTTCCACGCTTATTATTAGAGCTGGAAAAAGTTTTATGTACAGGGTGTCCCATTTTAGATGGAATTCAATGGAAAACTTCGTTATTATTGAAGATAGAGACATGTGGTTTTCGCATTTTTGAGCTACAGGGGAAAGTTGAAAAATGATCGAAGTTACCAATTGATGATATCTCACTTACTTTAAGAGATAATTGAGTTCTGTAAAAACAAGTCTGTAACAACATTTTAAGGAAAACACACCGGTCTTTTCAAAATTTGAATCCGACGTTTCGTTTCGTAGATACTATCATCAGGATCAAAAAGTTGAACACGGACCAAAATGTTTTACTTCATATTTTACTTTCTTTTTAAGTTTGTTTGAAAATAAAATATAATTTTTTCTATTTTGAAGTTTCGATCCCGAAAAAAATCTTCATTGCATTTATTTTCTGGTACGGCCCTGTCCTATTTTAATTTATTTTGTTTTGAGACCATTTATATTTACCTACTATATAGTAGATCTGGACAACCAAGAAATACTATATGAACGTGCCGACTGAAACGAAAAAAACCAGACAAATTGTTTTTTGCTATAACTTTACCCATTTTAATTAAAAAAAACTGAATTGATGAGACAAGTAAGCCTTTTGAAACCAAAACATTCGCTTTGCCGCCATATTTAAATCCATAATGGCGCATAAGATCCAATGCACACCTTTTTTTCAAACTTTTTTTATTATTTAGATATAAATGTTAGTTTTTGACATAAAAAACAAAGTATTTAGAAAAGAAATAGCAACATATAACAAAAAGGGGTTTAAAAAAGGTAGGCATTTGATTTTCTTCGCCATCTTTGATTTAAGTATGACGGAAAAGCGAATGTTTTTTTTTCAAACGGTTTATTTGTCTTATCAATAGTTTTTTTTTTATTGAAACTGGTAAAGCTATAGCAAAAGAGACTTGCTGAAATAAAACAAAATTCTTCTTAGGGCGAGTATTACAGCATATAAAAAAAACAAGCTATTCCACCCAATGCAAATGTCCATTTAAAAAGGCGATATGAGAAAACTTATTTTGACCTAGTTTTTGTCAGTGTACTACACAGTACAGTTTTTTTTTATTGAAATTGGAAATATAGCAAAAAAACAATTTGTCCGGTTTTGTTCGGTTCACCCGATATGTTCATATAATATATCTTCGCTGCCCAGGTCTACTATATAGTAGTTAAATATAAAAGAACTCAAAAAAAATCTATGAAAATGGGACGACAGGGCCGTACTAGAAAAAAAATGCACTTAAGATGATTTTTTAAATAATATTTAATTTCAAACAAACTTAAAAAGAAACTAAAATATGAAGTAAAATATTTTGGTTCGTATTTAACTTTTTGATCCTGATGATGGCATCTACGAAACGAAACATCGGATTAAAATTTTGAACAGACCATTGTCTTTTTCTAAAAATGTATCCTCAGACATCTTTTTACAGAATTCAATTATCTCTTAAAATAAGGAAGAAATCATCAATTGGTAATTTCGACCATTTTTCAACTTTCCCCTGTAGCTCAAAAACTATAAGGGACAGAATAAATCCATTAATACCATTTTTTAAAGCTCAAAAAAGTAAGACAGTAGTGTGCAAACCGCATGTCTCTATCTTCAATAACAACGAAGTTTCCCATTGAATCCCATCAAAAATGGGACGCCCTGTACAGAAGTTGCATAATTTTTTTGTAGACTTGTAAATGGCATCCTTAAAAATGAGCAGTAGTTTAGAATGACTTTTACACCCGGTTCCTACCAGACTGTCATAACATTTCATATTGACATCACATGACGCGTGAGTCAGCACTCACGAGAAAGTCGTAGGTGAGAATCGGGTGTTACTTTCCCATAAAAGTAATGTATGAACGAAGAACTATGTTTACACATTGATAGACGGCAACATATAGGACCTTCGTTTATTCAATCTGTGTACACCGTGTGCTCAAAATCACAAAATCCCGTTCGTTTATTCAAAATCGATTAAACCGTGCACTCTTTTTGACGTTCGTTTATCCATGGCGTGAGCGAATTGAGCTACCCTTTTCGCCCGGTACTTGTTAAGCGAGCGCATTGAGCTTTTAAAAATGCCAACCCCATTTTGTATGATCGCCATTTTAGTTTTTTTTTCATTATTTGCATCTAAAAATCAATGAACTATTCCTAAAAACATGCCAATTTTACAACTAAACCAATTTACGGAAGATGGTCACATGTTAGTTCATAACATCCACGTGAACCAACAAGAATTTGACCAAGTTACATTTAACAATGGTATATAATCTTTAAAACAGACTCTACACAAAAAATTATTCTTGGTTTGACTATACTCGTGTTGTGAGACTTCCGCCCAATGCACAAAAAATAAAAAATAAACGAGATAGTTAAAAGCAGGATTATGTCCTAAATTCTGTATGCTCCAAAATTCGTTCGTTTATTATTTCAGACTCTATTTACTCGATGATCAGCTGATCCCTGATCAAGCTCCACACGCTCAACACCTTGAGCGAATAAACCAACGCCTTAATAAGTGAAATACAGAGTCCAACTTCTGTCAATCTAGAACCCTAAACGGATCAGCGAAGAACTATCAAAATATAGATTATAATATATCTGTTATTTTTTAAGGAGCGAGAGAAGTAACCCAACTCAATAATAAAGTTGCAAAACTTTAGTCCCACTTACAGATGTAACATCTTTACGACCTTCTTCTTATTGAAAAACTTTTGGTCCTCATAAAAAAAGTAAAATTATTTTTCAGGAAAGCACCTTAAATTCCACGTTAAAAAGGTCAAATTTATTAGATAAAAAACCGATTGAATATTCCTCCGCTTAATTATTAGGTATTCAATTATAATAAACATAACTTTATTTGTGATAAGGGAATTATTGACTACCTTTTGATAGATGGCACCCATCTACAGTTGTTGTAAAACGTACATTTTACCAACCGCTTATGATTGTATGAGTTTTTGTCGATTTATGCTTAAGTTTTTGCGTGATTTTTAATTGCATTTGACAAGTAAGCAAAATTTCTTATTTAGTGCTTGTTTTTTTATAATTTCTTCAAGAATATATAAAAAGTAGTCTGAGAAACTATTTTAGCACATTTGAGGTTAGACTTTATGTATACCTTTGGAGTGTGGTCAAAAATATTTTATTATTCGTTTAAAAGATCCAATACGGGGGTTGTATGGGCTGCACTGTAGAGGTAGTATCTCTTGTTTAAGACGATTGCGTCGAGAGTCATAGACTGGAGATGGTTTTAAACAATTGGTCCTCACAGGGCGGTCAGCTCTCACGTATGGCTCTACGTGCCACACCCCGGTAACTGCATCAACCTGCAGGCCAAACTATGTAAGGGTAGCCAGATATGGCGTGAAAATTAATGTTGGGAAGCAGTAACACTAAAAGTAATTGTTCGGCGTACTTCTAGATATGGAAAGAAAAACGGCAACAAATTACATAGTTAAAGGCGCGGCAAGGATTGTTTTAACGGTTTTAATGCCGCGATGAGGAAGGCAACGGAAAACCACCTTATTACCGTCCCCAGGATATATCATCATCATGACTGGGAAACCAAAAGCCCAGGCCCTCAGTCCCCGGCAGGTCTGAAGTGACCAGAGGGTGTTAAGAATCTCCGGACCAGTCATGAAGAAGATTGCTACATGGAACGTACAAAGTATCTTTCAGACTGGAAAAGTCCACAATGTCATCAGAGAAATGAAACGATTGGACATAGAGATCTTGGGAGTTATTGAGGTGAGATGGCCTAACTCAGGTAAATGCCAGATAGACGACTACCATGTCGGCGTCGCAATCATTTTGAATAAAGAAATTCAAAAATCCGTTAACTCTTTTGTCCCTGTGTCGGATCGAGTCATATTTCTTCAGCTAAACTCTAAGCCTTTCAATGTCAATATTATTCAAGTATACGCTCCAACCAGTAAATATTCAGATAATGACGTAGAAGCAGTCTACGACCAAGTTCAGACTGCCCTTAATTTTACAAAAAAGACAGAAATCACCATTGTTATGGGAGACTTCAAGGCAAAACTTGGAAACGCCCCAAGAGAAGACATTGTTGGGAGATACAGTCTTGGTACATCAAATGAACGTGGAGATCGCCTTTTCCAGTTCTATCAGGAAAGGGATTTTATCATGTCAAATACTTTCTTTAAACTTCCAGCTAGACGCCTTTATACTTGGAGTTCCAAATCCAACACTCCTGAGAATATCATTAGAAACCAGATAGACTTTATGTTAATTAATAAACGATTTAGAAACTTTATTAAATCTGCAAAAACTTATCCTGGTGCAGACGTAGACTCGGATCACAATCTAGTTGTGGCGAAAATTAAATTTACCGTCAAGAAAAATCGTCCTCCAAATAAAAAATCCAGACCCAGGTTGGACAAACTTTAAGATAACATGATAGTAACTAAACTTAAATTCGAACTTAACAAAAAGCTTAAAGATATTAATGAGTCTACCGAACAAGATGCAGAAATGGTCTGGACAAAAGTTAAGTGCCATAGTCGAAAGCACAACACTCTTAGGCAAGGATGAAACAAGAAATAAAAAGAAAGTTTGGATGACCGATGAAATCCTGGAGTTGATGGTTAAAAGACGCAGTAAAAAAGGCAGCGATCAGTATCAAGAAATCAATAGAGCAATAAAAAACAAGATGAGGTCATCAAAACAAAACTGGATAACACAGCAATGCCAAGAAATAGAAGATCTAGATGCTAAACATGACACTTTCAATTTACACAAACATATAAAGGAAGCGGTCGGGTTATTTAATAAAAGACAAGCTGGTATCCTTGTGGACAATCAGGGCAAAATCATACCGGATACCAAAAAAAAAAACTAAAAGGAATGGGGTAGCTACATAGAACATCTCTTTACCGATAACCGATCCGAACAGCCAGAAGAATTCTCAAACCAAGGCATAGATATAACACCAGAGGAAGTAAAACACGCAATATCTTCAGCTAAAAACAGAAAAGCGGTAGGGCAAGACGAAGTATACACTGAGGTTTTAAAGCTAATAAAAAACGAAGATTCACTAAATACGCTGGTCAAACTTTTTAACTTGATTTATCGTAGCGGTAAAATCCCTGCTGACTGGCTAAAATCAACCTTTGTTACGCTGCCTAAAAAACATTCATCAAAGAAGTGTAGTAATTACCGTCTAATCAGTCTAATGAGCCATATGTTAAAAATATTTCTAAAGATTATACACAAAAGAATTTATGGGAAATGCGAATCCTTTATGGGCGACACGCAGTTTGGATTTCGTGGTGGGTTCGGGACAAGAGAAGCCATGTTTGGCATTCAAGTCATAGTTCAGCGGTCTAGAGATGTGTCGGTGCCAGTATATGCCTGTTTCATAGATTATGCGAAAGCATTTGATCGAGTCCAACACGAAAAGCTCATAGAATCGCTAAAAGAAGTTGGTCTAGATGACCGAGATATAAAGATAATTGCTAATCTATGCTGAAATCAGACTGCCCAAATAAAGGTTGATGGACAACTGTCTAAAGAGGTCCAAATAAGAAGAGGGGTACGCCAAGGTTGTATATTGTCTCCGCTTTTGTTTAATATCTATAGTAACAAAATAGTAGAGAATGCACTTCTTAACTGCGAAGAGGGTTTGACCATAAACGGCGTAAAAATCAACAACATACGATATGCTGACGACACTGTCATAATAGCAGACACGCTGGAAAGCCTACAAGAGTTGTTAAATCAAATTGCTGCCAAAAGTTCGCAATTCGGGCTTAACTTAAATGTTGGAAAAACAAAATGGATGGTCATATCTAAGGAAAAGAACATCCGAGGCATATTAGAAGAAAATGGGCAGCAAGTCGACCGCGTGGATTCATACAAATACTTAGGTTGTCTCCTCAATGAGAACTGAGACAACATGCAATAGGTTCGTGCAAGAATTGAACAGACTGTAGTATTATTATCCTAATCCAACTTTATCAAAATGAAAAAAATGAAAGTGTTGTGTAGTCGCGATCCTAATAGCACTCTCCGAATTCGTGTGCTCCGGTGTTGAGCTTGAAGTTTTATTTACCATCAAAAAACGAAAACTTGAATATTTTGGCCTTATTTTGAGAAATGAGAAAAATAAACTCTTAAAATTGATAATAGAAGGCAAAATTGAAGGCAGAAGAGGTCCGGGTCGTAGCGGATATTATGGCTTAAAAATCTTAGACAACGGTATGGTGTTAGTACTACGACACTTTTTCGAAAAGCAGTGGACAGGGTGCAGATTGCGCTGATGATAGCCAGCGTTCGAAGAGAGCATGGCACTTGAAGAATACGCTATGATTTTTATTTTTTAGATATATGCATTTCGCGAGATTTTAAAATATACTTGTCATCCACGAAGATATACGTTCTGGGAGAACGCTTCAGATATAATCAACTCTCTGTGCGGCGTATAAAGAATTACAACTTAGAGCTACCGTTGTATTGCAATTTAGAAACCTTTTGCAAAACAAACATCCAAATTTTCAGTTTCATCTCTATTTCGACAATTTTTTTACTTCAACACACACACACAAGCTTACTAGAGCAACTGAAGAACATGGGTCTAAAAGACTGTCCTTTGTCTTAATCCAATATACTCAAAAAATCTGATAGAGGTATTTTTAAAAACTGTACAACTGACCACAATCACATGACGAGAACATGGGCGGCGTGGACAGAGCCGATCAAAATATCAGTTTATACAGAATGTCAATAATAAGGAAAAAGCCTGCATAATGGTTGACAAATATATTTAGCGATCCTATGGCGGAGATAAAGATCATTTGAGCTTTAGAAGATCAGTAGCTACAGGAATTCTGGAAACCTATAAGAAGACATCAAAAAAGGAACCTAGCCGACCATCTAGCAACTAACATTCAAAATAGGCGGAATAAATCATTTGATATGCTATCAAGATAAGCAGACCCGTTGCAATGTTTGCCACAAAAAAGTAATTTTATGTGTAGGAAATTTTTTGTTGATTACCATGAAGTTTAAATTTTAGTTTTATATTTTTTGTTTACTTTTAGGTAAAAAAGCATTTTAGTTATGTTCTGTAACCTAGCAAACAAGTCTAAATAAATAATAATTAGAAATTAGTGCTTGTGGCCACCCTCCGTTTAAAATAACATTTTCCCGGAGTAAAACTATACAACTTCAAACCCAAAAACATTTTTAAATCCTTTCATATAGACAATATAACCCGGTCAAACCAAAAAAATTATTCAATTTCAATAAAATAGTTTCGACCCTATTTGTGTTATAGTAGTAGATAGGGTCTTTTGTGACATTAGAATATGTTGCTTTATATACCCACCATAAGACGAATGTGAAGCTAATTTTTAGTTGGCCGCCATTCGGTCGGTGCTTATTTCGGCGTTGCAGGTAACATTGATTTTAATATTTTTGTGTTTATGTTGAATGAAAATAGCATTTTTTTGTCAATTCTATTAAAATAAAAAGGGCACGCATAAGGATTAGTCACCAGGCCATTTAATTTAAATTTGCGCCTTTCAGGGTCTTTCTTAGATTTTTTTTAAAAATATTTGAAAAACTCCAAAATTTGGCAATGCTTTGTGTTCTTATTCTTGATTTGATAGAAAATTCGATCAATACTGTTCTCAACTAAAAAGCCAGTTAACTCCTACCTTTTCAGTGCCCTTTAGGCTACTGCTGCCGTCATTTTTATCACCAAATTGACAGGTAAAGCATGGATGTTCTGTCAGTTTGGTGTCAATATGACTGCTATAGTAGGCTGAAGGATACTAAATCGAAAAAGAGTTAAGTGACTTTTTAGTTGAGCAGGTTTTAATTCGATAGAAACGATACTCTCTAGTCTATTTTAATTATTCGGAAAGACAGAAAATATCACGAGTTCCCTGAAAGCCAAATCGAACCAGTTTCAGTTTCATTTAGTTTTTGTGTTTAAATGTCAGCCGTTATATTGAAATTGGTTCAAAGAGTTTAAAATAAACACTAACACACTTGTCTATATGTGTCTTTCTGTCTAGATAGAGAGGTGGTGGCAATTGAGGTGAATGATTTCATCTACATTATAACTAGTATAAGACTGTAGTTTACATCCATACGAATTAAGTAAAAATATTGTGATGCTCAGGTGGTGGGCCAGGGCTTTTTTTTACAGGGAGGCCTCAAAACTTGCAAAAAATAATAGCCAACAGCCAAATAAATGCGAAAATACGACCCCTAATGAATGCTTTGAACAAAAATTTTAGTTATTTCACTCCTTGTGTAAAAAAACATAGTATAAATGAATCTATGGTTTTCTACACAATTATTTTGGCCGTCATGGAACAAAAAGATTTATTGGAGGTAAACCTATCGGATGAGGGTACTACGTCAAATGGGTACGTAGAATGGTTTGAACCCTACCACAGTTCCAGTACAAATATACGTACATCAGAGTATAATGAATTGAAACTTGGACTAGCGTTGTATTGCAATTTGCAAACCTTTTGCAAAACAAACATCCAAATTTGCAGTTTCATCTCTATTTCGACAATTTTTTTACTTCAACACTTGTTTTACTAGAGCAAGTTATATTGAAATTGGTTCAAAGAGTTTAGAATAAACACTAGTTGACACACTTAAAAATGACAGTTTTTTCTATATGTGTCTTTCTATCTAGATAGGGAGGTGGTGGAAATTGAGGTGAATGATTTTATCTACATTATAACTAGTATAAAACTGTAGTTTACATCCATACGAATTAAGTAAAAATATTATGATGCTCAGATGGTGGGGCTTTTTTCATTTTTAATTCATCTCTTTTCTGATTAGCGCTATTGTGTTAAGGGTCACACTAATACAGTGGCAGTCCCAGCCATTTGAAAAGGGGAGGGGCGGTTTCGATAAGAAAAAAAAATAGAATAAAAGCATAGCTTTTATGAGGAACATATCACATATCAATATATGCAAACAAAACTTAGAAACTAAAGGCGAGGATTTGGTCTCAAATCTAGGGAGGGGGTACTCAGATTTGAAGTCGTTTATTTTATACATTTTTTATTTAAAAAAATATTTAATAAATTTTTTTTTTAAATTACATTAAAACTGTAATTTCCGAGTCAAAATAAACTAAAATCGTAAATATCAACGGTATTATAGCGCCGCAGATGAAAATGTTTAAGAATATTGCTCTAAAAAATGCGTTTTTTGATTTGAAATTTAACTAAAATTAACTACAAATGCCATTTTTAACACAAAATTAAACTAATAGCGTAAATATCAAAGGTGTTATAGCGCCGCAATTTATGCCCTACTTTTAATTTTCTAAATGTTTTTATAAAAAAATTTAAAGCCAGGGTAGGGAAGGCTAACTACCCCCCTATCCTCCTGAAATCAGCGCTTGAGTAACTACGTATAATTTTTTCAGTTATAAGAATCATAGATAACAAACAAAACCTAATAGCTAAATACTTTTTTTTTGAGGTCTAAAAAGCTTTTTTTTAACAATATCTTTTATATCGCATATCTCAAACATAAGATGCCCATCTCAAAAAAAAAAAATATTTCCAGTTTTTAAGACAAACCGGGCAATGACTCGCTCAATGTCAATTTCAATACGTCTGTTGATATGCAGTAACGCTAAGCCCATCAGACGAATTTCCGTCAAAGTGCTTTTAACTACTTTTTCTGACGAGGCATTACTTACTGGCAAACATCCAAGAATGTTCTAATCAACGGAAAAATATTGCTATATTTGTTCATTGCCTTGAAAACGTTATCAGGTATGTTTTGATATAAGCTTTTGCCTACTTCTGACCAATATTGTTTCCAAATACTGACTTCTGCCAATAAAAGTTTAAGAATTTGTGTTTTGGATTAATAAAACATTTTATAGTATTTAGAAACGACTTTAGTTAATTTTGCCTTGATTTTGGCTTCATATTAAACTTGGTATGAATATGTTTAGGTCGAAAATACTTTTTCATGTCCGAATTGCTTTTGTCCAAAAATTGTTTATAAATAGAAACTCTATAATACTGCTCTGTATTTTCAATGGTTTTCGCGGTAAGTTCGTCATGCGTTTGTATATTCTTGGTCTGACGGATTGAAGGTCAAACTGTCCCAAAATATTGTGGAGGGATGCTAGAATGTATTTAAAGGAACTTTCTGCAATTTCTCGTGTTTTCTTCTTCAAGTTTATTACCACCAGCAATTTTTGTTCTTGTTGTCTACTTTTTTCTGGAGCAAAGGGGGAAGGGATTAGCATGACAGGATCACTATCAAGTTCATTTTGTCTTACGTGCTTTTTTTGCTGCTGTTTGGTTCATGAAGGATGACAAATAATATTTTGTAACCTTATTTTGGCAATCATCACCAAATCATCATCAGCCCAAATTCAATTTTAGTTTAAACTTACAAAATATTTTTAAAACCCGCCTAGTACCTTTTTTGACATTTTAAAAATTACAGTTTTTTTGACGTATTAATTTAAAAAAAAATTGCCAAGTGTATGATGGTATTTAGTGATTTATGAGGAGGGTGACCTGTGAAACCACTGACGAGCTCACGATGGTTACCCAGTGGTTCTTTGTGTGATCGCTGTGGGATGCTCATCCAGGTTTGAATTTTCGTTATTTCCACCCAAGATCTTTTGGTCTTTTGTTTTTAGATTGTTTTCGGTCGATGTAACTTCTTTTTTTTTTATAAATATTTTGCAAAATACGTTTTTTTGCTTTGTTTTTAATTCTTACAATTTAGAATTGAAAACAAGGTTAAAGATATTTTTTAAATATTATGCAAAATTATTTGGTAAAAACCAAAGGTCAAAACTGTCATTTTTAAAGTGTCAAAAAAGGTACTGCAGGCGAGTTTCCAAAATATCTTAAGTAAGTTAAAGGCAAGAATTGAATTTGGGCTGTTGATAGTCAATTAATCCAAAACGTCAGGTATCTTGTCAAAATTAGATTGCAAAATATTATCTGTCATCTTTCATGAACCAAACAGCAGCCTAAAAAAAGCACGCGTGCATAAGAAGAAATGAAAGTGATGGTGCTCCTATCATGCTAAAATGTCAAATCTCAAAAATGGACCTATCGTTAGGTAGACCTTAAAAAAGTGTCTGTAGAGAGTTTTAAGCGTTTTTTGACAGCTTTAAGAATAAAGGCGCACAAAAATAAAAACTGAAAATGAACATTTCGGTTTTTTTCGCCTCCTTAGTCAAGACTAATAGAATTACTTTTGATCAATATCAAGCAAAAGTGAGAGAAACCGATTTAAACCGAAGATTTTGACCAATGAGATGCATAGTAGCGAGAGAATTTACGCCCTGGGAGCAAATTTTCTCTCTATTCAATAATAGACCCCCTGAAGTACAAAAAAAGCATTTTTACAATTAGTAAGCCTTAACGCCATGAAAATTGTACAGTTTACTTCTCCCGACTTTTTTACAAATTTTCTAATTATAAAAACAAAATAATAATAAATTAGTTAAAATTAGTTTACAGATAGACTGTATAGATATCGAAAGATTTCATTTTATATAGAGAAAAAAATGCAGTAAGTAACATTATCGCATTTATTATTATAACTTTTTCATTATTTTAAAGGACAAAGATATTATTGAGGATGACGATGAAAATTCAGATGTTTAAAGTATTCAGTTGATATTACTTATTTTTGACAAGAAGAAGTTGTTTAATTTTAATAAAATAAACAAATAATAATAGTTAAGTTATCTAACATCATGCTGTAAAGTACCCAATGCGTTTGAAGGGGTTGATTCGTGGATTTGGCTTTTTTGATGGATTAACGTGAAAAACCATCACCAAAAAAGCAATTTTTGATCATGAAATGACTTTACGATGCAATTATTATTGCAGCCTCCCTAAAAAAAAAGCCTCCACCTAGAGGTGTACATTATTTTTTTTTATTTTTGTGAAGCTAATTAGAAAAGAGATTAAATGAGTTCATATAGCAATTATTTTTTGCATGTTTTGAGGCACCCCTGTAAAAAAACGCCTCTATCTAGAGAGGCGCAATATTTTTCTTTTACTTTTGTGGGACCCTCAATTATTTTTTGCAAGTTTTGGGACCTCCCTGTAAAGAAAGCCCCCACCTCGAGACGTGCCAAATTTTTTTTTGTTTTCTCGGTGAGGACCTTAACACAACAGCACCAAATATTAAAGGGATGACTAACTTTTTGATATATAGCCATAGGCGGATAGCGTTTGATCTTTTTTAAGTCCTGAGGTAAGTAGATTGCTTTAATATAAATTGCAGATGGAATGAAATGAGTTCGTATAGTTATTATTTTTTGCAAGTTTCTGATCCTCCCTATAGAAAAGCCCCCACGTAGACGTCTACCAATATTTTTTGTTGTTATCTTTGGTATGTCTTTATCAAAACTATATAAACCTTAAATGATATGAAATGATTAATTTTTTACAGCAACCACCTTTCTATCTAATGGTTGTTTAATGATGCATGTGGAGGGTGACCAGTGGAACCACTGACGAGCTCACGCTAGTTACCCAGAGCGAAACATCGTTTAATCATTTCTCTTTGGTCCTTTGTGTGTTCCTTGTGGGATGCTCATCCAGGTTTGAATTTTCGTTATTTCCACCCAAGATCTTTTTTTTTTTAGATTCTTTTCGGTTGATGTAACCGACTTGGAGTTTTTTACCTTCTTTTTTTGTTATTTTGATCTAGTTTTTTCAGTCTACTAGACAGTGCAGTTTTTTTCGGTTCATCCGGTATGTTTATATATTATATGTTGGTTGTCCAGGTCTACTATATAGTAGTTAAATATAAATGGTCTCAAAAAAAAATTAAAATTGGACAGAGCCGTACCAGAAAAAAAATGCACAGAAGATGATTTTTTTCGAGATCGAAACTTCAAAATAAGAAACATTATATTTTATTATCAAACAAATTTAAAATGACACTAAAATATGAAGTAAAACATTTTGGCCCATATTGAACTTTTTGTCTTCAATAAATCATCTAAACTTTTTTTTCATAGTAAGCGACGATAAGTCAACAATAATTAATTGCCACCTTGTCATTTTTGTTTTTTACGAAATTGGATAAAATAAAATGTGGTTGTAAGTCGCCATTTTGATATATCAGCCTCCATATTGAAACGCATCATAGCTGAACCAAATTTTTTAAACAGTATTACTGGACTCGACCTTCTTATCTTTTATATGTTAATTTTACTGGGGTATTTTTCTAGGTCATAAAGCTTCAAACTGCATCAAACTCGAAAAATTGAATTTGGCATATATGCCTAATAGTTTGAGGTACATTTGAAGTGAATGTGACAAAACTTCGAATAATTAAGATTTTTTGAATAGGGAATGCCAAAAATGTTGTTTTTTGCAATTTTCAAGGTCACTTAAGATCGGATGACCTTAAAGGTTAATTTTTTGGAATCCTCGTCCTCGAATTATATGGCATCGAGTATAATCATGCCCGGTTGAGAAAGTTGTATTTTTTTAAGATTTTTGGCCGCCATCTTGAAAGATGACGTCATAGCAACCCCTTCTAGACGGATGCAAACACCGGTAACACTTAATTGTGTAACGAAAGAGCTATCAATTTCACATAGTCACAAAACTCCTTCATTCAAAAGCCCACGGGATAGAATTTATCGACATATGCCCCTACATTAATACATAGAAAAAATATTCTTAGACGTAAATCTTTGAAACTCATTCCTTCTTCAATGTACCTATATTTGAAAGTCTGATTACATACATTTACTCAGGTTCAAAAGTAAATAAGAGATAGCTTTTTGGCCTGTCAAAGAAATAAATGGCTTTTTCAAAAAGTTGAGAGGATTTGCAATTATTTATAGGTTTAAGTTTAAACTTTGACTGCACAAAATCGGATTATTAAGAAATATTTATTGATAATTAATTCCCCAGAAGTCCAAAGAAGACGTATGTGCTAAAATAGGCAAGAAAACATTGAACTTATACGCACATACTTCGTTGTGACAAACGCCGGACAAAACAAAACCAACTACAGAACTAGACTACTACTACTCTAGACCAAACTTAAAAAGAGACGCTAAGCAATTACCAGGCTAAGTAATCTATCCCTGTAAACAGACGATAGATTTTTAAAATTCAGCCAAAAGAAATTCGACTTAAAATTTAAAACGAATTGAAGGAGAACAAACTAAAATACGCCGGTATACGTTTTGAAAACAGATATATTCTTCCAAAGCTTAGATACTCAGCCGCTGCTAAACAAAACGTAGCACAGACGAATACTATCGTTAAAGAGGAGCTACTAACCAGCAACAATCTTGACGAGATCGGTCTCCTGGTATATTAAAAACATAAAAATACTGAAAATCCAGAACCACCGTATAGAAAAAACCGCATGTTCCATGAAAACCGCATGTTACAAGAAAACCAAAAACTTTTCTCTCGTACACTAGAAGACAAAATCTTTAGCACAAATCAACCAAGATTGGTAAAATCTTTGGAAGAACTCTAAAGAATACGACAGAAACTCCTATTGGGTTAAAAAGAAAGTCGACCGGATGGCAGAGATCCAGGAAGGAAATGGAAAAGAAAGTGGTGGCAAAATTTCACCTCATTTTATGACAACCTAACAAATCAGCCTAATAAAGCACTGCAGAATACTTAAAAAATACCACCTTTTTCACAAAGAACACAACCTACCTACAGGCCAATCACTTGTCTTACCATTATCTATAAAATCCTCTCAGCTATAGTAGAAAAAAATTCATAAAGTATTAGCATGGCAACAAAATGGATGCAAAACGAGATTTCCAGGCATTTGATTCTCTTTCAATAAAATCTTAATCTTATTTTTAAAAAGCATAATGGCCAACTGGGAAACGTATTTGAACGTTAATTTTGAACCGCTCTGGCATCAACATTAAGAAAAACTTTTCAGGGAGATAGTTTAAGCCCTCTATTGTTTTGCAGTTTTCTAAATCCGCGTAGCAATATGCATAAAGAGAGTAGGTTGACACACCGTCCAGAGGACCAACCATAAATATTAACGATCTCCTTTACATGGATCATTTAAAACTGTACACTTAGAACCCAGAGTAATTAACGGGGCAACTGGAACTGTTATTGTCGCTTAGCAAAGCCAGCTATGGAGTTTGCCCTGTTTTTGTTTACCTCAAAGCGAGTAAAAAGCAAGAGGTGGAAATTACGTATAAATAGTAAAAAATGCACTAAAAAGGCAAAAAGGTGACTGCAGCCAATCTTAAAATCGGACCTATACTCGCTGACGAAAGTAACTGCTATTAATATAGTTTTCATATAGTAGAGTCCAGTAGAATTAGACAACCTTAATAGACTGGTTCGGAAATTCCTAACAAAGAATAAAATTCATCATCCTAACGCATCTGTAAACAGATTATACTTACCTAGGGGAATCAGAAACCTGAAAGAGGCACACAATAGTGTGAAAACTGTTTGCCTACCTAAAATCAAAAACTCAACGTACAGGGCAATAGCGTCCATAGATTCTAATCTTCCTCCATTGAGGCTAGTCTAGACAGACCCACCTGTAAAAGAAAACAAAATTAGAGACCACACATCTGTAAATATTACTACTTACGTACAGAGATACAACCGTACTATAAGTATGAGCCTAAAGACCACTTGGAAGATAACAGCACAAAAATACATTGGCAAAAATCTGTAGTAACTTTTGAAGAAATTCACCACCAAAAACTGGATATAATAATAATACGAAAAGAAGAAAAAGTCGCCTGAATCATAGATCTTACTTTACCCACAGACCACAATATTAAAGAAGCCAGAAATCCAAAAACCACAAAGTATATAAAAAACCGTGCACATTAAATAAAGGCTATTTACCGACTCGAACAAGTGTTCTTGCTAAACTCCACCTAAAAAATTAAATAAAATAAAAAGACTTGGGATAAATAATAGACAAATAATAATTGTGGAAGTAGTGGATGGTGGAGTTGATAATTAAATCAAACAAATATGGTCTTTCACCACTAAATTTTATTTATCAATAGAAAGTTTTTTTTATATTATTATTATTACCTATATATTTAGAAAAATAATTGATTAATTTTGGTACCAATTTGTTTTTTCTATACCTCTAAGAATTTAACTTAATTTAAAAGGATAAGTTATTTTTCATTAATATCTTTAAAAAACCATTACAATTCAAAAAAAAATAAATTCGCTTACCCTAGTTTGAGCTACAATAAAGCAGTATGGCCGAGTAAGAACCTTTGGTACTGCTCTAATGTAGCTCAAACTAGGCTAAGCGAATTTATTTTTTTTTTATTGTAATGGTTTTTTAAAGATATTAATGAAAAGTAACTTATCCTTTTAAATTAAGTTAAATTCTTAGAGGTATAGAAAAAACAAATTTGTGACAAAATTAATCAAAAAAAAAATATATAGGTAATACTATAATAAAAAAAACCCTTAAATAAAAGGATGAGTAACTTTATTCTTTGCTACAACTTTTCATGAGACAATAAGTCTATTTCTTCTTCTTTGGGTTTTTTCAGAGCCCCTGATGATGGTAGTCTAAACTTCCAAAACATGTCGGGTTTTTATATTGACAAATAAAATTTAATGGAGAAAGACCACATTTGTTTGATTTAATAGACAAATAATACTTACTGCTCAGAAAGCTGCAATTCTGCGAACTTACAGAAACGTCCGGCACACACTCACACATTACTAGGTCGTTGATCTTCACCCCGATGGTAATACCACACTCAGGAATAACTGTAAAAAAATAATAACAATAGTAATAAGGAGACTATTTCATTTTTTAATCAATAATCACATTTTTGGTAAAATGCAATATGGCTCCATCCAGTGACAATATTCAGACCTAAATGCATTTACTAACTAATATTTGGAACCAGAAAAGTCACCAGAATTAACTTATTATTCGCGAGCCCTTTTTGACAGTATGTAAGTCGCCATAGTCCGATTTGCTAGGTTAGTTTACCGTAAGAGGAATTGTAAGCGGTTGAACTGTTATGATAAATAGAAGTAGTAATAGAGAGTTTTAGTAGTGATACAAAGTGTTGTGATTTACGAACTCAGGACACATAAACGTCCCAATATCGGATCGGTTGCTTCGCTTTTTCGTAAAAAGTTAGTCACAAGATGGAAAGATTTTTATTAAATAAGGAAATTGATAGATCGAGACAGAGTGATCAAGCATCGACAAGTGACGGAAAGGTAAAAAGAAGGAAACATCGCAAATACGATGATAGCTATTTAAACTTTGGTTTTACTTCAGTAGAAGTAAATCATGAGGAAATACCACAGTGTGTGCCCTGTTTGAAGATTCTAGCGGTCGAAAATATGCTCCCAAGTGAGCTAAAACGACATCTCGTTGGAAAGTTACGCGATTTTTTCACAAGAAAGTTGCAGGATGTACAAAAACAAAAGAACGTGTTTACTCAACAAACTTCAGTACCTAGCAACCAACGCACTGCTGTCCTCTTTCAAAGTGGCATACAGGGTGGCGAAGTACAAGAAACCTCACACCATCGCAGCAGAACTTATTTTACTGGCTGCTGTCGACATGGTTAACATTATGATAGGAGAATCGGCGGGAAAACTAATTTCAAAGGTACCTTTATCTAACAACACTATTAGTCGAAGAATCCATCATATTGCTGAGGATCTTAATGATCAATTGATAGAGAAAATGAAAGTCAAGGAATTTGGTCTGCAACTGGCTGAGGCTACTGGCAGTAATAAAGATGCACAACTTATTTATTACGTACGCTTCCTGGATGATAATATTATTGTTGAAGACATTCTTTTCTGCAAAATTATCGATGAAAGCGGAAAGACTCAAGACTTGTTTTATATTCTTGATAAATTTATAACACAGAATAATTTAGATTGGGAGAAGTGTATTGAAGTTTGTACTGATGGCGCTTGATTAATGTCTGGCCGTTATGGTGGATTGCAAGCACTTATTCGCAGTAAAGCAGTAAAGACGTAGTTAACTACATAAAAACTAGGCCGCTAAAAACCAGACTATTCAAAATTCTTTGTATGAACATTGGAGCTGAACACACTGCGCTGCTATATTCCTCCAGTGCACGATGGCTTTCACGTGGAAACGTCTTATCCGGTACATTCGAGCTACATCAAGAAATCCACATTTTCCTGGAAGAGGAAGGTCATGCAAGCTCCAGATACTCTAAGGATCTCGACTTTTTGCTAATACTGGCATATTTGTGTGATATATTTGCCAAACTAAATGCCTTAAATCTGCCTCTTCAAGGCAATAACATGCATATCTTGAAACTATCAGAGAAAATTGCAGCATTTAGGAAAAAACTGCAGTTGTGGATAATAAAAATTAATGAAAATGGCAGTCAAGATTCTTTTCGAGAATTGCATAAATTCTCAGCCTCTAATGAGCTCGTTATCTCTCAAGACTTGCTGTCCCTTTTCACTGAACACCTTTCGAAACTCTCGGAATGGTTTGCAAAATACTTTTCATGCACAATCTCCACCAGAATTCACTTCACTAGAAGAAGAGAGTCTTATTGAAGACTCTTGCGACAACAGCCTAAAATCAAAATTCGCTTCTTCTGATTTGGTGGAGTTTTGGGTATCCGTCAAAAATGAATATCCGGGTCTGAGTTTAAAAGCTTTGAGGCTTCTAATCTCCTTTGCAACATCCTATTTATGCGAAGCTAGATTTTCATCTGTAGCTGTGATAAAGAGCAAATATCGTTCAAAGATCAACGTGGAGCAAGAAATGAGAGTGGCAGTGTCAAGCGCCTTATTCCCCGCTTTGAAAAAATGTGTGCAGATCACCAAGCTCACCCATCACACTGATTTTTTTTCCTTCCATAATAATGTATTCCTGTGTTTAGTGTAATAATAAACCTATATGAGCGTTAGATTGAAGTGCTTTTAATTCATGTGGTTTGTAATTAGTGCCAATATAACAAGAAGCAAAAAAAGAAGTTAAAAAACATCCAAATCAGTTACTTCAACAGAAAATGAACTAAAACACAAAAGATCAAGAGATCTTGGGTGGAAATAATGAAAACTCAAACTTGGATGAGCATCCCACAAGGAACACACAAAAGACCAAAGCGAAAAGAGAAACTGTTAACCGATGTTTCACCCTGGGTAACCATCGTGGGCTTTACTGGTTACCCTCTACCATACATCATTAAACACCATCATACACTTTGATTTCCAACTTTGAATCACTCACAAATGGGCATCGTTCCGCACTGGTACTTATACAAGTTACCTGATACGGACTCGTCCTGGCGTGTTAATATTTCCAGTAGGATTATGCTCCTAAGGCAATTTAAACAAAAAAAGAAGTTAAAAAAACCTCCAATCAGTTACTTTAACCTTTCTTTTCTTTTTTTGTTTTAATTGCCTTAGGAGAATGATCCTACTGGATATATTGTTAACACGCCAGGATGAATCCGTATCAGGTAACTTGGATAAGTATCAGTGCGAAACGATGACTATTTGTGAGTGATTCAAAGTTGGAAATCATAGTGTATGATAGTGTTTAATGATGTGTGGTAGAGGGTGAGCTGTGAAACCACTGATGAGCCCACGCTGGTTATCCAGGGCGAAACATCTTTTAATCATTTCTCTTTTCGCTTTGGTCTTTTCTGTGTTCCTTGTGGGATGCTCATCCACGTTTGAATTTTCGTTATGTCCACCCAAGATCTCTTGATCTTTTCTTTTTTAGTGCCAATATCCCAGCACATTTTACAATATTTTTATAATTTGTGCTGCAATGCGTAGCAACAATACAAAAAAATCGTAAATATTGCACTGGCATAAAGTACTTTAATTAGAGTACTAAAATATTGGTTGCAGCATCAAATGTACAAGAAGAGTAAAATGCCATGTTCCAAATTAGTATTTCTTTGGTACAGTGAATATTTTACATTTTTAGTAATCCGATGTTTGCTGGGATATTTACAATGTTAACCCAAAGTGTTGTACAACGCTTGCGCTTTGCTACTATACAGTAGGCAAGTTGCAAAGCACATATTTTATACATTATACATATGCAACACTTTGTTGGAGACAACTATACATGCTTATTGCGAGTAGGGGTGCCCTGACAAAATACTAAACCTGTAAGTGCACCGCAAACTGTAAAAGTTTGGGAACCACTGGTTCAACCTGTGATGTCTTCTATATGTCTTTCTGACATCACAACATTTAAGATAGGTAAACAAGTAATTAAAATGGTTAAAATAATTCAAATGGTTAAATTAAAGACTAATTTAGTCAGATTCAAAAACTATGGTAATATTTTATTGTTTTGTTTTGTGATACATAATTCTTCCTTTTTGTTTTGGTCATGTGGCCAATTAGGTATCTACTTATAGAGCAAGATAATTTAGTAGCAGAGAAAGCTTAGCTCTAATTTAGGACATTTTTCTAAACATATATCTACTAATTTTAAAATCACACCTGCTTCTCAACCTTTTTCAAAAGTTAAAAATCGCCAATTGGCACATTACTATTAAGAAAGAAAATATTTTTTTTTTAATGAATTGATTTATATCTATTCCTTATATAAGAAATTCCCTGTGGCCTGACTCCACTGCCTACTGATATTTCCATTATAGAATTAGAGACAGATAACAGGAATTTTGTAACAAATAATCAGAAATTTCTGAAACGCCATAGAAATAGAAAAAAAAAAATATTGGGCAAAAACAAGTGCACATCTTTCATGGAACGCCATGGTTGCCCCATCTGAACCTGAACTTGCCGTTTTCGCAAACAACCGATTGTTACTTTCATTGTTCCTTTGCCTGCCATCCATCATCAACTAAGAAAAAATAATTCAAAATTTTGTCGCTTTTGATATGAAATAAATTCGTTATCGATTGTCAAAACGCCCGTTGGACATGGGCAACTAGTAGCCTTCCTTTACCTATATTTTTAAGAAGAGACGAAAACGCCCTTTTCCTTAAAAACAAATTCCGTTATGGATAGCTATTAGTATTATTTTTACTGTTTTTTTTTTAATTCGCCAAAACATTTTTTCGTGTAATACTTGTATAATTTTTGATGAAATAGTAACCCATTATTTGCATAATAAGGAATTAATAAATGTTAGGTTTTTTCCAATATGAACTGTAACCATTTTTGTTCCCTACTGCTTTTCAAAATGGCTGAAATTATTATTAGTCAGTTCGCGCAGGTTTTCGCTCATTCTATTTTTTAAATATTTCTATGACATAATCTATCTGGATTTCTTTAATGCGGGCTTGGACTTTGTTCGAACTAGGTAGGTCAGTCAGTCCACTGAGAATTCCTTATTATATAAAATAGGTTAACAATATAAATTACTTCGAGAATGTAACGAAATTTTCAAGGCGCTGTTAAAAAATTATGCACTTACATTTATTTGTTATTTCTTAATTTTTGCAGAAAAAAAGAGTTAATTTGTTATATAATTATATTGTCTGTCATTCTTATGTTAAATTAATTTTTTAGAATTTTATTCTATGGCTAGTTATAAATATTTGTTTGTAACATATAATTTTTTACTTAAAAAAAGAACAAAGATATTTTACATATAGTCAAAATCGTTTATCAACTTCCAAGGGACTGTAAAGTTTCGCCATTATATACGATTTACAAAAAAAAAGTAAAAAAATATTACCAATTTTATTGCTATAAAGATGGAAAAATATTATTTGTTAGAGCATACCTGTCTATATAATAATAAATGGACTTATAAACTATCTAAAACAACATGGAAATCATATATATAAAAACAAAACACGCAGCTCTTATTAAGTGTAAATTTCACAAAATTGCTAGTATGTATTAAGTCGACGATTTGACGAATCTGTTATTTTCTTTTGTTTCTTGCATTTGACTTCATATTCCTTCTATATTTTTATGTTTTTTTTTCACAATCGCTTTTGGTTTTGATCGGTGCCTAAATGTGAGGAGAATGCGAAATGACAGAAATCTTAAAGTCACAAGATGCCTAACTGATGTAAATTTGACATCAAGATCATAAAGAGTGGGAACTAATAGCGTTGCAGTTTTGCTTCTTCACGTCGTTATAAACGATATTTTTGCCCAAAAGTTTTGCGCATTTTTGTCGTTATAACCGATGTTTTTATAAACGATATCGTTATACGACCTCAAGATTTGGCCTTAATATACGATACATCGCTATAAGCGATATCTAACGTAATACAAAAACGAACCGAAAAAGTGACAAGAGCAGGTTCGGCTTTAAGATGAATGGATATATGTTCAGAAAGATATTCTGAATTAAAATACGATCTGCCGCGGCATGTGGCTAAAGTGTAATTTGTGTAAAGATGTTTGTGGATCAATAACCGTCACCATTTTTTGCTGAAATATGAGTTTTTCATCTTCAATATAAAATGAACAGTTTGGTTTGCATCTAAAAAATTGTGACTAAGGGCCGGTCACACAACCCGAAAGGAGGGCAGTTAACTCTCTTGGTTTTAGGGAGATCATGTCTCAATGAAAATAGTTTTATTGTTTTTTTGACATCAGCTTATTTTATATAACATTTTTTTTTTCAAGTGAAAAAAAAAACGTGTGCGATTGCCTAACTCTTAGACAAGAATGAGGTCAGGCACACCTATACTACAATATATACAGGGTGGATTCTTTAAATGGAACGGTGCTTTTAATGATTTTTTACGGACTTTCCGCCCATGATAAAAAAAATTTTGTGGCCCCCAATTGGAGGCCAGGGCCCACCAACTATTTTTTTTTAAAGCCTGTTAAAAAAGAAATTCAACACGCTAGTTTTTTTTGACGTCTGTCAAGCAATGTGTCAATTTTTTTTTGTCAATTGTTTTAGCTTCAAAATAAACTACATATTTCTTTATTTACTAAGCGGAATAAAGAAAATATGACACAAGGACATTATTGGCGGGCCATTTGGGAGCCCTGACTGAAGACCCAGGGCCTACCAACATTTTTTTCATGAGGAGGTAACACTTGTAGCACCTTTTTGGAACACAGAATAAAAACAATTTTTTTTCAATTGTTTTAGCTTCAAAATAAACTACATAGGTCAATACCGCCTCCACGGTATGTAGATCGTATTGCATAGGTATTTCTTTACTTACGCAGCGTAATAAATAAACTACCACACAAAGATATTATTGGCGCCCTATTTGGGGGCTTTACTAGATATTAGATGAAAGGGAAACAGACTCAAAGCACACTTCGATTACCTTTCTCTCAACCAAAAAATAGATAGATAAAATTTTTAGCACCTGGGTTGACAGATGTCAAAAGAAGTTATTTAATCGAATTTATTTTTTAATAAGCTTTCCAAAAAGGTGCCACAAGTGGTACCTCTTCATGAAAAAAATGCTGGTAGCCCCTGGGCCTTCAGTAAGGGCCTCCAAATGGGCCGCAAAGTAATGTCCTTGTGTGGTATTTTCTTCATTCCGCTTAGTAAATAGAGATATATATATACAGATTCGCTTTTAGCTTTTTTCAAAACCTATTCCCTAAAGCCGCTAGAAGCACCGTTCCATTTAAAGAGTCCATCCTGTATAAAAAAGGTGGTGGGGTTACCTGATGCATCAAAGAGCCTATAAAATTATTCATAATTTTGAGGTGCAAAACTCTCCATTTCATATTGAGGATTAAAATTGCACATCTCAGAAAAAAATGGCGAGGTTTACCTATTCATCATATTTTAGACCCCGAACGCTTGTACCAGGGGATTAACTTTTTCAGAAAACGCAACATAAAAAGTTGTTGATTTTATTTACTGAATATGACTCGAAAAAAAGTGTTTAAAATGTAAAGGGGATGAACAAAACCCAAAACAAAGAGAATATAGGATGTAAATGGTTATACGGCAGAAAATTTGAATGCAGTCGGAACATACATGCATTGTGTAAAATACCCATTTATTGCATCCTTTTTAGATAAAATGGCGGATTTTCCTGGTAACCTTTGTTGTTCGGGATGATTTAAACTAATTGCAAAACACAATAAAATGATTTAATGATATCACGTATAATTAAAGTTAAATTAATTGAACTTTAAAAAATACTAGGTATTATGATTTTTTTTAAAGATTTTAATAATTTTATGTTTAATGTACTGCTTGGCATTTTGGTAATTTCACTATATTTTTATTAATAATGCAAAAAAGCATCCACAAGTAGCTAGCTAACAGCAGCAGAAATATAAATATTCGGACTGGGGTTTAAAAAACAATAAATGTCAAAGCGGCTTTATTTAACCAAAGTACATTAGATTTCATATTTTTTTAATTATATATCTCGTTATATTTTATATTATTGAAGAAGTAATCTATTGGTGGAGAAATTTCAAATAAATGAAAATACTTTGGTCACTATCCACTATTTATTAAAGATATACCCAGCAAGTTTCAACAATATAGACTGTGCATTTTCTCAAAGAGACTTGAATTTCAAATGCTTATACTTGGGAAACTCAACGTCATAAAGTCTCAAAATCCAAAATTTATTCAAAATTTGGTAGGTTATACATGTTTCGCCTACATAGGCATCTTCAGACCTACAAATTACGATATACTAGTAAGCTAATTCTAATTGCAAGAACCGTCAAAATTTAAAAAAAGAAAAGAAAATAGGAATTACCTGGTATAAACGTCACGGTAGAGATTAACATTTAAAGAACATTACAAAAGTTCGAAAAAAATAAAATCAATAAACAACCGAGACTTCTACAAAAGAAAAGATCAAAAGATCTTGGGAGGAAAGAACGAAATTTCAAAAATTGGACGAGTGTCCCACAAGGAACACACAAAAGTCCAAAGCGAAAAGGGAAACAATTAAACGATGTTTCGCCCGGGGAGACTAGCGTGGGCTCGTCAGTGGATTCACTAGTCACCCTCAATCCAGACATCATTTAACACCATCGCACACTCTGACTTCCAACTCTGAAACACTCACAAATAGGCATCGTTCCGCATGGTACTTATTATTATCTTTTTTCATTATCTGGTCATTTTCTTATAAACGTCAGCATTAACTCTCCTACGAGTACATTTCTAAAATCAAATAAACTCTTAGGTGGAATATTCAGTTATGTGCACTCTAATGCAATGCTGTGTTCAAAATACGTTGCATTTAAGCCTTATGTTGACCTACTATACCAAAACTTTACTACTGCTGTCTGGGAGGCATCACTAAACTGCAATATGGTAGGTCAATTTAATTTTTTTTTTCCAGCAACAATAAACTACGGTTCAACTGGGAATGCAAAAACCTTAAACAAGAAATTTGTGAAGCTTTCAAATCTTGTAAAAATTATAATTTTGTAAAAACTCAGCGACAAAACTATATCACTTTAAAAAACAGGTAAAGTCAGTGGTTAAAAAGTAAAAAATACAATATCAACTTAGTAACGTACATCCATTAAAAGAATTTTGGAACACGTTACAAAGTTTTCGGTGCAACCAAAATAAATACGAGCTCCCAGACGAAACATGGTAAGATTTTTATAACTCAATTTTTATCCCAAAAATTAATAGAGTCCCGGCAGCGACGATTAGATTAGTTGCCACCTTGCCACCTGAATTTTATATATTTTTGCATTTTTTAACAAGATTTTGGAGACTGATGAAAGAGAATGCTTCCTTTCGAAATCTGGTGATTTACAAAACCCAAATAGGTAATGTGGTATCGCCTTGGTGGTACACTTGTGGTTCTAAATCGACTTGAAAACTGGTGTGAAAATAACAGAATAATTCCTGAATGTCAAAACGTTTTCAGAAAAAAATGAGGATGTGCGGATAATATTTTTGTCTTACAATCTGTTATACAACTGCAGCTAAGATTGAATGGCCGAAAAGTTTTCTCTCTATTTTTAGACTTTCGCCGCGTATTCGACAGTATCAACCATTGAATCTTGTGGCAAAATCTATTTTCAAATGGTATTTCATCGCAATATTTAGGGTAAGATCATCAGACATACTGTCCAAGATATTCGATATTTGAGAGAGATTGTTGCAGGGTGAATCACTAAGCCCGATCTTATTCTCAATATTTTTGACAGATTTTGAACAGTTTCTTCGCGAGAGAGGAGCTCGTAGAATTAATGTTGACGGAATGCTTGCTATACTTATTCACTTATATGCTCTGCACAGAAAATTAAACTTCTTGAAGAATATACAAGAGTAAATAGATTAACGGTAAACACGAAAAAAACTAAGGTAATGATTTTCTCAAGAGGTCCATCTTCCAACAAGGGGGTTTTCTCTTTTAATGGTCAGCCTGTCGAACCTTATGTTTATTTGGGAACTATTTTCCTCGTCGTCTCGTTTTAGGCAAATTACTAAAAATAAGTTACTAAAGTAAAACAAACCACCGGTGCAGTAAGGAACCTCATGGTAAACGACAGAGTAACCAGCTGGTCAATGAGATTAAACATGTATGAATCCTTAATTCTTAGTGTTTTGTTTGGACTATTCGATATTCTCGAACGTGCTCAGACAAACTTCTTTAAAAATCTATATTTACTCCCCAGAAACCCCTCTGATAGTGCCCACCGGTTGAAATTTGGTGTGCCATATTTATCTTACCAGGTTTTTAAACAAACACTAAATTGGCTTACTAAAGTTTACTCAATGGATAATTCAAGATACCTCCGTGCGTGCTACAAAAGACTTCACTATTTGCAAAACCTCTCATACCGTGATAGCATAAAGTAAATAATTAATTACTTTATGGTGATGGTGGTAGATATAACTGGGTTGCGCAGGTTAAGAACATTTTTGCTGAAATTGGTTGCTCTGAGTCGTTTACCCAACTCAGCAAATCATCCTTAACAAAAAATAAAACTAGACTCTTGGAAATCTACAAGGGAAATTGCATAGGAAAAGACCAGCGGTTTTTTGCATTTTCAACATTCGCTTTGTTTTATAACTACTTTGAATACAAACATTTGACACAAAAATATTTAATGAACAAAGTTCCATTTGCATACTCCTCAAAAATTTTTCAACTTCGCGTCGTGAGCACTTTCTTAGAATTTGTTACAAAGGTATTACCTATTCAATCAACCTTAATGACAAATGAACTCGAAACGAATATATTTAAACATATATTATTTGAGTGCCAGCCACTCCATCTAATTGGCCAGGAAAACACAGAAATTATATCTTCTTATGAAAAATTTGTGACGGCGCTTGACAATTATTAACTCATTTGACGAGGTAAAAACAATATCTGAGTTTATTTTAAGCATTTTGCATTTACTCAAGAGCATTCTTAGATTACCAACTAAGCTTTTAGTGAATCCATTTGCAGTGCAATTTGATTTATTCCTAATAGTGATCTACTGATTTTAGGTATTACAACAATTTTGTTTTTTCTTCCTTTTTCCCAGCCTCTTTCTTTTGAAAAGGAAAAATTTTATTTTTGTTTTTTTTTGTTTAAAAATTAATTATTATGGCGGCCAAAAATCATAAAAAATTCAACTTTTGCAATTGGGGCATAATTATACTCGATTCCATATAACTCGACGATGAGGATTCCAAAAAATTTACTTATAGGGTCATCCGAGCTTAAATGACCTTCAAAATCGCAAAAAACAAGATTATTTCACTTTCTCTACAAACAATCTTAATAATTTGACATTTTGTCACACTAACTTCAAATGTACCTCAAACTATTGCATATATGCCAAATTGGATCCTTGGAGTTTGATGCAGTTTTAAGCTTCATGACCGTGAAAAATACCCCAGTAAAATTAACATATTGCAAAAATAACATACTATTTATCAACTATTAAAAGGAAGAGGATCAAATTTGGTAGGAAAGATAAGATGATCAAGTCCAACAATATTGATTAAAAAAATTGATTCAGCTATGAGGCGTTTCAATATGACGGCTGATATATCAAGATGGCGACCAATAACCACATTTTATTTTATCCAATTTCGTAAAAAAGCAAAAATAACAAGGTTGCCATCAATTCTTGTTCGCTTATTGCCGCTTACTATGAAAAAGTTGATGCATGACCTTTATTGACCTTAAAAATACCATGTACAAATGAAAAACTTTTTGTTGTACTTTTTCCAATTTACCACTACGCAAAAAGTGCCGGAAATGAAATTAACATCTTATCCATAACTAAAAACTTCATTTTGAACCTCCGTACCATTTTTTTTTTTGATCTGGCGTCCAAGATGTTTATGCTATACCCCGGTAAAAATGACCTATATGCCTGTCGTTTTTATTAAGTTTAGGAACTTCCTACACGGACGCGAACAAAACACCCGGGGACACATGAATGTGTGACTAAATAGCTGTAACCTCATCCTTGAATCTTATTATGAATGTTAATAAACAAGTATAGTCATGCCCTACTGGCATAATTACAATTTTGTATGCTTTTTTGACCGCTATTTTGGAAAATAGCATCTAAAATACCTGCTCCAGTATATGGTAATGTATATCTAACTTCTGCTAACTCTCTTATAGGTAATTTAAATGACTTTGTTGGCTAGACAAGTGAGTAGAACCTAAAATTCACAGTTCCAAAACTTAATAAAAACGACATATAGCTAATTTTTACCGGGGTATTACTTAAAGTTGTTTTATTTGTACATGGTATTTTTAAGGTCAATCAAGGTCGAACATCAACTAAACTTTTTTTTCAGTAGTAAGCGGCGTCATGTCAACAATAATTGATGACCACCTTGTTATTTTTGTTTTTTTTACTAAATTGGATAAAATAAAATGTGGCTGTAGGTCGCCATTTTGATATATCAGCCGCCATATTAAAACGCATAATAGCTGAACCAAATTTTTGAAAATGACAAAAATATTGTTTTTTACGATTTTCAAGGTCATTTAAGGTGGGATGACCTTAGAAGTTAATTTTTTGGAATCCTCGTCCTCGAGTTATATGGCATCGAATATAATCATGCCCCGGTTGTGAAAGTTGTATCTTTTATGATTTTTGGCCGCCATCTTGAAAGATGACGTCATATCAACCGCTTCTACACGGATGCAAACGAAACACCCAGTAATACTTGATTGTGTGACTAAAGAGCTATCAATCCCCATATAGTCACAAAACTCCTTCATTCAAAATCCCACGGGATAGAAATTATCGACATATGTCTCTACATTATGATGTACTATTACAAATTAAATTCTAATTTTCCTAATTATTTTTTAAAATAATTTTAAGGACTGAACTCTTTGTTTGTAAGAAATGTTTGTGGTATTTCTTTAGAAAACAATAAAATCTATCAAGATAGATACTATCTATCATAATCCCAAACGCCAAGTATCACTTTATTTACGTTTCTTTTCAAACTAAGAAATAAAAAAAAAACAAAATAGTAAACAGCCGGTTTTTTGAGGTTATGTTAATCCACCAAAAAATTTTCACCGACCTCCGTAGTCGGTCTGCATCGGTGGCAATAAGTGACTCCACCACAAAACTTGAAGAAGGTATATATATAAAATTACGTACATAAAATTTTCTGTGTAAAGATATGAGAAAACTCACATAGTTTTAGTCACTTCTATTTTATCTTTTATAAAGCTACTTCGTAACAAACCAAGCCGACTACATTCAAACAATCCATTATAACAAACTTTAAGCTTCCAAAACGATTTGGGGTTTTATTCAATTTAATGGATAAATATGAAAGCTTCCATATTATATGAATTATGAGCGACCGTTAAAATTTTGCTCGCGCGACCATAATTGGCCGTAAAATGGCGTTCTTATTTAAGCTTTTAATCCCTACGGGATTTGTCCAGACAAAGTTACGTTTAGATTTTAGGCTAACATAACACAAAGGCACTAAAAGGACACTCTAATTTGCATTCGAGGCTGTAAAGTCGATTTAAGTCCCCCAACTAGTACGCTAATGGATGCATCAACATAGGGAGGCCCAAAAAAACCCGACTTATTTGACTGTCCATTATTTTACCTAATTTTTGTCCGATTTCAAAATATTTAATGATTTTAAAAAACCAAAAATTGAAAATTTAAGAATTTGGTGCCAAAATTGACAATTTTTAGAAATAGGTATTTTTGACCCCCCCCTGCAATTTTTTCATGTGTACCACAGGTAAAAAAACAAATTTTTTATATTTCTCTACTATACTGATATATTGCTTGTTAGAATCGCGTAAGAAATAAGAAAATTATTAATTTTTCAAATATGTGTGCTTGGCAAACTAAATTCAGTGAAACCATTTTAATAATGCTGACTATTTTGAAAAGTCAAAGTTTTAAAATTTGGCAGTTTTTGCAAAATTCTTTTTTTTCTGACTGAATTTGTTTTACGAAACGCGCTCATTTGGACAATTCATAACTTTCTTATTTCGAACCCGACGTTAAGAAGCGATACATTACATCACTCTGGGCATTTCTTCAGGCAAAAGTTGTCCGTCCGCCATCGTGAATTTTTACAAATTGTCAATTTTAGCATCAAATTCTTAAATCTTAAAGTCTTGGAATTTTAAAAGGGTTAAAATTTTTGATGGATACATATATTTTCTATAAAAACGAAATGCATGATGAAGTCTGTCAGATTCGTAGATTTTGAGATATTTAATAAAACAAAATATAATTATAAAAAATACCGTAACCCACGAACTGTAGCAGCTAGGGACACACGGTTTTAATATTTAGACGGATAATTACATTTTCAAAAAAAACTAGTCTGTCAGATTCATAGTTTTTGAGATATATAAGAAAAATTAAAATGTACTGATAAAAACCTAACTCACGAATCGTAGCAGCTATAGACCAATTTTTTGATGAGCGGACTGACGTCATTTATTTGGATCTCTATTTGATACATTGTTTTAGACAGCGGAAATAAATATGTAAAAAAAAGTAATGTCGTTGATTGTTTCAAGTGTTACTTCAAGTTGACAACAACAAATTATTTAACATGCGAACTGTTGACAATAAAGAAATACGTTTTCAGAGGCAAAAATGACGTCAGTCCAATTTTAAAATTTAAACGGTATAAAAAAAAGTTTTTTTTTTAAGGTTTTATGGATGGCTATACGTGCCTGCTGCCTCCATTTATTTTTGAGGATATGGTTTCTATCATGCTTATTTAAAGGTCAAACATATTTTTGAAACTCTTGAATCAACTGCAGCACTTTTAGAAACGCGGTTAATTAAACAGCAAAGTTAAAATTTTGACAAAAGGTTTCAGCAAGTCACCACTTTTTCTAGGATTCAAAACTTCGAGTCTTCGTCTTGTTTTACCGTTTTCTAGTTTTATCTTTATAGTTATTTACCTAACAATTGCAGAAAGTAATACTTTACCGCACGCGAAGGCAGTTGATCGAACAAAGCGAAGCGAATTCGGTCAAACCGGCAAGGGCGGTAATAGCACTTCATGTGTTAGGTACAAGATTTTACCTACAAGCCTCAAAAATTCCCAAAAAAGAAATATAAATATCTGTATTTTCATTTTCTGACTAAACGTAGTCCCTTTACCGCACTTAGTGCGGTAAAGTATAACTTTTCACACAAAAATGAGTGCAGTAAAGTGCACTTTACCGCATGCGAGTAGGTAATAGTAGGTTTCCTAACTAGTACGGAAAGTGCCATTTTTCCGATGGACAAACGACGCATCAGTGGAGTTTGGCCAGACATCAAGGGCGGAACAGTCACGTTACGCAAGTGTTAGGTACAATTTTTTTTTCTACGACCACTTGAATGTGCCCTCAAACAGAGAGAGTCAGGTGGACGTAAAGAAAAAAGAGCCAATAATTAATAATCCTAGTCCGGAAAAGTATGGGGGTAAATTCATTTCCGCACTCAGTGCGGAAAAGTGCAACTTTCTACACGCAAATGAGTACGGAAAGTGAGTACTTTCCGTACGCGAGTAGAAAATCGTATATTTCCTAAGAAATGCGGAAAGTGTCACTTTTCCGCACGCGATTGCGGAAAAGAAACTTTCCGCAAATGTTAGGAACGCTATTTTTTCTTCGAGCGTGCGGAAAACGTAAAAAATAAAGTTATAAAGATTTAAAGAAACGTTTGTTGATCTATAGTTTTATAATAATAAGTGCCTATAACTTTTGTTTATTGGTAATGTTGATAGTGAAACTGCAATTAGTTGCATTTTGGAGATTTATCGCTGATGCTAATAACTTCTGCGTTGTTGTTCCATGTTCTAGGGGCAGGACTATTTCGTGATATTCAATATTTTTAACAGCGATGTCATTTTCGGAAGGAGAAGGTACACTGCTATTGGCTGATGTTGAGGGATATGATAACATCTTGTTTGACAATTCTTTTTTCAGCTGAGTTGACTCTTCCAAATATCCCTCAGCAACTGCGGTCGACTTCCATCCGCCCAATCTTTTAATATTTGTTATTCCTTCTCCATTGTTCTCTAATATTGTGGCCGAAGAAGGGCGGAAGCTGTGACCTGTGTAGGATTCGGGGTTGAGTTCAGATACGCTGCTATTTCAGATGGGTATTTTGGTACACCATATAATCTATTATATGGTGTACCAGGTTTCCTTAGATTGGCATATTTTTTGTAGAGTTGTAAATAGTTTCCGCCATTTATATCATTAGAAATTACAACAGATGGTATGGTTTTTTGAGTCAGGTATCTTTACGATTAATAGGTCATCTCTTTCCAAAGTTATGTCGTTAGTAGTTACCTTTGTAAGTTCTTCGCGACGGCATGTGCCGGCTAATCCAAAGATTGCTACTACTTTGATTATAAGATATATTTCGTCAGGTGCTTCTGACAAAAATTTGGCGATTTCCTGATTCGTAAAAATTTTGGATTTTTTTGGTTGGAACCCCACATTTTTCTTCTTTAGGTACGCTGTAAGCTTGAAATATTGGCCGATATCTACATTCTTTTAAACTTTGAGTACTGTTTTCAGCATCGAATATCTTGACCACATCGTGTTTGGTCTGCAGGTATTACTCAGTTTTACAAAATAGGCAAGGAACACTTCCTCCTTGAAGCTTTTAACTTGTTGCTCGTTGCACCACTTAGTGAAAAATAAATATTCCTTCTCATACCTTGTTTTCGATTTCACAGGAAGGAGGTCAAGGTCTCTTGCTGTATTTATTATAGATTCTGGGAGATTTTCTTCGGATCCTGACGCGTCCATTTTCAAGCACTTTTTAGTTTGTAATCTTGTTCCCATGGGGATACAGCATTAAAATTGTGACTTGACTAGTTTTTGACAACTATTTGAGAGTTGAGTGATTATAAGGACACCGAAAAAATTGTTATTAAGGTACCGATTCAGACTTTTCAAGAGCGTGCGAAAAAGTAGTGCAAAAAAGTACTTTTTCGCACGGCGTGCGGAAAAGTGGCACGCGTGCGGAAAAGTGACACTCTCCGCACGCTCGTAGAAAAAAGATATTACGTGTTGTACTTTTGGTGTTACATATCTCTGCCTGGGTTTCAAAATTCTTCTCGGTCTTTGTACCGGCTGATTCCCGCAATAGTTGCGTTCTCTGTCACCACAAGGAAAAACCCAGGTTCAAATCCCGCCCAGGTGCATAAATATTTTATGTTAGGATGGAAAATCCCATTTAAATTAAAAGATATTTTGACCAATTAGTGCTAAACCTGTGATATTTGGCATCCATATCTTTTATTTCACGGCATTGTTTGTTTTATCCATTATTGTTTGGCTGCTTTTATCTTGTTTCTGATTTTTTTTTTGTAAAACTAAGTACAGTTTTCTAAGACCCGTCGGAAACTGAGGTCTTTCTGGTTTTCGGTTATAAAGCATCCTAATTCTAATGAACAACTCACATTTTTGTATGCCCTCAGGGCTGCTCTTAGAATATTCTTATATAAAAAAAAATAATGAAATGTAAAATAATACAAATAATTATATACTTATAAAAATAAAATATTAAACTTCACTTAAATCCTCACCTCAATTAATTTATTAGATTATCATAAAGGGAAAAATTACAAGATAATACGGTTAATTCTATACTTATAAAAAATAAAATATGAATCTCACTTAATAACTCACGTCGATAAAAGAAAACATATCAAATTTCTAAATATTCACGTACGCTGTTGAGCACGCTTGTTGTTGAGCACGCTGTTGCTCAGTGATGAATCAGGAAGAGTTGAAGTCGACGATGGCATTAAGCAACATGAACAGTGGTACTTTCAATATTACCCTGATTAATAATTTCCATAAAAATTAATTTTTTAAGCTTGTTAAAGTTTAGTTCTGAATAAAATATAAAATTCGTAGTTTTGACTATTTTTTCATTTTCAGTCTGCTACGTTTAACTAAAGTAATGACAAAATATTTCGATATTCCGCACGCCCGTAGGAAAAATGTTGTACCTAACCCGTGCGGAAAGTATTTTCCGCACTTACGGCTTGCCTGAACTCCGCTGGCGCGTCGTTCGTGCAAACGCCGGTGCGTGCCGCACGTGTTAGGTAAATAGCTATTGTACGCATTTTCTCTGGAACTCAGGGTACTTAAGTAACAACATATATATTTGGAATTAAACTTATTGTCTACGTTCACTTTTAAAGCAAAAATAAATTCATATTGTAAGTCCCCCGATAGTGACAATTTTTTGCGGTCCTAAAATTATTTGTTGATAGGCTTTATTTTGTGGTTAATGTTAATTACGATAACAAAATTTGTGGTGAGGAAACTTTGAAAAATTTTGAGGACTTTAAAATGTCCAAAAAAAAATTTTTGTTTGTGATTCTTGAAGCCCATCTAACCAAAAAATTAATAACTTGATTTTTTCTTTCTCCGTGTTTGTTTGTTTGTTCAAATTCAGTATGACGCAAAAACTACACAAAAGATAAAAATCGGACATTTACTAACTACATTTCTTAGATTCCTGGGCGGTACATAATATGCTTGTTAACATCAAAATCGGTTCATAAAGACAAAATTTATGATCATTTATAACAGGCACAGCTGCGGGTATCAATTAGCAGATTATCCTACATGTCTTAACGTCTCGGGATATTATTATAAAATACAACTTTTTTAAATTCTGTGACTTCGGAAATAAATGCTTAGTTTTACCAAGCGCTAAATATATTAGATTTTGTATTATGAAACACCTAAATATAGACCTAATACTACAGACACCCAAGCACTCATGTAAATGAAATGGGAAGCCTCTGAGCGAAACTGTTTCTAGTTTCGCACAGATAGTCGAGGCCCTACACAAATTTATATGGTGTTTTGTGATTAAAGCAACCCACTTGGTACAAACGTTTATTGGACCCATACAAACATTATAAGAAGGGGAGCCATCTGCCCCCCCCCTGGCAGGGAAGCGGGAGCCCTGTAAAGATGCATTGTTTCAGTGTTTTGCATTTTACACGAAAACTATGTATTTTATCAAAAAATTGGTGGTATGACTTTTTCTTGAGCATGAAATTCTCTATCGACTTCATGCATCACTTGCTTAACTCCTAAAACATAACCTCAAACTTGATCAATATTTTTAAAATACACTAACAAACGACTTTTGGATAGAATATTTTTAACAAAACACTACTCTATTAACTCAACGAGATATTTAGCTTATAGACATAATTTTGAGAAATCGTTAAAAGAAAAAAATGTTTCCCCCTCCATTTATGTTAAATTTTTTGTTTTGTAATACGTGCAAGCCGAGGAACAAATCATTTGGTGAATCAATATATGAGCATTTTAAAAGAGAAAGCTGCCCTTCTCGTACCCCCCCCCTTTGGGTGGTGGAGCCCTTGGTAATAAGTAGTGTGATAGCAAACAATAAGGAATCACAATATTTCGTGATTTTAGAGTAGATTCGAGAAGGAAAAATAAAAAAGGTCCTTTATTTATTACTTATTGCTTTAAACTAGAAGAATTTAGTGCTTACCTAAAAGAATTTGTAATTACTTATAATTCTTTAGACTCAAATAATTCATCTTCGTAACCTAAAAAAAACCGTAAGAAGAGATAATTTTAATTAGGCATGCATTTGCCTACATAATTTTTATTGCAATTCCTGTACAAAAGCGTACAACTCATATTTTGTAGAAGAACATTTTGTAGAAGAACGTACATCCTGCTCTATAATTGCATTTTGTCAACTCTTCTAATGCCTCATACACTACGGGCTTGGTAGTCCATATCGGCAAACAACGATCACTCACATGCAATATTTAAGTTGGCCCACAAATGTCCGGCTTGCAAATATGCTCTTTGAGCATCTGATGCATCAGATGTTGGAGGCAGGTTTTAAAGAGGTTTGTTTTTACTGGTAAATAAAATTTTTCTATTGGTAAGATCGATTTCGTTCTTTGACTAAACTGAAAGCGATAATTTTTTTAAGTATTTGTAAATTCAGTGTTTTCTTGCCATGTTTTAAAGCAGCTTTTTTAACCTTCTAGAGGAGTCAATTTATACATTAAAAAAGAGGGGGACGCGCCGAAGAGTGAAACGACAATTTTGAGGTCTTTAAAAAATTCGAGCCTGTTACTTTTCTTATACGTCAGATTTTTATTAAAATCCACTAAAAAATCCAACGAGAGGTACTTACATATTTAAGGGTGTGAGGGAGGGACCGGTTGCGTTGGATTTTTCCATCAAAGATTAAATATAACTTATAGTACTTCGGAAATATGGGAATATTTTTTAGTAAGTTTGTTACTTGATCCAAAATAGGGTTTTTGGTGTGATTTTAAAATATTGGTAAAATTTGAGGTTATGTTTTATGCGTTAGCGCAGGAATACATATATATATATACAAGTGATATATTAAATCGGTAGAGAATTTTATGATCTACAAAAAATCATACCACAACTTTTTCGATAAAGTCTATAGTTTTTATGTAAAATGCAAAAAAACGAAAAATTGCACTTTTAAGGGTGGCTCCTCCCCTCCTGCCAGGGAAGGGGGGCTGGCTCTCCTTCTAAAAATGTTTGCATGTATCCAATAAATGTTTGTGCCAAGGGCTTGTTTTAATCACAAAACGCCGTATATTCGGATTTTTCAGCTTGTAGAGAATCGACTAAGATAAAAGCAGGGCTTTTCCAAGCAAAGCTTTTTTATGTTCTCCCTACCCGTTTCGAGTGCGTGGTGCGTCTATAGTTCAATAAATCTAGATATTTTTCCACAAAGTACGTTTATTTCTTTAAAGGGTTATTCTTTGAAGAAAGTATGTACATGTACAATCATATTGGGACGAATTTTTTTTTATAAGTTACCTTACAGTTTTCTCATAAACCTAGGTCCAAAACGACCATTTTTGGAATTTTCTTCTTCATTGCTGGATCATCCTGTACAATGGTAGGAAAATGGTAATGACAAGAAATGTTTGTTGGAATATTTTCTATCACATATTAAAAAATTGCAAAAATTGACCAATATTTTAAAAATTTTCTTTTATAGTCGATTTTTGGACACCCTATATAATATTGAAAATTAGGTTGATTAAAATATTGTTTATCTTGGCTTAATAAAATCTCTAAAAATAAATAAAATCAGAAGAGCTATCTTGAATATGCGAATTTTTCTGGAAAAAGTACATAATTTGATTTAATCATCCTATTTATCTCGGTTTCCATGGCAACCCGTACCCTCAATAGATATAAAACATAATACATAAAACGCAAAAATAAATTATCTTTCGATTTGTGGTTTTCTTCTTTCGATTGGTCAAGTATTTTTGATATTTAGCCTTTTTTTACAAAGGAAACACAAAAAAATGCAAATTGCAATTGCAGGGGTATACGATGGCCCAGGACTATAATTCATAATGTTTAGGTACACATCTGTTCATAAAAAAGAGGACACGTATTTTTTTACACAAGTGTACATGTCATGGTACATATATTATATTCGTCATTTTTTCGGTCAAAATATCAGAAAAATATCTGATATTTTGACCAATAAAATAATTATTTATTTTAATTTTCCAATATATAATGGGAATACAACCTACACAATGTGACAACCTTGCACTTGCCGATTATTTGTCGTCGGAGTTGCCGCTTTAGTAGAATCGAGCTAGTAACCTTAAGGTGGATCGAGCATGTGTGAGGTGGAACATGCTTGGTATTGCCTGATGCAGCGTTGCCAGTGGAGAGGACAATGGTTTTCTCTAAATCCCACGACGAATCGCGTTTCAAAGCAATTTATAAATGACCTGGTTGGTCTATTTTAGTTGGTTGTCTTTTTTCTGCTCCGAACAAATAAAGATCTTGAAGTTTTATTCACCGTCAAGGAAAGAAAATATAAATATCTCTTAAAATTGATAATAAAAGGCAAATTTGAAGGCAGCAGAGGCCTGGATCATAGACCTTAATATCTCGCATGGTGTTAGTACTACAACACTTTACCGAAACAAAAAGAGAAGAATAATCCTGATGGTGTACCTCTTTGCTTTATAATATTTATTAAAATATATATTAAAAATCAATCTCTTCCCCACAAATAAATACTCAGGTCACGTCAGCTGGACTGTTATTGTAGAGATTGACCTTGTTAATAATTAAGAGATTGCTAAAATAAAAAAATTATTTTGGTTCATTATTTTCTTCATAAAAATATGAAATTTTAACTAAGATCTATATTTTTACTTAACATATTGAGGTCTGATAAAATAGGCAACACAGTTTTTTCTTTTTACAGGTTTTAACATTTTTTTAATAAGAAAAGTAAGCGAGCTTTTTATATTATATATTAAATAATGACATGAAAAAAAGGATAGATTTTATAGTATTAAATTTAAGTACCGTTTTACTTATTTTCTATTAAAGTGCTGTTATCAATTAATCACAAAAAATTATTTTTGAGTCAGAAAAAATCCCTATAATTTATTATGAATTCTTCCTGCCTGTACAGCAATCAAAAAACATCTTAGCAGACTCTGGAAGCTATTGTTTTGAGGCAGTTTTTTAGTTTTTCTGCACTTCACTTCCCCAGGAAACTTTAAACTGTTTTCCACTTCAACTTTTATTACAAGCAGCTTTGTATGAAGTTGATAGTTATGATAGGGTTTATCTCGTAAAAATAAATGTGCTACGTAAAAAATTACTGCAAAACATTTTTCAGGGGGCAGTAGTGTTCCAATTCCGCTAGGGATGAGCAGTGCTGTACCACCTTTTTTAAAAAGAAGTTACCCGATACACTGAGAGGAATTTTAAAAAAATCCCTAACATTTTAGCCCCTTTCGCTCTCCGAGAGAAAACTTATGTACGCTTATAAATAATATAGATACAATAGTTCGAGAAGGTTATTTTGTTGTTGAGAGTTTAACTGACTGTCTTAGGGTCCAGGCCAATCTCGATAGGTTTGTGTTGTATTGCCAGAGCGAGAGTTTGTACATGCATCTCGAAAAGTGGCAAGTAATAACCTTTACAAGAAACCCTGATCCTATTATATTTGACTATATAATAATGAATACATCGCTAAAACGGGAGATCTGGGTATAACAATCGACTCTAAATTGCTCTATGATAAAAATATTGATCATATTGTAAACAAATCTATGCATACTCTGGGGTACATTGTTAGAAAAACAAAACAATTTACTTCAGATAGAGCTCTGTCAACATTGTACAGCTCGTATGTTCTGAGCAAATTAAGCTTTGGCTCTTCTGTGTGGAACCCACAATACCAGGTATATGTTAATCGTTTAGAAGGAATACAGAACAAGTATCTTAAACATCTATCCTACAAGAGAGATCATAATATAAAAGGTGATTACTCTACTTTTCGAAAAGAATATAATATAATGTCCCTTCAGGACAGAAGAGCCATTGTAGACTTGGTTTTCTTTTATAAAATTATTTACGGACATATTGATTGTCCACAGCTTTTGTCCCAAATTGCTTTCTATGTCCCTCTCAGACAACTGCGTTACCACTAAACATTCTTTATCCCATTCAGGAATACAAACTCTGATCAGAACTCTATTGTAATATACATTGTAACATTATCGGTTTCAGTCCGGTAAACTAACTAAAAAAAATAAGAATAAAATAATGAATTTCCCTTTAACAGTATGAAATAAAACGTTGTACAATACTCGGCCGTGAAATGTCATTAAAGTACTCGTCTAGAAATTCCAGACTCGGCTCCTTCGTCGCCTTGTCCGTAAACATCCAGGCTTGTACTTTAATAGAGTATTTCGCAGCCTTTTAACGTAAATTACTATTATTTAAAACCGTAAAATGTTTATATCGCCTACAGTTAGCTATATAGTTTTGCCAAAATACACCTTTACAAAATGAGTTAATGTACTGGAAAAATATATAGTCCAATTTTTTGATGAGCGTACTGACGTCATTTTTTTAGATCTCTATTTGATACATTGTTTTAGACAGCCACAATAAAGATGAAAAAAAAAGTCATGTCGTTGATTGTTTCAACTGTTACTTCAAATTGACAACAACAAGCTATTTGACATGCGAACTGCTAACAGCAAAGAAACACGTTTTCAGAAGCAAAAATGACGTCAATCCGCTCATCAAAAAATTGGACTATACCTGATGGGTGGTTCAAAGCGTCTTATCCAGTGAATTTATAGCTTTTATTTTTTAAAACACTGATATAAACTAACCCAAAAGCATATTTTTTTAACAACACGCGTATTTTCTGGAAGAAAATTTCACCGGTTTAAAATTTATTAACAACCGCCAGCTTAGAGATTTAAGTTTTTTCTCCGGTAAATCCAAAGGAAGCATTTTTTAATTTATTTTCTGGAAACATGTATATCTACTATGAATGCGCAGGAATTTTTTTTTTTTGTAGTTGTAATATAAGATTTAGCTTTAACGAACCAATAAAAAAACTATCCAAATTAGTTAGTTTTAAAGCTTGTTATTCGTAAAAATCTTAAGAAAAAAAAAACGTTTATAAAGGTAAAATTAAGAATTATATTAAAACAAGTCTTAGCTTTAAAATATCTAGGTAAGATACAACTAAGACAGTAGCTAAAAGTTTGCAATTTTTTTCTAGAATTGCATACAAGAGGGTCACAATCAGTGGAGTGGACGTCTCTATAGTTAGCAGTACAAAGTCAGCAGTGTAAAGATTTTATGTTTGGAAAAATTAGTGTTAATTAAGTGCTAATTAAATACCAAGTCACAAAATTTTGTGCTCTTGTAGTTTCCGAGATGGGACCTGCAATGCTAGCTAGCCATTAGAGATAGCAGTGCACCATGCTAGAACGGTCCAGAAAAGTAGTAGAGTGGTCTTAATGGTCCAGAAAATTAAATGCTAATTAAATGCTGCCATTTCAATAAGAAAATTTTATTATATTTTATACTTTTTTCTGCATATTCTTTAGAATTAACTAGGTACACTGCCAACTTTAGGTCATACACATATTTAGGTTCTCGTGAAAGAAGACGTTGGTGATGTTTTAGATATTGGAATAAATTAGTGTTATTTAGTTGCTAATTAAACGCCAACAAACCAAATTTCGTGCTCTTGTAGTTTCCGAGATATGGCCTGCACTGCTAACACCAGCTTAATTTTAAAAAATATGCCAGTGGTGCCCAAACTTTTTCAGTTTGCTGCGCACTTACAGTAGTATTTTGTCAGGGCGCCCCTACTCGCAATATGCATATATAGTTGTGTCCAAAAAAGTGTTGCATATGTATAATGTATAAAATATGTGCTTTGCAACTTGCCTACTGTATAGAAGCAAATCGCAAGCGTTGCACAACACTTTATTTAACACCATTGTAAATATATTGGCACTAGTTACAAAACACATGGATGAAAACAACTCCAATCTAACGCTCATAGAGGTTTATTATTAAACACACAAGAATACATTATTATTGAAGGAAAAAAAAATCAGTGTCATGGGTGAGCTTGGTGATCTGCGCACAAACTTTTTCAAAGCGGGGAATAAGGCTTGAAACTATCACTTTCATTTTTTGCTCCACGTTGATCTTTGAGCGATATTTGCTTTTTATCACAGCTACAGCTGAAAATCCAGCTTCGCATAAATATGATGTTGCAAAGGGGATTAGAATCCTCAAAGCTTTTAAACTTACAGCCGGATATTCATTTTTGACGGATAACCAAATCTCCACCAAATCAGAAGAAGGGAATTTTGATTTTAGGCTGTTGTCGCAAGAGAGTTCAATAAGACTCTCTTCTTCTAGTGAAGTGAATTCTGGTGGAGATTGTGCATGGAAAGGATCTTGAATCCATGCAAATTTTTCGTCATTTTCTTGTGTAAAGTATTTTGCAAACCATTCCGAGAGTTTCGAAACGTGTTCGGTGAAAAGGGACAGCAAGTCTTGAGAGATAACAAGCTCATTAGAGGCTGAGAATTTATGCAATTCTGGAAAACACTCTTGACCTCCATCTTCATTAATTTTTCTTATCCACAACTGCAGTTTTTTCATAAATGCTGCAATTTTCTCTGATAGTTTCAAGATATGCATGATATTGCCTTGGAGAGAGAGATTTAAGGCATTTAGTTTGTCAAATATATCGCACAAATATGCCAGTTTTAGCAAAAACTCGGGATCATTAGAGTATCTGTAGCTTGCATGACCTCTTCCAGGAAAATGTGGTTTTCTTGATGTAGCTCGAATGTACGGGATAACACGTTTCCACGTGAAAGCCATCGTGCACTGGAGGAATATAGCAGTGTAATGTGTTCAGCTCCCATGTCAATACAAAGAATTTTGTATAGTCTGGTTTTTAGCGGCCTAGTTTTTATATAGTTAACTACTTCTATGATACGTTCCATAACCAAATTCAATTCACAGCCCAACGACTTCGATGCAAGTGTTTCCCTATGAATGATGCAAAGACATACGGTGCTTTACTGCGCATAAGTGCTTGCAATCCACCATAACGGCCAGACATTGATCGAGCGCCATCAGTACAAACTCCAATACACTTCGCTCAATCTAAATTATTTTCTATTATAAGCTTGTCAAGAATTTGAAACAAGTCTTGAAACTTTCCGCTTTCATCGATACTTTTGCAGAAAAGAAGGTCTTCAACAATAATATTATCATCCAACGTACATAACAAATAAGGTGTGCATCTTTATTACTGTCAGTAGCCTCATCAAGACCAAATTCTTTGCAATATTCTTGTTGAAAAATTCGCGTGACTTTCCAACCATCGTAGGATGAATGGTTTCGAGATGTCATTTTAACTTACTTGGGAGCATATTTTCTACCGCTAGAATTTTCAAACAGAGCACACACTGCGGTCTTTCCTTCTACTGAAGTAAAACCAAAGTTTAAATAGCTATCATCGTATTTGTGATGTTTCCTTCTTTTTACTCCTCCGTCACTTCTCGATGCTTGATCACTCTGTCTCGATCTATCAATTTTGATATTTAATAAAAATCTTTCCATCTTGTGACTAAATTTTTACGAAAAAACGGAGCAACCGATCCGATATTGTAACGTTTATGTGTCCTGAGTTCTTAAATCACAACACTTTGTATCACTATTAAAACTCTCTATTACTACTTCTATTTATCATAACAGTTCAACCGCTTACAATTCCTCTTACGGTAAACTAACTTAGCAAAGCGGACAACGGCGAGTTAAATACTGTTAAAGAGCGCTCGCGAAAATTCTCGTCGAGCGACGCGCAGGTTGAAGACGGGCTTCTGGAAATTTTAGAAACTTGCTCTGCTCTCTCAGTCTCGAGGCTCGATTAATAGCGGATGCGGCGCCGGCGTTGCCAAACGTAACTCAAATTCTACCTTATCAGAAGCGCCTAGCGGCAGCCCTGGTTTCTTCTCGTGGCGTCTCGGGGTGCCGCGGCGCACACTTTGGGAACCACTGATAATATGCAGAAAAAAGTAAAAAATATAGAATTTTCTTATTGAAATGGCAGCATTTAATTAGCATTTAACTTTCTGGATCATTCAGACCACACTACTACTTTTCTGGACCAGTCTAGCATAGTGCACTGTTATCTTTAAGGGGTATAACTTGTAGTACAGGTCATATCTTAGAAACTACTTGAGCACAAAATTTTGAGACTTGGCATGTAATTAGCACCTAAATAGCACTGTTTTATGCCGATATTAAAAACACCACCAATGTCGTCTTTCATGAGAACTCAAATACGCGTACTGTACCACATTGATTTTAAAATATATGCAGAAAAATGTAAAAAATATAGATTTTGTTATTGAAATGACAGCATTTAATTTTCTGGACCATTTAAACAACTCTACCACTTTTCGGATCTAGCATGGTGCACTGCTATCTTTAACAGGTAGCTCGCAGTGCAGATCATATCTCGGAAACTACAAGAGCACAAAATTTTGTGACTTGGCATTTAATTAGTATTTAATTAGCACTAATTTTTCCAGTCATAAAATCTTTGCACTGCTGACTTCGTACTGCTAACGTTAGGGATGCGTGGAGTGGTGCAAGTGGACAGATTTCTGAGTAAGGGAAAAAAGGATCCAAGAATCACTTACTATTCACTACTAATACGAATTAAAAAATGATATCTACATAACTCGCAAAAGTGTGTTTATGAATTATGTTCCACAAAATCGAGCCTGCCTGTATATGTACAGGTAGAAGATTTATGGTGGAATGTTGAAGTTCTTCGTGATTTTGATATTAAATAATATCAAACTACCCAATATCAACTATTACTGAAAAACATATACAGAGTAATACAAAATTATCTAGAAAGATTTGAACAGTGATTAGACATCATGAATCTAAGAAAAGTTATGTGATTAATTTGTTTAAATTTAGTTTTTTTTCTCTAAATATAGAAGTAAAATTTTCGTTTTTTTTTGGGAATCATCTTTAAAATATTTTACCAAGTAAGGCTGGTAAACCAAAACTATTCGGACGATAAAAACCCTCGTCTAACGACTTCCATTCGCAAACTTACAGCGGTAATTGTATTGTAGAAATGAAGATTGCACCAAAATTTTCTATTGTTTCCATAACGCCAAAATATGTCAGCTTCTGGTAATACAAGTCATTGTAAAAATTTAGTTTTTTTAAATTTTAAATGAGGTGACAGTAGCTAAAAAATTCTATGTCAATCACATTTTTTAAAACTTTAAGGACGTCTAATACTCTCATTTCTTTACGCTTTGGCTCATGTTTCCCTGATTGGAGAACTATTTAAATAAATTACATTGGTGCATTAAAATGAACCATTAACGTGTATTCTTATCACAAATTTTAAATTGCATTCGGTAGTTTTCAAATTTTATGCCCTTCTCCTGCAAAGTCGGACTTTTTCGCGAAAATGTGAAAACAATTTGTCGCAATTATAGAAAAACACGTTTCATCCAAAAATTATCAATAATTTTGATGCACTTGATCCAACCCAACGCCCGATATTATTTTGACGTTACGTCAAAAAATGATAAAAAATTCGCTGATAAATTTTTCCTGTCTTTTCAAATGTATTGCATTTGTTAAAGGTGAAACTGTATTAAAAAAGCTAAATCGCTATTAGCAACGACCGATTTTCAAAATTTTGATTTTTTAAAATTTTTATATTTAATTTCATTAAATGATTCGTTTTGTAGCCGCTATAGAGGCAGAAATTATCGGAAATGTTTTTTAAAGTAAACCGAAAAGAAATTATTTTTTGTTGTTTAAATCTCTTAGAAAATTTTAAATCCATTTTATATTTTATTTTGCTTCCTTTCGTGAATTGATGCCCCAAATACCACTTGAGCTTAAATTATAGAAAACACGAAATCGGAAAAAAATTATCGGTAATTTTAAAGCTCTTGTGAAATTACCCCCCGATAATACCCTAAGAAGAGGTTTTAGAGGCTAAATAAATAACATTACCCGAGCCTCTATTAGTCTATAATGAGACACCCTTTAGCCTTTTAAAAATCATACATAATAAGTACAATAATTTTGAATAACTAAAACCTAAAATTGTGCCATTCTATTTCCAAACAATTTTCGTATCTCTGTAATTATTATGCACAGCAGTGGTCTTGGGTGTTATTAAGGTGACTTTCTTCACTTTTTGGCTGAAAGGTGCAATCAATGGAGTCATTAAAAATTGCGCTGCGGGCGTGCAATCTTTACAAATCAAGATGTGCAGAAAGTATTGTAACTGTAATGACATGGGTAACGTCTCCTCTGGGGCATAAAAAGTTATTTCGTGCAAGGTGCTGGCGATATATATAGTCTAAGAGCCCAGTCGAATTATATACCTTGAACCTCCAGACAATTCTCAAGTTTTTTACATGGTTGATCATGAAAATATATCCATAAAACGGCAACTGTGCTGGCGTAAATCTTGTCGGAACACTAGGCAAATTAACGGAAAATGAGTGGGTAAAAGTAGTTAGCTACCGGACATAAACAACTGTGCCGACTTTCATGTTGCCGGAAACATCCGGCACAGGGAGACAAATTACCAAGTGCTTGGGGTTATTTTTCATATCACGCGACGGCATCGGCAGTGGTACGAACGACGCGGAGCGGAGTTCGGGCAAACCGTCAAGGGTGGAAAAGGCATTTTCAACAAGAGTTCGTTACAATGTTTTTCCTACGAGTGTTTTTGTCCACCTTATTTATCAAAAAAAATGTTCTTAATACCAAAATATTTTCCTTATTAACAATACCAAAATCGTGCGGAAAAGTTACTTTCCCGAACGATTTTTTTGTAAAGCGCCTGCATGTGACTTTTTAAGTTAATGGTTAAGGCTATGAATTTTCTGAATAAAAAATAGTAAAAATAGAAAAGTAAGTTTTCCACACGCTCGTAGGACAAAAATATTTTTGCGTTTCGAGTATTAGTTGAGAATTACTAAATCTAACGTAGAACCCTATTATGAAGAAGTCTAGGAAAGGTGCATTTTTTTAAGGGTTGTATTTTATAAAGTACACAATTTTGTAAACAAAATTGAAAGACTAATGGTTTCAAAAAATTTTTTCGATACATAAATTTCAAAAATACAAAGTATTCTTGAATCAGCACATGCTCAAGCGACATGATGATAGTCAGCACATTTTTTTTGGGTGTATCTAGTCCTTACCTATAATTTTTGTCAAAAGGGTTTATGTCTGAGACGAGAAGGTAGTTAGTAACTACTTTTATTTCGCACTGTATTGTAATATACTCCATTACGTTATCGGTATCAATCCGGGAAACGATATATTACATCACCAGACCGGGAAAGTAATTTTCCCGGACTGAAATCGATATTCTAGTACGGGAAATGATACATTACATTAGTAAATTACTATTCCCATCCCTTTAAAAGGTTGCGTCAGAATTTACACCGGCACGGTTGCCGGTTTATGGATATGTTTTCATGATAAACTGTGTAAAAAACTTCAAAATTGTTCGGAGGTTCAGGGTATATAAATCGACCGAGCTTCAATACTAATGGCTGGATTTCTTTCTTATGATAATATGTATTTTAAGACTATCGCCATGGGTCTCTTGCTAAACATCTATAAAGTTAGTAAAACTTGCAAAGAACCCAACCCCGCACGAAATACATTGAAAAATTATTTCGCTGAAATTTGATAAAATTTTGGTATGTTATGGTGGGTTATGAGATAAGAAAATTATGTTAACATAAAATGGTTTCTATGTCCAGTTCCAGAGATATAGAAGGTCAAAGTTTAAAAAAACGTCGTTTTGAGGTAAATTGGCCACGCTCCAAAAGGCATTTCCTGACCGAAATAAAATAAGTTATTCACAAACATGGTTTACCGAGGAACCACACATGAACATTCTTATTATTATGTTGGTAAAATATTAACAGGTTGTATACAGGGGCTAGTCAAAAAAATCATTTGAATGGGTTGTGGTTGCGTGCACTTATTACGAATGATTACACTGTCCCACAATGAAAATGTTTCGGGCTCAAAAATAGCTAATTCTTAAGTATTTTCATCCACTGAATTCAAAAATCACCATAAGAATTAGAGATTAGCTCTAGTTTCAGAGATAAGATGATATTTTACATTTTGTATCCTCTAAAAGCATCGAAAGAGAAAATAATAGAAATGGCAGAGAACTGGATAGGGTGGGGAGTTAGAAATAGTGGTACGGCACCATCGAAATTGACTATCGATAATATCGATAGAGATAAAACTACAGAACTATCGATAGTTTTAATTTAGCTATCGATATTGGCAATACAGCCCTACTATTCTTGATATATATAAGCGGGGACTCCCTCCTTTCCGAAATAATTGTGTATTTGCGCGTTTTTCTATTCAGGGCGACTGATAGCTTACAGTTCAGTTTCATATTTCTAATCGAACGCGCAGTTAATGTAGTGTGTATGGTATTGTCAGGTAACTTGGATAAGTAAGTGCCATTGCGGAACGATGCCTATTTGTGAGTGGTTCAAGGTTGGAAATCAAAGTGTGTGATGGTGTTTAATGATGTATAGTGGAGGGTGACCAGTGAAACTAATGATGAGCCCACGCTGGTTACCCAGGGCGAAACATCGTTTAATCATTTCTCTTTTCGCTTTGATCTTTTGTATGTTCCTTGTGGGATGCTCATTCAAGTTTGAATTTTCGTTATTTCCACCCAAGATCTTTTGATCTTTTGTTTTTTGTGTGTGGTATTGTAATAAAACTAGATGCACGGAGACACAATATATCATCGCAAACTGACTATAGCGTTTATGCTGTAAATCTAATGTTTACGTTTTGCATACAATATTTCTGTTTTGTTTAGTGCAAAATTTGTTGTTTTGTAGTGTTTTTAAAGTAAAACTTATTACATGCCTCGTAAATGTGTAAATTTAGTTAAAAATTTTTGTTATATTTGTGGAGAAATAACGTTTTCTTCACAGAAACGCAATTTGACGCCTCTTGTGAAGACTGCTTACCAACATTATTTTGGAATGAACACATGTTCAGTTCTACTACGAGAATGGCTTAAAAATAAAAAAAGATCGATGGCTTTTGGGGTGCCCATGGTTTGGCGGGAGCCTACAAACCACATAGATGACTGCTATCTTCCTATACCACATTCAGACAGTTTACCAATTCCTACTCTACCTCAAAACTATGAATTGGAAGTAGATAGTGAAGACAATGTGGAAGATGAGGAATTAAATATGCTTTCAATATCACACAACTCTGATTTTGAAGAAAAAGATGATCAGCCAGACAGATTGAGCCAGTCTACGTTAAATGATCCCATTCGAGATCTTGACTTGTCACAGGAGAAGTCAGAACTTCTAGGATCAAGGTTACAGTAACGGAATCTTCTTCAACCAGATGTCAGTGTCTCTAAGTACAGACAGCGTCAGCGGAATCTGTTACCTTTTTTTTAAGAAGGAGAATAATCTTGTTTTTTGCTGTGATATTAATGGTCTGATGAAAAGTTTGAAAATGGAGCATAATCCAACTGAATGGAGGCTATTCATAGACTCTTCCAAGCTTAGTTTAAAAGCTGTATTGCTTCATAATGGCAATCGTCTTCCTTCTATTCCTGTTGGTCACGCAGTTCATATGAAGGAGACTTATGCAAATATGGCAACCCTCCTCAACTCAATCAAATATGCTAAACTGTGAATCCAAAAGATGTTCTTCTTCCACACCTACATATCAAGCTCGGTTTAATGAAGAATTTTGTCAAAGGCTTAAACCAAGATGGTCAGGCTTTTAAATATTTGAGAGAAAAATTTCCCAAACTAAGTCATGCAAAAGTCAAGGAAGGCATCTTCGTTGGGCCACAAATACGTGAACTCGTAAAGGATCCTGCTTTCGATCTAGTTCTTAAAGAAAAAGGAAAGGAAGCTTGCGAAGCTCTTAAGGGAGTTATGCATGGATTTTTAGGGAACAGAAGGGAGGAAAATTACACTCAATTGGTAAAAGTACTTCTACCATCAACTCGGATGTAATATTTCACTGAAAATATATTTTCTCCACTCCTATCTTGATTTTTTCCCACCCAGTTGTGGAAATGTCATACGGAGATATCAGGACTGCTGGAATGAAGCAATGCTCACGGATTACTGCTGGTTTATGTATAGGGATGATCCAGAAATTACTTACAAGAGGAAAGCCAGAGAGAAAGCGATCTCATGAAGCCCCCAATTAATTCTTCATATATTCAACCACCGGTGAGTGTTCTTTTGTCATTTATAGTGTGTAACTGTCATTAAAAATACACCTTTTAATATTGTTAGCATACATAATTAATATTTTTCGTTACCTCATAATCCTTATTAAATGAAAAACTCATTATTTTTTATCACAGAAACTAGAGCTAACAAAAAATTTCCTTTGTCATATTCGTTTTTGGCAACCCAAAATTAGTAGGAATTAACTCATAAGTTAAAGGAAACAAAAAAAAAAAAATTGTTGTCCAGTGTTAAGAATAAAACACAAGTGTTAGTGTATAATACGAAATAAAACACTAACACTTGTGTTTTATTCATAATTAAAAAAATAATTTTTTGACAATTTTTTAATTTCCCCGATATATAAATAAAATAAAATTTTTGAGCCAACAATAATGTTTTAGTATTTTCTAGATAAACTGAACAATTTTTTCTTCTCAGTAACAGTTAGTTTGCGTTACATGTGTTTTTTACCATAAAAACTTGACGAAAATTGTTTTCTACTACGAAATAATTATTTTGCAACTTAAAAATCTAAATATTCTTTTGCATTCAGTTAAAGTAAATAAACTTTAAACAAAATGAATTTTATTTTTTTTATTTTTTTCGTAGCTACGAGGTACATGCAAGTAATCAATCAAGGAATCAATTTGGAATTTCTTTAAAACTGATCGAGAGATTTTAATTCAATTTTGGGTACGCCTTTATCATACTATTATCTAATACAGGGTGCAATTTTTGTACCACTTTTTTATTTTTTGTATTGTGGATTATAATTTTTTAAAGGTTTCTCAAGGTTCTCTAAACTAAATAATAACACTTTTGGTGGGGCTGAATTATCAAACAAACAATATGCTATAAATTATGATTATGTGTAATTGCTCTTCCTCATTCCTTCCCTCAGTAATCCATATTCGTCAATAGCTTATTTTATTTCGTTCAGGAAATGTCTTTTAGAACGTGCCCAATATTTTTTTAAACTTTGGCCGTCTATATCTCTGGAACTAGACATCGAAATCATTTTATACTTACAAATTTTTCGTATCTCATAACCCACTAAAACATACTACAATGTATTTTGTGCGGGGTTCAAATTTATTTTTTATATCTTCCTGAGTGTGGTGAAGAACCCCGCCAATTTCTTATGTAGCGTAGGCACCAGTTAATTTTTTTCACATTTTAATATATTATAGGGGAGGGGCAGACAAATATTTTTTATCATTGCCACCCCTCCCAATGGATAGAGGGTGAGCCAGAAAATAAGGTAAATATTCAAAAATTGACTATTTTGCACCTCACTCAATCCTTGTTTTCAGGAAATTTAGGAAATGGAGAAAAATAAGTTTGAAGAGTGTTGTTTGGTAGGGCTCAACTAACATTTTTTGTATTTACACTTTACCCGTATTTGTACAGAAAGGCTAAAAAAATAGTCAAATTGTTCAAAATCATTATATATGCAAAATTTTTGTGATGGTCTTAAAAGTACCTAATAAAACAATAAGTTGTTGTCAATTTCATGTCTATGTAAGCAGTGGCGTACCAAAAAGTCCTTTCTTGGAAGGGGGGGACGATTTCTACCGGCTCATACGAAAATATTAACTTTTGTTTTACTTATACTGCTATACTGGGGGATAATAAGTAGGTAGTTAGAAAAACAAACTGTATGTTGACTGCATAGTCATCTTTTAAGAAACGTTAGTACGTATTTTTTATGGCTAGTTCGTGACCCTGATGTTTATGAAACGTTGATATGATTAGAAAGGGGTCAATTAAAAAACAAGAAAAGCTTCATTTAAATTTGCGAACGTTTCGATTTATTTAAAATCATCATCAGCGCATCTTTAATTCGCTTTTCCGTTGTCACAAAAGCAGTGGTGAGACAAATACGTAATAGACATAGTCTAACACAAAAACTCCAAAACATTGACTATAACGTTCGCAAATTTAAAAAAAAAACTTTTCTTGTTTTTTAATTGACCCCTTCTCAACCAAATCAACGTTCCGTTAGTACGTATATTTTAGTCGTATCGTAATATTTAATTATTACGCAATTATATTACATCACGTACGTCTCAACACGTAAGTACTATGTCTTAGAATTAATCGCGTTAACACTATCTCAACGTGTCATATTTGTGTCCCCCAGCCCTTACTAAGGGTTTTTTTAAAGGATGACTATGCAGTAAACGTAAAGTTTGTATCTATAATTACCTACTTATAATCGCAGTAGATAGAAGAAAATTTCATATTTACGTCATTGGTAGAACCCCCCCCCAAGAAAAATCTTTTTGGCACGCCACTGCTTACATAGACATGAAATTGACAACCGCTTATTGTTTTACTGCTTTAAAGATCATGTACTCATTGGGAGGGGTGGCCATAAAAAAATATTTGTCTGACCCTCCCTTATAACATATTAAAATTCGAAAAAATTTAAAAAGGTGCCCATGCTTCATAAGAAATTGGGGGGTTCTTTCTTGGAAAAATTAAAAACTCGTTATTGCCAACGTTTTTTTTTAAATTTCGCCACATAAATCTAACTTTAAAGATTAGACAACCACAAATAATTTTTGAACTTCAATGACGTAATATAGTATGCCTTTGCCATTCATAACTTTATTAATTACTTTTTTTATCTCTTTTATGAAAATCTTGATTTTTGTAATAAAGCTTATTCAAAATAAAATAAAAAGTATAAATTGAAAGTAATGCGTTGTATTCATTAAAAAAAATTTGTATTTTTTCGCTACTTGACATGCTTCGACGGTATAAGGCCGTCACCTTCAGGGGGTTTGCTAAAAGAACCAAATGAGAGAGTTTACACCTAACTACACATAATTTATGTTTGAACATAACATGTCGGGTTAGCAAAAAACTAAATTTTTTCAATAGATACAGTGGAGAAGGACCAAAAGTTCCTAAGGTCAGTCTAGAACTTACAACTAAATTATTTATTAGTGGACTTACCTACCAAACTATGTTCATTTATAGTAACAAATTTTTATTACTCGGAAAATCAAAGATATCCTATGCCAAAATATTGATCTACAAAAGATCAGTCCGATAATATTTAGAGCAATGTCACAGAAGCATTAAAAGTTTGGAAAGGAGGTAAATCTTCAAAATTACTTCTATACAAATTTGACGTGCTTGTCACTGTCCTAATACCTTGGCGTAGGCCGAAATTATTCCTGTGGGGGGCATCAGGTTTCTCGGGGGAAGAGAATGGGAGTGGCTTGAGTAACAGCATAGTCTCAAATAACTATATTATTCTTGATTTTTGGGGAAAATGAAATCTTTGGCAGTCGACATTTAATGGCTCTGAAAGTGTTTGAGGCTTTAAACCCCCCCCCCTCCCTACATACTAAGTAGGCATAGAGACATTGTTAACGAATCCAAGAAAGAAAAATAGTTTTAAGGTCCCAAGCTGCTTTATTTTTTTTATTTGGAAAGAAAGGTATACGAAAATTAATTATGCAGCATACAGCTTTGTCTTTCGTCTAAACCAACTTATTTTTACACCGTTTTTTACTGGGAAACTTGAACTGAGAACCAACCTAATCTGAAGAATAGCGGTCTTAAAATAAATTACGCTTAAGATCTGTGCCTAATCTTCTTGCACCTCTTTCACGATTCCTTGCACATGTCTTAGTTGATTATTTGAGTTTAGCAATCATATCGAGTCGAAATTACGAAATATATTATGATTTTTGTTTTTTCAGGTGCAAGTTCGTGGGAAAATATGATTGTGTTTTGCACCGCTACCTTATTATTATCAAACCCATTATCCTTATATCCGATATTAAGGAATGTACTCATATTATAGGCAGATAAAAGCAGTAGAGAAAAATAAAATTTGCATTTTGGTACACATCTTACTTAGGCCCAACCCAACTTTAAAGACAAAGGTTTTAGCATTTTATTAATTATATAAATAATAAAAGATTTACTTACCATCGAAGGCTAATTAAAAAGCCACTTGATGGATGTCATATAAACTATTGGTCTGATATGTATGATTAGGCAGTAATTAGACCTGCCAGGTGTTTTAATAGAACGAACGGAAGAATAAAAAAAAATTATTTTTCTTTGCTGTCTGTGAAAAACTTTAACACGCGACTGCTTTTGACCAAAAGACGCAAGTAAAGCGATAATAGGTGCATCCGCAAATTATTTATTTTTCATGTCGTAAGTACCAATATACACTTTTTATTTAAAAAACGATCGCTAAAATACCAGCTAGTCTTTCAAATTCAAACAGCTGCAATTTCGACAATAAACTTTTCGCCAAAAAATATTTTTACAAAAAATCAAAAGAGTAAGGACATCTTAGAGTTTTACTTATATTTAAAACTACCAACCAGCAGTGGATACCTTCACCAGAGTGTGTGCGGCTAAGAGTATGAACATCTTTAAAAAAAACGGGCTAAAATATATCTTTGTTTAAAAATTTGTTTTCTAAAGTTTCCTTTACAATTTGTATCGTATTCTTTTTATAACTTTCCTCTGAATTTTCAGGCATCAATTTTATTTTGAAAATTTCTGTAGCTAGAGCAATCTCATTGTGAACCTCATCATCTTTCATTCATTTTATTAGAATTAATTTCTATAAATTTTTTGATGGTCCAAATATCCATAAACAGGACATAGCCAGTACTAAAAAATCCTTAACCGGCATAATTCCAGTTTTCTTCACTACCAGCTAAACAAAAATGTTTTATGTTAAACTTCGCAATTTTATGGTAACAATTTACCGAATCCTTGAACAAAACAGCTGTAGTCAAAACAGAAGTGTGTTCAGTTTTTAATTTTAAAGTCATTAATTTGTAAAATTAAGGATCTACAAGGAGGATCAATCGTCATTTAATAAATGAAAATATTAGAAAAAGGTGTCTCAGCTAAGAATCTGTATCCAGAGGAGAAGAAAGAGAAATAAAAAGTTAATCACAGACTATCAGCACAGTAATTACCAGAACAATATTGTGACGTGCCAGTGTCGAACGAGGGTTTCCTCAAGGGTCCCAAGCTTAAAGCGCAAATAGGTAAAGTAGCAAAAAAAAGTATTGTAAGAAGGCTTTTTAGTAATTTGATTTCGTTCGCAATTTTACACATTTAAAAGTATTTTTAGACGTTTTATCATAACGTCGCGCTAACTGCTAAACTAGCAACCCTATAAGGGTCAAGGTGGGTTATTACTATGGGAAGGAACTTTATGGGCTCCCGTCCTGTTGTTGTATGTATTACGACCAAGTTTATACTCCAAAATTATGCTTAAGCTGCTCTAATGTAACACAAATGATACCCCACGTAGAATGGAATATTGACACGCTATAGTTAGAGAGGCCGTAAAATATACATATTTTTTTAGCTTTATGTTTCATATATTTATAGGTTTTTAATGCCTAGGTTGTCGGGTAGGTTTTTTTAGTACCCTTGAATAGAGCCTGTTTTTGCATTAGACATAATTGGGTGCTGAAATAATTTTTTATGAAAAAACTTTTTTTTTTCTAAAAAGGAAGTAGATACGTGCAATCACGCTGATAATAGCCAACGTTCAAAAGAGAGCATGGCACTTTAAGGTCGTAGTTAGAATCTGGGGAATTGATTTTAACAACACTGTACGGGAAATCAATTTAACTATGTCGACCTGGTTTTTTTGTAGAATATTACGTCATTGAATTTGTTTTCCATGGCAACGCGCAGACTTTATTTATATTTATCCACAGTGGGACACCAGAGATTTTTTAACATCGGGTCAAAAATTTGGGGTTAGGTTACTTATTTTGACTTTTCGCGTCCTACGTCGCTAAAAAAACAAGTAAAATACTAAAATAAAAGAAAACCATTTATTGCAGAATTACCTGCTAAAAAAATGTTACCCAATTACGTATTAAAGTAACTGGGTGTACTGTTAAAATTGCATTTACAGGTGCATTTATAATTGAATTGGAAACACTCCCGCTAGCTGATACCGAAAACAGGTTAACTAAAAAGCATACAGATTTAAAAATCGGCTACTGGTACTAAACGAAATAATCGTATTCTATTTTAAACAGGAGCGTCAACGACCAACCTCTAAATGGAGCTTCACTGACCTGTTTTGTTAGTACTCAAGTATCCGTGCGTTTTTGAAACTGAGATTCTAAAATCTATCCTTTACACTCCAAGTTTTCACTAGTACACTTGCACATAACTATGCGGCAATAATTTAAATTAAAAAAAATGATAGAATCAAAATAAAAACAAAATTATGTGGGGTTACGGGCGCCGAGTGTTTCTATGCGAATTCCTAGTAATCCCAGCAAGCCAGTAAAGTTCTCTTGGTTCTATTATAGACTCGGGGTACTCCCGCGTAGCGCTAGGCCTTTTTTGGAGGGCGACCGCACACGCGGAGTGGTTTCATATTTATTTTAGAACAATGTTTTTGAAAACACATTTTTTAAGGATAAGCATAACCTCGAATGATTTTCTGTCAGAAAACGTAAAAATATTCTTCTGCCCCACTGAGGTCCGATTTAAGGTTTGTTGACAAAACACCTGTAGTTACCATGGAATCGTATAAATTCTGCGATCTATCGGCCAACACATGAAATGCGTGTATCTCTCAAATACAATGAAGTGTGATTGATTGATTGGTTTTCTTTTCCGGAGTGCACAGGCTTTTAGAAAAAAGGAAACTTAGTTTTTATTTTCGCTAAAGCAAGGAAATATAAAAAGGAAAAATGTAATCCAGAGGAAATTGTGGGTATTTCTCTATTTTTTTTATAAATCGGGTTTGTTCTAAACCGCAATTATTTTGAGGCTTTTGGGATAGATGACATCACCAGAGCTTTTATTTTGAAGAAAAAATAATTGAAAATTTTGAAAAATACCTCCGATATTTTTGTTAAGCATTTAAAAATGATCACCCGTGCAAAATTTCAGCTAATTCTGATGTTTAGTTTTCCCTGTGCATTCTGGCAAAAGATTAAAAAATTAAAGAACAAGGCGTTGCCAGTTGTACTTTTTTGTATTTAAAATCTTGGGAGAAACTACAGCCTTAAGATAAAAAAGAAGATATTATGTCAATATGATTGAAAGGGTGAGTAAAAATTTCATTCTATTCTATTCTAGTACACTATAAGTTTATTGGTAACTTAAACCTGGCCAACGATCTTACAATTAAGCTTTCAGTTAACCTTAATGTTTTTGTTTTAATAATGCTAAAATTGCTTTTTTAATACCTTTACCTTTTTACCCTTAAGCCACTTATTAGCGGATAATCAATTTTAATTAATTTTGACCAGAGCATATTAGCAATCGCGGTTTGATCCAAAGTAGGGAAAATTTTGCTATCTATAATTAACTGTTTTACTTTTGGTTCAATCCAAAAATAACTATGATCCAGAGCTGGTTTACCTTTGTTCAGATTTTTTTAGCCAACTTGTTTTTGTGAAACAAAGGATGTATGTAATGTAATAATTTTTTCATAAATTAATATTGCTAGCGAAATCTGCTTACTGTCGTGGCTACAATTTCGTCAATGTCGTGAGATATTATTCTCCATTTTTTTTTCAAGTAGTTTTATTAGCTTGTTTTATTAATTTTTTATATTAATAGTAGAGGGCTAATGAAATATGACAAACCAAGAATAACCAAACACTGGCTAAAAATGGAACAAAGACGACAACGTCATCTTTTGGTATTTACACACAGAATCTTAAAGAAACAATCACCAACGCATCTTGCGAAAAAACTAAAACGTAGATCACAATTTCATGTCCGAAATTTAAGATATTCCTATTTATTCCATGTACCAAAACACCGTACTACTTCCTTTAGATCAAGTTTCTCCTATAACGCCCCTAAAATTCCAACAAGTATGGAAGACCTATCTGTGGAAGCTTTTAAGGCAAGGACTAAACTAAAGCCGTTGCATGGTAAAATTAAACTATATTATAACTTTTTTTCTAAATTTTCTTTTCGCAAATACTAGATATAGACATATTTATTGTCGTTTATTTTGTTTTGTCTTTTACATTATATAAATGATAATATTTATTATAGGATTTTTGTATAAAATGCCTCATAAGTAACCTAAAATTAGGTAGGAATTTATGAAATGATTCTAAATCACTATGTACACCATTCTTATTAATTATTACTTATATAATTATGTATGGGGTATATATATAATAATTTTAGTTATTTATAAATTAATTTATTGTAGTATAATTAATAAGATAGTAGTGTTATTATAGTATTCCTTCTTTATCAGTCAGGTTAGATGTAAGAATAGCAATCATGTATCATGAAAGCTAAATCTCGCCTTATTGTTATTTGTGAAATATTTATTTCTTTTTTGCAATAAAAGTCGTGTACAATTAAATACAATACAACCAATAGGTTGAACCAAGATATTTTGGTTATTCGCTTATAAATGGCTTTAGTTTATGTTGCTCATTAGTTTTGAAAACAAGGTTAAATAAGGTTCTTTTTGAGTCAAATTTTATTAGGTTTCCTGTTGATTAGCCTAATGCGTGGGATATAACATACAAAGGTATTTTTAAAAAAATAAAATTACATTTTATAGAAAATTAATAAATAACTAATTTAAAAATATTTTTTTATACCTTCATCAAAAACAAGATTTTAGTAACTGTCTGCAGATAACTAAGGCATGGCTTTTTTGGTTGCCGATTCAAAAAAACTTTTTTTTTTTTGATCACGGGTGCAAAAAAAGATTTCTGTACTTTTTTTATCCAAAATGAAAGAGAAATAGCGGAATATAGTATGATTGATATATATATACACATTGAAAAAATCTAATTATTCTGCCTAAAAATTAAATCATTTCCGCCAGTTTTAAAGTTGTTCAAAAATTTTAAATTTGTGGTAATTTTCTAATTGCAAATATCTTAAAAACGGTTGATTTTACGTAATAAGAATTTTTTCAGTCTCAGTTTTTTCAGTCAAATACTAAAATGTCGCAACAATGAACGTGAGTAAAAAGACACATCGTTATGAAAACTGCATTGTTATTTCATTTACCAGCCGCCTTGATTTATAGTGTAAAGATGGTGTGTTGCGAGAAGTGCTCTGCGTTCGAAATTTTTTAAAGTATTTTCCTGTTTTTCTTGATAAGGTATTAAAAAAAATAGTGTTAACAATCCGCGGCTAAACTGTGCTTTTTTTACTCGCGTTTTTAAATACCCTGCTGCGCTCGTTTTTTAAATCAAAGCTTGTAAAAAAGCACTATTTTAGCCACTAGTTGTTAAAACTACTATTTATTTAGAGCACTGCACTTATTTATACCCGTATCTAACAAAAATTACCCGGTTGATCTTATTATTGCATGCATATTTTTCTCTGTGTCGCTACATCATTTACCGATATACCTGTCGATAAATCGGTGTTGTTTTTGAGTGTAAATATTCTTAATTCTTAACTTTAGTAATAAACATAATTAAAAAATTTAAAGTTAATAAAAGACAAAATATTAAACTTAAAATAAAAAATTCATTATCTTTTAAACGGTCTAAAAATGTAACTGTTGTTTTATGTTTAATGACTGTTGCAATTTTGAAGTACTTTTTTTCAGAAAAAAATTTACAGTCCTTTACAAAGATGCAACAGGGGGAGCATGGAAAATGGTTAGATATGATGACTTATATGAATAAAATAACGACAGCTTACTTCACTAATTTGGCCAAATTCTATTTTTGTTCTTTAAGATTGGTCCAATATTAATGGTTAATTGTACTACTGTTAGTTTTAAATTCAAAGTAATTTTGAGATATTTGAAATACTTTTTATGTAATATGAGTCAAAACGTTTTTGAAATATAAATATCTTTCAGAAATCAATCAAACGAAACAATTTAATTAGAGAGAGAATTAGCTATAAGATAAGCAATATATTATGCATCAAATTCTTATTACGTAAAATCAACCGTTTTTAAGATATTTGCAATAAGATAATTACCACAAATTTAAAATTTTTGAACAACTTTGGAAAACTTTTTATATGTTTTTAATTGAGCATTGTCATTCTGTGCCATACCGTTTAAAAATATGTTTTTTTATACCTTCATGAAAGCGACAATTATAGTAACTGACATGGGTAGAAAAAAAAAATTCAACCCGTTTTTTAAAAACTGGGCCTTTTCCTAAAGTTTTCCAAAAGTTTTCATAAAAAAATCACTTCGAAAACACGAGAAAATACGAAACTGCAAAAAATAAAATTGCAAACAGTGCTGCAGGAAAAAACAAAATGCCAAACATTTCTGAAAGGTCAGTGACTAAACATAAACTACAAACTCGATAACAAATCCATTTATTTTTTTTCCGCTTCCGGGATAATATACTTTCGTTAGCAGTCGTCAAGGCAACAAATATAAAATATTTTAATAAAAATTGAATCACGAAAATGCTCTTAATAAATTTAAAATACATTATTTTAGCCGCTTGTTGTAAAAACTAAAATAGTACTATTTTAATATAACTGCCAAAAGCATAATCGCACTAATAAAATTTACATTATCATTTTGGTAAAAATTGCTTGCAGTCAGTTACTTTTTTTATATAGGCCTGTAAAAGCGCTATTATATAAGAACGGTTTGAAAATCTTTTCCTATAAACTACTAAAACCGTTTTAGGTACTGAATCGGCTTCATTTTGAGGCGATATAAGAAAGCCGTTTATTGCTTCAAAATCGATATCGAGTCGGTATAATAGTTATTTATTGTACTAGTGTGTACAAGTAGAAGAAATCGTTTTTATGAGATAATAATTAATAAGCTTTGCGTTCAACTCAAAGTATCAAATTAATTTATTAAATTAGCAAATTTTGAAATAAATTTTTACACTTGTCAGTTTTCCCTTCGGAAAAAGGAAGCTTTCTTGAAGAAACAAACGTACACGGTAAAAAATTCTCAGTGAATAAACTAAATTTTTAGTCAAGCCTTTTAAATGAGAATTTTGTGCGGCGCAATAAGGTTTTTTCGAGGGTTTTTTTTATATGGTAGAGATGTTGTAACACATAAATATCTTTTTATTTACAGTATTTAGTTAAAAAGTGAATACATATGGTATTTTTTTAACAATCATAGGTTTACTAACTATATTATGCTCCCCCCCCCCAGTAATAATTAAATTTACTAATTGATTTGAATTATTTATTAGTAGTCGTATATTATAAAATAAAAATAAAACAACTTATTTTTAAAGAAAAGTTTTAAAAACTAACCAGTCAAGTAGAACTGTCGAAAATTAAAGCAATAATTCGTAAAAAATGATTATTGATTAACATTATAAACAAACGAAAACTTTAAAATAAAAAAAACAACACAACTTGTTCCTAATCAACAAAGTTTTGAAAATGTCTGTGTGGAGGCTACTTAAAGAAATTAACACAATCGATTTCTCCTTCTGCTTCTGAGAAATTTTATGACTGTTGTCAGTCAGCACCGGGCAGGACTGAGATCAATCGAAACTCTCCTCTGAGCCTGAAAAGCAACTGTATGAGAGTTGTGTTCAATGTTGAAAAATTATGTTTCTAGATTTTTTATTGTATAAAAACAACGAAAAAATTAGGTTTTCAGAATTTCAGAAAAAGATCCTTGTAAGAATTTTTCAAAAAAAATCAGAAATGGCAGAATACATCAGTATGCTTAACAAATAGTACCTACAATAAGTAAATATACTGCATGTAATTAACTCAGAAAAATAGTGTAAACAAAAAAAATTACTCAAAAATGAGCGAAATTTGGTTGAGACAAGCACTTGACTTGAAAATGGCGGAAAATCTGTGTGAGATATTTTCCCTTTCTCAATCCATAAATATTTGGGTAATCACTTCAAATATTTCAATTTATTAAATATACATTAACTGAGCCCTGATTATTGTTCACTTTTTTTCTCAAAATAAGGAAGGATCCTATCAAATTTTAATAAAGCTTTCTGTGAAAATAATGTTTAAGAAAGCAAATTATTTTACCCGTTTTTGTCAAGCGTATGAAATATCCTCTCCTGTGTGACACCACACTTTTTTCCATTAAAAGTGAGTTTACAAATTAGTTGAGCCATTTTTACCAGAATTTGCACAAACCCGAAGTTTCAGAGCATCAAAGCTCACCAACTCAAGCACCACACGTTCAGGAAGGAACTAAATTCCTCCACCCCGATCGTCACCATAATACAAGTAAAACAGATATGATATCGCGCAGGAGTAGCCGTGGCTAACTGACGTCACCTGGTGAGAGACGTGAGGGACAGCATTCAGTCGCCATTTTTATTTCGAGCAGGTCGTTTGTTTACAATTAGTTTTAATAATTTTTCAGGGGAAAAAATTAAATTAAATGCGATGCTGTGTACACGGATGTGGTGTCGACAATCAGACAAAAGGTTTTTCCCGTGACAGATTTTCAAAAGACAAGAAAATGGAAGGTATATGGAAGCATATACAAATACATAGGGTGTCCGATTATAATTTTCTTCGCACCTACTCACAGTTTTATCTGTAAAGGATGAAAAAAAACTCAAAAAATAGGCAAATAGGTTTTTTGTCTATTACTTTATTTTAGTAATGGTGTTGCAAATTTGTAAAAATGGAGTATCTTCACGTTTTTTTATGGACATCTTTTTTATAATAAAAACCATAATACAGAACCTTATATGCCCTAAATTCAGATTAAAAAAATATTTTTAGATAAATTTTAATATATAGGTATACTACTAGTTGTTTTCCATCTTGGGCAGTAGATGGGGTACAAAATATAATCGGACACCCTTTACGTACCTACGACAATAATATAGATACACAGTTTTACAAAATATATGAATATATATACCAGAAAAATAACTGTAATAAAAAGACCATTATTACAATTGTTACAATTGTTTTAGGAAAAATAAAATGAAAAAAACTGAAAGGACCGGAACGTAAGGGGTGATGAATAAGCGAATGGGCAAGGGAGGGGAGGTAGATGGGTGGGGTGTAGAAAGGGTGGGAACGGGAAAATCTGTAGGTAAGACTGGCAGCAAGCCGGGTTCTTTTCAATTGAAAAAAAAGTTGTATCTGAATAGACCCTTTCTGAGGATCCGTTCACAAAAAAGTTTTGCCGAAAATTTTAGCTGCTGAAAATGTTAGTGTTTTAGCATTTTTCTAAAAAACATTCATTTGAAGTCTTACACAATAACTTTTTGGGGATTTTTGACACATAGATTGATAAACGTCAAAAACAATTACATGATCGTTTTTCCTTTTTGATAAGCTTTCCCATAAAATGCCACAAGCGGGGCCTACTAAATTTAAAAAAAAGTTTAATGTGAAAAGACCTGTTTCTGAGGGTCTGTGCCGAAAATTTTAGCTGCTAAAAATCTTTGTAGATATGTTTTTGGATATTTATTAAAAAAAATTTCTAAACCGCTGGGGCTAATATTCCATTTAAAGTCCCCACCCAGTAATTTATTTCCCTTGCGTCTTATCTCATCATACCGTCATACAAACTCTGAATCCAACTTTAGTCCCTCACAATCCTCCACGCCTTCGTTGTTTTCCAGACTGCGTTTCGATTAATTTAAAATCTTGTAATACTTTTTGACGGAAAACCATTCCTACCTGCAACCCCCTCCCCCAACCCAAATTGTTACTTAAAAAAAAAACATTGCTTTAGATTTCTGACTTTGTTTCCTTTAGTTTTATATCACACAACCTATACTTTGCCATATTAAAATATTTATGGGATACAGGGGGGTTGTTGCAACCAGCCGTTCAAATTTTCCAAAAATTCGAAAACACATATTCATTAACTTTTCAACAAGAACCTAAATGCGAATTTTTAGACCCCTTCAAAACAGACTCGCCTCTATTCCTCAACCTTTTTTTCTAAATTTTTAAAAATGCCGAAGCACGTGTTTACTTATTTTATTAGTAGAGTCTAAATACCAATTTTCAAATTTATGTTGCTTTTCGTTTTTGAGACACAGAAAATCCTTTTAAAATTTCAACCCCTATTTTGACCCCTTAAGTAGTAAAATAATAAAAAATCTTTTCTTGGTGAGCTCCTCCATTATCAACCGAACTGGTTTCAGCTGTGCGAAGGTAGTTTCCTGTTCGTGCCATAAAAATCTAGGATCTAGACGAATTTTGAACCGCTACGTATCGTACCTTTCCTTTTATCTATCATGATCGGCAAAATGCGATGTTTTGAGTAAAATCCAATCAGCGCAGAGTTTCTGTTTATCAAAACAATCTTAATTCATCAAGAAAAACTAAAAAATGTTTTTTTTTATAAATTACACAAAATTGATTAAAACTAAGATTATTTTATCAATTTTGACCAAATGTACTCCAAAATTCACTCCATAATTTTTTTACTCAGAAAATTTTGCTAATTTACACCATTAGTTTTAATTGCATTTTTTACTGTGTATTGAAAATGGCGGAAACCGATAAAAATTAAGTTCCTGGGGATATCCTTGCGAGCGCGGAAGAAGCAGCGATGCAGATTTTGCCGGAAAAGTCCCGAGATAGTTATGACAAAGAGTTCAAAATGAATTCACGGAAGATAAAAGGTATGAAAATGTTCTATTGGCTTATTATTTAAATTTGCAAAAAAAATTAGCCCCAGCGCCGCTATGGACCAAAAATTCGATGCTTCGCTCGACTATCCATCTCTATAAAAAAAAAACGACATTTCAAAATATGGCAAACTAACAATCTTTTTGCAAAGCCAATCACAGGGATACAAACCAAAGAAGTCCAGGACATTAGAACTACCTGAATTTTTGAACAAAGCTCTCGACGACGAGTACCTGTTGACGAAAGTAGCTTCGACAATGGAGATTGGATTCAAAAGAAAGGAAAATATTTTCACGTAGTTTTGCCAGACACTAAAACCAAGAAATCGAGAAGTTTCACCATACTTGAAGAAGGATTTCCAGTCAACCCGATCAATTTGTGTAAAAAATACATGTCTTTCGGGCCAAAGAATACTAGTTCTCACTGCTTTTTTGTTTTTTACAAAAACGGGAGGTGTACCAGCCAGTGTGTATGAGAATAAATACGTTGTCGAAGATACCTTCAAGAATTGCAATGTTTTTGAAATTGGAGGAACCAGCGCTCTACACCGGTCACTGCCTAAGAAGGACTTTGGCAACTAGTTTGGCCAATGCAGGGGCTAACATGACTACTTTGAAGCGTCACGGAAGATGGAAGTCCTCCACCGTAGCAAAAGGATACCTAGAAGAATCGGTGCATAACAAAATACAAATTGCAGAAAAAAATACAAGGTACCGATATGGAAGCGTCTGGTTCCAATGAACTAACGAATTTTACAATGAATTCAAATTCGAATAAATCGTTAGCGTTTTCCTTTAATTTCAATATCAATGTGAATTCTGCTGGTAAAAGTAAAAAATAAATAGAATACTACTTTAAATATGAACGTGAGTTATAATCCACAACTCACTAGCAATCGCGCAAGCTGCGCCTATAAATGTTACTCCCTATTCCTCTGTCCGCACTTCATCTCCAAGTTGCAAATGTAATGGCTTAAATCGATGCCCTTTTATCAAAATAGAAAAATTTTCAAAGTAAAAATAATGTATAAATATTTTAAACTTATGCCAATACAGGAGATATATTCGAACACTCTAAAAATGGAGATTTAGTTAAATTAATTAAATTTTCTATTTAAAGCATATGCTGCGCTTCATATTAAGCTTGTTTACTGACTGCCTAATGAATATTGCTTCAACGTAAAATTTAATACAAACTCAATTTGTTAAAACTAGAACAACAACATACTCAGCTCACACCGCTGGCTGTACGGTTTCTGCCAAAGTTTCTGTCAGAGGAGTTCGTCCAGTTCATTAAATTTTGAAAATAGTCATACAGTAAAGGATAACAGAGCAGATGCAGTAATATATTAGTTTAGCGGTTTTTGAGTTCTTGTTTCCAAACAGCCACTACCACAAAATATTGCTTTTAGGTCTCTTTTTACCAGAAGCACTAATTTTTTAAAAAGAATGGTAATTTACGTTACAAGGCCGGGAAATGCTCTATTAAAGTACAAGTCTAGACGTTTACGGACAAGGCGACGAAGGAGTCGAAGTCCGGAATTTCTAGACGAGTATAGTTTAGTGACATTTCACGGCCGTGTATCGTACAACGTTTTATTTCATACTGTAAGTGGATATCCATTATTTTATTCATATTTTTTTTAGTTACTTTACCGGACTAGTGATGTAATATATCATTTTCAGGACCGAAACCGATAACGTAATGGAGTATATTACAATACAATATGAAACAAAGATATTTATGCCTGCTCAAAAAGCCTTCTCAGTCGAGTAATGAAACATAGCAAGTTTGCAACGCAAGATGACTCTAAAGTTCATACACCATATAAAGTAGTTAATGTTATGTATATGGAAAAGTCATTTTGTCAAGCCAAAAAATTATTTTTTTTACGATTTTAATCAAACAAAATACATATACATATTATGTGTAAAACGTTTCAAATTTTCATGTATAATTTAGAAAAATAATACATGGTAAAAAAAGTTTTTGAAGAGTTTTTTAAAATCCCGTTTTTAAAGATTCTTGTTTTTTCTGTCAGTGACCATAACTCAAGAAATATCGAGGTGACGTTCATGTGACATCCATAATTTTTGAAGTCAAATAAACATCAGAATTGACTGAACTTTGAATGGAAGATAAGCTAAAATTTATTTGTGTGGCCACCGATTCAAATGTTTGAATTTTCATTATTTTATAGCCTAGAAAAATATTTTACCTTATTATTATTATTGCTTTGAGCTTTGTCTTAGTTTTAAAAAAAAAATATGCCTGCCATTCAAAGTTGAGGCAATTTTGATGTTTATTTGACTCCAAAAAGTATGACGCAAGTCACGTTATGGACGTCACTTTGACATTTCCTGAGCTAAGGTCACCGACAGAAAAAAAATCTCTACTTTTAAAGATAAATATTTTTAGATTTTGAAAATATACAAAACATGTATTAGAGAATTATTTTGGAATTCTTTTTATTGAGGTTTGTATACCTTTAGCCATACAAAAACAAAAACCTTAAATTTTAAACAACTTTTATGTACTACCTTATCAGAAACCTAACTAGAAAGTTTTACGAATTTTAGCTTTTTCCGGGAGTTTGTGTTACCTTTCCTCTCTATCGCTTATGAATCCTTACCGCAAAATGAGAATAATGAAAAATTGCTCTTAATAGTACATTATAAAACTAAGTACTAAAGTGTTACTTTTAATCCCGCGGAGAAAGGTTTGTAGCACGACCGTAGGGAGGGCTCCGGTTCGCTAAGGGATTAAAATACGCTTTAGTCTTGAGGTTTATACACTATTTTATGCACTTTAGCAAAAGATTACTGTTAAAATCACGTTAAACGTACCTATTTAATCTTCTAAGTGCATAAATTTTGGAACTGTACGTACCTTATTCCAAATTCTCCGGACCAATTTCAATATGGTGGCTGACAATTAAACTCAGAAGCTAAATGGAACTGTTAATGTCAGTGTCAAAAAACTGGCTCGCAACAAATTTTAGTACATAATAGTACATTATAAACCTAGGATCTAAAATTAATCTTTTAATCCCGCGGCGAAAGGTTTGTAGCCCGATCATAGGGAGGGCTACAATTCGCCAAGGGATTAAAATACACTTTAGTCACGAGGTTTATATACTATTTTATGCACTTTAGAATGCGAGAAATTAAAAACAAAAAATCACAAAACTAACAGTAGATCACTTAACGGTACTATAGTTTCAAGATTGACAGCTCGTATTACTGATAGTTGTCATTGATTGTTGTTGGCATGGTGGATTCACTCAAAATTTATTGCGTCATGCAAGTGTTGCTATGGCACAAAACAAATGTCAGTCAGTTGTTATCAAACAGCGTCACCAAACGGTGAGTCCAGAAAAATCGTACAGCATTTTTTTTGAAAATGAATATTGAAGAGGCCGCGGAAGAGGCCATCGCTAGCCTTCTTCCACAAAAATCTCAAGGTTTACAAGAAACAGTTTTATGATTACCGAAAATGCTACGCTGAACAGCATGCAGGGAATTTTACGGATGAGAAGGTGCTCCTGGCATACTTCCTACAGAAGTCTAAGAATCTCAAGGCATCTTCTGTATGGAGCCAATATTCCATGATCAAAGCCACGAAAATATCTGAAGCAAACGTCGGCATCAGCAAATATAGTAAACTCACGGCATTTCTAAAGAGACAGAATGACCGAACTATATTTAAGTAATGCATACATTTTAACAAATAAATAAAACTTCAATAAAATTATTGTTTAATTTGGAAAAATTTACTTTAAGTCCCCCAGAGATTAAAATTATTTTTAATCTTTAAGACATTAAAAGTGCCCCTTTTGTCTCTAAAATGAGTAAATAAAATAACTCTAAAATAACTAATATTTAAAAAATTTAAAAAACCGTGCGCAAAGATGACACATCAGGGTGCAAAGTTGAAACACCCGACCCGGGAGCAAAAGCTTTGCACACAGGATGCAAAGTATCGATTTCAGATCAAGTAAAAAAAATACTTAAACTGGCAGTTAATATTTACAAAAGTAAAAATGTTTAAATCTCCATAAAAGTCAGAAAGGCAAGGCACTTCTTGAAAAATAAAAAAATTCACTTTTTGTTTTTCCTTACTTATCCAAAGACCCTTACTTGTATATATCCTATGAGATGTTTTCTAAAATGTCTCAACTACGAATATATGATTCGAGTTTACGGAGGTATTAGTCCTGGCAATTCATTATATTTAAATATTTAAGTCACGTAATTTCAGAGCCAGCTCTGTAACTGTATATTTTAATTTACCCATATTGGTTAAGTCTCCCAATAAAATATTTTTTTTTTAATGAATGATTATCCTAGTTTAAGTTTTTTCGCGCGTCATTTCAAACAGTTTACCGCTCCGAAAGTCGTTACTTAAGAATTTAATAAAATAGTTTATGTAAATAATTATCTGTACGCAGATGGCACATGAAACCTCAGATACGAAAGTACTTTAATAGGGATCTGTCAGATCCTAATTTGGTGTTTTTATTAATGTTCGAAACTGCTGGCACCTCCTCATCGCATCGACATCTGGCTCCTGGAACATAGTAGATGTCGGAGTGACCCTTCGAAGTTGGCCCGGTTTTTTCTTGCTCCTTGAGTATTCCTCTTTATGGTGTTTAAATTTTTTAGGTGTCTGTTACAGTTAAAATAAATTTGCTACCTCTGTCTCTAACTAGCCCTCTACCAGCTACAAAAACACCTTTAGCGCTATACTACTATGAAACCTCGGCGATCTACGCTACTTTAGTAGAATAGTATTGACTTTGAACACACAATACATTCTGCTATACGTGACTACGATATAAAACGGTATCAGGAAAAGTAGCAATGGCATATGGAGGAGTTATACCAATAGTGCTACAGATCAAAAAGAGATCACAAATAGAAAAAATAATCACAGATCCACAGGAAATAAAAGCACGGAAAACTAAGGTTATAAAATAGGAGCCCGAAAATATATTTGAAACATGGCCCACAAGTTGGAATAGTCATTAAGACAAACCTCAATGGACTATACTGTTACAAAACTTAGAAGCATAGACACAACTCTTCACAGGACACGGATTCCTCTCCCCTCCCAAAAAAGAAGACAACCGACCGACGCGACGTATAGTTAAAAATAATGAGCAAAACGAAACTGGCTAGCTGTAGCGATGAGGAAGGCGTTTATTGGTTATGCCAAGCAGCTGGAGAGCCCCACACTACCGGACTGGTGGTGTGCATAAAGCATTTTTCCTTTAATTGAAAAAAAGTCTCTTACCTATTTTCCTTGCGTTAAAGCAGGCATTCGTTATTGTGCAGTCGGAACACTGAGGCTTTTGTATAGATTTATTTTAGATTTTAATTTGCTGAATCCCAATCCATCTTTTGTTTTTCTTTATCACGTAAGAATTTTTATCAACTGAAAAAAAATAATATAAACAAACAGTGTATCGCTATATTAGTTAATGTATTATTTAAAACGAAACACAAAATTGTAGACATTTTTTGAAATACCTAGTTTGGTTTTATGTTTTTAAGGAAAGGGTCCCTCGATTGGATTTTAATTAATTAACCTTAAAATCATTCCGAAACTCACTGAACGAAGTGACGTGGAAAACTTCCACCTCATGGACACAACTATGAATACCCACGCTCAATTTCCATATAGATTAGGACTCCTTGAATCCCAACTAATGAATTTTTATGTAAATATGACTATGTTGATGATTTCTACGATATCTAAAGTCAGTAGCGTTGCGAACAACTTAAAAAATGGCGGGCGATGAAAAAAAAAACCTTGATTTTCTTTACATCAATACTTCAAAAAAAGTTGATGAATACTTTGTTGGCGTGTGTTATAGTAAATATGTTTCGCGACTAGTGGTGGGTACAAAAGAAATCCTCTAGCGGCTTTTACTTCTGCCGTGAGCAAAATCCAGCTTGATTCTAGCAGGCCAGATTTTCTAACGGAAAATTCAGGACCATCAGTGCAGCTTCATCGCTGTCTTGGGTATCTCTTGTTGCCGGATGATGGAGGAGTATAGTTTAGTTATCTTTCGGTTCCCTTATTTGCAGTTGAGTTGCTCTTTACCTAGACCTTCGTCTCCTAAAGAGACCAAGCATTTTTTGGCCCTGTCATCGAAAAAATTTGTATTCGTCCTTATCTCTTTTTCACGTTTCTTTGGGGATACCCTCGATTTTTCCTTTTACTTACTTAAGTTCGACCCCTATCGTGATGGCAGGTGTTCTTTTTTATTTTTTAAACCTTGCAGGCGGAATTGTCGCTTAACTGGGAAAACATTTTTTGCTGTTCTAAAAAACATATGATTAAAAAGCTTGTTTTAGATAATAATTTTGTACAATTATAAAATAACAAAAAATAGAACCTATTCAGAACGCGGCAGTCTTATCCCTAAAGTTATAAAAACTGAGATAAATAATATTTAAAGAATATAAAATACGATTCAAAATTCAATAAAAAAATGTCAATAACCCAGAAAACACGGTTCGTCGATTTGCGACATCGGACCAGCAGTATTTTTTGTCCGCTTTGCGATGTAGGCCCAATGTATGTTTGCCGACGCAGCCTTAGACTCAAGCCCGCCTTCGGACCAATGGTAAATTTTACTTTTTGCTGACATCGGCATACCGTCGACGTACGATTAAGGTCCGATATGGTTTAACCGCATGGTACTGACCATCCGCCCATAAAGCTGCTTAATTTGTTCGGTCTAATATAGTCAAGCTGGTCTCGGCCGACATCGGTAAACTATTAATTAAACTATAAACGTCGGTGTTTGTATGGTACGATCCGACATTGGCAAACTACAAAGTTTCGATAATGCAAGTGCTTAACCAGTACCACCATCTTGTCAAGTCCGCATTTTAGTTTTGAAATATCTTTGCTCATTATATATATAATATTATCTTCCACTGTACAGGGAACATAGTGATATTAGCGCCATCTCTACATACTAGGAGGAAACTATTAAGCAGTTTAAAAATTGAAAGGTGACGTAATCGGACCATCGTCAGTTGCCGATTCTCGACCAATCAAACAAAGTTCCAATCGGACCATCGTCGGCCCTAAAGCAGATAAAGTGGTCGTCGGCATAGTAAATTGGGCCATCGTCAGTTGCCGACTCTCGTCCGATTAAACAAAGTTCCAATCGGATCATCGTCGGCCCTAAAGCAGATAAAGTAGGCGTCGGCATAAAGTTGACTATAGTAAATCGGGTCATCGTCAGTTGTCGATTCTCGACTAATTAAAGAAAGTTCCTATCGGACCATTATCGGCCCTAAAGCAAATAATGTTTGTCTTGGCATAATGTCGACTATAGTAAATCGGGTCATCGTCAGTTGCCGATTTTCGTCCAATTAAACAAAGTTACAATCAGAACGTCGTCAGCCCTTAAGCGTGGGCGTCGGCATAAAGTCGACTATAGTAAAATCGGGCCATCATCAGTTGCCGATTTTCGACCGATTAAACAAAGTTTCAATCGGACCATCGTCAGTCCTAAAGTGGTGTCGGCATAAAGTCAACTGTAGTAATGTGGACCTCTGTCAGTTGCCGATTATTGACCGAAAACTGATAATCGCAATATGTCCAACATCGGGCCAGCGTGTAATCGACGTTGTCGATATTGGCCCGATTCAATGCCGACGATTTGTGTTTGTTGGGAACCAATCTACTACAAAGACAAAAAGCACATCTTCATATGTAAAGTCGCGGGCTCTATTTGTTTTCTCGAACATTTAAGGTTTCCTTCGAGGTGAGCTACTCCCCTAATATATATCCATTGAAAATGGAAAAATATGTGAATTGCGTATACTCCAGGCAGCAAGTTCTTTGAAAAGTGAAGCTTTTCGTCGAGCTTTTTAAGTGCGAAATCTCATGTGGGCTGCTTGGGGTGCCGCGTTGCCTAACATGCATTTAAAAGTAGAAAACTGGAGGCCATGTAAGAATATGGATGTCAGATTTTATAAGCCTAGAGAGGCCTTAAAAGAAAAATGGATAAAATGAGAACGGTAACATTTTACGTTTTTTTGATTTGGTTTTGTATTGATGGTTTTTCTTAGGTACTATAAGTTTTAATAAACAGTATTTAGAAGAAAACCGAAAAACAAGATTAAAACCCTTTAAACTAATGTGCCCTACTTGACCTCAAGGTTTATTTTTGATGGTACTAAGATGGATATTATTTGAGACAAAAATTTAATATATTTGGAAAATGGCTGACAAACAAATATTCTAGATATGTAAGATTGCATTTTGAATATTCATTTTGCGTTTTAGAATAAGAACATACAAGTCCAAATATAATTTTTAACGCTAAAAAGTGTAAAAACATGTAAAGTGTGGATTTTTTTTACTGAGGATGAATAGTAACTTCTTTGATAAAAAAATCTGTCAAGGGACAAGGCAATGAGAGAGGTGAAAAAAGCGTAAGAAGAATATAGGCAAAAGAAATGGCTCTATAAAATTAAATTTGTTACACGTTATAATAATTGTACTTGAGAAAAAGAAAATAAATACTTTTTTGACAAACAACAATAATGAAAAACACCAGAATTGACAATAATAAAAACATGACAATATAAATTTATATCAAAGTTTTACCACATTCTTCCCTGATGATTATTTTATTACAAAGTCTTTCAAATATTTTGGTGGATAAGATTATCTTGATGGGACTGTTCCGTTAGGTCAGCGCTCTGAGTCGAAGGTTCTGATATTAGTACGGAGGATAAAGGGAAAAATGAAACCAACCTTACAAAGTGATTAAGCAATGAAACTTGTCGAGCATAATTAGCGGACTCTTAGGTAATTTTTGGGACATGTAGCCACCATGAAGTCCCCTAAAAGGGACCACTATTCCCGAAATAAAATACATACTTGACCTAAAGGTTTATTTTTGATGGTACTAAGATGGGTATAATTTGAGACAAAAATTTAATATATTTGGAAAATGGCTGGTAAAAAAACATTCTATATATGTAAAATTATATTTTGAACACTCATTTTGCGTTTTAAAATAAGAACATACAAGTCCAAATATAATTTTCCAGGCTAAAATATGTAAAAACATGTAAAGTGTGGATTTTTTTTTACTGAGGATGAATAGAAACTTCTTTGATAAAAAAATCTGTCAAGCAGGGACAAGGCAATGAGAGAGGTGAAAAAAGCGTGAGAAGAATATAGGTAAAAGAAATGGCTGTATAAAATTAAATTTGTTACACGTTATAATAATTGTACTTGAAAAAAAGAAAATAAATACTTTTTTGACAAACAACAGTAATGACAATAATAAAAAATATGACAATATAAATTTATAGCAAAGTTTTACCACATTCTTCCCTGATGATTATTTTATTACAAAGTCTTTCAAATATTATGGTGGATAAAATTATCTTGATGGGACTGTCCTGTTAGGTCAGCGCTCTGAGTCGAAGGTTCTGTTATTAGTACGGAGGATAAAGGGAAAAAATCAAACCAACCTTACAAAGTGATTAAGCAAAGAAACTTGTCGCGCATAATTAGTGGCCTCTTAGGTATTTCCCTACAAGGGACCAGTATTCCCGAAAGTAAAATACAAAATTCGTAAGATTTTAAGGCATTATGTTGGAGTAATAAATTTTGGCACAAATAGATATTGAAGTTCCAGCAAAGATCTAACATCTATTACTTAGACAAAGTCTTTTGCTAAAGGTCTCAACTCATGAAGTTACACAAAAAAAAATTCAAAATTATCAATAGCAAATCTACAAAAATCAATTTGGCAAAAATATTTGCCAAAAAAAAATGCACTTTTTAAGCAAAAAAACATTAAACTTAGTGATCGTGCTTAGGTATAAGAGTAAATATATTCGTTGGACTTTTTTATTTTAAAGTCCTTTACAAAGGACCCTTATTCCCTAAAAGTAAATTAAGAAGTAACAAAATAGTTTTTACAATTTGATAAGGCTATGAAATTTAGCATACATTTGTTGATGTCCTAGTATATATTAATATATATTACAAATACAAGGTCGCTCACTAAGTGTAAGGAACATATGTTAAAATATTGCTGGGACTTTAATAAAGATTTGTGCCAAATTTTATAGCTCTACCATAATATAATAATAAGTATTTTGTGTTTTCCTTTCGAGAATACGGGTCCTCTGCAGAGGACTATATATCTCTAAAACAACCTAATGGTCCACTCAGCATGCGTGCCAAGTTTCATTGCTTAGTCATTTTTGCAAGGTTGGATTCCTTATCCTCCGGAACTATTAGGAGTGGATCCAGGTACGCATATCGTTTGTTGTATCAGTTTCTACTTCTGCGTAATCACTTTAAATTTCTGCATTACCCGTTTTTACATTATTTGGGTTTTTTTTAGTTAACTCTAGTATTTGTATTAGGCCGACTACTATTATCTAGAACTTCATTCATATCTAAAGATTTGTAGCCATTTAGACAAAAAAAACTAGCAAATTCTCAGATGGAGACTAAAACCTGCATGCTACAGATCTGATATATAGCATACAGGCATAAAAATTTAACAGTCCGCTTTTGTCTCTCTAGCCAATGACAAATAATAGAACGATCATACTTCTTTCGATGTAACTCAATTTTAAATTATGTTTTTTTGTAATTTTATTTGAACAATAAATAATAACAAAATCAGCAAAAGAAAAAAGTCAAAAGAAGCTCATAAGGTCATTAGGTTTTACTGCTGAAACCAACACTACCTCAACTACAAAGTCAGTTAACTCCTATCGCTTCAGTGCTCTTTAGCCTACTGTTGTCGCCGTTTTTATTTACAAGTTGAGTAGTTAAACATGGATTTTTTATCAACTGAATGTCAATATGGCCGCAATAGTAGGCCAACTATACTAAAACGATAATGAATTAACTGGCTTTTTAGTTGAGATTGTGTTGCTGAAACTTATGAAATAGAAACTTTTTATGGCCAGGGATTAATAATGATGCGACAAATGAAAAACGTACTTACTTACCATAAAAGTTGATCAAATCTATTACACCCTTGAAACTGAGGGGTAATTTATTTATTTATTTATTTATTTTTATTTATTTATTGAAAACTTTACAAACATCATAATAAGTAAATGGTAATTAAATGCAAATTATAAGAAAATGTAAAAAGACAAAAGTATTTTAAAAAAAAACTAAAAAATACAAACTTAACGCTAGAACCTACACAAGTTTAAAGTAAAGCCTTTAATTTTCTTAGGCTTGTATGAAAAAAATCTGTTTGGACCTTACTAAGGAACTCATTGGTAACAGCCATCATCTTGTTAAAGGGAGACTGCTTGGATGTATACTAAATATTTGTTGTTTGTTTAAAATTCTTAAGTTAATCTTTGGTACATTAAATTGTAAATAGTTAATTAGGTAACAATCTTTACACTTAATGTTATTTATAATATAATACATATATATCACAGCATTTTGGTTTCTGCTTTGAAAAAGAGATTTATACTTAAAGCTAGATAACATTGATTTATATGATATCTTGTATGGGTATGTTTTGTTTTTTGTGACATAAAGGTGTCTTAAAAATCTTTCTTGAACCCTTTCGATATGATCGATATCTACAGCCTTCAAAGGCATCCAAATTTGTGAGGTATACTCTAAATAGGGTCTAATGTAACTTTGGTAGAAATCTTAAAATTTTTTGTATTTCTAATCAAAACACCCAGACCTCTTAATGCCTTTTTAGTCATGTACGAATAATGGCTATTAAATTTAAAGTTAGACTGAAAAATAACTCCCAAATCCTTTAACTCGCTTTCGCGTTCTAGCATGATGTCACAGATTTTGTAGTTGTTTAGGATTGGGTTGTTCTTTTTTGTAAATGTTACAACTGTGCATTTTTTTATATTCAGACTCATTTTATTATCTGTAAACCATTTACTAATATTTTCAATGTCACTTTGTAGCAACTCACAATCGGCCTGTGTCTTTACAGCTCTGAAAAATTTAAAATCATCTGCAAAAAGCAATCCTGTGGAGCTAGAGAGGCACTCAGGCAATGTATTTATAAAACATAGAAAAAGTAGAGCGCCTAGATTGCTCTCCTGCGGGACGCCTGAGCTGGCAATAAAGGCTTCTGATTCACACATTCTAGGTACTTTAACCCATTGGACTCTGTGTGAAAGGTACGATCTAATAAAATAATAAACATCCTTCGTTATACCCAGCTCCACAAGTTTACTAAGTAATATGGTATGCTCTCTCACAATCTGTATAAATAACGTAATAATAATTTAACAGACGCTTTTTATGTTACAGTAGAAGTGAAAGGTTTTTTTTATAAATTTTTAACTCTCAGAAGCAAGCAAGATCTAACTATTATTGAGTTTATTTTTTGAGAGATTTTTTAACTAAAAAAAACATCATATTGCCCGCCGGTACTGCACCTTGGTCGAGGAGCGGTATTGCTATCCTATAAAATAATTTATAGTTTGGGTGAAAAGTTTGATTTTTGTACCGCTTTTGTTGTTGAAAGTTTTATCCATACTAAAACTGATATGTGCTGTATATTCCATTAGTAATTTAAAAACGTTTCACCGCTTTCCTAAAACTTTATATCTGCCACTCTCTACACGAGTTTTTCTAACTAAGTCAGCAACTTCAGGAGAAGATTAAAACTAAATTCTTACATCTAAAACTTAAGCTGACATAATACTAGTCATGTTCACTAAAGCATATAAAACGTGGTCGGGGTTAACTATCTATTTCTTGAAATTCGACTATTGTCTCTATTTTATGATTTTTGTAGTAGGTACATACTTACAGATTTGAACATGTTTAGATTTTCTATTTTAATAAAATTGATGCTCGTATTCACCAACGCAAAAATTCCCCAATTAGGCTTTAATCGTGATTAGTTACTAATCGGTGTTTATAATGTGGTGTTTTACATTGAACCTTATTTTGCCAAGACTCCTCCCAAACTCCTATTAGTGTTAATCATGATTAAAGCCTAATTGAAGAATTTTCACGTTAGTGGATATGTGTGTTGTTTAAGATGGTAATCGAAAAAAAAATCACCCAAAAATGAAAATCATACGACCCAGAATGATAAACTAACTGGTTACAAGCAATAATTTCTATCAAATTATTTCAGGGTAATTAAGGACCACGTGTTTATCCATTTTTTTTCGTGTTTCTTGCATTAAATAATCATAACTTTTGTTTCCCTAGAGTAGGCTTTGCATGATGCTGAAACAAACAAATAAACAAACGAACAAGTTATTTAAAAATAGACATCAAAAATTTTTCGAAACTGTACAAAAATGGTCTATCTAGAGATTTATTATAAATAAGGTAGGTTAATAGGGACTTTGCGGTACATAAAGTCGGCATAGCCTCATTTTAATAAAGTCTGCTCTATTTTTGGGCAGTTTCCCACATGCTAAGAAATTACTGTTTTAAGAACAGTTTTACTTAAATCTTTTAAGAGCTTTTATCCAACCGAAAGTTAAAAATTGTTGTGCTAAATCACCTTGAAACCCACTCCTTTCTAATGACACAAAATATCGTCTGGGCCCCTATTCTTCAAATAATAGAAATTCTGCTACCAGGGATCAAATTCTGTGGCTACTATGCATCTCATTTTTCCAAATCTTCGGTTTCTCTTACTTTTGCCCGATATTCATCGAAAGTAATTCTCTTAGTCAAAAACAATAAAAATAATTTATATCAATATCGGGCAAAGGTGAGAGAAACATAGTAGCGAGAGAATTTCACTCCATGGGAGCAGAATTTCTATTATTTGAATAATAGGGGCCCAGACGATATTTTGTGAACATTTCTGTGTCGTTAGAGGTGGTTTTCAAGGTGATTTAGCATAACAATTTTTAAATTTTGCACACCCATTTTTATATTTTGCATAGTCTTCGTTTGGATAAAAGCTCTTTAAATATTTAAGTAAAACTGTTCTGCAAATCAGTTCCAGAATAAGGGCACTGGAAGCGCATCAAGATATTTTTTTTAATAATCTGGACAGGAGAAAACTTGACTAAACCTTCAGTTAGCATATCTTGGCTGCTTTCAAACTGCTAATTTAATGTTTGTGTTAAAAAGAATTGAGGATACGATATTTGCAAAAAGAAATTAAGAAAATTGCCTTGCTCTCATAAGAGAACCAAGAGATTAAAAGTGGGGTATTTTTTACCTTTATCTAGAAATCCAAAACATCATTTTCTAAGTTCATTAGTAGCTAAAATAGTGCTTTTTTTGACAAGCGTTGGTTTAAATAACCAGCGCAGTGAGTTATTTAAAAACGCGAGTAAGAAAATCACAGGTTAGCTGCGAGTTGTTAACAATATTTTTTTTAATACCTTATCAGAAAATCAAAAAAAAACAGGAAAATACTTTTAAAAATGTCAAACGAAGAGCATTTCTCGCAAGACACTATCTTGACACTACTTGGTGAAAACTGGCGCAAATGGCTTAATTTTTACGCAAGATTAATTAGAACGGATAGAAATCTTTTTTTTGCATCTGAGATCATAAAGAAAATTTTTTTGCATCGGTAACCAAAAAAACCATGCTTTAGTTATCTGCACACAGTTACTAAAATCATGTTTTTGATGAAGGTATAAAAAAAACTTATATTGTTAGTCACCAAGAATAAAAGTTTTATAACCTCATTTAAAGTCTTTAAATAAAAAACAAAATAATGTGTAATTTACACAATTATCACGAGCTAACCTTTGTTTTTGTCGACAAGAAATAATTGAATCCTATCCTAGAAATGTACAACAAAATTATAATAAGCTCTCAAAAATGTTAAAAAAGATGTAGCGTCAATATTATTTATCTCCAAAATTTTATTTTATTCCATAAACGATGAATATTATTCAACAATCAGTTTAGAGTCTCAAAGCTAAAAGGAAAAACTTTTTTAAAAGCAATCTTAAATTCTTCAAACTCAATTATACATTTTTCTGCCGATATGCATGTAAAAGAAACAACGAAAATAGAAAAACTTTAAAGGAGCAACTTTATCGAGCTAGTTAAGGAAATAAGAGGCTCAATTCATTTATGTAATTTAAATGCCATAACTACTTGAAATATATTCAGCATACTGAGCATAAAAAAATGTACAACACATTTTGTTTCTATCACTGTAGCTATCAGGGACTTTTCGGTACATAACATAGCCCTGAATCACTTACAAACAGGCATCGTTCCGCACTGGTACTTATCCAAGTTACCTGATATGGATTCGTCCTGGCGTGTTAATATTTCCAATGGGATTATGCTCCTAAGGCAATTAAAACAAAAAAAGAAGTTAAAAGACCTAATCAGTTACTTACAAGGTTGGAAAATCAAAGTGTATGATGGTGTTTAATGATGTATGGGGATAGTAAACAGTGAAACCACTGATGAGCTCACGCTGGTTACCCAGAGCGAAACATCGTTTAATCATTTCTCTTGTCGCATTGGTCCTTTTGGTGTTCCTTGTGGGATGCCCAACCAAGTTTGAATTTTCGTTATTTCCACCCAAGATCTTTTGATCTTTTGTTTTTTGGTTCCTCTTCGGTTGAAGTAACTGATCTGGAGGTTTTTCAACTTCTTTTTTTGTTTTAATTGCCTTAGGAGCATAATCCTATTGGAAATATTGACACGCCAGGACGAATCCGTATCAGGTAACTTGGATAAGCACCAGTGCGGAACGATGCCTATTTGTGAGTGATTTAAGGTTGGTGGTGTTTAATGGTGTTTAATGATGATGATTTTTTCGCTTTGGTCCTTTGGGTCTTCCGTGTGGGATGCTCATCCAAGCTTGAATTTTCGTTATTTTCACCCAAGATCTTTTGATCTTTTGTTTTTTGGTTTCTTTTCGGTTGAAGTAACTGATTTGGAGGTTTTTTAAATTATTTTTTGTTCTAGTTGCCCTAAGAGCATAATCCTATTGGAAATATTAACACGGCAGGACGAATCCGTATCAAGAAACTTGGATAAGTATCAGTGCGGAACGATGCCTATTTGTGAATGATTCAAGGTTGGAAAATCAAAGTGTATGATGCTGTTTAATGATGTATGGGGAAGGTGACCAGTGAAACCAATAATAAGCTCACGCTGGTTACCCAGAGCGAAACATCGTTTAATCATTTCTCTTTTCGCTTTGGTCCTTTGGGTGTTCCTTGTAGGATGCTCATCCAAGCTTGAATTTTCGTTATTTTCACCCAAGATCTTTTGATCTTTTGTTTTTTGGTTTCTTTTCGGTTGAAGTAACGGATTTGGAGGTTTTTTAAATTATTTTTTGTTCTAGTTGCCCTAAGAGCATAATCCTATTGGAAATATTAACACGCCAGGACGAATCCGTATCAGGAAACTTGGATAAGTACCAGCGCGAAACGATGCCTATTTGTGAGTGATTCAAGGTTAGAAAATCAAAGTGTATGATGGTGTTTAATGATGTATGGGGAGGGTGACCAGTGAAATCACTGATGAGCTCACTCTGGTTACCCAGAGCGAAACATCGTTTAATCATTTCTCTTTTCGCTTTGTTCCTTTGGGTGTTCCTTGTGGGATGCTCATCCAAGTTTGAATTTTCGTTATTTTCACCCAAGATCTTTTGGTCTTTTGTTTTTTGGTTTGTTTTCAGTTGAAGTAACTGATTTGGAGATTTTTAACTTTTTTTTTGTTTTAATTGCCTTAGGAGTATAATACTATTGGAAATATTAACACGCCAGGTCAAATCCGTATCAGGTAACTTGGATAAGTACCAGTGCGGAACGATGCATATTTGTGAGTGATTCAAGGTTGAAAAATTAAAGTGTATGATGGTGTTTAATGATGTATAGGGAGGGTGACCAGTGAAACCCCTGATGAGCTCACGCTGGTTACCCAGAGCGAATCATCGTTTAATCATTTCTCTTTTCGCTTTGGTCGTTTGGGTGTTCTTTGTGGGACGCTCATCCAAGTTTGAATTTTCGTTATTTCCGCCCCAGATCTTTTGATCTTTTGTTTATTGGCATAGCCTGTCGTTCGAAAAATTAAAAAATGCCGTGATATAGCTAGATCTGATGATGCTGGTTCGCAAGAGTTACGTTGGCGTCTTAAGTCTGGATAAAAATTGCAATAGGGTATGTAGTACAAGTAATTTTCCTACTTGGGTATATTAAAATTACAGCAACTTGTATTAAATTCACTTTGTCAATAACAAAACAGTAATGTTTATAGGATGATAATACTAAAAGTCGAAATCAAGTTTGGTATTTCCGAGGATATTTAAGAATTAAACGACTTACCTGTAAGAAAGTTCAATCCAAATTATACATCCTATTAGAAATCAATTCTTAGTAAAGCATGACAATTTTTTAAAATTTTTTGCAAAGCTTGTTAAGCCATAAAAAGCTACCTTCATTTCAAGAATGTTTATGTGTTTCTGCTGTTCACATTGTTGCCAAAAAAACCCCTTTTGCTTCCTTTCCATTGCCACACGCCCCCATCCCGATTTGTATGCATCGGAGAAAATTTAATGTTATAATTAGGCTGTAAAACAGTATGTTTGGCTCGGTCTATGTGCTTTAACCACCACTCAAGTTCATTTTTAACTAAGAACCTAACAAGCATCTTTTTGCTATAGTTGTTCCTGTTAGCCTTTAAGGCACGATACTTTTCTCGCTCAAGGATTTTTACGTACAACCAGCCGTACTCTGTAGCGTAACAAACCGAGACTAGCCTTCCTATAATTAGCGAAACCTCTTTAATTGTTATTTTATTTCCTCTTTTTTTTTCTTTAAATAATCTTAATGGCTGTTTTTATTTTTGTTATTCTTTTTTGTGCGATATATATCCACATCTTTTTTGCATTAAATCCTAAAAATTGTATCTCTTGAGTCGGTGGTGTATGGTTTTTTAATTCTTAATAAAAAACCTAATCTTTTGGATAAGAGAAACAGGCCTGAAACCTTAGATTAAAAAAGGTGGAACCGAATGGTAAACATTGGAATTCAACTTTTGTTTTGAAAAGATAATCTTAAATATTTTTCATATTCATCAAACATTGCCGCGGGGAAGCAGTTTTTAGTAATTAGGTTTTCTAATATCTTCCAGTTGAAAATGAGTTGGGCGAAACAAATTTATTTAGGTTTCTAGGACTAAAGTTAAACCTAAAATCCCCTACTATCGTTCTGTCTTAAAAAATAACTTAACAAAAACTGATCTTGACAGTTATTAACAGTTTTAACTGCTCCTACTTATAAATGTTGTATGCTTTTCGAATAAATTTTTAACTCATTTTTGGTAAATTTTGAGGATTTTGGGGTGGAAACTTGAAAAGGTTTGTTCACAAAGGGAATTTTGTAACCTTTTGTCCAAATCAAATTTAATTTATTTTGAGTTATTTGATTCCACATTTGATTCCACTCTTCTGAAAAAAATTTTATTTATCAGGAATACGTTCTTTCACTGTTTAGCTCTAATATTTTCTCTCGGCGCTTTATTTATATTTTTGCAATTTTCGCCAAAACGTTCGCTAAAAAAGAAAAGATCTGGACCGGCATTCTCGTAATAAGTAACGTTTTGAAGTCGCTAAGCGAAACGAATAGCGAACAGCGCGCTCAGCGGCATGTTGACCGACGACTTTTCGTATTCGCTCTGCCGAACGCGCTGCCCTGCGAGCAGATAGAATCAAATTCGCTTAGCACATCTTGGCATCCCCGAATTTTGCATCTTTATTTCTTATTAGTCTTGTCGCTCCTTTTCTTATTCTATTTGTAAGAAAGAGGCCATTCCATGATCGATTTCGACCCGTAGTTCAGAAAGGGTAAATCAAATGGTGACTTGCACAAGTGCATGTTGATCCTTTAAAAAATTACTTGATGATTTCGTTTAGCTCAGTTAAACCCGCCCTTTGACCCTGTGATATAAACTAGTAGCACGTTCTCGCACAGTGTGTGGGAAAATGTTTACCCCGAGACTTAACCGCACACCTACAAAAAAATCCGCACTCAGTGCGGAAAAGTTTAAATTTATTCCGGCGCTCAGTCAGGGAAAGTGGTGCTTCCGGCACGGTCGTATATTCATATTGATACTTTATTATGTAGCATTTATGGTTAAAATGATTTCACAATAGTTACTTATATATCTAGTAAGTTATACCTTTTAATTATAGTGAACATGCGTATTCTACATTCTAAGAAACAGAAAATAAAACTCTAAGGTATTTGTTACCCAAAAAAGAGAAAACTTGCGCGTGGAAAAATATATGTTTTCATTTATGAATAAATAAAATGACAAAAGATAAAAAACATAAAAATGGTAATTAGTGTCAAAAATGTGATATTTCAGAAAAGTAAAGAAAATACAGACGAAAACACAGAAATAAGGGTAGTTACCTATATTGTTTACTAATTATTTTTTATATCAATTAAGCTATTTATTTCATGTTTGCTAATTTCATATTTTATGAAAGCTTTAAGTTTATTTTTGAAGGAAAACAATTAATGTGGGCAGGAGCCTAAAAAAACCAGATATTTTTTGGTACACATCCGATGAAAGATACAAAGAGCACCGCTGACCAATGGCTTTTTTTACCCTTGGTTTTACAGAATTTTGATTGCTTCTATTTCTAGTATTATACGGATGCTCAATTATTTCGATGTCGATTTTGATAAGAAAAGTTTTTGTTGCAATGTTTTGGAAAAAAAGTTGTCTTACATCGAGCATCAAATAGTAAGGTTGATGTGTACGTGTTTGTCACCCGTCCCCAAGCTACTAATAAGAGATTTTTATTTTTCTAATTACTAATAAAAACGCAAACTGAAAAAACTACTATATTTTCTGCAGCACTCTACAAAGTATTGTAGAGTAGGAAAATCGTACTCGCGGAGGGCAAAACAGCTGGCCAATGGTAGGTGTTTCTCAAACGGTCGCCACGCGCTGAGCGCACTTCGTCGACGATTTGCGTTCAATATACGTGAATACCATTTTTGTTACTTTGGTCACGTGGTATGCGAATATTACGTTATCATACAGTCAGCGAGTACGAAACGCCGAGCGTATTTAGTTACGAGAATACCGGTCCTGAATGTTGCGCAGTAGCAATTTTTTATATTTTTGCATAAAACAATAATGTGGCCAATGCAAAACAACTGCGCCGATTCGGCAAGACTCAAAATATCTTCATCAAGTGCTTCGTCTCTCCCTTTTTTGTTTAGTCCAAATTAGAGAAAACCAGCTCTAAGGCTGTCAAACCTTGTAACGTTGTTTACGTTTTAAAGCGGTAGGCATTGGTTTCTGTTGGATTAACTACTCCTCTGAGAGATAATCCAACAAGTAACTTGGGTACCACCCTCTGGATTTATGTGGTAGAGTGCCGACAGTGTCGGGTAGCTTTTAAATAGTAGAGATGGTTAAACCAGGGGTCTAGCTGTCTCGATTCTTAACCTAAGTAACACGAGTAAAACAACTAATTTTCCAACATGGCGGATTTATTATAACTCCTTTTAAATCAACAGTTCTCTTTATTTAGCATTTAACGGTATAAAATAGAAAATAACGGAAAACATTAGAAATAATCGGTAACTTGCATGTCTCAAAACTTTTACGGTAAACCCCGGTATTTGATATATAATGTTAACGGTAGAAAGCTCCTTAATACGGCACCCCCAACATAGCGGAATTTATATATAAAGAATTTATAGCAGGTTAAGAAATTAGTGTTAGACAAAGATACCTTTATAGCACCACTACTCCATAAATCACTCCATATGCTATTCCACCGTGCGTTAGACAGAGATGCAAAGAGGAAAAGACAGTCCTAAAAGTAATCCGATCCAGCGATAGCACTGTCTCACTCACTAACCGGTCAAACAACACAGGATCGACCTACTTAGGTAGTTTAGCCATGTGTTAGAGAGAGAGAGAGATGTATTACCCGTATTCCGAACCAGCGATAATACACCTAACCTCCAATTACAGTGCCTTTGTCATCACATGCTTAAATAAAACGATCCGGGGGCGCTACTTCTCAATGAATTACTCCATACACTGTCACACCGTGTGTTAGAGAGAGATACAAAGAGGAAAAGACAGTCCTAAAGGTAATCCGATCCAGCGATAGCACTGTCTCCCTCTCACTCACTAACCGGTCATACAGCGCAAGAGGAACCCATTAATAGCTTCGCCTGGTGCTAGAAAGAGAGAGAGATGTGTTATCCGTATTCCGAGCCAGCGGTAACCCATCTCACCTCTTCTTACCATACGGAAAACTACATTTTACGGTATGTATAGAAAACACCGCTATACTGGTCAGATGCTTACCTATCGGGTTCTGGCAGGTGATGTTTACTGGTCGGTCGGTCGGTCGGAATGAGTTTCCAGGTGGAGTTGTTTATGGCGGACGGTCGGTAGAATGAATCACATGAAATGCGCTCGACATCGCTTTAAATAGCCTTGCGTATCCCCACCTACCATACTCCCGTCGAGCAGGCTGTGCGCGCAAAGCGGTAGGGTGTAGCTCGCTGACCGTGCAGCATAGCAGGAAAGGGAAACGCGGCCAGCCAAAGCGATGTTATAAGAGAGTTTTTTCAATAAGACTAAATAATAGAAATTTTCGGTAATAGAAAGTTATGAGACAAGAAGTACCTAAAGAAAAGAAAAGCTGAAACAAATAAATAATTAGTAACTTCGTTACACAACCCTCTTTCTTTAAAAGAAAATATTTCACTTAAATATTTTCAAACTTAAATTTTACATACAGGAAAACTAAATGTTCCTAACCGGGTTCCCTAATATAAAAGAAACTAAAATAAATACGCGAAACTAAAATCAAAAACCTGATGGTTCCTCACATATGACGTTCGTCATACGTGGTACCTCATTAGTCGTAGTGGCTACGTTGACTGGTGGTTTCTCAGGCAGTATCCTGGTACCTCACCAGGGTGAAACGGTCGGCTCCTCAGGTTTTGGGAGTAAGTAAACTTTCTAGAAAAATGGTTGGCTAAACGGGCAGCCGCAGTGTTGACACGGTCGGTATCGGATTAGACGAGAACGACATTGAGTTCCAATGGAAACGGTAAGTGGTTAGTATGCTGGTTTTAAATCTTTTATGTGATTGTGACGAAGCTTTCGACCGGATTGATTTTTTAAATCATAGACAACTGGAGACACGACTTTTACGACGGTATATGGTCCCGAATATTTCGGAGCTAATTTAGCTGCGAAAACTTTTGCTGCGCATGACAACGGATTTTCTCTTCTCATCACCTTATCTCCCACATGACACCTCCATTCTCGGTGACGCAGGTTGTAGTTATGGCTTTGTGTAGTGAACGCTCGGCCTAGATTAACACGGACAAATTCATATACTTCCTTTAACTTCTGTAGTCGTTGCGCTTGCGCAGTTACGGCTTGGCGGTCAGTATCTTCGGGTTCGTTAAATATCACGGGCTCTTCGGAATCGTCTTCGGAGAGATTCTGGTACATGGAATTCGGCGGGTCTAGTTCTCTACCGAAGTCCAGGAAAGCAGGCGAATATCCGATTTCGGCTAGATGTTTGTCCCAGTGTTTGTGGTTTTCTTCGCAAAATTGTGCAATAGCAGTCTTGGCTGTCTTGTTGTTTCGTTCGGTCGGATTATCTTGGGGGGTGTAAACTGGGGTAAGGCGGCCCTGGATACCCATTTCTCTCAAGATTTCTCGGAACGGACGACCGGTATATTGCGTGCCGTTATCTGTGAAGACAACACGAGGATAGCCAAATCTGGTAACCACTTCTTCATATAACGCTTGCGTAACGGCCTTTGACGTGGCTTCACGAAGGGGACGACATTGTACCCACTTCGTAAATCGGTCTTGAAATACAACCAGATAATTATTTACTTTCGTCGAAGTCGGTAACGAGCCGACGAGATCGGTAGTCACTGTTTCCCAAGGCTGGCGGTTCTTTGACGGTCGCATTTGTCCGGTCGGTTTTTGCTGTGACGTTTTGTACCTTTGACAAAAAGAGCAACTTCTTACATAACGAGTAATTTCACGAAACATGCCGGGCCAGTAGTACTTACGGGCGATTCTTGCATTGGTTTTAGCAATGTTTTGATGTCTCGCTGCCGGTGAGTCGTGGTCTCGTAAGACGGTTTGTCGCGCTGGTTTTGGAACACACAACTTCCACGAATCGGACATTTCGATTTCGGTAGGATCGAACATGTCCCAAAAATGTCAGCACAACTTGCCTTCTTTTAAACAATAATCGGGGTAATAGACAGGACCATTTTCAACGGCGGTTTTCTTGTTATTGTTCGCTTTGGTCTTCCTCGGTGTATGTCTCGACCGGTTCTCTTGAAAGTGCGTCAGCTACTTTATTAAGGACTCCTTTTCGGTACTTTATATTAAAATCGAACTGCTGTAAATATATGCTCCATCGAGCCAATCTACCACTCGGGGACTTAATGGAATGCAACCATTTGAGACTCGAGTAATCGGTTTGAACGGTAAAAGAGAATAGTAATTGCTAAACACTCTTTTTCGGTTACGGAAAATTTGAGCTCTGCCGGACTTTAACTACGACTGGCGTAAGCAATTATGATCACCGTCGGTTCCGTTTTGAATTAAAGTGGCTCCTAGTCCACTATCGGATGCGTCGGTTCCAGTATCCGGATTTAAGGTCTATACTTGAGATATATCGGGCCCTACGGAGTTTATCCAAAATGGCATTAATGAAGGGTAAAGGGTAAGCATCTTTGCGACTTTGGAGGTTAACCTTAACAAAATCTATGCAAAAACGGTATTTCCCATCCTTCTTGCGGACTATCACTACGTGGGAACTCCATGGACTGTTAGACGGTTCGATTATTCCATCTTCTAGCATCTTTTTTACTTCGGTGTTGATAATATCTCGCATTTTAGGATTTTGCGGGCGATATCTTTGTTTGATCGGTTCTGGGTTTAAAAGTCGGATAGTATGTTCAACAAGGGGCGTCGTGCCCTTAATTGTGTCGAACTTAGCTAATTCCTTAACTAGGAAATCTTGTAGCCGTAAATCTTCGTCCGGTGTTAATTCTATTAAATTCGTTCTAGTATCCACCTGACCTACGGGACTGGTTATCGGAGTAGGCGGTGGTATTCGCTGGTTATTCAGAAAAATGTCTCCTGTTCGAAAGTTGATGTGAAAATCATAAAATATCCATCCCAATAACAATATCGGCGGTCAAAGACGGAAAGTGGCTAAGGGTTTCAGTGAAGACGGTATGTCCTAATTTCAACGGTATCTGGTATGCTTCGGAAATCTGAGTCAAACTTCCATTAGCCGCCTTTGCCATCGTAACGGTGGATTGAGTCCTCGGTAAGTTGTAGTATTGGCACATTTCTGTAGCGAAATCGCCTATGAAGGATTGTGCGGATCCGCTGTCTATTAAAGCTAAAAACGGAGCTTCGTCAATAAATAAACAGACATGTGGTCTAATATCGACTAATCTGAATGGGGTTGTATACGGTGTGGAGGTTTTTCGGCGACGGTGCTGGACTGACCTCGTTGCGGTACAGCGCCGGTTCAGTTTTCCAAACAGCTGCAGTTTCTTGTCAATGTTCCCTCTTTGCCACATCTTGAGCAGAACAAACGGAAGGGATTTCTGCACTCGTTGCGAAAATGGCCCCTTTCTCCGCATCTCCAATATATATATATATATATATATATATATATATATATATTTTCCCTAGACCATTCTCGGGCAGTACTCGGAGCGGTATTACTCCGTTCGAATGTGGTCGGAAATTCGGGTCTTCGGTTCGGCCGAAAATTTCGTGGAGTTTGCACAGAGCTTGTGGTAGCAACAGCGGAATGGCGGTTGTTCAAATTTTGACTAGTCGAAGGTGTGGGACGGTACGTCTTAGCTCTGTTAACAATAGCTCGGTTTCTCTTATGAGCCTAGAAAGAATAATTACATCGGTGAAATCAGTTTTTCTAATATATTGGCGATATTCTGGTAAAATATTTCGGTATAACCATTGTAGTTCTTGATCCGCACTTATGTTGCCATGGCTTCTTATAAGGGTTTGCCACTCGGTTATATAACGGTGTGTCGGCTCATTTGATCGTTGTAAACGCCGGCTTATTTTAGCTTCTAAATCCTCAGCATAATTTAGTGGAAAAAAGAAGGTACGGAAGTCGGCAATGAAATCATCCCAGTTACGCCAATGACATCGGTTGTTGCGAAACCATAGAGCAGCTTCACCTTGTAATAACTCTGGCATGTGCGAAGACAATGTGTCAATCAAAATATTTTGCGACGTGCAAATTTCTTGTAGTCTTTCTATAAAAGTGACCGGCCCTACGGATCATTTCTGCCGCTAAAATGTATGTTCCATTTATGAATTTTGAGTTGAGTTGCTGCCTGCGGAGCTGAAGTCGATGTGTAACTATGTGCAGACGGAGACGGTAACGGACCTTGCATTGTGACGGGGGGTATGGTTCCCATGTACAACGGGGTCTGACGGCAGGTTGTGGTGGGCTGTGTCCTGTAGTAGCAAAATGTCGATCTTTTGAATTTTCAAAAAATCGACAATTTCGCTACGTTTGTTATTGATAGAATTTGAATTTAAAGTACAGATAATTAAAAAAGTCATCGTATGGCAGTTTTATTCTTGACTTTTTACAGGCTGTACCCGCTGAGATCCTCGAAGAAGTTGACCATCGCCAAAAGGCGCTGGCCCCTCACCGGGATCCCCGCGAGCACAGTCGTAAGGTCTTTAATGGCCCTCAGGGCCTCTTTGATGTTTATGAGGGAATTCAGCTCGCTCATTCCCCGCTGTAACGCCCCAAAATCTGCATACCCGGTACTTACCGCGGTGGCAGATTGCGCGTGTGGCGCCGCCTATTGGATTTGCTGTTGTTGTTGCTGCTGGGCTTGCTGTTGTAGGAATGCCTGCCTGCGCTGTTCCCATGTGTTTAACTTGGGGGGCTGTGCCGGCACTAGGGGCGCTCGGTTGCCTCTTCTCGGTGGTAGATTTTTAATTCGGTCCTTATAGGCCGGGCATTCTGGATTGCAGATGGTGTGCGTCCCGTCGCAGTTCACTGCTTCAGGTCGGAAACTAATGTCCCTTTCGAAAAGCTTCTTCTTTGAATTTATAGCCGGATTTAACTCCTACCACTGCTACAATTCTCCCACTATCAGACTGGTAAATGGTGGGCGAAAATACGGCGGACTTAACACCGGTTCAGTCTAGAAACTATACAGAATTATGACGCTTTGATGTTTACTGTCTGACGGTTGGACTTTGAATTTTCACTTTTCCTTCTGGTTAGAGAAGTTTATTTACTCTCAATAGAGAGGGGATAAAATGACGGCCTGGTAACACGTGCGCATGATTTCCCTCTCCACCTTTTAGTAAAACTTCGGAAAATTTTTTGTCACAACTCGGTAACCCTATTAGCTGCAATTTTTCTGACTGCGGAGTTGACTTCAGCAACCTCGACTTAGTGTAAAAAGAGGTATAACTTAGTTTTAAGTGTTGCGCATGCGACGTGCAACTTGACGTTATTTCGGTTAAATACGGCCCAAGGGGTTAAATTCTGCAATTTTGGTAAAACGGACGGTCCCCGGAATAAAAAACAACCATATACATGATAAAAATCGGTACTATCCTGCTTCGATTTGGGTGTGGGCCATTAAGACATTAAAATTCGGATCCTGCATACCGAAATTACTATGAATAGAGGTATAACTCGGCTTTTCGGTTTTGCGCATGCACACTCAAAACGGGCGGAAAACGGCTGTTTACGGGCCGGTTTTGTTAACGTTGTTTACGTTTTAAATCGGTAGGCATCGGTTTCCGTTGGATTAACTACTCCTCTGAGAGATAATCCAACAAGTATCTCGGGCGCCACCCTCTGGATTTATGTGGTAGATTGCCCACAGTGTCGGGTAGCTTTCAAACAGTGGAGACGGTTAAACCAGGGGTCTAGCTGTCTCGATTCTTAACCTAAGTAACACGAGTAAAACAACCAATTTTCCAACATGGCGGATTTATTATAACTAATTTATTATAAAGAACGGAAAATATTAGAAATAATCGGTAACTTGCATGTCTCATAACGTTTACGGTAAACCCCGGTATTTGATATTTAATGTTAACGGTAGAAAGCTCCTTAATACGGCACCCCCAAAATAGCGGAATTTACATATATAGAATTCATAGCAGGTTAAGAAATTAGTGTGTCAGACAAAGATACCTTTATAGCACCACTACTCCATAAGCTGTTCCACCGTGTGTTAGAGAGAGATGCCAAGAGGAAAAGACAGTCCTAGAGGTAATCCGATCCAGCGATAGCACTGTCTCACTTTCACTCACTAACCAGTCAAACAACACAGGATCGACTTACTTAGGTAGTTTAGCCATGTGTTAGAGAGAGAGAGAGATGCATTACCCGTATTCCGAACCAGCGATAATACACCTAACCTCTAATTACAGTGCCTTTGTCGTCACATGCTTAAATAAAACGATCCGGTGGCGCTACTTCTCAATGAATTACTCCATACACTGTCAAACCGTGTGTTAGAGAGAGATACAAAGAGGAAAAGACAGTCCTAAAGGTAATCCGATCCAGCGATAGCACCGTCTACCTCTCACTCACTAACCGGTCATACAGCGCAAGAGCCCGTATTCCGAGCCAGCGGTATCTCACCTCTACTTACCATACGAAAAAACTACATTTTACGGTATGTATAGAAAACACCGCTATACTGGTCAGGTGCTTACTTCGGGTTATGGCAGGTGATGTTTACTGGTCGGTCGGTCGCTCGGAATGAATTTCCAGGTGGAGTTGTTTACGGCGAACGGTCGGTAGAATGAATCCCATGAATTGCGCTCGACATCGCTTTAAATAGCCTTGCGTATCCCCACCTACCATACTCCCGTCGAGCAGGCTGTGCGCGCAAAGCGGTGGGGTGTAGCTCGCTGACCGTGCAGCATAGCAGGAAAGGGAAACGCGGCCAGCCAAAGCGATGTTATTAGAGTGTTTTTTCAATAAGAGTAAATAATAGAAATTTTCGGTAATAGAAAGTTATGAGACAAGAAGTACCTAAAGAAAAGAAAAGCTGAAACAAATAAATAATTAGTAACTTCGTTACAACCTTTTCCCAAAATGGTTTGCAATTTCAAGAGTTAGGTATTTTTTTTGCTCTGTGGATGCTAGCATCCTGGATTTAATTTGGGTCCTTGAAGAATTTGGCAATTTTTCCGGGAACTTTTGTATTTTTCGAGGAGATCATTTTTAGTTTCCTTATCTATGTATTCCCATAGAAAGATGCTTCTTCCATCTGCAAGCTAGCTCTGCTGATATATCTGGACCCAATGTACTATCATCTGTAATATACTTTCTAAGGGGTGCCTCTCTATGCTAGAGTTCAAAGAACTACTAGTGTCACATATAATAATATAAAAAAAACGATGTACAAATAATAATTTTTTAAGTAAACATATTATAATCTACTTATAAAATTGGACACCCGGTAGAGTAAACCATGCATCGGGAGTATGGGTGAGATATGATAGTATTTGTTTTTATGTGCAGCATATAGGATATAGCGTGCTAGGAAAAAAAATTCTGAGTCAGGCTCCGACTACATGAAAAATTTGTTTGAGAGTTTTTGTTAAATTACGACGGGTGAAGGGTTTTTGTTATAATAATTATTCTGGAAATTAAAATGTGATATTTTAGAAAGGGATTTTATTAACATTATGGAGTTTTTTATTGAGACTAATATGGCGGACATAAGTCAAAAACTATGCAGGGTTTAAGTTTTTATGAGTCATAAAAACAAATGTGTGTTTACAGAATAAACAAACCCATACCAAAAGATATTAGCCAAATATTCACGACGCTTCCTTTTCCTTTCCTTTCCCAGTTTGCTCATTTTCCTCTCTAGGTAATCCATTTGCTTTTCACATTTTTCTTTGTTATATTTTTTCGGTATTTTATTCGCTTAACTGTTAGATTCGTCGTCACATATAATATATGAAAAATGACGTTCTAATAGTAATTATTTAAGTAAACATATGGAGTTTTTTATTGAGACTAATTTAGCGGGCACTAATTTAGAGTAAACCATGCATCGGGAGTATGGGTAAGATATGATAGTATTTGTTTTTATGTGCAGCATATAGGATATAGCGTGCTAGGAAAAAAAAATCTGAGTCAGGCTCCGACTACATGAAAAATTTGTTTGAGAGTTTTTGTTAAATTACGACGGGTAAAGGGTTTTTGTTATAATAATTATTCTGGAAATTAAAATGTGATATTTTGGAAAGGGATTTTATTAACATTATGGAGTTTTTTATTGAGACTAATATAGCGGACATAAGTCAGAAACTATGCAGGGTTTAAGTTTTTATGAGTAATGAAAACAAATGTGTGTTTAAAAAATAAACAAACCCATGCCAAAAATATTAGCCAAAAGCATAATATTTGTCTCACTCCATTGTTTAAAATCTTTCTTACTTGAAACACGACGCTCCCTTTTCATTTCCTTTTTCAGCTTCCTAATTTTCTTCTATAGGTAATCCATTTGCTTTTCACGTTTTCCTTTGTTAGATTTTTTCTTTAAAAGCATAATTTTACAATTAGCGCGCGCGATACCGTCTTCACTTGTCGCGTGACGGCGCAAGAAGTATACTGAAGTATCTAGCAGAGATCAGACAGGCTGCAGAGGCGGTATATTTTTCTTATCTCTAAAACTTGCGTATGACGTGCTACGAAGTATCACTACCTGGTATATATAATAGGATGTGCCCAATCGAAGTATAATTCATATTTTTTAATCATAATAATAATATAATAAAAAGTATACAAAACAGGCCTTAATTTGTTTTACAAAAAAGTCATGATTTCTCTTGGGTTTTTATTCTTATATTACAGTAAATTATATATAGGATGGGCTTTATAATTTTGGACTTTTTTGATTTTCTAATAACCTTTTTGTTTCTTAATCGATTTTTATAGATGTTAGCTTTTTGGAAAGGTAATTAAACAAGTTTTATAATTTTTTGACAAACACCGTCATATTTCAAAAATTCAAAATGGAGGAAACAATTGAAAATCATGTTTTTAAAAAAAGAGCTGCAACTTTTTTTTTGCGAGCCTTTAATTTTTTTTTATAAAAGTAAGAAAACACATACTATTTCACGTTTAACGAAGGACCACTCATGAAATTCGGTTTACTTATACAAAAATTACGTTTGCTCAAATTTCTTTTATATACAGAACCTATTCTAAACACCAAAAAATGTTTTATTCTATAACTTTTAAATTTTTTATCCGATTTTTATAGGGTAAGCCTTTTTGCAACAACAACTGTTCAAAATTTATAATTTTTATATAAAAAATGTCAAATGGCAAAAGTAAGTAAGGCGGAAATAGTATAAAACAAGATTTTCAAAAACAGTTTAACGAAGTATCACTCATAAAATTTGGTTCATTTATGCAAAAGTTATGTTGACTCAAATTTCCTCTAAATACAGAACCTGTTCTTAACACCAAAAAATGTTTTGAAATAAATTTTGAATTTTTATCGGATTTTTACAGAGTAAGCCTTTTTGCAAAGACAATTGTTCCAAATTTACGATTTTTTAACCAAACATGTGAAATGTCAAAACTCCAAGATGGCGGACATAGTCTTCATGTGTCAAAACCATGTTAAATGCAAAAAGTAAAGGCGTCCTCTATCGTTTTGCCATTATGATTAAGTTTTTGTTTCCATGGCCTGCTTACTTTTTTTGTTTTCGAGGCCTGCTTACTTTTTGCTTCTATTATAAACTTGTGAATATTTAGAAATCGCGCAAAAATGTGAAAGAATTAAAATAAAACATATTTTTTTTTATAAAAAGGTCCTAAAAATGTGTCTTCAATAATTAAAATTTTTTTTTCATAATACCTCGTCAAACGTCAAACAAAGAAATTGCAGATCTGTTTTTTAAAACCATGTCTGGTAGGAAAAAGAAATCGTGAATTTAGAACAACAGCCTTATTCTAAAAAAATCCGAAAAAAAATTAAAAAGTTATTTCAAAAAATATTTTTTGGTGTTAAACGTAACTTTTGCATTAATGAACCAAATTTTATGAGCGATACTTCGTTAAACGTCGAATGTCAAAGGCTTTCTAATTTTTATTAAAAAAGTTGCTCACAAAAAAGTTGCAGATCTGTTTTGGAAAATCTTGTTTTATACTATTTCCGCCATCTTAGACTTTCGACATTTGAAATTTTTTTATACAAAAATCGTAAATTTTGAACAATTGTTTTTGCAAAAATGCTTACTCTATAAAAATCGGATAAAAAATTTAAAAGTTATAAAAAAACATTTTTTAGTATTTAGAATAGGTTCTGTATTTAGAGGAAATTTGGACACACGTAACTTTTGTATAAGTAAACCGAATTTTATGAGTGGTACTTCGTTAAACGTGAAGTAGCATCAGCTTTCTTACCTTTATGAGAAAAAAAATCAGGGTGATAAAAAAGTAGCAGCTCTTTTTTAAAAAATGGATTTTTGAGATATTATTATGACGGGTTTTGTGAAAAAATTACAAAATTTGGTTAGTTACGTTTCCAAAAAACTAACATTTATAAAAATCGGGTAAGAACCAAAAAAGTTATTAGAAAATCAAAACTGTCCAAAATTTTAAAGGCCACCCTATATAAAGATAAAACATATTCATAATATTTCTTTTTAATACCTTCATCAAAAATATGATTTTAATAACTGTCTGCAGATAACTAAAGCATGGCTTTTTTGGTTACCGATGCAAAAAAAAATATTTTTTTGATCAAGGGTGCAAAAAAAGATTTCTGTCCGTTTTTTACCGAAAGCTAAAGAGAAATAGCGCAAAATAGTAATACTGAAAAAATCTAATTATTCTTGCTTAAGAATTAAGCCATTTCCGTCAGTTTTCACCAGGTTTCACCAAGTATTTTCAAAGATTAAAATGTCGCAACAATGAATGTCACCGAGTAAAAAGACACATCGTTATGGAAACGATTGTTATTTCATTTACCAGCCGCCTTGATTTATAGTGTAAAGATGGTGTGTTGCGCGAAGTTCTCTTCGTTCAAGATTTTTAAAAGTATTTTCCTGTTTTTCTTGGATTTTTTTATAAAGGTATTTAAAAAAATAGTGTTAACAACTCGCGGCTAAACTGTGTTTTTTTTACTCACGTTTTTAAATACCCCGCTGCGCTCGTTATTTATAACAACGCTTGTAAAAAAAGCACTATTTTAGCCACTAGTTGTTAAAACTACTATTTTTGATCACGGGTGCTAAAAAAGATTGTCTGTTTTTTACACAAAGTTAAAGAAAAATACCATCAAATGGTAATATTAAAAAAAATCTAATTATTCTTGCCTAAAAATTAAGCCATTTCTGCCAGTTTTTAAAAATTAAACTGATAAATATTAAAATGTAGCAACACTGAACGTGACCGGTTAAAAATTCACATCGCTATGGAAACCATTATTATTTCATTTACCAGCCTCCTTCATTTATAGTGTAAAGATGGTGTGTTGCGAGAAGTACTCTTCGTTCGAGATTTTCTAAAGTATTTTCCTGTTTTTCTTGGATTTTTTGATAAAGGTATTAAAAAAAATAATGTTAACAACTCGCGGCTGAACTATGCTTTTATGACTCGCATTTTTAAATAACTCGCTGCGTTCGTTATTTAAACACTAGTTGTGAAAACTGCTATTTCGCACATTTGTGGAAAAGTGCACTATGACCTTAACTGTCACCATACTTCTCCGCACATATGTTGCAAAGTACTTTTTCGTTTGATTTGTGCAAAACTAAAGACCAATTTTTACAAATATTAGTTCAATTCATCAGTGTTCGTAGAGAAAATAGCATACACAACTCGATAGAAAGTATCTTTCGTACACTCGCGTGTTGTTTCGCTCAGCTAGCGCCTCGTTCACAACATTCATGGTGGTGTGAAATTTTTCACTTTCTTCTCTTATTATGTAATATACTATTCAGGATTCTTAATACTTCCAAAAATGTCTATTACTGTATCGAAGGTTAGAATACTTACACGTTCCTGACAAATATTATTTCTTAAATTTTTTTAATAAGGTTCAGTTTGAAAAATGATCGCTCTATAAAAGCGGAAGCGGACGCGTGTCGGCAGAATTTGTTTCTTATTTTTAACTATTTGTAGGTAATTTAAACATTACGCGGCATCGGACAGTATAAAAAAGAAAAGATCAAAAGATCTTGGGAGGAAAGAACGAAATTTCAAAATTGGACGAGTGTCCCACAAGAAACACACAAAAGTCCAAAGCGAAAAGGGAAACAATTAAATGATGTTTCGCCCAGGGTGACTAGCGTGGGCTCGTCAGTGGATTCACTAGTCACCCTCAATCCAGACATCATTTAACACCATCGCACACTCTGACTTCCACCTCTAAAATACTTACAAATAGGCATCGTTCCGCATGGTACTTATTATAAGTCGCCTGATATGGGTTCCTCCTGGCGTGTTAATCTTTCCAATAGGAATATGCTTCTAAGACAATTAAACCAAGAAGTTAAAACTTCCAAATCAGTTACATCAACCGAAAAGAATCTAAAAAAGAAAATATCAAAAGATCTTGGGAGGAAAGAACGAAATTTCAAAATTGGACGAGTGTCCCACAAGGAACACGCAAAAGTCCAAAGCGAAAAGGGAAACAATTAAATGGTGTTTCGCCCGTGGTGACTAGCGTGGGCTCGTCAGTGGATTCACTAGTCACCCTCAATTTGTGAGTGTTTCAGAGTTGGAAGTCAGAGTGTGCGATGGTGTTAAATGATGTCTGGATTGAGGGTGACTAGTGAATCTACTGACGAGCCCACGCTAGTCACCCCGGGCGAAACATCATTTAATTGTTTCCCTTTTCGCTTTGGACGACGCTTGGATCGACATCCCGTTCCGTTTTATGAATTTTGGGCTTTTTTTTATTTTTGCACGTTTTTATTTTTGAGTGTTTTTAATTTCGGGAAAATTAAATTAGGCGATTTTATTTTTTTTTATTTAAGATTCCTGATTTGTTAGGGACCCGCTACGACAAACACACTAATCCCAACAAACTTGTTAAAATTGTTAAATTCTTAGTCCACTTAAATGCATCTTGGAACTTTAAGTGCAAACCTTTGTTCTCAGGCGCTCTGTGGTATTTTCTCCGATTGCTTTAGGCTACATAACTAAAAAGATTAGGGACCTATTTAAAGGTTTAGGCACCCTGGTTTTAGGTGTTTCAGAGAACGCTATTTCCTTCTCACTGTAACTAATTGTGTGTGACGAATTAAGAAGTTTGTTTAAATATTAGTAGCTATAAAACCAGGAAGAAAAGCTTTAGATAAGAAGAAAGCAGCAGATACATATCAATACAACAAGACTAAGTTATTAAAGCAGGTTGAATGTCTTTAAGCGATAGATACAACTGGACCCTAAACTTGATTCTTACTCTAACACAGAGGGGATAAAATTTCAGCTACCGCTGTGTCTACCTCCTCGTGGTACCAATGGATGTCGGTGATATGACGGCTTCTCTAAACCTCACATCAACTAACAAAAGACGCAAAAAGGGGTAGACTGGACTCCGCAGCCTGGGGAGGGTCTAAAGAGTAAACCCGAAAAAATCAACTGGCAGCTAGCTATAATTTTATGCAGACCGAAGGGGCAAACAATGGGGGACGATAAATCTAAAGTACCATAGGTGAGTACTAATCTCACCGGTGATTCAGACCGGGTATAAGAGCCAATTGTCACCGCTGGCCCCAAAGATTCTGGGGGAGCCAAGTAACCAAAACACTACACGAAGTAGGTACAAACCCTGATCTCCCAATGGGAGAAGAACAAATGGAAGTGGATCATATTAGGACCGCCTCCAATGTTAGTGAGCAGAGCTCCCAAATGAGTTCTGTCACTAAAACGACGACTAAGCTTGCTGTCCCTGAAGCTAAAGCGGGATCTTTAAGGACCCCTCACGAATAGGAGAAAAAACTTCTGGCCAGAAGTACGCTAGAAAATCAAGTAATCGACACGACCATTAAAAACGAATTTGTTAGATTTAGGGTCGCAAAAGGCTTCCTTTAGGGTAGTGTTCTGTCACCCCTCCTCTGGTCGCTCGTAGTTAATTACCTCCTTGCGAGTCTACAACTGGTGGACGTAATTGTGCAAGGCTTGACTGACGACATAGTTGTCGTGGTAAAAATATTCCAGAAGGGTCCATCTCCGGAAAAACACAACAAGTCCTAGGCATAGTAAATGACTGGTGCAACAGGAAACAGATGTCTGTAAACTCTAGCAAAACCATCAGTACACCGTTTACCAAAAAAGGGAAGCTTGACTTCCTGGTTTCTTCGGTACTAAACGGTGAAAGAATCCCATTTGCTACTGAAGTGAAATATCTGGGGGTCACCTGGCTCATGCCAAGCATTCAACGTCAAGCAAGTATGGTAATATGTCGTGCTATGAGCAGCGCACCATCAGCAGCGCTTCTTCTTCAAGTACCATGCTATCTTCGAACGTTGGCTATCGTCAGCGCAATCTTTACCCTGTCCACTGCTTTTCGGAAAAGTGTCGTAGTATTAACACCATACCATTGTCTAAGATTTTTAAGCCATGATATCCGTCTACGACCCGGACCTCTCCTGCCTTAAATTTTGCCTTCTATTATTAATTTGAAATATCTATATTTGTCATTTCTCAAAATATGGCCAAAATATTCAAGTTTCCGTTTTTTAATGGTAAATAAAACTACAAGATCTTTATTTATTCTAAGCAAAACATCCACATTAGTAACTTAGTCCATCCAAGATATCCTTAGTATTCTACGATAACACCACATCTCGGATGCCTCTAACTTTTGGCCTCAGTCAGTCGAAGCACCCGAATTCGGAGAGTGATATTAAGATCGCAAATACACAACACTGATTTTATTTTGATAAAAAACGATCTGTCCTCTTCGGTTCTTGCACGAACTTCTTGCATGTTGTCCCAGTTCTCATTGAGGAGGCAACCCAAGTATTTGTATGAATTCACGCGTTCGACTTTCTGTCCATTTACTTCATGTCTTTGATGTTCTTTCCCTTGGATATGACCATCCATTTTGTTTTCCCAACATTTAAGTTAAGCCCGAGTTGCGAAGTTTTGGCAGGAATTTAAATCAACAACTTTTGCAGCTCTTCCAACGTGTCTGCTATTATGACAGTGTCGTCGCCCTCTTCGCAGTTATGAAGTGCATTCTCTATTATTTTGTTACTATAGATATTAAACAACAGCGGAGACATTATACAACCTTGGCGCATACCTCTTCTTATTTGGACTTCTTCGGCAGTTCGATTTCAGCAGTCTGGTTCCAGTATAGATTAGCGATTATCTTTAGATCTCGGTCATCAAGACCAACTTCTTTTAGCGATTCTATGAGCTTTTCGTGTCGGACTCGATCAAACACTTTCTCGTAATCTATGAAACAGGCATATACTAGCACCGACATATCCCTAGATCACTGAACTAAGACTTGAATGCCAAACAGAACCTCTCTTTTCCCGAACCCACCACGAAATCCAAACTGCGTGTCGCCCATAAAGAATTCGCCTTTTCCATAAATTCTTTTATGTATGTTCTTTAGAAATATTTTATATGGCTTATTAGACTGATTAGACGGTAATCGCTACAGTTCTTTGCTGAATATTGTTTAGGCAGTGTACCAAAGGTTGATTTTAGTCAGTCATTAGGGATTTCCCGAATCTTCGTTTTTTATTAGCTTTAAAACCTCAGTTTATACTTCGTCTTGCCCTACCGCTTTACTGTTTTTAGCTGAAGATAATAGAGACATAAAGCTATTTTTAACTCATCGCCGTATACGTATCCGTATCTAGCGAGAACCAAGCACATTAATTGGTCAGAAACTTGTACCACTTTCGAAAAGAGCAGATATATGCTAATCTAAAGTTTTCTTGAATGCGATAGGTGTTCAGGTGCGTTAGGTATCACGTATCGTTACGGCACACGTATCGTATCTCAGCACCTATTGCGTTCAGAAACACCTTAAATTAGCATAAATCTGCTCTTTTCGAACGTGCTACAAGTGTCCGACCAATCAATGTGCTTGGTTCTCGCTAGATGCGGATACGTATACCGGGATGAGTTACAAATAGCTTTATGTCTCTATTGCGTATTGTACTTCCTCTGGTATTATATCTATGCCTTGGTTTGATAATTCTTCTGGCTGTTCGGATCGGTTATCGGTAAAGAGATGTTCTATGTAACTACGCCATTCTTTTAGTTTTTCTTTGGTATCCGGTATGATTTTGCCCTGATTGTTTACAAGGATTCCAGCGTTCTTTATTAAATAATCCTGCTGCTTCCTTTATACGTTTGTTTAAATTGAAAGTGTCATGTTTAGCATCTGCTGCTGCATTGCTGTTTTATCCAGTCTTGTTTTGCTGACCTTATTTTGTTTTTTTACTTCTCTGTTAATTTCATGGTACTAATCGCTGTCTTTTTTACTGCGTCTTTTATTCATCAACTCAAGGGTCTTATCGGTCATTTCATACTTGCCTAAGAGTGTATCCGAAGCTTACTGTAGCTGCAAAAATGTCAATAATATACATAGTTTTTTAAATTGAATTGAATTGAATTGAAAAAAGTGCACGTTGGATGATAGATCATAAGTAGTGCAAGAGATCATTAAAGATACTCCCCCACGGTCAAGCGGTCCTTAAGGCTATATAATAGGTGCCCATCGAGAACCTTTAGGAGCTGCCAGGACACACTGAATACCAAATGTAGGCTCTGTATGGAGGAGGACGACATGGTCAGACATGTGCTGTGTGAGTTTCCGGCCATTGCACGTCAACGTCAACTTATTTTTGGCAAACCACAGATCGACGCATTGGATCTGAAAGATGCTTCGCCAAAGTAAGTTGCGAGCCTCTTGGAGCTGAATATTCTAAAGCAACCAACAATCTTAAATGTGAGCCACATCATCATCATTCAAATATTAAGATAAGACACATTTTCATGTTTTTTAAAAAAGCTTTTCTTCTAATTCCAGAGCCCTTTTTCTTCTCCAAATTTCTCGGAAAATATTTTTTACATCCACAATTTGTCAACACTTTGAGCTTGAGATATTTACATTTTGTATGATTTTAAACAACCGTATTTAAAACGTGTATCGCGATTGGATTTTAGCAATACAGCGAAAACGGAAATTTTTTTCTCGTACTTTTTACAATAAGAGCAAACACAACAAAATAAGGGGAAAGTCCTTCTGCTATGCGAAGGTTTTATATTTTTACAAATTGTATCAAATACATTTCTTCGCTTTGACTGTAAGTTCTATTAAATAGAAAACCCAGTTTTTACCAAAATATTTAAAATCAAACCCGTTAACAATTAATCTGGTAGATGATCGGTTTTAATATTTCGACGGGTGTGGGTTGACAATTAGTTGTTTCGGCTCGTGAGATGAGGTCAATTGCACAATCTTGGATATGAGGCATAAGGCGATTTTGGCGGATATAGGTGTTCTCTATTTTTGGACAGGCGTCTTCTTCGTATTGCGATATTTCAGTGTCAATCAATAGGTAGGAAGATTTGGAAATAATTACTGATTTACTGATCGAAATAGGAAAAAGGTTAAATAATTGAAAGTTCTGTTTTTGGAATATTGGAAAGTGAATGGCGAAAATAATTTTGTCGTTTAAAAAGCTAACTTGTAAGCTTGCCACTTGATAGTAGTAAATCATAGTTTAAAAATTAATAGTGGGATTTACTAAGATAAAATAGTACCCCCCACAGGGCTAAATATTCACACCTATGGGGGGTACTAAATTTTAAAACCAATTTTTAAAAAACACTTACCCATACAGAAACTACACAAAGTTATTGATTCTTTTTTATTCTTATTGCAAAAATAGCACTGAAAAACTGCTTTTTTTCTCAAAATTTAACCTATTCTAGGAGAAAATGCCCTAAAACTCATTTTTTTTGACAGGTTTCAAAATGGCAAATGGTGAATACGCTAAAAATTTGCCACATAATAGCTTCATTATCTGTGCTTGAGGTTAGAAAGTTGGTGATTTTTTAGACCACCTTTGGGGGTGGTTTAAATTTATAGCCCCCAGAAAGGATTGTTTTGTAGCAATTGGTAATAAGTTCGTTTATAATTTCCCTAAGTAACCGTTTTTACAAGGATCAATTTAGCTTATTTAATATCCCAAGTTGTTCATTGACCTATAAAACACCTCCAATTTTGTCCAGAAAAACGCCATATTTTAAACCCGTTTTCAGCACAAAAAATATATCTATGACGGCACTACTAGACAAAACAAACATAAGTGAAGGTCACTGATTATGTGCGAAAAATATACCAAACAAAAAAATCCAAAACAACTATTATTAATTTATTTACAAACTGAAATTAAAACATTGAGGTTATCTAAAAGCGCACTCAAGAAAACTTTCCTTACTAAAAGCCCATCCATTTCAAAGCTGTAGAGCAATCATCAGTAGAGGTTGGTGCAAGCGAAGGTAAAAGCAGAGTTAAGAAATCCGAACTCGCTGTTTGTGATTTCAACGCAGCTAATATTTAGAAACTGACATGTGGACAGTGACAGAAATGTAGACAAAACTTATTATTATTTAAGTTTTTTATTACATTTCATAAATAAAAAACCCTCTTAAATAAATACAAAATTAATTTACTCCTTATTTTATTATCACCCATCTAAATCGTAGTGTGACATCAAGTATTAATTGGAAAAATTCATGAACAAGGGTAAGTTATAATTAGAGTGACATATAACCCCAATTTTAATTTGTTCTAACGAGTGTTTACTATTTAAAACCCGCGTGGGTTTAAATTTTTTAATTTTCTTTTCTTCTAAATTGAAAGTTTCTTCTTAAATCCAACAAAAGATTGTGTTAAGATGATTATTCAATAAACAAATTTATTCATACTCTTCTTATAAATCAAACTATGTCTAAAATTCAAGGAGGGTTGGTTTAAAATGCTTAAAACCAAAAATTACACTTAAACTTAGGACCGTTCTAAAATAGACTAAACCCTTTTAGTAAATCCCACCGTAAAATTTTGTCTTCACCAGAAAGTGGGTAAATTAAAAATTATTTGTTTAAGTTGATAACTGAAGTTATAGAGGTGTGTAAGTTATCCAAAAACGTTACAAAACTTGGACAATTCAAAATAATTTGGAAAATTGTTTTTTGGCCATCTTCAGAGTCTACACGGTAAAAAATTGTGAGTGAATTTTCACTCAAAAATCACTCCGAATTTTCCCAAAATAGGTCCACACCCAAATGAGTAAAATTTTCGCTCAATTTTTAAGGGTAAATGATACTCCTAATGTAGTATATAACATAACGTTTTTTTGAGTGTTGTTGTACTCATTTTTGAGTACTTTTTGGGTGGTTGATCCGATTAGGAGCATTAAAACCCTCAATTATGAGTAATTTTTAACACAATTTGGACTAATTTTTACCCAATATCTAATATTTTCAACACAATTTGGAGTCATTTTCACACAAAATTGAGCATTTCTTCCAATTATGAGTATTTAAAAACTCAATTTTGATTAATTTTTAATACAATTCGGAGTAGTTTTCACACAATATTGATTATCGCTTGAGATAAACAAGTACAGGGGTTTATAAATATATACGCTCCGTAACTATATTGTTACTTACCGTGAAATAAAGTAAATAACCCTATAAAATTTTGTAGTTTTTAACACAGTTTTATTGCCTTTTATCCCTGTACAGGCAGGGTGACGATAAGGCAACCCTGCCTATAACAGGGTAATAAAAAAAAAGATTGACCTACACAATAAGTTATTAATTTTTGGTTCACCTTTTTACAATAAATATTAACAAAGTTAAGGGGGTGAGCGTTCATAAATGATCACTCTATACCAGGGGAGTCCATTTTTAAGTAAGCCTAGTAAAAGAAAACTAAGAAAGATTTTTAGTCAAGCCTTTTAAATGAGAATTTTTTTGCGGAGAAATAAGGTTTTTCTATAGGGTAAAGATGTTGTAAGAAACAAATTTCTTTTAATTTACATTACTTCTACACTACACTAAACTCAGTACGTAAAAGTAAAAATATACCTTCTATTACTTAAAAAAGTTATTCCTAAAGAACTTTAATACAACTTGTTCTTAATGAAGCAAGTTTTGAAAATTATTAAGCTTTTTCGCGAGCTTTTGCTCGAACGTTTTACCATATAGCCTCGTGTAAATGTTTGTCGGCATTTTGAACATCAAAGGAAAGCTCGTCTGTGTGGACGCTATTTAAAGATATTAACACAATCGGTTTTTCCTTCTGCTTATGCTTCTGAGAAATTTTATGACTGCTGTCAATCAGGACCCCTGAGCCTAAACAGAAAAACAAGTGTATGAGAGTAGTGTTCAAAGATGGAAAATTATATTTCTCTATTTGTTTTTTGGAAAAATCGTATAGTAAATAATTACGCGGTTTTATAGGTAATAAGTAATAAAAAATTATGATAAGAACAACATCAGTATCCTTAACAAATAGTTCAAAAATAAGTAAATATATATATATATATATATAAATATTTGGGTAATCAAATCAAATATTTGACTTTATTAAATATTCATTAACCGAGCCCTGATTATTGTTCACTTTTTAAGATATACTTCTCAAAATAAGGAAGGTTCCTATCAAATTGTAATAAAGCTTTCTGTCGAAATAATGTTTTAGATGTGACACCACACTTTTTTGCCATTTAAATCGAGTTTGAAAATTAGCTTGGTCATTTTTACCAGCATTTGCACAAACCCAAAGCTTCACAGCATCAGAGCCCACCCACTCGATCACCACACGTTTAGGAAGGAACTAAATTCTTCTACCCCAATCGGTACGACGCGACTTGCAGCCGATTCATATGCACTCAGTTTTGAGTAAAATACAATCATCGCAGCGTTTTTGTTTACCAAAAAAGTCTTAATTAAGTAAAAAAAAACTCAAAAATGTGTCTTTTGTTATAAATTATACAAAATTGATTAAAACCAAGATTATTTTATCAAGTTTGACCAAATTTACACCAAAATTTACTCCATAATTTTTTTACTCAGAAAATTTTGCTAATTTACACCACTAGTTTTAATGGCATTTTTATGCTTTTCCAATTATATTTACTACTCCTCGTCTTGATCTTCGCACCGTTTTAAGCGGTATTATGTTATTTAATTTAATCCTTGTTTGTGAGATAAGAAACTTAGCATTGTTAAATAAATTCTTAGAACTAAAGTATTAAGCGTAAGCTTGCGAATTAAAAACGGGTATAAAATTAAGCGATTTTTTTATTATTATTTATTACTTAAAAGCGTTGTTTTCAATTGACTATAAATTAGGGCTAATTCTATATAGTGTAAAAATGTATAAAATCGCAAAGGGGGTAAGGGAGTATTAATAGAGATGACTTTCGTATCTTCTTTAGTTAGAGTCATCACTGCTGACACGACCTTGCACAGTCGAAGGGATGTCATCATTAGATGCGATTTCTTGCGAGAAGAAAATTGTTTATTCTTTTGGATTTGCGATTTGTGAATAACGTTCTTGTCCTTTGTACTTCCTTTGGTTCCAATATCTTGTGCTACCAGAAGATTTTCTTGTTTTTCGTTTTGCTTTTGATTTTGACTTGTTTTCGTGTTATGCGACTTCTCATAGATTTTCTGATAGGTAATCTTCATCCGATCGCGTCCATCAAACCAATGGGGTCTAAAAAATCTAATCACGCATTCATGATATCAAATGGTCTATGTACTGATGAAATTATACCCAATAATTATTTGAAGAATTTGGATCTTTTAATTCTAAGGTTTTAAAATCTTCGATAAGAGTTCAATGTAAATGTTCGACTGGACTGTTACTGTTTGAATTTCCCGGTGTCGTATAATGAATGCATATTTTGTATAACTTGCAAAAATTTAAAACGACTTTAGTTCTAAATTCTGTTCCGTTATCAGCTGTGATGTATGCCATGACAACTAACATTGTCAAATATGTTCACGCTCGTACACTCATCCATCGGGTACGCTTGACCGTATCTTGAGAAAACCTTAATGGCTGTCATATGCATTGAGACTAGATGAATGCACGCGAAAGGTTGCGTGAGTCTAGGTGTTAAACCTGAGGTGGATGTCGGTTGTACTTTGCTTTCTGACAAATATCGCAGTTGTTTATGTATTCTGTTAGGTCAGTTTTCATGTTTGGCCAATAATATATTTTTTTAGTGTTAATAGGTTTTCATAGATTCCTCTGTGATTTTAATATGATGACGGGTAATCGATTCTTTTTTCTGTTCTTCAGACACATTAGTTAAATAAATATTTGATAGCACTAATTTATAAGTGTGGTTCCCAAAAGTTTGCGGCAAAATAAAGCTTAATCTCTAGTTAAGGTTAAAATTTTTGACATAAAAACAACAGTATTTTGTTAGATTACCGTATTTTTTAAAAAATTTTATTATTTCATGTTTATAGTTTGCTGTCATATGTACTATTAGTCGTTCTTTGGTGGGAAAAGGAATATTTCTAGTCACATGATAATTACCTCTTTCTCTCTGGTAAAAAATAATCTGATTTGCTTGTGGGTTTTCGGCGACTGTGTGTACCGTCATATTACTATGTCGTTCATATAGACTAGGAATATTTTTCCCTGTAAATCTTTTAAAACATTGTCCAATACTCTCTAAAATGTGACGATGATAAAAAGATAATGTATCCAAAATATCGGTAATATTGGGTAACGGGTATTTATCGTCGATTGTCTTAAAATTAAGGGTCCTGTAATTAGTCACGATGCGCCATTTTTGTTGGCCACCTGCTTCCAGCTTTTTCACTACAATACAAATAGGTCTACGCCAAGAGCTTTGACTTGGACTGATTACTCCCTCATCTAACATTTTATTTATTTGGCATTAAACTTCTTGTTTATGCATAAATGAGTACCTATATGATTTTGAATATGTGGTTTCGTCGGTTGCTCTTATCTCGTGTTTGGTCTTATTAGTAAAAGTCAATTTTTCGTTTCCTTTATGAAAAACATCTAAAAACTCGTCACATAGGTTTAATAGTAAGAATTTTTCTTCTTAATTCAAATGTTCGCAATGAATTAACTTTGTAATCTGTATAAATATTTTCCATATGTAAAAAGTCAAAATTTACTTTGTGAAAATCGGGAAAAATTTAGACTTGTATTGGTTCTTCAAAATGCCCCTTTATGCCCTGGCCTATATAGTTAAAAACTTCTGTTTATGCGAATCCACGTGCTGCAAATTTCAAGATCTCCGGAAAGTAGAGTTTATTGATATTACACTCTGGTATTATGATATCAACATTATTTGCGGAAACAAGAATCTTTACCTTTGACAAATGGCAATAGGATTTTGATAACTACCTAATTGTTTATTTGGTAAATTAATTTATTGAATCTTTTTAGATCGTTGAGGCCTTTAATCCCATTTTAAATCTTGTGAAAATCAAAAAGTATGAATTAAATTTCTTTGTTTGTGTTTCGGAATTCGGGAAAAGCTGGTAAATTAGTTTTGTTTAACACTTCTGTTTCGCTAGTTCCGGTTTTTATGGTAGTTGATGAATGACAATTTTTTTCTGGATGGTTTGATTAATGAAACTGCATCCCGTATCGATTAATAATTTTAGAGTTAATTATGTGTTAATTTTAATAATTAATGATTCGTGTTCTGTAGACTAGGCGTTTGAAAATTTAGTTTTTCATTTGATTTGGTTAAGTTGTTTTTTTGTTTATTTATAATCATAATCAGTGGTTATACGCACAACATCAGTGTAGTCTTGGCTGTCGTAATTTATTAATTTTGGGTTGTAATATTGGTCAAGAGAGTGAATTTGATTATTGCATGAAAAACAATTATCGTATTGATTTGTTGTAAATTGATCAAAATTAAAAAAAATAAATATTCTCAACATTTTGATTTGAGGTGGGAATCGGTGTTATCTGTTTACCTTGATCGATTTGAAACAAATTCGATTGATTTGGTTTTCGTGCATACTGACATGGGTACTGGTTTATCCGTTGGTTTCCTGTTGGTCGAAAAACGTCTCTTGGTCACCCAAAAACTTGCCGGTTACTAAAGTATCTTTCCGGTGATAATTGTCTTGACTGAATATTGATTGGAGCTTTTGGGAATGATGGATTTTGATTTATTGGGAATTAAAATAACTTAATGTTAAATACACTAGTACCCAAATTAATAAATAATATAGCAGTAGTACACTTACCACTAACTAACATGGTACCCAACTAATGAATAACTCTTTAGGATTGTTCATCCCGATCAATATTTCTATGTCTGTCCCGGTTTCTTACTTTATCTCTGGACCCTGTAAATCACGTCATTAATCCTCTAATGGTACATGATTCTTCCCAGGGTGGTATTAACTTAGGTGACCTACCTTTATTCCGTTGGGGGTTATGTAGCCAGAATATCATCTTGGAATTTTGCAGAATTTGCTTTCAAATTATACCTTGGTTTCATGCGAATAGTACCGATTTCAATGGTTTGTTTGACCAACTTGCGATAATTTAGGTCTTGTTTGTTTAACATTTTCATCCGCACTTTCCCATATACGTTTCAAAAATCTATTTTCCACTTCCAATGAATCCCATTTTGCCCAAAGGGCCTTAAAAGTTAACATTGTGTGAGCTAAATCTTGCCACGATAGTCGCTGCTTTCCCTTTTCATTAAATGGCAGGAGAGCTTTTATATCCTTATTCAACGTAACCCTCCATACGTAAGTAATTCCTTTTTTTTTGATCCTACTTCTTACTAAATACTTCCTGGCAAGGTCTTCTTGACAGTACATCTGCATTATGGTGCATCTTGTCGGATCTGTAACTTTTCTATCTCTCTTGCTGTTCGTCGCTTAAGTTCCTTTAATTCTAAGAGCCATTTGCGTGCTATTTCTTATTAGTCTTATTGTTCATATAGGTATTTGTGAAAATGGTACACGGACTTTACTATTGCCAAGAGTTCTTTTTTGGTAACAAAATATCTCCGCTCTGGCTTTGAAAGTGTCTTTTTAGATCCGGCGCAGAAAACCAATATAATCCTGATAGCTTAGTCAATGTGTCGTCGATCCTGGGTAACTAATAGTTATCCTTTTTGGTCACGTCATTAAGTCGCTTATAATCAACACAGAATCTGGAATCTCCGTTATTCTTAGTGACAGAAAAAACAGGAGAAGTATAAGGACTTGTAGATACAGTTATCTTATAGATTAGATTTTGAATGGCAAACGAGTTCTACACAGCCTACCAAAAATAATAGTTTTCGTGTTTTCAAATAATAAATAACAAACAAAATAAACTCTTCGTTTGAAAATTTTAGAATGTCGTAGGCAAATCCATGTTTTCAAATTAAATACGTATCAAGGATAAACTAATTTTCTATATCTGCGACTAATATCCTCAATCTTCCCAGTGGTATCTCAACTTCTGTTTCTCTTTGGACATTTACTGATTATTCAGTCATAGTTTGAATTCTTATTTCGTTGTAAATGTCGGATTTTATAACGTTTTTGCCATAAAAGATTTAACTAAGGATATTGGGGCACCAGTATCGATGGTAATGTTAATTAGCTTTCTATTTAATCTCTTGGTGTTAAGACTATCAGCAGTATTTCCTAGACTTCTGGCCGAAAATATTTTGGGATTCAATCTTTGTTAGCCAAAACCTGCTCCGCCGCATTGGCTAGTTTTGCTGGCCTCTCGGCTAGATGGGGAACGAGACCTTATTTGAACAAGACAATCTTTTTTGATAGCCCCAGTGCCTCCACGTCTAAAACATTTTGGCGGATATCGTTCACCAGTTACGGTACCAATTTTGTTTAACATTTTTATAATTTTTTAGATCTTCAAGCTGTCCTCTATTTGTTTATTCTGATTTGGTTTCTCTTCATCCTGGAAATTTTCAGCCCTTATTGACCTTGAAGTTTTACAGCCTGCCTCGATCTCTAAAGCCTTAATAAGCGTCTGACTGCTACTGGTAAAGCTGTTTACAAGTATTAATTTTTGATCTCTGGATCTCTTCTAGGCAAAATGCTGCGCTACCAATTAATCCCTCGCATGTTCTATCAAATCAAGATACGACAGTGTAAATAGACATCTAATACCAGCCTAAAGCTCCTGTAAAGATTATCCAGCACGTTCTTGTCTATTCCTTATCTGTGCCACATAAAGCTGTTTTCGATGTTCATTTTCATATCTTCGTTCCAATGTAGCTATTAAAGATGCTGCTTCAAATTGATATTTGTAAGTTGTCCAGGAAAACTGACAATCAAATGTTAGAGGTTTGTAACAGTTTTTATTTTGAACCGACTTTTGTTTTGACCTCTTCGTCTTAAATGTATCTATCTCTTGAAACTGTGTCGCCACTCTCAATTTGAGTGTCAAGTTTTTTTTTCAGGCCATTATGTTGATCTTCTAATCGCTCTTGTTCTTGTTGCCTTTTGGCTTGCTCAGCAAGTACCTTTTGATCGATTTGCGAGTCTGCTAGAAAGTTTTGTATATTTTCCTGTTCTTGTTGTCTATTTTATCTTAATTGGTACAGTTCTTGCTGCTTCTATTTTCATGGTTATCCAATATCTTTTCAGTCACTCCTGCTCTTTTTTTCTATTTCAAGTCCGGTGAGCAAGTCAGATGTTTGCTGTCTCCTTTGGTTCTCCAATCTTGTAGTTGTAGTATGGTCTAAAATTTTATGGAAAATTCTGCAAAAATCCTGGTATTTTGGTCGCGATTCTTCAGAAACGACAGAAAATCTCACCCGTCAGAATTCTGGTACGTGGTGATTTTTACTTATCGCCTGATTTAAAATAAAAACACAGCAACTTTTATATTTATCCTAACGTTGTAGGAGTATTTGTTTTATTAAAATTTTGTAGGAGTAGTTTATGGCGGAGCTAAATTGTTACTACACGTACCAATAAACGTCGAAAATTCTCACCATGTAAAAGGAAAGACAGAATTTTTGTGACTTTTCTGAACAGTGACAGCGAAATATTCCATGGCTATCTATTAAGTGTAAACTTGTGTTTAAAAATCGTCAGATTTTTAGTAAGGGCGAGATTTTCTGACGGTTTTTGAAGAATCGCGACCTTTATGTCAAATTGGATGGTAAAGTCGGTCTTTTGCTATCTCTTACGGTTCATTAATAATAGATCATAGAGGAATGTTCCAGAATTTTTTTGAAAATCTTTGTTTTTTGTGTGTCTTGTTCCCTATCTAGGATTTTACCTTTCCGTGGGGGAGCAAACTACGACAAATCGAAAAACAATTTTAAATTCCCTTCTGTTTTTATAAAAACCCTATTTTTTATTCTTTGGTATTACATTTAATTTAGAAAATATGGCCATTGTATGTTTTCAAAAATGTATCTTATATAATATCTTTGTCCTTTAATCAAACCGAATTTTGGCACCATAGTATGGAACCGAAGATATAACACTTATAATTAAAGGTTAGAAGAAATACAAGACACATTTTTAAAATACATATTTTTTAGAGAAAACCATACCCAATTTGAAGGTGAAATAAAGACAGTCAATTTTTAGTTCTTCACTTTAAAAAGAAGAAGACAATTCGAAATTTTAAATAACAAAAATAAGCTGAGGGGTACGTCCCCCTCCCCGACTCTACTGATATTATTTGGTTGCTATTCAGTAGCCTCTACTCACAAAACTACAAAGTTATGGATCCTACACGGTAGCCTATCTACCACGCAGTAAGAAATGAATGTGCATATATTGGAAAAAGGTTGCCTACGAGTTATCGCTACTTTACTGACATTGTAAATCCAAATTTTAAAATTACAATTACAAGAAAACATAACTTTATCTAGGCTACACCTATATGAAGGAATGAAAAGGCTCGAAAATTTAACGACCCTTAGTCACTTGAAACTGCCTGTCAGAAATTCATTCCATTGGAAAACACAAATATCTTGGTAAAAATATGGTTACGCTATTTAAGTCGGCAACTTGTTTCCATATTCACTTAATTCAACCTCCGATGGAACGTGTTTCGTTGTGTTTCACGTGATCTATACCCAAATCTATATAATACCAGCCAATGGAATTGAAGGATATAAAATCACCCTTAAATTTAATTGGTTGGTTTTTATCACGTGGTACGCAACGGACACGTATCACACATCTATGTGTATCCAGCTTTGCGTCATTAAAAATCAAGATTTGTAGAATTAGACAGGTTGCATGGTAACTCAATTACGTCATCGGGCGTGCCGCTATCCCGCCATTCTGCAGTGTTTTCACTTCACTTATTATAACTATAAAATATTGGTTCCTTCATACAAATGTTGGTATTTTTTTTGATTACCTTAGTCAACGGTGTGTTGGTGGCTTCATAAAATTTGTCTTAGCGGTGTAACAAGAAACGTTTTGCATTTTGTTTAGCTAATAATGGGCCAATAACGCTGAAAAATAACCGTTGTTTACAGTGACCCAAATTATAATGACATATACTACATATGCATGTGAGTGAGTTTGTTTTGAGTCAAGATTTTCATATAGGCGGCCACAACGCGACATTGCGATTGATTTTGTTGATTGGGATGTCGGATACTAATCGAGATCTGTTTTCAATGTCATTACAAATATTAATCTAAAATTTCAAATGTAACTTTTTAGGTGGAATCACTGTATGAACACTTTCTTTCTCTCTATTTTCGATTGTTCTTTTTGAAAACTATTTATAGCGTTAAGGCTTTCTCTCGCTATTTATGGTATATGTGTAAAAAATGTGTAAATCTGTAAATAGTAACGGTTAATTTAATTATAATTTTAAATTTGTGTCGTAGATTACATCCTAATAGTATTTTTAATCAGTCGGCTACCTTATAAGTTGTAATATTGTGAATAATGTCCTGGGTCTACCTGTTTTTATTCTTGTTCATTCACTTAACACCAAGTAACCCAACACCCAACTAATGGATAACTCATAAAGATGTCTTAGGTGAACATTTCATAATACTAAATAAAGTGTTAGTACAAAACTATTATTAGAAAATTTTTGACATGAGCTTGCTAACTCAAATAGCTGCAAAACTTGTTTTCGCTTTTTGATGTCGGTCCTGCTTTTTAGAAAATTTATTAAGATTTCGAGATTTTCAATATCTTTTTTATGAGCTACAGCCCACATTGCCCCACGTGTTACATAATGGATTCCCAACTATTATGCTTACAATTTATCGCTAGCTAAAGGAGCACAATAAGAAAAAGTTAAGTCTCGTTCTGCAGCGGTTCCTTAAAGAAAATATATTGCTTCATTTGCCAGCTGCAAAAACCAAATTTTGTACGCTCGCTTTGCCCACAGTACAGTATAGAGCCGACACATTGCAGCATAATATTTAATGTCTGTATTTTTAACAAATTTTATAATTTATAACAAATTATGTAAGTGGGTTGATGTCCTAACTCCACAGGTTTCAAACGATGACGAAAATAACAAGTCGTAGTTTTTCAAAAATTATAGCTCATTTATTTCCATTCAAACATTTTCCCAACGCGTTTCGGCCTTACTGGGCCATTTTTAAGCGTTCTAAAATAAAATGACATGGTTAAAACTAAAAACGAAAAAACAATAAAAGAAAATTTAAGGTTAGTCAATTACCTTCTATGGTCACAACTATATCCAACAAACAAAAACATCAAGATGTAAAAATAACATTAACAAGTTGAAAAAAAGAAGAACATTAGGACAGTGGTTAAAACGTACATGAAAAAACAAGCTTTTGAAAACAAACTATCAGAAAATGTAGCACAATTAATATACGTGACTCATCATTTTAATTATTTTGATGTTTGTGGCGCCATCTCAAAGAAAGTTAAAAATGTAAATTAACTTTATTTGCATTTATTTAAAATAACCTTATGGTACTCTGTTAGTTTTTTGTAACTTATCCATTTAATTGATTTTTAGTCAGTCAATAGTTAAAAGATCTATTATGTAGAATATTATATGCCCACCTATAATATGAAAAAAACCATTTCAAAGCCCAAAATGAGATTGTAATAGACCAGAAGAAATCAATCGGGAGAGAAAAACATAAGTGTTAAGTTTATTTGATTATGAGCAGGTAAACAAAGATTCACAATTAGTTGTAAATGAAATCATATATATCATATATTTTTTGTTGGAGGAGGAAAGGTGAGTAAGTTTAGTAATTTTGCAGTTTCTATCTACATAGAAGGGGACTTATCATTGAGACAAACAAAATTGTTATCTATTTCTAGTTTGGCGATTTCAATGTTTTCCAAATTATTTAATTTCCTACCCTTATTAACTACATGTAGTGGTTTAAAATTGTTTTCTACTGAGAAATTGTGTTTTTCGTTTTTTAAGTGGGTGTCAAACGCGGATTTATTATCTTGAGTACTTGTTTTGGACCGCAAGTGTTCTTTTATTCTAGTTTCAAATATATGAAGCTGGACAATCAGCACAGTTTAATTTATAAATGCCACTCTGTGAGATAATCGGCAAATGATCCTTAGTTCTGGAAAGCAAAGATTTGATATTGTTTAAAGGTTTGAAAGCAATTCTAGAGTCAGGATAATATTTTTTTTAATATGACCTACTTTTTCCGATATGGAGCCCAGATAAGAAATCGAAAAATATTTAAAACTTGGTGTGTGATTTTGAAACAACTGTTCGGTGTTTGTGGATTGTTGATTCTTGGCAATTATTTCTTCAATTATTATTCAATTATTTCTGTCAATGAATTGCTTATCAAAACCATTTATAATTTAATTTGCTAAATTATTTGTTTTTTTTTTCGCAAATTTTCTAAAGACATAGGCACGTGTAAAAGTCTGTGAAACATATTATTTAGACCTGCATTTTTGTGTTGTAAACAATGAAAGGAGTCGAAAGGAATTAAGTAATCCATTTGATTTCGTTTTCTGAAAATCGACAAGGAAAATTCTCCATTAATCCGTTCAATCGTTAGGTTCAGAAAAATAATTTTTTGATTTTGTTCAATTTCTATAGTAAGTTTAAGGTTAAGACGGAGACTATTAAGAAAAATAAGGAAATCGTTTACCTCTTCTACGGTACCTGTGCAGTATAATAAGACATCATCCACGTACCTATGCCAGAATTCAATTTTTTCTAAAAAATTATGTTTTGATTCAAAAAGTATTTTTTTCTCCAAAAAAACCCATGAAGATTTCCGCCAAAAAGGGGGAAAAACTGCTTCTCATTGGTAACCCATCTTTTGCCTATAAAATAAGTTGTTAAATTTAAAGTAATTATATTCCAACACTTTTTTTAATAAATTTAAAACACAATCTACTTGTTGTTTAGAAAAGTCCACCCTTTCCAATTTCTTCTGTAAAACCACCAGTGCTTGAGTTCGTGGAATACTCGGAAACAGATTTTTAACGTCAAAAGACACCAAGATTCCGTCTTTTTCTATTTTATAACATTTTAGTTTTTCAATTCGAGATAATGAATTTTTTATAGAAAATTTTGAGCAGCATTTTACTTGACTGGAAATAATGTTGTATAACCATTTGTTTATAATAGTCATCGTTTGAAACCTGTGGAGTTAGGACGTCATCCCACTTCTTGTTTTACATTAAAAATGCTCCACGTAGGAGAGTTGGAATCTAAAACAGATTATTTTAGACGCCCCATGCTAAATACCACAATAATGTCCGTCTTCTAAAAAAAAGAATGGCGGCAACAAAAAAATTTTTGGAAAACCAATGTTCCGTCAAAATTTAATATTTTGATCAAAATGAGAACAGGTAAAAATGTGTGAAATACCAAATAGGTGCCTAATAATTTATTAGAGCAATGTTTAATTTTAGGAAAATAGTTGTTTTGGAGAGAAAACTTGTTATTTTAAAAGCTTTAATAATATGCTGTATGACAATTTTCAGATATTTTGGAGAAACTATCGAAAAAAGGCGGCGATGGCCTGGGGTTGCTACGGTAATACGTGTGTTTTCAGAACCAACGCATTATTAGAGTCAAGATGTCAACAGTGATTTTAAAATAGTAGATTTGTTTCTGTGATGCTCTTCTATACTGTGCTTACGATCTCCTGCAAGAATTTACTCGTGACGCTCTGGATATTTTTACCAAATACTCGAGCACACAGCGTTTTAAATGGCTTTGTTTGAAAAAGTTTTTTTCTTAATCAAATTTTAGAAAAAATTGTCGTTTTTATAAATACCGCCAACCGCTTTGTGCTAGGAATAACCATATTCGCTGTTTAGAAATAATAAATGACATTTAACTTCTCTTTATTTTAGTGGAGTAAATTCGTAGGGATTTTCAAGAGAAAGCTGCCAAAAGGATATTTCTTTTATATTTGGCATAGTGATACTTAATACCAAAAGCTTAAATTCCAGTCGAGGATCCTCCATTTTCCGGCCCCAGAAACCAAGATGGCGGCTGTCAAAGTTAGGAAAAAATGTGTTTTCTGTGTTTTCAGAAAAATCACATTAAAATTGGATAATAGTGCCGGGGTCCCACTTAATCCAAAAATATCAAAAAAGTTGAAAATGTCACTTCAAAAAAACATGCCGGCCAGATTTAAAAAATTTAGTTTTTCTTTTATTTTCTTTTTACCTTTTAAGTGATAATTTTTTCTGATATGCGGGTACAAAGATGGCGCTTGATATATCAAAAATATAAGAAATCTTACTAATTTATAGAGAAAATTAAAAAAACAAAAAATTCGTTGAATGCTATTAGCGATGAGCTCGTCTCTGCCACAATTTTAAAAAACTTTTGATTTTACATTTACTTAAAATGGCAGCCAAACTTCTGGTGTGGTATTTACACTAACGTCATGGAATACATGAATTTATACTAAATCGAAGACGCTTGTCTCAAAAATTGCAAAAACACATGTCGTTCCCAAGTCAAGATGGCCGCGACTAAAATTAAGAAACGTCATTATTCTCCTGCACGTTAGCAATTTTGTTGTAAATTTTTGTGTCAAGAAAAAACGAATTTTAATGGTGCAGTTAAAATGGCGGACGATTGAGTAAAAAAGTGTTTGTTTTTTGGTTTGTTTCTTAAGTGAAACACAAAGCACGTGGAAGAATATTGCGTTGCGCCAAGTAAAACATAGCAATTCCAAAAAAAGGTGACATAAAAAAAACATTATTTGTCTGTTAATTTACCAAATATAAGCAGTTTTCGGATGAGCTAAATTAGCTTTAAATTTTTGTGTAAAAAAAAATCAAATTTTAATGCTTCAATTAAAATGGCGGACAATTAAGTAAAAAAAAGGGTTTTTTTTAAGTTAAACATAAATTACATGATAAAATATCAGATCTTATCAAATTAAAGATACAGATTTAAAAAAATGTCATTTTCGTGGCAAAATTATGGCATTATTTTTCAGCCCGTTTACATTTTTTTACAAATAAGAGTAGTTTTAAAATAAGCTAAATTAGTTTTAAATTGTTGTATCAAAAAAAAATAATACTTTCATTTAAAACGGTGGAAAATAAAGTAAGAAAAATGTTTTTTTTTTGTTTTTTTCGTAAGATAAACAAAATACACTTGACAAAATATTTAAAAATAAATGACATGTCATCTTATAGTCCGATATTATCGACATTTCTAAATATTCCTACGCGGATGCTTAGATAATGGGTACTTGTTAAAAACTTTTATATCTGATATGTTTCCCTTTAAAAACACTATATTCGTAATTGTAACATTATGTCATTCTTAATAATGTGAACTAGGGGAAAGAAAAAACAACTGTTTTTAATTTTATTTACATATTACAATATTATTCCGTTGGGAAAAATCAATTCAACTGATTTTCTTGACAAAATTTAAACCGTGATTTGACCAACGTATTCCATATTTTGCCAAGTGTTTTTTGTTTATCTTTTTTTCACAAAAATTTAAAACTAATTTAGCTCATCCCGAAACTGCATTTGTTTATGAAAAGATCTAAACCGGCAGAAAAATAATGTTGTTTTTTTATTTTAGTCGACGCAATTTTGATTTGTGAATTACATACGGCACTTTTTTTAATTTTTGGAACGGCTTTTTTTTACCTAATCGTCCGCCATTTTAACTGAAGCATTAATATTTTTTTTTTTTGACACAAAAATCTAAAACTAATTTAAGTCATGCTAAAACTGCTTTGGATTGTGCAACGTGCCGCAAAATAATGACGTTTCTTAATTTTAGTCGCTGCCATCTTGATTTGGTAATGACATTTGTCAGTTTATTTGCAATAAATTGATGTATTGCTTGACGTTAGTACAAATACCACACCAGAAAAAAAAATTACTTTATTCTCGATAGTTTGGCCGCCATTTTAAATATCAAATATCAAATTAAATGTTTTTTAAAATGATAACAGAGACGAACTCATCGCTCATAGAATCTACTATTTTTGTTTTAATGTTGTCTATAGGTTAATAAGGTCTCTTATATTTTTGACATATCAAGCGCCATCTTTGTACCCGCTTATAAACACTAATATTTTTTTTATTGTGAGATCATGAAGCCGGTCAGCAGCTTTAATATGGGACATTAAAAAATATCATCACGTAAAAAGTAAAAAAAATCAAAGAAAAACAAAATTTTTGAAATTTGACCGCCATTTTGTTTTGAAGTAACATATGTTAACTTTATATTTTTGGATTGAGTGGGACCTCCTCATAATTACCCAATTTATTTCGATTTGATTTTTCTGAAAACGTAGAAAACAGATTTTTTTCTAACTTTGACAGGCGCCATCTTGGTTTCTAAGGCCGGAAAATGGGGGATCCTCGACTGTAATTTTAGCTTTTGGCATTACTGCCGTGCAAAGCCAAAACCTAGTAAGTCGAAAAACAGTGCTTTTGGGAAATTGACTTTAAAGTTTTTTTGCAACTAATTTTTACATAACTTTTTATTTAAAACGGCAAAAAGGATTTTCTTATGTTTAACTGTCAATTTCGTTACGTCTATCACTTAGGCATAGTGTGGTCTCTACATTTTAAGTAGAAACGCTAATATTGAGCCAAAATTACTTACCTGGTCCACAAAATATAAACCGCTTTTTTGATTTGTACAAATGAAATGACCCAGCAAGTAATTTTTTCATAACTAAAACCAAGTAAGTCAACTTGCTCTCATCTGTTTTTAATTAAATTGGAAAATACAAGCAATTAAGTAAAGATAGTAAAATATTTTTATTATGATATGAAAAAATAGCATATAAAAGTACATTTTATATAAAAAAGGCTTATTTTATACTAAATTGCAATTTATTAATTAATAATTCAAATTTAATACTAAATGCAGCCACTTTTACACTTAAATTTAAGTAGAATAGTAATAGGTAATACACAAAAAAAATTACTCCGGATCTTCTAATACCGAAGAATTATTAGACCGGGAATGTGAAGTTTACAGGGCTAGCCATAGGCGAGACCTGTAAATCTGTGTAGAGCTGTACAGTGAGTTTCTGGTCATGTATGGTCCGTTTTTTTAACTAACTAATATCCACCTATATATAATTTAAAAAAATAAACAAATTTTTTAATAAAAACTGAAAAAGATATAATAATATTAAAAAAGTGTATGATTTAAAACTTTCAATACAAGACACAGGCTACTTGACTAAACATAGGATCGGAAAATAATACATAGACCGGAAAATATCATTTTCCGGTCCCTGGTTCCTTTTCCGGTCTATGTTTTGCTTTCCGGACCCCTCTTCGTAAAGTTTTCCATACAAAAAATTGTACAGAAAGTGCATACTTTCCGGTGTGTTAAAAAAAAAATGTATGGGTAGGTCCTAATAACTAGATATAGGTATAAGATAAAGTAAGTCTAGTTACAGTGGTTTAAGTTGGCAATAAAATCTTAGTATTAGGACAAAGTAAGTGGACTTACTTTATTTTTGTATGACAACATGACTACCTGTGACAAGTAACTTAACTTGCCTCTTTTTTAAATTGTAATATTTTACTTTCAATACATCTATACTTGCTGTATTTTAGTACGGCAAATTTGTTGACATACTTGTTTGGATTTGGAAAAATTAGTTTTTTTTTTCTAAAACACATCTATAAAAACAATCAAGTAAATCAATAACTTTCTTATTTTATAAGATAGAAATATTTCGAAAAATCTACCTGGTGTAGCTTTTTAATGCGATTATAAAGGTATAAAAATCGCAATTTTCAAGTAAGTTGACTTACTAGGTTTTTGCTTTGCACGGCAGATTAGGTATTACTAAGCCAAATATAAAAAAATATACCATTTTTGCAGTTCATTTCATTTTTCTTTATTGTGTCTAACGTATCATCACAATGAGTTTGAAAATGGGATAACAAAAATTAGAAATTTCCTATAGTAATTATACCTACACCAAAAAGGAGAAATATAAAAAGTCAAAAAGAAAGAAAAACAGGCAATAGAATAAAAAAAATTAATTGAAAAGTGCTAATAGTAGGATCGGCGAAATATAAATAGGGAAATATCACATCCTACCAGCGAGGCTTGACATTTTTGAGTTTACTATTTTTATAAGTTTTTCAGGTTCAGCCAAGCACCAATAGGAGGAGCTGTAAGAGGTTTGTATGCTGGGCAGTGAAAAAATATGTGTTCAATAGTTTCATTTTGTTTACAGTTGCAAATTGTACATAGATCTTCTTGATTTATCATGTATGTAAAGCCATTGAAAGCAAATTTAAGAAAGTATTTTGGAGATAATCTTATCTGCGCAATGGCCGAATTTGGCAGAAAGGGATTCTTAGATGTAAGTATAATTGTGGTGAACGACCAATAGAGAAGAAGTTGTAAAAGTTGGAGTAGCTGGATGTACTAAGCATATCAATGTCCGTTTGATATGCAGTTTCTTTCTAAAAATTTACTGCACTATTTAGAATAAGAGCTACTAAAAATTTCTTGGGGCTAATAAATTGGTAACAGCTTTTAAGTAACGCATGGGCATAATTTAAAAGTTACCAAATAAATATAAATAATTACACATACAGACCACTTCAAGCTACTGCGAACATAGGGCGGAAGAAGTCTAATTTGCCAGTGTACGTACATGCAGAGACACCGCACGCCTATCAGTGAAGCAACCAATACTCAGGCTTGCGATCACCACTTGCATGACTTTCCTTTGGTATTTAGTACGCCTCTAACCACGGTGCTGTGTGAAGTGTAGTCAATGAAACCGGAATTTGGTCAATAAATACGCAAATTTTTATAACGTAATTTTCTTATTTTTTGTCACTGATAAATAAGAGCGTTTTATTGTCAACTGCTCAGATTTATTAGTGACGACGTGTTACAATGAAAATAATAAGGAGACAAAATAAAAGCAAGTTCTCAAAATAAAATAATACATTCTAAAAACCAAAAAGATTCTCCCAGTCAAAAAAAAATTAAAGCAAATGTTCGAAAAGTCCTCCTTGCTCGGCTAGACAATATCCGAGCCTACTATAAAAACCCCTTCTAACGTTTCCAAGCATGTTAGGGGTGATAATTTGATAAGCTTCTTCAAAAACAGATAAAAGTCATTAGGAGCAAGAACGGGAGATCGAGCTGGCCATAAAATGGTTCCCCGTGTACTTATAACCCGATTAGGAAATACATTATCAAGATACTCCCTAACAAGGCCAACACTGTGAGCGGAACAACCATCTTGTTAAAACCATGTTTCACCAAATCTTACACCTAACAACTGCCTAGCAGTTGGAATAATGTGCTGCTGCAGTAGATCCAAGTATCTAGGACCATTCAAATTGCAACTGCCGTTAATAAAAAATGGCCCAATTACGTGTTCCCCTATAATACCCTATCCCAAACATTTAGTTTTTGGGGATACTGTGTTCTTACGTCAAAATACAAATGCAAATTTTCCCTCGACCAATATCGAACGTGTGTTGGGTTATGACGATTTGACCATTTGACCATCTGCACTTTTTCGGCAACTTCGTAGACATCCACTTTTGGTTTTAAAAATGTATTATTTCAATTAAGAACTTACCCATCTGTTTCTCGAGCAAGGCAGAAATAAAACAAAATAATAAAAACAAAATGAATTTCCAAAAGATAACACTGCAGCGTTCTTCGAATCCACCTCGGTCGTACGGCACGGATAGTAAATTGGACTTGATTCCCCCTATGTTCGCAGTAGCTTGAAGCGGTCTGTATATAAAACAATAATAAACCAATTTCTAAATTTTAAAATCAATCAATTAAAGAACGGCAAAATACATTGAATATACAAAAACAGATTAAAAGAAGTATGGAAAAAAAGGATTTGTAAAAAGTTACAGCACAATAAAATTAATAGTACAAATAAATAACATACATGCAGAATAACAAATATTATAATAAAATGGAAAAATAATTTTTGCAAATACATTTATTTTGTAAATTTTTAACATTTTTTTTAACATACCAATAGGTTTTGTATTGGTCACATATTGACAGCTATTATAGCTACAGAAGTTTATACACAATAAAAATTTTTTATATAAATTCATAAAGTTTTGAAGTAAGAAGTATGTCAGGCTATTGTAGAATAATTTTCTCGCCCTTGCAATATTTTTCGGATCCTTTCTTTCTTCTGCGGCCTTTTTTATAGCCAAAGGGTCAAGACAATTTATGTTCGGTTGCAAAAAGTGTGTGAGCCATTCCAACCTTACTCCCATTGCAAACCCAAGCAAACAATTAAATATTTTCTGCGAGCCTCGAGAGCGAAATTCCTTCGTTCTTTGGCCCAACTAATTTTATTTGATTTGGCGGAACATAAAGAAGGAAAAGAAATAAATTGCGAGTACATAGAGGGCTAAAATCGAAATGGTTGAGATTTTTTATTTTGTTTCCGAAAAAATATTATATAATATAGCAACTAAATTTTATTTGATTAGGTTTAACAGTCAGAGGACTGAAGATAATTACAAACCCTAAAAATATTTATACCAACTTTTTTCAATTGACCCTTTTTCCTTATTTTTTATAATTTTCTATGCCCAACTTTTCTTTTTTTGTAGTTTTTAACTCTGTTGTAAATATAAAGTCAAAATTGAACTTTACAATAAAAGCGGACATCGGTACGAAAAGTTGCTCATTTCTCCGAAGAAAATTGTATTCATTCATTAATTTTTTTTGTCTTTACCTTAAAATTAAATTAATATAGACAAAAAAGTCAGGTACGAGTTTAAGTATAAGGTAAAAAAAAATCAATTAAACACTTAAAAAATAAAAAACTCAAAATAGTAAGTACATTAATAATAATATTAGTAGTAATACATTAATAGGAAAATAATTATTGACTATGTTGTGTTTGAATGTGGGATATCACATTCATAGCTACCGACCAGGGTTGGCGTAAAGCTCATCGTATGCCAATGCGAAGCGCTGCGTCGCAAAAGGCACTCCATTTTTGGGACCCAATAACCACTAAGAACTGCTCCACTAAGAACCTTTACAAGTGGTTAAACTAGAATCAAAGGGTGCACAATAAGCCAAAATGGTAGGTCAGTCAAGCAACACCCTTCCCCCCCACAAAGGTATTCGACTTTTGATATGCTTATAATTTAGAACCAATTTTGAACTAGTTTTAAAAATTTTAAACCATATTCCTTTTTGGCTTTTTTTAATATTTAAAATCGAGAGTGCAGCCGGACGTCAAGCCACACCCCCCTCATTTAAACAGTAGAGAAAAACGAAAAGGATCTATCCCAAAATTAAGAACTAATTTCGAACTCCTAATATCACCAAAAAGAATTTCCAAAAATCCACAGTAACCCTGTTTTTTTTTTAAATAGTGGGGGGTGCAGGCTGACGTTAAGCCTCACCATATGTTTATAATTTTGAACTAATTTTAAACCATTTTTAAAAACTTTGAACCACACTTCTTCTTGGTTTTTTTTAATATTCAAAATAAGGGGTGCAGTCACAGAAATTAGGGTGGTTAACTTTTTTTTTAAATGTACAAAATTAGTTCGAAATTAGTTCAAAATTATGAGCATATCAAAGTTCGAAATTTTTTTGCGGGAGGTGTGGCTTTTTCGTGATAATAGGAGTTCGAAATTAGTTCTTAATTTTGGGATAGGTGCTTTTCATTTTACTCTCCACTTTAAATGGGGGGGGGGTGTAGCTTGACGTCCGGCTGCACCGTCCCATTTTGAATATTAAAAAAACAAGGAAGCTTTTTAAAAGTGGTTCAAAATTAGTTTGAAATTATAGGAACATAAAAACTCCAATATCTTTCGGGGGGGTGGGGTGGTTTCACTGACCTCAAAATGGCTTCAGTGCAGTGTATGTATGTACGTATGTAAATAAAACTGGTGGTTAGCTCTCTACTGAGATTTTAAAGACTGCAATATAAACACATACGACCCAGGAAACTAAAAAAATCCTGCAGACTACAAAACTTGATTTAGGCTTGATACTTTGTCTTCAACTTATGCTAGTTGAAGCTTTAGTGTAAGCCTGATGCAGTGCAGTGACTCTAGCCAGCCATTAGGCAGGTCGGAGCCACAATCGGGGGTTTTTAATCAGTAAGGATCCAAAACTACCCGGGCTATCCTGACAGAGGGATGAGACTTTGTCGGGGGAGTGGACTGGATGGTTGGACTGGATACCCTTGGGAAAAAAGTCATTTTTTATCTAATATACAAACAAAATCTGTTTTTGTTGGAAATATTTCATAATTTGGGTAGTCAAATGAAACATGGGTGAAGATTCTATGAGATTCTATTAAAATAAAAAAAAGTTATTATATAATTCAATGCTAGGCGTTACTGAGATATAATCCTAGTAAATTGAATTGGCATATTTAGTGCCTAAATTAAAGAAATTGGGTGTTTTCAAATTACTTAGCGTGAGATTTCGCTATAGCTGCTCCTGGTCAAGCATCACAAAGATTGATTTAACACGTTTTAGCGAATTGTAATTTTAATTTTTCTTATGGAAAAATAGGAGTCTATTGTAGCAAATTTTTAAATGTCTTGTATAAGACATGAATAAAAATATTTTCTTACCAATTGACACAGGCCTTAAAAATTTGTTTGCCCTTGCCACAACTAAGGCTTAGCAGGAAAACTTCGCCCCTAAGCATTTAAAATTTGTTCAATTTGTTGGTCACACAGCAAAAACCTTCCTGTAGGGATTTTGTTACCACCCCTGAAAACGATCTTAGTATTGACTATTAGGTCGTTTTGGACCACATAGTTTTCAAGTATTTTTAATTTCCTGGTGATAAAAAGTTCAACATTCCCAAGATATCAAGATCGTCAGCGTATAGTACTTTGGGTATATCAAAGAATCGTGCATTCTTTTGATTGAGGTATGCCACTTTCTGGGGTAGTAGTTGATGCCAAAAGAAAACTTTTTAGATCCAGAGCCATCTCTAAATCCATGTATAATACAAAAATGGTGGCAATTGAAGATGGCTACCATTAGAATTTTTTTTTATCTTTGCTGCTGGTGGTCCGATTTCATTAATTTTTTATTTTAAAGATCTTCTAAAAAGGGCACTAATTATTTACTTTGGCATCCATAGAATTTTAGGTAATTTTAATTTAAAAAAATCATTCATTTTCATTGAGAAATTTGATCCGCCATATTGAATTTTCAAATTCTGATTAAAAATTCGTATTCCTTATCCCCAAAAACTCCGTATACTAATTTTGGCTGAAATCAGACAAACTTAGGTGCTTTCACTCCTCCACTCATCTTGTAGGGGGAGGGGGGTGCCTATTATTGGATTTTTACCGGAACTTTAAACGTCAATCAAAGTTGAAGACAGTGGGATGTGTATAGATCAGTTAAAATTGGTTAGTAAAACATGACCAAAAATCGTCTTGAATCTGAGATATTGAATTTTCAAAATCTCATCAAAAATTCGTATTTCTTATCCGCAAAAACACTCGTATACCAATTTTGGATGAAATCGGACACACTTTTTTTTCCCCCATCCAGAGGCTGCCTAATAATCCCATATTATTGTATTGTCACCAGAAGTATAATCGCATACCATATTTAAATTCAATCGGACATTTAAAAGTTAGTCAAAATAGAAAGTGAGTTTGAGTTGGTACCCTGAGCGCCCTGGGGTCGCCTCTGTCTCTCTCTTACTAATTTAAAGAAACACAGAGGTTGATTGTTGGTGCGGCCGGGGTGTCCAACTTGAGCTCACTATGAGGGCCGGTTTGTCAATAGCTGGTTACCAGTGAGTTATTATTATGGGCTATAAATCCCAGATTTTTGCTGTTTTAAGGCAATATTTTTTTAGGTTAATCTTGAGGTAAGGTAACTTACCCACTTCTTAAAATCTTGGTTACCAGAGTTATCGCTAACTTGCTATTGAGAAACCGGCCCTGAGTTGTAAAATTTAACCCGAAGATATAAAAGCCTGGGGCGATTGATTTTGGCAACTTAAAAATCAGGTTTTTTTAGGTCGCAGCTAGTACTTAGACCAATACCCAGAGCTCAGTTAAGTTTAAAAAGATCCTCAAGATCTGAGAAGAGAAGGAAAAAGCTGTTGGACCTAATATTTCACTCTGTAAAACACCCTCTTCCATTTGATATTCTTTATTAAATTTATTTTCCAATCTAACTTTAAAATATGCTTTAGTATAAATATTATTTAAAATTTTTAGAAACTTGGAACTAACTAAGGGAGCTTCTGCCACGACAACTTTCGCTAAATTAAATCAAAGGCTTTTTAAGGTCTATAAATTTCGCAAAAATTTTATTACCTCCTCCCCTCGAAGTTGCTAATGAATGGCAGATATTAGCGCAAAAACCTTATCTGCGCACCTCTGCCCTTTCCAAACCACCCTGAATAAAAATTCAAACACAGGTTGCACCAATTCACCAGCCTAAGAGAAAAAAATTGTATTTCTGCTAAACTGTTTATTACTGATATTCCTATGTAATTTTCGGGTTGGTCTCTGTGTTCTTTTTTGTAAAGCATTGACAAAATTATTTTTGACCACTCTTCTGGGATCATCTTAATTATTGGACAAATATTGCAGAAATTTATACTTTACCCAGGCGCTTTCCCTTTTTTGCAATTTTTTGAGGACCTATTGTTTTCGTGCTGCAAGATATCACAACCTAGAAGAGAGATCTACCATCAACAAACGTTATCGAGTGGTGGTATATTAAGGAATGTTGTAATATTTGATCATAAAGGGGGAAACGGCAGAGAAAGCTTGTGATCCCATCTTCTTTTTAAACTTGTGCCTCTTTTGTTTTTGTGTATTGCTTATTTTATCGATTATATCTTTTTCAAAATTGTTTTTTTTTTATTTTGATAAGCTATATAGTTTGTTTCAGCTAAGATATTCTATTATTTATTGCAACTCAAAGTAAAGTTTAAGACAAAAATTGGCATATTTTTTGGCATCATAGCACTCCCTATCAAACGAAGGTCTTGAAGGGACTCTTCCAGTGATTTCAAGGCATTTGTTTTTGTCATACCAATTTGCAGAGCTGCTTTGTTTATTGCTTGAGAAAGATGATGATGGAGTTATATGACTACTTAAAATCATATGTTGCCGGTGGGTAACAGAACCAGTTGAATTGGTCGTTTCCAGGGGGTTTACAACGATTTCTATAGAAACTGGGAAGCGGTAGGATGAAGTGGAAAATTATTTAGAATTTTTGGATCAATAACTTTAAAGAAAAATAAATTTAAAAACCATATTAAAACAATAACTTTTGTACGATTAGAGCCACAAAATGAACTAGGTAACTAAGAGGATCTCATTTGGATGGACCATTTAAAAGTGTCAAGGAATTACTATGCATAAAGTCAGGGCCTTTTGGATTTCAGGTTTTATCAAAACTTTTTCGTAACTCAAGGAGAATTGATCGATTTATAAAATTGTTATCAGTATAATCCTTATCGCCCACCCCATAGTTAAAAACTTCACCAATTTAAATTGGTAATTTTGCGTTCATAAGCGCCTAAAATCGGTTTTGTATAAGGATGGTTTTAAATAAAATCGCTTTCTCCGAGAGTTTTTAGGTCCCTCAATAAATGTCACTAAATATGTCAGTTTAAAATAAAAAAATAAAACAACTAATTTGACCACCGATTGGATGTAATGGGCTAAAGCATTTTTGAAGAGGTTATACCGATCTTAAAATCGGTTCTAAATGGATAAACCGACTTCTTAAATCTTTAAAGTTGATCTTTTTATTTAAAAATTTTAGACGCATTTAAAGAATATTGTCTTTAATAAATAATGACTGATCTGACGGAGAATCAAGACGTATCTGTTTCATTCGTTTCGTGATTTATCACCGAATCGTATTATTAAATCTTCCAGTTGTAGTAACTTAACCAGCACAACTCTCGAACCGATTTTCTCCCAAGGCAACATTATATAACGCTCCAATTGGGGGTGGTGCTCCTGCGAATTTTATATTTTAGTTACCTTACAATTTTCAGATTTTTCCTTTTTTTTTATTTCGGATTTGCTGTTATATGCACTTTTTCAATCGTTGTTTTTTTTGTAAAGATATGAAAAAACTGCCTCAACCTCAGGACTTAATCAATATGGCAAAAACCTAAAATATATCTTAAACCAAGTTCAAACCCTCAACTATATTTTTTTCTAGTCGTACTAAGTCAACTATCCAGATTAGCATAATTGGCAAAAAATCTGCAAACAAGGTTACGTTTTTAGGTGAACATCATTTATTTTAATAATGATTATAAGAAATAGGTAAAATTTACTGTGAATTTGAATTTAAGGGAATGTTATTCATAGTTTTTTGATAGATGTATTTTTTAATCCCTTTTTTTGTTAAGAAGAGATCAAAAGATCTTGGTTGGAAAAACGAAAATTCAAAATTTGATGAGTATTCCACAAGGAGCCAACAAGGAACCAAAGCGCCATGAGCAACTAGCGTGGGCTCATCAGTGGTTTCACTACTCCCCCTCCCCAAGCATCATTAGCACCATCGAACATTTTGTTTCCAACTTTGAATCACTCACAAATAGGCATAACTTCTTTGATGTTAATCAATTTTGATTTTGCTTTTCTTGAGCAGACGAGCAGCAAAATAAAGGTGGTGTTGACATTATTTCGACAAGACAAAGTGACAAGATCATGAGAAAACAAGAAAACTTTTGGTGCAAGGAAAAGAGTATTAAAAAAGTTCCAACAGACTCTGGATCGCAAGAACTAGTAAGTTTTCTACTTTTAAAACCATTGACTAAAAAGTTATAAAGACTGAACGTTTTATCAATATAATTTAATAAATAGGTATTTCATCCACGACCACAACGACTCGTATCTAAAACTCAATCTTTACGTGTTATGATTTTCATAACATCCTCCACATTTAGTTATCTCAAAAATGTTGTTGTTTTAGGTACCGCAAAAAAAGATCAATTTTCATCGATAAAAAAAATGAAAGTATGGTTTTACCTTTATCCATATGCTATAGATTTTTAAGCTCGGTTTAGATAAAGTGAAGTAAAAAATAAGTGCAAATAAAAATTGCTAAACCGGCAATGTTAGCTAATTTATTTATGAAACACCAAAACTTCATAGAATCTTTTAAAGAAAGTGGGCTGGATGATCGGGATCTAAAGATAATTGACAGATCCCTGCCAAAAAAACAGCATCACAACTCTTAAAATCTGTTCAAGTCTTTAACAGATATTAGGAGATTTGATTAGCTTGACGAGATTTGACCAACCAGATTATTTTCCTAATGAAAACTTGTGAAAACTGATCAGCTTTTACCATATTTCACGAGTAATAATTTTTCGCTCTCGAGAATTGACAAGATTTTAAGAGATCCTATGAGGGATGTTTCACAAACCGCATCAAAAACATATTAAATCTGGTAAAATCTTGTCAAATTTGTTCAAGCGGTTCTTGATGCGGTATTTTTGCACGGATAGCACAAATAAAAGTTAAAGAGCAACTATCTGGAGGAGGTGTTCCCCAATGATGCAAATTATCTCCGCTGCTGTTTAATAAGACTGTAAATTTACCCACGTTTTTAAAAACTAAATGCAAAATGAGTGGTAAATAGGTTTTCCAACATATCATTTTGTGCATGAGATTTCATTCTGATTTTGTAACTTTTTAAGTAAGTAAGTAATAAAGTGATCTCAGTCTTTTTAGCTTATTATACTTATTAGATTTATATTAATAAATTATTTACAGTATCTAAGTATCTAAATTGTAGGTCATATTAAAAAATGGTGGATTTTTTAGACTACAGAGTTGCAAAATGCATTGTAAAATTAAAAATTTTGCATAAAAGATTAGCATTTTCCTATTGCATCTACGAGGATCCATGTAATCACAAAACCGTATTTCGAACAATGACCCAGTGTTCTCCCCTTTTCCATAATTACCACCCGTTAAATGAAATAAAGTAAATTGGCAAACCTAAAAACTTTTGGCTCGAAGACGAGGGAATCACACCAGAAGTTTGCTTACGTTTTCAATAAAGTTTCCGAAAAGTCGGCGCTGCAACTTTAATTAACGAAGAATTATAGCTGTGAAGTTTTCCTTAAAAGTTTTTCTTGTAAGACGGCTTAGTAAAGGAGGGTAGTGTTGCCTATATAATTAGTATACAGGCAGGCAAAACAATTACGCTATTACGATTTAGTTTATTAAAATAGTAGCATCAGATAATGGTTTTATCAGCCTCTTTGTCAGAAATTCTATTTGCTTGCCTCTGCTTTTTGTTCCTTCCATGTTCAATTAATTTTTTCCGGAAAAGCTTAACATGGACTTTTGGGTAACTTAATTTTTAACCATTTTAACCCTTGTCGTGGTTATGTTAAACGTTAATCACTACTACTTCGGGCCGATCCAACAACAGATTTTAAAACAATTATTATTATTGTTTAAAGGTGGTAGACAATGTTGAACTTGATAATAAACTCGCGTTTCTAAATTTCATTGTCTTTATCTTTTACTTTTTCATCAGGTCAATATTAACAAAAACTAGGACTACCTAATCTTATATATTAGTATGTATTCAGAGAACCATAAAACTAACCTATGTTCAGTGAACCATGAAATTTACGCTTGGTTGGCTCCGCCCTTTCGCAAAATGTTACCTTCGAAAAGTATGAGTTTTCAAATATCCTTGATGTTGACGCTCTTTTGAGAAAATACATTCTGGTTCCTCTATATGAATGCTGCTTCTTTGAACTTCTGCTTGATTAGATTTTCCTCCTTGGCAACGATCTTTGCCTCTTTTTTGATCCAGTTGTGTCCCCTTGTCGAGTTTCTTTATTTAAAGCTTCTTCTGTATTGTAGATGTAGGTGGCTCGATCTATAAGAGATTTGGCAATTCTTAGTTTAGTTGATGTAGAGTGGTTTGATTTGAAGTTGTTGTTCATGTATCTTAGCTATAGTTTGGGTCTCTGCCATGATGTTCGTAGAGCCTCTTCTTCTAAGGATTCCATAAAGAGGTTTTTTTTACTACGGGCGAAAGTGGAGATCCCATGGGTAGACCATCTTCCAGTCGACAATACCTGTCCTTTTTCCTGGAAGTAAGAATTCTGAAGACAGCATTTTAATAAATAAATAATTGATTGGTAAATTGGTTCTATCAATATATCGTAAACCAACTTATACTGGACAATATCTAAATTTCAAATTAAACCACTTCTCACTATCAAACTGAGAATTGCCAAATCTTCTAAAGATCAAGCCACCTACGTCTGCAATACAGAAGAAGCTTTAAATAAATAAAAGGCTTGGGGGTTCTTGGGTTTAGGACAGGAGGTGCTTCAATAAGACACTTGAATTAAGCTTACGAGTATATTTTTACTCTTCTTCAGAGCTAATTCCTAGTCTTCTGCACAAAGAACACAATGCAGAAGACTAGGAATTAGCTCTGAAGAAGAGTAAAAATATACTCGAAACGTAAGCTTAATTCAAGTGTCTTATTGAAGCACCTCCTGTCCTAAACCCAAGAACACCCAACTCTGTAAGAATCGCAAGGGCAAGAATCTACCGTTCGTAAATAAAAGACAAAAATTTAATTCGATCTGCGAAGGAACGCTTTCTCCAACTACATGATCAATAAAACTTTTCAGCCACACCAACATAAAAGACGACAGACGTAAAAACGCGACAATTATAGTTCCATACATCAAAACAATTTCAGAAAAGATAAGACGAATAGGTAACCAATACCATCTTCGAACTGCTTTCAAAAAGATTACAACAATAAGAAGTCAATTAAAAAAAAACTAAACCATATCGCCACACCACCAAGAACTGTATCTTCCAGGTACCATGCGAGTGTGGGGATATCTAAATCGGAGAAACCAAACGACCAATGGAAATTCGCCTTACAGAACACAAACGCAAAACTTGACAGAGGGGCATATAGCTGGATCAAATATAGCTAAACATTGCTTGCAGAGGAACCATAATGTATTTTCTCAACAAAGTGTCACCATCAAGGGTATTTGGAAACCCATACTTTTCGAAGGTAGCAGATTTTAACTGCGAAAGAGCGGAGCCAACCAAGTGTAAATTTCATGGTTCATTGAACGCATGCTAGTATATAAGATTAGGTAGTCTTAGTTTTTGTTAGTATTTACCTAATGACGATTGCAGGCATTCGAATCATTGTGAAAAAGTAAAAACAAATAAGAAAAATGGAAGTTCGAAAGTCGACTTTATTATAAATTTTATATGGGTTACAATAGATTCGATGCAAAATTTTTGATACTACCACAAATGCTAACGTGGAAACGTATCTGCTTACTGCTAAGATTTTGTTGTTTCTGAGAATTTTATGTTCAGAAATCCTCACTTACACATTCGGTGTAAAAAACTACTCGAGTTTATTCAAAATACAACATTATATTCTTGATTAAGGAAATTCGTAAAAGGTCATGTTGAGAGGCTTAAGAAATAGATATTATTACTATGACCAAATTTTAATAGTTTTAAATATAAATGAATTAAACAGATAAAATAATTCCGTACCAACATCATATAATTTAATACATTTCGGCACGAAATATTTTTGACTGCATAGTTTTCGCAAAAAAATTGCAAAACATAATAATAATGATATATCAGCCAGTCTCCGAAAAATATTAATATTCCTTCAAAGTTTTTAATATTTCGTATTAACTGAAGTGGTATTCTTCTAATTGTCATTAATTGTTCCAGTGAAACTTTGCAAATCTCTCAACATCCTAGACATTAATCGGTCAGACCAAAGATGTTTTAAACACGGCCTCCTTAGAAGGTCCGGTATAAAAATGTGTGCATTAATGAGATATTTCAAGGATGTTCTTAGCACGATAACCCCAGAAAGTCTGTCCGACTTCGGACTAAATAAAATTGTATACACTTTAGGGACCTACAATGTGATTCAACATCAACGACCTTGCATTTACTACGTTTATACGCACCTAAACTCGCTTTTATATGAGGATGGTTGTAAATGCAATCGCTGTCTCCGAGGGATTACACGTCCTTCATTAAATGTCATTAAATATCACTTTAAAAAATAAACAAATAAAAAACTAGTTTAATAACGGATTTTTTAGTAAAACAAGGGTTAAGTATTTCTTAAGGTTGTAAGAGATGTGCTAAAGCTTTTTTAAAGCGATAAACTGCTCTCTTATATCGCTTTTAAAACAACTACTCACTTATATCGCTTTTAAAAAAATGGATTTAGGGCTTAAAACGCTTTAGTGGTGTTTATACAACAAAATTTTTAAACCGTGTTTATATACAAGCGCTTCAGGAGACCCGTATTAACAAAGCAACTGACCTCGGCTTTGATTTGTCAGTAGAGTACCGCTAAGTGGGGTTTTATTGTTTTGATCATTTTTTTTGAAGTTTTTTCCTAAAAAGCATAAAATAGCTTATTAACTCACAGAACTGAAGGGTCTTTTTACCTGTAGCCTTCCGACAGGTCAGGCTACAGGTATTTTGCCTCACTTTAGTTTAGGTATATTACTATACTATAATCATTATCACTTAATCATAAATACACTTTTAATTATTTTCCTTCTATGTATGGTATATTGTTGTTCATTTTATAACATGTTCTCTTGTGCAACCAAAACATGATTTTATTCTGATATTTGGTAGAAATCTTCTTATCCAATCCCATTTGTAACATGATAGAGAACCTTCCTGAATTTTATAAAAAAACATCTTAAAGTACGTTACTGGTGATATACTTTATTAGATTAAAAGATCTTGGGTAGAAAAACGAAAATCGAAAGGACCAAAGCAAAAATAAAATTAGGTAAGCAATGTTTCGCCCTGGGCATTTAGCGTGGACTCACCAGTGATTTCACTGGTCACTCTCTCCAAACATTATTTAACATCATCATACACTTTCATTTTCAACTTTAAATCACTAAAAATAGGCATCGTTCTACACTTGTACTTAATATAAGTCACCTGATACAAGTTTGTCTTGGCGTGTTAATATTTTTAATAGGGATTTGCTCCTAAGGCAACTAGAACAAAAGAGAAAAAAGAGAAAAAAGAAAACAAGTTAAAAAACCCCCCAATCGGTTAGGTACCTTAAGGCGGTATTTTGATCTAAGGATAAAGGCAACATTGCACTGGATCAGCTGTTTTTTAGAGTCCTGCGACGTGTTCAGAAATTGCTGAATTGCAATGAACGGTACTTTTAGCGAAGCTTCCTATACCTTTTCTTTATGTCTCTCTCTCTCTCTCTCCCTAAATCTAATTGCTTTAGAAAGAGACAAATTTTCTACCAATCCGGTGTAGTAAGGTGTGCGAAAACTTACTGTCTGACATGTATGTCACTTGTCAAGTGTGGTCGTTGTTTTGAATTTGCACAAGTTGTACGTTTTCTTGTGAAAATGAATAAAAAATTGGCTTCTTACGCTCGTAAGTTATCACGCATTTATAATGCCAACCAAGGCCTACATAAGGAATGCCAACAAGTATAAGTAATAAACGTCACGGTCAGCTGGTGGTTGACACTTTAATTTTGAAAGGCCAGAAATGGCCAAAGAAAATTCCGGATTTCGTCAAGAAAAAGACCACTTTCCGTGTGCCTCTTATAAACCTCCTTTATTTCGTATTTCTTGTACTTTTAGGTCCGTCTTCCCGAGTCGTAGGAGGACAGATGGTCGCCTCATTCAAATAAATAAACTAAATATTTATCAAAATTTAACCTGCTGAGTTCTGCACAGCCTATCGTATTAACTGCAGGCAATATGTAACTTATGGATCAAAAATGCAGAGACAGGCAAGATAGTTCACACTTGATATGGCCCAGCTGTAAGAGATTGGGCAAGGCTCTTTCCAGAAGTCAAGCCTAGTTGACATCAAAACAAAACCAACAGGTGAGTGTTTAGTCAACTGACGATGAAAGTAGAGTAATTTTGTAATATCACTATCATATGGTTGGTGACAAACTCGGTCCTTTATTTTTAGGACATATTAGGAGCCCTCAACTCTAACATGTGCAATTCTGAAACCGATCACAGAAACTGCCTATAACCTCAACACATGACTGATGACAAGAATTTAAAACTCAACAAATGGATCGAAACTTATTTTTTATAGCGACGAGAAATCTTCATAGACACCGGTGTCTGGTGGTCTTTCGAATGTGCCCGATTCATCCTCTCTTGAGGACGCCTACGGATTAAAACCCTCCGCTGTAGATTTGGTCGAAATAGCGGAACCATTCCCAGGAATATAACGTCACTATTTCGCCGTTAACTGTTTTGATCTCTTAGGTGCGTTCGTCTTCGTGTTTAGTTTTTAGAATCGTTCTGATCATATCATGTCCCTGGTTCCATATGTCTACGTCTTGTTTCATTTCTTTAAACAGGTTCCGTATGGTTATATTCCCTATCTGTAGATCGTGTCTTGTTATTTGGGGGTAGATTTGAGCTTGGACAGTAAATTAACGTATGCTCTGCGTCAGCTATTCTTTGACAGTACCGACATATGTCGTCCGTTTTCCCTATTCGCTTTGTGTATGTCCTGAAAGATCCATGTCCCGTTAATTGGATCGAAACTAGTTTCCAGTAAGTACAAGACAGCTAAAACCTGGTTCCTACCTAAGACTTTTTCGTGCGTGCCTGCACACACGTCACATGACTGTCAAAACATTTCATATTGACATCATGTGACGTGTGAGTGGGCACTCACGAGAAAGTCATAGGTAGGAACCGGGTGTAAGGCTCTCCTTGTTTGATACGGTTTATAAAACGAACTTTTATTATCTACTTTATTTTTGAATATTAAGTAGTTGATCTGAGGAGAATTTGATATAATAAGTCTTAAAAACAAAGGCTTTACTATACTAACCTAGTAAGTTTTTTGTTTCAGGTTATTGCGCAGGCCAGAGCGTCCTTTTTGGACTAGTTATATTATTCAAGAAAAAAACACATTTCACTAAACGGTGTATTTAATTAATTATTATAAGAAAAAAGTTTGATGTTGTATTATTATTTTTTGGAATACATATGATTTGATATAGTCATTAAATATAGTTGTTGATCAGAAAGGGTTAAATGGTGTTTTATGTGAAATATTGAATTTGTCTTTGTTTTAAGAAAAAAAGTGAAAACAAGAATAAGCCTCCATTTCATATACTCATAATTTTCGTATAGTTCAACTTCAATACATCAGTAAATATCGTTTTCCCAGTGCATTCACCATGAACTATAAAAATATAGAATAATCACCAGATTCTTACGGTGGGATCAACTAAGAGGATTTAGTCTATTTTACAACGATCATAAGTTTAAGTTTAAGTTAAATTTTTGGTTTTAAGCATTTTAAACCAACCCTCCTTGAATTTTAGACATAGTTTGAATTATAACAAGAATTTTAATAAATTGGTTTATTAAATAATCATCTTAACACAATCTTTTGTTGGATTTAAGAAAAAAGTTTTAATTTTGAAGAAAAGAAAATTAAAAAATTTAAACCCACGCGGAGTTTAAATAGTAGTAAACACTCCGTAGAACACATTAAAATTGGGGTTATATGTCACTCTAATTAAAACTTACCTTTGTTAATTAATTTTTCCAATTAATACTTGATGTCACACAACGATTTAGATGGGTAATAATAAAATAAGGAGTAGATTAGTTAAAAATAAATAAAAAGTGTTTTTACTTATCAAATATATCCAAAACTTAAATGCAAGTTTTGGTTACATTTCTGTCACTGTGGACATGTCAGTTTCAAAATATTAGCTGCGTTCAAGTCACAAACAGCGAGTTCAGATCTCTTACCTCTGCTTGCATCTTGGCTTGCACCAACCTCTACTGATGAAAACTACAGCTTTGAAATGAGTGGGCTTTGAGTAAAGAAAGTTTTCTTGACTGAGATTTTAGATAACCTCAATATTTTAATTTCAGTTTAAGACTTTTTTTAATTCTAAGGGATATTCTTAGGGAAATGTTGAACCGTTACAACAGGGTTTGAGTGGGTTTAAGTAGGCTTGATGTTATCAAAACCAAATCAACCCACACGCTTATTACGTAACCCATTTTAGCCTGTTTGAGTTACCTAATAAGATGTATATTGTAGTACTGACATAATAAGCTCTCATTACATATTACTAGTGAGGTTGTAAGCAAATCAAATAAATTTATTAGTTGTAAAAAATAATATTATTTCCATCAACTCGTCAAAATCTGAACTAAACCTAAATTATAATTTTTAAGAATAGAATAAAGTAAATCTTATTATATTAACATGTAAGAACTGTGTTATATCATAAATATATATTCAAGGCAAGAATGAATTTATTAATCTATATATTTACTTAAATATTTACATCTATTATTTCTAAATCAAAAAAATACAATTTCTCTAACTTTGAAAAGTGACAGTACTCAATAAGAATATTTTTTAAGTTTTTTTTGAAGTTTTTACTGTTTTTATTTCTACGTAGCTCTGGTAAAGCATTAAAAACAAAAATTCATTCAATTTGTTGCTAGTAAGTCTCTGTCTAGGGACAACAATATTGCTACCGTACGTAACGCTCATTACATCACTAGTGAAAAACATATTTAATTGACCTTGCGTTCTATATAAAATGTTGTAGTTTATACGTATGGTAAGGTCCATTAAAGCACCCTTTTGGTTACCACGACTTGGTCTACGACAGTGGTAATATTCTTTACTTGTTATGTAATGAAGCTCACACCGTACTAGTAATATAATTCAATATTAAAAATTATATTAATTTTTTTTTTGTTTTTTAAGAAAAAAATGTAAAATAGTAAAAGGATATTATACTCGAGTACTTGTAAAAACTTTTGGCGTAAAATCCACTGCTTGGATTACATTTCATAACTGGTCATACAAGGATTTTCCTTAATTATTTACTAATTTGAATATGTGTTACTTGTAAGGTGGGCTAAATAATTTAAAAGTTTATTTTAAAACTACTGAGTTGCTAATTACGAAAGAAGATAAAACCTACATTTCTAATAAATCTTGCATTGTCATTGAATACCTAAAATTTTAATGTTTTAGATCAGCAATAACTGAATTTTTAAAAATGCTTTTTGTTAAGTCTCCGTTGATTAAACTGTTGACAAAATAACAACAAAAAAAATTCTCTAATGTTTCAAACAAGTAATTTCATTATTTTAGTAATTTCTGAACTACAACCTTGCCCTTGAGAAACGCGGCGTCGGCTAGCGACATCGTTTCAACGGCCTGACGACCCTCATTCGCACCTAAATGGGTAATACAGATTCGGGTCGCCTCGACGTCATTGATCCTGATTAGCTTTACCACTTGCCAAGGTCATTTTACGTTTAATTTTCCTCACTTAAAAATTAGTTACTAAACAAGATGGTTACGTTTGGTTTTGTTTCGACTACCTAAAATATGTAAAGTTTTTGTAAAAGAAATTTTTGAAGATTAACCTAAGTTATACTCAGTAAATACATATTTTCCAGGTTGAATAAAAATGGATGCGTTTTTTTAAAGGCGGATCCTACTGTCTATAGGTATACAAGAGTAATATACAGGGTGGACCACAAATAACCCTACTGATTTGTTTTAACTGTCAATTTTTTATTTGTTGTCGGATTTTAACGCAAAAAAGATTTTTGAAAATGTGACATAACTTCAAATGTCAAAAAATTACATTTAGCAAAAATTCAAAATGACGGATGTCCAAAAGTTTTATGCATTTTAAAAAATTGTTGGGTTTTGTATATTTTTTTGCAAATACAAGAAACTTCTATCTATTGTCGGTAAACCGATGTATGGTTTGATAAATTCTATTAAGAAATAAAAAGAACTACGGGTTTTTGCATACACCAGCTTCTGGCATAAAATAGAAACTGGTAATAATTTAAGCTAATCGGATGTCGTTACCTTTACGCCAATTTTGTCAAAAATGTTAAATCTTGTGATAATCCAAGATGGCGGATGCCTTACAATTTTATGCATTTTAAAAAACCCCTTTGGCTTTTTTCTTAAATCACTTTGTATATATTTTTGCTATAACATAAAAGTATCATTTGTTAAAATCTATTAAGAAAAAAGAAAAATATTTGGATTTTCGTATAACATCTTTTTCGCATATTATGAAAACTTTACGATAATATTTTATTTTATAAAAGGTGTTAAACCCAAGTATAACAAACTATTATACTCGGATTATACCAAGTTAGATCGGGTCTTCAAGTTAAGTCGCCAAGCATGACAAAAGTCACGAAACCCGTCGGTTCGCAAAAATTTATAGTCGAGCCTTGAGGCTTCCCTTGGCGTAGGCCGCCTGGGAGGCTCCTCGTCGAGCCGTTTTATAAAGCGTTCCGTCAGGAAGTTTTGTCCAAGGACGAGTCAAGGAAGCGTAATAGTGGCAACATTGTATTTTTTTGACAGCGACGTTTAATTTTGAGATTATTCTGGTTTTGTTACTTTTTTATTACGATTTTTTTACGTTTCAGATTAGTGCGCAGCCAAAAAAAATAAAATAAATCTCTTTACTCGAACCAGTAAATAGAATATTTGTGTGGTTTGGTCCAAAGATTTCCGATTCTGGAATAAAAAAAACCGATAGTGGTACTTTGGCCCAAAAACAGAGAACCTGGGAAGAAATCACTAAATATTTTAACGCCAATTTCAACAGTCGCACACCTATAAACAATTGCGAAAGATATAAGATAATTTAAAACAAAGGTAATGTACTCCAACACAACACCACACTCTTAAGACCGAGAGGTGAACCAATCTAGTAGGGGATGTACGAAATACTTGGCAGGACGTAGAATATAAGTGGGAGGTGTATAAAATTTGAGAATTGGTTCACCCCTTGCTCAAGGGACTATCATTATTTGAAAAAATAAATTTATATATGTACTTGGGAGTTTTGTTTATAATCATTAATTTGCTTCTTGTTTGTTTAACTTTCTATGCCGCATTGACAATAATGGTCATTTCTAAGTGAACAAGAAGGGCCTGTGTTGTACCCTTTCTGTGCAGAATACTCATCTAGAGAATACCCTTGCCTGAAAATTTTTGGGTTACTCTACTTTCAAATAATACACTAATCTATAAGTGTACCTTAAATTAAAATGACCGTCTTGTTTCTTTTGTTTACAGTTTTATTATAGTTGGTCTCAGAATAACCCTTGTCTATAAAAAAAATAAACAAAATTTTTTTGACAATACAAAATATCCATGTATCTAGCCGGGATTCAAACCCGAGACCTTCCGTGCGGCAGGCAGGCAAAAAGAGCACTTGCAACTAGCAATAAGCAGATCCTGGATCCAAAAACTCGAAGAAATAAAATAAAGATATGAATAAGTTTTGAAACCAACTTTTTCAAAAAGTTAGGTTAAAACCAGAGAAAATAGATGTTTAAGTTAAATCAAACGCACGAAAATGGACGTGATCGTTTGGGACGTAGCATCGCGCGTCGCTTAACGTAGGCCAGTTCCAACGAGCTTCACGTTTTAAATTTCAACGTCAAGCAGACGTCGCTATCTGCCACGTTTAAATTTCCTACACACTGAAGAGGTCGGCTTTGCAGTAAAACCGTACGTCGCTTTTTCCGAAGTCAGCATATCGTTGGGTTTTGTAACGGATAATTAAGAGGGTAGCTTTTACCTCAGAAAAAACGTTGGACACAACTTTAATTCTACCCGAAATTAACGTCATATTAAGACGCAAATCTGTGGTTTTCAAGTTACAGTAACTCAAACCTCTATCAATAAAATTCACGGTACAAAACAAAATCTCGCAGGAGCTTCTGTTAAAAAGTTATTTTTTATTGGAATGACTAGTAGGCTAAGGAGATTTCAGATTCTTCATGGATTCATTTTTTGTTATTTTTAAGAGGATGTAAACTAAAAAAAAACATAAGTAATTTGTTTTATGGCGTTTGTTTATCTTTGTGTCTGTACGCCTGTCTATATGTCTGTTACATCACAAAGTAGACCAGTTGATTGTTTTTGTTAGGGGTGGTGGGGTGCGTAAGGGATAGAAAAGGGAGTTGAATTTAGAAAAAAAATAATTGACAACCTCAGCAGCTAGCGAAACCCGGTTTTCAAATTTAGATTGGGACTTAAACTAACAACAAAATTTGTCATAACGTCGAAGTTTGTCAGAGCTGCACTTTTTGAGATATAAAAAATTAAAAAAAAAATTATTAACTCAACTCAACTCCAGAACCATGGCAGGCTAGCGAAACGTGGTTTTCGAATTTGGATTAGGAATAACATTTTCAACGAAAATCATAACGTCAGAGTTTGTCAGAGCTAATGCCAGGTCACGCTCTTAGTGCCAATTTTTTCCTTTGTGACAGTAAAATCATACATTATTATTATTTTCTTCTCCTTTACAGGGTATTGCCAACAAAGTGTGGGATTCGGCGATCGTTCCCACTGAGGCGATTGCTATATAGGTCCGAAGATTGTAAAAAACAACTGGTCAGCTTACATGTTTTCAGGCAAATTTAGTGTTTTTCTCAATATTCTCTCAATAATCTAGCTGTTTCCAAGATAACCGACTTTGTATATATATATATATATATATATTTATATATTCAACGCTTCTATGTATTTTTTCAGGTTCTTGGTCACCAATCCAGTTGCACAAATTACCACAGGTATAATTTCGACTTTTGTTAGTCTATGGATTGACTTAAACTCTTGTTCTAAATTAAAATATTTAGTAATTTTTTCTCTTTCTGTTTTTTTTTAGGTTGTGGTCGTTTGGATGGGCAATATCGACGAAGTACGCAGTTTCCTTCACTTTTTTTACTAGCTCAATATCTGGTCTGCTGTTTAGATTAGTTTTGTCGATGTGAATGGTTGTATCCCAGTACAATTGGTAAGTAGTATTCTCCAATACTGGAAATGGAATATATTTATAATACAGCTCTACTTTTTATTTTAGGATACAGTCAAGGACCAGCCGTTGATGAACAATGTTCGCCGTTGTGCCTTTGCAGATATTCGGTTGGCGCTAGGTAAGTACATCCTAAGATAATGTATTCTATTGCCTCAGAGTGCCTGTTATATAGTCTATATAAATCATTGTCAAGGTGAACATGTATCAACCTAATGTGATTATTATTATTATTTTTTCCTGGTTCTTCCCGTTTTGTTTGCTATAAAAAGTCATAGCTTTTGTTTGTGTACACCGATTTTTTTTTAATGCTGAAACAAACAGACCGACAAACAAAGAAAAATTCTAAAAATTAGATTTTTGGTATCGCAGATTTAAGGTTACCGCGGACCAAAACCAGCAAAACGATCTACTGCCTTGTAGTCAGATGTTGGGTCATCAAAGGCTAGGGGAAGAAAATCTTTATTACAAATCACCTGGTTCTGCTGGTAGGAGGTTGAAGCATTGGGCTAACTCCCCGTTACTCGGAAAAAACGTAATCTGTTAAAAAAACCCAACTAGCAGCCTCGGAATGGCCGAAAACCCCTCATTCATCTCCAATAAAGTACATGAAGTTATCAGCGAACTCCTAAGATTAGAAATACAGGTCGCAGTTATAACGAAAACTAAAAAGAAGGGTCAGGGATCCGAAAACTTAGGACACTACGACCATTTCTACAGTGGAGCGCACAGAGAAAAAAGAGCACAACAAGGTGTGTCCATTTTCTTTGAAAGAAAATTAGGAAGATTCATTACATAAAGAAAAGCGGTCAGTAAACGAATTATCAAAATGAACATCACACTGTATGGACTCAAGCTGACTATATTCGGAGTGTATGCTGTCAACGACGATGCTCCTTTTAATAAGAAAGACAAGTTCTTTGAGCTGCTTCAACAAAAAATATTTAAAATCGGAAGCACAACAGAGGTCGTAATGCTCGGCGACCTAAACGGAAGCACTGGAACCAAACTATATAATAAAGTGATTGGAAGATTTGGCGAGAATGTAATAAATGACAACGGTCTCAGAGTGATCCAATTATGTGAAAAAAATTAACTTACAATAATGAATGGATTTTTCCAACATCCCCGGATTGATAAGTTCACATGGGAGTGAAATTCAAGAAACCAACGATCCATTATAGATTATACTATCGTCCGATAGAGCACATCTATAAAGATATATGATGTCAGGGTACATTATTTCCAAAAGGGAATAAGAAACACAAACAAGAACCAGAACAATGCCAATCTAATGAAACAATAAAGCAACCACAATATAATGTAGAGACCCTGGAGCACGAAAGCACTGCAGATTTATACAAAAATAGACTTGACCAGAAACTCCAGCTACAGCAATTCAATAACAATACAGAGCACTATGAATATATTAAGCAATGTATGAAACAAGCAGCAGAAGAAGCGTTAGTATATCTTACTGAGCAAAAATCCCATAAACCCCATTGATAGGATGAAGAAATCCAACAAGATATTGAAGATAAAAGCAGAACTACCAATGCTATCTATCCAGCAATTCGAATCACGATAGAATGATATTCAAAGAAGCACAGGCTCAAGTAAGAGGAAAAACAACAAAGAAGAAAAATGATTTATGGGAAAAAAGCAGCAACAAAATAAATACCTACCTGGGGGGAAAAAAAGCAGCGAAAGCCGGAAGCTTCTAAATCTCATCGACAAAACAAAAAAAGAGAATTAATATCCCCAATCACAACAAATAAAAGAGGATCGAAGACAGTTTTTGGAAAGCGATGACTTAAATAGTATACACATTTTAGCATCGCCGTTCAAATATGGAACAAGCAAGCTATACAAACACCTAACCAGGCTCTTCCAAAACTGCTCTTCCACTGCGTCCCAGAAGAATAGAAACTATCCTTTCTTACTCCTATCCACAAAAAGGGTTCCAAAGAGGATTGTGACATCTACCGAGATATAGCGGTGACGAGCACAATCAGCCGGATGTACGGCAAAGTACTGAAGACCAAAATAGTGCGCGAATACACCGACAGAGAAGCAGAGGAATAGGCAGGGTTTCGTGTACACCTCCTGTTCGTGGATCTGAAGAAGGCATACGACAGCATACCACTGGCAAAACTTTGAGACGCATTGAAACGGACAAACATAAACGTCTCTCTAATGTAAAAAAAATGTATAAAAACCAACACATAAAAGTCAAAGCCGGAACCAAATTGTCCAACGGATTCACACCAAGCAAGGGCCTGAAACAAGGATGCTGTATGTCGTCCACTTGGAAACAAACTATGGAAGCAAGAATACGAGAATATGGGAATCCCCCTTAATAACACAAACTTATATACTCTTAGCTTTGCAGATGATCAGATCATCATGGCACAAGATTACGACGTCATAGAATACATGACTCGAAAACTGATCGAAGAGTATAAGACTCGGTATAAGAAATGGGGACTGGAGGTGAACATCCCAAAAACAGAATACATGTGTGTGGGTGGAGGGCGTCAAGACCTTCTTTTGAAGGACGGAAAGTACAAGTACTTGTGAGTAAAAATCTCAGAAGGCTATTACAATGCTAAACAGCATCCTATGGAGCCAAAAAATTACAATACAAAACGAAAACAAAAGTATGGCAGCTAAAAGAAAAGACCATGAGGATGCGGGAGGCAATGGAGATGGACTTCTGGAGGAGAGCGGGAGGGAAATCGAGACTTAACAGAATTCCAAATGAAGCAATCCGCGAAACAATGAAAGTAGGACACACAATAAAGGACGAAATAACAACCAAACAACTAAGATGATACGGACACGTCCAGAGAATGGAGGAGCAGCGACTCCCTAAACAAATTCTTACCTGGACACCCGCTGGAAGAAGGAAAAGAGGAAGGCCGAGAAGGAGTTGAAGAGAAGGCATAGACAGGGAAATAAGAGAGAGGGGATTAGATGAAGATCTATGGAATGATAGGGATGAATGGCGATTGGGAATCGGTAGACGTCGAAGGGTATTTTAAAACTGAAAAAAAAATCACTTAGTTACACTCCAGCATTAACAATTTCTTGAAATATTTAATGTACAGAAATGGTAATTCTAAAGATTTATTACACGTACACTGTCGCGCGCTGTGATAGACAAAATGCTTAGCGCGCCGACCGGCGACCTTGCTTCTTTTTATTGCGACCTTCAGTATTTTCAGTACTAAAATTCCCTTATGTAAAAATTAAAAGGTAGTACGTTGTTTTGCACACTCATTTTAATCACCCGAACTCAAGCCTTTATCGTGAAATGGTAAATTTATATCTTTGTCAGTGACGCCTCATAAAGCATTTTAAATTTAATGAATTTTAAACGATCCAAGGCAAGCCTTAACACTTTTGGGCCATTAACTCGCGACTGAGAGAAGTTATATTATGCACTCAGTTCACGTGGATCTTATAACGTCTCGTGATTTATTAAAAATGGCTGTCAGGAAATCATCTTCCTGTATTCCCCTTACGTTTTTAATAAATATAAAAGATATACCTATCCACTATAAAATTTTTGCTGCATCAGATTTCTGATGGTTATTATATTTTTAAGAAGATGTCAAAAAATATGAAAAATGTTTTTGAATTTTATATAAAGAAAATTGTTTGTTCCAAACCTAAAATAATTTAATAAGGCAATAGAAATTTTTTTTTTGCCGGCCTTATAGATTTACATAAAAAAATTTTACCCCTTGCCCTCTAAGCCATAAATGTTATCCATAATATAGTTTTTTTTTATAAAAAAAATAGGACATCATTACATACACAATTATAGAAAAAGCGGGAATTTCGAAGACCAACGTTGGTAGGTGATCCATGCCAAAATCTAAAAGAGATAGATGAGGGTCTATTCACTAAACAATTAGGTCAGTCAAGCCACCCCCTCGCCCCCGAAAGCTATTCGAGTTTTGATATGCTTATAATTTCGAACCAATTTCGAACTAATTTTAAACCACTTTCAAATATTTTGAACCACACTCTTTTCAGTTTTTTTTAGATTCAAAATGGGGGGTGCAGCCGGACGTCAAGCTACACTCCCTCATTTAAAGCATTGAGAAAAATGAAAAGCAACTATCCCAAAATTAAGAACTAACCTTATTTTTTTTTAAATGTGGAGGGGGGTGCAGGTTGACGTCAAGCCACACCCTCCTCAAAAAATTTCGAATTTTTATATGCTTATAATTTTGAACTAATTTCGAACTAATTTTGTACGTTTTTAAAAAAATTTTAATCACCCTAATTTCTGTGATTTTTTATATTTATTCAAAATGAGGGGTATAGCCAATTGAAATCCATTCAGTTTGGAAGGCATAGATATATACTAGAAACGACTAGAAATCACGTAAAAAAAACTATTTCCATCTTTGTTGAACTTTTGGTACCTAACATGTGCATGTGTAAAGCACCTTATTTTTGCAATGGTGCTTCTTAGCTGATGCGGACTACATAAGCAGAGAGATCTGTATTGCTCGTCAAAATTAATAGTGAATTTTGCTTAATTCTTTTTGTTGATATTAGGAGTTGAAAATTAGTTTTTCACTTTAGGACAGTGACAATTAAGTAGGGGCCTATTGCGGGAACTCTTAAAATGAAGGAAGGGGAGAGGGTCGGTTTAATAGGTGTTGAGTTAGTGTATGTGAAACAAAAATATTTATTTTTAGAAGCAAGCCTCATCTGGTCTAATTTGCAGATTTTTTCAAAATTAACCCTTAAATGCGGGGCAGGCAAAAATTTTGAACAAAATTACACTAAAATGCTGTTTTTTATGAGTTTCAAATGTTGTTAACAAACAACATTGCTGTAAATTAAACAAAATTGTAACAATATTTAATATTGGTATAGCGCCGCAGGCGAAAATTTTGACAAATCAATCAAAAAATTATTTAAAAATTTGTAAAATATTTTTGAAAAAGTAGATTGGGTTAGATGCCAAGAAGGGGTGGGTTGCGGTGGTATACATAGATTTGTTGCCAAATCATAACAGATGAAAATTTTAAGAAAAATTATGCTAAGAATGCCATTTACACGTTTTGAATGCTGGTGATAAAAATTCATAATTAAACTAAAATTTTAACAATTAATAACGTCATAGTACCGCAGCCAAAATTTTTAAAATTTAAGACATCACACCAAACACACTGGAGTAAGAAATCAGCTATAGCTCTTTCTGGGGCACTTGATCTTGATTAATTTATTGTAGATTGGGTTGGACCCCCTGGACGGGGGGTTAATCCCCAAAATGCCCCCCTGGCTACGCCACTGTTTTGGGAGAGTTGCTTTTCATTTTTCTCTACGTTTTAATGAGGAGGGTGCAGTTTGACGTCTGGCTGCCCCCCGCTATTTTGGATATAAAAGAAAACCAGGAAGGAGTATGGTTCAAAATTTTAAAAAGGGCTTTAAAATTAGTTCGAAATTGTAAGCATATCAAAACTCGATTATCTTTCGGAGGGGGGGGGTCGCTTGACGGACCTAAAAAATCAATTAAGCAATAATCCGGTCCGTAAGTTTGGTTTATTTACCGTGTAGAGCTATTTTGATTTTTTTTACTTACTCAACATAATTTAAGGTAGTAAGGAAGAAAATGTACCACAAAAAATAAAAGAATTCTAAGGGATGAATGAGATCGACGAATTTTTGAAAAAAGAAAACTGAGATGCTTTTAAAACAAGGTAGGTAGTGCGCAACGTCGCGCGTCGGCGTGCGTCGTTCGGGTCATGGTGTGCGAGAACTGCGAGCAAGTATCAATGCTCGCACTATTAGAAAAATACCTTATTCGTGATCATTAAAACACAATTCATGAAGATTGATGAAAATTTAGATATGCGAGTTGCACTACTCAATATAGGATCATTGTGTAAAATTTATAAAACAGTTACCTTGTTTATACGGGCCTCTCAAGGCGCTTTTATACAAGAATAGATAAAAAACTTTGTCGTACAAACACCTCTAAAATCGGTTTAGCGCAGTGCTTCCAACCTAAAAAAATACTCAACCCTGGTTTTACCAAAAAATCTGTTGTTAACTAAGTTGTTTTATTTGTTTTATTTTAAACTAATATTCGTATGTAAAACCGGTTTTAGATGCGGATAAATGTACTAAATAACAGTGTATACCATTTCCAATTTTATCCGGAATTTTTTTAAAAATTTAAAACCTTTTTACAGTGCTTTCTATGGTCGGTTCTAAAAGGTACAAAATTAAAATGTGATGGATTTTGAAAGCGTACAATCTATTTTTAAAAAGGTGTCAAATTTTATTAGAAAATTCCAGTGCTTGCCAGGGACATTCCACCTACGCCCGAAATTTATGGATTTTTTGCTTTAATTACAAAACTAAATTCCAGCAAAGATTTGTGGCTCTGATTGGAGATTGTTAAGGTAATTTAGGAGTATAATTTATAACTGTGTTAAAACGCACCGAGGATGGGAAAATGCTTAGTATGCCTTTTTAAATATTCACTATTTTGTGTGGTTTTTACGTAGGTATGTGTTACAATGGAAACTCTAGGCGATATTATATTTCAAATATAGAAATATCGAAAACGGTTCAGATATAGAATAGAGGAAAGATTTTAAAACAATAATTTTCCCACAAAAAATATATAAATCAAGTCAAGTCAAGTCAAGTTTTTTGTAAAAAAATGTTGAATGAGTATGTCTTGTATTTTAAAACCCTTGAAAATGACTTTCAACTGAGGCCGAAACGCGTTGGGATTTTATGTAAATAAAGTTAACATTTTTTACAGAAAACTTGACTTATTTATGTATTTTTTGTGGAACAAGGACGCCTCTCTTTTTCCGGTAATTGAAAAATGTTTCACGTAGGAGATTTAGAAGATAAATTTGAATAATTTTTTAATTGTCTTCTCCACAACAAAAAGGATAGATGGCAGTAGGGTTTTTAGAAAATTTAAAAAAGGGTGCAACTTCTACCGAAACATCGAGCTTACCCAGTTTTTCATGAAACTAAAAAATATATATTGCTTTTCTTATTTTCTTTTGTAATATAACAAAGTAAACACTTACAGCACCTTGCGGCAAGACAATTTCCAATTGTACTGAAATTCGTGTCGCGATAGTACTGTTCCGCCCGCCATGGTACTCTTCCGTCAAAAAAGTCACTTGTCTGGAAAAGCGTCGATTGAATTTGATTTGGACCAAAAAAAAAAGGTCATCAGGGGCGACTACGATATTGGGGTCGAATCGGAAGCCTCTCTCTACTACTACTAGTCTCTAACTAACATCCTTTATAATTATACAAGCTAGAAAAGGACAGATATACACTTAGTGCGCATTGGTGCCGCCATAGGCAACCGCTATATCGTTGTATCCCTTTTTTTTCGACGGCTGGTTGGGAGAAGCGTGGCTAAGGAAAAAGTAAAAAAAAAATGCTTTGTGTACTGTAGGTAGGTGAATTGTACTTTTCTTCGACCTAATGTAATTGTGTACTTACAGGAACGCAGTTGTACCTACGCAACGCTGCTTTTGTGTGATTTAGCCGGTGACGTAACCGTTGTTATAAAAGTGTCCTAAACAGCGGTGTATCCAGTGTAGGCAGGGGGGGGTATTTTATTGCCCGGAGTATAATTACACCGATCCAACTAAAAACAATAACATTTCCATAAAAGTCAAAGTGAAACTGGAAGTGAAAAGTGTAATGCTTTTATAGTTTGTGCCAACTAACAGAATGTAAACTACTTATACTAAAATCAGTGGCGTACGCAGAAATTCTTTCTGGGGGGCTTGAGCTTGGGCGAAGCTAGGTAGAGGGGCATCAAGAAGAGGAGAAAATAAAAAAACAGCCAAATTCTTTTTAAATAACCCAAAGTTATAATAAAAATGCACCGCAGACAAAAATTTTGGACAAATAATGTAAAATTATGCAAAAAATGAGGAGAACACAATTGAAAATTTTATGAAAATTACATGAAAAGGACCCGAGAGTGGACCAGAATTTGCACTCTATCGCTGGCGAAGTGTAGCAAAGTTACGCAAAGCTGTATTGTGTTTTTTCATTACTAAATAAAAATCTTCAGCTTTTAGAAGCTCTTATCTAAAAGTTTTAGGTGTTCATTTTTAATTTGCGTATTTTGCGATGTGATTTGTAATCTAATACGTAATTACCCCCATTACCCCCCCCCTTGTATACGCCGATGGTCCTAAGTATTGTTTATTTTCTGGCATTGTTTCAATTGTTGAATTATTATCTCGACAAAATCCGTACGTTGGTAGTTGAAGCTTTTGCTGTCTTCTGGCACAACGTTTTAAAAATGTCATAAAAATTTTGTCAAATTTATTTTGAGGAATATTTTTGCCCCTGACAACGTCTACGGCTGTTAAAAATGCAGCAATTTTCCATATGAAGGTGCATTGTTTAAAATTTAGCTTCTCTGACAAAAAATGTATTAAAATAAAGATGAAATACACTTAAAATAAATATTATAGAGGTATAAACTATCAATCAAAAGTACACAGTTTGGGGACTTATGAACAACCAAATCTTATCCATTGGCGACAGACCGTTTGCAGACGAAAAATTTGAAATAATTATGTTTTTTCCTAGTCATTAATTTTTTAATTTTCTTCAATTTAATCTAGAACTAAAGAGTTTTAAACTTCCATTGTCTCTATTTTTTATATATATCTGCAACCGTCATCAGGTGAATACTCACAAAAAATAAGACTACCTAATGTTACATACTAGTATGTGTTCAGTGACCCATAAAAACCGGTGTTCAGTGAACCATGAAGTTTACACTTAGATGGCTGCGCCCTTTCGCAACTAAAATCTGTTACCTCCAAAAAGTATGGGTTTCCAAATATCCTTGATGGTGACGCTTTGTTGAGAAAATACATAACGGTTCCTCTGTAAATGCTGTTTCTTTGAACTTCCGCTTGAGTAGATTTTCTTCCTTGACGATATTTGCCTCTTTCCGTTCCATATGATGTTCATTGTAACAGCAATATTGAGTTATTTTTTATCCGGTTGTGTCCCCTTCTCGAGTTTTGCGTTTGTATTCTGTAATGCAAACTTCCACGGGTCAACTGGTTTCTCCGATGTAGATATCTCGACACTCGCCTGGTATCCAGTAGATACAGTTCTTGGTGTCGTGGCTTAATTTTTGTTAATTGACTTCTTATTGTTATGGTCGTTTTGAAGACAGTCCGAAGATCGTATTGGTTGCCTATTCTTCTTATCTTTTCTAACATTCCTTTGATGTATGGTATTATAAGCGTCGCCTTTCTTTCAGTATTTACCTCTGTCGTCCTTTGTGCTGGTGTGATCTGAAGAGTTTTGTTGATCGTGTAGTTTAATAAACCGTTCATTTGGAGATCGGATCGAATTTTTGCCTTTTCTTTATTTAAAGCTTCTTCCGTAGTGCAAATGTAGGTGGCTCGATCTATGAGAGGTTTTACAATTTCCAGTTTGATTGACGTGGAGTGGTTTGATTTAAGGTTTAGATATTGTCTAGTATGAGTTGTTTTGCGATACACGGAAGTGGTTCTGGTCGAATTTTTTTGGGGGCTACACAGTCGAAAAATGAGAGCTGATAATTTTCTTCTTTTTTCCAGAGTTAATGTGATGCAGTTTCTTATGTTGTTGACGTATTCGAAGATTTCTTCTAGTGTATTGTTGTCCTTTTTCCAGATGATAAATACGTCGTCCATGTATCTGAACCATAATTTTTTTAAAAGATTCCATAAAGATGTTGACCACTACCGGCGTAAGTAATGGACTCCACCACCTACGACCAGACAATTGAAGAAGCTCTAGAAAAAGGAAATTATAGAAAAATACCTTAGGACCCAACCGGTACCATAGAAAGAAAAATCTACCAAACTCTCTACCAGCACAGAAGATACTTTAACGACAATGAAAGGAGCAAACTCACACCGCACTACAGCAAAGCACCGCATATGTATGGACTGCCGAAACTAGTTCTCGCAGTTCTCCGACTTATATTCTCGATAAATAGCTTCTAGTAATCTTCCAGCCTCTTCAAGGAAAGTCACCATCATTCTTCAAAAAGCACTTCGTGGACCTCCTTAGAGAGATCAACCTACAACCTGACGACCAGTTTGTTAGTTTTGACGTCGAAAGTTTGTACAGGAACGTACTACTGGAAGAATCAATTCAAATGGATTTGTTGAAGTGCTGTCTGCAGAATTCTTACTTCCAATAAAAGACAGTTATTTTTGACAAGAAGATGGTCTACACATGGAATCTTCACTTTCGCCGGTAGTGACCAACATCTTTATATAATCCTTTAAAGAAAAAGCTCTGCGAACATCTTGGCAGAGACCCAAATTATGGCTCAGATACAAGGACGACATATTTATCATCTAGAAAAAGGACAATACAGTAGCACAATTCTTCCATCACGTCAGCAGCATAAGAAACTGCATCTCATTAACTCTGGAAAAAGTTGAAAAGTGTGATCTCCCTTTTCTCGACATTCTAGTCACCAAAAATAATTCAACTATGACCACTTCCGTATATCGCATACCAACTCACAGTGGACAATATCTAAACTTCAAATTAAACCACAACACGTCAATCGAACTGGGAATTGCTAAATATATCATAGATCAAGCCACCTAGATCTGCAATACGGAAGAAGTCTTAAATAAAAAAAAAGGCAAAAATTCGATCCGATCTCCGAAGGAACGGTTTTTACAACTACACGATGAATAAAACTTTTCAGACCACATCAACACAAAGGATGACAGACGTAAATACTGAAAGGAAGGTGAAGATAAGAAGAATAGGCAACCAATACGATATTCGGACTGTCTTCAAAACGACTACAACAACAAGAAGTCAAGATTTATTCCCTGACCGTTTATCGTCTACGCCACAAATCTTTCCAGTAAGGAGTCAATTAACAAAAACTAAACCTGAATGCCACGACACCCAGAACGGCATCTACCAGGTACCATGCGAATGTGGAGATATCTAAGTCGGAGAAACCAGCCTTAAAGTTTGCATCACATGCAAACACTCGCAAACCTCGGCGGAAACGAGACGCGCGTCCCGTCGTCATGGCAGCCGATTTATTTTGGAAATTTACACTTAACGCGGCCTGAAAGACACGAGGAAACTGCTTCGCAGAGTGCCTTGCCGTTTGTTTTCGCTTGTGGAGAGTTTTCGCATGTCGGACATGCGGTCGTTCCGCTCGATCCTGACGATTGAAAAAAAGGTACAATTATTTACAAAATTTGGAAACGTTATTTTATGGAAGCGGAAGGTTTAATTTTTTCAGAAATATTTAAATGAAAATTATTTAGTCAGACTGCAAATAAAAGGTGCACTGCAGAACACAAACGCAAAACTCGACAAGGGGACACAAGGGGACACAACCGGATCAAAAATAGATATGTATGTAATGGAAAGAGGCAAAAATCGTCGCCAAGGAGGAAAATCTATTCAGGCGGAAGTTCAAAGAAACAGCATTTACACTGAGGAACTATAATGTATTTTCTTAACAAAGCGTCACCATCAAGGATATTTGGAAACTCATACTTTTGGAGGCAACAGACTTGAACTGCGAAAGGGCGGAGCCAGCCAAATGTAAACTTCATGGTTCACTGAACACATACTAGTACATAAGATTAGGTAGTCTTAGTTTTTGTTAGTATTCAGCTGATGACGATTGCAGATACATACGCATTCGAAACGTTGTGAAAAAATAAAAAATAAAGAAAATGGAAGTTCAAAACTCTAACTTACTCTCAAGTTCAACGTTTTCTACCACTTTCAAAAAACAGGAATACGTCATGTTTTATATATTTAGTTGATTTGGAAAGATTTTGCGACTTAGATTTGATAATATTTTTGTAAAAAAACATATAATTTTTTTCAAATTTTTGGGAGCATATTTTTCGTCACAATATGAAATATGGCCGCCCGCTCACCCGTTCGACCAAGCCATTTTTTGGAAACAGGACTCACGGTTTCAGCCTAGCGGTACAGAGCGCTTAGACTCAAATGCTAAATAGCATTAAAAACGGCTGCATTTTAATAAAAATAGCACTAGGGTAAGACAAAAATACCTGCCGCTGCCATGCCATGGAAGCCACTCATATTGTCAGATTTTGTCGATTAGTATGTATAGAAAATCAAGCAACTTGTTCTTTCATACACAGAACAGAAAACATGCTCTATGAAAGAAAAAAAAGACAATATTTTCAATACGTATTGAGTATGATCTGAAAACATTCTAAATATTTTATTGCCAAAAAATTATCAGGAAAATTAAGAAAAAAAAACACCACTGAAAAAACAATGATGCAGCATAAACCATTTTTTTTATACCTTCATCAAAAACATGATTTTAGTAACTGTCTCCAGATAACTAAACATGGCTTTTTTGGTTACCGATGCAAAAAAACTTTTTTTTATCATGGGTGCCAAAAAAAATTTCTGTCCGTTTTCTACCCAAAATTAAAGCGATACAGCGGAAAATAGTAATATTGCAAAATTCTAATTATTCATGCCTAAAAATTAAGCCTTTTCCGCCAGTTTTCACCAAGTATTTACGAAAAAATCATTTAAAAACACCGTCAAAATATCAAACTGTCAAAGATTAAAATGTCGCAACAATGAACGTCACCGAGTAAAAAGGCACAACGCTATGGAAATCATTGTTATTTCATTTACCAGCCGCCTTGATTTATGTTGTAAAGATGGTGCGTTGCTAGAAGTGCTCTTCGTTTGAGATTTTTAATAGTAGTTTTCACAACTAGTGGCTAAAATAGTGCTTTATTTTTACAAGCGTGGGTTTGAATAACGAGCGCAGCGAAGTATTTAAAAACGCGAGTAAAAAAGTACAGTTTAGCCGCGAGTTGTTAAAACTATTTTTTTTAATACCTTTATCAAAAAATCCAAGAAAAACCGGAAAATACTTTTAAATATCTAGAACAAAGAGCACTTCTCGCAACACACCATCTTTACACTATAAATCAAGGCGGCTGGTAAATGAAATAACAACGGTTTCCCTAGCGATGTGCCTTTTTACTCGATGACGTTCATTGTTGCGACATTTAAATTTTTGATAGCTTGATATTTTGACGATGTTTTTCAATCATTTTTTCGTAAATACTTGGTGAAAACTGGTGAGAATAATTAGATTTCTTCAATATTACCATTTTCCGCTATTTCTCTTTAATTTTGAGTAAAAAATGGTTAGAAATTCTTTTTTGCTCCCGTGATCAAAAAAAAAGTTTTTTTTGCATCGGTAACCAAAAAAGCGATGCTTTAGTTATCTGCAGACAGTTACAAAAATCGTGTTTTTGATGAAGGTATAAAAAAAGTATTTTCCTGTATTTCTTAGATTTTTTGATAAAGGTATTAAAAAAAATATTGTTAGCAACTCGCGGCTAAACTGTGTTTTTTTTATTCGCGTTGGTTTCGATACTTCGCTGCGCTTGTTATTTAAACCAACGCTTGTAAAAAAGCACTATTTTAGCCACTAGTTGTGAAAACTAATATTTCAGTTGAGTTTTCCGATCGTCCAATCCCATGAGCCTTAAATGATGAGGAAAAATGTTCCAGGAACCATACTCTATCTAGAAAGAAACGTTTTTAAATTACAAAAAAAATATATCCTTATATTGAGAAGGTCGGTCAACGCATAACCTTTAAAAATGGATTAGCTAAACAATTTTAGCAGCCAAAACTACAGATTAGACGAACTAGCTATTTTAAAGCAAAAGAAAAGCTGTACTGACATTTTTGCAATATTAGGTACTTATTTTGTGCTAATATCTGTTATCATAGCATCAAGATAATTAGTGGTTTTTAAAATTTTTATTTTAAAGAAATAAAACCTACATAATTATGTAATATTTTTCAGTTTTTGTAAATATGTATTTTGCAAAACTGAATCGATATTTATTCCAGTTGCTCGATTTTAATAATTTTTCCAAACAAAAATTTTATATTTTACTCAATTCATATATTCATTAGGAGCATATGACTATGATATATTATAAGTTCGTCTGGAAAAATACAGAGCCAGAAACTCTTCTGGGCACGAGTAGAGTGTATCAGGTATGCGCGGTAGATTCTTCGCCCAATGTTAAATTTAATTTTGCCCAAAAATTAAGTACATCTGTTTGATTCCATACATTCCCACAATAAAGCTCCCGACCCAGTGGTCAAAACTTGTCAAGGCTGGAACCCTTTAGTTCCTCTAGATTTTAAGTTGCAGACTGTTAAATCCAGTAAAATCAGCTAAGAAGTAATTTTTGCTACCTTGTATCTCAAAAAGTAATCCGAACTAAGAGTTCGTACGTAATCAAATAAACTTAATGCTGTATGCGTAAATAAAGTTTTGTTATTTATTTTGATTAATTTTTGAACAATTTTTAATATTAACTTTAACATTGGGTTTAAGAGAAAATCCGAAAACTACCCAAAACTCAAAAAGCTCCACATACAAGATTTTATTGGTTTGCTAGATTAATGTCCATTTGCACCGCATAGATAAAACCAGTTTTAAATTTAAGACGCCGATTTTTATTTGCACCGTATTTTAAAACTGGATTAAAGGGTCGTTAAATCCGGTTTGGTTAACACCTCATTCGGCAAGGCTTAAAAATTCTTAAATCCAGATTTAGCATAAAACATTTTTCCCATTGGTCAGATTTTTAACGGAAAATATCAAATTCAGCTGGTGTTTTGTTTTCATATTTGTTGAGAAGACAATGAATTTTAAAATGGAAGGGCCCAACGATCTGTCACGATCATGTGTTGTGGACGGCAAAAAAACGATTTTCCAAAAGACGCAACGTTAATTTCAAGGCAGTAGCGAAAGTTACGACAGTAGTATCTAGAGTTATGACAGTAGTTTTTGGGATTGGGTTGCTTTTTCTGTATTGTGTAAGGTTTACTGGGGTTGTGTTGTGTTGGGTGGGGCTGGTTTTCTTGTAAAAATGTAAAAAACGAGTTTTTCGCGACTGTCGTAATTTTAGGCACGGTTTAATTTAAAGTAATTTCCTATCCCCCACAGACCATTTACGTAGTTTTTTAAAAAATATATATATCTTGTTATTATTTAGTTTTTTAAAATAATCAATAATTTTTACTGCGAATTCAATATTTTAAGAATACGTAAAATTATGCAAAAAACTTAAAATTATGCAAAATCTGTGAAATGGTTCCGGGAAAATGCTTTAAACTTTCACCGTGCAAATTTTAAATTAAGTAATTGGAAGAAGTGTTTTATTCAAATTCACCCTTAACTTAGCCATTCCATGAACTTATTAACAGCAGGGTAAATCAAGAACCCATGTTTATTTAAAATGAAAACACATTTAAGTTTATATAATATTTACAAACATACATACAAGCAAAATAGGAAGATTGGCAGTGGTAAAACCTTAAACAAAAATAAATCAAAGAGGCCATAATTTGACAGTTGGCGTTTGCTTATACCCGTCATTCATTTATATTTCTGTTGACAAAGCTTCTGGAGTGTTGTGAAATTTTTTACATTATTTTTATCTGTCATAACTAATCTGTTTAGTTTTTGAAATTAACTCTGTGTTTCGGACTTCCATTGTCTATATTTTATTTATACACGACGTTTTGATCAGTACAATCTCTGATCGTCTTCAGGTACAAATTACAATCTATTTGTAAAACTACGTACTTATATACTATGGGAAATTACTCAACCGTGAAGTTTAAAAAGTTGACTCCGCCCAAGGAGGGGCTACCAAATATTTGGAATTTCAACACTTGGTTTACTGAAAATACCCTGATTCTGTCAGCAGCAGCTTCAAGGAATTTTCGTTTCTTCCAGTATGACTCCGTGTGCAAAACCTTTGCTTCTGTCCACACACATTCGTTGTTGTTTTGACCATGCGTGTTCGGCGATTTCGTTGTTTCACCTCTTTGAGTATTCGTCTGTGGTTCCTTAATAATGAATATGCCAATCATGATACTACTTCGTAAATAAGAACAAAATTAACTAATTACGTTTCAGAAAAAATTTTAGCTAACTACAAATGCTAAAAATATTTCATGAAACAATTCCATCCGTTTTTCCTATAAGAATTGGCTTATCACTTTTTAGCGCGGTGTGAAAATTGTAACAAAAACGTTCCAGAAGACAATAAAATGGATAAGACCTTTAATTTATTTGTCGTTAAAGGAGCAGTTCACCAAAATGACTCTAATTTATTTGTTTGTAAAGGGGCAGTTCACCAAAATAACAAGTTGGATTTCAATCGATGGTAAATAAAACTTTTCTATGAAGCCTTGTTAACGAGTTAAAGAAAATCCACACAAAACAAACATGCTCGTACAAACGGTCGGGCAAAAAATCTGAAATTTTTAACGCGAAAATTTCCGTGAGCTTTTTTACGACCTTTTCAGCGAACATTTTGTTGGGACAAATGTTTTAGCAAATTTTTGTAATCTCTTTTGAAAACATATTTTTAAAGAGGATAATAAAAATATTTTTAATTTTTTATCAAAAAAAATCCCGTAGCAAGTGAGTTATCGGAGGTAATATATAAGCTTGGAAATTATGTCATATGCACTATTAATAGTTTAGCATGCAAATGAATATATTTAAATTTTATTCCAAAATTTTTTGGTTTTGTTTTATTAAAACGAAAAATATCCTTCAAAGTAATTACTTTTTTAAATGCAAGTGGATATATTTAGGGGACATATCGGGAGAGTAGTAATTTTTTAGGACCCTGGCGGTTGCGGTGACCTTTGTTTGTTATCATGTAAAATTTAACCAAAACCTCCTCTCACTACTTTACGTTTTTTTTCTATTTCTTGCCCTAAGCACCATAGTACTCTTTTAGCACAGTCTACTAATGCTAGTTATATTACACTCTGCTTTTAGGCACTAGTTAATTAAACAAAATAAAATTAGTGCCATTAATTATTATTTTCTCTATTCTATCTTGTTTTTTATCACGATGAAAGATAGAGGTGATGAATTTTATTTTGACTTTGGACAACCCCAGAGAAGTAACAAAAAACTATAGAAATATGGCCAACCATTCCTGAGCTACCTATGCGGTAATAATTAAATTTACCTACTGTACAAAGCGAGTTGCCGTAAGGTAACTTTACCGCACGCCGCTTGCATTTTTAAAAGCCAGATAGCCAAACTGGCTTGTTGAGAAAAAACGCCTAATTATTAAATATAACGAAATATATATTCCAAAACCAAATAAAGCGTTTTTACTTAACACGGCAGATTTTCGATTTAGTATGATTCTATATTATTATCAATAATTATACTAAATTCTTATATTCTTACTTTACCGCGACTTGCGGTAAAGTAAAACTATAATAATTTCAATTTAAATATAATTTTTATGTATAAATAACGCCGAATAATAAGAAATTCTTATAATTTTACATTACAGTACGCCGCTAGGCTGTAAAGTATAAATATAGAATCTTCGATTTACTACGATTTTTTATTATTATAAATAATTATACTAAATTCTTATGATCCTACTTTACCGCACGGCGTGCAGAAAAGTTACTTTACCGCACGGCGTGCGGTAAAGGAAAACTATATAAAAATTTCAATGTAAATATAATTTTGATGTAAAATAATGCCAAATAATATAAAATTCTATGAAACAAATATGCTTGCATCTCCTTAGCGAGGCTTCGTATAAAAAAAAAAGAATATCACCATTCATTGTAAAAAAAAATGACATCGAATATGCGCAACTGGTCATTATGTTGAACTGTCCCTTTCAGTGAGATTTACCTAAAAGGGTTTAGCCTATTTTAGACAGGTCCTAAGTTTAAGTGAAATTGTTGGTTTTAAACATTTTATACCAACTTCCTTGAGTTTTGGACATAGTTTGATTTATAAGAGTAATTTTAATTATTTGTTTTAGTGAAGAATTATCTTAATACGACCTTTTGTTGAATTTAAGAAGAAAATTTTAATTTAAAGAAAAGTTTTTTTTTACCCTAGAGGGTGATCGCGATTCTTCAAAAACCTGAAAAATCTGACTGAAAAAAAAAATCTGACGATTTGTAACACTAACTGCTTTTTTGCCAGGACTTATTTACTAATATTCCTTAAAATTAGTTTCTTAGTACTGTTTCAGTAAATAAAGAAATGCCAATTTTAATTTTTGTAGGGTGTTTTTGTAAAAAACCCTTTTTTTATTTAAAAATGTATTTTATTAAGCCTTTTTTGTATGTAAAGAAACCTTTAAAACTTTTAACATACAAAACCATAGATAGCCATAGAATATGTTGCTGTCACTATCCAAAAAAGTCACACAAATTCTATTTCTCCTTTTTGCAAAGCGAGAATTTTCTTTTTGGCGTTTATTGTTACGAGTAGTAGCAATTTAGCTCCGCCGTAAAACTTGTCCACCAACGTTTGGAACATTAAATTTACAAAATCTTATTAAAAAATTGACACAGTTTCTCTTACAATTTTAGGATGAATATTAAAGAGGCTGCATTTTTATTTTAAATGAGGCAATAAGTAAAAATTGTCACATTTCAGAATTGTGACGGGGGAGATTTTCTGTCGTTTCTGAAGAATCGCGACCAATATATCAAAACTTACCCTTGTTTATTAATTTTCGCGATTAATTCTCAATGTTATAAAACCATTTCGATATGTATTATAGCATAAAGATTAGAGTAACTTTGTATTTACTTACAAGAGGTTTTTATCTACCGAAAGCATGAAAAAACTTTACAATCACAAACCCATCGCAATCGTAAACCACAAATAAAAATAGTTCATCAAAGAAGGTCATGCAAACAAAAGCAGCTGAAAACAGACCTGAATCCAACTATCATTTACTGATGCGTTCACAAAAGAGTCATGTCGGTTCAACGAACTGGACGGTGCCCGGTTCTCTGGTGGAACATGAGAAAATGGCCATTAGCGAAGTACCGATAAAAACTGCAGCTTGGAGACTTTTGACTGTGATCTTTCATTGAAAGTTCTGTTTGATGATTAAGCTTTTATCTAAACTCAATGTTTTAATTTCAGTTTGTAAATAAATGAATAGGTACAAATGCCTTAGATTTTTTTCATTAGGAACATTTTTTGTGCATAATCAGTGAACTTTACTTATGTTTTTTTTGTCTCGTATTAAATAAGGTAAATTAGTTCTTGTAAAAATGGTTACTTGAGGAAATTATAAACGAATTTATTACCAATTGCCACAAAACAATCCTTTCTAGGGGCTATAAATTTAAACTACCCACCCCCACGAGGTGGTTTAAAAAATCACCAACTGTATAACCTCAAACACAGATAATGAAGCTATTACGTGCCAAATTTTTGATGTATTTACCATTTTCCTTTTTGAAACCCGTCAAAAAAAATTTGTTTTAGGGCATTTTCTCCTAAAATATGGTATATTTTAAGAAAAAAAAGAGCAGTTTTTCAGTGGTATGTTGCAATAACAATACAAAATAATCCATAACTTTGCTTCTTTTAGGTATGGGTAAGTGTTTCTTGAGAATTAGTTTCAAAATTTAGTACCCCTATAGGTGTAAATATTTAGATCTATGGGGGTACTATTTTAGTTCTCAGTAAATCTTACTGTTTAAGATTTACAAACAATACATATAGTGAAAATGCATTGGGGATTGACAAAAGGAGGGACCTGTACTTATTATACTTATCCTACTAGATAACTGACACGTATATGATAAAACTGAAGTTTTCTCATCATTATTTCTTTCCAATATTATTATCTCCCCGTGCGTTTTTACAATTTTCTATTGATTCTAGCTAATTTTCAAAGTTTGCTCAGCCGGCTGTTTAATAAAGTATCTTTTAAGCAAATACATTTAAATAGAAGAATTCCGTGGCTAAACCTTTTTATTTAAAAATTTAATATAGATATTTAAGCACAAAAAGTACCTACCAATAGGGATATATTTTACAGCGTATTTCAGACTTCCTTATGATTGTACTATAATATGTATTATATTCACATCTAAATTATTTTTCGTTTGACATAATTTTCTGATTATGGCTAACTACGTTGATAAAAAATAACCATAAAATATTAAAAAACAAAGTCATATAATTATTCCACATTCCAATTCCCAGCAAGGTTTACAATATTATTTAAGACATTGTCTAAAACAATTAATACAATTAATAAAACTTATAAAGAGAAAAACAAAAAACAAAGAAAAAGGTAAAACAAAACAAGTTTTGACTTTCCGACGTTAATGTAGCAGTGTAAAATTCAGTTATGTAATAGCCGAGTATAACAACGGGTAATAGTATATGCCATTTCACAATATATTTTTTTTACCACTTCTCGAAATTTTTTGTAATTCTCAGTAGCCTTGCAATAATCCGGAAGTTTGTTATACATTTTTATGCTTTCTTTTAATAGAGTAAACTGCATCGGGTTAATGGAAGCGGCACAGTTTTATAATTACAGCTTTTGTAAGATTGAGAAAGAGTTAAGTTCTTGCATATTTTTTAAAAATCAAAAATAAACGAACACGCAAGATTTAATATACTTTTCTTTAAAAATAGAGATTTACATTGGTCTTTAAGATTTTCACCGCAAATATATTTTATAGCCCGCTTTTGAGCAATAATAGATCTTAAGTGTAGCTCTATTAGTTATTTTAGCCAATGTTTAGTACAATTTCGAAAATTTGTGACATAAAAGGTAGGTATTCTAGGGAAGGTGGGGAGGAGGAAGGAAAAATTTTAGTGTATCTTTGTTGGACCACCTTAATCCAACTCAAAGCTCTTTTCAATTGTTTTTTTTATAGTTTTCAGATACTAGCAGGTAAAAACTCAGTTTAGGAGTTCCAGTTCATTACATCTAAAAAAGTTTCCTATTTTAGTCAGACTTATTTTGTTTCATTTAATTTACATAATTCTATTGTGCTTACCTATGTAACTAAATGTATTTATAGCCTAAAATGGAACTAAGAGGATTGATGTTTTTTTCGATACGATCTTAAATTTAACAAAAGTTTTTTGAATATTTGAACGACCACCAGGCTACTATGGCTTCTGTTAAAAAATTCTTTTGTTCGACGATGGTTATTTGATTACAATCTTCTCACATTAAAATTTGGTTTTAACGTCTTAATTATTAAGTTTGTAGATATAGTCATTGTCTAATAGACAAGGATATAGTTAATCGGTTATGTTTTCTTTAGTTAATTAAATTTTGTTATACATGTTTCTTATTCGCATGCATAATGTTTGGCAACAAAAAACTCTCCAAACAAAAATGAGAATTTTACCAACAGAAAAACGATTGAATCTTTGGCCTACTCCACTAGTTCTACCACTGACTGGTTTCAGATAAAGTCCATCCACCAGTCGGGCTTTTTACTATGACGAATCTATAGCAAAAAAAAACAAACTATACAAAATACACCGATGTACTGCAACAATACATTTTGAGTGCGACTTGGAGACTAGACGCAAATACGTGTTTTACCTTTATTAAGAGCTCTTTTTTTATTTATATTTAACTCCACTATGGATATTGGGAATCTATTCCTCATTCTGTTATCTAGTGTTTTGCCGAGCATTTGTCCATGAGTTGTTGATTTGATCGTTCGTATTATTTATCTACATAAACTTACGGCGCACTGAAGAGTCCTAACAAGGATGAAACACGTGTTTGCGTCTAGTCTCCAAGCCGCACCCGGTATGTACACTTGTGTTACTCCGGTGTATTGTATAGTTTGTTTTTTTTTGCTATCGATTCGTCTTATTAAAAAGCCCGACTGGTGGGTAAACTGTGTTTGAAACCAGTTAGTAGTAGAACTAGTGGAGGAGGTCAAAAATCCATTAGTTTTTCTGTTGGCAAAATTCTCTTTTTTATTTATATCTAACTCCACTATGGACATTGGAAATATATTTCTCATTCTGTTAAAAAATCTCTTTTTGCGATATTATAATACGGTGTTTGTGATACGTGTGCGTTTACCGTTTTTTGATGCTTTACCCTACCTTACACAGAAGCTTTTAATATGCCTAATATTTTTTTTTAAATTGTAACGTTGACATAAAAAGTTTTTTTTTATATTATATTTTTATTTTTCATGTACACTTCCCGATACATAAAACGCATACAGCAGAAGTTAGGCACATGGCTATATTTTAAAAATTTTGCTTGCTTATTGTTACCGACTTTTGTAGGTTAACAATATTAGACAACATAAACAAATTTTGTTAAGGAGACTGAAAGTATTTTTACCGATATTTACTTGTTACTTAGTGTTTTGGTTGCTCTTACCAGACAAAAAAAAAAGATAAAACACTTTTAAAACAAAATTTTTATTATAAAAAAAGCAATTCAATTAAATTTTGGCAGAATTAGAAGAAGGTTGGCCTCTTCGTTCTCGATAGGATTGGCATCGGGGTCTTTCCTGGCCATGGCAAAAGTTCCCTGAACCTCTGCTGAGAAATACTGGAAATAATGCAGTGTATATCAGGTAGTTGTCTTGTTTATACATAAAACCATCGTGATATAAAGCGGATATTTACGGAAATATTTTGCATCATGTTCACATAAATCTTCCTTAAATCCTGAAAAGCGCACCATATACCCCCTTCCCGAAATCCAGCTCCACACATTGACAGATGGGTATTCTTCCAGGAAATTAGTGACTTGTTGATCCTGTTGGGGCGTGCTGACTTTGGTCAAGCCAATTCCTTCCTTTCGTCGAGCAGTTCCTTCTTCTTTGTAATTTATTTTTAGTATTTTTAGTCGTACTATATAGTGGACTTGTCCCGTCAATAATGATCGGCGGTCCGAGGGACAGACCAACCTCCATCTAATTTTGCTAAAATGGCAATTTTAAGTTGAATAAGAGTGTGACAACAAAACATGACAATGAGTGGACTTTGACACTTACATAAAAGGTTGCTAAATCGTAAAGGACATATTGCATATAAAAGCCGCGTATGCGTTTTATTGTTCGCGAAGTGTGCCTACAGATACTTTTAGGTTGGCGGGGTTTTTCTTTGACAATAAAACTCATAAATGCAGCCTAATGGTGTATGAAAATGATTCTTCGTTAATAAAAATATTATGTATAAGAAAACACATATATATTTGGGCTCTTTTTCTACACGCGCCCCAATGCATTTAAGAAGTTGACGAACGTTACTTGCGATTTTCTCCCTAAACATTAACTGGACGAGGTGGACCATGCAGAAATGAATGTTAATTTTCTGTATAAGATTATTTTTTAATTATTTTGCTCTTTTGTCTTATATTTTGAGTACAATAGTGGCTTTTTTCCACAAATATAAAATCGATGTAGGGTAAAGCGGTGTAAAAAAGAGACAGTTTATAAAACTTTTGCATTTAGCTGTTTTTTGTAAAATTTAAAATTTTACAAAATACCGTTTGTATAGAGGCTTTTATGATTTCACCGACATTAAATCTGATAAAATCATTAGTCAACACGATTATAAACACAGTAGATCATATTGGAAACATTGATATTGATGGATTTAAACCAGCTTTAGAATCTTGGAAAATAATAACCAATACCCTTATTCAAACCTTTGATTTAAAAACGCAAAAAAGAATGGACTGTTCCAATCACGGAATTAGCAGAAACATAACTTAAAGATGTGAAGGATTAAGCCAGATTAAAAACATCATTTTCCAAACTTTCTTCTTCTTAATAGAGAACTTATTTGAATTGCCATTGGACTTCGCCTAGAACGTCAAATTATTGAGCCCCATATATACCTATGTGGAATTATGGTTGATTACTCAGGAACTCATGGTTTATCATTGCCTTTATAGTAAAGGCCGATTTTCTAGATGCAGTAAAATTATTAAAAAAACACTCATTACAGCAGGGTAACATCCCACTTTAGAACCTAGGGTACTAAACGCTAGAGTGGATGGCAAACGCCAAATGCGGAAAATCTTTGATTTGGGGCGTAACTATCATAGACACTATAGCAGAACTTAAAGAATACATCTTTGGAAAGCAATAAAGCCGCAGATGAAGCAGAAATAAAAAAAAGCATTAATTGCAGAAGGCTGTCTAATTATATTTTTAAGCCATTGGGTTTTGAAAGATTATTATATTTTTATTATATCCAAAATGCTCATTGAAGCAAAAAAAAAACAAAAAAGAAGGTGATTTCCTGTATAGCATAGCTATTCAATGAGGAAACGGAATGAGCGTTTTGAGGACGAAAGAACTTGAGGCAGAGGAGCCCAAAGAAAATTAAGTTCTATTATACATTTTTATAATTGTTTATAAGTCAACCATTAAGGGTACTGAAAAAAAAAATAGAAACTTTGTCTCATTTTTACCCTGATTTCTGAGTAAAAACTGAGATGGAAGTGGGAAAATATGAGACAATGCAATTTCGTACCCTTTTTGAATGCTAATTTTCTTACCAAAAAAAGCAAAAAATATGTTGTAAATTCACTTTTTGGATCATTTTTATCTTTTCCCAGAGATTTTAAAGAAATGTTATAATTTAAAAAAAACGGAATACATTAAATTTAAATAAACTATAAAGTTATAATATATCTCAGCAGACTAACCTTCTAGTCAAACACCAGGCTATTATCACAGAAGAGCAACTACCTTCTGTGCTATTATACACATTTCGAATTTAATCGGGCACGCGCGATTAGATACCATGATGTCACAATCAAAGTTACGGGGATAATTATAAAAGTTTTTCTTTCGCAAAACGTAATGTAATAATATAAAATTATTTATCGCCTGAATATGAGTACATAATTTACAAGCATATATAATCTTAGGAATGTTACAACATGTAGGTATTGTTATTTTGACTGTCTTTTTTACCCAAAATTTCTGGTGTCTCATTTTTACATCATATTACCATACACTATCCACCATTCTTAATTTTTTAAACAAACAACAATTTTCGTATAATTATTTCTATAAAAAGGAGGGAGTCATATTCAACTTTACATAAAAGTTCATAACCTCCTAATTGCAGATTAATCAAGAGCCGTTGCTGATCTGCATTTTATTTTCACAAAATAGATACATGAAGTCGACTGTATAATTATTTCTATAAAAAGGAGGGAGTCATATTCAACTTTACATAAAAGTTCATAACCTCCAAATTGCAGATTAATGAAGAGCCGTCGCTAACCTGCATTTTATTTTCACAAAATGGATACATAAAGTCGATTGCTCTTATAATACTGACTAGGTCTATACGCACCTATAACCGCTTTTATATAAGGGCAGTTTTAAATAAAACCGCTTTTTCGGAGGGTTTATACATCCTTTATTAAATGTCATTAAACGGCAGTGTAAAACGGAAACAATTAAAAAAACTAACTTAACAACAGATTTTTCAACAAAACGAGGCGAGGGTTAGGTATATATTTAGGTTGGAAGAAATGCTCTAAAGCTTTTCTAGGTGTTTATACCGACCCTAAAATCGCGATAAACCGCTTTCTTATATTGCTTTAAAATAAAATCGATTTAGTGCTTAAAACGATTGTAGTGGTGTTTATACGACAAAATTTTCAAAACTTTCTTATTTAAGAGGCCCGCATAAACAAAGTGACTGATAAGGTAATTGACAGCTTGGTAAAAATTTGACACTTTTCGTTCCTTGACACATAGTAAACTGGCGGCACCGATTCTAGGGACTTTTTGGGCCATCTAAAACAACATTTTCTGTGGTTGTGCTTATTTGTTCTGCGGTCCCTTGAATAAACACGGTCTCGTAATTTTTTTGCTCTGCTCACCTGATGACGGCACAAAGATATCAGCCTGCATTCTTTATTCATTTTTGTTGTTGACATTTCGGGTTATGTTAGTTTTGCAGAAGTGTTTGTAATATAAATTGTATTTGATCATCATTTCTTGATATGGTCCAAATTAAGTACCCAACGATAAAATTTATTATTATTACATATATATTATTTTTGTCGTAGGAAGCTACACTTATGCATTATTTTAGTGAAAAGGCTCATCATTAATGAAAAAATCAAAAAAACAAAGTACCTTATAGTTTTAAATTTGCAATAAGATTTTTTGCCTATAGTATTCACAACAAGTCTGGTCTCGGGAATAATAAAATAATCACTCTCCCAAAAATCCGCGGCAAAATAAAAATACAAAAAAATAGCTTCCAAAACAGGAAAAATAACAATAGATCAATTCATGCAGGCCAAAAATAAATTTTGTTTACTTGTACAATAAAAGTTATAATACAAGATAAAAAGAATAAATAGCCGTGGCATCAATCATTTAAACAAAAAAAAAGAAAAAAGAAAAATCTGAAAATTTAATTTAATTTGTCAAGCCTTCTTAAAGTTTTTAAATGGCGGACAAAAATCAGCTGCTATCTTTGTGTAGTCATCAGTTCGAAGAGTGGGGCAAAATTACTAGACCGTATCTATTCTACAGACCGTGTATTTGTTCGGCTGTGCACTAAGTAGAAAGAGGTGACAAACTTTATTAGGCACTGCCTTTGTGCTTATTTCTAACCTAAAATGTTTATTTTTTATTTTCATTTTCAGAATGTTTTTGAAAACTTGTGAAAACATTGTGCAATATTCGTTATTAACAGTATTACAACAGATGAAATAAAGCTCGCTATCAGACAGATGACAGCGCGTTATTTTTAACATTTCTGGGGTTCCCAAAATCTCCTTAAAATGTGTATCACTATCCTGTCAAATTTGATGTTATTTTCACTAGCCCAAAATTTTCTACTGACCGCACTGATTTGTTTTCAAGCCTTAGTTCTTGGTCCAAAAGAGCGCAGTAATCGCTTATAAAAATTAATTGATTTTTGTTAATATTGTAAAATCATCACGTGACTTGAAAAATGTCGAACAGGAATAAAGTGATATTGATCAGCGTAAACATGAAACATACCGAAATATTTTTGTATCTTATGTATTTATCTGTAAAAAAACAGAGACAACAAAGATTTCCGCTGGAATACAGATGAGCCGAACTCTCCAGCAGGACATGCCAGGACGATCCTTCGTCCTTCATGCACTATCGACTCCAAGTCTCCGGCTATTCGTAGCCTCTCTAGGTGCTTGTTGAGGCAACAGTTTCCTGTTACTGTGGTCTCACATCCTTCCTGCCTAAGTGGAACAAGGACTTTGAGCAGGTGCTCTTCAGTCAGCTCTGTTTCAGTTGGACTGTCCATGCTGACCACAATTTTGACCTGGAGCTTCCTAAGCTCTTCTTCTTCTACATCAGTGCCGTGTGTAGGCGCCCCAGATGCGTTTGTAGTGTGTCCAATGGGTACTTTTGCAGTTCCATGTTGGGCTTCTTGTGTTGAAGAAGAGCTACTGGGTCCTTGAACAGTTCCTTGCTTATCCTTATCTTTAGAGGTTCCACTGGGTACCTGTTCGGTTCCCTGTGTTACCTCCTAGTTGTCGGAGGGTGCTTCTGGAGTTCCCTCACAGACGAGTAAATCGGATAGAATTACCTCCCCAGCACATTGGGGAGGGGGCTATATTTTTATTGTGGTCCCTCATCCACGCGGCTCTCACACCCGTCCCCAATCCAACACTCAGAAAAGTCGAGTGCGAGCCGAGTTGGGTTCACCTAAGCGCTCCCTATCTCTGGCACACCGACCCCAAAGAGCTCTGTCCAGGTGGGGTGCGGTATAACGTTCCCCAACCAGATTTAGTCACCGACTTATTCAGTCGGGTCCACCCTCGCGGCTTGGAAGCACCTATTGAGAATTACCCAAATGAGATTCAGAGAAGGGAGTTCTGGGTCCTCTTGGGCGGGTTAATGCTTGTACCTTGCTAATCGAATCCAACACAAGCAAAGGACTCGAATACAATACAATCTCTGCGGTCTAGCATTGAACTTTTCCAATAAATGTCACGTTTTTAGCATGTATGACGTTCAGACCAGACGCAAGTTTACGTTCTATAACGTCTGCTCTCTAATGCTAGAGTTGCCAAAGAGAGTCAAGCAAGGTAAAAATAAATGGTAATAAAATGTCCAATCCGACAAATTCCTCGTTTACCGCTAGGCAATTCGTACGTATCATGACCAACTTAATTTTAAACTGTCTATTGTTTGTTAAAAAAAGCGGACAGATAAGGATTCCTACCGAAAGACTTTTAAAGCTGCACTTACATTGAAATTCGTACTACAGTCGAATTTTACGTTTAAAAGTTTACCACATACATTGGTAAAATTTAGGTTATGAATTTTCGATGTTAATAAAATGGATGTTTTTCAAAAAATTTTTTAATTGAGTATTTTAAGTACCATAGTCTAACCTATAAAATTATAAAAAGCAACTAGCAAACAGTTACAGACTAAATTCGAAGTTGACTTTGAAGTCGACTTTGAATTGATTCCAATTACTACGTTTATACCATATATATATATATGAGGTTAAATGTAGGCCTTTCCCAGGCCAAACTTGTAAGCAAGATCTAAAATCTAGCAGGCCATGGAGCCGTCTTAGCTCCGCGCCTATGTACATGAGCGAAAATTTTACGAGGCGGTCGGTTTCGCGACCTTCGTCTTCGCCCTTCGGTCGAGACGCCATTTTTGTTGATTTGTTTTGATCTCACATAGTCGTTTTCCGCGTTTTCATTTATGCAAATTTTTTTATTGTGATATTCTGAATCTGTGGTTACGCGAAAATTTTTAGGAATTATAATAAAAACTGTTTATATCTTGGAGCTTAAGATGTCACCGCATAAAAAGACGTGCTGTGTTTTGATGCCGCCAAACAACAAAAGTGAAGTTCCACAGGTTGGTAGCTATTTTTTCTTATAATCTGAAGAAAAAAATGTGAAAATATCTAAAAATTATTTCTATTAATATGTTTATTTATTCAAAAAATAGAAAAGACTGATTTTCTAAAAACGTAAACAAATAGAAAAATTTTGACAACTGCACAACTGTCTTTCTGGATTTTGGTTGGTTAACCGATGACGGTGGCCGAGCATGTGCAGAACCGCTAAGCTTTGACGCCAGAAAGATACAATAAGAGTCATAAAAGAGTAAAAGAGAAAGGTATAGGCATATATATAGTACATCATGCTTACAAAGTTGTGCACGCCGAAAGCATTGCAAGGGCGTATATTTAAGCTGATGCATATATGGTTTATACGCACCTAAAAGCGTCTTTATATAAGGACGGGTTTGAATAAAATCGCTTTCTCCGAGGGTTTAAAAGTCCTTCATTAAATGTCGTTAAATATGTCAGTTTAAAGAAGAAACAAATAAAATAACATTAACAAGAGATTTTGAGAGAAAACCAGGCTTGAGTATTTCTTTAGGTCGGAAGAAGGGCACTTAAGCCTTTTTAAAGTGTTTATAACGACCCTCAAATGTTAATTAAGTGCTTAAATCGGATTTAGTGGTGTTTATTACGACATAATTTTCAAACTGTCCTTATATAAAAGCGCTTTAAGAGACCTCTATAAATAAAGTAAATCTAAAGGGTAACAAGCTTTTGCCTTAAACCAAACTGTCAAAAATGGGGATCGAATTGCAATGTAAATGTAGCTTAATATTTGAAACGTGCCCCAAATTTTCAATAGCGTCTAATTTAAACGAACCAATATAAATTTAGTTTAATAACTTTTGTCGACTCGAACTGCTAGTGGTTATCGTTAGTGGTTATCGTTAAGCACAACCACAATGGTTGCCAAAATTTTAGTTAAAACAAAAACTATCTTATGTCCGTATTGCTTGTGAAACTAATATAAAAATTAAGGCAATACATGATATATCCAAAATTTTTCTTTACCGCTTATAATTTATCCAAATTAATGAACAAATTATTATTGAACCTAATAAACATTTGTCAAAAAAATTGAACTCCATCCAACTAAAAGTGATGCGGCTAATCCCACGAATGAGGCTAATTTTTCTAAGTAGTCTTATCGAGAGGGGTCATCTCAGACCAACTCTTGCAACAACAAACATTATTCATCCAAAATTACCAACACAACACGCATGACACTGCGGAAAATCATAGCTGCTTAATGGACCAGTCATGCCTAATCGTTTTATCAGATGGATAGTAATCTAATAGATGCTTGGGAGAAAAAAAAGTTGCAAGTAAGTCGTTGACTATATTTTGTGAAAAACGATATAGTATGAGCTAAGGTCACTGACAAAAAAACATGAATATCTACTCTTAAAAGAGGTATACACACAAAAAATCGAGCGTCAGTTTCATACATACATTTATAAATTTTATTTAAACGCCTATGGTTTATCAAACCAGGAATTTATTAGACCGTATTTAATAAAAATATTCCTCGCAAGAACGATTCGTCATAGAAACTGCAATTCGTCAAACCAATTTTTTATCCGAACCTTATTTCATCGAAAGCATTCAATAACAAATTCGATATTTAACAGCCCCGTTTTTAATCGAACCATTGTTCATCAAACTCATTAAATGTCAAACTTGTAATTTGTAATACCCATTTTTAACAAAAATTAAAAAATACTTACATGAACTGGAGGCGTAAACGAGGGTATAGGAAAACTTGGACATTCGTTTTAAAATTCAATTACGTTTTTGTCCGTTGACTTTTAATTCTTTATTTTGATTTAATAAAAAGGCAAAATGTTCTTTTTTTACATTTTGTCCAGAAATTTCACATAGGTTAAAAATTCAATAAAGTTAGAAGTATAATTTTAGAAATATATATTTAATAATTATAGTAGTATCAGTGAACATTGCTTGTTCGGTGGTAGTATAGTAACAAAATATTCACCTGTCTTTGATAGTAAGTAATGTGGACAAAGCTCGTTTTACATAAGCATAAGAAAATGTTTCTTTTGGATATACAGGGTGAGGGTTTTTCGCCAGTTCAGAAATTGTTTTTTTTATTATATAAAAATAAACACAAATAATTTTCGCGTTATTCAGCTAACAATTTTAAGATTTGTTTGCTTTACTCTAATAAATATCACAATTTAAAAGTGTTTCGGTATAGGGTGCTACATTTTAATGACCATAACTCTTGTATCTATTTATATGTGAGGTAGAAAAAAGTTATGAATAGAAAGCTTTTACAACTTCTAAGGCGCCTAAAAAATATTTTTCTAAAAAAGGCAAGTGTCATTCTAAATGTCAAATTTAGACAGCAACTTCTCTATATGTAAAACTCTATGTATTTTAATGCATTTTAAAATATCAGGGTTTTTCTGATTTTGAAAATGTATAACTAATTATATGCACCTGTATAATTAATTTTAAACGATATGGAGTTTTTTCACTTTGACTTACAACTTTATGGGCTTTAGTTATAGGTTATCTTTGCAAAACGGATAAATCATATTGTAAATCATAGCCAACTAAGTGAAAAAACTGTGTAACCCAAGGTATTAAACGCTTATTATTACAAGGCGGGGTCAATTCCTACAAACTATTAGTGTACAAAGTAACTGTTTAAAAATAATTGAGTTTTAATACATCTTAGTGGCATAAAAAGACTTTTTCTTTTAATAAAATTGGTGCAGAGTAACTGAAAGTTAGGCGGATCCAGTAAAAGTAGAGAAAATACAATTTTTGTTAAAAATAATGATTTATGGCGAGTAGTTGACTAAAGGGGGAGGGGGAGGTTTAGACTTCCAAAGTAGAATATATAAGTTTTTTAATTTAAGTAAATTTTAGACAAAAAGTTTATTTTTTTCTAAATAATTATGTTTTAAACTAATTTACACACCTAAGCAGATTTGCACACTTAATTTATTACACGATTGTTTCGAGGGGTCGCAGGTGGTCGCAGCCAATCTTTATGGATTTTATTTAGATAGGTGTGGTCTCATTAAAATACATATCTTCAGGTCTTTTTTTTAAGTCAAAAAAACTTAAAAATTTGCAAATAACAATCATTGGTATACCACAAAGCGGGAATCATAAGCTCGTTACAAATAATATTTTGTCGTATTGAACTAATATTGCTTTTAACTCATAAATATATTATTTTGGTCTACAGTATAGACAACCAAAAGCGTTACATGGTGTTTTCTAAAAAAAACAATATGTTTTCAATACAAAAATATAATATTGGTTACATAAAATCATACTTTTGAAAAATCGTCAATGTCCGTCCATTTACATTGCCTCGATCCACTGTGCGGCGTTTCGATGCATTTGTCGTTTTATAAAAGTATTCACAGGTAGTGTTCAATACTTTGCACATAGATCTCGCCACCTTCATGTACGCCTCCGGTTTGACGAAATACGGTTTTGATAAATAATGGTTTGACAAATTCCAGGTTTTATTAAAAATTGGTTTTACAAATTACGAGTTTGATGTTGAATAGGTTTGATGAAATAAGGTTCGGATAAAAAATTGGTTTCACGAATTGCAGGTTCTATAGTAAATGATTTTATGATTGAACTTTCTTTTATTCAGCGGGTTTGATTTTGCACATTTTGATAAACCGTGGGCGTCCTTTTATTTTACTCAACGGTGCTCGTTAGCGAAATATTAACGTTTGTGGGTCATGCGACGTTACACTAGGTTCGTCAGACTTTTTATTTAAAAAATGGTAATGAGAGACATGCATCATTAATTTTGACCTTTTTGTAACTGCCATATCTGAAAGGTGCTACCAAAATTTATTTATTTTCTTGACAGTTTACACGAAGCTGCATTTACATTGGATTTCAAGCCGACGCGTGACGGTTGTTGATTAAAGCGTGTTTAGATAACCGCGGAATATTCCGTGTATGCCTTGCGCAAGTGCAAAATATTAAAACATTTTTTTTAAATTTTAGTATAAAAATATAAAAAAAAATTAAACGGAGACGAACTTGGGTCAAAACGGTACTCTAAATACGCCATTAGAAAACGTCTAGAAACAGACGACGATCTATACGATTTAAAAGTTCATTAAAGAGATCTTTTCCCTTTTTTTTAAAGGCCTATTTGGCACACCACGAATAAGCGAAACTGAACTAGTCTTATTTGATTACTAATGATGTAATTACTTTACATGGTGTAGGGCAGAGACAGCTGTTTTTATCTATATTCCAAAGCCTTGGTTTCAAAAAATGCAGCACGTGAAGGGACATCGATTTGTAGTACCTAGTTTTAAATACAGAAACGTTTTTTGTAGCAGGTAGGGAGAGCCTTGGTTCTGAACTAAACGCTTTGAGGACATATCCATAAAATTATGTAACAAAATTTGTTGACTTTGTTGTAGTTTTATTTATATTATGCCTTTAGCGTGTAGTATAAATATAAGTTTGTACCTTTTATGTTCAAAATCAAAAAAAACAAAAATTGTAGAGTAGATACCTACTTAAGAAATCTTTTTTAAAGAACACATTGAGCAAAAAAAAATGTAACATATATAATAAAAAAGTAGTGAAAACAAGAAGTAAGGCTAAAAAATAAAATAAAAAAAAAACATAGAAATAGATCATTCAAATTAATTTTAAAAAATTGATAAGCTATTATAAAAGTTATAAAAAACAGACAAGAAGCGTTAAGTCTTAGAAAGTTTAAAAAAGTGCTTAGACCAGCGTGCCACCTATAAAAAGAATAATACGAGACGGCAAACAATAAATTACATCAAATAAACTTATTATCTAAAAAATACTTATATTCGTCGACAGTGTAAAAACAGCGAAATAGTAGGTTTTTTATTTTTTGTTTAAAAGATGGCAATGAAGTGCACATTTGTGCGAATATGCTTAGCATGTGCACAAAAGAATATTTTTATTCGAAATATACTTATCATACTCTACGTTCTTGATTGTATATAATGAGCCCATGATATATATATATATATATATATATAGCTAACAAAAAAGATATTGAGTACATTGAGCGCATATACTTAGCATGTTAATGTTCTTTTATTACTATGTGAGATAGCCGACAGTTGCACATCAAAATATGCAAAAAAGAATAAAAGCTGAATTAAAAAATAAAATGGTCATCAGAATACCACATGACTTATATGACTTATATCTCGCGAACGACGTAACTCTGAGTTACATAAAATACATCGTTCTGCTCGTGCAATATGTTGCTATGCACCTATGTAAGAATTTAAAAAATTGACAAATTTGTACATATATGAGTCCTTCCAATTAATAATTTATTAAAAAAACCAGTCTGGACTAAAAACAAACTCTTGAGTACCCAAATCATTAAAAAAATATTCCGTGACAAGGCAGATTTACTGCCGATTTTTTTTTAATTATATAAAAAATGAACACAAAAGCCGCGTGAAATAGTATGTTATGCTTTTTAGGGACAGCAGATCCCTCGGGCAAAATTTTCGAGTAATTTATGGTTGCGTTTGGGTTATAGATTTTATTGCCCTCTTTATCGGAGTGTATAAGATAAATAAGGAGATTACATCACTCCGTGTTTTTGAAATCAATCCCGTGTCATATTTCAAATGAGTCAAACATCTGCTGAAAGCATTTAAAGGTTGGCGGTCCCACCCAAAGGGCAAAATGTTTTTTTACCTGTCATATCTTTATAATGAAAATTTGATGGTATAAAATACGCGATAGGGCAGCAACGCAACCCCTATGTATAGCCATAGATATAAAATAATTCATAGGAATAGGAAAAGCATTTTAAAAAAAAATAACAATATATTAGTTGAATATTACGGTTTTGATCAAGTAAAGTTATTAACAAAAAGCTAAAAGATTAAAGCATTTTATTAAGATCATTTAACATCAATAAAATACATGCGACCGGTTAAAAGAAAACAAGAGGAGTTAAAATTATTAAACTTGCTTATTAGCTAATTATTTCAAATAAAAAATATAACATTACTAACATCCAGTCATTTAAAAAAAGTAATTTATTGATTAATATTAAAAGCATTAAAAAAGTAAGGGGACCCATATTTATAGATTAAAATTTAAAAAGCAAGAATTATATTCTACAGTTTATCCTTTTAGCTGTGGTTTCATCAAGCACCTGTTTTTTTTCCGAATCTATAGTCTGACTCACATTGATGAGTAGAGTGTGAAATTTCAATAATGGATCCTGTAGGTAATTAAACGTATCTTTACACGCCGCCCCTAAAATTACTAAAGGTGCATCAGGTACTTTTTCCTTCGCCATCACGTAAAAACGCGAGCCACACGGAACAGTTGGTAAACCTATACGATCTGGCCATTACGGTTTTAGAAGACCGTTTTATTATTACAAAGCGTCAAATGTATAATAAATAATATATTTTTACCGAACATGCGTAATTTACTTGCTAATGGGTTATGGCAATTTAATCATACCTATTAGGAAAATTAATAGCCGAATGGTGGCAGAAAATTTGAAGCAATGCAAGGACCTTACAAGAACATAGTCAACATTACCGAAGCAAGGTTCAATAGAAAAACTTCCAAATTGTCCTAATAAATAACCAAGAAATGATTCGTAATAAATATTTAAAGGTCGCCGTGCATAGGTATTGGTGGTTGCCGCCAAATTTCTTAATTCTTTAAAATCCTTCAATACCCGGTGGTATCTAATAAAATAGCGAAATTTTGACAATTTTTACAGCCGCTGTGGTAGTGTTTAACAACCACTACCACTACCACTCATCAATTTTACCAGGGTTTTTGGAACACATTAAAAACTGTACCTTGCACAAAAATTTAGAGATGAGAAAAAATAAAAAACTTGACTTAATTTTACAAAATAAGTTGTATATGTTGGAACCTGGTATTATTTTATTATTTTAAAAATTAAATGCCCCAAAATTCTCTAAAATTAAACAGAAAAATAACCACAACCACAACGAAATGGATTCGTATCTTACGGCCGTGGTAGTGGTTAATTACCACAACGGAGACGCAGTAATTACCACAATCACTACGAAGTGTCAAATAAGCATTACAAAATATCCCTAAGTGGCGTAGCCAGGGTGGTTTTGGGGGTTAAACCCCCCCAGAAGGTCCAACCCAATCTACAGTAAATTAATCATGATCAGGGGTCCCAAGGAGAGCTTTTTTGATCCTTTGCTCCGGTTTGTGACGTGTGTTTGGTGTGATGTCTAAAATTTTAAAAATTTTGCCTGCGGCGCTATGACGTCATTAATTGTTACAATTTTAGTTTTATTCTAAGGAATTTTTATCATCAGCATTCACAACGTGTAACAAATGGCAGTATAATTTTTCTTAAAATTTTCGTCTGCGGCGCATTTATGATTTGGCAACAAATCTATTTATACCACCGCAACCCACCCCTTCTTGGCATCTAACTCAATCTACTTTTTTAAAAATATTTTAGAAAAAAACCTAATAGATCAAAATTTTTAAACAATTTTTTGTTTTTTTTCTTGTCAAAATTTTTGCCCGCGCCGCTATACCAATATTAAATATTTTTACAATTTTGTTTATTTTGAAGCAATTTTTTGTCAACAACATTTGAAACGCGTAAAAAATTGCATTTTAATGTAATATTTTCAAAATTTCTGCCTGCGGCGCATTTAAGGGTTAATTTTGAAAAAATCTGCAAATGGGTCTAGAAGAGACTTGCTTTTAAAATAAGTATCTTTATTGCATATACACTAACTCAACATCTATTAAACCGCCCTTCTCTCCTCCCTTCGGTTCAAGAGCTCAAGCAATAGGCACCTACCTAATTTTTAAAAATTTGCAATAGGTAGGTAGTTGATTTTTATTAAATGATAAAACCCCCCCAGAGTCGATTTTTGGCTACGCCACTGCTAACAGCAGGAATTCTTAGCAAAGGATATAAAGTTCGATTAGTAGTAACGGATCAGTGCAGATTCAATATACATATTAAAACAATTTGTTGTAACCTGTGCTTTGTCAGGCTAAAGTCCTGGAATCAACTCTAATAAAATGTATTCTACTCAAGCTTTGTGAGCAAAAATTCCGGATTTTAGCAAAACGTTATGGCATGAAAAAAGGTCTAAAAAAATAAGTAATAAATAGAAACAATAAATAGCCCAAGCAACATTCGTAGTAAATTTTAATAGTGCCATTACCAAAAGTGAGTTAAAGCGTAGTTCTATTGCCTACAAAGATTTGTTTATAGAAAAGGTATCCGTAGTAATTTATTAAGGGATGGGAATTTATCGAAAATCATGCCGCAGATTTTTTGCCGTAGAAAATGCTCGAGGGGCCCTAAAGCGGTTTCTTTATGGAAAAAATCTAGGAATGATTTTGTTATTATTTTATTATCCCGAAATAAATTTTTAAGATTATTTACCAAATTATAAAATGAACAACACAACAACAAACCAAAATGTTAAAATTGGCTATTTATATATCTTCAAACGACACATAGACAATAAAAACTTGAAAGACGTGTGATTTTGAGTTTTGAACAAGGCAATTATCGGTTTTGACAAGGGAGATTTTCACTTGAGCGGAAAATTTTCTGTAATAATTTATTAAGGTATGGGGAAATTTTCAAAAATTATGTCGAAGATTTTTTGCCGTGGAAACCGCTCCAGGGCTCACCCGTAGGGGTTTCCTCATGGCAAAAAAATCTAAGAATGATTTTCTGAAGATTTGATTTAAGTATTAAATTAAAAAACGAACAACACAACAACAAACAAACTATTTATACATCATCAAACAAGACATCGACAATAACAACCTGTTGGTACAGATGTGTGATTTTGAGTTTTGAAGCGGGCAATTATCAATTTGATTTTCGGTTTTGATAAAGGAGATTTTAACCTGAGAGGGAAATTTTCGCTGAATAACCAGGTGAAAATCTACCTGCTTTTATAATGTATGAGGTAAATAATCGCTGAATAATCAGGTGAAATACGCTTTTATAATGTTTTATAATGGTAAATAATCATTAATATCACTCGGTGTGGTCGTCATTACGGTTAAAAAATTACCAGGAAGTTGGGAAAATATAAAGTTGAACGCGAAAATAATATGGCCTACAATAGAACAAAATAATATTATGACAGGCATGTAATGACTCCACAATCCTGGGCTTACTTTAAACTTGTTACGTTTACTTTCTTTAATATTACTTTTCCGAGGTTACGGCTCTACTAACGTTATAGTCGACTTACCGAGGAATAACTTTTATTTCTTTTTTTTTATTTTTTATTTTGGTTGACAACTTTGACACCTTGTGAGATGACGTAGCCGTGACTAAGCTTAATCTTCTTTGATAACCTCACTAATTTTGAAGCAAAAGATTAACCCAGATTCAATCTGCGGTTAAATCTGATATTTACCATAAGTCAAACAGCAAATCGGTGACATCACAATTTCCCCTCCAAAGACGCCATGTTGTTTTAAATTAAATAACTTACAATACTAATTTAAATGTTCACTGAGAAAAATATCCATTAATCCTAAGTAAGAATTCATTAGCCCTAAGTAGAAACTTCATTTAAATATGAGACAAGTGAACTGTCTACTTACCGTAAGTTTTCTCACCTACTGAAGGTTATAAAATAGCATATTAACCATAAGTAAAGTCACTTACCGAAAGTGAAGTATCTACTAATCGTTAGTAAATCTATAGTAGCGCAAAACCAGAATAACTCCTAAAATATGGCTTTGATTAAAATAAAAAATATATTTTTAAGCTCTAAAAACGATTTCCTATCCCAATACACTCTAAGAAAAAAATTAGAAACAAATAATAAAAAAATAGTGCGACGCACCGACGGAGTTCGAACCGACAACCTACAGGTTGATAGATCCATGCTTTATCCACTGTACCATGCGCTTATAAAGAAATGGGTTGAAACCGCGGAAAATAAACGTTTTGGCGGATTCTGGTTGGCCGACTGAAAAGTGAATTTTCGCGTTTGGTGGAAATATATGGACAAGCATCTATAAACCAGAGTTACCGGGTTCGTTTCCAGTCATCGATTTTTTTATTAACTTATTTCCATCATGTTCGTCCTATGAATAGAACAATGATCGTTGCAATGAATATATTTTTAATAGAAAAATTCACTAACCGTAAATGAAGGGAAAGTTAAGTGACTTGTTGCATATTGGTAAATAGAAAGATCAGTAGGGATTAAAAAACTAGTAGAAAAATTCACTAACCCTAAGTGAAGGGAAAGTTAAGTGACTTGTCGCATATTGGTAAGTAGATGAATCACTAAGGGTTAACAAACTCGGGTCTAAGTAGGTCGTTTTACTTGCAGCTACTAAATTCATCACTTGGGGCCAATAGAAACTTCTCTTACCACTAATTAAAAAAGCGAAGAAGACAGGTGTTGTACTTAGTTCTAAAAGTCAAGGAATAAACTAAGTAGTAAATAAATAAAACAGACAAAAACCAGAAAAATTTTAATTCTGAAGTTCAGAACTTCAAATAATAGCTAAGTTTTTGTAAAATTTGCCTAATACTCTGGCTAAAATGCGCGTTTCTTTTAATAAAAAACTTCAAGTTTTAATCAGTAAAGTGCATTCAATTTAAAAATTTAAGGTGCGGTAAAATTAGAAAAGTGTTGCAAGTAATAATTAAATCCAAGAGTAAAGCCCCGACGCGTTTTGAGCATACTGACTTATTATCAAGGGGGGTCGATAAAAAATCTAAAAATAAAAAGGACGCGTAGTACGTTAAACTTAAACAAAACATTCACAAACAAAACTTTTTAAAAGTTGAGTGAAGTCTCCAGATTGAAGATTATTCATATTAAGACGGCAAGGAAAATTCCTATTAATTCTTCACAAATTTTATTTGAAATCCCCGACCGGTTTCAATTTCTGGATAACAAACAAAATGCGGTATATAACACAGTAACATAGACACGTTTTAAAAACCTAAACATTTAGGTGTTAAAAACAAAACAAAACTGAATGCGAATCAATTGGTATCGTCGACAGAGTAATGCTTGTGTTAAAAAAAAGCAAAACTTTTTTATATAGGCGCGACATTTATAAATAAAATAGAATAAACAACTACAATATTCAAGTCTGGCAATCTCAATATTCTCAAGAGCATTAAGTTTAGAGCCATTTGAGATTTTGTGTAAAATATTTAGGTTGTTTTTTATCTCAAAGTTATGGTACTGCACCCTCAGATGTAGACCAAAAGCTGATTTATTATTGTTAGGAGATCTGAGGGTAGTGAAATGTTCACTACCACTAAAATAGGCAGAAGTTTAGTGAACATCTCACCACCCTTAGATCTCCTAACAATAATAAATCAGCTTTTGGTCTACATTTGAGGGAGCAGTCACATAACTTCTATATAAAAAACAACCTAAATATTTTTTACAAAATCTCAAAAGGCTCTAAATTTAATGCTCTTGAGAATATATATTTTTTTTAATTTGTCTTGGTCCCTACTTTTGGATCTGGTTCCTCTTGGCTTTTTTAAAGGTGATTGAATTTAGTTGTAATATTTTTTTTTCCTTTTTAATATCCCAGTTTTCTCAATTTGATTTTTAAAACCCTCACATAAAAATGAGCATTTTATTGTGGTTGTTTAGTCTACTTTATTTCTAAATATCGCGCCTATATAAAAAAGTTTTGTTTTTTTTATTACAAGCAGTACTCTGCCGATGATAGTAATAAACTAAATGTTTAAATTTTAATAGTCCTGTAATGTTAAGAAATTTCTGTTTTTAAAATGTGTCTATATTACTATGTTATATACCGTACTTTGTAAATGTGTTAGCTAGGTTTTTTTTTAAAATTAATTATTTTTAGCATGTTTTTATTTCGGTTTTACTTTGACAGATTTGTGATCGAACTCCCCCCTTGGCAATGACGTTTTAGTCGAAACCGTTTGGGGATTTCAAATAAAATTTGTGAAGAATTAATAGGACTTTTCCTTGTCGTCTCAATAAAACTTTTTATGTATATAAAACATTACTTACTTAAGCCGAATATATTTCGACCATCTTAAAAGCCAGAAAAATAACTATTATTTCATGTACAATTCAACTCATGATTTTGAATTCAATTTTGAAAAATTTATATTTTTCGGCATGCTTTAACATTTGTCAACAACAGCTGTTTTGCTATAATGGTAGTTCATCGGAACCGAGGAAAAAGGAGCTTACAGAAAATTGGGTATTGGCGGCTTTCAAAGAGGGTGGTTATGTAAACAGATTTTTTTATGGTTACTGGTGAGATTTCTGGTTGAGGGAAGTGTCTATGAAGAGATATTCGGATTAAGTAAGTAATGTTTTATATAAATAAAACGTTTTGTTTGTGAAAATTTAGTTTAAGTTTAACGTACTACATGTCCTCTTTATTTTTAGTTTTTTTTATCGACCCCCTTGACAATGAGCCAGTGTGCTCGAAAAGCGTCGGTGCTTTACTTTAGTTTATGTAACTTTCGATGAATTAAGAAGCTTTTGTGAAAAATTTTGGATTTAATTATTACTTCCAATATGATCTCTCTTGACTACGGATAATTCAAGAACCTTCATTAGAAATGAAAAGTGGTTTTAAAAATAGTACTATTAGGTATTACTAAACATAATTTATGCTCCTGTATGTCGTCACCTATTTTATGAGGTGTGTGTTATGAGAAAATATAATTAGTTATAATCCCAGAAACAGAAAACCTAACAGCAATAAATATTACTTTATATGGTAACTAGGACATTAGGATAATGCGGCCATATACTTACTGCCCGCAAAAACATAGTGACTATATGGTAATACGATCGCAGTGTAGTTGTAAAACCGTCGTAATGCATTCCCAAAAACGGTGAATACGTCATGGTGTAGTAGTAGTAAAACCATAGTCGTAACATGACGCCACAACTCTATTAGTGATAAAGTGTGGAGATAGCGACCTCGCGGTGACTGATTTTATTGCTTGGGGGCGGTGCAGATATTGGTTACTTCCAAATAAACAGCGATAAAACTTAAGATATTTTTACAATCGAACAAATTAAAAATGAAAAGAACCTAACCCAAAATACCATTAGAAATTATAAAGTAATGGTATGGGGTATAGAAAGTACTTGGTTAATTCTAATAAACAATTTATTTTTTGGTATAAAAAGCAGACTTTAAAAGTTTTGTGTATTTTGCTGCACCCGGATATTCCTTGGCTCGGATATTTTATTAACGTTGTTAAAAAGTCATCAAAGGGTGCAATTTAGTCGGAGTTTTTTGTCGCTAAAGGTGGGATAATTGGGCTCAAAATCTGTAATTTTCAGCACAGTTACCTTGCCGTTTTTTTTTTAAATGTATTATATATGTACTTAGGAAATAATTAAAAAAGATGATTTATTACAGGAAAGTTAGAGGATGAGTTGTAAATACTAAGAGATGGATTCGGTGTTACCACTGGATTTTCACAAGTTACATTAACTTTTTTTTGCAACTTTACCAGAGCCGCGTTCTAAAATTCCATCGTTATAGCATTTTGATAAGGCTTTACTGACTTGTCATATAAATAAGAGATAGCAACAAGAGCGACACGACATTAAGTACGACGGGAGTCTGAGCTTTATAGAAAAGGCCGCATAGAAGGGATCAAATATTCAAGATCTTGAATCCATAGTTCAATAACTGGTTGGAAACCGGTGGTATAAAGCTTCAATAATTAGGTAAGGACAAAAGTAACTGTGGCATATGATTTTGGGCGCGAAACTTAAAGACTGATCGAAGATAGACGCATGTTTCAAAATAATTTGTCTTCTTATTATTAATCGTCAATTTTGTTTATGTAATAGCTAAACAAGGTTATTGGTGCAATGGAGATTACAAAAATATAAGGAAATGCTTTATTTGTTACCTATTTAAATTAGTACGTTAATAAAAAAAAGCGTGACGGCTAACTCGAACGCAGCTCAGATAACCTATTGGTGTTTATTAAAATTCGTAATAATAAGGGTCTTTCTTGTACCCCAAATTGCATTGGACGAGCCCTAAAGAGATGGTGGGCTTTATAGTGCTTTAAGAACTAACGAAAAGATAATTTTACAATTTTGACAGGCGTTGTGGTAGTGTTTAACAACCACTTCCACTACCATTCATTGTTCTATCAGAGTTTTTGGAACAGGTTAAAAACTGTCACTAGTAAAAAAATTTAGAAATGAGAAAAAATAAAAAATTTGGGTTAATTTTACAAAATAAGTATTTTATAATTTGGAACCTAGTAATATTTTATTATTTTTAAAATTTTTTGTGCCAAAATTCTCTAAAATTAACCAGAAAAATAAACACAACCACAAAGAAATAAATTCGTAGATTACGGCAATGGTAGTGGTTAATTACCACAACAGAATGACGTTTAGCTATTGCGCAGACGCAGTAATTACCACAACCACTACGAAGTGTCAAATAAGCGTAGTTTTATCAGTACTAACGGTATTCGTAGTTTGATCAGCTTGCGCTGTCGCGTATTTTCCATGAATTTGAAAGTATACTTGGCTGATTGTTCCACTTAAAAAGGAAAAAATATTCTGGCTTGTAATTTCTGTGCGGTATTTTCCTTTTCTCCATAGTTGCTAGCCAAGGTTACTCCCATTCTTACTATCATCTTAATTTTTTTTGTGCTCTTAATTCGTAAAAGATATTCTGGCTTGTAAGTTTGCATTCTTGCTATTATCTTAATTTTTTTGCGCTCTTAATTCTTAGATGTATCCCCATGGATAACTTCTATTATAAGAAATTGCTTATTGGACACTTCGTAGTGATTGTGGTAATTACTGCGTATGCGCAGTAGCTAAACGTCATTCCGTTGTGGTAATTAACCACTACCACTGCCGCTATGCCGTAAGCTACGAATCCATTTCGTTGTGGTTGTGGTTATTTTTTTGGTTAATTTTAGAGAATTTTGGCGCATTTTTTCAAGTGACAGTCTTTAATGTGTTCCAAAAATTCTGGTAAAATCGATGCGTGGTAGTAGTTGTTAAACACTACCACAGCGACTGTCAAAGTTGTCAAAATTTTAAGCATTCCAAAATTTCCCTATTTTTGACTAATGACTAACTTTAGAATTTTTAGAGTAGTTTTAATTATCATTTTATTTTACTTTTTAACCTTGCAACACAATTTTTTTTATTTTGAAACAGGATTTCGACCTTAAGAATCAATTAAAGAAAAACTCAAAACTGCGTGCTGACCCACTATACGAATAAAGTTTTTCATTACTACGACGAAATTTTACGACCGGAAGCGTTGTCCACATAGCGGAACTGAACCAGTCCTACGGTGGGCGGTCGCTCTTCTCTCAACCGTTTGTTTACATATTATTCTAACAATACTATTCACCGGTACTACAATGGCTTGATTTATACTCGTCACTGCCCATTATTCAAACCTGTATAATTCCTCCTTAAAAGACGACCATTTGTGTATTACTAATATTAATAGCGCGGCGGCCATTTCGTAAAAAGAGATTGATTGCTTTTTTGAGAACATTCCTATTAATAAATAACTATTATTGTGCTTTTCGAATACCTAATAGCTTTAATTTCTTCCAATAAGCAAGGGCTAATGAAGCTTTTAGTGAAATCTATGAGGCAGAATTACAATTTAAAAAAAAATGAAATATTGTTTTCTGACATGCATTGGGTGTAGTTTATAGTATAACAACTTATCATGCTTCTGTATGTCGGTAAACCTGAATGTTATTAGGAAATATTATCGTCTAACGGGACTTTTAAACGAAAAATATGCTTTCTGCAAAAACTTGGAAATGCCACACCTGCTAAGAAATTTCAATTTCTCTGTGCTGATAACTAATATCAGACCCCTAATAGGAAATGTGACCAAAATACCAACAAATCCAAGGACGGATTACGTGGATAATGCTTGGATATAAAGGCTCCGCCAAAATACAACTGATACAAAAAAGCAGCAGATCTTTACTCTGTTTATCTTAGGTACACTTAATTCCAAATACAATCGGATTTACACTATTTCTGTATTGAAAGCTTAGAATGAACAGTATGATACACTAAGAAAATTTTTGTCTTACCAATCCATACCACCGAACCCAACAACGAAATATATTCTTTTCAAAGTGAGGAGGTGATAAGAAAGAAAAACCTGCTCTTCTTCTCTTGAAAAGGAAAAGAAAAAAATTAGCTTAAATATAATATAGTAGGTAAGGTTTTTATTTCCTTTGTAACTTTTCCAGGAATTTTTTGAGTTTTGCAAAAAACAATTGAGCACCTAGAGATAATATTATAAAAATATACTGTTACCTATGAACTGAAATAAATTTTTCCCCTTAACTTATTAACCAGCAAATATACATAAGTATAGTCATGTTGCCTACTTATTCTTTATTTTTTCTCCTTAGAAGCCCCTCCATTAGTGTCAACATTTTTTTGAATATGAAGACGGAAGTGGCTCAAAAATAATCCTGAAAATTGAAAATTGACGGTAAATGGTTTTGTAGGTTTATAATATTCGTTGAGGCACAAGGTGGTTAATACATATTTTGGATAAAAGTTATCGAAGAAAAAAAGAGTGCAATAATGTAAATCTAGGAAAAAAAAAACAGAAAACAAAGTTCGGAAATAAACCCCCGGAAAAAAAAATCCCCAAGATGAAATTATTATAACTAACCAAAAGTCAACACAACTCAAGGTAGACCCACCCCACTTAACATAATATTTTTTGATATTGACGTATTTTGTTTGTTTTTTTAATATGCAAGGATCAATTTTTGTTGTTTTTTTTTTTCTGAAGTTTTTTGTTCCGGTGTTTTTTGTCCGTTTTTTTTTTCAATTTTTTCCGGGATTTTTTTCCCGTTTACCCAATAGAATATATATCAAAAATATTTCAATGCCATTTAAAAAAAATAATTTTAGTAAAGCCAAATCCAATTTTTTATTGGGAATAAAAATCATGCCTTATATATTTTTAGTTAGTTTAGTATTAAACCAAAAAACTTTTGCAAAATTTTTCAATAGAAAATTTTTAGTATACCCCTAAAGATGATAGTCTATACTATCGAAACATGTTGGCTGAATCTTTAATAAGCAGTGGAAAATAAGCAAAACCTATTCATTTATTTAAAAAAATTTAAAAAAAAACAAAAAAATTGAAGTAAAAAAAAACAGACACTTACTGAGCATATTTTCTTGCCGGGGATGGACAAAGTAGGGAAACAGTGTTGCTGCTGGTTTTTAGGAACTAAACGATAAAATCTCGGGTGCTTGTGGTGGCGAACAGTTTCATAATAATTGTTTCCACTAAATAATTTGCGCAATGTGGGATTAGTTCTCATGCTTTTCATAATGTTAATGGAAGTTTCGATTTATTGTGGCTTAAGTTTCTTAAACCGACCTACTGTTTATTCCAGATTCTCCAGACCAATTCCAATATGGCGGCTGACATTGAAACACTGAAACTAACTGGAGTTCTTATTATTGTTGTTTATTATTGTCACATTGTCAAAAAATTGGTCCGATTGAATTTGGAATAAAGTGTATTTGTGACGTAGGATTGGTGTACTAATAAGGTTGATTCGTGGCATGAAAAATATTTTAAAGCTCGTTTTATGAACTCAATTGACTAGTAGCCGTCTCTATTATTTTATTATGATATGGAATTTTTTGTCAAAATATTAGTTAACTAATTTATTAATTATTTATTAATTAATGGAATCCATTTACAATAAATTTACAAAAAAGAAATGATCAAAGCATTAACTAGGACTCACTCAACTCAGTGACTAATTAAGTTTAACTTAATTTAATATTAATCCAATCTAATAATTGCAGCCATTACCAGCACTATGTTTACTTGAAGTCATTTAGGTCCTTGTCTGTGAACATAGTACTGGTCTATCTACGTTAAATTAATTAATTAGAATAATATTAAAGTGTTGATTTCAAAAGTTATTTTTAACCATATTATATTTGTTGATTGTAACGCTAAATTATTTTAACCATGCGGAAAAAAATTGTTTCAACAAACCATCTAAGTGCTTGTCTGTGAACATAGTAGTGGTCCGAATTAAATTAATAAAAAAATCTCGAAAAAAAATTCTGTTATTCAAATTAAATATGTTTGTTGATCGCAACATTAAATTACTTTTTCAATAAAAAAATTCGCTTCAACAAACCATTTTGAAAGTATTTTTCTAAAGTTTAAAACATTATTTTTTTCTTTTAGGTCAAGTGGTAGTTTATTATAGACCTGGTGGCCAAAATAATAATAGCTTTGTTGCCCTAGTACTTTTTTTGTTTGTTGTATTTTATTGTATTTATTTATTTATTTAGTTATTATATTTTGCATAAGGGACTGTTTATAAAATATTTGACGTATATTTGGTAGCCCGGTAAAAGAATATAATTCGCTAGTTGGAAATAGTTGGTCCAGGCTGTGGATTATTTTAAGTATTTTCAACGGTCATTAAATGTTTAAGGTTGTGTCATAGGCACCGCCCCACCCAGCATTACCATACTCTAATAAGGACTGAACCAAGGCAAAGAATACATTTTTTAGAATGTTAATATTTTCAATTTTTGTTAAATTTATTATTTGCTTCTTCCACTTAAGCTGGTTATGTATTGCTATACCAAAGTATTTTGCTTCTGTTGAGATCGAAATTTGCCATGTTTGATTTTTTCTAAAGGGTAATTTAATATTGAGGGGGTTTTGTGGTAAATTTTTTCGGGTAGTGCAGAATGGTAAGTATATTGTTTTATTGAGATTAATTGTTAAATAATTGGAGTCCAACCATTCTAAGTCCTTGATTCAGTATTGTCTTTACACTGTTCCATGAATCCGCCTCTACGAATATGACAGTGTCATCTGCAAATGATATAATTCTAACTTTACTGTTTTCACATAGGTCATTGAGGTAGATTATGAACAGCATAGGGCCAATTACCGTTCTCTGAGGAATTCCGAAGGTCACTGTTTCTTCCTCGCTTAATTCATTGTTAACTTTAACTCTTTGCTTACGGTTGTGCAAGTAATCTTTAAAAAGTTTTAAGGGTTTACCCCGTATTTCTAGATTTTCTAGTTTTGACAATAGCCTCTGATGATCGACGGTATCAAAGGCCTTTGCCAAATCCAGAAAAACACATGCACAAGTTTTACTTATATCGAGCGATTTATATACTTTTTTTTAACAAGAAGTGCGATTGCGTCTGACGTTGATTTTTTTTTGCCGGAATCCAAATTGTTGGCAGTGTAGGAATTTTTCTTAATCCAAAAATACCATAACACGAGATTTCAGTAATTTCTCAAAGATTTTAGACAGCACTGTTAGCAAGATTATGGGCCTATAGTTTTCAATATTTAGGTGGTCGTCTTTTTTATATATTGGGCTTAATACTGCTACGTTAAAGTGTTTTGGGCATGTTCCTGGTAAAAATATATTATTTACTAAATGTTGGATCGATTTTGAGATTGTAAAAGCCGTTTCTTTAAATAAAACTGTCGGTAGGCCATCATAACCCATCGCAGAATTTTTTTTCAGTATACTAATTGTATCACGAACAATTTCCTTGTTTTTAGTAATTATAGTTTTTATATTGGTGTCATTTTTATTGTTGTTTTTATTGCTGTATTCATTTATTGTTGACCATATTTTCTTTTAGGATTTGTTTCTAAGTTTTTCTGTTAAAATATGGATTTTGTTTGGATAAGTTTTGTAGATATTGAGATCCCTAATATTATTACTTTTTTTGTATTTTTATTACAATAAATCACGCGTTTTTATGGATCAGAGGAGACCGGCTCCATGGTTTGTTTCTATTTATTGAGTAATTTTTTGTGGTTGCGAATTGAGTTTTATACTTAGTTAACATTTTAACAATAAATTCTGCGATATATTCTGAGTGCTTACTTTGATATATTTGATTAAAGTCACTGGGTTGCATAGTGTTTTTTATTGCCTCGTAGTTAATAATTTCTTTTAATTTTTGTTCTTTATATTGCACAGTTTGCTGATTTTTAAAGATATAGGGTAATGGTCCGTAATTTTACTTTTTATAATAATAGAAAGCAAGGCGTTAAGGGGAATATAGTTACTTTTAAAGAAAAAATACAGCTTTTCTGGTTTCCTTGGACTCTGGTGTACTCATTAATAGCGAAGGTAATTAATGATAATGTTCATATCCCCAACTATAATTTCTGTATCCAAATTGGAAGATTTTAAGTATACTGACAGCTCGTTGGAAAATTCCAATTTTTTTGTTTGGTGAAGCCTATAGATTGTTGCGATTCCAGTTTTTCTTATCCCGTTGTTAATTTCAATTCTTATGCCCTTATTTTCCGCTAAGGAAATAATTTTGTGTTGAAAACATTACTCCGTCATTTTTGTTGTAAACTCCGTAGCTCTAGATTTGATTGTATCCCCTAATCTGAAAAATGTTACAGTTTTCATGTAGTTTACAAGTTTTACTTAAAACTATTACATCAAAGTCTAAGCCAACAAAGCTAAGTAAAAAAACCTCGAGTTTTCCAAAATTAGTTTTTAGACCTCGAATATTTGTGTGAAAGATAGAAAAGCTTGGAATGTATTTACTTTTTAAAATTAAATTTTGGGTATCATCTATAGTACTTGTTGAACAACTCTTTATATCGTTTGTATGAAAATACCTTGCAAAACTATTAATTTTACCTTTTTCACTTAAAAAAAACTATTATAATTATAATACGAGATAAAACACAAAATTTACAAATACAACCCTTACAACTTTAAAAATCTCTTTAGTCAATTCCATACAAAGACATTCACACTTAAAACACATCAATTTCGCGCAGCTAAAACCCTAATTTCTTCTTGCCTGTTTCTTTGGTATTTGTTGGTTATTGCTAGTTGAATTAGATATTGTACTACCTGTAGTTGGCGTGTGTCCAGAGAAAAGCTTATTTTTGGTTAAATTTTCTTTGACTTTTGGATTCGTATCATCTGAGTTTAAGGTATTTTTAACCTCTTTTACATTCACTTGTAACTGTTCTTCTTCGTGTAAACTGTCTAGCTCTTGCGTTTCTATTGTGGGCGTGGCTGGAGCACTAGTGTTAGGAAAAAGTATCTGTTTGTCAACAAGCGGCTCTAAAAATGTTTCTTTGTTTAAGTTTCTAAGAGTCTCAATAGAATATTTTTCGTTTCCAATTATCAGCTTTGATCTAGAAATTTTTGCTGGAAATTCTTTTTTCCTATGTTAAGTCCCTTGAAATACTTATACCGCTTCTTTTCAGATTTTTAACATTCTGAAAAACTTCCCGAATGTTTAATTCTCTGACAAACTTGACTAAAACTTGTCTATTTTTTCCGGTTCTCCTTTAGCCAATTATAAAAAAAAAGTGTCCAAGTCTTTTCAATTAACTTTAATATGAAGTTTGGTATTTAAAAATTGTTAAAAAAGTTCGAATATCAAAATATTTTTCCTTTTAAGTAGTTCTTCGTGGTACAAAATTTTATTTTTAAGTGTGGTGTTTGCTGTTCCCAAAGTTTCAACTGCATTTTTTAAATTATGGATCTCCTTTTCATAGTTTGCAATATCCTATTTTAAATCCAAAGCATCTTGGCTTGTCTGCTGTAACAGTTCAAAAATCTGCTCGTTTGTTATATAATATATAAAATAGTTTAATATAATTTATATTCTGGTCCACAAGCAATATAGTAGGTCACTTGATACAAAATCTTATCTATATGCACTGGCAGTACCTTTTTTCTATCGGGCGACCTTCTGATCAGAGCAAAACAAACGCCGTTTTTTGGATGGAAACTTGCACTTACTTGCTAAATTACATATCCACAAGATTAGGCTTCAAGACTGTGTCACTTTTATAACAAAATTTGTTTTTAGACAACTGAAAAGCTTAATATTCTTAAAGCGATCAAATAACGGTGTTTACTACACTCAGACCTACTATATGTTGATTGATTGATTTCCTTGTTTTATAAATAAATTCCACCATTGACAATAAATACAGACTAATCCCACAAAATTAAACTTGTGCCAGGGAGTGCTCTATATAAATTTACAAAGGTTGGTTCCTACTTACTAAACAACAGTATGTTAATAAATACCGCGTTTTAAGTATTAAAAAAACATAAAAAATCTAAAAAACTAAACCGAAATATACTATATCATAAATGAATATTAGTTACCGCTACTTAATTAACTAATGCAATACAAAATTGAATTATGTACTTGTAAATAGCCCTATACTTAAAAAAATATATTCAATGCAAGAATATTATTCTTCTATAATTATACTACTATAGAACTACTACTATATATTATGCTTCAAAAATGTATTTTTTATTCTGAAATTTGAAGAATAGACACTTAAAACTGCCCAACTATTTTTGATTTCTTGTTGTTAGCGTATCTTTGATGCGTTCGTGAAAGCATCCTTAAAAGAAGAGTTAAAGTTGTGCTTACAACGTACGACGTAACCAAACCAATTCTTGTTCAGTGCTTGAAGTTTTACTTTATTCCGCTCACTTCTATTTCCTTCCTTGTCGAAAGAAGTTAGAGGACAATTGAAAGAAAAATAGAACGAGTGAAACTGTGGACTAGGCATTCATGAAAATTCACAAATAACAAAATGGTCAGGATACGCTATCTGCATACGAATACTGCAAGAGTGGTCGTAGAGATAGGTGAAACGTAGTCGCTGTTTAAGTGTCTAATAAATAAAATCAAAGTTATGATTGTTTTCCACAAAACAAAACTACACTTTTTAGCACTCGACGCGCGTTTCGCTAACAACGTTAGCATCATCAGGAGATGATAAACAATAAACTAAATTAACCTCTTCTCTCTTTATACAATCTTTTAGTGGGCGGAGATAAGACTAATAATTTGTGATTGGTCACGCTTTATAATTCTATCTCCGCTCAATTAAAGAATAAAGTGTACTAAACGGAATGGGACCTCTATCTTTATTCAAATTATTTCTAGATTTAATGATTTCAATACTTTCATATGCATTCAAAAGTCTTTTGTTTGGTACACTTTTCGGAAGTTTTAGGTTATCTAATGTGAATCTATCATTGTTTTCAAAAGCATGCTCGGCCACACTTGACTTTTCTGTTCTTCCGTATTTTAAGTGTGCTAAGTGTTCTTTAAATCGTATTTGAATAGAGCGTCTCGTTTGTCCAACATATTTTTTTGTCACAATCCATGCAAAAAATTTCGTAAATTCCATTTTTTTCTAGAACTGTAGTTTTATTCTTGGGATTTTTTAGTAAACTTCTTATCGTGTTTCCTTATTGACATACTAATTTAAGACCTGTGTTATTAAATACTTTTGTAATCCTTTCGTATAATTAGGATTATAAGGAATTGATACAAATTTAGAGTCGGAGGCATGTTTTGCCTGAAAAAAAAAACGAATTCTTTGTTCAAGTAGATTTGCCGAAACCTACAATTTCTTCGAAAATAGCCCTGTTTGCAAAACAGAGATGGTTAGATTTAGAAATAAAAAATTTTTACGCAAAACGAAGTATGTTTGAGCTTGAAGCATACCGACAGTTTAAAAAGTTAACATTTAGACTTAGTGATAAGAACTTTAAAGAATGGTGCGATTTCAAAGACATATATTTGTAGTAATTGAGAACAAATATACAAAGAGGATGTCTTCACTTAATAAAAAGCTACAAAATTTAAAAAGTTCTGAACCAGAAAAGTCGAAGGAAATCGAAAAAATTTGTAGAAAACCTATCCCCTCAAACTTTTAATAACAAAGAAATATCACTTTTAAACAAATGTCTTAATTTTGGTGTGCCCCCGCAAAAAGATAATTTAAGTGATATGATTGAAAATATTGAAAGTTCAATCTCTAATCTTTCAAAAGGCATAAAGAGCTATGTGCCGATATCAGATTTCTCACAACGTCATTCAGAACAACAAAAATAGTACATTAAATCACCATAAAACAATTAAAAGTTTGAGAGAAAAAGATGTTGCCTATCTAAAGGCTGACAAGGATAATAAAGTTGTTATATTAGATAAAACAGATTATTTCGAAAGGGTAGATAACCTAATAAAAAATGGACCCTACAAACAAGTCCCAAAGAACCCCTTACCAAAAATGATTAACGAAGTAAAAAACACAATTAAAAAATGTAACAATATTATTACTGACAATATTAAATATAAGCTACAAGTAAGCAATCCTACTATGAGGAAAATGTATCGTCTTCCGAAAATCCACAAGCATGGAAAATCGATTAGACCTATAGTGTCTGCTGTAGGATCACCTACTTACAATATTTCGAAATGGCTAGCAAACGAGTTTGAAAATTTCACTCCAGGAAGGTGAAATTTTAATCTGGTTTGATGTTAGTTCGCTGTTCCCTAGTTTACTCTTAAAGAACTGGAAGGAACCAAAATGGGTAATAGTTTATCACCTTTTATTGCAAACCTCTTTATTAGCAAATTTACATCAGATATCAGGAAAGAATTTGAGTATTTTCCCAGAGTATGGTTCAGGTATGTAGACGATGTGTTTGCAGTATTCAACACTAAAGTAACTAGTGAAAATTTTATGGAAAAAATAAATAACCAATTTCCCACAATTAGATTTACTTATGAAATAGAGAACAACGGTACACTGCCATTTCTGTACACTTTAGTTATAAGAAATAAAAATAAATTAGAATATGACCTATACAGAAAAGGAACGGCTACCACCAGGTATATTCCAAATGACTCTTTTCATTGCTTACAGCACAAGCTTGCAAGTTTGCAATTTTTAGCATATAGATTAGTAAATTGCCCCTTAAACAAAGAAAGATTTGAAGCAAAAAAGAATAGGATTAGGAATATAGCTGGCGAAAACGGTTATGACGAAGGCTTAATAAATAAGCTGATAAATAGACATCGTTGTCAAAAGACCTTTCGGAATTCCACTTTTTTTAGGCAATTAAATAACTATATCAATCCGGAAACACAATAAGAAGTATACTAGGAAATCCCAAGGATAAAACTACAGTTCCAGAAAATGGAGTTTACGAAATTAGTTGCATGGATTGTGACTTAAAAGAGACGCTCTATTCAAACACGATTCAAAGAACACTTAGCACACTTAAAATACGGAAGAACAGAAAAGTTAAGTGAATCCGAGCATGCTTTTCAAAACAATCATAGATTCACATTAGATAAACTAAAACTTCTAAAAAGTGTACCAAACAAAAGACTTTTGAATGCATATGAAAGTATGGAAATCATTAAATCATAAAATAGTTTAAATAAAGATAGCGGTCCCATTTCGTTTAGTACACTTTAGTCTTTAATTGAGCGGAGATAGAATTGTAAAGCGTGACCAATCACAAATTATTAGTCTTATATCCGCCCACTAAAATATTGTATATAAGATAGAGTGTAGGTTAATTTAGTTTATGGTTTATCATCTCCTGATGATGCTAACGTTGTTAGCGAAACGCGCGTCGAGTGCAAAAAAGTGTAGTTTTGGTTTGTGGAAAACAATCATAACTCTGTTGTAGTGCAACCAAAGGTTCCAAATTCTCAACATAGTTGTCTAATAAATGTTTTCAATTAGTAGTTGATAAACTTAAATCACTAATAACACAAAATTTGAATTAAGAAAACTTGTATTATTAAAAAATATATAACCAAACTTTAAGTTAACAAATACTTATCCTTCAATTAATTGAATTTCTAAGTTTTACAAAAACGATTCTGTACTCTTAAACTTAGTAGTCATAAATTAACATATCTCCCATAGACTCCGGCGAGAAATAAGTACTTATTCGGGAACAGTTTTCTATTATATATGTAAAGCTTGTGCGAGGTGTTATTATATTACTGGTTGCATGTCGTAATTTAATTTAGGTTAGGTTCTACTTTAAAAAAGAATCAGGATTCCTTGAATCAAGGAATTAGTATTCTTAGATTGTTTAAAAATTGCGTGTTGGATTAAATATAACAACTATTCTTTCAAGCAGGCGACTTGGTCAAACAAAGTTACAATTAAAACTTTTTTATCGTCCGAGCTTGAATTTTGTATTAGAAATTAAGTAAAACAATTATTGATTTAAATAGTCTCCTTACTTTCTCTCTAAGTATTATTTAAATTTATTTTGCTTTAAATAAGTTATGCATGTTTTAATAAGATCCTAAATATCCATCCATCCGGCAAAGACGGTAAAAACACCTTGCGCATGTGTTAGGCACAAGATTTTACCTATGAGCCTTAAAAATTCCCCAAAAAATATAAATATCTGTATTTTAATTTTCTGAAATAAACGTAGTTACTTTACCGCACAGTGTGCTGTAAAGTGCCATAACGTTAACTTTACCGCACAGTATGCGTTAAAGTACAATCTTCCACATCCAAAAGAGTGTTGTAAAGTGCACTTTACCGCACGCGAGTAGGTAAAACATATTCCCAGATATTTATAGTTACAACGTTGGCAAACCTAAACAAGATACCGTCAGTTTTTCCATGACATAATTATTATTTAAATCAACATGTTCAAGGCTGAAATAAAGGATCACCACAAATATTTTCTGTATTTTAATAAAAAATATTATCATATTCAAATTATAGTGAAAAATATGTGACCATTTTTTTTAAAAACGTAAGGAGTTCTGCCACTCGTCTGTAGATGCACATCTATCCGTTCTGTCAAATCTTTGAAATACTCCAATCTAAAAGTCATCTGCAAAGTAGGGGCTTATAATAAACCATCCAAGGCTCTGTGTAGCACCTGTAAGGTAAATCCTGACAGCTACATAGCTTGCATTTCAATTTTCCTGAGATAAAAATCACTTATGCAAGACTGTTTTAGATATTCAAGACGCGCGTGGTGTGCCCTCTAGCTAAGAGCATAGATGATAACAAAGCAAACAGAGAAGACACTCCTTGGAACTAAAAACAATATTTTATTAAAAAAAAAGACCGATATAGTTTAAGAACGACTCTATTTAGCACACCGTGACTTGAAATCTCAAATTTAGCCACTACTGAAGGCAATACATATTTATTGACAGTTTATTAAATCCGTCTTATACCGATACAGCAAATAACGGAGAACATCTTGTTACATGCATGAAGCCTAATTTTTTAATCAATAGAGAAAAAGTACTTCCTTCCTGATTTCGAGTAAAGGCAAAGCGAAAAACTCGAGTGGCAAGAAAAGCTACTTCTGACATTCTGACTCATTAGCAACGTTGTTCATAGATACCGCTCTGTTAGTTTGTACATTTAATTTCACATTCTCACGACCAATTTGCAATATGGGTACTGACATTTAGGTAAACACAGAGAATAAATGGAAGTGTCATTATAATTGTCAAAAAAATGGTCCGATTGAAATTTTAATACTGAATTTGGGTCTATGAATTTCGGACTGACACTCCGTCTTCCACTTACGCCAGTTGAAGTTTTTTTTTGTTTATTTATAAACGAGTGAGTAATTTCGAAATTATACCTATTTGTAAAGATGTCATACTGGCGGACAATATCGTATATTTGCTAATATTCATTTTGGCAACAAACTAAGAAATTAATGTTATCGATTGATAGAGATGAGAAAAAAATTAACAATGATCAAAGACCAAATTTGTCCAAAAATTTGTCACCATTGTTTGAAATATATTGAACAAATATAAACAAAAATGACATCATAACAAACGGGTTTAATTTTGACTATAGAATATTTCTATCGATTCAGAATTCAGAAATTGGGTTTCAGTGTTTCAGTACTATAACTTCTGACGTACTAGAAGATAGGTGTTGTACTGGCAAACGAGTGTCCAACAGAACCATCTGTGACTCTCATTCGCAGAGGATAGAGTTAAGAAAAAGGTTATAGTTCATCAGTGATTCTTGGCTACTCTTTCAAAAATCTTGCATAGATTTTCATAAGTTTCCTAGTTTTTACATATTAAGATTATTCGATGCCAAGAGTTTTTCTCGTAATATCCTATAGAAATATTTAGTCCTATAGCCATGTTGAAACTTGTAAGTCGTAAAATATAAAAATTAGGATTTTGTGTAAAAAGCTATATCGAATATCCAAATAATTTTTTTTTTACATGGTTAATTTAATTCCATAAAATATTAGGCTATTTGTTGTTGTTTTTAATAATGCGTGAGTTAAAGGCCAACACCTAAAAAAACTAAAGTTGAAACTTTTGAACTTTTTGAAATTGGTAATTAAATTCGCTTAAATTTTTACACCTGTCAACATGTTTAAATATTGACTAGTTCAGGAGTTAAACGCAAAAAAATTAAGATTTTTTTAAGATTGCGGCTAGAGTATAACTTTTGCAAAATTTGATTTTTTTTTGTAAGTTATTCTATGACTGTGTCAAATAGCAGAACTGTATAACTTATTTGTATAACAGAAGAAAAAAACATTTTCTGTGGTCAAATTTTGGTAAAGTTTGGTATATTGTAAAGTATACCACCCTGTTTTATAGTTCACAAAATTATTTAACATTTACTACATTTACACGCACCTAAAACCGGTTTTATATAAGGACGGTTTTGTATAAAATCGCTTTCTCCATGGGTTTATGGGATTTTTTGGTGAAACTAGGGTTAATTATTTTTGTAGGTTGATAGCATTACGCTAAAGCATTTTAAAAGAAACTTATGTGTTGATTTCATTGGATGTAGTGTCCTTATTTACTAACATCCCCTTTGATCTAACCAAAGATTTGATCGTGAATCATTGGCATTTAATTAAGCATCAATGTAGTGTTATCCTTGAACAGTTTTTAGAACTCTTAGAGTTTGTTTTTAACAATAACTTTTTTAATTTTAAAGGCGATTTTTATAAACAGGTCTAGGAATGGGCAACTGTCTCTCACCTATTTGCTCAGATATCGAAATTTCTGAACTACAACAACATTGCATTAAAAAAGTACTTTTTCAATTGCCATTTTTCAAGAGATATGTTGATGATATTCTTACGTGTGTCCCTAGTGATCAGATCCACACAATACATAAAGTTTTTACCAGTTTTCATCCAAAACTTCAGTTTACTCTAAAACGTGAAAATAACAACCCTGTTTCCTTCTTAGATGCGATTTTTGAAAGAAGTAATGAAAATATTATTACTACAGATTGGTACAAAAAACTTTCGTTTTCAGAGAGATTCCTCAATTTTCAGTCCAATGATTCTTACTCACAGAAGCTTAATATTATTAGTAATTTAAAAAACAGAGCTCTTTTACTTTCTCACCCAAAGCATCATACTAAAAATCTTAATAGAAGCTTTCCTAATCTATCAGAAAGATATTTTATGTAAGGAATCTTAACGTATTTGGCATCGGTAATACAGCGAACTAAAGGGGAAGAATTAATGGGTTCAAAAAGAATTTTATTCATAATTTTATGGCGATAATTATTTTTTAATTAATAAAATTTCTTTAAAACCCATTAATTCTTCCCCTTTAGTTCGCTATAAGACCGATGCTAAATACGTTAAGATTCCTTACATAAAAGATCTTTCAGATAGATTAGGAAAGCTTCTCACATCAGATAGTCTGGTCACACTAATTCTATCGCAAAAGACGATCGCCAAAACAATTGCTAACCTGCTCAGGGGGGGCAACTTTCAAAACCAAACGGTACTGCGATCTTAACAGACTCGTAGCAAAAAATTTTATTTTTGAACATACCCATTCAATTGCTGCAGCGAACGTCACACTTCCGTCAACTTGGCAGCCATATTTATTTTGTAGATTGGCCTCCGCGTTGTGTTTTGGAGTTTTCACAGTTTATTACTTTGGATTTTGAAGTTTACTTCAGTTAAAGTGGTAAGTAAAACATTAGTTTTAATAGTAGTTTAAAACTTGGGGTTAAAAACCTACTCTTTTTTTTCGTTTTAGATTGAGCTTTACCTGAGAGAGGTAAGGTTTTCAGGGTCTTTTAATAAATAATTATGGTGTCGTGTTTCTATTAAAAAAGATGGACTTTTTCAATGTCTACATACTTTTTATAATTGTAATGAATATTATTTTAAAACTAAAGGCAGGCTTATTCCCAACTTTATAATGCATAAACACATTTTTAAGGCATAACTTGATCATTAACTTATTTATTCTCCGTTTTAGTATACTTATTATTAAGCTATAAATATATTGGTTTTTTGGGCTTATTATAGCTTATGTAATCGCCCCCTGCTCTTACAAGGAAGCCAATTTTCTAACTTTGATCAATGTCAGAAAAATTCAGATGTATAAAGGATTTTTAGTAGGCCTCATAAAAAAATTAATTAATTTTCTGGTTTCTTAAATAAAAAAAATTAATATTTTTCGATTCCTGGGTTAGTTTCTATTTAATTTATATGCATAAGATTTTTTTTAATTGCCTGTGGTGCTAGTATTTGACTTATTACAATTTATTGCAAACATTTTGTTTTATGGCCTTCTTAAAAATATTTGTCAGAAATTTTTATCCAAATGATCAGGAAAAGTCAGGGATTTTTTTTTCCTAAAAAGTATGCACTTTTATTTATTTAATTGGCAAAATCTATAGCAAACTCCTCTTAAAAAGTTTTTGTTGTATCTGTTATTATCTTACAAAAATTTGTTTTTTTTTTAGATTCGTACCTACCAAGTAGAAGATGGACTCAGCCCAACCCAACCCCCTTAAAAGGCTAAGTTATAACAAGACTTTTAAGCCGGTATCCCCAGAAACAGGTAAAAACTTATTTCACAACATTTTTTTTATGATAATTATTTTTTCAAGGATTACAAATCCCACAGACGCCCTACGATTTTTATGAAACCAGTATTTGAACTAAATTTCGACTATACTTTTAAACAAATATATTTTTAAATCGCTTTAATATAATAATTTTTTTAGTTAAGAGTCAACTCAGATTAAAACCTTTGGCATTCGACCTCGCATTGGAGGATACCATCTTGTAACTAAAACAATTAAAAATTTATCAATAAGACAATTAAAAAATGTGCATATTTGAGCAAATTATACATGAAATATTTTACATATGACCCACAAAAGGTTTCAGTTTTGTCAAGAGAATTAATTTTTTTCTTAGGGTATGAGCTGTACCTCCCCCATTGCCAAGCGTATGCAAAAACCCATGCAAAGCCCATATAAAACTCAAAACATTGAATTATATGTTATCTGGTTAATTTTTTTATTTATAAATATGCAGAGGGGCAAAACAAAAAAAATGGTTTCTCTATCTATATAATTTTGTTTTTATTGAAAACATTTTGAATTAACAGAGTTGGGTGCTCTTGGGTTTAGGACAGGAGGTGCTTCAATAAGGCACTTGAATTAAGCTTACGTTTCGAGTATATTTTTACTCTTCTTCAGAGCTACAAAGAAAAAGTTTTGGTACACGAAAGTTTTGGTTTACATTTTTGATAAAATAAAAAAATTATATGTAAATTCGAATTATTAAAAAGGGGAAGATCGGTTTAAAAAAAACGTGGTTGTAAAACATATAAAGTAGATACACTAAAACTATTTCAAATATTGTAAAATATTAAGAATTAAAATTTAATTTTTGTTTTTTTCTTTAAAAAAAAAACGATTCATATAGGCATTAGCAATAAGAATAAATAGTATGTTTATTCGCTTAACTAATTCCTAGTCTTCTGCATAAAGCACACAAAGTACACTATAGGTAACAAAATTGGATTTTTTTCCTTTTGATAATAAGACAATTCAATTAAACTAATTAACTAGCCAGCTACTTTTTCAAACTAAAAAAAGAAAAAAATGTTTTTAAAATACATGCTGGCTAGACTTTAATTTCACTTTTTTTGGGAAGCATTTTCGCGAACTGGCAACTTTCTACATGAAATGTTGTTGTTAGATTATTTTTAAAAACAATCAAGTGCCAAAACAAATCCCTAGTTTTCGCCAACAAAGACCAATTTCTCGCCCAAATGCCTCCAAGAGTAATGACAGGTATATATAAAGTACAAACTACTCCCATGTAACTAACGTGTGAATCCTTGAAAAATATATCTCTTAAGATTGATGTTTGTTTACTTCTTTAAAACGAATATAAATCTCCTTTATTTAATATTTCTTGCACTTTTACTTTTGGGGACATTCAAAATGTATCCCGATGACGTGAGCACAACCCCTGTATAAATCGCAGGAAATATCAATCTTAAAGTCGAAAACAAGTACACAAAGGCAGGCGAGACGCTCCAAGCTTGATGTGGCCCAGCTCTAAATGGACAAGGCTCTTTGAAGAAGTCAAGGACAGTTGATCTTCAAACTAAACTAACAGGTGGGTGTTTTGTCAAGTGGGGACCTGGCCCCAAATTTAAGGGGGTAATTAGATTTTTGGCGAAGGCAAAAATTTTTGAGAATATTGCACTAAGAATAGCATTTTCGACACAAAGTCGTAAAACTTCATAGCGCCACAGGCCAAAAAAATTTTTTTTTTGGCAGAGAATTCTTTATTTTTTAAATGTTTGTGTTTTTCAACTGACGACAAAGGTAGTGCATTATTTGGTTTGTGATAAACTTGCTTTTGTTATTTTTAGGAAATATAAGGAGTCCTCAAGCCCTATGAGTAGATTTGAGACCAATCATTCATAGAGGCCATACAACTTCAAGGATTAACGGTGACAGGAACTTAAAAACTTCAACAACTTACAACTAGTTTCTTGTAAGTATACAAGAAAGTCTCCTTAGTCCTTTTTTAACACGTATTTTAAAAGTCACTATGTAATATTAATATTATCATAGATAATATCCCGAGTCATAGCAAATTAACGATAAAGTGCTCGAGTGCTGAGGTAAAAATTATGATAATTTGCTACACGAGGCATATTCTGCGGACTATTTACTGAAATTCCTACTCTTTACAAGTTGCGTTTCACTGAGCTGTTTTGTTCAGTCCTCATAAACAATACTCTACCTGATAGTAATACGCAAAATATGTGTTAAAATGGGCAGTTTAGTGCAAATTATCGTTTTAATTCGTTTGCTATTGGTCCAAATCTGCAAGCGCCCATCGATGTTATTGGTCAACATTTTCAGAGATTAAAACTTCCAAATGAGTTACATCAACCGAAAAGAATCTAAAAACAGAAAAGATCCAAAGATCTTGGGAGGAAAGAGCGAAATTTCAAAATTGGACGAGTGTCCCACAAGGAACACACAAAAGTGCAAAGCGAAAAAGGAAACAATTAAACGATGTTTCGCCCGGGGTGACTAGTGTGGGCACGTCAGTGGATTCACTAGTCACCCTCAATCCAGACATCATTTAACACCATCGCACACTCTGACTTTCAACTCTGAAACACTCACAAATAGGCATCGTTCCGCATGGTACTTATTATAAGTCGCCTGATACGGGTTCGTCCTGGCGTGTTAATCTTTCCAATAGGAATATGCTCCTAAGACAATTAAAACAAGAAGTTAAAACTTCCAAATCAGTTACATCAACCGAAAAGAATCTAAAAACTAGTCACCCCGGGCGAAACATCGTTTAATTGTTTCCCTTTTCGCTTTGGACTTTTGTGTGTTCCTTGTGGGACACTCGTCCAATTTTGAAATTTCGTTCTTTCCTCCCAAGATCTTTGGATCTTTTCTTTTTTTAGATTCTTTTCGGTTGACGTAACTGATTTTGAAGTTTAAACTTCTTGTTTTAATTGTCTCAGGAGCATATTCCTATTGGAAAGATTAACACGCCAGGACGAACCCGTATCAGGCGACTTATAATAAGTACCATGCGGAACGATGCCTATTTGTGAGTGTTTCAGAGTTGGAAGTCAGAGTGTGCGATGGTGTTAAATGATGTCTGGATTGAGGGTGACTAGTGAATCCACTGACGAGCTCACGCTAGTCCCTGGGCGAAACATCGTTTAATTGTTTCTCTTTTCGCTTTGAACTTTTGTGTGTTCCTTGTGGGACACTCGTCCAATTTTGAAATTTCGTTCTTTCCTCCCAAGATCTTTGGATCTTTTCTTATTTTCAGAGATATTTTCTAAGGGAAATATTTTACTTCATTTTTCTGTTTTAATTAGTTGACAGGAATAAGTCTAAATAAAAAATACTTTAATATTTTAACTTAATAAATGTTGCAGATTTAAAATTTGTGCTAGGATGACTGATTTGGTCTTGGTTAAGTTGTCTTATTTTCTTTTAGGTTATTGCAAAGGCCAGAGCAACCTTTTTGTGGACTCTGTGAACAAGTTTACAATTGGATAAATTTTCACATGACCTAGACAAGGTATAATTAGTTAATAAATATAAGAAAAAGTTTTACTTTTTATGATTATATTGGTAATAAGAACATTTGGTTTAATATAGTAATTAAATCTAGTTGTTTGCAAGGGGGTTTCAATGTGGTTTTACCTGAAATATTTAAGTTTATTTAAAAACCCACCAGAATAAAAGGAAGATATTTTTACCAGCGCATTCAACATGATCTATAGAAAAGAAGTACACAGTGAACAACAGGCTCTTCTTAACTGCAATTAAAATATAATAAGGTAGATTTTTAGAGAAATATTGTTTTATTCAGTTTTTTAAGCCTTCACAAGCTTGCTGCTTATAACAAGATTAAAAAATAACACACTTTTTGGTTTGGAAAAGAAAATAGAAATATAATATGCTATTGTACCAGTAAAAAACACCGTTTATGTTTAAATCAAATAAGTAAATAAGCAGACGGACCCTTGGTCACATGCAAACGAAGTTCGAATAGAAGTCACCTTCCAAATTATTCTTAATTTTACTTACGTTCCAATGTAAACAGTGTAATTCGGAAATAAGCCAACCAACTATTTTTTTTAGGTGTAGTTGCAAATAGCTTGTTGTTGGTCATTTTGCGCAGGCTTAACTCCATTTTTTTAAACCCTTCTATTTCTTTGGGAGACACAGACATCATCACAAAATTTTGCATGCACAAGTATCCTTAACTACCTAGAAACTTTCATATCCTCATAAGGTTTTTTGTACCCTTAAAACTTTTTGTCATATATGACATCCTAAATAGAAAAAAAATCAAAAAATTTTTAGATCTGGCTCTGCTTTTTTGATTGCCAACAAAGTTTAGTAAGCAAATAAACGGTTCTAGTTTTTGACATTTGGAATGTCACAAAATCGCATATAAGAATGCAAATGCACTGGGGAAATATTTTTTTACAAGGCTCAAAACAAAAACGCCACAGGAATTAGAACGTGGTGTTATATATAGAATACTTTGTGCAGATTGCAATGGTGTTTACGTTGGGCAGACTGGAAGGTATTTGAAGACCAGAATTTTTGAACATGAAAGAAGTATAAGACCACATAATCTATTTAATACTTTGGTTAAAAAAACAGGCCTTAGCGAACACAACTTTAATTCGCTTTATAAGTTTAATTTTAATGAAATCAAAATAACCGCGAATCAAAAAAACGGACAAAAACGTAATTTTCAGGAAATGATGCATATACAGAGAGAGAGAAAAACAATGTTAATAAAAATAAGGATACTGACAACCTTAGTGCAGCTTATTTCCATCTAATTAAAAGACTTGCGCCACTATAAAATCAAGCAACTTGTCCTCTATTCCTATTTTGTTAGCTTTTAGTTTTTGTTTTTTCCCTGAACTAAAATTATAAACTATAATTTTGAAGGACCTTGTATAACACCAATAATAATAATAAGTTTTATGTAAAAAAACAAATTTTATACATTTAAGATTAAGGTACTGCTCACTGGAATGACTGTAAAAATTTGTTTATTACTTCATTTTACCACGTACCATTTGTTGTTGTGTTTTTTGAGAATGGTACTAATAGGCATCTTGACTAAATTGAATAATAGAACAAATATGTATAAAATAGCATCTTCTAACCAATCCCATCGTTACATTTACATGATGACTAAAGAAATTTAATTTTCCGGTGAGTACCTACATAGGGTTGTAATAGCGTCTTTCTAAAAAAAAAGGAAAAAAATGCTGCTTTTTCTTAAATCGCGGTATGTTAACTTTTTGTTTGTTGGCTGCGTTATGCGGTGTTTATTACTGTTTTTATTAAACTTAAAAAATTAAAAGAAAAAGTGTCTTTTAAATGGTTCTCATCTACAGTTTGATTTATATACTTTTTGTTTTAGTATAAAACAAAAATTGTGTTTTTAATTGTGGTTGTACTTAATGGTGTTTAAAAAAAAATAATTTTCACATTTTGTAATTTTAAAAAGTAAAACGTGTTTGTTTGTTTTGTTTCTTAAATTTTAACTATTTTTTGTATCCATTTTGTAGTGCCCTGATGATGACTCTATAAAAAGTCGAAACGTCGGCATTGGAAACAAGGAGTTTCTGTTGTTTTTTTTTTGACCCCATCCAACCTATCCCTCCAAATAAAAATTATTGGGTCGTTAACCAATTAAGGAAACATTTTAAAAGTATTTATACCGACCCTAAAGGTGGTTTTAGAGTTTTAAACCACTTTCTTAAATTGCATTAAAATAAAATCGATTTAGTGCTTAAAACGTTTTTAGTGTCGTTTATTCGACAAAATTTTCAAACCCTCCTTATATAAAAGCGCTTTAAAAGACCCTTATAAACAAAGAAATTGATATTACCTATGTTCCTGTTTTATTAAACAAATCTTAAAATTTGTCTTTTCTTAATGTGTGTGATCTTCTGTGCTATGTGTAAGCGTAGTGTAAGCACGGTGTTGCAAATATTTGCCACATCCCGTGCAGTGCACTTTTTATGAGTAGCTGGAAAATTTTAGAAAGTAAACATACAGAAAATGGTTGTGTATGCCGATCATACTAATTTTAAACCAATAAAACTTTTAACAATACTCTTTAGGGGTTTTATTCGGGGTGGGGTGCCTTTTGTAACGGCATGAATCATTGACACACAATGACTTCTAGATACGGTTTATAAATAATATAAAACGTTTCTAAAAAATGTTAGGACAAGGTAAATTATTTACTAAACGATACATCTATATAAAGATGAAGTAATTTGAAAAAAAAGATCTATTTTACATTAAGTTATAACCATTGTATCATTTATACAAACCCTCCGTCGTCTTAATAATTTTAAGGGACCGGGAGGTCGGAAAGTTTCTAAAAAATTTTTAATAGAAAAAATAAAAATGTCTAAGTAGTTAATTATATTTTATAACTGCATATTTTGACCTTTATGGGACAGAGACAACTCATCATAAAAATTATTAAATATTTTCTTGCTTAATCTAAAAATGTTGATATTTGATACTTGCTCAGTCATTTCGTAACACGTAAAAACAAAAGTTTGCTAAAAATCATAAAAATGGGGCATTGTTAAAAAAATTGTTAAAATAGTAGTTTTACAACTAGTGGCTAAAATAGTGCTTTTTTAAATAACGAGTGCAGCGAGGTATTTAAAATGGCGAGTAAAAAAGCACAGTTTAGCCGCGAGATGTTAACACTATTTTTTTTAATAATACCTTTATCAAAAAATTCAAGAAAAATGGGAAAATACTTTTAAAAATCTCGAACGAAAAGCACTTCTCGCAACATACCATCTTTATACTATAAATCAAGGTAGCTGGTAAATGAAATAACAATGGTTACCATAGCGATGTGACTTCTTACTCGGTGATGTTCATTTCACATTGAGAATTCGACCTCAGACGTCCTTGAGAAATATATGATACATTTGCATAGGCTTTTGACGTTTAGTGGACGTCTGACTAAAGGATAAACAATTAATTTTTTCCCTTAAAAAAAATGTCAAAATGTCTGATATACCAAGTCAAGATTGTTTGCTTGCAAAATTAAATAAAAAAACCACTGGGTTGGATGGGGTCGTAAAAAAATTGTTATGGGGACAGTCAACGTTAAGCCTAGGTAGGATTTTAAACTCAATATACTTATCCCTGAGTTGAGAGTTTATATTTGTTCTTGGCAGCAATTAGAACCATTCTGATGATGATGACATAGTTGTTAGGCGGAGTTAAGGGGGGATTAGAAATGTTTTTTCATTCTCCGTTAACTTACCCATTATCATTGCGGGAAAAATATTTCATATGCATATTTTACCGGCAGTAACTCTTGAGACGTTTATCGTTTTATATTTAATAAATTTCTTCTGCTTAAGGTCTAAATCTACTTTCACACACTTCAGTTTTGATATCTCTTTTCAATCGATCTTTTTTTATACCAAAACTTAAGCCGATGTGCTTTAGGCCCCAAAAGACTTTAAATAAATTATCACTGGCGAGTCAGACGGCCAAATCCTCTCATATGGGACACTAATGAGGGTTTATAAATATTCAAATGACGGTCTCAGATGGACGAGATCCCCTAATAAATGTTTTAATTACCTGAAAATGCTGATTCCTGTTTTCCAACCCAAATTGCCTTTTAGATTCACATGTGAACATATATTTAAGGATAAAGTTCATGATGGAATGATTTGTCATGCCATTCATGCCTGGGCCCTTATTCTTGATATGATGGAAAGGAGGAATGACTAACAGATTTCTACCAGTCGAATCACAAAACTATACGCTGATTCCTTAATGCCGATCAAATCCGACCTGCACACTCTACTGCTTTGTACTTGTAGAGATGTTTTAATCGAAATGTGGTAGGTCGGGTCGTGTTTATTGGTTTTTGTGCAACTGGTGACAGCTGTTAGCTTTTGCGATTGGTAGAAATCTGCCAGGGTACAAAACTTTATATGTATTTTTTTTACTTCGTATTGGATGGCCTACCCTACCAAGGCTACCCGGACAGATTATATATTATATCATTTCATGAATATGTCTGAATACCCCTACCCCGCAAACCGCTCTGATATGCAACCTGTAGGAGAACAGTTTTCTTTTTCTAGAGGGATTTAGAGCTAATCCCCTTTGCCAGGGCTAGGGGTGTCCAAAATTCGATGGTTTTGGGGGGTTTCGGGTACTTCTAGAGGAGGTAATAAAAACCGCATTTCAATATGTCCTTCGAGCTACGGGGGCTTTTTGAAAAGTCTACATTTTGGGATAGGCCCTATAACTTTTTTATTTATGAAAATATCTTCCTAGTGTTAATTGCATTTTTGTAGAGTTTTTAACCTAGAATTTAAGTACCAAATCAGATTTTATAACTCACTCTTAGTTTTTGAGATATAACACAAAGTTTGTATTTTTCCTATGGAACACCCCATTTTTTTTTACTTGTTGAATGTTTTTTTAATTTACTTCAAAACGATGTGCTTCTTACAAAAATCGCAGAAATAGTTATCGAGTTATTAAATATTTTCCATAAATCATATAGTAGGATGTGATAAACGGATTATTAAAAAAATCTAGAGTTCCTTGGTTGACAAGCTGAGCATAAAATATAGGAATAATCATTTTTCACTGAATAATAGTAGGCCTTGAATTCCCTTAAGAAGTAAAATAGTTTTTTATTTCTTTGTAACAAATTTTCTTTATCCTCTAGAAGTACCCGAAACTCCCCAAAACCATCGAATTCGGACACCCTGTACAGATTTCTTGGAACTGCTATTAGATTTACATGGCATTGCTGGCAATATATGTCAAAATTTTGCGTCAGCTGTTACCCCCTCTAACGAGGGAATTGAACGGGGGAAAAGATTTAGTTTTTCGATTTATATCAAAATGGGCATACACGGGTTTTTCGGGAAGGAAATATGAATTTTTGATCAGATTTGAAAATTCAATATGACAAATTTAAATTGGACGAATTAGGGTACAAATCTAAAAATAAAAAATATATATTTTTATTAAAAAAAACCTTTTACAAACAAATGTAATTTTATTTAAAAAAAAAAGAAAAACGCTTTAACAATCTACTGGTTTTTGTTAAAAATCTTGAAATAACTCCCAAATCATAAAACCACTATAACACTTTTTCGAGTTATGTAAAAAAGCCGAAATATACAAACAGTTTCGGACCTAAAGCAAATAATATTTTTTTTAGTTAACCCAAAAGAAAAGCTTTACTGGTTCATGGTTCACAATAATTTTTTCTCCTTTAATTCCAGTAGCTTTAGTTTAGTTTGGAAAAGCCATCATCAAGCATTTTTCTAAAAAATTGAAACATAAAAAAGTAAGAACTTACTAAATTAAGTTTTGGTTTTTCTTATCCCGTCGGACCCAAAGTTTAAAGGTTCGCCCTATAAGCTATGGTTATAACTTATTGTTTTAAACTATTTTATTGGATAACCTATGGTTTTAGAAAATTATTTATCGAGTTACTTTTTTGTCCCGTCCGAACGCTTGAAATGGCAGTTTTATTAAATGCACTTAAAAGTAGAAAATAGTTTTTTATCTTTCTTATACCATAATAAAAGCGATTAGCACAAATTAAAAACTCTAACTTTACGGTGACAAAGAGAGAACTACAAAAGAAGAAGAAAGATAAAAAATATAATAACATAACATATATAACAATGTATCAAATAGAGATCCAAAAAAATGACGTCAGTCCGCTCATTAAAAAATTGTATGGTTGTTCTTTAAAAGTTTGTTGTAATCAAAATTTATTACGTAGAAAAACGAAAACTGCTAGGTTTTTGAAAAGTAAACACTACTGTCAACGTGAAACGTGACATTCATATGCCACCGGCCATCACAGTAAAGGGAATCGCGCATGCGTAAAACGGCTAAAATTTCAAAAATTTTCATAGCCTCCTAGATTTAGATGATTAATCTTGCTTACAAAAATTTTCATGGGCATGCATTGCATTGCCGTGGCCGTGTTTATTAGGTTTTTATAAGTATATGGGGCAATATGAGTGGTCCACCTCTAGTAAAACAACAACTATCAAATATATAGAAGGCCTCTAGCTAACACGGCCTGCTTCGTTCCATACGAAATGTTCTTAAATCCCACAAAATGATGAGATTTTGCAACAAAAAGCTCAAGCAGACTACCGTCGGCCCAGGGTCCTCCTGGTTAAAAGGTATGTACCATTATAAAATAAAGGTGCATGTTATTTCTGCATTAATTATGCGCACAAAGTTAATGTGGATATTTTAAAGTGATTTAATTTTATAGTAGGGTAAAAAAGGAATGTTTAACTAATCTATCAAACAGTAGAAAAAAGCATTAATAAAAGTTTTATTTTGTGAATGTTAAGTATCTGAATATCTAGTAAAAAGTATGTAAAACTATCCCGTCCAGAGAAAATTGCCAGTTTTCTCGGTTTTCAAATTTATTTTCCAACAATATCTATGTTAGCCCTTGTCGACATAATTCTTTAAACCGGAGCGGCGCGTGACTAGACAGTTTTCATTAAATAAGACACATGAGCCCAGGGCGCCTGTACCAAAATGTGAAGACCCTACGTGTGGGATCGGATAAAATGTAAAATAGACTATGGCTATTTACATGACAAGGGACGAAAGTCGTTCTTAACTTTACGCGGATGGTTTGATATCCGATGCAAAAAAAAGGAAATCTTTAAACTCCATAAAAGTTTAAGTAATTTTTATAAGGTATAGTGTTTTTATTTTTAGGTACTTATTACTTTACAATTTTGCGACTTTTAGTCAGTAGCGGCGTCCTGAGAAAAAGTCTGCGTCAATTTTTTTATTCAGACATATATAAGCTTTATCTAAAAAAACACAAAGAGAAAAGAAACACAATATTAAATCCACAGGGGCGGCCACATCCGATTTCAAAGAGAGGGGAAGTGGGTAGGTATTGCATTTGTTAGTGAGTACAATAAAAAATTATTGATATTTAATGTCTTAAATGCGGCGTAGGCAAAAATTTAGAAAAAATCATGTTAAAAATACCATTTTTTACGCGTTTTAAAATAAATTTTATAGCGACCGCAGTAAAATATTTTTGATAAACTGGATGGGGTTACGTACCATGGAGAGGTGGATTGAGGTATCATAATTACTTCAAAGGCAAAAATTTTGAGGGACTTATACAAAAACTGCCATTTCTTACACATTTTGAAGGCTGTTGATAAAAATTAAATTAAAATTTGAATAAAATCATTGACGACCAAAAATGTTGATCTCGTTTCGTTTTTTGTAAAATATTTATCAAAGGATGGTTGTGTTAGCTGCAAAAAGGTGGGTTCATCGCCCCCTTCACTCCGCCGTATACCATCCTTTATAAATATGTTATTTCCCAGACAGCACCAGTTACGTACCAGGTACGTACTTCGTGACAAACCATGGGACGAAAAGTACCTACATATTACGTACGCTAACTCCATTGTGTGTACAAGGGATGTACAAAGTACTTTTTTTTTCCATGGCTTTTTATGTTCTAAATATCTCCTTGGGATATTGAAAATAAGTACCATGTACGCACATGTGTGCGCGTACCACCTACGTATATTTGACGTAAAATGTACGACTCTGGGACGAATGAGGCTGCCTTTGTTGGCAACTATTTACAAATCAGAGAGCTGTGAAACTTAATTTAAGAGTAGAGATTCTGTCAGGAAATGTAGAAGTGACGTCAAACAAACATCAGAATTGGCTGAACTTTAAATTGATGCCACATTCTTACATTAAGTAACATTTCTCTCACTTCTAACGTAAAGGTTTGTATAAGTATTTTTCATTTTCTGATTGATATTCTATGAATAATCGTCTAATCAGGAACTGTTTCCCGGGGTTAACCAGGCCTGAGAACTTTATAATTTATCCATTGGCGTCCTACGTGTCATTCAAAGTACATTTTAGATCAGATTTACGCCTTTTATTGGTTAACTTCAGGACATGCAAAGTACGTATTTGGTAAGCACACAAAATGTAGGTACATGATACTTATTTTCCATATACCAAGGATTTAGCTAGGACTTACATAGCGTTGGAAAGTGCAGGTAATATATACGTTCTTAGTACGTACAATAGAGTTAGTGTACATACTATGCACGTACTCATCGTCCGCTGCCTGGGTTTTGCCAAAACTAGGACACGGCTTGGATCACTTTTTTGATTTTTTGTTGAATAAGCTAATATTTCTTTCTAAGGCCACCGATTCGAAATACCCAAACATTTCATACGTTGATCTTCGAAAAAAGTTTTTGCTTATTCGGCGAAAAATCAAGGTGGTTCGAGTCGTTCCTTACTTTTTACAAAATGTCCCTTTTATTCAAAATAATTCCGATGTTTATTTGATTCCAAAACTTCCATGACTTGTTTTGAACGTTACTTCGACATTTTCTGAACTAAGGTCACAAATTTGGCACAAACACAATAAACACAAGCAAATTGTAATCACGTGACCAAATACTACATATTATGATAGGGTATATTTACACTATTTTTGTATTTTTACAATGTAAAGTGTACTGCTACTTTTTATAATGTATTTTTACATTAAAAAAACTATGTTTTAAATAGTAGAGAGTAAAATTTCCATAGTACTACATTCAAAAGGAAATAACTATTTATCTAACAAGTGCGGAAACGACGCAAAATTCGGGTAAGCCATCAAGGGCGGTAATAGTAGTTTGAATAACAAGCATGTTATGATGGTGATTAAATGCGAAAATTAAGTTTGAGACGCGAGACGCAGGCGAGTGTCTTAATTTATCTGAGCGTGTTATGATCATAACATGCGAGTTAGTGTACTATACTTTACCTACGACCAATGAAAGTTTTATCATAAATATCAGAAATTATTAAAAATATCAAACGCGAACACTCTTTAAGTCAACAACCTTCATAATCTGAAGTTTTAATGACGTTCTATCTAAAACGTCAAAACAAATAAGGTTACTGACTGGCTTTTCATCTTTTTAGAAACAAGGTTTTTTTTTCTTAAAAATGCATATAATTTAACGGGACTTATTTTTGGTTAGGTAATAAAATTATTTTGGATTTATTTACGTTTAATAAATATTTATTATCTTAAAAATATAGAAAAATAATTCACATTTTTGCGGCAATTAGTGCTCTTATAAAATAAGGCTCATCGCTTATCACGCCATCTTGTGGTTTACGTCTAAGCTTTATTATTATTCTAGGATCGCAAATGAGTCATAAAAATCGTGTTGAGATGGTCGTAAAATTAGTATTACTCGTTGGTCGTAGGTAAAAGCTGATACAGTATACTTAAGATTTATATTTAGAAACGACTCTGCACACCATCGAGTTTGTTGGCCTGAGATGAAGGTAACTTGGACTTGAAGACAGTTTTTCTTTTATAATTTTTCTACAACTGCGGTTAATAGTACCTTACATAACAAGCATGTTATGATGGTCATTAAACGCAAACATGAAGTTTGAGACGCGAGGCGAGCGTATAATGACCATAACATGCGAGTTAGTGTACTATACTTTACCTACGACCAATAAAAAAGTCATCATAAATATCAGAAATTAATAAAAATATCAAACTCGAATACTCTAAGTCAACAACCTTCATAATCTGAAGTTTCAATGACGTTCTATTTAAAACGTCAAAACAAATAAGGTTCCCTTTTAAAAACAAAGTTTGTTTTTTCGTAAAAATGCGTAACATGTCAATTTAACGGGACTTATTTTTGGTTAGGAACTAAAATTACTTTGGATTTATTTACGTTTCATCGCTTGTCACCCTATCCTGTGGACTACGTTTATCATTATCCTAGGACCGTAAACGAGCCATGGTCATCACGTTGAGTAAAATTAATATTATTCGTTGGTCTTAGGTTAAAATTAATACCTAACATGTGTTTTTTTCACACACATTTAAAAAAAAATAAACCTAATCTAAAAAAAATTGTAAATTTTTTTCGACTTTTATCAGTGTAGGAGTTTATTTTGTTGGCATGAATAGGGCGCAAAATATTAAATTAGTTACCTATTCTGAGCTATATTTAAAGCAACTTTATGCATTACATATCATTTTAAAATAATCATAAGAAATTTTTTTAGAAAAACCATAAGATAATATTTTAGAATAACCATAAGATATTAAATATTCAAATCCTTTTTTACTTTAAATTTAGACATCTCCTGTGTTTTTAAAGCAATAATAATAATTGCAAAGGTCTAGCATCACCCTTATCCTATTTATCCTAATTAATTACTAACAGTTTGTCTAAAGATAACATTATGTGCACGGGTCTCTGGTCCATGGGACCAGCTGCGTTTTGGTTGTCTGCTTATATTAAATTCCATGGTGTCATAAATTTGAGGTTTTTGGAGTTTAATAGCACTTTCCTAATGAAAATTATTCTATAAGTTACAAAAAAATTCCAAATTGCTTTAAAAGTTTGCTGGGCCTAAATTAGTAACTATACTGATAGAAAGATATCTTTGTTTAAAAAAACGCATTTTTGAATATGGCTAAATAAATGTACCACGAAAGAATACTTTGTTGCCCTAAATTGAAACAACTTAGCAAAAAATTTGCCTTTTTTGGGACATATCAAAAATTGAGCCAAATTCTTTGCAAAAAATATTCTTTTGTGAAAAATTTACTTGAGTGTAAATATACAGAGACACTAAGCTATCATATTATAACGTACATTTCCGGCCACATAAAATGCCTACAACATAAGTTAGCTGTAGGTCTGTTGAACTTAAGTTTTGCTAATTGTGTTGCTTATTGTAACTGACTTTAACGTTTTCGAATTCCAGGTTATATCTTTTGATATTGTAACTTTTTGTCTGAAGATAGTGAACCAATCTCGAAGAGACGTAGTTTTTTCTTCAATGGCCCAACAAAGTGAACGAATATCGGAGAGACGTAGTTTTTTCGTCAACGTCCCAACAAAGTGAACGAATACCAGAGATATGTATTTTTTTCTTTAATGGCTCAACAACAAAGTCCGTTCTATTTAAGATGAAGATTCTTCTTCATCGATTCAACATCAAATTAGTATTGGCAAAATAACTGTATTGGCACAACAACTGAAGTTAGTCAGTGAGCCAATAATGTATGCTCCAGTATCAGAGAGATTTAGTTTTTTCTTCAATGGCTCAACAACAAAGTCTGTTAAATTTAGGAAGAAGAAGAAATTAACTGATGTTCGTCAACGGCCCACTAAATAATTTCCGTCACCGTCCCTCAAATGTCATTCAGTCATCCAAATAATGAAGGACCATTAGAAATCCGTCTCAACTTATTTATAAGGACTTCTTACATGTTCTCCCAGCTCCCATTAAGCTTGGAACCCAGGTATTTGTACGAATGACGCGTTCGACTTGTTAGCCCTTTATTTCTAATATGTATCTAATATTTTTTTCTTTGCTTTTGTTAACGAGAGGCTTCCTACATCATACGAGTTTATAATTTTTTACTACTACTATTCGTCAGATAGGGGGAGCCGGGCAAAATGACGAACGAGGCGAGTTAACGGATTGGATTTAAAACGAAAATTATAAATGACAACCAGTCTATTTCTGCACCATTAGAACTTCTTAACGTCTAGATAGTTTCGCTAACATTATAGTTCAGGAAAATTAGAAAAATGTGATGAATTATGCAATAAAAGCGGGAAAGACAAAATTTTGTGTGTGTTAGGTGGTCAATGGTGAGTCTAAATCCAAAAATGCGACCTCCTACCCCTTGTGGAAAAGCCGCCATTTTGATTTTAAGGTATGAATTTGTTTTTTGAATATTACGATGTTAATACATTTTTTATCGAAAAAAATATCATAACTAACCTTACGGAAGATAAAATTTTTCGATATTTGCAATACTTAATTAACTGCAGGTAATTAACTGAGGAAGAGGGGCATGCAAAATCCTTAATTTTGGAACAAATCCCTGTTTTTCATCGCGATCTAAAAATCATCTTAACAAAAGTTGTAGCGGTTGAAATTATGAAAATTTTCATAATAATAACTCATCGATCAGACTAATGATCATCACGCAATAGCGCGCCAAAGTCATTAAGTCGCGCGCTGCATGATCGGGGCCATTGGGTCCATCAGGCGAGCGATACCTCGGCTCGCTTGGGCTACCGGATTATCGATAAGATATTTTTGTCAAAAACCGTGTCTTAGACAAGTCGAAAAAATGTATGCTCTTATGTAAATACATTCGCTCGTTTGTCAAAATCAGGAAACACTTCGCTTGAAAAAAGTCATCAAATCATTTTGGAAGCGACCAGCGCAGCGTTCCAAAATGAGTGACTGCTTCGTCTGTAACGAGGCTTTGAGGCTCAGCGAAAATTGCATTATCAAAGAAAAAGGCGTACGAACTCTCATAAAATCCGCGAATATAAGGGGGGACGTAGAAAATGAGCTCATGTTAAACGACGTTTTGACAGTGACTGTGCACGTGGCTTGTTACAAAAACTACACTAATCCAAAGCTGACACTGGCTGCAAGGTATGTAAATATATTTTCCACAGTGTTCGGTATCCATGTCAAAAATCGATAGGAATTTATTATGGCGTTATTTCAGAAATTGTTGTTGATTCAATTTTTAATACCGATTTTTTCCATTTTCAAACTATGAGATCTGTTGAATCCTAGGATTTTTGGACTGCGGGACTTGGAATTTTAGATCCGAATCTCCAATTTTGGGGATTCGAACATGCAGAAATAGAATTTTTGAAAATCTGAATTTTCAAAATTATGATTCCTTCTTACATTTCAATATTTTCTAATTTTTCTATTCTTCACAAAAAATTTGAAAGGTTTTTAGACCATTAGTTCTGTTCGATCTCAAAATTTTCGGATTAGGAGATTTGGAATTGTAGAATCTCCAACTTTGAAGATCCTGAAATTCAAAAATAAGATTGAAGACCATTGGAACTGTTTGATCTCAAACTTTAGGGATTCTGAAATTCAAAAATAGAATCATCGGAAATACGAATTTCAAAATTTACGTTATAATTTCAAATTCCGGTACTATTCAAAGTTTTCTAGTCTTAAAAAAAAAATAAGAAGATTTCAAACCATTAGATCTGTTCGATCTCAAGATTTTCGGTTTGACGGATTTGGAATTGTATAATATTCAATTGTGGGGTTTTCAACTTGCAAAATTATATTTTCCGGGGATCTAAATTTTCCAAATAACAAAATTATGTAATATTCTTATATTTTCCAAATTTTCTAGTTTTCAAAAAAGAATTACAAGATTTTCAGACCATTGGATCAGTTCGATCTTAAAATATCCGGAGTGGGAGAGTTGAAATGTGAGAATCTTCAATTTTGGGGTAAGTGTGAATAGATAACTATTTTGCTTGTTAAAAAATCGCCCAAACTTTAAACAATTATGAATCGATAATTGTGTTGTTTTTTGAGTTCTTTCTCATGACAAGTTTATTCCGATCATATTTTTATAATCAAAACTCACAGAGTTGCAGCAGTTACAAAAAAAAATATATTGATCAAAAATTATGCGAATAATGAATTAGTAATTCATTTTTTAAGCAGAATAAAATAGCAACCGAACCTACGCTCGATCGAGCGCGTCAATTTGTATCAGCAGCCCAGCAGCGCGCGACTTAATGACTTTGACGCGCTATTGCGTGACAATCATTAGTCCGATCGATGAGTTATCATTATCAAAATTTTTATAATTTCAACCGCTACAACTTTTGTTAAGACGATTTTTAGATCGCGATGAAAAAAAGGGAGTTGTTACAAAATTAAGGATTTTTCATCCCCCTCTTCCTCAGTTAATTACCTGTAGTTAATTAACTATTGCAAATATCGAAAAATTGGATAAATGCAATTTTATAGAGAATTTTATCCTCCGTAAAATTAGTTATGACACTTTTTTCGATAAAAAGTGGATTTAGACTCACCATTGACCACCTAATACCCACACAAAATTCCGTCTTTCCCGCTTTGATTGCATAATAAAAACATAATTTGACTGAACTATTAATCCTTATAGTGCCGTGGCTCATAGCCTACATTTATAATCAGGGTATTCGCTTGTAAAATGTCATGCCGAGAAATAAGTTTTTTTCCGAAGAAATCTAAGTAAGTAGTCAGGCTTATTTCAATGTAATAAAATGTAAATTATAACATTTTTGCTCGTTTTGGTTAATTTTTTCATATTTTACTAAAAATTGTGCCCGCTTACCCATCGCATCGACTCGAAATAATAAAGAGCTTCACAACAAATCTTAAAAGTAACGATGTAAATTAAAACCGGAAAAGAAAAGACTAATAAAAATATTTTCTATCCATGCTGCCCGGAACTCCATACTGAACCTCCAATTATTAGATTCTCCTATCTACAAAATTGACATAATTAACTTAATTCTGTCCTTCATTAGGTAATTATTGGGCATACATTTTCGCGTTTTTATTAAGGGAACCGTAATAAAATACGGTTTTCCCTTAATTCGGTACATTTACCGTACGTCCCTTATCTTTAAACATAACCTCAATTAGCACGGATAATAGTGATGGCTGCTTTGTTTTTCGACACGCCTTTTCAATATTCTTTGCATTTTTAGTTTTTTGTTTATAAACAAAAACAGTCTTGAGGATTTTTAAAATTTATGTGAAAAAATTAATTAATTGAAGAAATCTACAAGGTTGAGGTTCAGCTACACTTATGATATAATTCTTTTCCGAGAATTTACCCGGGAAAATCCCTACAACAACCCAGCGGCCTGGAAAAATATATGGAAAAACCTTCAAATCTTAAGTGGAAGGCAGTTTACCCAGAGAAGTGTTAGGCAGCATTTCATGCTGCTCGTTGAGACCTTTATTATGGTAAAACCTTATAGAGTAACACCCAATAAGTCCCTATTAAAGGTCAGCACAAACAATATGAAAGTCGACATTATTTTAACAGCACCACGCCTAAAGAAGAACGCCGTCTAGCATCAATTTTGTCATAATATAATAATCAGTCATGATAGGAATAATTGAGTTTTTTTATAGTTGAATAAGAGCACTTAATAATAATAATGTGATAACTTAAGTGAAACTTTTTTGAAAAATGCGTGGATATGTTCCATTTATTTCATAACAGATGGGTAAAGTACCTAAATATATATAGTAGTTGTCTAACTTTCGTGCGGAACTGTCGAAAATAGTGCCGACCAGACACAACATAATAGAGACATAAAGCTATTTGTAACTCATCACTTTAAACGTATCCGCATCTAGCGAGAACCAAGTACATTGATTGGTCAGAAACTTGTAGCACGTTCGAAAAGTGCAGATATATGCTAATTTAAGGTATTTCTGAACGCAATAGGTGCTGAGATATGATACGCCTGCCGTAACGATACGTGATACCTAACGCATCTCAACACCTATCGCGTTCAAGAACACCTTAGATTAGCATATATCTGCTCTTTTCGAACGTGGTACAAGTTTCTGAGCAATTAATGTGCTTGGTTCTCGCTAGATGCGGATACGTATACCGCGATCAGTTACAAATAGCTTTATGTCTGTAATAACCTTCAGAGACTAACAGATAGATAGGGCCACGCAGAAACTACGTTCCTGTAGCACATAGCGCATTGCGGCGGAGAGTGAAAGTAATGCTATATATAAGTAAACCCCTACCTTACCCCGTTCATGTCTTTCTATATGATCATAAAAGAAACACCGAACCTTTTTCAACGTCGAAATATTTTTCGCACAATTTTAATTTTGTACCTGCCGGTTTTTGACACCGCTTGTCAAAGTCTGTCAAGCCTGGCAAGCGGTTTTTTTTTAGACTTTAATAGACTTTCAAAAGTGAGTTTTTTTAATCAGTTTTAGTTGGAAATCGCGCGAGTTTATGGGATTAGCTATATAGTGCTTACTGTAAAGTCTAAAATGCCATTCAAATCAGGCTGGATCACTACCATTAAAGCTGGAGAGCATGGGACTATTTAAAAAGTGCCGAAAATTGAGATTCAGACTCTTGCGAATCAAATCCCTGAAGAAAATATTGTGATGATTTATACAGAGTCAAGCAAGAAGATAATAGGTTAAAATACAAACAAAAAAAAGAAATATAGGTTAAAACATTTATAAAATCTGTAAGACTTTTATACTGGGATTTTTTTCCAATTAATAAAAAAAAACAATAAAATGTTGTTACCTTCAATATTTGAGAGTATTCCTCAACAGAGTTATAATCTGCTCTTCCTATTTTAGATTTTTAATAGGTCCAAAAACCTTTTTTTAAGCTAAACAAAGTCTTCTAGCTGAATGGAACAGTACAAAGTTGGTTAAGGTTTGTGCTAAAACCTTTTGCGAATGCATTGCTTTTTTAACACTAAAACGTATGGAAAAAACGGCGTTAAGTTTTTTCATATCTTTTTATTAATAAATTAGTAAGTGTCTATAAAAAATCAACAAAAAGAATATATGTACACAAGTAGTTCCTTCCTGTAGCCACCGGCTGCGATCGTGTCGCCGTCGAACAATGTTCCCCAAGTATAACACATTATCGGTCACTCTCGCGTAGCTACTACTTTCCCTATGGTGCCCACTTTAAAGTCAGGGCCAACTTTATATACCGATAAGTCCCTATTAACTTTGGTGTCAGGTGATCTCTGTTGTAGGCTCTTTATTTCTAAAATTAAATATTTTTCCTTCGCTTTTATTGTCGAGAGGTTCCCTATATTAAATGAGAGCATGGTTTTTTATTATTTAGGGTGGGCCACTTTTAAATTTGCTATAACTTTTGATCGAAGAGCTTCATTTCAAAATGTTGTAAGTTTTTGGAAAGACAATCCTTTTCCGATTCGGCTCAAAATGTGACATTGTGCAAAAATCCAAGATGGAGGACCGTTATGAATAACGGGTAATTTTCACCCCCTCGGCAAAAAAGTTATGTGCAACATTGGAGAAAATTTAAATCATTGCAACAAATGGTCCGTCCCTTCTCTTAATATAAAGGACTTATTTGAAAGTTTGAGACAATGATTAATTAACTCTGTGTTTCGGACTTTGTCTATATTTTGTTTATACACGACGTTTCGAGCAGTACAATCTCTGATCGTCTTTAGGTGCTAACTACGTAGTGAACTACGTACTAGTACCTGAAGACGATCAGAGATTGTACCGATCCTAACGTGCTGTAATTTCAGGTAGTTGTGGTTTAAAATTTAACACTTCTCAAAAATCTAGGATGGAGGATATTTTTAAATGAATTTAGGAAAAAAACCCTCGAAAAAAAACCCCATATCTTGAGATAAAATTATTATAACTATCCCAAACCGAACCCAACTCAAGTTAGACCCACCCAACGTAACCCAAAATAATATTTTTTTATTTTAACTTATTTTTAACAGATAAAAATCAATTTCTCCAGGAGGGTTTTATTTCCCAGGGTTTTGTTCCGGGTTTTTTTTCGGAAGTATTTTTCCTAGATTTAAAAATAATCCAATATTCAAATCCCCGAAAAAAAACCAGGAAAAACCCCCGGAAAAAACCGAAAAAAAAACCATGCTGTGGAATTTTATTTTTGTCTATTAAAAATAAGTTAAAATAAAAATATATTATTTTGGGTTAGGTTAGGTGGGTTTAGCTTGAGATTGGTTTTCTTTTCCGGGGGTTTTTTCCGAGGTTTTTTTTCCTTGAATTATTTTAATCTCAATCATAGATTTTTGAGAAATGTTAAATTTTAAACACAACTACCTAAAGTTACAGCAAATGCAAAAAATGCGAATTGGTATATCAACTACAATTTTAAAGTAACATCAGTCATTATTCAAAAGTCAATAATTTTTTTATTTATTAACCGATTTAAATAACTAATACCTTTATATTAAGAGAAGGGTGGAACTTTTGTCACAATGAGTTGAATTTTCTCCAGTGTCGCTCACAATTTTTTTGGAAGTGGGTGAGAGTTTGCCGTTGTTCAAAAAGATTTTTTGGCCCACCCTATAGTTTTTAGTTTTACTATTTGTAGGTACGTACCATGTATTTTGCATAAAGCAACATCATAAATTTCAACACTTATCTCTATCCATAAGAAGACAAGGGACCTATTAAATAAAGGTATAAAGTACAGCATAATTTCATATATATAATCTATTTAACCGACCAAATATTTTAATAGGACCATAGATCACAAATTGAAACCAAAGAAGGTAACTTGGTTTGGATACTTCACGGATCGTGGTATGATACATGTACATGCACATGCCCGATACTTTATGTCTCTATTTACTTTGGCGTCAGGTGATCTTTTTTATTTTTAAAAGAAACATTAAAATAATATTAGTAGTTAGGTAGTTTTTGGGTGTTCGGAATATTAATATTAGATTCTTTTAGCAATTTTTAAAATTTTTAGTTTTCCGTATACGTATCGAACTGGTCACGTGTAGACCCAATATGGGTCGGTCGTTATGTATTACAACCGCAATTTGTTTTTGTTTCTTTTTTTTTGTATATTTTAAAAAAATGAGCATTGCCGTCACTTAAATACGATAAAAGCGTCGAGTAAACAAGTTAAGAGGAAATAAAAGAGCTAAAAGGTATTTTTTCACACGACTTTCCGTAGACGTATCTCTGATGCGGATATGTATAAAAGAACAAATTTGAAACATGCTAAAAGGACCTATTTTTTGTTTACCAATTTGTGTGCGTGGAGTTCATAACCTAGATTTATAACCTAAAATATGTAGTACTACTTTCCTCACGCAAATGATTGCGGGTAAGCAATGGTAGATAAGTTCTGTCCGAAATGGTAGCTTTTTCTACGAGTGGCCTCAAATGTGCAAATATTTTATTTCCCGCACACTGGATTAAAAAAAATTAAATAAGTACCTACCTATCAAAAAAAAAATAATTGTTCCTAACACCAGGGCCAGCGCTAAGAATTCTGCCGCCCACGAACAACAAAACTCAAATTCAATTTTTTGTTGAATTGAATTCAGATTTTTGTTACACAGAAAAAAAGAAAAAATGAAAAAAAAAATCAAAACGGGTAAGAAATATTAGTGCGCAGTGTGAGACTTTCCTGCACGAAAAAGCAGTTTGAAGAACGATGAGAAGCGGAGCTCGGATAAGACTTTAAGTGCGGAAAGACCCTTTGCGCGCATTTTAAAAACAATATTTTTTCCAGGAGTGTCAAAAAAATATTTATTTATTTACGGGATAATCGCATTAAGGAAAATGTGTACAATTTACAAATATAGGTAAAAAGAACAAAAAAAACATCGTATTGTATTATTAACCAAATAATAAATAATAATGCTTATATAAAAACATTAAATGTTAAATATAAAATAAATTTAAGACCAGTTTTAATATCATGGCAACTTAAATCTACAATCATTTTTTATATTAAGTAAACTAAACCTGAGACTTAAATTATAATTTAAATTTCTGCTGACGTACATGTATCACACTATTGCATTTTTGTAAAGTTGCTAACTGCATATTAAAAACATCAATATTAAGATAAAAGTAATACTCGTGGAATATCGGATAAAGCGCTTTTGTTTCTCACTTAATTACGACCAGGCCTCCAATGTCTAATGAAGAATCCAGACACCTAGAGGCCTGTTCCATCCTTATTAGGAGTCATCAGGGAGTCATAGCTTTTTCCATTAAGCTTTTTCTAATAAGCTCCAATTTTTGTTGCATGTGCTGCGCGGCGCGGTGATGCTATAACACTGTATAAATGGTTATAATTATAATTTATTTAAAGAGATTTTTCTCAACAGCATTCAAAATGTTTGCCTATGGCGAATTTATGAACTGGTTTGAGTAGCAAATCTAGAATTAGGACAAGATCCCACCATAATCATGGTCGCTAACCAAACCCATTTTTTAAATTATTTTACAAAAACCGTGAGGGGGTCAAAATTTTTGAACAATTTTGTGTGATGACAGAATCTTTTTGCGTACGGAAGGATGTACGTATCGTTATGGACTCACGAACATACACAACGAAAAAAGGGGGCATCATTCGAAACATCGCATAAACAAGCCAAAAATATATGTGTTTTGGCTTTATTTCGAACGCGATACCGATACCGATGCGTTGAAATATTTACTTTAAGTGTCTAATATAAGCTTAATGATTTTTTTTTCAACAGGATTCCAAACGTTTAAAAAAATAGCATTTTTATAAATAATGTTACTATAAGAAATTTTAATTTAAATAATATCTAAACAAAGAAATAAACAAGGACAAACCTATACGTTTAGTTTATATATAACATTCAACAAAAATTCACGAGCACACTGCAGTAAGTTGTTTCAATTTTTAACTATTTGTAAATAAATTAAAATGGTAAATTTTTCATATTTTTGACTCAACTAATATAATACCGACAGTTGCGAAAATAATTAAAATTCCGTGTTTCTTCAGGTAAATTTTGGACGCGATTGCGCGTCTCACCTCCCTATTTTTTTAAATTATTATTATAGGTACTACGTATAGAAGTAGAAGTTTCAATTATAACATAAAACAAATTTTCTTTAAAAAATCGGAAAGAAACTGATCACTACTAAAATGTTATGATACTTATTATCCTATTAATAAAAAAAAAGCAAGGTGCCTTCATTAGTGAAGGGGCATGTGTGAGTCCGTGGGATTTTTTATGAAGGAGTTTTGTGACTATGTGGGATTGATAGCTCTTTAGTCACACAATCAAGTGTTTTTTTCGCATCCGTGTAGAACGGGTTGATATGACGTCATGTTTCAAGAAGGCGGCCAAAAATCATAAAAAATACAAATTTCGCAACCGGGCAATGATTATTTTCCATATCGTATTTTTTACGAAAATTCCAAAAAATTTACTTTCAAGGTCATCCGACCTTAAATGACCTTCAAAATTGCAAAAAACAAGATTTTTGCCATTTTCTCTTAAAAAAATCTTAATAATTCGAGATTTTGTCAGTCCAACTTCAAATCTACCCTAAACTATAAGGCATGCCAAATTTGATCCTTAGGGTTTGATGCGGTTTGAAGCTTCATGACCTTGAAAAATACCTTAGTAAAATTAAGATATTGCAAAAATAACATACTAAAGGGCGCTATTCATCAACTATTAAAGTGAAGAGGACCAAATTTGGTAAGAAAGATAAGAAAGTCACATTGTTAAAAAAAATTGGATCTCAACTGGAAACTCAATTTACCACTACGCAAAAAAAGTTTCGGAGATGAAATTAATGTGTTAGCCCTAGACAAACACTTCATTTTAAACCTCCCTACCATTTTTTTTGAGTTGCGTGCCAGATGTTTATGCTATGCTCCGGTAAAAATGACCTATATATATTTTATTTCTACACACTTATCTAGCCAACAAAGTCATTTAAATTACCTATAAGAGAGTTAGCAGAAGTTAGATATACATTGCCATATTCTGGACCAGGTGTTTTAGATGCCATTTTCCAAAATCGCGGTCGAAAAATCATAAAAAATACAATTTTTGCAACCGGTGCATGACTATACTTGATTTCATACAACTCGAGGACGAGAATTTCAAAAAAATCAATTTTGAGCTCATCCGACCTCAAGTGACCTTCAAAATAGCCAAAAACACAATTTTTGACATTTTCTCTTTAAAAAGTCGCCATAATTTAACGTTTTGGTAAACCAACATCTAGGTCGCCAGACCAAAAAAAATGCTAGAGAGGTTTAAAATGAAGTGTTTACCTATGGCTAAGATGTTAATTTCATCTCCGGCACTTAAAGTTTTTGTGCAATCCAGGTCATGCATCAACTAAACTTTTTTTTTTCATAGTTTTCTGCTTTTTTACGAAATTGTATAAAATAAATCATTTTGATATATCAGCCGCCATATTGAAACGCATGATAGCTGAACTAAATTTTTTTCACAGTATTATTGGACTTGGCTTTCTTATCTTTCTTACCAAATTTGGTCCTCTTCCCATTAATAGTTGATGAACAGCTCCTTTTAGTATATTATTTTGGCAATATCTTAATTTTACTAGGGTATTTTTCAAGGTCATGAAGCTTCAAACTGCATCAAGCTCTAAGGATCGAATTTGGCTTATACGCTTAATAGTTTGAGGTTGATTTAAAGTTGGTCTGATAAATCGTCGAATTGTTAAGATTTTTTGAACAAAAAATGGTAAAAATCTTGTTTTTTGCAAATTTCAAAATTATTTAAGGTTGGATGACCATGAAAATAAATTTTTTGGAATTCTCGCCCTCGGGACATATGATATGGAAAATAATCATTCCCCGGTTGCGAAAGTTGTATTTTTTATGATTTTTGCCCACCATCTTGAAAGATGTCGTCATATCAACCCTTTCTACACAAATGCGAACAAAACACCTGGCAACACCTGATTGTGTGACTAAAGAGCTATCAGTCCCACATAGTCACAAAGCTCCTTCATAAAAAATCCCACAGGATAGAAATTATCGACATATGCCCCTACACTACAAGGTCGTTTTTATGTACGGTTTAACTTCCTCCAAATTCCAATAGTAGGAATGGGCTCATTTGGTAGCGCCGCCCATGCGAGGTCCAGCAAAAGGTTAGAAATAATTTATTACACATTTCAGCTTAAATTGATTATATTCTCTATTCTCTATACTTCCAGATTTCGTTGCGGTCAAATGCATCTGAGTTGATGACAGGGCAGTTATCCAAAAGCGGCAATACGCGCTCTGGGGAAATAGCTACGAACTAAAATTTTTGTTAACATTTTAGTCCGTAAGACTGAATATCTTGGGTATTGTCTATCTACGATAAGTGCGACCAGCATAGGAAGGCATCCGGAGTATCAGTACGAGGGGGATATTCAGGTCAATTTAAAAGGAGATGGCGATCGCCCGGTAAGATAACATTCGCCTAATAAGAGGGAGATGGATAGAGACTGTTTTCTTTTAAAAATTCTTTCCGTGCGCCTTCCTATGCTGGTCGCACATTTGCTGACACGGATGAAACACTCAACAACAAGGAAATATTTAAGTAAAAAATAATTCTCAGTTATGCCGAAACTGGTTTAAAATTAGAATCAAATGGTACAAAATTAAAAAAAAAAACAAAGTTGATTTGCTCTGTACTAGGTATAATGTGTATTATGTACAGTGTTTAAAGCTTAAATTTTCTCGAAATCAAATTTTAAATAATTTAAAGACACATCGATATGGTTTGCAAGGGGATACTATTTGGCAATATTGGAATTTTTGTACGGTACACCATTTTCATTTAAATCGGGAGGGTCTAAAGGAAGCGAAGCCTGACATTTATTTTGACACTTGCGTTGTCATTTTTGATTTTTTTGCCTCGCTTTTATCATCGGCGGCTCGTTATTATTCTAAATAGTTTTTTTATGAAACGATTTAATTTTATTGTTTATTCCTGTTGTGTGGCAGGCTGCAAAAAATAGTCCTGCGACGGAGTTCAGCTCTTTAAAGTACCTATGAAAGATAAGTTATAATGAGTGAAGAAGTATTTCTATTAGAAAAATCAAACAGTAATAGAAGGAGAGCTTGGCTGGAAGACTTCGGACAAGACTTTAAGCAGCAAGTTTTGTAACAGTACCTATGTTTGCCCCGACGATAGTGCTTAATAAAGTGGAAGTATAAATTCGATTCCTTGTATAATTTGCGTGCATGGTGTGCGAACTTGTAGGTCCCATTTTATATCCGAAAAAAAAAATTATTACGGCGTTGCGAAAGTTGATCTTTAGTCCAGTTTAGCTATTCTTGGTAAAAAAATTATTTTTTTAAGGATATAGGTATGTAGTTATTTAGTTTATGGTAAGAATTTAAGTACTTCTTTTGGGGCAAGTATATATTCGCCTGTATATATGTTACCGTAAACCCCCAATTTCAGTTAAAAACTGGTTTTCCTAGGAAAAACTACTTTAGATTAGGTAAGGTTAAAATCTATTTAAAACTTATATAATTTAATCTAATCTAATCTAATATAGAGTTAACAGTTATAACTAGTTTTTACTAGGAAAAACCGGGTTTTAACGGTAACATATAGGTACTGTGATAAGAATGCGTTGTATTGGTAAAAGATTTTAAACATTATAGTTCATTTGAATAATTTAGATAACTTTAATTAGTTTTCTTTAATTATTACGGAATAATTATTTTTTTACGTATAAGTATAAATATAATAGTCAAAAGAAAGAAAAAACAGTTTTAATTCTTACTTGAAACACAGTGACACAAAATGTGTCTTTATAGTACACTATCATCATACCAACATATGGTACGGTAGTTCATCAAAAATTTAGTTGCTATTTGGGTGCTAAAACACCTACAACAAGGATTTTCTGTCGGTCTGCACACATGACAGAGAAGGCATTATATATTATGATTTTAACCAAAATTTGGTACCAAAGCGTTTTTTTGGCCACCCACCAAGTAAATGTTGTATAGAATGATGGGGGTTGAGAGAGAAAAGTGTGAAATAGTTGAAAAAATTGTAACTTTGAAATAAAAATTTTTCTGCAGTTTGGTTCAAATTACTAAAAGCTTTAGTTTTTGAAATATTTAAAAGAGGTCTTAAAATATTTTTTTAAAAACATAATTTTTAAAGCACAGAAGCAGATATCAATATACGTTTTACAGAGGGTTTACCGAACTTTTCGTATTGATAATTTATTCATAATTTTAGTAATGCTGAATGCCTGTCGTTTTACTTCTTTATCAAAATACAGAGAACACGGACTAAGAGTAAAATCTGTTAGATTTATAATTTTTGCGTATATTTTTTACTTTAGTAACTAGTCGTGCTTTCGAGAAATACTTTCCTATCGTATTTATCATTCATTAAAATATTTAAAATAAGACCCATGACAAAAGCGAGGCAAACAAATCAAAAATGACAACTCAAACTTTCAAAGTAATGTCACGCTTCGCTTCCTTTAGAGCTTGATCTAGGATTAGTGTCCTTAGGGAGAATGGGTCAAGTGATAGCTTCTCTTAAAGGTCTTTTTAAAAATTTACTGATTGGTTTTTGAGATATTCACCATTAAAGTAAACTCAAATTGTACAGATAAATTTCTTCCTTCGTAGGAATGTATCCTAGGAGAAAAAATTAAATAATTAAATCTACTATTACATAAAATTGAAACCGAAATAAAATTTTTGCATTGGTTCGTGCAAATTTTAACGTGAATATCTCGAAAACTAATAGCTAGATTTTTAACATTTTAACTCCTGTAAAGTCATTTGAAAGAGCTTCAAAATAAGATATCACTTGACCCACTTTTCTTATTTAGATTCTGGTGGTGAAACTCAACTCTCGGATAGCTAAAATGTGTTCCCTTGTAAGCGAAATCAACGTGTTTTGGGATTTTTTGAAATTTTGACTATTTTCGGGAAAATTCAGGTGCATCCATTTAAATGGGAGACCCTGTATGTCTGTTTCAAAGAAAATGCATGCTTAGTTCGGAGAATACGCGCAAATGGTTATATATTTAAAAGGTCATTAGATGTCTGTTAATTATTAAAACCACTTATTTAAGATACCCATTATTCTAGGATGCCATAAATATAGGTGCGTTCAAATTGTTCATTGTCTTATAGATTTAACAATGACTAAAAGAACGTCTTTTCTTTTAAAATAACTTTATAACATTGTAGATAACTATTCGCTTTACCTAGTATGATGCAGTCATTCAAACATTTTAGACTGACAACCGAACACAATAAAACATTGTATTCCCTAACTGACAGTCCAAAACAATTCAACAATCCGTTTTTGCAAGACCGCTGCTTACTAAATAAAATTCACAGTCGATATCAATTTTTTTTTATTTTCTACGGGGACTAATTTATTCTGTTAAACTGTCCTGTTTAATAGAAAATTTTAAAAAAATACACGAAAAAGTACTAATTTATTTCTGATTTAAAAATCCAACTTTTTTAAAAATCGGCGTATCCATAAGAAGGCCACTATAAAAGCTATACTGGGTGATTCACATTAGTACATCGGGTCAAGATCTTTTTAGTAGCAAATGCACAAAAAATAATTTAAGGCTCTCTTTACCATTATGCCGGGGGATTTACCAAATTGCAGTGACAATAATAAAAATGATATATTTTTACGACAACACAGAATAATGAGATATTTAGGTGAAAACGGAAACATTGTTAGACATTTTAAGGAGCAGTACAACAATGTTTTGAAAATCTGATGATTCAGATCTGGAGTGTTTTAAAATTTGACCTATTAAAATAACAGCCTGTATGACCCTCACATTTTGCAATTTTTAGTCAATCCTAATAAAAGACAAACAAAACTGCATCATAAATAATGCGCTAACCTATACTCATTTTCTTAAAAAATTATTATTTAAAAAAATGCCTGGTTCTAGTCCAACTATATATAAAATTTTTTTATTTCGCATATCACGTTTTTCAAATTGCAAATTAATGTATTTAATTTTTTTTTTTGAATAACATGCTTTTCTTCGAAAAATTAACCGATTGGGTTGATTTTTGGTATGAAAAAAGGAGATATAAAAAATATTTATTTAAAACTAAAAAAAGGTTATTTTTAAACACGTTGTATTGGTAATTTCAGTTCTTTTTTGCAACTAGGTTAAAATTTTATGATACCTAAGCTGAAGCCAAATATTTATTTTTAATTTGATGATGCGAAAAAGAATAGCATTTTTTTAAAAATGAAAGACCCTAAATATATCTTATCTTATTTAAATTCCCATTCAATTCTCTTTACTCTAAAACCAAACACAATTGCTATGGTAATTCGTTTTATTCTAGTCACTTTTTTTCTAAACGTCTTAATCGTTAAGTATTTCTCATTAGCATAATAATTAAAATTAAATGAATAAACTTTAACCTAAGGCATAAGAGCATTCTTACGTCCTTCGTAAGGCATGTGGGTAGAAAAGCATGTGTTCTCACAAAATAAGAAAACCGTTTTCACGCCGCTGTCACACACCGCTTTTGGCAGATATGTGAATAATTAGCCTATTAAGAAAGATAAAGATTAATTACAATGGGTCGACGCTCCATTGGAAAAAAGTGTTAAATTAACCGGTCCTTTGAACGAGTCTCTTTCATAAAATAACACTATATTGTTTTTTTTTTGTTATACGTGTCATTACAAGGTTTATTGGAAAACGCCTCTTTTGTGTAGGTAAAAGTACAAATCGATACGAAGGTTTTGCATACCCTTCATTTAAAACGATACTGCTGCGCTTTATAAACCTGCTATAAACCAGAATAAAAATCAACAAGTATTATTGCTAGTTAAAACCATATAACTATGACATTCTATAATGGCTCCGCCTTTTTCCGAAAAAAAAAGCCGTAGCGATAATAGGCACTTAAAGTAAATATTTCAACGCATCGGTATCGGTATATTTAACTAACCAACCAAAATCCACTACATTTTTGACTTGTTCATGCCATGTTTCGAACGATGCCCACTTTTTTGATGGGTGCGATGACGAAACAGCTGATTCCACTAGTTGCGTACGGAAGGATGTACGTAACGTTACGGACCCACAAACGTACGCAATGATTTCAATCAGCAGTTCTATCATCGTACTCTTCAAAAACGCGGGCATCGTTCGAAACATCGCATCGCAACGTAAGTCAAAAATATAGTGTATTTTGGCTTTCTTTCGAACGCGTTAGGTATTTATACCGATACCGATGAATTGAAATATTTATTTTAACTGTCTAATAACTCTCCCAAACAAGTAAGCCTGGAAAAAATGCAAACCTAAATACTCTTCTGATGGCGAGCAGACTGCGTCAGGCCTGCGCAGTAGATTTTCTGCCGGCTCTGGCACAAAATAACGGCTAACAAAAGACCACGCGACAAAAGAGCGACTACAAAAGAGCGATGTCACAAAAAAGCGTGCGACAAAAGAGCGAGTACTAAAAAAGAGCAATTACGACAAAAAGGCGATGTAACAAAAGAGCGTGTGACAAAAGAGCGTGCGACACAAGAGCAATGTAACTGAACATTCTATTTATCATAACAGTACCCTACAAAATAAATTAACAATAACAAATTAATTATAATGAAAGTACAAAATAGCGCAAGACATGATTGCGCAACCGACTTATTAGACAATCCGAACCAACCAAGCCCAGTAAAACTAACCAAACCAAGCAAACCCACCAAACCAAACCAAACCAACCTAACCAAACCGACACAGATCAAGCCAAACCAACGTAACCAAAACCTACAAACCAACAAATTAGGTTGGTTTGGTTCGATCTGGGTTGATTTGATTAGGTTGGTTTGGTTCGGTATGGTAGGTTTGATTGGTTTAGTTTGGTTAGTTTTACTGGGTCGAACCAATCCAATTAAGTGGCTTTCCTTCGATTTGGGTCGGTTTGATTAGGTTGGTTTGGTGGACTTGGTTGGTTCGATTTGTTTAGGTTTACTGGATTTGGTTAGGTTTACTGGGTTTGGTTGGTTCAGTTTGGTTGGGCTTGGGTTTGGTTAGGTTTATTTGGTTCGGTTTGTTAAAGTTGATTTGTTTTGGTTTGGTTATGTTTACTGGTTTAATTGGTTCGGTTTGTCCAATAAGTAAGTTGCGCTATAATTTTTCGCGCTATGTTGTCTCTTTTAGTAGATCGCTTTTTTGTTACAGCGCTCTTTTATCGCACGCTCTTTTGTCGTACGCTCTTTTGTTAATCGCTTTTTTTAGTCGCTTTTTTGTGCCAGAGCCGGTTAAACATAGTAGGAGCTACAAGGCAATTAAAATAGAGAGAATGCCCGAAACAGGATTTATGCTATATAAAAAAATTATTAAAAAACAACCCGACTGCCAGCTCTAAGGTTTAGTACAGGAGAGACGAATGTTTTGCAGTCGCATGCCTCCAACTGAGTTTGTTAGTGCGTGTTACTAAATCTTATTGAGGACTGGCAGTCGGGTTGTTCTTTTTTTTTTTTTATGAAGTACACTATATAAAGTTTTAACCCACCCCGTACTCCTTGCGGGTGTTAGAGGGGATCATTCTGTGAGGAGGAAGGAGAAAGATTTTGATGATCGTGAGGTCACTCTAAATAAAGCAAAAAAAATATTAATTATTTGATACAGTTATGCCTTCAAAAGCATAGCAAAATTGACAATATGGCACCAAACACCGCCATATTTATTTTAAATGCACTCTCAAGGCTCTCAGCATTCCAGCGATACAAAATCGGTTCACAGGTTTGGTGTCTAGACTGGCACCTATAACTCGAAAAATATTACCCTTGTTTGGTAGGCAGTCGGGTAAAAAAATTATGATCCTTTTAAGAATAAATCGAGAGGGCGTCAAATCAATAAAGAATAAATTGTTTAATCGAAGTTGTTTTGACCATGAGTTCTGAGCCTAATCACCATGGATAATATACTTAGATTAAAAAAATAAAGGATACCTGGGGCTCTATTCTGGGCGCAAGATAAGATAAGATAAGAACTTTATTTATACTTTTGTCATTTTACAATGAATGTACATATCAAAAATAATTGTAGGTATACTTAACTTAAATAATATCAGTATCACAATAAATATTTGCCTTCCTAACATTAAACATTTAAATTAAAAAGCAGATAAGTGCATACATACATGCAGAGGTCAAATGTAGTAAATAAATATATATATTATTGTATTATTTTTTGTATACTTAAGAAAATCGTAGCCCATTGATTGTTATTAATGAATTTATCCACTGAATAATATGATTTTCGAGCCAGAAACCTTTTGAGGGTAATTTTAAATTTACTACCCTCTAGCTGCTTAAAGGTATTTGGTAATTGCAGGTACAGTTTAATACCAGAATAAGAAGTGTTCATATTTTGCTGTTTTGTGTTTACGAATCAGGAGGTTCCTGTGATGTCTGGTGGAATAGCAATGGTGATTGCCATTTACTTCATAATTTTCTAAGTTGTTGTTGTTTTATAAATAGGAGTGCTTTATATATGTTTTATATAATGGCAGAATACTATTTCCTTTAAACACCTGTCTACATGATCGAGTTCGTCTTAGTCTTAAAATTAGCCTTAATATCTTTTTTTGTAAAACAAACATCCTTAAGCAGTTGGCAGAATTTCCCCACAAATTGACCCTGTAACAGAGGTAACTGTACACATTTGCATAATAAATATTAAGCAGAGATCCCAGTGAAAAAGAATATCTCAGTCTTAGAATAATATAGAAAAGCTATTAATTTTTTTACATATATGACTAATCTGGTGGTCCCACTTTAAGTTTCCATCGATTATGGTGTCTAGGAATCTAGTTTTATATTCTGCGTTTATCACTAATTTTTTGATAGTTATTTTCCTTCTATTGCTAAATAAAATACATACAGTTTTCTCAAGATTCAATATTAATTTATTCGTCCAACACCAATGATGAAAATCTTTGACAAGATATTCGATTCTGACTACCAATTCCTCCTGAGTCTGCAAAGATGGCTAGAAATTCTGCTCGAATATGTTGAGGAAGATCATTAATGTAGATAAGAAACAGTAGAGGTCCCAACACAGAGCCCTGAGGTACACCATTGTCATTGGAGTAATTGGATGATAGTATATTATCTACTTTAACTTGAAACTTCATATCTCTTAGATACGATATAATCCACTTTAATGGCATCCCCCTGATTCCCATCACATGAAGCTTTATACGCATGAAGTCAATGTCCAACGAGTCAAACGCGCGGGAGAGATCAAAGTAGATACCAGCTACTATAAGACCTTCGTCTAACTTTTTTATGCAAATTCAGTGAAAGATATAGTTGCCGTCTCCCTTGATCTCCCCTCCCTGAATCCATGTTGGAAATAATTTATTTTTGTTCAAAAACCGCCAGATTCTCTCGGCAGCCAGCCAAACACCCCTAGTTTAAATGACTCATTAATCATGTGAGTTAGTGGTTTTAGTAAAATTCATCTCGCAGATTTGATTATTTATACAGGTATATTATCAACACCCATTGAATGTTTGTTCTTTAAGTTGTTTATTGTTTCCAAGACCTCAGCTGTGTTAGTTGGTTCGAGATAAAAAGTATCTAAACAAGCGGTCCCTGTTGTAGAATTTTCTGAAATGGTTTCATAGCGGTTTCAAGACACTTTTTGTTATAGTGGAGAAAAAGGTACCAAATGTTTCAGCAACCTTGTCATCTTCTGAGATCTGTTTCTCTTCAATAAGCAGTTGGATATTTTTGTTTGGTGTGTTTTGTTTGTTGAATTCCCTTCTTACTAATTATCAGTTTTTTGTGCCTATTTTCTGAATCTGATTTTTTTTGCAAGCCAAAATAGATTTTTTATTGGTTTACTGGACTCAATAATTTCCCGATTTACCCGAGATTTATTTTTAATTGGTTCGTGTTTCTCCTTTTTGAGTGGACAGGCAACATCCACTGCCCATTTGAAGTAGTCATGAATTTTTTAAAGGACTCATCAATATCTTTAGCAGAAAATACATCCACAAATGATTCGTTTCTAAAAAGAAGATTTAATTCAGAGAGGTTAGCTGATGATAGCTTTCTGCTAGAAGAACAGTTTATATTTTTTTATTGTTTTGTGTAGTTAGAAATTGAAAGCAAGATTGCCAAGTGATTTGCAATATGTGGCTGTGTGACTTCAGCAGTGCAAGCAGTGGGACTCAAGTTTGTGACTAGATAATTAATTTTTGTACCAATAATGACCCCATTTTTATTTTACCCCCCCCCCCCCCTAGTAGGAACTTTACTAAATACATTCAAGTCATAACATTGGAAAAAAACACTCAGGAGTTCTGTGCTAATGTCATTTGATTAATAGTCAATGTTCAAGTCCCCAAAAAGGATTATATTAGTTGAGATTTTATAGCAGTAGGTCAGAGTATCCACTGCGTTTCTGAAAATTAAATCCTGGTCTCCATCAGGGGGCCTACAGACACTCACCACAATGTACGACTGACAGTTTCCTTGTATTAGCTAGGTTTAGTAGAGAAGGCATTTTCATTATTTAGATATAAATACGTACCTCCTTACTTATGGTGAGATCAACTGTATGATGTTATTATATATTTAGTGTCAAGTGACCTAGATCTTCTTGTCGACACTAGTGCTCTACAATACTCGCTAGTAATAGAACGATTTTGCCCTGAGAAGTAACCACTTCTATTAAAATCCAGAATTCCGTATTCTGCGACCGGCCCATCGCACAAAAGTAATTCGAACGACAGCGTCTGGATTTGTGCTTATCACTATTCGGAACCCCAAAGGAAGGATCATGAAAATCTCGACATTACTTCCCTTAGCGAGGAAAGTAAAAATTGACAAAGTTACATGCTCGATAATGTTTTGGGCGATATATATCTTAAAATGTCTACATTTGTTAAGATAATGCCGGACAAGGCGATTTTAAAAACTTTTGATTTTTGTTTAATTAATTGGAGCGGCGGCTGCCGTTAAGCACAGGGTCTTGCAGCCCCCAAATAAAACTAAATAAATAAAAATAATTTATAAGAAAACTCAAGGACCGTTCTCCACTTGGTATTACCCAAGGATACGCATCGAGGCTATAAAACTCCATCAACATAGGGTGCTTCGCACATGTTGAAGGCCACTAGAAAATATGAGGATCAATTAAAGTTGTGACCTTAAATATGAACAAAAGTTTAAAGATTACATTTTTGATAATAAAATTGACAATAGCGTTAAAACACATAAAGAAACACGGCCCTCAGGACGCCCAAAATGTTGACCAATTAAATATAGGGTTTTATTACTATTTATGCTAAAAGCAATACTTGTGCAAGTGGTCATATTGCATTCTTAAATCTTATTACCACTGTATATGTTTCGAGAAAAAATTACAATTAAGAAAATCATTACGCACGACTACTAGATTAAAGATTTTTCTAAAAAATAATAAAAATAGTTTGTTTTAACTTGTTGCTTTTGCTGAGTGATTAAACATAAAGTTTTTTAAATTGCAATATCTTGCTCTAAACCAAAAATAAAAGTTTTGTGTGCCAGTGCTCGTAAAATTATGGCGCGTGTAATTAATCATGCAGTGAAGAGGCGGATAACGGATCCTACAAGTGTTGTTTGAGTCAAACTTTAAAAAGAATGGAATATTAACATGGGTGTTCCGAAAAGAGCTGTGAGACGAATAAAGGAGAAAGATTCTGAGAGACAAAATACTGATCCCAATGCTAGAATAAAGAAACCCAGCAAAAAGAGAAAACGACTGAGTACGACCAAAAATGAAGTTGAATTTTCCATCATAAGGGACGAAATAACAAAGTTTTATATACAATATAAAATATTTCCTAAGTTTAAAAAGTTATTGGTTAAACTTACAGAGTGGAATGATTTTCCTTGGTCAAAAGAAACTTTGCGTTGCTTGAAAGAAAACAGTTTTTTTTGGAAATAATGCAAAAACAAAAAGAAAGTTTGAGACAATGATGTGTTTCATGTTTCGAACTTCCATTGTTTATATTTTATTTATACATGACGTTTCGATCAATACCTGAAGACGATCAGAGATTGTACTAATCGAAACATCGTGTATAAATAAAATATAGACAATGGAAGTCCGAAACACAGAATTATTTTCAAAAGGAAGGTTCTTACGGAAAAGCCACATATATTATCGTGGCGCTATAGATATTTGAGAAAATCCAGAAAATATCAGAACGAAGGTGGATTTTTTATTTACACTGACGAAACGTGGTTAGAAGTCTTAGGAATAGATTGTAGTTTGCACCTGAAGACGATCAGAGATTGTACTGATCGAAACGTTATGTATAAATAAAATATAGACAATGGAAGTCCGAAACACTGAGTTAATTTCAAATACATCATTGTCTCAAACTTTTAAACAAGCGTGGTTAACCTCAAAGGACATTGAACACGATCCAGCAGACAGAAAAATAGAACTGTATGTATTAGTTGCTTTAAATAAGCCTCAAGAAAACGAAAAAAACTATAAAATTGACAATCCAGTAAAAAGCAGCGTGAATAGTCCACTAATAACCCCTCCTATATGTGTGAGTTAAACCCTATTGAAATGGTTTTAGCTCAAGTAAAAAAATACATACGAGACAGAAGTGTGAATGGGAATCTAAGCATTAAGAAACTCTTAGAACTTACCAAAGAGGCAATCAATTCAGTGTCAGCCAATGATTGGCAACGTTACATTACATACATGAAAAAGTCTGAGGACGACTTTTGGGTAAATTACTAATATATGGATGAAATAACTGAACGAATTTTTACATCTGTTAATGGGCCAGAAAGCGAAAGTAAATATTCTGATAAAGGCAGTAATAGTAGTGCAGGACGATGTCAATTCATTTTAGTTTTTTGATTACCTTGTAATTTTTACATCTTATACGTTTATTTTACTCGCATATTATTTATTTTTATAATTTAACACTTCGTACTATCACTATTATTGCACTAATATTACGTTTATAAAATCTAATAAAAAAAATTATTATTATTACCAATATTTTCCTTATTTATACAAAAAAAAATCACAAGAAAAATCTAATTCTTTCCTATGGCGCGGTAGTTGCAGCGCTCAAAAAATGCGTGTTTGAACCCCTCATACTTCTTTCGTCGCAGGCCAAGTTAAACTAGTCGATCTGTAAATTGTCTTTACCACCCTTGCCGGCTTGACCGAACTCGCTTCACTTTCCGCACTTATTAGGTAAATGACTATTTTGTTAATGATGTTGAAAAAAAATGTGGGCCTGTCTGCTACCGCTTTTTTGCCAGTGCCACCACTTTGCAACCCCCATATTCAAAACTCCTGGTCTAGTGTCTTATTTTTTAAGGTCTTGTGTTTGCCATCTTAAGTAATTTTTAACTTCTATCAAAATTTTAAAATTTATATTTTTGAAGTAAAAATATTCCAATGAGCCTTACTCTAATTAAGATGTAATAAATATTTGTTTGGGCTTTATTTCAAAACCAAGCGGCTGCGGCGGAGGCCAAGCTTTGAAAAGCAGAAATGGTTTCAAAGGTTGCATTCCCCAAATCGAACAAAAAAAAAACGATATTGTTACGTCTCCACATTCTTTACCCATAAGTAGATAATTACACATTCACTGATATGTTTTTGAAAGTAAACGTTCTAATCATTATTTTAACATTAAGCATTAACCTTTCTAATGTAAACATCTTAATATAAAAACAAACGCACTTTTTCTTTCAGCATAGTCGTATAGATATACCAGTCAGTCTGTTCTTAGGTTTAGAAGTAGCAAGAGCTACATAGTTGTAAGCCGTAGTAATAAATAAAGTTTTTTTAAAAAGTGATTTTCTGGTGGTGATCATTTAACTGGCGCTGCGAACAGGATAGCTACAGCTCTTCTTTATTGGGATACCATTGCAAGAGTGTGGTTCTCAAGCCTTTAGTAGCTATCCTACGGGAACTGGTTCATCAAGAGACCGCAGTAGTGAAAACGATCCTCCTTTATTGGGCAACCATTGTGACGGATCCCACGCTGTTTCCCATTTTCCAGAGGAAAAATAGGCCAATTTTCCTCAACGAACCCGACGCACCAGAAGACACGAAGAATACAGCCTACGCTTACCTTTTGCGGAGAAAACCACATGAAGATCTTTATCGGAAGCCCGTTGCTCTTCCTGTAAGTTTTTTGCTGATTATTCGTTAAAAAACTTCTTAGATTAGGTAGTTATTAAGAAAACAATTTTTCATGACTGATGAAAATATTGAAAATTTAGCAAGTTTTCTAACTCAATTAAAACTAGAAACCCCTTCAAATAATAATCAAGTAGTTTGTAAGAGTACAAAAATGGAAGAATTTAAATTATTAGCCTCATACCTCCCAACATTTGACGGAAAACCGGAACATTTAGAGTCTTTTATTTTAAAAATAGATAGGTTTTATAATAAGTTTAAAGTACAACACTCAGAATTAACAGAATATTGCATAGGCTCGCGAATTGTAAAAGATGCGCAAGACTTTTTACTTTCACGACCAGACCTGACCACCTGGCCAACAATTAAAACTGCTCTCAGAGAAAAATACGGAGATCCCATCTCTTATCAAGTTCTCATGCAGGAAATAAATTATTTTTCTAAACTTAAAAACGAAAATAACATGGACTTTTTCGGTAGACTAAAATCATTTTTAAACCGAGTTCATTTAAAAATCCATGCTGAAGTTAGCGACGAAAACATTAAAACAGCTTTTATTTCTCAAACAAGTTATCAAGCAGTAATAACTTTTATGGCAAATGTACCACCAAATTTACAAAATATTCTTATTCAACAAAAACCAACTACTCTCGATTCGGTGTACACACTCTTAACCGAATTTAATTTACTCGAATCACAACTTAGATTTACAACTCAACACACCCCATTAATTAAAAACCACAATCAAAACGTTATACAACCTGCAAAACTTAATGTACCACACAGATTTCAGCAAAACCAACCATCATTTTTCCAGCAACCATCATTTTCACAATTCTTACCCAGACCTACATTTGCACAACAACTAAACCCAAATGTTAGACCCCAACAGTTTCCGCAACAAAATAATAACAATAATGTATGGAAATCTCAACCAATACCAATTCAACCCCGACAATTACCTCCCAGACAATTCCCTACTAATGCACAAGTTTTCGGCAAACCCCAAAATGTTTTTCACCCCAGAAATGCAATTCCAGCGAGAGACACCCCACAACCTATGTCCACATCCACTATTCTAACAAATCGACAACGTCAAATGCATAATATTGAAGTACAAGATAATAATCTTTCCTTCCCTACATGTGAAAATTTTGAAAATTACCAGTACGAAAACCAAAACTTTTCACAAGAAAATTTAGAAGACAGTTTCTCAACACAAAATGAATTAGACCCAAATTTTTACGAAATCCAAAACGAACCTCAATCAGACGAAATACAAAATTTTTCCAACCTGCCTCACGATCCACCATTGACTTAAATAACATTTGTTTAAAAACAGAACTTCCTTATCTTTATTTACCGCAAAAACAAATTACAGTTTTAATAGACTCTGGAGCATCCGACTCAATAATAACTCCAAAAATTGCAAGCCTTTATCAAAATCAAATTTTTGAAGAACCCTTTCAAGTAATAGCATGCCAACAAAAATTCGAAGCAAACAAAAATCTAAATTTGCAACTCTTATCTGACTTTGGAATAAAGAAAAATTTTAAAATGAGAATCTTGGATTGGCATAAACATTTTGACGCCCTTATAGGAACTAGCGATTTAGAAGACTTAAAAGCCATAGTAAATTACCAAAAAAAAAACTTAATAATAAATAATATAAAAATCCCCTTTGCTAATATGTATAATCAACCCCTTGAAAAATCTATAAGAAACTACAATAATTTATTAACTATTCCTGTTGACTATTATAATGGCGATGCAATTCTCCCATCTTTTCAAATCGGAGATTATATAATTCCCGACACTCTAATCAAAGTGCAAAATGGCCTTTGCCATTTACCAAAACCCCATTCAGAAATTGAAGTAAATTTTCTTGAACGAATGCATGTAATTCCCCAAGAACATTTTGAACTTAAAAATCCGCCAAAATCTTTCCAAAAAAAGGAAGTAATCCAACAGTTAAGATTAAATCATTTGTCAGAACTAGAAAAAATCCATATCACCAAATTGTGCAAAGAATTTTATGATGTCATGTATTCAGAAAATTCTGATCTAACATTTACAAATCAGATTAAACATTTTATTAGGACCACCAACGATCGCCCTATTTACGTAAAATCTTTTAGACACCCACCTACAATGAATATAGAAATACAGAAACAAATACAAAAATTACTCGATAATAAAATAATACGACCCTCTATTTCCCCTTATTCAGCCCCTGTATGGATTGTACCAAAAAAAACTGACGCATCTGGCATAAAAAAATATCGAATGGTCATAGACTATCGACAATTAAATACACAAACAGTTGAAGACAAATATCCTTTACCCCGAATTGACGAAATCTTGGATAATTTAGGCAAATGCAGATATTTTACAACCCTTGATTTAGCCCAAGGATTCCATCAAATTGAAGTTGATCCCCAATCAATAGAAAAAACTGCTTTTACTGTTAATCATGGTCATTTTGAATACTTAAGAATGCCTTTTGGTTTAAAAAATGCCCCGGCTACATTTCAACGCATGATGGATGAGATTTTACGCGATTACCTTTACAAATTTTGTTTTGTTTACATGGATGACGTCGTTATATTTTCAAAATCCCTTGAAGAACATTTAGTTCACTTAAGAAAAATATTTCAAAAATTCCGTGACGTAAATCTTAAGGTACAACTTGATAAATCTGAATTTTTGCAACAAGAAGTTCAATTTTTAGGACACATAATCACACCCGAAGGAATTAAACCAAACCCCAATAAAATCGAAGCTATAACCAAATATCCATTGCCCAAAACAAGAACCGAAATTAAATCTTTTCTCGGATTAATTGGTTATTACCGAAAATTTATTAGAAATTTTGCAAAAATAACAATACCATTTACAAAATGTCTACGAAAAGATACGAAAATAAACCTTAATGATCCCCAATACCTAGAAGCTTTCGAAAAATGCAAAGAACTAATTACGAACTCTCCCGTACTCCAGTACCCTGACTATTCAAAACCTTTTAAATTAACGACCGATGCTTCCAACGTTGCCATAGGTAGCGTCTTATCTCAAAATGAAAAACCGATTGCTTACTATTCTCGAACACTTAACACCGCCGAACGCAATTATTCCACAATTGAAAAAGAGCTCTTAGCCATTATCGATTCAACCAAACATTTTAGACCCTATCTCTACGGACAAAAATTTATTGTTGAAACTGATCATAGCCCCCTTGTTTGGCTCTCGAAAATAAAAGAACCAAATTCGCGTTTAATTAGATGGAAATTAAAATTAGAAGAATTTAATTTTGAAATAAAATATAAAAAGGGAAAAGAAAATCTTGTTGCTGACGCGCTTTCTAGAATCGAAATAAACAATGACGAAACCGAATCAATTGCTCCCAACATAGGTGACGATGTTGCCAATCCCGATGATTTTATACTTCCTGAATTAAACGAAGATAACCAATCAGACATAACTGTCCATTCAAATCAAGACAACACCGGAAAATATTTACCGATTTCTGAAAGTCCTTTAAATTTTGCACAAAATCGCTTAGTTATCGATTATGGAAAAAATTATTATTGTTACCACTCTAAACCCTTTAATAAAAATCATTATTCTTGTCGTGTCCAAAAAGAAAGGGAACTAGAGCACTTAAACAAAATTTTATTAGAAATTATACGACCCGACACTACCTTCGTAGTATTTATCCCCAAAGAAGATCTAAAACAAAAGTTTCAAGATATCGTAAATTGTCAGTTAAACCCTACAGCTAAATTAATTTTTGCCACTAAATACCTTGAAGACATCATTAACACAGAACAACAAAAACAAAAAATTGAAAATTATCACACTAAAAATCATAATGGCATAAATGAAACTTATCAAACACTTAAAGAAAAATATTACTGGCCAAAAATGCGAGATACTATTCAGGAATACATAAATCAATGTGATATTTGTTTACAATCAAAATACGAAAGAAATCCCTACCACATATCTTACCAAGGACCCCTACTAAGCGAAAAACCATTTAAAACTATTTTCCTAGATACCTTTTCCACTCAAAGCTGCAACTTTTTAACAATAATTGACTCATTTTCAAAATATGCTCAGGCTTATCACATTCAAGACAAAAATGGAATTTCTGTCTTAAATAAACTTAGACATTATTTTTCGCACCATAATACTCCAGAAAAAATAGTAGCTGATTCTGGTTTAGAATTCAAAAATAAGACAGTACAAGAATATTGTAAACTTTTTAACATTGAGATACATTTTACTACCCCCTACAACCCTACCTCAAACAGCTTAGTTGAAAGACTACATTCTACTCTTGTTGAAAAATTAAGAATATTAAAATTGCAAAACCCTCACGAACCAATACCAAACTTAATGACATCAGCCATCTTGATATACAATCAAAGCAAACATTCAACCACTGGTTTTACACCTTTTAATCTAATTTATGGACCCTATATGAATGAACCCATAATTAACCATGACTTAACTCTTTACGAGCAATATAATGAAAAACGGAAAAACGAAGTTTTACCCTTTATAAACGAAGTGTACCAAAATACCCTTCGAAAACAACAAGAAAATACAGAGAAAAGAAATAATAAACCTAATGAGACATTAGAATTGGCTCAAGAACAAATTGTTTATAAAAAACAAACGAAACCAAGTAAAATTAACCCCAAATACATTCCCTTAAAAATTACTAAAATAAAAAATAACACTTTAACTGGAAAAACACCAAACAGGCAAAAAGCGAAAATTCATGTCAGAAATATTAAAAGAATAAGAAAGAAACCTAAAAAAGATGTTTCATTACAGGAGCCTCCTGACCCTTCTGACAACCCTCAACCAGGCCCTTCAAGTACATGAAGTTCCTACTACAGGGTATTACAATGAAAAAATCGATCAAGCCTTAGTTTTTGATCATAATCATAAGACATTTATTTATTTTAATCTTACACAAATTAAGTTTACTATAGCCCAACTAACAGTTACAAACGAAGTAATATTAAAATCAATCATATCTCAAAAATTAAACAATACTATTTTTCATAACAAACTAAATCATCTTAACAACCTTTTATATGACAGCTATGACATATACTCGCGTATTACGTCAGTTAACAAAAACGAAAGATACAAAAGAGGACTTTTTAACTTTCTTGGTTCAGGCGTAAAATTTATCACAGGCAACTTAGATAACGAAGATCTAGAACTAATAAACAAAAACATGAACATTTTAAAAAGCAACGAATACAAAATAATTCAAAAAATTAATGATTTCTCTTCATATGCAGGAAATATTACTCACACACTTAGCCGTGCTATTCAATCAATTAATGTTAACACCTTACAAATACACAACGAATTTGAGATAGTGAACACAGAGATTCAACTATTATTTAGCCTTCTTAATCAACAAACACAATTGGAAAATTTGCATAATTATTTGGAAAAAATATTGCGAACTATTTCTTTTGCCCATTTAGAAACTGTTAATCTCGAATTATTTTCAACTCAACAAATTACTGAACTTTGGTCATTTTTGCAACACCATTATGACGATAAAACCTTATGGTCCTTGCAGCATCTTTCGGAACTAACCTTAGTATGTAAGTCAGGAATTGTATTTTACGACGATATGATTGTATTAGTTCTTAAGATACCTATATTCACTAACCAAAAATGTAATCTAGAATTTATTTATCCTCTGCCAAACGAGCAAAATCAATTGTTAATTATACCTAGCAAATACTATTGTTCCTCTTGGTATTCAAATTGTATTGAAATTTCAAGAAAATGGATTTGCTATTCAAATATACAGTCAAACTGCACACTTAAAAATTGCACATCAGTACAAGTTCAAAACAATTTTGAAATTTCTCTTTTAACTTTCCAAAATAATCTTTTATTATGCTCTAAACAAACTCATGAAGTTTTTGAGAATTGTCAACAATTTAAGAAATTCAAAATTCCCAAATGCGCTTTACTAAATAGCAATTGCGAAATTATCTATAAAAATCAAAAATTTCTTACAAAAGATAATTTAATTGATTTTAGCACAACACTTAATACTAGCATTTTGCCAATCAACTCTACAATTAATTTAAAACTTGAACACATAAAAAGCCCAGAACTTATTTCACGGGATCTAAGTGAACCCATTTTTCTTGAAAATAGGTTTGCACATCATTCCTCCTATTTGGTTACAGTTATTATTTTAAGCATAATAAGCCTTTGTATAATATGTGCTATTTTTCTAATTAGGAAAAGAATTTATACAAAACTTTCACAACATGTAGAAAATTTTGTAACTTTTGAAAAAGTTAAGAAATATGTTCATGAGGACATGAACTTTTCTAAGGAGGGAGATGTTACGTCTCCACATTCTTTACCCATAAGTAGATAATTACACATTCACTGATATGTTTTTGAAAGTAAACGTTCTAATCATTATTTTAACATTAAGCATTAACCTTTCTAATGTAAACATCTTAATATAAAAACAAACGCACTTTTTCTTTCAGCATAGTCGTATAGATATACCAGTCAGTCTGTTCTTAGGTTTAGAAGTAGCAAGAGCTACATAGTTGTAAGCCGTAGTAATAAATAAAGTTTTTTTAAAAAGTGATTTTCTGGTGGTGATCATTTAACTATATACATTTAATGAGGGCAGCTTATCTCCATAATAGCGTTCGAGATAAATCTTGGTGTTAAAATATTTGGTAAAACAAGAATTTGACAAACGATCGGCCACCTGGACTTCAAGAAAAGGCATTCCTCGGTAAAGATATTCAAGCAAGTCTGTCAACAACATGTTAAACCACTGTAATAATTTATTAGAAAAATAATGGAGACGCATGTGGGTTTTTATTTTCGTTTCACTTATCGTTAAGATACGTAAATTAATAAATTAGGCAGATAAAAAATATGCCAACTACCTTATACAACGTTATTTATTTGACAAGATAACATTCTTTCTTGCTAAACCAGCCACTGACTACCGTTTTAAATTTTAATCTTACAAGAAAAATAAATAAGCTTCTTTAGTCCAGTTATAGATAGAACCACTTAAGCATGATTTAGTTTGGTGCAGTCCCGGCTTATTGACAATAACAGAAAGATGTTTTTAATTAAAAACTGAGATAGGTAACCAAGTGTATTTGGTTTTTACAAAAATACTTTAAGGTTAAACCAAGTTTTATTAGGAAATCAATTTAACCGTGGCGACCTGATTTTTCTGCAAAACTTTACGTAATTGCATTTGTTTTCCATGGCAACGCGGAGAGTTTATTTATATTTGCCTCCAGTGGGACACCAGAGCTTTTTTAGCACCGGGTCAAAAATTTGGGGATAGGTTACTTATTTTGATTTCGCATGAAGCGCCGCTAAAGCACATAAGTTTTTTTTACTTTCGCTTCCGTGTAACTCATGATGCGTTGATGTCGCCCGAACTTGCACTGCTATCATTACTGCCGCTGTATGGTACTACCGCGCAAATAAACCTTTAGGTTCATGTGACTACGTGTTTATTTTTCAGACAAAAATGGATTTTCGTTTTACAATTGGTCCTGGTTCTGGTTGAACCAGAACCGCAACCGGTCCTTTCGTTTTAAAACAATGACGTCACAGTTGCAACCCGGTTATGAAAGTTTAGAACCAGGGAGGTTGGTTTGGCCCTTTGGTTGTAAGCATAACCCCTAAAATTTTGCAAAATTATAGATAGTCTTTTTTTGAGCAAAATCAAAGGTATCTTAATAATATTTTAAATGACGTCATTATTTTAGAACCGCTGTAAAAATTTATGTCAAAATAATGTCAACCAGAACCAGGACCAATTCTTAAATCGAAAATCCTTAAAAACAATAAGTTCTTTTATTTGTGCCTCGGTTTCTGCTAATGTAGTACATTATTTGCCCCTTGGTGTGCTTAAAGACTCCGAAAATATGCAATGGATCAAGAAAAAATAAAAGAAAGCAGATTCTTAAGGTAAGACCTCGGGTAAGATTATACATTTTTTGAATAAGTATTGTTGTCTTTATAAGGGTTTTTCGGTAATTATGCAGTATACGGTTTTCTGCCATTTTTGATTTTTTATGAAAAATTCTTTATGGTGGCACCTACTAGGATCCCTAGGACCCCAAAACCGCCTGTGCCCGTTTTCTTATTTTTTTAAGAGAAAAAAGGATGACCGGGAAAAAGAATTTAAAAAAAAAACAAAAAATAAAATAAAAAAAACAACGGGCGCAGGCGGTTTTGGGGTCCTAGGGGCCCTAGTAGGTGCCCCCTTAAAGAATTTTTCATAAAAAATCAAAAATGGTAGAAAACCATATACTGCAAAATTACCGATTTTTCCCTTGGTTTTTCCTTGAAATAGCTAGAAGTGACTAGGCAACCTTGTTAGATACTCATTTTTAGTTTAAGGAAATTTCTTTCTTTTAGATTCTTTTAAGGTGGATTGAGAGTTCCATAACTATAGCAAGCATATGCCGCTGTCCTCAGTTACTACGTTTATACACACCTAAAAGCGCTTTTATATAAGGACGGTTTTAAATAAAATCACTTTCTTCCAGGGTTTATATGTCCTTCATTAAATTTCAGTGTAAAGACAAAACAAATAAAATAACTTAATTAATTAATTAATTAATTAACAACAGATTTTTTGAAAAACTAGGGTATAGTATTTCTTTAGGTTAGAAGAAATGCACTAAAGTGTTTTTAAGTGTTTATAACGACCCTAAAATGGGACAAAACTGTTCTTAACTAAAAGAACCAGTTAACTCATTTTTATTTTAGTATCCTTTGGCCTATGATCAATGCCATATTGACACCAAACTGACAGAAGATCCATGTTTTACTTGTCAATTGGGTTATAAAAATGGCAACCACAGTAGGCTAAAGTGCACTGAGGAGGTAGGAGTTAACTGGCTTTTTAGTTGAGAATGGTGTTGAATGGGCTTTTGAGTGATAAACTGCTTCCAAATAAATTCGATTTAGTGCTTAAATCGGTTTTAGTGGTGTTTATAGGACAACATTTTTAAACCATACTTATATAAAAGCGCTTTAAGAGGCCTATATAAACAAAGTAAGTGTTCCGAAATCCGCAAGCGGTATGCAGTAAGAGCAGCATGCATTTATCATACCACTTACCTTACAGAACTCTAAATGCACCTTTATTCCTCTGCAAAACAAGTTATTTTATGTAGGTACCTATATATAATAAGTATGTTTTTTCTTTTTGAAGGGTGGACTGCTCAGTTGACTACCACTAACATATGTGGAATTAGGTACCTTACAAATTAATAGTCCCACAGCCCATAACTTAAACTGTTAAGACCTTGCCGGACTTTGTATAATATTTATTCTTTATATCCACTCAGATGACATTTTAAACATATATATTCTTAAATTTGTAACTTTTTTAACAAGAAATGGACAAACATTTTGTCAAAAAAATATATTTTGTCTTGATAGCAACGAAAAGTTAAATTAAGCTCCTCACAGCTGTTTTTCAAGGATTGCTTTATAAGTATTTAAAACACATGGTTACATTATCTAATTTAAACATTTCCGAGAAATTCTGTTAAAAGGACCTTAACTTAAGGGCTAAGTTAAGGTTAAGTTTGAAGGCGTCCCTAAAAATACCCCTTCGAACATCTTCAAGAACACATACAAAGTCTCAACGGTGAGGTAATCATCAATCAATTTTTATAGGCCTGGGCTCACGTACTATAATGATAATATTAGGTAAAGAATAAAAAAATTATACAAAAAAATAGTGAGGCACATTTTGCTCACTTTGGCTCATTTACTTATTTCTAAGTTTTCTCTAGAGTAAAGCCAGATAACCTTCAGTTTTTAATATCTACCTGTATGCACTTTTTAAGAGTTGAAAATAAAATTAGGTCCTGAATATTTTTGTAAATTTAAGGTGTCCAAGGTAAAGGACCGTGAGATGAGGTGAGCGAAATTCCCCTCACGTTCATTCAAGAATAAGCGTACTGGCCTGAGGAAACTGTCTAGGAGGGAGGGTTCCTGAAAATACTAATAAGAAGGCTGCTCCACCTGGCAAAAAAACCTATGTGAACAGTAGAAAAGAATATACAATGAGGAATACAATAAGCCTTGCAATAAGCAAACTAGCTGCAGTGTCAGAGATTTCCTAAATCATGCCTTATTGTAGGAAAGAAATCTATCTAGATGGAATGACACTGCTTTTCTTGTCTTCCAGGTATATATAAAATTCAAAATTAAAATTCTTATTGTAACAATTTTAAACATTCAGAGTATGTATGGAACTGAAAAACCGAGAAAAGTTGAGAAATGTATTCTTTGAAAAGGTCACGAGTTTGACAAAAAAATATAAAAAAAAACAAGGAAAATCTGGAAGGCCATCAGGAAAAAATTGATTTAAAAACAAATTGGAATCATGACATAAAAAAAATTTGTCAATATAAAATTTTGCGATTGTCTTCTTTTATAAAAAATTCTCGAAAAAATCATGATAAGTTTTTTAAAAATGGTTAGGAAAAACTGGGAAACATCAGAGAATCCAATTAAAGGTTTTCTGTACAAACTCTGTTATTGACCTTATGTACTGATGCCTTTCTCATTTAAACCCCTTACCTTATCTTACCCTTAAATAATTCAACTAAAATCCAAAAATTTAATATTTAATATGTTTGCATACACAGAAATACCTATTTATTTTTGTTGGCATATAGGTAGGTACCAAATCTCTTGCTATCTTTTATGTAAACTTGTGTTTTGTGTAAGTGAATCATTTATTGTGTAAAAATTTGAAACGTGTAGCTTCTGAAAGAGAGACACCTACAGGTCCAAAAATCTCTATAATTTTCTAATAAAAGATCCTTTAACTAAAACTCTAATTAACAATGAACAATGTAGTTAAAAATGCATAAGAGAAGGTTGCGGCAAAGATAGGGTTGCAGAAATACTTTCTCTTTTTTGGAGTTCTGTTTTGGTTTTAAGTGAACATTAATTAAAGCACATCCCTACTAGTACTAAAAAAAGCGTTGTAGCTAAATTAGACAAATGTTTACCTCTAATTTTTTTTTTCAGATTTTGGAATTAGGCCAGAAAACTACCAGAATGAACAATACAATTTTTAAACATTTTAGTTATTCACAGAACAATAACAACTATATGGGTAGAATGCTATAGCATTTTTAAATCGTAGAAATATTTTATTTTTAGCAATTTTAATTAACTATATATAATAAAATTTTAAAAAATATGCTGAAAAATTACATTTTTACATATACACCTCATTCCAAATTCTCCAAACCAATTTCAATATGGTGGCTGATATTGCTGATAATTAAACACAGAAGCTAAATGGAACTGTCATTATCAGTTTCAAAAACCTGGTCTGGAACGTAATAAATATTTCAATGTAAAACAATTAAATTTAATTGGTGTTTAGAATGTGACACTCTCTTATTAACACATTGCCCATGTCTACAAGTGGGCATTTCTGTTTTACGTCTCAGGACCGCTTGCCTACCGATGGTCACAAAACAGCGGAGGATTTGTGTCCACCGGTGGGCATCCGGTCCTTGGAAGTAAAACTAAATGCACACATGGATCAACTTGTTGAGGTAATTATGGCCGCAATTATTTTTTCCTTCTTTGGAACCACAAACTAGTAGCTGTAGTTATATCAGGCTTCACATGGTTAGGTTCTGAAATAAAAAAAAAAACAAAAGTATAGGTGTATGAACTGAAAAAATATTTTCTTTATTAGAGAAAACAACAAAACTGAAGAAAGAGCTTGATAACAGATATTTTTTGACTGATTTTGGGGAACTTGAATCCAGATATTCAAGATGGTGGCCATTTTTTAAAAATAAATAATAAAAAAAATAAAACAAAATATAGGCATCTGATACATCTATTCAGGGGTTTTTGGGTTCCCGTAATCCATTTATGTGATTTAAAAATTCTTAGAAGTATCATAAGGGTTCTAGTAGCAGTTTTAAAAGTAAATATTTTGCATGCATGGTTGACTAATTTCATTTTTTTTAGTTGATTTTAATTGGTACATTTTATGAATCCGATTAATGCCACTCTGACACCCTTGTAAAACTCAAAATATTCAAGATGGGACACAAACATTTTAGAAGAAGCCAGATCAAATACAGACATATGATATATCCCCGAACAAACCTGTATAAAAATTCACCAATTTACAAGATGTGCTACCTCTTTAATTTGTATGCCTCCAATATTTATGTAGATACAACTAGTCTCAGTAAGTTTAAACAACTAGTTGAAAATAAACTGAAAGCCAATAGTTAGAAAGACATAAATATTCTTTTTTGTGTTTTTCTTTTCTGTTTAAATATTTTATATTACTAGTTGGGTGGTGCCTGTTGGTTTGGTACCTACCTGTGTTTTTATGAAATGTTGTAAAACATATATACTTAGAATTTTTACCAATTTTTAATAGAATGAATGTATGTGAATTATCTGAATAATGGTCCTAAGTTGTGTACCTGTGTATGACTAATTTACAAAATTATTAATGACACATATTAATGTAATAATTATTTTTATTTATGTTTACTAAAAAGTAGTGTACTTGCATAACTTTCTTATTTATTTTTTTTCAGAGTAGCTTTAAGACGTATCTGTAATTCGCATTTAGTGCTGTTGATCGTTGTGTAATAAATAAATATATCAAATTGAAGGTTTTGGGATCCACTGATATCATTCTTTGAATAAAAAAAAATTCTAGAGATAATAGAAGGGTCTTAGGACAAAATTTTGGGACCCAGCCCAAACTTATATTACCTCTTAACTAAGGTGACCAATTCCTAAAGGGGTAAAACCGGGACACTCCGGCCATTCAATGTATTGTATATCATGTATTTTTTCTTATATGCACCCCTAATAATATTAAGATGTATTTTACAAAATACTTATTAAAGAAAAATAATTTAAGTAGCGTTTCAATTCAAATTTATGGATGGCAGAGAACATCCGCTTTTTTAATTGCAGACTATCCGGGACGGATTTTTTCCCCGGGACAAATGGTTAAAAATCAGGACTGACCCGGCCAAACCGGGACGGTTGGTCACCTTATCTTAACAGAACTTTAGAAGACTTAAAAATATTCAAATCGATATATTTCCCTAAAACTACCTCTAAATCCTCGTCTGAATCCCTATTGTAATAATTGGAACACCAAAACTAATTTTGGAAGACCAAAAAAACCCCTAAATCAATATATCACATATCTTTTATACCAATAATTTTTTATGGTGCTCTTTCAGGCTCCTTACATTACCCCTAAAAACTGTTTAATCCCCAAAATGAATTTAGTTAACCCCAAAATCTCCAAAGTGATGTCTTATGTCTTTCTATCGATAGTATGTTGTTTTTACCACTTTACCCCTAAACTCACTCGTAGGCCCTTTAAATTACCCCTAAAAATGAATTCAGTTGATCCAAAAATTTCTTAATTGAGTCACACGTTTATTGTCATTTACGATTCTTTTTACCCCTAGGAACCTTAATTATATTATCCCCAAAAAACGTTTATTCTAAAAAATGGAATCAGTTTTTCCGAAAACCCTGATGTTAATGTATTATATGTGTGTACTTGATCTAGTTTCTCATCAAATTTTTGTGCTTTAAGTCACCGTCATCGCCATCTGGAATATTTGTCATGTGTCAAAAAAAGTATATATTCCGACAAAAATGGATTTTTATATAGTCCATTTTTGATGTGTATTATGTTTTACTTTTCCTCTTAATTTTTTATTTTTCTAAGTTCTCCCAAAGGAGCCAGAGTTTCATCACTTGGATTTGTAAAATAGACCCCCTTAGCTACCAAAATCCGTCAAAAAACCTTTATTATCAAGCACTCCCTTCAAATATGGAAAAAAGCCCATTGGCACCTTGATTTATGCTTGAAATAATTCAAATTCATGTTCGACGAAAACATAACAGAGGTGTTTTTGAGTATTTGGTGAACACTTGAAAAACATTACACAATTTTAGTAGTCTAGGAATTACTTTTTAAGATATTTTTTTGTCATAAACAGGCATTTTGGGGTTCACTTGAGGGATGTGAGTTTTTCCAGGAGAGATTATATTAAAAAAGTGGCTCGAATGACATCTTATTTAGAAGATTGTTAAAATTGCTTTACAAACATGCAAGATATTTAGTTAGTTTAAATTTGTCAAGGAGCAACAAATAAATTATTTCTTGCACAAAAATCAGGAAAAAACGTTGGTTTTAAAGTTACATTTTTCATAATAAAAAAGGGAATAAACAATTCATGATTATTTTCTGATTGTTTTCTTAAACATACCATCCGAATAAGCCTACTTTTATTCTTTAAATTTTGGTGGTCAAACTGATCCACTGAAAAGGGTCAAACCTTTTCTTTATTCCGTACCAAATTTAAAAGCAAATATCTTAAACACCAGTCATCCTAGCTTTTAAAATTTTGACATAATAGTAAAGACGTTTAAAAGACCTCTCCCTTTTTAAATTTCAGTGATAAGTGTCCCCCTTCAAAATCGTTCTCTGTTTTGTTCTTTGAGTATAGGTTTTCTGTTTTTCCTAATGGAATTGAAATAGATGAGTCCACAAACATTTGCAATTTGCAATAAACAATAAGAGTTAAATTAATTTCTGATATCGGATCTAGACTAATAAATTTTGTTTATTTAAGGAAGTTTTACCAAATATAATTGAAATCAGAAGCAAAAACTTACTTTAAGTTTATAGATTATTATTCTTTGTTCAGTGTTGACTCTGCAGAACCATCTTGTTTTGCTATATATTTTAGTTGGCAAAATATCCACTGCTCTGTATGTTTGGGTACAAATCGTAGACTTTTTAATTTATAGATTATTATTCTTCTGTGGGTGGTGGCACTTTAGAATCTTCTTCTTTTTCATTTTAGGTGGTTGCCTAAATATCCACTGTTTCATATGTTTTGTTATTATATACAGCTTCTAAAAGAATAATAAAAATTACAAGAAATATTCTACTTCTACATTTTTTTTTCTATATTTTGCACTTTAGGCGAGGACAACCAATATTTCTTAAAAATTTTCACTTGAGTGGCACATGTTTATAAACTGTTTAAAAGTTTTTTTGCGTAATAATTTTTTAGTTACAGAAGCAGAGGTTTGGTTTTGTTATCTAAGTTATAAGTTAGAGACAAAAGTATCAAGCTAAAGTAAATCAAGTTTTGTATCCTGCAGTTTTATTTTCCTGGGTTATATGAGTTTCAAAATCTAAGCAGGTTCACAGTGCATGGTTCAACTTTCATAGAAGTGTTCACTAACCACCATTTATGACATACACACATAGTATTTGATCCTGTGTATTTAATTTATTTAAAAGATAAATGAGCAACTATTTATATTTTAAAGAATTTTTCCTGATTAATATTCTCCAATTTTCAAGTCACTAACCTATTTTATTCAAAAAACAAGATAGACTAAGGGCCGGTTTCTCAAAAGCGAGTTTGTGTTAACTCAAGCAACATAACCTAGTAAAAATCTTTAAAAATCAGATTAAAATTAACTCTAGGGTAACCAGGGCTTTAAGGTGAGGGTAAGTTACCTTACGTCAGGGTTAACCTAAAAAAATATTGGCTTAAAACAGAAAGAAAACTGGGATTTATAGCTCGCGAGTTACTTGAAGTTTCTGATAACACGCTATTAAGAAACTGGCCCTAAGAATAAATTTTATCAGTAAAATTTTCCAGAGTATTATTTCAGGCTGCTCACTTAATATATTAAGGCTAAACGGTATTAGTGTAGTAAACAGTTTTCTTTAGATACCTATTTAGCACTTACCTGAGCCCCTAGGAAGTTGAAATTTACCAGTGATGAAACTTTTTTCATTTTTTTTAACTAAAGCAGGAACTAAACCACCCAAATCCTGAACTCAAACCAACCCAGCACTTTTTTTAGCAATTCCAGCATAAATTTTAACTCTTTAGGGACCCTAGTCAGTGCCTACATGCAAGATTTTTTTCATAAGGAGAACCGAGTAAAATACTAAAATAAAAAAAAAGCATTTACTGTAGAATTAATTGCTAAAAAAACGCTACCCAACTACATATTAAATTAACTGGGTGTAGTGTTTAAGGTTGCATTTACAAGTGCATTTATAATTGAATTTGAAATACTCCTGCTAGCTGTTACCACTGATTTAAGGACAACAGGTTAACTTAAAAAGCATGCAGATTTAAAAATCGGCTGCTGACGCTAGACGAAATAATCATATTCTATTTTAAACAGGAGCATCAACGACTAGCACGAGTATCTTGAACCTCTAAATGGAGCTTTACTGACCTGTTTTGTTAATACTTAAGTATCCGTGTGTTTTTGAAAGTGCTGTTGGGATCTAAAATCTATCTTTAGGCCTCAAAGATTTCACTAGTAAACTTGCACATAACTTATGCCGCAATAATTTAAATAAAAAAAAATATATTGAATCAAAATAAAAACAAAATTATGTGAAGTTATGGGAATGTTTCTAGGCGAATTCCTAGTAATCCATCGAGCCAGTAAAGTTCTCTTGGTTCTTTAATAAACTCGGGTAATGCTCGCGCAGCGACTGGTTTCATATTCGTTTTTGATAAAATATTTTTGAAAGATAAACATAACCTCGAATGGTTTTCTGTCAGAAAACGTAAAAATACCCTTCTGCCTACTGTGGCCCTTGTTGACAAAACACCTGCAGTTGCCATGGTATCGGGGGCCTTAGGATAGTTGGGGGCTTTAGGTTAGAGAGCGCTTTGCTTATTTTGATTTCCCAATAGTTTTATTCACTTTGCATTGTTCAAGAATTTGTTTATTTTTTTCTTTTTCTTGCACGTAAAGCCAAGTAGTACACCTTTGTCCAAACACAATATGCCCACCAATCATAAAAGAGCATATAAATAAAAAATATATTGAATGATTTTTTCCTCATTTTTTTTGTGAAAGTTATAGCTGTGCTCGACCTATTAGAACCACGTAATTTTTTAATATTTGGAGTTTTCAAGGTTCTAGAAAAAAAAAGTAAAATTCTATATCCGGGCATGTCCCCACCTGTGCAGCTATTCTTGAGATCAGGGAGAAAACAATTATCTCCCGGAAACGAACAAATCCTTTTGGTCGACGCCACTGATTCCCCTGGTTTTTAGAGAGATAAATAAAAGATGCCAAATTCTATTAAAATATTGTCATTAGTGTCATTGGTGGGAGAAATCAGCGGCATCGACCAATGAGAACCGTGCATTTATGCCACACTGGTGGGTAAATCTTTTCTTTTGCTAAAACTTATTCTGGTGTATTCTTACCTGGTGAGTGAATAATTTATTTTGCTTTATTTCCTGTTCAAAATATTGTTCACAACAATAAAAACTGCTCTAACATCTCAAAAAACTGGAGTTGTGAAAACCACAAATATTTTTTTTTTCTGTAATAATATGTACCAAAAATGTATTCCTTCCTTGCTTTTTTCTATTGCCTTAATATTGTAAGCGCTCCCTATCGGATGTCTTAAAAATTTTAATCTCTTATTCACTGGCATGGCTATGTGTCTGCAATCAGTCAGGTTATGTGCTCATGTGTTTTTTTTTCCAGATTAAATATTTTTGAGGGGAGTTTAAAAAAATAGTGCGTACCTTTATTATGTGTCTCCCTACTGGGGAAAATGAGGACTTATTCTTTGTAAGATTTTTTTAAAATCGATTTTAATAGAAATATAATACCGGGAAAAATAATACCGGGAGCTTGTACCGTTTTGTCAAAGTAGAATTTTCTTCTATCGGCCCATTTTAAAATTTTGTATAGAAACATTAGAAAATTTTAAATATCTTTTTTTAAAGTTTTGTTGGGATGGGAAGATGCTCTAAATATTGCAAATTTGTAAGTAGTTTGGCAAATCTAGGTAAATATCCGCAGCTTGCGGTTTTTTCCCAAAGCTTTAATAAAATAAAACTCGTATATTGATTGATTGATTTAGTAGTTTCTACGTGAAGTTGAAGCAAATAGGCATAAATGGAAATAATTTCCTCACTGGCCACATTGTCCTTCTAAAATTTAAAATGTCATTTCAAAACTTTATTTTTGCATAACGTTTATGACCATCATAAAGTATATTCCTAGATGAAGCTCTATACCAAATTTCATCAGTTTTGTACAACTTTTCTTTCCTAGATTTTTAAAATTTTCTGAACATGTAGTATAATATCGTTTAATTTGTTGACTAACTCTTCTGAATATAAATTAACGAATTTCATATTTACATAAATAAATTAATTTATTTCTTTTTGACAACTTCAATAAGTCTATTAAAAATAATTTGATTTATATCACAGATCAGATACTCCTTGTTAGTAGCCTAATACTCAACGAGTGGGTGGGTTAACCGAAATAAATTTTGTAAATTACTTATGGAAACTTGAGTCGTCGACAACCCATAATTTAAGACTATTTCGGAAAATTATTAGATTTTAATGGATACATTTATTTGTTTGGCCAGCGTCTGTAATTAATATTGTTTTACGGTTCACGAAGATTTTATTGGATCATCTATGTTGGGAATTTGGAACCTTTGGTTGCACTAAAACAAAATTATGATTGTTTTCCACAAACCAAAACTACACTTTTTTGCACTCGACGCGCGTTTCGCTAACAACGTTAGCATCATCAGGAGACGATAAACAATGAACTAAATTAATCTACGCTCTATCTTATATACAATCCTTTAGTGGGCGGAGATAAGACTAATAAATTGTGATTGATCACGATTTTTAATCCTACCTCCCCTCAACCAAAGAATAAAGTGTACTAAACGGGATAGGTCCTCTATCTTTATTTAAACTATTTCTGGATTTAATGATTTCCATACTTTCATATGCATTCAAAAGTCTTTTGTTTGGTACACTTTTTAGAAGTTTTAGGTTATCTAATGTGAATCTATGATTGTTTTCAAAAGCATGCTCGGCCACACTTGACTTTTCTGTTCTTCCGTATTTTAAGTGTGCTAAGTGTTCTTTAAAACGTGTTTGAATAGAGCGTCTCGTTTGGCCAACATATTTTTTATCACAATCCATGCAACTAATTTCGTAAATTCCACTTTTTTCTAGAACTGTAGTTTTATCCTTGGGATTTCCTAGTAAGCTTCTTATTGTGTTACCGGATTGATATACTAATTTAAGACCGGTGTTATTAAAAACTTTCTGTAATCCTTTCGTATAATTAGGATTATACGGAATTGATACAAATTTTGAGTCGCAGGTATCTTTTTGTCTGAAAAAGGTAGAATTCCGAAAGGTCTTTTGAAAAGAATGTCTATTTATCAGCTTATTTATTAAGCCTTCGTCGTAACCGTTTTCGCCAGCTATATTCCTAATCCTATTCTTTTCTGCTTCAAATCTTTCTTTGTTTAAGGGGAAATTTACTAATCTATATGTTAAAAAGTGCAAACTTGCAAGCTTATGTTGTAAGCAATGAAAAGAGTCATTTGGAATATACCTGTTGGTGGCCGTGCCTTTTCTGTATAGGTCAAAGTCCAATTTATTTTTATTTCTTATAACTAAAGTGTCTAGAAATGGCAGTGTACCGTTGTTCTCTGTTTCATAAGTAAATTTAATAGTGGGAAATTTGTTATTTATTTTTTCCATAAAATTTTCAACACTAGTTACTTTAGTGTTGAATACTGCAAACACATCGTCTACATACCTGAACCATACTCTGGGGAAATACTCAAATTCTTTACTTATATCTGATTCAAATTTGCTCATAAATAGGTTTGCGATAAAAAATTAAAAAATGTAACAATATTATTACTGATAATATTAAATATAAACTACAAGTAAGCAATCCCACTATGCCCAAACTGTATTGTCTTCCGAAAATCCACAAGCCCGGAAAATCGGTTAGACCTATAGTTTCTGCTGTAGGATCACCTACTTACAACATTTCGAAATGGCTAGCAAACGAGTTTGAAAATTTACCGATAAAGGAAAAAGGTTTTTCTGTTCAAAATTCCCTTGAATTTATCAACAAAGTTAAAGATATTTCACTCCAAGAAGGTGAAATTTTAATCTCGTTTGATGTTAGTTCGTTGTTCCCTAGTGTGCCGATCCCCAATACCTTACAATACCTGGAGGAACTACTAAGAAAAAACAATCTAGAAGACAAACAGACTTTAGAATACCTATCTTTAACAAAACTCTGCATGAATCAAAATTACTTTCAATATAAAAATAACTACTACCAGCAATTAGAAGGAACCACAATGGGTAATAGTTTATCACCTTTTATCGCAAACCTATTTATGAGCAAATTTGAATCAGATATAAGTAAAGAATTTGAGTATTTCCCCAGAGTATGGTTCAGGTATGTAGACGATGTGTTTGCAGTATTCAACACTAAAGTAACTAGTGTTGAAAATTTTATGGAAAAAATAAATAACAAATTTCCCACTATTAAATTTACTTATGAAACAGAGAACAACGGTACACTGCCATTTCTAGACACTTTAGTTATAAGAAATAAAAATAAATTGGACTTTGACCTATACAGAAAAGGCACGGCCACCAACAGGTATATTCCAAATGACTCTTTTCATTGCTTACAACATAAGCTTGCAAGTTTGCACTTTTTAACATATAGATTAGTAAATTTCCCCTTAAACAAAGAAAGATTTGAAGCAGAAAAGAATAGGATTAGGAATATAGCTGGCGAAAACGGTTACGACGAAGGCTTAATAAATAAGCTGATAAATAGACATTCTTTTCAAAAGACCTTTCGGAATTCTACCTTTTTCAGACAAAAAGATACCTGCGACTCAAAATTTGTATCAATTCCGTATAATCCTAATTATACGAAAGGATTACAGAAAGTTTTTAATAACACCGGTCTTAAATTAGTATATCAATCCGGTAACACAATAAGAAGCTTACTAGGAAATCCCAAGGATAAAACTACAGTTCTAGAAAAAAGTGGAATTTACGAAATTAGTTGCATGGATTGTGATAAAAAATATGTTGGCCAAACGAGACGCTCTATTCAAACACGTTTTAAAGAACACTTAGCACACTTAAAATACGGAAGAACAGAAAAGTCAAGTGTGGCCGAGCATGCTTTTGAAAACAATCATAGATTCACATTAGATAACCTAAAACTTCTAAAAAGTGTACCAAACAAAAGACTTTTGAATGCATATGAAAGTATGGAAATCATTAAATCCAGAAATAGTTTAAATAAAGATAGAGGACCTATCCCGTTTAGTACACTTTATTCTTTGGTTGAGGGGAGGTAGGATTAAAAATCGTGATCAATCACAATTTATTAGTCTTATCTCCGCCCACTAAAGGATTGTATATAAGATAGAGCGTAGATTAATTTAGTTCATTGTTTATCGTCTCCTGATGATGCTAACGTTGTTAGCGAAACGCGCGTCGAGTGCAAAAAAGTGTAGTTTTGGTTTGTGGAAAACAATCATAATTTTGTTTTATTGGATCATGCCTTAATATTAGGATTTTTTTGATTGCTTAATCTTTCTTGCTGTTCGTGATTTTTTTTTTGTCTAAACATGCGGAAAAACAAAATTATGATTGATTTCCTCAAACAAAAACTACACTTTTTTGCACTCACACATCGTTGTATTCAACACTAAAGTAACTAGTATTGAAAATTTTATGGAAAAAACAAATAACAAATTTCCCACTATTAAATTTACTTATGAAACAGAGAACAACGGTACACTGACATTTCTAAAACCTTTAGTTATAAGAAATAAAAATAAATTGGACTTTGACCTATACAGAAAAGGAACGGCCACCAACAGGTATATTCCAAATGACTCTTTTCATTGTTTACAACATAAGCTTGCAAGTTTGCACTTTTTAACATATAGATTAGTAAATTTCCCCTTAAACAAAGAAAGATTTGAAGCAGAAAAGAATAGGATTACGAATATAGGCTTAATAAATAAGCTGATAAATAGACATTCTTTTCAAAATACCTTTCGGAATTCTACCTTTTTCAGACAAAAAGATACCTGCGACGCAAAATTTGTATCAATTCCTTATAATCCTAATTATACGAAAGGATTACAAAAAGTATTTAATAACACCGGTCTTAAATTAGTATATCGATCCGATAACACAATAAGAAGCTTACTAGGAAATCCCAAGGATAAAACTACACTTCTAGAAAAAAGTGGAATTTACGAAATTAGTTGCATGGATTGTGACAAAAAATATGTTGGCCAAACGAGACGCTCTATTCTCTAGAGAAGTCAAGTGTGGCCGAGCATGCTTTTGAAAGTAATCATAGATTCACATTAGATAACCTAAAACTTCTAAAAAGTGTACCAAACAAAAGACTTTTGAATGCATATGAAAGTATGGAAATCATTAAATCGAGAAATAGTTTAAATAAAGATAGAGGACCCATCCCGTTTAGTACACTTTATTCTTTGGTTGAGGGGAGATAGGATTAAAAATCGTGATCAATCACAAATTATTAGTCTTTTCTCCGCCCACTAAAGGATTGTATATAAGATAGAGCGTAGATTAATTTAGTTCATTGTTTATCGTCTCCTGATGATGCTAACGTTGTTAGCGAAACGCGCGTCGAGTGCAAAAAAGTGTAGTTTTGGTTTGTGGAAAACAATCATCATTTTGTTTTAGTGCAACCAAAGGTTCCAAATTCCCAACGTAGTAAACATGCGGAAATAAATAAAAAAATGAAGCGCATAATAAGGAAAATAACAGAAAACGAATTTCACCAATTTTCTACCAATAGATAGATATACACCGCGTTCGTTTATTTGCTTCATGAGCTGAGCTTATGATCATGGAGCTCACTGAGTTTAAAACAAATACATTTTTATAAAAAAAAACTTTAAAAGAACCAGCTCCTATTAAATGCACTTAAAAGTAGAAAATTATTTTTTATCTTTAGGTATCGTCAGTGGCAGCTTCTTTATATGACAGCATTATGTTTATCATTCGAATAGAAGAAGAATTTAGTTCTTCTTTTGTAGTTCTCTCTTTGTCACCATAAACTTAAAATTTTTAATTTGCGTCCATCGCTTTTATTATGGTATAAGAAAGATAAAAAATTATTTTCTACTTTTAACAGCATTTAATAAAAGCTTGTTCTTTAAGAGTTTTTTTTAATAAAAATATATTTTTTAATTTTTAGATTTGTACCCTAAATCGTCCATCTTGAATCTGCCATATCAAATTTTCAAATATGATCAAAAATTCATATCCCCAATTTTAATTTAAATCGAACAAAGTAAATCTTTTCCTCCCTCCACTTCCTGCGTTAGAGGGAAGTGCGTAAATAATAATACCATATTATTGTATTGTCGCCGGAACTATAAACGCATATCAAATTTGAACGCACATCCTTAATTTTCAGGTTTGTAACCTTAATCGTCCATTTTGAATCCGCCATATTAAAATTATCAAATTTTTTTCCAACCCCTGTATGCCAATTTTAATTGAAATCGAACAAACTAAATCTTTTTTCCCCTCCACTTCCCTCGTTAGAGGGAGGTAGGTACCTGAGAATACCATATTATTGTATTTTTACCGGAACTATAAACGCATACCAAAGTTGAACACAATCGGATGTGGATAAGTCAGTTAAAATTGGTTAGTAAAACATGACCCTTGGATCCGCCATATTGAATTTTTAAAATCTGATCAAAAATTCGTATTTGTTATCCACAAAAGCCCCCGTATATCAATTATGGTTGAAATCGAACAAACTTAGGTGTTTTCCCCCTCCACTCGCCTCGTAGGGAGGAGGGTTACCTAATAATGATATATTATTGTATTGTCACTGGAACTGTAAATGTATGCCAAATTTGAAGGCAATCGGATGTGTCTAAGTTAGTTAAAATTGGTTAGCAAAAGATGACCAAAAATCGTCCATTTTGAGTCCGCCATATTGAATTTTCAAAATCTGTTTAAAAATTCGTTACTCCTTCCCAAGTGCCCAACACACCCTACTTCAAATGTACCCACCTCCACCCCCTTCGAGTAGGGGGGGAGCTGTCAATTTTATCACATTATATTCTTGTGTTGTCACCGCAACTATATAAGCATGCCTAATTTGAAGCCGATCAGATGTCGGGAAGTTGGTCAGAATTAAGTTGCAAGATTCCACCCGAATAAACATACATATTTACATAGATAGGTACAGTGCAAGTTAAATAAAAGCTTGTAATAAAAAAGAAAGTGTCGAACAAATGCTTAAAGAACAAATTTGGATAACACACAAATTTAAGATTGCACAAATTTCATGGCTTGCTAAAACTCTTGATAATACATTCCTAAAATTTTTTCAATTTAAACCCATACTATATCATGAAACCGATTTCGATTCCCTTTTTTTTATATTTAATTTTCACTTTTAAAACAGTCAAATATTTACAATTTTTGCGTATATTCACTAAATCCTAAATTGTCCTCCAAGGTTTTATTGTCTCTCCAAAATAAAAGATAAAAATTTGGCACAAAAACAAATTGATTTTACGTTACGAAATGACACCTATTCATCTTTTACTAAAATCCGCATCTGATATATTGTAACCCCATATAAACGCACCCCAATTCGAATTTATTTTGTTATTTGAGCGTCTCAATAAAAAATAAACAGTAAGGGCTGTTTGTAATCTGTCCCATTTTGAACGCTTATTTTGTCTAGAAAATAGAGTATCTGTCTGTGTATTATAAAAGTAACACAAAAAAAATTATTTACAAAACTATCCAACTTCCAGTTCTAAATATAGGATCAAGTACAGAATTGACATTTCTCTATTCCGTACTTACTATCTAGAACTGGCAGCCGGGAAGTTTTTTATTTAAATATTTTTTTTTGATGTGCTACAAAATATATAGCTTTTACCTCAGTCAAGTACAGAATTGACAATTCTCTATTCTGTACTTACTATCTAGAACTGGCAGCCGGGAAGTTTTTTATTCAAATATTTTTTTTGATGTGCTACAAAATATATAGCTTTTACCTCAGTCGGGTAAAAACAGCCAAAAGCAAAAATCGTATAATTTTTAAAACTAACAGCTAAAATAGTGATTTGTTTGCAAGCATTGGTTTATATAACAGGTGTAGCGAGTGAGTCAAAAACGCAAGTAACAGAAGCACAGTTTAGCTGCAAGTTGTATACACTATCTTTGTACCTAACACTAGACCATAACCATTCACTAACAGTTCACCATCTTAATTTTATAAATCAAGGGCAGCTGATGGAAGATGGAACATTTATTTTTTTAATAACGTTTAATTTCTGCCGGTAATTTTACATTATTGGCCATTTCAACTTCTGTCGTATTTTTGAAACTATTTCGTTATGAATACTTAAAGAAGTAGCTTAATTTATCGATAACAATAACTAGATTTTCGTAATATTAATTATCTTGCGCTATTTTTCTTCTTACAGAATTTTTTTTTGCACTGTGATAAAAAAATATCTTACAGTTATAAATGATGTTTTTGATGAAAACACATTTAGTCAACCAGTTTTAATTTAATTATTATTATCATATCTTGCTTTTTTAAAATAATACACATATTTGATACCGAATAATTTGTATGGAGATATTTTCGAATGTCGAAATCCCTTTAATTTGATCAAATTTAAGAAAAAATTTAAAAAGTAACCAGTTTTATATTTTTACAGCTTCCATCTTTATAGAATCGGGGCAAAAAAGGATTTATCCTCAAAGTATGTTTTAAATTTTCAGCAGTGATCAACCCAATATTATACTGAATTGGGTCTACTTTATAAGCACCTAGGGACGTCGGGAATCGCTGGTGCATGAAGTACGAAGAATCCTCCTACTAGAGTGCCGAGGACAGTGGGTGTGCAACGGACCCAGCAAGCTGACCTAAGTACATGGAAATTGATTTGTGTGTGTGTTGCACATTTGTGTCTTAACTTATATGAGCACGCGAGTATACTCTAACGCGCCCCATTTCGCTTCCTTTGTCGAGAAAATATTGAAACCTTATCACATCGAGCAATAAATAAAGGGGAAGTAATTATTTTTTTTTACTGATACCAGCACGTGAATTACGGTTTAGGGTTGACGAGATATTGGAATGGAATCTCCGGAAAATGGCAATTTTTGTGGCGGTAGATTTTATTTGGATTAGAAAGCCGTGGTTATTGTTTATTCCCGGCATTTATCACAGGTTTCAAAAAGCCCTGTTTAAAAAAGAGATTTCATGATTATTTAGGATAGAAGGCAGGCAATTTTAAAAACTAGGTTTTTCTTTTATAATTCCCCACGCAAACTTTGACCTGTAGCATTAGTTTATTTCTTACAAACACTTTCATTTCTATTTTATTTTTATCTATTACCTGAGGTACATAGATAAGTGGGTCGTTTTCCGGTATATTTTATCTTTCTCAGGCAGATCAACCATTAAAACATTAATATAGTACAAAATACCAGATTTTCTCAAGAACCAATATGTTGTCAATTTCCATTCTATTCTTTTAAGTAGGTACTACATGCGTTTGTGTTAATACGATTTTGAAACTTCTTCTCTACAATTGGTGGCCTTGCTAAGGCTATTAAGGATTAGAAAATATATTTCTTGTTCGAAAAGTGCAAAATGTAAACCAATTAGTTTTGTATACCTCAGTACTAAAATAGTCTGTCAAATCAATTACATAATAAATTAAATATTGCCTGTTTCGCCTTAACGAATATTACGGTTTAAAATTAAACAATACAATTTAGTTCTCCGGTCCATTATTATTTATTACTTGTGTTTGGCTAAGTACGCAATTAACTCAATACACTTTGACTTTCTGGAGAGTCAATTTTTCTCAATAACAAAAATGCGAACCTACATATAAAATTTGTAATAATTGTCGCGATTCTTCAAAAACCGTCAGAAAATCTCGCTCTTACAAAATATCTGACGATTTTTAAACACAAGTTTACACTAACTGCTTTTTTGTGAGGACTTATTTGCTAATATTCCTTAAAATTAAACTGTTTCAGTAAATAAGTTTTTCTGATAAACCCTTTTTTTATTTTAAAATGTATTTTATTAAGCTCAGTTTTGTGTGTAAACAAACCTCTAAAACTTTTAACATATAGGAAATCATAGATAGCCATGGAATGTGTCGCCGTAACTGTTCAGAAAAATCACACAAATTCTGTCTTTCCTTTTACATGGTGAGAATTTTCGACACTTCCTTGCCAAAAATACTGCATCAAATCTCTTGGAGATATTTGAAAAGATTTTTTTCCTCATAGGATCTCTTAAAATCTTGTGAATTCTGGAGTGTCAAAAATTGTTTCTCGTGAAAATATGGTAAAAGCTGATCAGGTTTTACAAGTTTTCACGATGCAAAAATCTGGCTGGTGAAATCTCGTCAAGCTAATCAAATCTTTTAATATCTGTTGAAGACGTGAACAGGTTTTAAGAGTTTTGATGCGGTTTTTTGGCAGGGTTTGGTCGCGATTCTTCAAAAACGACAGAAAGTCTCACCCGTCACAATTCTGGAAAGTGTCGATTTTTACGTATCGCCTCATTTAAAATAAAAACCCAGCGTCCCTACCCAACTAACAATTTTTATGTACTACAAGGCAGGTCTGGCATGTGAGTGCCTTATAAATGTCACCAGATTACCAGTTTGCTGTGTTACGGTTTCGAAAAGCTTATCTAGGTATTAAAAGCAATTTAGCGATGATTATATTGTTGTAACAATGTTCTTACAGCAACAGTTTACAGTAATATCCTATAAAAGCTCTGATTCTTTCTGTAAGAACATTTATACGGTGTTACTATAGAGCAGAATTACCGCAAAGTACTCTAGTCTCTTAAAGTATTGTATAAGAGTGTATCAGACCCAATAATACAACAATTTTAAATCAAAAGGGTTTCGCCTTTTATCTGTAATTTTGCTTTCTGTAAGAATGTTCTTCGAGCAACAATTAAAGGAATGTCCTATAAAAGCTCTGATTTTTTCTGTAAGAATATTTATATGGTTTTACTATGGACGAAAATTTTTAGGTACTTCTCTAATTTTTCCTTGCTTTTGTGTTATTCTCATAATTGGACAACTGCCCAATTGAAAATATCATTTCTCAGTCTCACATAACCTTAAACAACCAACATTAAACAGAAAGTTTAAGTGTATAAATCAGCCCTAGAGAAAGGACCTAAAAATATAAACATGGACCACTCAAATTGGAAAAGATACTGATAATGGAAAACCAAGGCGGACGGGAATCCCTACAACTAAAAATTACTATATAGTTATCGTATACTTGCTACATATATGTTATAAATATTTACAACAAGACGTTCATCTTAGAAATGATCTGTCTTTCTATGAATTTAACAATCTATCCCAAAAGCGACAAAAACCTCAGTAACATGAAGGTATAATTCATAAAAAATGCAAAGAAACGATAAACCATGCACAAATATTGCACAATTTGTTTAAAAAAATGTCGTCTGTATATATTTTGCCACTTTTTATTTTTAGTCAGACAGTATTTTAAGCTCCAAACAAAGATTGGCGCGTGAAAATTGTCCTAAATTAATGATAGGGATATTAGTAGTAAAGTGGTGTTCGTTAACCAAATTGTGGTGTAAGTGTTTCAAAATAGGTAAAGTTTTCGCGTAATATTTATTTATTTTCAAGATAGTTTTAGTGTCGCCATTAATACCCACTGTGGAAGAAAAATCAGTCATATTTAAAAGCCCATTGTGTTATTTAAATATTTATTCAAACTACATTAAATAAACCATTTCTTCTCGTACTTTAGGAGTACAGGTTCTATCAATAGAAGTAAAATACTGTATAATTGTTTTCAGAAGGACCCTCTTATAGTATGGATAAGTGTTGAGACTATTTTATAAATACCACACAAGACTTACGCAGATATTTTATTTTCTTATGCGTTTATCAATAGAAGTAATTTGCTCCATTAACCAGCCTAGTAGCACATAACCCTTATGTAAGCAAATTATACAGGCACTTGTTTCTGCAGTTTTTGCTGTAAGAATGTTCTCTTACAGAGAAAAAAATGCTGGTTGGGTAATATTATTATATGTAACCTGCGTCATTTTCTTAATAATATTTTGTAAATTTAACCTTCCAAAGATATGCTGCAGGACTAGTTTACAGCGGAGCTAAATTGTTACTACGCGTACCAATAAACGTCAAAAAGTATCGAAAATTCTCACCATGTAAAAGGAAAGGCAGAATTTGTGTGACTATTCTGAATAGTGATAGCGACATATTCCATGGCTATATATGGTTTTGTATGTTAAAAGTTTTAAAGATTTGTTTACACAAAAAAACTAAGCTAATAAGTTTAATAACATACATTTTTAAATAAAAAGGGGTTTTTCAGAAAAACGTCTTACCAAAATTAAAACTGACATATTGTTTATTTACTAGAACAGTATTAAGAAACTAAATTTTAAGGAATATTAGCAAATAGTCCTGACAAAAAAGCAGTTAGTATAAACTTGTGTGTAAAAATCATCAAATTTTTTATAAAGGCGAAATTTTCTAACGGTTTTTGAAGACTCGCGAACTTTTTGACGTTTATTGTTACGTGTAGTAGCAATCTAGCTCCGCCATAAAACCAGTCCTGCAGAATATCTTTAAAATATTAAATTTACAAAAATTTATTAAAAAAATAACGCAGAATCTCTTACAACTTTAGGATAAATATTAAGAAGGCTGTGGTTTTATTTTAAATGAGACAATAAGTAAAAATCGCCACTTTCCAAAATTGTGACGGGTGAGATTTTCTGTGGTTACTGAAGAATCGCGATAAAAGATTCAGATTACTGTCAAAAAATGTACATAATAGTGATCTGAGCTACATGTTCTCTTGCTACAAAAACGAAAACAGAAATGGAATTATCTGTGTTACATATGGTTAAAGTTAAATAAATTTAAAGCAGACTTATGCTCATAAAGAAAATCGGTAGTTTTTGTTTTTATGGCTTGAATTATGGTATTCCCGGTTGGGAAAAGTTACTCTTCATTAAAAATTCCCCGGATCAATATATATATATATATGCACTCTCTCTTTTTCGGTTCTAACTGGATGGATGAAACTTGGATGTAAGCAGATAGCTGGAAATACTCTCCTCACTACTCTACTGGCTGTACTTTGGTGTACGCCTATAAAACTATTAATTGTGATTAAAACATTTGCAGTAGCACAATGTCTGAGTTTTAAAAGCACCATCTCTGTTGGTGCCAAAAGCATAATTCCAAAAAAAAAGTATTTAATAAGGTACAGGCTTCTGTAGCATTAACTTCTGACATATTTTAAGACATATATGTATTAATGAAAAGTTAAAGCCCGCTAGTAATAGTGCCATAAAATATGAAATGCATGCAAGTTGTTTCATCCCATTTAATAAGTCCAAAGTATGAATTTTATTGTTGTTAAAAATGAAGAAGCAAAAAAATGCGAAACCTCGATGTTTTTGTAAAAAGAGTTTTACAATAAAAAGCATTTGACCAACACCATGTAAATTTCCACTGGTCTAAAAAGCATCCAACGTTTCAGCAAAGGTTACACAAAATTGACAGAGGGGCTTAACTTTATTTAGTCGCTATTGAAATAGTTACTGCTGGATTTGGTGTTGGATTCTTTCTCCAATTTGGCCAACGAGAAACCCCACCCCCTCGTTCGTAACGCGTCACTATCACTATCTTGCATACAAAATAATCTGGCCTCGCCTTCTAATATCTTCCTAATTCATTATAATAATCTCCACAAAGTCTTCATCATCTGTTAGTGGGTCCATTTTATAAAAGTTAACCTCAACCAGGAGTTTGGACTGGCACCAATGTCAAACATATGAAATAACACATTTTTTTGGAACGCTAAAATTTCGGCTAAATTATATGTTTTATTTTTAAAAGACACTTTTAAACTACATAAACATTTTTTTTATTTATATTTCTCCTTTTTGAACAAAATGAGAGATCAAGTGAACTAGGTTCAAGAGCACGGAAAAATACCGTTTAAGTTCTGAACCAATATAGAAAAACTCACCCTATTCCTTAAACCAGGTTTAAATACTGAACTGGCTTTGAACGGCCATTGAACAACCGGGCCATAATGTTCATTCCAAATCTAATATGGCGGACGAAATTAAAATAACAAACGGAACGGGAGGATAATTGCCATTGTCAAACAATTGGGCGATTTACTAACTCTAGATAGAATCCCAGAAAACTTATTTCTCAGGAAAAAAATTCTTATTTGTTTAGCAGTGGTTTTTGTCTGTCACGAAAAACGTTTGTCATGTTTATCATAAAATGGAAAACATTTAATAATTATTATATTTTTTTTATTAAAAAATTGTGACAATATTTCTCAAAATTATATCTCATTATAAGGAACAGGTAGTGCATTTTTTTTTTGGATATATCGTACTACTTACTTGCTTAGAGTGAAGATTTGATCCAGAGAAAATTATCTAATGGAATGCTATGAATTTTTTTGAACTGGAAAAATGTTACATCGACTTTATTGAAATTTGGTACAAAAACTCTCTAGCGATATACGGTTTTCAGATTTAAGTTTCCATGAACATGGACTACAAATTTTGTTATAAAGTCCAAATTCGTAGGAGCTTTATTTTCAGAGTGATTTGAAAAAACGTTAAAATATAAAAAAAATCATAACAGAAATAAAGCAGCTATTGATATGCGGTTTTCAGATTTTGGTTTTCGTAAATATTACCCAAAAATGTTGTTATAAGGTTCAAATATTTCAAAGCTACAGTTTTTGAGATATTTTCATTTCCTCTCAACTTAAAATAATTGATTGTATGGTGGACTATCCGTGCTCTCTAGCACCAATTTTTTTATTAAACCGTTACAATTTTTTGGGAAGATTAGGAATTATACAGTAGAAAATAGGTACCTACTGGAGATTTTTTACGGCCAAGAAGTATTATGTGCGCACTAATTACGAAATATACGCCGGAGTGTGGGAGCTCTAATATTGGATGAAGACCGTCTTTATTTTAAAATTTGGAAAAATATAACTTGAAAACGCAACAGTTGATCAGGGCTGAATTAATCTACACTCAATAATATCAAAAATTCCAAATGATTACCAAAATATTTACAGAATAAAGTATTTGATATTATAAAAATCTTGTAAAATATGTTTTTCCTTAATTTTTGGTAAAAGAAAAAAAAAATGTCATTTTGCCTGACAGTAAATAAATAAATAAAATAAAAATTATATAACCAAAAGAGACAAGGGTATAGGAGGTTTGCAAAAAATTATTAAAAATATTACGCAAAACCGCTCTTGCAAGACCCTAATGTAGTATAGCAATATACGGAACAAAAATATTGCTGTGGGAAAAAACTTAAATAATAAATATTTTTTAATAACAAGCTTTTATAAAAGCCTTAAACTAATTTTATAGCTTTCTGATACCATAATAAACGCGATGGGCTCTAGTTTAGTAGGTACCAAACTCGGTACCGGTCAACTCACTTAGCACATTGCCAAATAATGTGATTAGATAGAAAAAGTCACGCTTAATAGGTAGCGTTTTAATGTTTTCTTTTTCCAAAATTACATGTCTTCACCTAAAAAATACGTAAATTTAGAAAAAAACGATAGAACGCTACCTATTAATAGTAATTTTCTCTATCTAAATCACGTTATCTTGCAATATGAAACTTCTGATGTGTGTATTTTTGTTATCAAATAATCAACTATAATATAGTATAATATAAAGCAATATAATGTAATATAATATAATATAGTAATGGTCAGATTTCAAGATTTAATTTTAGACCCATGGTTTCTATTATCATATCAGAAAACTATAAATGTATAATCTACTTTTTGGCGCCTTTTAGAGAAGCTTGTTACTAAAAGACATTTTTCTCTTAAATTTATTTTGAAATATTTAGTTACTTATGCATTTCGCATAAAATGTTTGGTTGCATGGGACTCATAAGTCGATAATGGGTACCAAATTTGAATTAGATAATTTGGTATTTTAAATCGAAATTCCCATTGGGAGAGGGGAGAGCTGTTAACCTCATAATTTTTAACATCCTATCACAAATTTGTAATTATCTACACAAGAAAACCCCTATACACCAATTTTGAACGAAATCACGCTCCCCAAAGACGAGCTCCAACATTATAAATTTTAAAATCTGATTCAAAATGCGTATTCCTCGACCTCAAAAACATACCTTCATCAAAGAGCAAAGTGGAATGCCAACTTCATAATATTACTTGGTTAACAACCTCTCCCTCCAAATCTCAAAGCATATATGAAGCAGCTTTGGTTAAAATATTATGAATTTTTAAATATATTTACCCATCTTATCCCCATAACCACCCCAACAACGATGTTTTTACCTCTCAAATTAGAAAAAATTTAGTGAAACATAAAACTGAAAACTGCGCATTTGTATTAGCTTTGATTGAAAAGTTATAAATATTTAAATATACTTACCCACCTTTACCCCTTAACCACCCACCACCCACGTAGTTGTTACTTCAAAATTTGAAAATGTTTAGTGGAACATAAAATTGAAAACTGCACATTTGTAGTAACCTTGGTTGAAATGTTATGAATTTTTAAATGTTAACCCATCTTATTCCCTTTCCAACATGATTTTTATCTCCCAAGTTAATAAAATTTTTAGTGTAATATAAAACTAAAAAAATGCATATTTGTAGAAGCTTTGGTTAAAATGTTAAAAATTTTGAAATATATTAACCCTTTCTCATCTCCTTAACCACCCACCACCGACGTAGTTATTACTTCCGAAATTAGAAAATATTTAGTGGAACATAATATTGGAAACTGCACATACGTAGCAGCATTTTTTTAAACAGTTAATTTTTGAATTTTAAATATATCATGCCCCTCTTACCCCCTTAACAACCACTGATCAACGTAGTTTCTTTTATAATATTATATTGTTACCGGAACTATACACGCGTATCAAATTTGAAGTTGATCGGATATATAAAAGTGTGTCAAAATTGACAAGTATTTAAAATTGAATGAAAAATAATGTGTATATTGTGATAGACCTAAATAAAAAATATTTCAATTTATTAATAAAAGTACACATGGTACACTAACTTGCAGATAAATTGCGTACATTGGAATAGTAAAATCGTTTCTTTTTCTGAGGAGTGCATGTAGATGACAAACATTCAGTCTTGTCAGTTGCGATTCAATATGCCGAGACATTTGCCTACTTTTGTGAAAACGCAAATAAAAACGCGACTTAGTGAAGACCGGTGGTCGTTGAGAAGAACGGCTGACCACTATGGTGTTAACAAAGCCACAGTTTGCAGAATAAGAAGCCATTGGCTGGCTTCACACAGTTTAGAAAGAAAAGAAGGCACTGGCAAGGTTAAAAAGACTAGTGAACAAGAAGATGAAGCGTTGCTCATTCACTTGAGGGAAAATCCATTCGACTCCGCAGTGAGCGCAGTTTCAGCGACAAATTTTTCTGCATCCTGCTCCATGGCAAGTAGGAGAATAAAAGGTTCAGAGTTACGTTGCCGTACTGCTGCAAGAAAACTAAAACTAACTCAGAGCAAAAACAGGCAAGAGTAATTTTTGCACTAAATCATCACCGTGATGAAGATTACTGGGCACGGGTAATACTTACCGATGAAAAAATATTCCAATCCTCCTCAGATCACAGAAGAATTAAAGTTTATCGGCCTCCACACTCTCGGCTTGATGAGCGATACACAAATCAAATACCCAGGGCGGGTCATTTTTCCGTCAGCATGTCGGGCTGGGTTAGTGCCCGGGGGCTAGGGGTATGTTGGAAGATTGATGGTCGGTTCACTGCAGTATGTTATCTGGAGCTTCTTTCGGACGTCATGTTGCCATCGGTTTAAGTTCTCTATCCAGAGAACCAATTCGTATTCCAGCATGATAACTGCGCCGTGCACACTGCCATTGTTTGCAAGACATGGTTCCAAAACCAGAACATTGAAGTATTAGCATGCCCATCGAATAGTCCAGACCTGAATCCGATGAAGAATGTGTGGGGAAGATTGGTAAAGATCATTTACCAAAGAAATTGGAGGCCTCGAAACCAGACAGAACTACTAGATGCCATATTGAATGCGTGGGACGAGATCGCTGACGATGTTCAGTACTGTCGGAACTTATCAAATTCCATGGTTCGACGTCTACAAAAAGTTTTGGACAAAAATGGTGCTGCCACCGGATGTTAAAATTATTTTTTTTAGTTTACTCAATGAATGAATTTGAAGACGATATGTATATTTTTACTTGATAAAAATTCTCACTTATTACAAGAGCAACAGTGCGCTGATTTTTGTATTAATGCCACTAATCTCGGAACCGTGAGTTGAATTCTATTGATTTCGAGATCAGAGGCCTCAATACAGAATTCTGCTCACTGTGAGTGTCCTTTATCTGTATGAGAATGAGTCTGAGCTTTATTGTTCTTACTTAACATTAACATTTTACTGCTTGTGTACGCATTTTATGTGCAAGTTAGTGTACCTATCTAACCCAGTTCTTCTTCCCAAGAAGAATGGGGTGAGACGTTTAACAATATTGTTGGACATTTTGCAGAACACTTTTGTCGTTAGATTAAATCCTCAAATCTATAATGTGAAATAAATAAATGCTGCAGCTACAGTACAAAATATTGGTTTCTAAAAGGGCGAGATTTTTAGCTATGGATATTATCAGCAGTTTTTGCATTATTTTTTTTTAGATTGAAATTAAATTCATTCACAAAAACTACACCTATATTTTCGGGCGCGTTCGCCTTCTTTAGCGGTATTGCCTCTGCACATAACATGATTACGGGTGCAAAAAATATTTATCTCCGTTTTATACCCAAAATTAAAGAAAAATAGCGGAAAATAGTAAAATTGAAAAAATCTAATAATTCTTGCCTAAAAACAAATTTCCGTCAGTTTTCAGCAAGTATTTACGAAAATATAATTTAAAAACATCGTCAAAATATCAAACTGTCAAAGATTAAAATGTTGGAACAATGAACGCTACCGAGTAAAAGGGCGCTATGGAAACCATTGTTATTTCATGTACCAGCCGCCTTGATTTATAGTGTAAAGATGGTGTGTTGCGAGAAATGCTCTTCGATCGAGATTTTTAAAAGGATTTTCCTATTTTTCTTGAATTTTTTGATAAACGTATTAGAAAAAGTAGTGTTAACAACGCTAAACTGTGCTTTTTTTAATCGCGTTTTTAAATACCTCGCTGCGATCGTTATTTAAACCAAGATTTGTAAAAAAGCACTATTTTAGCCACTAGTTGCGAAAACTAATATTTTGGGTTTTACGACACTAAGTTATGGATTTTTAATTTTAAAAAAATTTTGTTCGTTTGTTAGTAGTTTTTAAATAAAAAGAAATAATGTCCTACACACTCGAAAATCATAGCTAATCATAGAATCTAAATACATATGTACTGTTTTGGCAAAAACTCTACTGCCTTCAATAAGAAATTATTCATTTAGAAACTTTTTTATAATTCTAAAAATGTCTCTCTGTTGTCATAAAACTGACTGACATTGACAAAATAGTTCAAAAAACTAACACTTTGTTCCTTTCAATTTTAAGAAAAGAGAAAAGAACATGGAGGTGGTGTGCTAAAAATGATTTCTAAATATCAAAAGCTTACATTAGCCTACAATATTATCTATAAGAAATTAATCGAGTAAAGGGTATTCTCAAACCTCCCTCGTTCAAGAAAATACCATAAGATAAATATCAAAATATTGTAACAGTAAAGGGGGCTGGCGACTCTGAGGGTTGCTAACGGTTCGCAATTTGGGACTCTTTTAGGCTTCCAACTATAAGAAAATACCCGGAGAAACGTCCAGCACGGTAAAAAATAATTTCCGCGTTTGTCGAATGTTTTACTTCAACGACCGGGTTGAGTCAACAGAGTTGGCCTAAACCGGAAAATTTACCTAGGGAATTTATAATACAAAATGTTAAAAAACAACCTAGAAATATAATTGTATCAAGCATGAATTACAATACTCGAGGGCTTGAAATATAATAGGGAGACAAATAATTTACAGCGACACTTACGTTATTTAATACGGCTTGCTCTGTAACCCATTCGAGGATCCAATTCTTGAAAAAATTCAGTGCACGGATTTCGCAGAACATATACGGATTTCTAAAATGTCAATTCTTTAACGCTCGTATACGACTTTTTCGCTCGGATTTGGAGTCGAGTGGTCCGACCCACTCGGATAGAGATTTTCGCATACGAATCTATCTAACCCTACATTTTCTTATTGTTTATAAATTTCTTCTGCAAATTTGTTAAAACTTACAAACATCACTCAACTGACATTGAAAATTTACGCAACTTCCCACAGAAGTCCCATTTAGATCCAATAAACGTCATTTTTATTTAAAAAAGACACCTCGTTTTCCTCGTTTATTAAATAAGACATTTTTTTTCCATTTTTTTATATTTTATTTATAACATATAGAATAAAGCTTTACTTTAAAACATCTAGTTCAAGTCAAAGAAATAACGGTTTATTTTGACTGTCAGGCACCATAGCATTATTGCTATTACATATCCAATTGATTGATTTGATTGATTCGTTTGTAAGTGCTAGTATGGCACTGTCCACTGACATTTTGTGTTGCTACAGAATATTCAGCCCCTTAAAGAGGCTCGCAACTTGCTTTGGTGAAGAATCATTCAGATTCAATCCGTTGATCTATGGTTTACCGAAGATACGTTGACGCTGACGTGCAATGGCCGGACATTCACACAGTCTGGCCGTCTCATCATACTCCCTACAGAGCCTACAATCGGTGTCCTCACTTAGACCCATTCTGTGTAATGGTACTTTCAGCTTGCAGTGTCCGGTGTATAGATCAATCAATGTCCGGATATCCTGCCTGGTGAGCTCAATGAGTTTCCCGGCCCTCTTCCTACATATCCAAAAGTTTATCTCTATTCTTCTATCTCTTCTTTTTTTTGTGGTAGATTTCTGTCTATCTGCATCATCTTCTAGTTTGCTATGGATGTCGCTGAAAAATAATTTTTACTAACTGCAGCTGCACCTGAAAAAAAAATATTTAAAGTATAATTTTTAAATAATTTTTTAAGAAGCTTTATAACTTTTATTATAATTTTAACGGATTTTAACTTAAGTGCAAGAACAAATTTCTTCAAAAAGCTTCTGTTATTTTGTTCTTTTAATATTGTAAACAGAATGCGGTAAAACAAAAATTTTAGAAAAAATAAGTTAATTTAAAAAAAACACGACCCTAAAACTTTTGTAAAAGTAATGTGTAATTTTAGTAGTATATATAAATAAAAAAAGTACACCCAATACCTACCTAATTGAAGTTTCAAGACTAAAAAAATTCGAGTGGCTTTCAAGAATAGATATTTTTTCGAGTACTCGAAACAACGTTCGAATTTTAGTCTTATGCGACGAAAAATTCCAGTGATTTAAGAATTGGTCCCCTTTCCTCGTTGTCTACCCCTCCCGATATTATAGACACGTGAACCGCTTGTCCCGATGCCAAAAACTGCCCCAACCACTTTTCAAATCCCCCCAAGTAACCCTTGCTCCCATAACCCACGCTGTGACGACAGTGTCAAAATTTCCCGCGTACTTGCCCTTGATAATAATCGATCATGTCATAATTTGTTCCATGACCGCAGTGCCATATCGCTGACATAGCTTTTTGGTGCGTTTCAATCGAACGAATTATAGATTTATAATTTACTGGGTATATTTAATCTTTTGGCATAATTTAGCCTTTTTGACCATTCGTTACAATATGGTGTCCAAGCCTTTCCCCCTTCGTTTGCAACGCTCTCTGCTTCTTTGTTGCTCTCTATGCCTCGTTAAACAGGCGGCCACATCAAAGTTACTTAGATATATATTGCTAGTAGTTTTAGGGCCTGCTTACATTCTCAGACTAGCTTATATATTTTTATGCAATTCATGTGAGATTATTTGTTTAGCTTCCAAATTTTTGATACAAATTTTAAAATCTTCTTAGATGGGCGTTGAGGAGAGGAGACGAAGAGAATTCTAAAATTGTTAGACCTTTTTATTAATATTATTATTTAAGTAAAAAATCATATTCTATATTCCTCTACCTCCCTCTTTGAAGCTGTTTCTCTCCAAAAGTTATCACATGTATTTATAAACTTTAATTTCTAAATGTGCCGGGAAGAAAGGTAAGTACGTGTTAATATAAAATGTTTAACTGTTTTCGCCTGATTCGAGTTATTCGTATGCAGACTTAAAAATTTATACGAAATATATACGGAAGACGTAAAAAAACCCTTATTGTCAATATTGGTTAAGTTCTATTACGTTTTATCTATTGTGAAGAAAATAATCCCGGCGCCAAAAAGGGGTATGTAAGAAAAATCTTCTCATATCCAGCGGTGCGGCGGATCGTCGGTTTTGAAAATAGGAGGTGCAATTCAGTGGCGTCGGCGGGGAAGTGGGCGGGGATAAAGAAAGACTAAAGCCTACTGGGGTTTATTTTAAAGTGAATTGGCTGCAAGTGTTTTGTAACCCAAGCAAGTTCAATATGCATGGATTATTCGTCAATTTACTTGGTTTGCCAACATCGTTACACCCGGTTCCCACCTACGACTTTCTCGTGAGCGCTCACTAACGCGTAACATGATATCAATATGAAATGATATGACAGTCTTGTGACGCATGAGCGGGCACCTCAATGGGCACGCATGAAAAAGTCGTAGGTGGGAACCCGGTATTAGAAATGATCAGGCGGTTGTTTTTGCGGCGATACCCTGCGGAAGTAAAGATGGAGTACAAGCTTGCTACACAGTTAAGATTATAACGTGAAGTTCTGCCAAGATACTTAAAACTACTTTCTAAATTACAAACGATGCTCTGCTTTGGTGTTTTAATTGGCACTTTGATTTTCTTTACGAGCTAAGAAAGTTTAAATTCTGCGTGTCTGCCATAAACTATAATGAGTTGCTTTTTCATAAAAATTGACATTTTATTTTATCATTTCATATTATTTGGGAGTTACGTGACCCTGTGCCCCCTGACACCAGCCGCCGCTGCTTATATCCCAAGTGTATTACTTGTGTGGTAAAAGACTGTTTCACTAAAAGTTATCATCTTTTCGACGGTATATGATTTGGTCAAAAATAATCAGAATTTAAAGATTTTAAGCTTTCTTAAAAGCTAAAAGTTCAAATTTCATGTGACTTACGACTACCACATTGTCAAACTTTACACATTTCAAATGTCAATTCTAATAAAAAGAGGCGGATAGTCTTTCACTTTTACAGTCCAGTGGTCTACAGCAAGGCCAATAGTTTTGGACGAAACTTGGTCGGTTACTATGGCAGATTCCTATCTAAATTTGACATCAAAAACGGCTGATGAAGCAGGCAAACATTCGAAACAAATCAAAATTAAAAAATATTCAGCAATTCAAAATATTTATTTATCCCATTTTGGGACGAAACTTTTGGTCCGTGGAGCCAAAAAGCTAAATTATTTGTGAAAGAACTTGGTGGAAAAATATACGAGTCTTCCTACGAGCCTAGATTAGATTAGAATGGGGTGGTGTAGACACCTGTCCACCTCGACCTTATCAGATCTATTGATACCTACAAGCCTAGGTATACTGTATATTCATCTGTAATCTAAAAAAATATTTTTTTAAGGAAAAGCCTCATTTTCTAATTTCTAGTTTTTGTTCAAAAAACGCTTGCTTAGCTTTTTTGTTTTTTTAGGCCGGTATTTCACTATAAAATTTATTTGTCAAGGATCTTTTGTAAAAGTTGTTTAATAAAACATTTTACAGGGTAATATACCATATTTTATAAAATACAAGAATTATTAATGTAATATGGTATATTATACTGTAAAATAATTATTTTATAAAATATGGTATATTACACTGTAAAATGTTTCATAAAATATTTGTCAAAGATATTTGATAAAACATTTTACAGTGTAATATAGCATATTTTATAAAATAAAAGAATTATTTTATTAAATATGGTATATTACACTGCACAATGTTTCACAAAATATTTTCTATAAAAGATCTTTGACAAATAAATTTTGTAGTTTAATACCGGCCTTAATGAGAAAGTCTTTCTTGGTCTAATGAAAAAATCGGAGTTTGGAATCAGTCTTGGTAAACAAGTTTTGGAGGTAAAAGACCACATTCTAAACTTTGATTATTAAATAATTACAGTTAAAGCCTAATCGGGAAATTTTTGGTTTGGTGGATACGAGAATCAGTCTCTTTTCACAGGGCTACCTTTACACGATTACTTAAAGGGCCAAAGCCTATCCACCTAGGCGTAAATTTAAAAAAAATTATAAACAATTTCGCTGTGAGATTTTTAATCTGATTTTCCAATGCGTGTTGCTGCTCTATTTCAATAAGACGCCTCTGAATAATTGCAGCATTGAGTGTGGCCGAAAGTGGAGCTCAGTTGCTGTGTGGTAACATAATTGAAACGAAGTTGGTCCGATTTCGAAGTACAAGATAACTGTTAATTGCCGACGCTGACTATAAATTCGGGCTAAATTATCACCAAAGTTAACTTATAGTTAGGTTGTTGTAGTCAGTTGTAAAGAGCACACTTCTAGTATATTGTGGATGTCGTGTAGTTTGATTTAATTACCTGGTTAATATTTGTTCGTTATATAGTTCGTAATATTTTTTTATTTTAATGCGAGTTATGTTGTAAATTTTTCTGTGTTTATAATATTGTTAAAAAATCGCATATATAACATTTGGAATTTATTGCAAATCAAAGGAAGCAAAGAAGATATCTTAGTCAATATTTTAGATTATTTTCGAGTAAAGAGAGCGTTTCAAATTCAATTCTCACCATGGGGATCTTCTAAACAGTAAAATATTTATATTTCGCAATTCGATACTTTACTTAAAACTAAAAACAAAGTATACTTATTCCGGGTAGTTCTGGATATAGGCGCAAAAATACGAAATCTTCATTTTTAGTTCATATATTTTTGATTTTTTTTCTAAAGCTGTCAAAAGACGTTTTAAATTTTCTACAGGCATGTACCTAATGAGAAGTCCGTTTTTAAAATTTTGCATTTCAGTGTGAAAGGACCACTATCAATTTCATTTTCTCTTACGATCATATTGGTTTTATATACTGCCATAAAATGAGTGATATATATATTTTGCAACCTTATTTTCACAAGTCACCTAACGTTTTGGCTTAATTGTCCATCATTATCAGCCCAAATTAAATTTTTGCTTTTAACTTTCCCAATATACTTTGGTTTGGTAATTTTTTAAAACAAAACAATTTTGCTTAATATTTTAAAAATACGATTATTTTTTGTTTTTAATTCTTAAATTTTATAACTTATTTTACCCAACATATGACTGAAAAAGTAAAAACATATTTTTAAAATATTAGGCAAAATTATCTTAATAATACTAAACGTCAAAAGAAACCTGTAATTTTTAAAATGACAATAAATGTACTGCAAGCGGATTTCAAAATATTTTAAGTATAAGTTAAGCCCAGTTCGCACTATGCAACTTTTCTATGCATCAAATTTTATAATAACAGGTTAAAAGAAGACACAATCTACTTGTGTCCTTTTTTAACCTGTGAAAACTAAATTTGATGCATGAAAAAGTTGCATAGTGTGTTCCTAGCTTTAAAAACAATAATTGAATTTGTCATTGTTAATGAACATTTTCGTATCTTCTACCGTTTATATTTGAATGAAACCTAAAAAAAATTTGAATGAAAAAAAATTATTAGGAAAAACTAAATTTTATTTAAGTATTTCATTTTATCATCAGGTCAAGATTTTCATAAACAAAATATAGACATTTCTTTTTAAAACTAGATTTGAATCTCTTAAATTTCCCGGAAATTTATTAAAAAATTTTGGTGTCAAACAAGTTATACATATTTTTAAATGAATTTTTTTTGCTAAAAGAAATATCTGTCAAACTGTTAGATTGACTTGTATTATAATTTAAGAAAAATACAAGAAGGCGCAACATATATAATAAAAGTATCAAAATATGTATAATTTTGTTTTTTATTATTTTTAATTTTTAAAACACTATTTTGTAGACCGGTGAACACTTGAGGTATGAGAAGAATTTGTAACTAAACTGTGGTTACCCAGTTTTGCATAGCAGAAAATTACCGATTTAAATTTTTTAACTTTACCTTTCATTAAAAACGATTTCAAGTGCAATTAATACGCGTTGAGATAGAACTCAACTATTATTATAATACATCAAAAATATTTTATTGCAAGTTCTTTATCTTATACCATAAAAAAATAATTACCAATTATAAATAACAATCTTAGGACAGCGATCCGTGCACTACAGATAAAACACCTCGAAAGGCTGTAGGTCGAAAATAGTTCTGAAAAGGGAGGCAGTATTGTTAACATTTCTATCAAACTATAACAAAAAGACTAAACGATAACGAAATCTGGAACTCAAAAAAACAAATCAAAGACACTATGAAACTTTAACATTGAGACTAACAACAAGAAAGACAAAGAGGTTAGCAAAATTAAACTAATTAAAGGTGAAAACGTACAAGATCCACATATAACCCCAAACCTATTTTTTCAACAATTTTTAGTTTCTAGCAAAACAATTCAAAATAAAACACTTTCCAATTACAAAAACGATAAAAATAAAAGAGGTTACTCACTTTTCTTTGCACCCACCACTGCAGGAGAAAACATAATTAGCTCTCTTCAAAACAAGTTTTCATATGGAATAGATGAAGTACCTGTCTACATCATTAAACAAGCAGGAAAACTGGCAAGTTTCCTTCAAAACTAAAGTTTGCAAAAGTCATACCAATACATAAGAGGGGTTTTTGAGATCAAATACAAAACTACAAACCAGTGTGCACCAGCCAGCAGTGTCGAAGGTCTTTTAGCGAGCAGTATACAATCGTTTAATTAAATTTATTGAAGGTAATAAGATTCTTACTGAATTTTATTATCTTCTTTACTGAAAAATATCAACTAAACAAGCAATTTTTTTAATGCTAGATGTTATTTCAAAGGAATTACCTGGAGGTGAGTGCTGTTAGGAGTGTCGCCTTGGAATTGTTGATTTCATATCTGGACGGAAGAGAGCCGATAGTGTCTATCAGTAAAGATGGACAGAATACTTTTCAAACTGGCACTTTCCACTGGGCTCCCAGCACAATTTACCGATGACATTTCTTATGTATTGGTATGCAAAACTACCATAAATCTCTACAATGGATGCTCCCAAGCAGTACCTCCTCCATACAGGCCGATCAACTTCTACCGATTTAGTGTCCTTTAATCCACCTTCGCCGCCATTTTCACCCAAAAGTGACAGAAAATCCATTAGGTTTCTGTCAATATGGCGGCGAAGGTCGAGAAAAGGACACTAAAACGGTAGGAGTTGATTGGCCTATGTGGAGAAGGTATTGTCCCAAGTTGCAAAAATGACATCTGAGTGGTGCCGAAACAACTCAGTAGGACTTAATAAAGACAAAACGTGATTAATGACATTTAATAAAAAATCAAATAATTCAATATCACTTTATGTCAAATGTGAACATAAATCAGTACCTTCAATCAATTCAATTAAATTTTTAGGTGTGCATTTGAACGAAACAATGAGTTGGGAGTGTCATGTTTCATATCTTAGGTCAAAGCTATCCAGTACTTTTGGGTTGATCCGTAGATTAAGAGGTTTTGTCAGTCTGGACAGTTTCAAGGTACATATGGAGTATTATTTTGGGGCTCTTCTATTATAAAACAAATTTCCAATATTTTTCAATTTACAAAAGCAGCAAAATCATATGCCCTAAATAATGTAAATAATATTAATTTGATTTTTTTAAAGTTAATTCTGTGGCTTGGATAAACAAGGGCCTAATTGCAATTTTCCCGAAAATGAGTTAATAGGCCTATCTTACTAAATGAAATGCGTAATTAAAAAAAAATGGTCCTAAATACAAAACCCTGCTGGATTTGAAAATAGTAATGTTAAAAGGGTCCAAAATTCACAACTTTCAGTGTAATAAAGTCCTATGTTCATTATAAGCCTTTCTTAGTGGGTGCTGTCTTTGGACAGCATAAGACTTTAAAAATAAAAAAGGCTTAATTGTTATTTAGGCCCGTATTTTTTGAGCTTACCTGCCTTTTACCGATTTTTCTTTGTAGGGCTCAACTGCAAGAGTATTCCACACCTCTAAAAAACTTAGGGCTCATGTTGACATTGGCCTTTTTCAATTGATAAATGGCAAGAAAAAAAGACCAAAGTGCAGCACGGATTTTAAATCTAGGTCTTATGTGTTACTTAGGCCCTTTTTAATTTAAAGTTTTTTAATTCAAGTCTGGCCAATGTATTACATGGGCCTCTACGAATTAATAATTAAATAACATAACCTCTAAATTTTAGACGTTAGCCGGTAGAGTCGTGTGCATGTTTTACTTGTTTTTTCTTCAAAATGTCTCGTCATTCGCGGGCTCAAATTATGCTTAACGCTGTTATTAAAAACATTAATAAAAACAGCCCTGCAGCAAGCGAATCTGCTATATCAAAGACACCAAAAGTGTTAGTGGAGCGAAATAATATTGAAGATACAAAATGGTCACCCAGTTACGACTTCTGCACTTCATCAAAAACTACTCAGAGTACAAAGACAAGAATGAAAAAACTAGGCAAGTAAGTAAAATTTTACCCAACCTAATAAAACCTAGTGAGTAGACAATAAAAAAAAATCTAAATGAAACATGCACCGTTTTAAGTTATACACGGCCATTTGCACCAACAAATTTACTTATTTAGGGGTCACCTAGTATTAGGTGTTCTAGGTTAAAGATGAGTTTTGTTTGTATTTAGGTCTCCCCTAAACTTCCCTAGGTGATGCCCAAATCTAGGGACCCATTTTTGGTTCCCTTGCTCTCCCCTAACCTAAAGCTAACTTGGATTTAGCTGCCACCTAATGTTAGGTGACCCCTAAATATGTCGGTGCAAATGGTTGTAAATCACTCAAAGATGTTTATGTACAGGAGTTCTTAAAAACAGCTAAACCATTTAAAACAAACTAGAGGAAAAACAATTATTTTTAATAGGCTGTGTAATTTTTAAAAAGTCATGTTTTCATCATTTTTTCCCTATTGTTGTTGTAGATATTAAGACCATATTGTGGCAGCTCTAACAACATCAGTTTTAATCATGATGCACCTGCTATGGAAAATCTAGAAAGTGGTTTGGACCAAAAAGTAGAATTTGTAAGCCCTATTTTTTTTAATAGTCCTTAGTCCTGCGATGGTGTATTTTCAAAAATAATGCATGTAAATAATTTTTTTAGGAATCCGAGTGTTTTAATTAAACTAGTGGCGTGAGTAGCGATGATAATCAAAATCTCGAGAGTGGCGTGAACCAACAAACACAAAATGTAAGTTTTTGCACTTTTTGTCATAGGAATAAGGTTTGGAATAAGATATGTAACATTTTTCGAACTTTAAGGACCACAGTGCTACTTTAGTCCCTAAAGGACTAAAGAAGAAAAAGACATAAACAATTGTATTATCTTGGCAATCAAATATTTCGCACACTTCTCGAATATAGTCCAAATTGTCTATCACCCAACATTATTTTGACACTTTGTTTTTGATAATTTTATTGATTTTTTTCTGTAATATTTGTTTGTAAAAACTAATATAGAAATAGAAAGCTACACTTTAGTCCCTTGGTGTATAATATACTATTATTTTAGGAACCCTCTAAGGTCACAACCAATAATAGTTTTAACAGCACAACTTGTATCAATAAAAATCAAGATGTGGAAGATCCTACAGGAAAAAAAAAGAAGGCAAAGGTCAAGTTTTAGAAGATTCTACAGACCAACAAGCAGAAAGCGTAAGTATTGTTTATAGTAACTTTTTAAACTAAAAAAATATATTTAATCATGTATTTAGTAGGCAGTAGAAACTGACGAAGACTCTAGTGAATCTGATGAAGAAAATCAACAGCTTCAGACGATAAGGAAAACTAGGAAAATAAAGAGGAATGAGTTCCAGTGGAAAGTTAATGAATGAAAGGCTGCGCGTGCGACGGGTAAAGAATATAGAATCAAAAAGGACAAAGTAGTTATAGCAAAGATCTTAAAGGCACCTTGTACCTGTAGAAAGAAATGCTAGGAAAAGTGTAGCAATGAAGAAAGGCTTTGCTTATTTAATGCTTCCTATGCTTTAGACTATAACGAACAAACTCAGTTTTTGGCAGCTTCTGTCATAGAATATGAAAAGTTGCGACGTACAAAACAAGGTGCAGAGAGCAAAAGAACGTATAGTCGTACTTACATGTTAAAGAAAAATGAATCAAAATTTCCTGCCTTTAAGAGTCACTATTCGAGATCACACTCTGATAAGAAGTACTTATCACTTAATTTGTCAATTGAACAAATGTATCGTTTATATGCAGAGCACTGCAAAGAAGTCGAAAAATCTCCCGTATCCTCTTATTTCTATAAAGAACTATTTGTATCAAAATTCAACATTTCATTTCATCCTCCGCAGATTGATACATGTGGTAAATACGATAAATTAGAAGTGTTAATAAAAACTTGCAGTGACGAAGGGCAGAAAATTAGTTATGAAAGAGAAAGATTAAAACACGTGGATGCAGCCGATAAGGCGTATAATAAAAAAAGAAAAGATAAAGAAAATAGTAAGAAAAATGAGAATATAGTCACGGCCATGTTTGACCTGGAAAAGTGTCTACCGACGCCCCATTTAAGGAGTGGGATAGCATTTTATAAAAGGCAGTTGTGGGACTTTAATTTAACTGTTTATGAGGTGTCATCTGTAAATAACAGTAAATCTTATTGCTTTTTGTGGGATGAGACTACTGCAGCTCGTGGTGGACAGGAAATTGCTTCATGTCTTTTAAAAATATATAAAAACGTTGCCATCAGCTACATCTTATTTAAATTTATATAGTGATTGTTGCTCAGACCAAAATAAGAACATATAGGTGACAACGATGCTTTCCACTATTTTTCATTATTTACCCCCAGGTCATAATTTAAAATAAATAAACCATAAATTTTTAGTCTCAGGGCATACACACCTTGAAGCAGATTCCATTCACGCTTCAATTGAGAAAGCAAAAAAAACCACTAACATGGAGATCGAAATGCCGAGAGATTGATCCACACTCATAAGAAACGTTCAAAGAAAAGGAGGAATGATATGACACCAGATGATTTTTTTGATATAAGTTCACTTCAGAAAGCTGTTTTCGTAAACCGAAAGAAAAACGCAGATGGAGAACAAATGTCTTTTTTAAAAGCAAATTATTTCCAGTACAGCAAAGAACATCAGGGAAAAGTTTTTTACAAAAACAATTTTCACAAAAAAAAGAATTTAAAATTTGGGATATTACAAAGAAGAAGAAAGGTCAAGCGGTAATTAAAGCTTTTCCTCCGTTGGAAAAACTTTATAATTCTTACCCTCTTCCCATCTCAAAGAAAAAATTGGAAGATATCCAAAGTTTGCTTTGTTACATTCATCCGAATAGTCGCCTCTTTTACATGAATTTGAAAACTGAGGACAACGATACAGAGGAATTATGTCCTGGTTCATTGGAATACGATGAATAGAGTTTAAAACTGGATTTTAATGCCATAATTTTTTATTTTTTTTATTTTGTTTTAAAGTTTGTATGTATTTGTATTTTACTGCACTATCATAATATACCAATTTCTAAAATTTCCTAAATATTTATTATTTTCTATTTTAAAAAATTGGGCCTAAATAATTTTTTTAAAAAATTTAGTCCCAACTACCAATTTCTAGGTCCTATCTGCCAAAATCCCTTTAGAGTAGTTAGGGATTATGTAAATTAGTCCAAATAGCCAAGGACCTAACTAACAAAAAAAAGTTAACGCTTTAACGTTTTTTCTTGATTCTTCTACTTTAAAAAAAAATGAACACTTTTATGTTCTACGAAAATTTGACTAAATTTAGAGAAAAAATATCAAAATGATAAACATTTCAAAATTCGACACAAATCCTTCTTTATCTTAAAACTGCATTTTTGCACTTAGGCCCTCGTTTATCCAAGCCACAGAATTTTTTTTTTACATTTGTTTTTTGACGTTGCTGAGTCTGCGTAATTATTAGATATTGATGGTACTAAATGATTTATTTATTCCCCTTTTTTTACAAAAAAAATAGGTGGACCTACGAGCTTAGGTCTGGCCTAGGGCTGTTACACCCTAGGACGTTAAGGTTGTTTTTGACTAAGGTACGTATAATGTTTTATGCACGATAATCATGTTTTCATTTTATTATTTAAAAAATAATAATTTATAATTTTGTGATGATGTTAGTCAAAAATATTTCTAAATATAAGTTAACAAGTGACGTAAGATTGCACGGGACAACTAGTCATTTTAGAATTTAAAGGCCCGCAACCCTGGAGGGCACCCTAGGGCGTTAAGGTACTATTTCACTCTTGAAAATGCGGGCGTTAAATTGCACTTATACTTTTTTGTGCTAACTTAAAAGTTATCCCTTTCAATCGATGTGAATCCAATGAGAGCCACCTAATTTTTGGACTGCCCAAATGCGTTCAATCTATGTGGTTCGAATTGGAGCCACGTAATTTTTGGACTGCCTAAAGGTTACTACTTTCAATCCATGTGGTTCCAATTGGAGCCAATTAATTTTTGGACTGGCTAAAGGTCAAGATTCGATATGCAAGCAAGTTACGTCTACAATATAGCACACAGACTATTTACGGTATATCCCGCGGTTATGCTTTCGGTTGACAAAGGTGTAGCGTCAGATCCTCCCATCACTCAAGAATCATAAATGAATGAAATGGATCGCTGCAATGCATTGGTTAAAGAGTAAACGAATGTAGGGTTATGTTTTTGTTATTTGTTTATAAAACTATCAAAAAGTTAATTTGTGGGCTCATATTAAAAATATATACCATTAAGCAGAAAACTTGCTGTTTCGAGGTCATTGATTTCTATCATCATTCCTGATCCTTGATAGTTTAAGACTGCTGTGTATTTTTTTTCCACTCCATAAACCTAACAAAACTTATAAAAAAAAACAAAAGGCTTTAAAAAAAGAATGAACCCAAGTTCAGAGTGTGGTTATAAAAACTAAATTATAAAAAATTAAAACAAATCCGCTGATCCGTTCCCAACAAACCAGGAGGTGGCGGTAAACAGTCGGCCGCTAATTGATACCGGCGGATTTCTGACGGAACGTATAGGCACTTGCAATGCAGTCGCTAAAATCGTCCTGTATTTTGGAACGTATTTGGCGCTCGCTGATTCGAATTCATTCCGGGGTTGGTTAAACGCCACCAAAATGCGCTTTCTCACGAGTAGGTTATTTGCTTGCTGAAAAACGCCTAACCGTGTTAAGCGTGTTGTCGCTTCGTAGTCGCCAGCTCTACGGAACCTCTTTCTCGCGACTGGTCTGAAACGGTTGAAGTTCAAAGACAGATTTATAGAAGTCTTGTGGCCTACTGGTAGAGTATCAGACTCCCACCCGGGACGCACAGGTTTGAATCCCGGTTGCATCCACCACATTTTTTTTTAATAACAGGCAAAATACTCGCGTCCACTTGCCTGTCGACCGATAAGTGCCCAAGCGGACATGGGCGGTAAACAGGCCGCGGCGCCTTCGCGCCGAAAGCTGTCTAGTCTCCCGCGCCAGCTGGCTTCCGAAGAAAAGAGATGCACTAGCGTCCACACCACGTTGTGTTTGTTGGGTTGCGTCACAATTTCCTCTACTTTGGTTAAAACCAAAATTGCTAACCAAAAAATAAATTACTGGATCTACTTTGTAAGAACAAAAAATTTTTTTAATTATTTCAACGGGTTCACTTTGCTATGGTACAAATAAAGATTTTAATAAACTAAGAGCGTCTAATTTACCGACAAATTTTTGTTAAAACAACACGGTGTATAGTTGCGGCTACAAAAGTTTTTTTAACAAGTAGTTGTTGATTATTTTAACAAGGTTACTTTGTACTACAACTAAATATTTTTGTAAGAGTAAAATAAAAAACGATTATTTTAAGTTGCCCTCGGACATCTACGTGGACCCTCGTCTAGTATTTTTGGAGTTCCAAGTTGGTTCACCGATATTTCAGCATTCTTAAAGTTACACTTGACGATTTAACGTAGGTGTACGCAAGATTAACAAACAAAAACAGCAGACGAAATTTGAGTTTCTAAGGACTTACGGCCAAATTAAAAACTTCACACCTAACAGTGTACTGTGCGAGAGTAGCGCGGCGAAGTGATATCATTTTATTTAATCTTACTTTGTTCGGCACACACAAAAAAAACTTTGGACAAGTTTTAATTCTCCCGTGTTTGCAAACATGGACTACCAGAATAACTGCAACAGTGGGACCATTGAGAATTCCTACCAAACTTTATTGGTAAGTGAATAGAATTTACTGTATAGAACCTACTCAAGCATTAGGAACTATAGGTGTGATCCATAGTGTGTGGTGTGTGGTATGCTTCCCACACGTCCTCGAAAACCTACAGAATTTAGTAATATGTTAAAAAACGGACGGATGGGTTAATCTACCGGCATTTTTTCTATAATTTTCTAAAAATTTTTGCCTTTGCATTATAAACATTTATAAAAATGTACCTTGTTGTTAAAAAAAATATTTGTCAAAATTTTATATTTTTAAAGTTGCAGTTAAATGGAAGTTTATATTCCTTTACTGTCATCGTTGTAATAGAAAAACAGGCCACTCAAATACTAGCTAACAGATAAAACCCTGGCCTGTTTCTGGTTATAACCAGCGAAAATATAATTATAAAAATATTGCCCAAGTCTACTGAGCTTTCATTGGATGAGCCGCAACCAAAAAATTTGAAAGTAGGAGAAAGCATTTTTTCCAAAGTTAGGTATCATTTTTGGGTGTTTTACAATTATTTATTGACTTTTAACCGGTGAGCTTTAGTTCATTTAGCCTGTATTTTTTTGTTATTATGTTCTTTTTATAATATTATAAATAAAAAACTTTTGACAAGTAAAACCACAATAATGTATGTTAAAACAATCGTACGGTTTAGGATTTGGATCTTCGCAAACTAAGCGATTTTATTGAAAAGATCATATTAAGAGTTTCATTTAGTTTTAGGCTGCCCATATTAAAATTAATTACGAAAACTTGAAATTAACAGTATTTTTTCTTGTTTTCAGGGCCTTGAACTTGCACTTCAAAAATAACTAGATGGGGAAGTCATCCTTTTAAACAAAATGCCGTTGTTACAGCAACAGATTCCATTGAAAATACAAAAATACTGGGTTTAAATAGTTTTTAGTTGTAACAACAAAATGTTTTTATTGTTTTAGCACAATGTACATTAATTAATTAGCTAGATAGTTTTCCTAAGAATAAATCAATTTAACTTATAAATAATTTTTGTTGGTATGACAATACAACTTTACTAAAACTGCAAAGAGATTGAGCAAAAAATATTCTGTTATTTTAGCAAAATTTTCGCCAGGCGCCTATTCTTATAGAGTTTCTTATTGGATTAACTCGAAATGTATTTGCCACAATTTCTCAGTGTGTGGTCATGGTCGTTAATATATTTTGTTTTTTCCGGCCATAACATCCAAACTTAAATACACCTTTTTTTTAATAAAGAAGACCAATTCTTCATTTTTATAGTTAAAACCATATAACTAGGAGATACTAAGGGCCAAACTCATAGTCGTTCTTTAAGGCTGCCTTCTACCTTAAGCTAGCCTTTTCTTAAAATTGGTATTCACAATACAGAAAGGGAGATTAAGGTAACTTTTTGATAAGGTTGGTAATTTCCTACCTTAAATCCTCCTTAACATTCTTATGCAAGATTAAAACACAGGGTTTTTCGAGTTAATTTTTTTTGTTTGTGTTCCTAATGGAGGTAGATGACTTTGTAGGTTTTGTGGACTTCCTTTTGAATTTTATAGAGAAAAATAATTTTTTAATAGATACAGACTTTCCAAAAACGTAGCAATATACATAATACTGCCGCTGATAATAAGGGAGATGGAAAATCCAAATAACAGAGGGCCTCCGGTATCCCCAATGTTCTTGAAATTTACCACCTCCAAAATTTTTTATTTTCCTTTTAGACCCTAGTAAGTGTCTACATAAGGTTTTTTATATTAAGTCTAAAATAAAAGAAAACTGTTTACTTTATAATTACCTCTGATTCTTTACAGGAATGTTAAGGCGGGTTTATAAGCAACATTTCGTCGGTTTAAAGACAAAATCGACTCTTACTCTTTTTCGTTTTTTATTTTATTCGTGCAAGCAATAGAGACAGATACAGTTTTCATACTAACACTAATATTATCCATACAAAATTGAAAATCTTTAAAATAAAATAACCAATTAAAAGTAGCACTTTAAATTAGTAAGAATTTAAAATCGCCTTTTCTTAAAATCTAACTTTTTTGACTTAGTTGATTTTGCCTTTAGACCGACGATATATATTAAGCACTAAATTAATACATTATTGTGCATTACGTACATGGCATGAACCCACTTTAAAATAGTAAGCCTAGATTGCCACATTCAAAACCCCTCCTTCTTTCCAATTATTACTAACTTTTTTAACTTTTTTTCTTCCAGACAGTCATTGGTGATTTAGTTGGATTGTCTCAGCCAACAACTGCAGAATCATCAAAAAGTTTCCCAGACAATTGCACACCACCTTCCACAACACGTTAATTTTTTACCAAACCCAGAAGATAACACAAGACCGTTTTATAATGTGGCACACTTTCCTAATATAGTGTTAACTCAAACAGCAAAACAATCGTTTGATAAATAGGAGTAAACGCATGTCTGCGCGTTTAAGTCATACAAATCATGTATGACTTATCCAAACTTATGAGTTATCCAAACTCACTCTAAAACACACAGACATGCGTTCACCCCTTTTTAACACACGATTTTTTTTGCGCAGTGCAGAGTTTAGAAAAAATACCACTTTAATTCCTAAGAACAAGGGTTAAAGACTTTTATTTTATTATTTTCATTATATCTCTGAAAAATTTCTAAAGGTACATCATTTTAAGACATACTTATTTTTCAACATGTAACACACCTTTTAATTTCTTGTCTTATCAAGTTTGTAAGTAGTAAACTTTTAGTAATAAATAAGTACCTATATTAAAAAAATATTTTGTTTTTGTGCTAGGCAATAAAATATTAAAACAATATGTGAGGACTTTAATTTTTAATTGTTCGGATCTACAAAAAAAAACCTGTTAAAACATCAAATTTATATTTTATTTTCTTTATCCATTTTAGTAACACTCACGTTTATCCAAATTCCAAAAAACACAACCAAAGCAAAAACCGAAAAACAATTAACCTAAAACAAAATATCCCATAGATGCCGCACGCGTAGCCTTCCCGTGTTGCCAACTCATCCAAACCTTCCTTTCCCACGGAAGGCACTATGAATATGAAAGCTAAGGACGCCTTTAAGGTAGCTTTAGGAACGGCAGCCTTATGGTATCCTTATTGCCAGACTATGAATTTGGCTCCAAATTGGCCCAAGTGTTGCAAAATGTGTAACAATGGTAACTTTAAGGCAAAAAATATATTGCGCATGTCTGACGCAGTCTACTCTCTCCTAGAAGAGTTTTTGTCTCTGCATTTTTTCAGAAAATGCAAGGGCAGGGCCATTATAGTATCTAATATTTATATTGTTAAAACCATTTTTTTTGTTCTAGGTTAGGTTTCTTTGTTTTATACAATTGGTGACACTGGGGGGGTAAAAGCGGCTTAAATGTAAATATAAACACTTTTTTTTTTCGGCGGTCCACCCCCCCCCTATCCTGCACTCGTTCCGTTTCTTATTATTTATTATTATTTAAAGATTTATTTTGAAACCTCTATAAATCAGTCGGTTTTGCTCGAAGGAAAAAATAAAGTCTATACGGCAAAGTATACATTATTTTAACTAGATTTCTATTTTTATTTTTGCTACCTACATATTGACACCCTTAAACTATAAACTACCGGCCGCCGGCTCCGTAGAAGGTTCCGGGTTCGAATTTCGGCTAGGTGCATGGATATTTTGTGTTTGTCTTTAACTTTGCATAAACTTAGCGAACACTGGGCATTGATCCTATAATGGATGGAAGTCCCAGTATAAAAAAAATAAACTATCTACTTAAAACTAACAAAATTAGATAATATAAAAATATTTTACAAAAATATAAATAGTACGTCTACTAAAAAGCTACTTTTCTAGATTTAGCAGAAGTAAACGTTGTAATAATTCCCGAGCCGGCAACTGCATTTTCAATGGAGAGCACTGCCAACGACGATAACCGATTTTGACAGAAAGGATCATTCTGTCGATGCGACAGTCACAAGAACTGTGAGATACAGAAAAAAAGCGTAAAAATCAATAAACATAGTTTTATTATTTTAGTAAAGCTAGAAGTTTATTAGGAAAACACCAGGAAAGTTTATCTATAACTTACTACGTTTATACGCACCTAAAAGCGCGTTTATATAAGGACGGTTTTAAATAAAATCGCTTTCTTCAAAGGTTAATACATCCTTCATTAAATGTCATTACATATGTGAGTTGAGAAACAGAGGATACACTTATTTTAAGAATTAAAAATTCTCATAAGCCTGTTACATCCTAAAGCATTAGCAGGTGGTTTTAAAAAGGTCTAAAAAACGCAGGAATAGAATCAAATTTTAAAGTACATAGCACTGGACATTGGTTGTCTTCCGCAACATTAAGGGTTGGTGCATCAATCAAAAATATTAGAAAGGCTGCAGGATGTTACGAAGAAAGGAAAACGTTCAATCGATTTTATAGTGAACCTTTAGTTTCAAAAGATTTCTTAACTAATTTACACATTTAAATTTTAAACCTTGAGCTTTCCTTATTATTATTTAACTTTTTAACTAATATCGCCATATTCTCTAAACAACTACCTGGTATATCTAATAGGATGTGCCCAATCGAAGTATAATTAAGGATTAAACGACTTACTTGTAAGGAAGTTCAATCCAAATTATACGAGATTGGTCACATCCTATTAGACACCCTCCCATTTATATATTCGAGTATTTTTCATGCAATCTATTAAGTACTAGTCAACCCGCCCTTGACAATCTTAGTATTTCAGGAAAGCTTTAGAAGTATACTGAAGTACCTAGCAGAGATCAGGCAGGCTGCAGGGGCAGTATGTTTTTCTTATCTCTAAAACTTGCGTATGACGTGCTAGGAAGTATCACTACCTGGTATATGTAATAGGATGTGACCAATCTCATATAATTTGGATTTAACTTCCTTACAGGTAAGTCGTTTAATCCTTAATTATATATATTGTGAGTGTAGTTGGAAACTACGTGCTTTACATAATTCGAAAGTAGTTATTCTACTTCAATAATTTTCTTTTTTATACACATTTTGCAGCAAAACAACAAAACCAAAACAAAACACAATTTGAATTAGGTTATTTTCAATTTTACGCAGGATTTCCGTGCGCGGGCTTGATCTGTAGAATTTCTCAGATCAAGTTTGAGCAATCTCGCTCTCACGAAAATCTTTTCCCAATTGATCCGGGAGCACTCTAGATCAAGTTTAGAAAACGCTAAAAGTATTCCCATTCTACGGTCTCTTAAAATGCTTCAATTAACTCTATACTACCCTGTGCACGCCCCATATTTAGCGCTGGTCAAAAACTAAAAGCAGCCTTTAGCCAAAAAGCGTAAAAAGCCACTGTCCATACATTTTTAACTCTCGTTTTAGTCTCGTGGGTTCAAAATGTTAAAATAAGCTTTAAGCTGATTACATTAAAACGTCCGTCCCTCCAAACGTTAATCCCTAAGCTGACTCTCACTGTGGCTGTTGCGGAAACAGACGGGTCATAAAGTATAAAAAGTCACTAAATATTAAGTTTTTTAAGGTTCCGTCGGACACCACAATATATCAAAAGAGACAAAATGAAAATCGTTCAAAGCCCTCCCCGTTCACCCCGCTCTTTAAATATGGTAAAAATTATTTTTAAGTTTGAAGTATTATTTTTACCTACTCTCTCGCGCTATGGACGTCAACAAGAAGTTGCAATGTGGATTTGAGGCGTAATGCAAAGTCTGAGAGAAATGCTGTGAGGAAAGTGAGCAATTGCTCTCTTTCTCTCTTCTCGGCTTCTGCAAAAAGTCTCAGAATATTCATAAAAATTTAGTTACATTGCTAAAATCACAAGTTTCTTTTCCATCCCCTTACCGCGCAAGCATTAACCGCGAAAGATCTTTATATGACATCATACAAATCACAAAATCGCTCAAGATCGCCAAAACAAAGAAAAAATAAGAAAATTGTGCGTTGTATATTCTGCGCGGTAAAAGCCGCGAACCTTTTATTATTTGTATTCTATTCCTTAATTTGCGCTGTACCATATATTTTTTAGGCAAATATGGACACGTTCGCGCCGTTTGTGATTACTTGTAGAATGGTTAAACGATCCTATTTTTAATTTTTTTTGAAGGTCTAGGTTTATGGGTTGAGGGATCTTGTTAATGAAACGTCCTTTTTTTTAAAATGGCAATGTTTCGCCAAATTTATTTGCTTCCTCAGGGCTATTCAAGACGGCCGTTCCATGTGTCGATTTTATTGCCAATAGACGTCATCCTTGGGTAAAGAGGCATTATTTTTGCAGAAGTACCGTAAAATTTTGATTAAAACTTAAAAAAAACATAAACAACACAATAAAATAATATTACTACGGAGAGTAGTTCGTTCGTACATTGGCATCAGTTTTACGCTGTAATGGCATGCACTTCTTTTGGTTGCTTAAGAAATAACAGCGCACATTCGTTATAGCATGAGATTTATACCGTAAATAACTCCTTTTTAAGATACGCGCGTGGTATCGCAAAAATTCAAACTTTTTAATTTTTTACCTATTTATTACATATGTATTTATGTATGTATTCAAGAAATCTTTGTTTTAATTTAATTATTTAAAATTAATTTATTTTTGTTCTTGATTTAAGAGAGTCATGATCTTCCTGAATCAAATTAAATTGAGATACTATACGTTACCATATAATTACTTAAAAATCGGACACTGGACTACCCAATTGGTGCAAAGAAAGGCCAGGAATTTCTTTTGTTTTCTAACTAAATTATTTGAAAATATTATTTTCAATACCAAAATCAACCAAATGGGGATTTTTTAAAAGTTTAAAGCAAATAAACCACCTTAGTGGTCCATAATATACGATAATTTTACTCGAAATTCGACATCCCGTTTCACTTCGACAGTTCTCAGGTTTTTGATTTAGCCAGATTTGATTAACTTTATCTGATTATCTGCACTGTTTTAAGAAAATAGGGCCTAACGCGTCTAATTCTAGTACATTTGGACGTTCATCAAGGTAAAATAGTAGTTTACCTAACTAGTGCGGAGAGTGCCACTTTTCCGCACGCGATTTTAGATGGACAAACGGAGTTTGGCCAGAAATCAAGGGCGGAACAGTCACTTTACGCACGTGTTGGGTACAATTTTTTTTCTACGACCACTTAAATGTGTCGTCAAACAAAAGTAAAGAGAGTCAGGTGGACGTAAAAAAAAAGCCTATAATTAAAATTTGTAGTGCGGAAAAATGTGGGGGAAAATTAATTTTCTCACTCAGTGCGGAAGAGTGCAACTTTCCAGACGGAGAGTGAGTTCTTTCCGCACGCAAGTAGAAAAATATCTTATCAATTACGGTATAGTTCGGCTTAAAATCAATCTTTAGTTAGGCATGTATTCGTCAGCCTTCAATCCAAACTTTTCTTAAACTATAGTCCTGTAATGTAATATGCGTTATGCAGCAGGTCTGGGATTTGGGATGCTTGGTGGAGATGAAACAAGAAACAAAACGCTGGTGCTATATTTAGAAGTACGGAGCAGCGAGATTGTGTACGTACAATTTAGAAAAAAATCCAAGTTGGATATAGCTACACGGTCGGAACTTTACCTGGATTAAATTCGCTAGAGATTTAGTATGAAATATTTGAATAAAACGCAAAAACACGTAATTGGAGTTTTTTATGTCCATATTATCAAAAAAATTTTGTGCCGCTTTCCAGAGTGAAACCTAACTAAACGAATGTTTTTAAATAATATTATTCTACTTGTGACACCTTGTTGAGAAGCCCTTTTAGAAAGAAAATTGACCATGCATTTTTTTTATTTTTATTTAATTTTTTTTAATAAATTCCAGAAATTGAATAATAAATAGACTATTAAATTTGTCTAAAAATTTAATTGACCGAATTACGTTAAAAACGTACTTAACGTTTAACCTTCCCAAAGGGATAAAAGAAACCACAGTAAAAAAAAATCTGTTTTTCAGAAGTTTTTTGATGAAGAACAAAATAATAATTCGATGGTTGTCTTCATTAAAAACTAAAAATAATAATAAACAAGGTGTGGGCTTAGGTTTTAACCTTTGCCATTTTTTGCGTTTTATCTACATATTTTATTCTGAGGCTCCAGCGAATTTATTCAAGTTTAATTCCCCATCTTGTATAGGGCCGACCATAAAAGACTTTTTTAAGGAAGTTTCTATAAGTTTGAAAACAAAAAACACCAATATAACAAAAATAATAAAAAAAAATGAAAATTTACCATTGCTATTTATGATCTATTCTCATTTTTTTGTGAAAATTGATGATGATGATTATGCACGATTTGTAGATTTCAAAAATTATTGACTAGATCCTTCTTGTTTTCCATAAATTCTTCCACGTACCCCTCAGCAACTATGGTTGAAAGTCAGCCTCCGTGACGTTTGAGATTTGTGATGTCTACACCAGCAACTGCAAGGGTCGTCGCAGAAGATCTCCTGTAGCAATGTCCAGTATATTGCTCAGAATGTGGTAGTCTCACGAAAGCTGCGACGTTGGAGGGTATTTTTCCAAATTTAATAATTCCCACATACCGGGTAGTGCATCGATCGTTTTGATAATTAACATTGTAAATCTTCACAAACTAATGTGAATATATACTGTCAGTTATGTGAATTGTAAAATAAATGTAAATTCGATATCTTTTTGTAATATTACACGCAGGAAGCAATTTTACAGTATCCACTATGACCACACGGTAACCAATGATTAATTGTGTAAACTCACTAACTTTTTTTATTAGCATACAAAATATACCTCATGTTTTTTAGAAAAAATTACATCTCTTACAAGTTCAAGAAAGCGGAGAAGTTAAAAATATAGCGGCAATTTTTAACCCTTCATTAAACTTTTTGTGTGCGCCACTGACACAAAACCAATTTTTTTTGCTAAAAACTGCACCTTATCTGAATAAAGAAATGTAATACTACTTAAAATCAGTCAAGAATTAATAATGCAAAGGGTCTTTGTTCTTGGTCTCGCCTTATTTTGCTATGATGTCTTCTTTAAAGTAAGTAAAATGGAGTTATTTTTTTTAGTAATAATAAAATTTGTTTATTTTATTCCATAAATAATTTTGCAAACAAGATGTTTTTTTTTGTCGCAGTAGCGGACAGAAAAAAGTTCCATAGGCGGTGCGACTTTTTAAAATTGTCTACCATCATAGACATTTACAAAACGTTATTTTTGAAAAATGTTCAGGTATTATTATTATATTGAAAAACATATACTTTTTGTGGACCTAGACTATTTTTAGGCAAGGTCAATAAAAGATAGTTAACAAAATATTCACCTTATGTTTATGAACATCGAAAGCACTATTAGACTGAGTACTAAAACCTTTAACAAATTTCGGTTGTTAACAGAATTGCTACATAGAAATAGGTAGTTTTTACCCGATGTTTTACCTCCCCAAAGTATTCGCATATTTTTCAAATTGCTGCACGAGTAATTACTTATTCCATAAAGTAAATGTCATGAACGTTTAGGGGTGGAATTTTAATAAATAAGGGAAGCAAAGAGTGTGGAATTCTGACGGTGAATAATGAAATAGTTTGCATAGCGTTGGAAAAAAAGTTGCACTTTGAGAAAACCACCTACATTGATCGTCCCTATTGTGCTGTGTAAACGAAATAAGATATGCAACTATAAAAGAATTTAATTGACTTTTTGCGTTTTGACTAACAATTAGTAGTAGTGCAGTAAATTCGTAAAAAGAAACTGCAAAAAGGGTATATTTTTTATACCTATTTGTTATAGTAATCCTAATATCAAAAGCTAAAATTCCTGTCAAAGTTAGGAAAAAATGTATTTTTTACATTTCCAGAAAAATCAAATCGAAACCAATTAGATTGGAGCAAATTGCGGCCAGATTTGAAAAATTTACCTTTTCTTTGTTTTTCTTTCTTTTTCAGTGATGATCTTTTTTAATATCTCAAATTAAAGCTACACCGGCTTCTTGATTTCACAATAAAAATAAGCGAGTGCCAAGATGGCGCTTGATATGTCAAAAATATAAGACCTTATTAACATATAGACAACATGAAGAAAAAAATTATGGTAGATGCTATTAGCGATGAGTTCGTCTCTGCTACAACATTAAAAATCATTTGACGGCCAAACCATCGAGAAAAAAGTAATTTTGCTTTTCTGGTGTGGTATTTATACTTACGTCATGCAATGTATCAATTTGCACTAAATCAAGGACGCTTGGCTCAAAAATTGCAAAAAAATTACACATGTCATTTCCAAATCAAGATGGCCGCGACTAAAAGTAAGAAACTTCATTATTTTCTTGCCCGTTAGCAATTTTGTACAACCCAAAGCAGTTTTAGGATGTGTTAAAGTAGTTTTAAGTTTTCGTGTCAAAAGAAAAACAAATTTGAATGCTTCAGTTTCAGGGTTTTTTTCGTTGTTTCCTTAAGTTAAACACAGAGCACTTGGCAAAATATTGGGTTGCGCTAAGTAAGACATGGCCATTCCAAAAATAAAAAAGTAACATATATCATTCACAAATCAGGATGGAGGCAGCTAATAAAAAAATAACTTTATTTTTCTGTTCGTTTTAATTTTTTCACAAACCAAAGCCGTTTTAGAATAGGCTAAATTTGTTTTAAATTTCTGTGTCAAAAAAATACATTTTTTATATCTCAGTTAAAATGGCGAACACTTAAGTAAAAAAAAAACACGTTGTTCAAATCACGCTTTCAATTCTCTCAAGAAAAGCTATTGGATTGATTTTGCCCAACCAAATAATATTGTAGTATGTAAATAAGATTCAAAAAAATTGTTTCTTTTTTCTAGCTCAGTTCATACTATTTAGAATGACGTTATATATCAGATATAAAAGTTTTCAGCAAATATCCAGTACCTAATGTCTTTTTTTTTAAATATTCTGCCAATTGTTTTTTGTTTACTTATGAAAAAAACGAAAAAAACCCTCTTTTTTACCTAATTGTTCGCCATTTTAACTGAGCAGAAAAATATTATTGTTTTTTTATTTTAATTTCATTGACAGAATGCAAACCACAAACAAATCCTTTGCATGGTTACCTCGTAAGCGAGACTGTCTGACTACTGATTTTTACATCACGAATGCATAATATGTAGGGTACGGCCCAAAAAAAAACTGAAATTTTTTACTTTGCGTTTCTCAATTTTTTTTTTTTTTTTTTTTTAATTTTAACTATTTTGAAAAGCCGAGACTTGAAAATTTAAAAATTTTATTTATTACTACTTGGTATTTATTTATATTTGACCCCCCCCCCTGAAATTTTGTATGTGCACCACTGGTGAATAACTTAACTTTTGCGTATATGCATCGCTTGTTAACTTCGGGTAAGAAATAAAAAAGTTATAAATTGTTTAAAGATAAAACTCTAAACGCAATAATTAATTTTCAACCAGTGCCGCACATAAAAAAATTGCAGAGGGTTCAAGAATACCTATTTTTATAAATGTCCCCTTAATTTGGGTATCAACTTCTTGTATTTTGATGACTTGGGTGTCAAAATGGCTTTTAAGAGTTTTTCTTCTTTCCGCAGTTATATGGGGGCCGAAAGTGGTACTCTTCCGCACTCATTTTACTTTCCGCACTGAAAATGGCTGCGGACCGTGAATAAGTGAAATAAAAATTATTAAAATTTTGGCTTAATTTGGTCTAATTTAACTGACTGACATTAAAAAACATGGAGACTGAAAATCAAGCACGGTTGCCGAGGTTTACATAAAGAACTCCATACAACAGAAACGGAACATAACAAATGCAATTTTGGGCACCGAAATAATGACACCTAGAAATTTTTGAGTAACGTGAGAACTTTCCTGATGCAAGTAGAACAAAAGTTTGTCCATCTACAATCGCGTGCGAAAAAAAGCACTTTCCGCACTGGTTAGGTAAACTACTATTTTCGGTTACTGCATATACAGGGTTTACAAACTACCCATTTTATTGAATTAGTTGACATTAAAAGAAAAGTTCACGTTGCTGGCACAAAAGCTCTATTAGATTCTCGCGCTTGCATACAAAAACTAGATTATCGCAGTGATGAGAATATAATGACTGTATCTCAGGGGTAAAATCAAGACTGCTACTAACTATAAAAGCGTATGATATGCTAACCAAAAGAAAGTATTTGCAATAGAATTAAAAAAAAAAAAAACGGTTCGAAAAGTAACTCTAAAAACGGTTTGTTTTAAAAAGCACTTTTACTAATTTGTTTGAAATATTTGTATCAACTAACCGATTTGTTGTATTTAATTTAGGTAAAATAAAAACATGACCGACCAAAAGGTTTCATATATATTTTTTTTAAGTACCTACTTAGTTCAGGTTCTTTGTTTTATGTAGGCCTTTGTAGGTACACGTGAAGGCTTGGTTTGAATTAAGCCAATAGGAGAAGTCTCCATTTTTGTTGTGAAGGAGAAATAAATAAAAGCTAATAATCAATTCAATGGCTCCTGTTATTGACACAAAGGGAGGGTGTTTAAGATAATCCTAGTTGCCATTCAGGAATATGTTAGTGCCGTTATTATTAGTGTTAGAAAAAGAGGTTAAATGCAAACCTTGTATAACTGTTTGCATACTTCAAGAGTTATTTCTCTAAAGCAGCTAAATGTCATTGCAAATGTCACATTTTGACATCCAGTTTGTTGTTTTAAATGAAACACCCTGGATATTGTTAAATGTTTGAATCGCCAAATACTTTACCTTTATCTATATATTAGTTTGCAGGAAAAATGCAAAAATCCTCACCTTAAGCATAATGTATTAGAGAGAGATTAAATCTTATTTGGTTATTCTCTCTCTTGCACATTGGCCTAATATAGATGGAGGTAATATATTTGGTATATTTGGAATCAGAAAGAAACGGCCGATTCAAAATTTTTTTAAATATATTAAATATAGGTGTTTTATTTAAAAATTCAAACTTGCTCTTGGTAGTTGCCATTTGTAATGGTAAATGTGTAAAAGTTTAAAATCCAAAAGTTTTTTAACTTTTGAATATTTAAGAATATATCTGTCAAAAAGAGAATTTCTAAGAGCTTGCATTTTTAAAAGGAACATCCCGTATTTTATAAAATTTTTGAATCGAGCGTTTATTTCTGATCCCGAATATACCAAATATGTTCCCCCTATCTTAGTTTGCGAGAAAAATGACAAAATCCTTACCATATGACCAATGTGCTAGAGAGAGAATAATTTTAGCTTTTATCTCTCTCTCTGACATATTATGCTTACGTTGAGGATTTTTGCATTTTTCTTGGCAAACCAATATAGATAAAGATAAAGTGTTTGGTGTTTTTGAAATTAGAAAGGGAATGGCGATTCCAACATTTAACAATATACACAGTATTTTAATTAAAATAACAAAGTTGCTGTCAAAATTTGACATTTGCAATGGAATTTAGCTATTTTAGACAGATAACTCTTAAAGTATGCAAACATTTTGCATTTAATCTTTTTTTCTAACATTAACACATTCACCGCCAATTATGCCAATTTTGCAATATTCCGTCGCATCACGTCAGGGCGGACACTTTTTTATTACGCCATAGCTGACACAGCTGCTTTAAAAACTTTTTTACATGCCACAGCGGACACAATAGCAGAAACAATAGCGGACACACTCTTTAAAATTCAAACAAAATTCCGTTTCAAAAACCACAGTTAGTACGCCATTCTAGAGCTCCAAAAACAATACTTAATAATAAAATATTTGAAAAATTAAACATTTTCACGGAAGTATCAACCCCCAAATATGGTCAACACCGGTGTTCGCCCTAGCGTGATAAATCGACCATGCAGTGGACATCAGTGTCCGCCATGGCGGTGAATGTGTTAATATTAACGGAGCAAAATAACATGAAGAGCTGGAAAAGCTAAATTTACGTTAATACCATCCATAAGCGATCGACAAGCCCATTTTTCTTATAGAACTTTATTCAAAACTTGGTGCCGAACCCAAGACTAATAGTGACTGACTTTAAGTCGCTTGCGAAATGAGTGGGCTTTATTAACATAGGGAAAAAAGATATACTGGTACCAAGACAATAACATTTTGATCCAAGCATAACTTTGTTTTGATAGTCCTCAACATTAGCGATTCGTTAAAACAAGTATACACATCTACTTGGATGGATCTTTAGACTCTTCTTTTGGCAACCTGCATATGATATATTTTTGGAATGAGACAGAACGGATCTACCAAAATATTTATAGCCAATCCAAGTAATACTTGGGAGAAAGTGAAAGGACAATTTAAAATTGTTATACTGAATCCAACAAACAATTCACGCTCCAAACACAAAAAATTAGTACTTGTACAAAAAAAATGTTATTTATTTTACCAGATTGCCTGCTTGAAAGAATAATTGTTATACTTAATCAAACACTCAATTTTAGCTTATACTCAGAATATGAATTTCTTAGGTTACCGAATCATTTTGAGTACAAGAGGTGATACTCTTAAACCAAGAAATCAAACTAAACTCTAACCTAACCTCACATTACCTACAACGACCTAACCACTAATATAATACCACATTGGACCCACACAAGCTTTACATATTATCTAATAGGAACCTGTTCCCATATAAGTACTTATTTGTCGCCAGAGTCTGTGGGAGAGATGTTACCTTATGAGTTTTAATGCGTTTTTTCTGGCCGGGATGCTAAAACTTATCTGGAAAATAATTAAGCTACATTTAAGAGCATAGACACGTTGTTGTAAAGCCTATAAATTCTATTTAATTAAAGGATAAGTATTTCTTAACTTAGGATTTGTTTATATTTGTTTTATGTTCCAAGTATTCTTAAATGCAATTTTGGATTATTATTAATTTAAATGATGTACAGGGTGACCGTTTATAAAGTTCCACTTGGGAAAACTTTTTTGTTGTTTGTCACAAGAAGATAAATCAAAAAGTAGGTAAACACACTCTACACGCAGAGTACCCATCAGGTTCAGTTTTTTTAATTGAATATCCTGTATATCTTATAAAATTTTGATAGATCCGTTCTGTCTCATTCCAAAAATATATCATATGCAGGGTTTATCTTCAGGCAGTTCTCGAGTAAAATCAAAAATAATTTTTCATAAAGGCAATGTGTTAGTCAAGGAAAAATTGTATAGGTGGTTCTTTGTTCAACACATTTCTCTTATGGCAACGTTTTTGTGAATTTGATCAATGACCATTCAAGACAATGGTAACATATGGTATATTTTTGGAATCAGCTCTATCGAATTTTCAAAAAAGATACGGGTTGTTCCATTAAAAAAGGACTTCATAGCCGTTCTGCGTATAACCGGTGATTTTTTAAAAATGTGAAACTGTAGTAGAAATCTACATAATTTCATCAGTAATTCACTTTTTTGTTTATCTTTTTCTGACATAAAAAAATAATATTTTGACAGAGTATATTTTTTTTAGTGTAACCTAAATATTTTGTCCTGGCTGTTTCTTCTTATTTTCTTTTTCATCTTCGAAAAAACTGTCCACTATTTTACAAAAAATAAAACAAATTAATTTGATGTTTTTTACTTTATTAAATGTAAATTAATTTAGTTCTATGGTTGTGTTTTTCAGGGTCCATATAAAAAACCCGAACACAAATTGGACAGAAACATAATTTGTGAGAATTTAAAAGAAAAGAAAATAATTGTTCCGAAAAAGTTGTCTTGAATATGAAACGACAAGAAAATCAAAAAATTAAACCAAACATATTTTTATAGAAACAGAAAACGTTTTTGGTACGAAAATGATACGAGCGACACACAATGGTACAGAAACCCAAATACCAGAAAACCTAATTCATTGGAAACCCAATTTAAACGATCACAAAATAACATTAAATGTAAACAAAAATAAAATTCGAGAAAATGATTGAACAGAATAAAATTGAAGCGAAGTTTAATTTTCTCAACAATTAAAAAACAAGAATATAATATCTTCCATAAAAATCTATTAGAACCGTAAAAAAACAGAACTGCAAAAGTATCGACAATAATTTTCTTAAAAAGAAATGCGGCCAAACTACAATTTGATAGAAAATAATATGTCTGATCCTTAATTGTGCAGAACTACAATCCATCCGAATCGCTATTGGGCAATTTAAAGCTCTAGAACGCCGTAGGCCCTGGATTGCGGTGTGGACAGGCTTCTCTATTTGGAAGATGACACCGAGATTTTCAAATTTTATCAAAATCGGTTAAGGGGAAGTGTGTCAAAAAGGCTATAACATATCACAACTTACTTCGGCTCTTCCCTGCCGTAAGCCTGGCAACGTAGCAATTGAATTCGTGACTATCATTTCAAATCATTTTCGGACAGATTAAGGTTCTTGAATTTTGTGGTTCGGCATTATTATGTTTCTATTAAATTATTTTCGTTAAAAATATTTTCTTACATTTTGGGTTTCTTTTAAATTAATTTTCGGACCAATTTTTTTCTATGTAATTATTTTCGGTCTCTTGATATTACGGTGTTATTAATTCGGGTGGATTGGAGTACTGCTCATTTAAGGATCGGGCATATTATTTTCTTTCAATTTTTGGTTCGGGTGTTTTTCGTTTCTCGAAAATTATTTGCGACACTTGTGTAATTCTGATATTTTAAGGTTCGGGAAAATTATAATCGGTTAAATTATATTCGTGCCTTTCGGTTTTTGTAAAACTGGCTTTTTCAAAATGTCGAAACTTCCACAAATAAAGTCAGACCGTAACACAATTTGACCGGACTTAAATCTGAGGGCTGCTTTGCATGCGTAATTCTGTATATAACAGTGTCAAAATACGGCCCGGCAATAATAGTGCCTGGACGAAAATAGGTATTTACGTCACTAGACGGAAAATTGGTTTTTACAGGTCGACGCAGAAAATTTACAGGGCGAACCGCAGGCGAGTCCTGTTAATCTGCGGAGACCTGTAAAAACACTTTCCGATCGTGTATCGTACGTACTTTTTTTAAACGATCAGAAAAAACATTTTATTACCTACCAATTTCATCAAAGCCTAGCCGCATTAGGTAATTTATGAACAGTCCCCTAATCTTGTTGGCTAGATAGCCATTGCCGCTAAGGCCAGTAGTTTTTAAGATGAAAACTAAAGAAGAACAAGTAAACTTTTGTGGTTAGAAATTATTTTTGTACTTTTAACTTGTGCAACTGTGCAACATTGTAAAAAATATTAGAAAAATTATAGTGTAGTGCCGTAGATAGAGGAAATACTGAAGATAGGTAACCTTACGGGCTAAAATGTTAGCAAAAATTTCGTTCGTGGATAACTCCCCAGAGCGCGCATAGTCGCTTTTGGACAACTCGACTGTCATCAACCCAGTGCATTTCGCCGCAGCGAAATCTGTAAGCATAGAAGACATAATCAATTTTCCTTTGCAATCTGTAATAACTCTCCAATGTTTCACTTGACTTCATATAGGTGGCGCTATTAACTTAGCATTAACATTCCTCCTGCGCTAGATAGTGTAGAAAATAGAAATATCACTGCCATTGTTTAGATTTGGTGGAAATCGAACCGTATATCATTGAATTTAACTTTTTATGACGACATAGAGAATATTCTTCTTGTTCTTATCAGTACTTTTTGGTAATTATGCAGTATACGGTTTTCTGCCATTTTTGATTTTTTTTGAAAAATTCTTTATGGGGGCACCTTCTAGGGTCCCTAGGACCCCAAATCCGTCTGCGCCGGTTGGTTTTTTTTTTTGATTTTTTTTGTTTTTTTTAAATTTTTTTTCACTAAAACAAACCAAACCAACACAGTCCAACCCAACCTAATCCAAACCAACCCAAAACAATTTAAAAAACACTTTACAACCCTCCCTGGGCACCCTTTTTTCTCGTTAAAAAAAAAAAACCGGGCGCAGGCGGATTTGGGGTCCTAGGGACCCTAGAAGGTGCCCCCATAAAGAATTTTTCAAAAAAAATCAAAAATGGCAGAAAACCGTATACTGCATAATTACCTACTTTTTTAGTGTTAGAAAAAAAAAAGATTATCTTGTTGATTTTGTGATTTTTTAAACAAAAACAGTTTTATTCTTGTGATTTATTAACGCTTACAGGTAAGTGTTCCTTATTTTGCATGTTTTTGTTTTATACTAACAAAAAACTGTTGGTAAATGTTTTCTCGGTAATTATGCAGTATACGGTTTTCTGCCATTTTTGATTTTTTATGAAAAATTCTTTATGGGGGCACCTATACTAGGGTCCCTGGGACCCCAAATCCGCCTGCGCCCGATTTTTTTTTAAGAGAAAAAAGGGTGCCCGGGGGGGGGGGGGTTGTAATGTTTTTCTGATTGTTTTGGGTTGGGTTGGGTTGGACTGTGTTGGGTTGGGTGGTTTTAGTGAAAAAAAAATAAAAAAAAAACAAAAAAAAATAAAAAAAAACAACCGGCGCAGGCGGATTTGGGGTCCTAGGGACTCTAGTAGGTGCCACCATAAAGAATTTTTCATAAAAAATCAAAAATGGCAGAAAACCGTATACTGCATAATTACCGTTTTTTCGCATTAATAATTAAGTAGGTAGGAACTATTTAAAAAAAAAAACATCGGGCAGTTCGGGAATTTCCTAGAAAATTTCAGTTATAAACAAAATATTAAATATAAATAAATTTGGCTTAAGATATTTTAGCATAATTAAAGGGGTAACGTTTTTGTTTAAGAAATTTTGATGCCAAGATTTTGTTCCCATTGTATAGCCTTCTTTCCAAACTTTCGATTTTTAGAATAAAACACTCAGTTTTCTCAAGTTTTCACTTTTTTTTTAGCTTCAAAAAAGTACTGCAATAAAACCATTTTTCTCTGTTAAAATGAAAAATATTTAAGGTTGTTGAAGAGAGACAGCAGGCTATTAAAAAGTATTTTAGAGAAAGATGGAAATAATTTAAGGCAATTGTTTACTAAAAATTTCTGTTTTGTCATCTGTCTGTCATCTTGAGTGTTTTTTTTTATCCAAAAAGTTTACGATACAGGTCTTTCGTGCTACTTACTATTTTAATTGAATTGTCTCGTGAATTGTAATCGAAATAAATTACAGAATGTCAACAAGGTGTTGTTCGTATTGGAACTTCCCCAACCATAAAAATAGAAACGAAGATGTTGCTTTTTTTATTTTCCAATTAACGACATTGTAATATTGGAAAAATGGAAGAAACATTCGGGAAGCTTAAACATTCTTTGTAAAACCGAGGAAGAACTGAAAAATTTTGTCATTTATGAAAAACAATTTTATATTGTTCAGCAATGCAAAAAATGCAAAGTCACGTCGATTGAAATTTATTTTGCAAGTTTTTTTCCTGTTTTTTTAGGAGTTTTTGATAAAGGTATTAAAAAAATAGTGTTTACAACTCGCGGCTAAACTTTGTTTTCTTTTACTCGGGTTTTTAAATAACAACGGACGTAAAAAAAAAACACTCTTTAGCCACTTGTTGTAAAATAGTAGTTTTCACAACTAGTGGATAAAATAGTGCTTTTTTTACAAGCGTTGGTTGAAATAACGAACGCAGCAAGCAGTTATTTAAAAACGCGAGTAAAAAAAAGTACATCAGTTTATCCGCGAGTTGCTAACACTATTTTTTTAATTCCTTGATCGAGAAATCAAAGAAAAACAGGAAAATACTTTTAAAAATCTCGAACGAAGAGCACTTCTCGCAACACGCCACCTTTACACTATAAATCAAGGCGCTTCGCGCTTGTTCTTTAAAACCAAGCTTGCAAAAAACACGATTTAAAAACTATATTATTTTTTAAATTTTATCCATTTTTAACACGCTGTATTTCTATCCAGGCAACCCAACTCAAAATGCGAAATAAAATAATTAGTTGAAAACTGATCAATCGACAATATTCTGGGCAGGCATGCTCACATGCTGTTTATTTTTTGTTGCCCACTTTCAATAACAAAATAATGGTAATTTTTTGGGATTTTTGTACTGCCAACTTAGTAATCATGCAGCTAGTAAAATTTTAAATTTTGTAAGAGAAGGTCGAAAACATTACGCGGACCGGCATGGCTATTTTATGTGTAGAAATTATTCTGAATGGTAGCAGAGGATATAATTTTAAAGTTTAACAAAATATTATGTTAAACCATTGTATAAAGAAGTATTATACAATGGTTAAACATTATTAAAGATACTTATAAAATAGTGTATATGCACCATGATTTTATGTCGAACTTAAAAATATATAATGTGCCATTTACGGCTGTAGTAAACAGAGATTTGCCAAAATATTTTTTACTTTAATGCAATTTTTTAATAAAATCGTTCAAGTTAAAAAAAATATTTGTTTTATTTTTCACATATTCCTAATCAAAAAGAAACAAAATGCAAAATGTATAGGATGTGGCAGAAAAAAAACCGGTCCGATTTTAATAATATTAAGCTTTTTAAAAAGCCAAAGCTTCAAAATTTATAGGACCAATTTCAAACTCGACATTTCCTAAAAATCCAAGACGGCGAACCAATTTGAAAAATAGGTATTTTTAACCCCCCGTAGATATTTTTTTGTGTGGGAAACTGTAATAAATCTGAAACATCGGTTACGAAGCCACATTCTTTCGAAGCACATCGATGAAACATTTTAAAAATTCGGACAAGAAATAAGATTGAATAAAGTGTCTCAGAAAGTTTTTTCTAGGGGGGGTGAAATTTGGCTACTTTTTAAATAGGCCCGCCATCTTGGATTTTTACTAAATGTCAGTTTTTTGTTTTCATTACAAAGCTCTGAATTTATCCTTTTTACACCCCTTAACTACCCCCCCTAACCCCGATTTTGATTTATAAAATTGTATTGTCACCAGATTCAATAATAAATCTGAAAACCACATGTTCGTATCTGTTTTCATTTCAAAGTTCTGAATTTGCTCCCTTTAGACCACTTTACCCCCTTTACACCCCCCCAATCACCCACTACCCCCCCCCCTTTTTTCATAATATTGTATTGTCATCGGATCTACTTTGCTGTGCCAAATTTCACTAAAATCGGTTCACGGGAAGTGTGTCAATGAATTTAGCCCCTTATTTTTAAACCTTAACCACCCCCTACCCACCAATTTTTTTTTCATAATATTGTATTATCATCCGAACTACACTAATGTGCCAAATTTTATTAAAATCGGTTTACGGGAAGTGTGTCAAAAACGAATCGCAAAATTTGATAGTCAGGCAGACTGTAAAGTTAAATATAATCGTTTAATAATAATAAAAACTGTCTTGCTTCATTCAGCATATTCATGAATTTATATTATGATCTCTCTACCAGCTCCCATTCCCTTAGCAACAAGTTCATTCATTTACGCCACTGATAAAGCGGTATTCAGCAAAGAATCAAAAACTTGCGGTAATTCCCCTTTCATGGCTTGGCTGGCTGTTCGGATACCGTCGGCTTTCGTCGGATATTAGCATGTATCCTCGTTGCCAGCACTACCTATTTATTGCGGTCTCCGCTAGCGCCCTCTAACAGTTACTCGGCAAAACAAAATTTTTGGTTTCCATACTTTCCGCAAGGTAAATGGGGGGCACCACTTGCCTGATCAGGGTTTATAACGAGTGGAAGTGCAACGGACTATTCTCACTTCCACTTATCAGTTACATATCTTAAGTATTTTCTATCTACGGTAGTGCCTATTGGCTTCATACACCTAATTCAGTGATAACTGACGACCAGTTATGGCCGACCATGGCCTACTTATCAAGCAAAATAATGATAAAACAACTCATGAAAGGCAGATTTCTAGATTTGTCCTTTATTTACTTATATTTATACTTATTTTGAGCATTGAAAATGTGTGGTCAGGCAGCAACTAGAAAGTGACTCTTAAAGCAGCTTCTATTATTTCTTTCGGATTCAACTCATTTTATAGATTTAAGTCCATTTTGGTAAACAAAACTTTTGAAACAAATTTAAAAGAGCTTTTTTAGAAGTGTCAAAACTACCCAAAAAAAAACAAGCTAAAATCTGTCATCAAGAAGTCACAGCCAACTTGGCCAAAAATGGGACCGTAAAAGGATCAAGGGACCGGAAATGAAAAAGGGCCTTTCTTGAGAGTGGAAATATTTCAAGAGAACGTGCCTTGTAATGTAGAACTTTACTATTTTCCGGTTGTTTGAAAAAAAAAATTGAGCCCATTAGCTGATTCTAGCGGAATCTTAAAGGAACGCGCCTAATGGCGTCGTAAAAAATTTAACTGGCAGCGATGAGATTCTATTGGCTTAATGGGTCCACGCAATGGGTTGGAATTGATTTTAGTGGAAGAGAAGAAATTAGGTAGTGGTGACTTTTGTGTAAGTATGCTCGTAGAAAACAAAAATATACTTATATACAATTCCCTTTTTAATACGATTTTATAACAACCACACAGTAAGCAGACTATCGGCGTTTCCAGTACATTTCCTGTATAAATTCGCTTTCCATGTATACGCAGTTATTGAAGTAATCTGTGCAAGGGTACCATAAAAAAAGGCGGTAATAATGTTAAATAGAAATTGCAGCACTTTACCCGTGCTATTTGTCTTTAATTGTTAACAATTGTAATACAGCCCAATTTTGTATGCAACTGGCAAACATTTAGGAAAACTAACTATATTTTACGTTATTGGTCGTGTTTACTATAATGGAAATGATTCCGAAAAACGATATTAATTTACATTTGGCAAATTACAACATTTATATACAGATAATTTATAGCTTGAGCTATATAGTATGGTCGCATTATAAGCCAAAAAATAGGCGGAATATTGACCGTTCAGCAGAAACCGCTGAAGAGGCATTAAAAAATTGACGGACGATTACTGTATATTTCTAGCGCGGCGCGCTTGTGTAATAAATAAATGGTCTTCGTAAAACTTCTGATCGGCAATACAAAATATCAAACAAAATTTGAAAAATTAATAAAAAAAATAGACCACAAAACCTCATATAGCTAAAACGGCGTTTTAGCAAAATAAATTTAACGCATGGGACAATACCAAGTTCTCGTCTCTCCTCCGACTTTCACTCGTTACTTATTTGTTTCAATGAATTTAAGCCGCATTGAAGTAGCTGACGTTGAACGCCATAATTTGGAAATTACTTTAAATTTCACTAAAAATAACTTTTTCTGACTACTTCTAAGTCGCAACTCTTTTAACGTAACATTTGCTACTATCGAGAAGTCATACTCGGTCGGCCATGTTTTTTCATGGGGCGTTTTTTGAGCCTTAATAATAAAAAAATAAATTGTTTCACATTCACGTAAAATTATGATCAGCAAACGTCGATATCCAACACAATTAAATCCAGCTGCTGGTTGTGAAAACATAACCCCAAAAACCAAAACGAAAAAATTTTATCAGTTACAAGACAACAACAGAATTGTAAAGGGCGCGCTTGTTTTTTGTCAATAACGTGACGTATATTTCACATTAAAATTTCCTTCGCAGTTGAATTTTGACTTTCTACTTGTAAGATGTCACACTTTTTGATCGCATGTATAATGTCATACCCAAACTAAAAAATTTAACGACATTGTTCGTTTTGTTAATAATTTGTCATGTATGAATTTATATTACCAAAAAGAAACGAATAGAAATTTTGGAACTAATCCACTCTTTTTTCGACACCATCATATATAAAGCTGAAACAATTTTTTTTGGAATTTTCGCCACTAAACTAAAGAAAAAAAAATAAAAAAAGCACCTCCACGACGTATCAGGAACCTGGCTGCGAATTAGCAGTGTGGTATTTGGTGCCTAACCATCAAGTCGTGGCAACGTAATACTAACCTGAAAATTGTTCCCAATTTAAAGAACTACTACGTCACCGTATGGTATACAGGCACGTAACGGGGGCAAGTTGCGGTTTCTTTCATGAAATTCTATGTGGTGCCGGATACGTCTTGACAACTTTAAATTTTATTTTTTAAATATAATTTAAATAAAACATAAAGAAGTTTTTACATTTTCGTAATGTTCATTGCTCCAATAAGATTGTCTTACAATTTTATAGGCTTTGGTAGCGCGCGCGAAAACAATTGCCACAGCTATAGTTCCCTCTAAAACACCGATCCTTACGTAAGTAGGTGTTAAATCATGTTTTTAATATCGCGAATATTGGGTCCCTTCCATGTGGCCTTTTCTATAAGGTTTAGAGATCCAAAAAGAGCTAAAATGTGGCAATCCGACACAGGAAACTGTGACAGACCCAAAACCTCCGCGAATAGTACGAGGAGAACGTTGTGATCTGCTACGTAGACGGTTTTAAGCTGGCAGAGAGACAAACAACAGGTGCGGTGGTTTACGTAGAAGATCAGGAAGTTTGAAAGAGCAATCTGCTCGGTCTTCCAGGCAGATGTAAGTGCGGCACGGAGGATCATGTATACCCAGGTGTTTCACGGGTGTGCTTCACCCCATTTTTTTCTGTATTTTTCAAAATAGAGAAATCAAACTTGGGTCACGTGATTTCCGGTGACTGACTTATCAGAAACATTCTGCATGTGACAGTACCCCATATAATCTGCTATTTGCAAGAATATCGTAAGTAAAAAAAATAATTGAGAGCTTTACTGTTTGCGAGTTTAATTTTTATGTATTATATTTTATATACAAAAATATTTTTTGTATCATGACACATTTTTTAAATCCTTACGATATTTTTCCGCGGGCATTTTATCGTAAGCATATAGAAAATGTATAAATTTACTGTATAAAGCAAGCACTTTCTACATAAACGGCAAAAACTAGTATTTCTTAAGTACGGTGGTCCCAAACCGCCAGGTTACTTCTCACTTCTCGGTAGTATTTCTTACGTCACAATCGCACTTCTGACATTAAAAGCGGGAAATTTCGCAGTTGTTACGTGCCTCTACCTACCATCGCATCTTTTCGTTACTTTTATTTTGAGGTTAAAAACATAAAAATTAAATTTTTATTTTATTTATTTTATCGTGTCAAATACTTTCTTTAAACTTCCAGCTAGACGCCTTTATACTTGGACTTCTAAATCTGACACTCCTGAGAATATCATTAGAAACCAGATAGACTTTATGTTAATTAATAAACGATTTAGAAACATTATTAAATCTGCAAAAACTTTCCTAGTGCAGACGTAGGCTCGGATCATAATCTAGTTGTGGCGAAAATTACATTTACCCTCAAGAAAAATCGTCCCCCAAATAACAAATCCAGACCCAGGTTGGACAAACGACCGGATTATTTAATAAGAGACAAGCTGAAATCCTTGCGGACAATCAAGGCAAAATCATACCGGATACCGAAGAAAAACTAAAGGAATGGGATAGCTACATAGAACATCTCTTTACCGATAACCGATCCGAACAGCCAGAAGAATTCTCAAACCAAGGCATAGATATAACACCAGAGGAAGTAAAACACGCTATATCTTCAGCTAAAAACAGAAAAACGGTAGGGCAAAACGAAGGATACACTGAGGTTTTAAAGCTAATAAAAAACGGAGATTCGCTAAATACACTGGTCAAACTTTTTAACTTGATTTATCGTAGCGGTAAAATCCCCACTGACTGGCTAAAATCAACCTTTGCTGCGCTGCCTAAAAAACATTCAGCAAAGAACTGTAGTGATTACCGCCTAATCAGCCTTATGAAGCATATGTTAAAAATATTTCTAAAGATTATCCACAAAAGAATTTATGGGAAATCCGAATCCTTTATGGGCGACACGCAGTTTGGATTTCGTGGTGGGTTCGGGACAAGGGAGGCCTTGTTTGGCATTCAAGTCTTAATTCAGCGGTCTAGAGATGTGTTGTTGCCAGTGTATGCTCATAGAATCGCTAAAAGAAGTTGGTCTAGATGAACGAGATCTAAAGATAATCGCTAATCTATACTGGAATCAGACTGCTCAAATAAAGGTTGATGGGCAACTGTCGAAGAGGTCCAAGAGGCGAAGAGGTCCAAATAAGAAGAGGAGTTCGCCAAGGTTGTATATTGTCTCCGCTGTTGTTTAGTATCTATAGTAACAAAATAATTGAAAATGTACTTTAAATGTACAATAACTGTGAAGAGGGTTTGACCATAAACGGAATAAAAATCAACAACCTTAGATATGCCGACGACACTGTCGTAATAGCAGACACGCTGGAAGGCCTACAAGAGTTGTTGAATCAAATTGCTGCCAAAAGTTCCATATCCAAGAAAAAGAACATCCGGAGCACGTTAAAAGTAAATGGGCAACAAGTCGAACGTGCGGATTCATAAAAATACTTAGGTTGTCTCCTCAATGAGAACTGGGACAACAGGCAAAAAGTTCGTTCAAGAATTGAACGGGCCAGATCATCTTTTATCAAAATGAAATCAGTGTTGTGTAGTCGCGATCTTTATACCACCCTCCGAATTCGTGTGCTTCGGTGTTATGATTTTAGCATCTTATATTATGGCATGGAAGCATGGACATTGACTGAGGCCATGTGCAAAAAGTTGGAGGCATTCAAGATGTGGTGTTATCATAGAATATTAAGGATATCTTAGATGGACCGAGTAACTAATGTGCATGTTCTGCTTAAAATAAATAAAGAGCTTGAATTTTTATTTACCATCAAAAAACGAAAACTTGAATATTTTGGCCAAATAGAAGGCAAAATTGAAGGCAGAAGAGGTCCGGGTCGTAGACGGATATCATGGCTTAAAAATAAAAAAACGTTAGTACTACGACACTTTTCCGAAAAGCAGTGGACAGGGTGCAGATTGCGCTGATGATAGCTAACGTTCGGAGAGAGCATGGCACTTGAAGAAGATGAAGAGCATGTTGAAAATGAGGTGTTGGTTTGAAAAAAGTGTCTAGAATTAATTAGTTTTGAAGTTAACTCTCAGCTGGCTACAAAAACCGCCGCACTTCGGGGTTTATTCCATTTGTAATTCAAGGTATTGGGGGTTTCAACCCTCCATAAAAAGAAAAGGGTTTAAAGAACGTGCTTAAGCCTGCGCAACCGGATCAATAAGGAAGGCAGCAATTTGCAAAAACACCAGAGACAACATTTTATTGGTATATATTGGTAATAAAGTTTCTATGGTGTTTTATTATAATTTTTTTTAAACTTTTGTAATTTGTTCATTAAAGCTTTAATTAAAGGTTAGATTTTACAATTTTTTACTTTAATTTATGTATTTAATTTAAAAGTTGAATTCTATTTGAACTTCGTTTCAAAACAAGGGTAAGCAGGAAGTTTAAATATGCAATGGTCCTTTACAGGTACAACACCAAATTATATTTCGATATTCCTTTCCAAACTAACAGCTAATAATTTGGATTTCAGGATTTTTTTTTTATATTTTACTAGAATATGTTGTTTATTTTATGACTAGTTTCTACGGATATTAAACAGAATGTAGTACAAAAATAACTCTACAAAGTCAAACTTTTTCTATTATTTATTTACTAATTATCTCGGTAATTATCCAGTGTAAGTCACGTGAAAATGTATCAATATATAACAGTCAACTTCTTTGTAGCTCAAAAAGGTTACTCTGGCCTCCGCAGTGCCTGAAACAAAGAAAAATTATATACTTAAGGTCCAATCGGACATCGTAGCTCAAAGATCACTTCAAACCTTATTAAGTTAGAAAAGTGTTTTTTTATTTAGACTTATTATATCAAATTGTAACCCCATCAACTACTGAACATGCAAAAATAAAGTAGATAATAATACATAGTCACTTCTACAAACCGTCAGAAAAAAATAAAATTTAGTTATTTTGTGCAGTTACACTTGTCTCCACATAAAACTGGTACAGCAGAAGGTAGCTGCAAATACGATTTTTTATATTTTCCTATGTGCAACACTGTCTTATTAAATTATATTTTTGGCATATATGAACTTTTTACATGGAGATGGCTTGTTTATTTTTTACTAACTCAAAATACAACGCCAGTAAAAATAAAAACCACATTTCAAAAAAGCCCCAATGTTTTATTAACTAAACAAAAGCTACACAGTAATTGGTCTATTCGAGTAGCTGATCATGAAAGAATCAAGTCTACGATAGTAACCATAATAAATCGATTTCGAGAAGAAGGAACTGTCCTTCAAAAGGAAGGCACCCGTTTGAGGAAAGTTACTAGCCCAAAACAATTAAAAGCCCAGTTTATCAAGTTAACGAAATTAATAAAATTAAAAAAAAATAACAAAATGAAAAACATATAAAAAAAATACTTATTTTTAATAGCACGTCATTGCGCAGTTGGTTGCAATGATGTTTTGGAGTCTTCTGAACAGTAAACTGGCTAAATTTTCGAATAAGTTTAGATATTCAGCAATAACTTCCCTATATGCCCTTACGATGAGTTCCATCAGATGTTCTGAATTCTTGGGAACGATACTAAAACTTGCTTATTTCTTTACGCTAAGTTTCCAAATGTTCTGTATTGGATTCGCATCAGGGGTTTTTGCAGGCTAAGGCAAAACTTCGATATTATTATCCTGGAACCATCGTTAAGCAATTCTGGCCGTATGAACTGGACAGTTATCTGATTCTCTCTCTCTGGATGCATTACATTTTCTAGCATAGTAACGTAAACTTCGGCTGTAAATCGCCCATTAATTCTAAACTCTCCAAACATTTACTGAAAGTCTTCCTGCCCGGTCTTCGTTTTCAGCAATATATCGTTCTTGGTATCGGGTTCTTGGCGGTCGATAAACCAGAATTTGTTCTTTATCGCTCTTGGACGTCCCTCAGAAAATAATTCAACACAAAAATGAGTCGACACTACTTCTTTTCCTCACTTAGTTTTTGTTTTGCCGAAATGCGATACCTTAGCTTCGAACGTTTAATCTTCCTGCCCAATGTTGTTATACTTCGGCAGATGATTTTCCAGAAAATTGATTGCTTCTTAGTTTTCCTCTGAGTTAGTAACTTTCGTCAAACCGGTGCCTTCCTTTCGGTGGATAGTTCCCTCCTCTTAAAATCGGTTTTTTATGTTTAGTATCGTGGACTTGCTTCTCCCATAATGAACAGCTACTTGCCGAGTAGACCAACCACCGACTAGTTTTGCTAAGATTTGAGCTTTATCAAATTCGGAAAGATGGGTCGGCAAAATTTTGAATGTTCTTAACTCTGTTTATCTGGGTTTATATGCCTTCTTACCACTCGGAACCGACTTAAAATTACAAGAAATACGAAATGAAGGAAGTTTAAATTCGTTTCAAAAAGTTAAACCAACATCCTAGAGTATTTTTGAAGGCTCTTAGGGCATTTAACCTTTTATTTGCGCAAATAATGGATTTTCTCTTGGAATTTGGTTGTTTTACAAAAAGAAACTTCAACTAGATAATAAGAAATTGTTTTGTTATACCACATATAAAAAATTAAAATCGGAAAATTTAGTGACATCAGAAATGGGAAGTGAGGACTACCAATTATGCTGGCGGGTAGAGGCATGTAACAACTGAGAAATTTCCCACTTGTGACGTCAGAAGTGCGATTCTGATGTCAGAAGTGTGAATCGAGAAGTGAGAAGTAAGCTGTCGGATAGTGGGCCGTATGTAAGAAGTGTGGTGGGAACTTACGGAGCACGTTCCAAAATCTGACGGTACCTACGATATTTCTTAAAAGACAATATACTCGCGCAATATACTGAAAAAACTAAATATATTTTTTTCTTTAAAATTTTACGGTAGATGGAGAATGCCCCCTTTTATTTAAATTTCGGTAAATATAGCATTTTCGACAAAATGATACTTACATGTTAAATTCAGACAGCGTTTAAGAAAACTATATTTTTTTAAATCTAGGTAGTTTTAAATCTAAGTAGCCCATGATATGCATTCACACTGCTAGTAAAAAGTTAAGGTTATAAAAGTAATTTTCATTGAAAAATAAGAACTTAAACATACATCTAGCTTTTAATAAATTAAATTACTGGTTTTTGTCTCTTTAACCTGTAGGGTTGTTGACAGTTAAGTACCCACAGCACTGTCTTGCTTATTTATAGCGAATTATTTTAAAAAAACTAGTGCGTAACTCGTGCTGCACTAACATTATTTTGGTGATATTTCTAAGTGAATACGCAATAAAAAAATATGCTATATAAGTTCGGTTAAGTTTTATTAAATAGTACTTAAAAATTTACCTACAAGAAAGGATTTATTATTTTTAACAACGAAAAACTCAAACAAATTTTTCACAAAATAAATTAAATAAAAAAAAAAAAAAAATTCAATAAAAAAAAATATTTTGGGGATGTGCTCTCGGAACTACAAAAGATCAAAATTCTTCCTTATTGTCTTTGTCGCTGTGACAGAAAATCCCGTCAAAATGCTTTGCCGCCATTTTTATAACAATTGAAAATCGAGTGTACCACGAGCTCTTACAGCTCGTGAGGAATGTGCACTGGGCTTATCAGGTGATGAAAAGAACATAAACCTTGCACTAGACTTTCCAAAATAATATAAAAATTGCACCAACCAGACAGCAAAGTTACGTACCAGGTAAGCACCTAAGAGTAACTTTCCGAACCAGTTAGGAAAATTAAATATTTTCAAAATGGTATGAAAAACGAATCAGGCCAATTTCGTGTCACGCGGATGCAAGTTTTTTGCTTCGGTAACTAACAAAGCCATGATTTAATATTACTTACATTTTTTTAAATGTTTTATTCATAGTAAACGTTGGCTAAATATCGCTAAGGTATAAATAATAAAATAAAGCACACTCGTTTGTTTTTCCATGCACAATCGAACAATATACTGACCATATTAAGTATTAATTAGAAATAAATTTAATTTGCGGACAAATTTTCTGGGTCCAAATAATTTAAATTTGATTCCATGTAAATTACTGATTTTCATTCTTCTGGAATTAATGAAATATCTAATATTATTATTAACTTTTGAATAAAATACGTGTTTGTTTATTAGTAAAATAAAAACTTAAAATGCCATAAAAAAACTTCAAAATGTAATTGTACATAATTTTAAAAAAATTATAGCATACGTTGTTAACAAAGGAAAAAAGACGGCTTTAGGGAAGAGGTTTTAAAAAAGCTAAAAGCGAATTTTGAATGATTTTTAACGGACTTTGAACCCATGATAAAAAAAATTGGGGCCTCCAATTAGAGACCCAGGGCCTACAAAGTTTTTTTTTAATGAGAAGGTACCACTTGTGGTACCTTTTTAAAACGCTTTTTTAAAAAGGTACTTAACGCACTAGGCTTTTTTGACATCTGTGATAGTGATAGTATGGCATCAATTTTTCTTAATGTTTGGTAAAACAAAACACAGTTAACTAAACTTTTTTAATTTTTGCTATTTTAGGTTATTTTATAAAAAAAAACTCTTTTGATTTTTTCAAACTCTATAAACATTTTTTCTTTCGTTTTTAAATTATATTTAAGATTGCTTATAACAGTACCAAAAACTACGGCAGTTTTATTAGTTTTTTATTTTTATAACAGATAAGGTTTTAAAATATTAAGATATTAAGATAATCTTGTCCTAATTAACAATTCGCAAGAATTTAAGGTAGCGGTCTTTCTGAACTTAATTTGGAGCAGCCATCTTGTCTTCTATCTTTTCCTTATCACAAAATGGACATTTGAAGACAAATTTAGAAGTAAACGATTTTAAATAATTTCATTTCAATTTTTTGACTTACCGTATGTATGCTATTCCTCAATAATATAAAGAAAAATATGTACATCGTGGTCGAGAAAATTCATATAATAAATATTTGCAAATGGACTTCTTAGGTCTTTTTTTGGCTCACCCTGTACACAAATTAATAGATTGTTACCTTTGGAAAAGAAATATGTTTTTTTGGGTGACCCCAAATATATACAAAGATAAGTGCTACATAAAAATTGATGATAATATCATGTACAATCTTACTTCAAAAGAAATTTTGTTACAAACCTTATAATTTTCTCATAAACCAAGGTCAAAAACAGTCATTTCTGGAATTTTATCCTTCATTGCTGGCTCTCCCTGTACAATTACAGGAAAATGATGAAATCAAAAAATATTTGTTAGGACCCTCTCTAGCACATATTAAAAAATTACAAAAATTGACCAATATTCTAAAAACTTGCATTTAAAGTCGTTTTTTGGACACCCTGTAAAATATTGAAAATTACTTCAATTGACGTATAGTTTATCTTGGCTTAGCGAATAAAATCCCCTATAATAAAAAATATATTGAATCTGCGAATTTTTTTGGAAAACGTACATAATTTGGTGTAACCATCTTGTTTATCTCGGTTTACATAGCAACCCTGATCTTTTATATTTCGATCAGTAGTTTTCTTTTTTCGATTGGCTAAGTACTTTTTGATATTTAGCTCTTCTGAACAAAGGAAGCACAAAAAAAGCAATTTTAAGCTTTTTAATACAAAAATACAGGGTAGCCACTAAAAGAGTTTGGCCCCGGGCAACACCGTACAAAAACATAAATGAAAAATCAAAATCTCCGGACCTAGATTTTTTGGGGGGGTATTCGATGGGGCCTGGATTACTACTTGAAATGTGGCTTTGGATTCGGTTTTAATCGTGCGAGGTCAAAAGGGAGCAAATTTTAAGAAAATATATTATGGAACCGATTTTACTGATGCTAGTGATAAAGATTTTATTAGATTTAAGAATTTAGTTTAATAGGCATAATATGATTGATGTCAAAATGTGACATTTAAAAAAAAAATGTATTAGTGCAGTACTACTGGTGATCTTTTTAACCCTGCACTTGTTCCACAGTAAATTTTAAATTTTTTGGTGTACAATTCCAAATGTCATTTTTATATTTTGCTTGTTTTCCACGGTGAGAGGGTCTCAGTTTATATTTTCGTGATCATCCAATACCTTCTTCACATAGGCCAATCAACTCCTACCGTTTTAGTGTTCTTTTTTCGACCTTCGCCGCCATATTGACTTTCACATCACTTTTAAGTGGTAATGGCGGCGAAGGTGGATGAAAGGACACTAAATCGGTAGGAGTTGATCGGCCTGTATGGAGAGGGTACTGGATCATCTTATCACTTGTTCGCATATGTTTACATCAGTTACTCGTTAACTAGTTGTCTTTGCAGATCAAACTGTTCAAATTGTACTTTAGAAAAGAGGTGTTAAAACAAACTAAAAGCGAATATTTAATGATTTTTACGGACTTTGCGCCCCTGATAACAAAAAATGTTGGGGCCCCCAACTGGACGCCCAGGGCCTACCAACTATTTTTTTTTAATGAGAAGGTACCACTTGTGACACCTTTTTGGAAAGCTTGTTAAAAATAAATTTAACGCATTAATTTTTTTTTTGACAACTGTCAACCAATAAAAAAAACTTATTTTTTTGTCAACTGTTTAACCTTCAAAAACACTACATATGTCTCTATTTACTAAGCGGGATAAACAAAATACCACACAAAAACATTATTGGCGTCCAATTTGGGGCCTCTCACTGAAGGCCCCGGACCTATAAAAAAATTTAGGGTACCATTTGTGGCACAGTTTTGGAAAGCTTGTTAAAAGGGAAATTCGATTAAATTAAGTTTTGTGACATCTGTCAACACATGTGTTAAAAATTTTACGCCAATAATATCCTTGTGTGGTATTTTCTTTATTCCACTTAGTAAATAAATAAATATGTAGTTTATTTTGAAGCTAAAACAATTGACAAGGAAGGGTTGACAGATGTCAAAAATTTTTATTTATTCGAATTTCTTTTTAACAAGCTTTCCAAAAAGAGGTCACAAGTGGTACCTTCTCTTGAAAAAAATGTTGATAGGTCACTTGTGGTACCTTTTTGAAGAGTTTGTTTAAAAAGGTACCTAACGCACTAGGCTTTTTTGACATCTGTGATCAAAGTGTCAAAAATTTAACAAACCTTATTTATTTGTCAATTGTTTTAGCTTAAAAATAAACTACATATTTCTCTATTTACTTAACGGAATAAAGAAAATACCATACAAGGACATTATTGGCGGCCCATTTGGGAACCCACACTGAAGGCACAAAGCCTATCAACATTTTTTTCAAGAGAAGGTACCACTTGTGACCTCTTTTTGGAAAGCTTGTTAAAAAGAAATTCGAATAAATAAAAAATTTTGACATCTGTCAACCCTTCTTTGTCAATTGTTTTAGCTTCAAAATAAACTACATATTTATTTATTTACTAAGTGGAATAAATAAAATACCACACAAGGATATTATTGGCGTAAAATTTTTAACACATGTCTTGACAGATGTCACAAAAATTAATTTAATCGAATTTCCCTTTTAACAAGCTTTCCAAAAAAGTGCCACAAATGGTACCCTAAATTTTCTTATAGGCCCGGGACCTTCAGTGAGAGGCCCCAAATTGGACGCCAATAATGTTTTTGTGTGGCATTTTGTTTATCCCGCTTAGTAAATAGAGACATATGTAGTGTTTTTGAAGGTTAAACAGTTAACAAAAAAATAAGTTTTTTTATTGGTTGACAGTTATCAAAAACAATTAATACGTTAAATTTATTTTTAACAAGCTTTCCAAAAAGGTGTCACAAGTGGTACCTTCTCATTAAAAAAAAATAGTTGGTAGGCCCTGGGCGTCCAGTTGGGTGCCCCAAAATTTTTAGTTATCAGGGGCGCAAAGTCCGTACAAATCATTAAAGATTCGCTTTTAGTTTGTTTTAACACCTCTTTTCTAAAGTACAATTTGAACAGTTTGATCTGCAAAGACAACTAGTTAACGAGTAACTGATGTAAACATATGAGAACAAGTGATAAGATGATCCATTACCCTCTCCATACAGGCCGATCAACTCTTACCGATTTAGTGTCCTTTCATCCACCTTCACCGCCATTTCCACTTAAAAGTGACAGAAAATCCATTACCTTTCTGTCAATATGGCGGCGAAGGTCGAAAAAAGAACACTAAAACGGTAGGAGTTGATTGGCCTATGTGGAGAAGGTATTGGATGATCACGAAAATATAAACTGAGACCCTCTCACCGTGGAAAACAAGCAAAATATAAAAACACACCAAAAAATTTAAAATTTAATGTTGAACAAGTGCAGGGTTAAAAAGAACACCAGTAGTACTGCACTAATACATTTTTTTTTAAATGTCATGTTTTCACATCAATCATATTATGCCTATTAAACTAAATTCTTAAATCTAATAAAATCTTTATCACTAGCATCAGTAAAATCGGTTCCATAATATATTTTCTTAAAATTTGCTCCCTTTTGACCTCGCACGATTAAAACCGAATCCAAAGCCACATTTCAAGTAGTAATCCAGGCCCCATCGAATACCCCCGCAAAAAATCTAGGTCCGGAGATTTTGACTTTTCATTCATGTTTTTGGATCATTTTAGAAGTAATTTATCTTGGATAGACATTGATCACCCGCGCCAACACCATTAGTTGAGTACGGTGTTACCCGGGCCAAACTCTTTTAGTGGCTACCCTGTATTTTTGTATTAAAAAGATTAAAATTGCTTTTTTTTGTGTTTCCTTTGTGGAAAAGAGCTAAATATCAAAAAGTACTTAGCCAATCGAAAAAAGAAAACTACTGATCGAAAGATAAAAGATCAGGGTTGCCATGGAAACCGAGATAAACAAGATGGTTACACCAAATTATGTACGTTTTCCAAAAAAAATTCGCAGATTCAATATATTTTTTATTATAGGGGATTTTATTCCCTAAGCCAAGATAAACTATACGTAAATTGAAGTAATTTTCAATATTTTACAGGGTGTCCAAAAAACGACTTTAAATGCAAGTTTTTAGAATATTGGTTAATTTTTGTAATTTTTTAATATGTGCTAGAGAGGGTCCTAACAAACATTTTTTGATTTCACCATTTTCCTGTAATTGTTCAGGGAGAGCCAGCAATGAAGGATAAAATTCCAGAAATTACTGTTTTTGACCTTGGTTTATGAGAAAACTATAAGGTTTGTAACAAAATTCCTTTTGAAGTAAGATTGTACATAATATTATCATCAATTTTTATTTAGCACTTATCTTTGTATATATTTGGGGTCACCCAAAAAAACATATTTCTTTTCCAAAGGTAACAATCTATTAATTTGTGTACAGGGTGAGCCAAAAAAAGACCTAAGAAGTCCATTTGGAAATATTTATTATATGAATTTTCTCGACCACGATATACATATTTTTCTTTATATTATTGAGGAATAGCATATATATATATATATACACGGTTAGTCAAAAAATTGAAATGAAATTATTTAAAATCGTTTGCTTCTAAATTTGTCTTCCAATGTCCATTTTGTTATAAGAAAAAGATAGAAGACAAGATGGCTGTTCCAAATTAAATTCAGAAAGACCGCTATCTTAAATTCTTGTGAATAGTTAATTAGGACAAGATTATCTTAATACCTTAATATTTTAAAACCTTATCTGTTATAAAAATAAAAAACTAATAAAACTGCCGTAGTCTTTGGTACTGTTATAAGCAATCTTAAATATAATTTAAAAACGAAAGAAAAAATGTTTATAGAGTTTGAAAAAATCAAAAGAGTTTTTTTTATAAAATAACCTAAAATAGCAAAAATTAAAAAAGTTTAGTTAACTGTGTTTTGTTTTACCAAACATTAAGAAAAATTGACGCCATACTAGATGTTTATTAAACAAATGTATTATTTGCCTTAGGGTGTATTCTGGATGACCTATATCATAACAATGATAATTATTATTATATTTGACCCTAGTTAAAAATATAATCCATTTTTTTTTAAATTTGAGGTTTCTACTTTGTACAAGTTACCGAAGCGTATTAATAGACCCTGTATAAATGTTTAAAATATTAAAACACTACATTAATTTGCATTTTTTGGCTAATAAAGGGTTAAAAATCCAGAATAATATAAATTTCTCTTCAGCTTTCAAATTTATGTAGGGCGTAGTTTTAACTCACGCTGTCCAAAAATGAGGAATAATACACAAAAAAATAGGTAAATCGCGGTCACTAGAATCATAATAATATATAAAATGTTCACAAATTCGATATATAAAATATTTAGCGACTTTCAAAGACAATTTTTTTGGCTGACCCTGTACAAAAACTTTAGGATTGTTACCTTTGGAAAAAAAGTATTTTGAAATTCCTAGTGTTACCTCAAAAAAAAATTTTTTTTGCACTTCAGGGGCTAAAAACGTATTTTACTCCCTCATTTCAGGGACTAAAATTATACTTTTTATCCCCGGGAATAAAATATTTTAATCCCGCTCCTTATTATTAGGCTATATAAATTAACTTAACGTCAGAACGAATGAAGGTTTGGTAAAAACGCAAATATGAAAAAGAACTAATCTAACCTATAAATTCTTATACTTTTTGATATTATTGTGCGTCACATTAATATTTACCATGGCCCCACTACTGCCAACTAAATAGACTAATGGTCCCGAATCTGAGGCGGTTCCGCTTCGCTGCTGTATTGGAGTTAGAGAGATTGCCGATTGCATGTGAGAAACTCTCTGGTTTCAAGTTTTGACTGAATATTTTATCCGCCACATTTTTTTTGTTTTCAATTGATTACTCAACGTAACCTTTAGCAACGGTCGCACACTTCCAACCACCGTGTCTTTTCAGCTGGTCAATTTTTGCCCCAGAATCCGCTAAAAGAGAAGCAGAGGTTCGCCTAAAGCAGTATCCAGTATATATTGCGGCCTCTGACAGATTTAGGAAGGTTGCTGTTCTCCGCGGGAACTGTCCAAAAGTATTCTTTCCAACGGGTTGTGGTAAGCACCTTCCGTCTTTGTAACCAATGAAATATATGGATGTTGTCAATTTTCTTGGTTCTAGAGACATATAGGTTTTGCAGATTCTTACCACGTTTATACCATTATATTCTCTTGAATTTTTGACAATAAAGCAACGGTCAGTTTGATTTTTCGTATTGCGAAGTGTGACCAGAACATGGGAATCAAGGTCTTGAACATCTTCATTTTGAAGCTGGCACAGTTCAATTCCCCGGAACTCCCATTATTAACGCCACCTGTAAAAAAAAATATTTTTAGTGATTAGGGGCCTAGGAAACCCGACTACTCAAATGACGAAATTTTGAATCAGTGACCCTAACAATATATGGTTCGAAATAAATTAATTCAAATTAAAAGCATGAAAGTAATCAATTATTTTACCTTAATCATCAAATATTCATTCTTCGGCGCTTCCTGTAGAAACCGCTGGATGTGTTCCATGTCCAATAATTTTGACTTTTTTGGGCGGTAGCTATCCCCATTTCTTTTCAAAAAAGCATTAAATTTTGGATACCTTCCGATGTCCATGCATTTTTTCGCAATCAGCTTCTATTTAATCATTGAATAATGAGACCAAACTGTTACAGTGAAATTTACTAAGATCTAAAATAGTAACCCCTACAGGCCTAAATAGTTACACCTGTGGGGGTACTAAATTTTAAAAACAATTTTCAGAAAACACTTACCCATACAGAAAAGACACAAAGTTATTGATTATTTTGTATTGTTATTGCAAAATACCACTGAAAAAATGCTTTTTTTTTTCTCAAAATACACAATTTTTTAGAAGAAAATGACCTAAAACTAATTTTTTTTGACAGGTTTCAAAATGGCAAATGGTGAATACGCCTAAAATTTGTCACATAATAGCTTCATTATTTGTGTTTGAGGTTATAAAGTTGGTGATTTTTTAGACCACCTCAGGGGGGTGGTTTAAATTTATAGCCCCCAAAAAAGATTGTTTTTTGGCATTTGGTAATAAGTTCGTTTACGATTTCCCTAAGTAGCCATTTTTACAAGGATTAATTTACCTTATTTAATATCCCAAGTTGTTAATTACCCAATAAAACACCTCCAATTTTGTTTAGAAAAACGCCATATTTTGAACCCGTTTTCAGCACAAAAAATATATTTATGAGGGCACTACGAGGCAAAACAAACATAAGTGAAGGTCACTGATTATGCACGAAAAATATACCAAACAAAAACCCAAAACAACTATATTAATATATTTACTAACTGAAAGTAAAACATTGAGGTTATCTTGAAGCTCCGTCAAAAAAACTTTCCTTACTCAAAGCCCACTCATTTTTAAAGCTGTAGCTTTCATCAGTAGAGGTTGGTACAAGTCAAGGTGCAAGCAGAGGTAAAAGATCCGAACTCGCTGTTTGTGATTGAACGCAGCGCTAATATTTTTGAACTGACATTTCGACAGTGACGGAAATGTAAAAAAACTTACATTTAAGTTTTTTAATGCATTTCATTAATAAAAACACCTTTTAAATAAATACAAAATTAATCTACTCCTTATTTTATTATTACCCATCTAAATCGTTGTGTGACATCAAGTATTAATTGGAAAAATGAATTATGAAGGGTAAGTTTTAATTAGAATGACATATAACCCCAATTTTAATTTGTTCTACAGAGTTTTACTATTTAAACCCCGCGTGGGTTTCAATTTTTTAATTTTCTTTTCTTCTAAATTGAAACTTTCTTCTTAAATCCAACAAAACATTATGTTAAGATGATTATACAATAAACAAATTTATTAAAATTCTTTTTATAAATGAAACTATTTCCAAAACTCAAGGAAGTTTGGTTTAAAATGCCTAAAACCAAAAATTTCACTTAAACCTAGGACCGTTCTAAAATAGACTAAACCTTTTTAGTAAATCCCATCGTTAAAGTTTTGAGGTTTATTTTTAATAGATATAAAACATAATACATAAAACGCAGAAAGAAATTATCTTCCGATCCGTGGTTTTCTATTTTCGATTGGCCAAGTACTTTTTGATATTTAGCATTTTTCCACAAGGGAAACATACAAGAAAATTAAAATTTTAAGCTTTTTAATACAAAAATACAGGGTAGTCACTAAAATATTTTGTTTCGGTTGTTCAATGTCTACCCAAGATAACAAGGATCTAAAAACATGAATCAAAAGTCAAAATCTCCGGACCTAGATTTATTTGCGGGATTATAGGATGGGGCCAGGACTATAGTTGGATATTATTGTTTATTGCAAGCAGAAAAAAAAACCTTTATCAAAATCAATTATTTATTTTTTTCCACTTTGTAAGTTATTTTGTTTTTTTTTTAGAATATTAGGTTAAAATAATTTGTTAATAGTTTAATACTTTCACCTATTGTTCTAAAAATTGTTATCAAAACCGAATCAGCTCGTATTTTGGTACCAGAGAACTTGTATACCAATTTTTTAAAAAATCGGTAAAGCGGCTTTTGAGTAATCGTGTCCCAGACAGGCACCATGACAAAATTTTGCATTTAGGTCTTCTTGTTTTATTTTTAGTAGAAATAAGAAATCTTTTTGGAAAATCAGGTCAATATAAGGAAAAGAGAGGAGGGGAGGGGGGTTAAATTCTAACTGCAAGCTGCATTTTTGAAACCTGCTTAAAAAATTATTTTCAATAATAAAAAATAGGTTTATAATTTTAACAGAAAGTAATTTTAGGAAAAGTTCGTCCATAGGGGGGTGTAAGAGGAGGAGGATTAAAAGTAAATATATTTGTCACTTGTCTTATATTAGACTGAACATACTTAAACTGTTTTTGTATAAAAATCTGTCTCTTTATTATTTTTGTAATTGTATTATAAAAAATAAATGACAGTTTTTTAAAAATGGCGTCCGCCGCTTAGCACTTAGAAAGCTGTATTTTTAGTATGTTGTTAAGGACCCTACTAGAAATATGTTCCAAGAAATTTGGTTATCTTCGTATTTAAAATGACCGACATAGATGTGCAACATTTAATGCAAGATGGCGTCCGTAATTTTTGACAGATGACAAGTGTATCCCAATTTTTAAATTAGGACATTTCTGATTAGCCTGTGTACCGAATTTGACGATCATGGCTAATAGGCTCCAATGAGTACCTACATAAATTGACTGGAGTATTAATAATTAATTTTTTTTATTTCGTTTTTATATAAGTAAGCATAATACTCAGTTATTTCCAATTAAAGGAAAACTGATGACCATTTTGCAGATTTTAAACCAAAATCCTAACAGATACTTTCTATAATTTGTCGTAAAAGGGAAAATACGGTTCGGTCCGCTAATTAGTCACAGAGGATTATGGCTCAATGGATAAGAAAAAGCTCTGGAAGCGGTTCATTATATTTGCAACTTAAGCAACTTTTAATTGCACTAAATATTTTTATTTAATAGTTTTTTGGGTTTTGGGTCAGTTAACTTTATTTTATAACAGAATAAGAAATAAATTCTCTATGTTGATATTGTAGATTGTAGATTGCAGAGGGAGTCGTTTCGGCTCTTTTAGCTGTACAGCACTGGTTCCTTTGCAGAAATTTTCTGCATGACACTACATCTTAGTTCGTGTCCAGGAATTTAAGGCTTTTTCCAAAGGAAGCTATTTTCTTGGGGGAAAGTTGGCCTACTTCTTGGGTAGATGGCAGTACCCCCTCGAGGTGCTCAAGGCTCTTTCAAAATTGGGCAGGGCATTCACAGAGTAAGTGGTCTGCAGTCTCTGTTGCGGTTTCGCAAAATCTGCAGTGGTCATCTTCTGCTCTTCCTATTAACTTTAGGTGATATTTTATCAGACAGTGTTCGGTGAGCAGTCCGACGAATCTTCTGATGTGTTTCCTGTTCATGTTTATGAGCGTTTCTGCTCTTTTTTTTAATGTGGCGATTAACCTTTTTGCCGCTCTTAGTCCTTGAGTATGTTTCCAGTATTTTGACAATCGGTCCTTTTCCCAATTGAGTTATTTTAGAACGTGGCTTTTCATGAGTCCACAGTAGGGCTCTGGGCCATATGCCCTCTATACCTCGGTATCCTAGTACCCACATCAAGGTTGTCTGGCTGTGGGTTGCGAGCGCTTTTAGTGTTTGTTTGCATTCCCAGGCTAGTTTTGAAGCACATTTACATGTGTTTAGGACTTTTAAAGTCGCTTGACTCTCACACTTGTGCACACATGTTGATTGCAAACAATTCAACTTGGAATATAGTGGGATATTTTTTCAGTGACTGGGATAGCTTAAAGTTAGGGCTGCAAATGCCCAATCTGGCTCCATTCTCAAGGATGGAGCTGTCAGTGTACCATAGCGAGGCGTTCTTGATTTATGGTAGTTGTTTATTTTTCCATGATTAGCGGTCGTTTACAACCACTTCGAGTGTAATCTTTAAGTACAACACGGCCGTCATTTGGTCGGTTGGTTTGCTGGCATTTTCCAGTTTTATTTCCTTGAGGATGCGGAGGTGACCTCTCAGATCTCCAGCCTTGAAACTACCTGTCGGAAATAGCCTATGAGCACTACTAATTGCCTCTTTTTTACGCTAAGATGAAGTGGAGGTGTGTATAGCAGTGTCTTCAAGGCTGTGCCGGGCAGGTTAGGAATGCCCCTGTTATTCTCAGATATATCAGCCTTTGTACCTGATTAAGTTTTGTCTGAGCGATGAGCTGTTCGGTTTGTGACCACCATGCCAATGAGGCGTAAGTGACCATGGGCTTTATAACTGTTTGGTAAATCCAGTATACATTTTTTGGTTTTAGCCCCCATGTTTTGTCAACAAGTTTGCGGCATGTCCAGATAGCCGTTGTGGCTCGAGATATCTTTTTATCTAAGTGGCTGTTCCAGGTGAGTTTGAGGTCCCGTGTGACCCCTAGATATTTCTCCTCATTGAAGAGTGTTAATTGTGTTCCTTTTATGGTGGGTGCACTCTTCAGTCGTAGCTTCAAGCTTCTTGTAAACGGAACCAATATGGTCTTGCTAGGGTTAAGGGATAGTCCTTCGCCTTTCCTCAAGGTTTTGATGATGTTTGCCTTTAACTATATTGACCAGATCGTCTGTGTAGCCTAGTTTAGCTCTACTCACTCTGGTCCGATTTATGCACATTTACAACTTCTTTTTATAAACTTTTAAATAAAGCCTACTAGCTTTACGTTTTAAAGCTTTTTTGACGTCTAGTACGTACCGGCTTTAAAGAAATTACAAGAAAAATGGCAACACCGCATGAATCTGTTCTCGCCACGCCTGCCCTTGCTAGAGGCGGTTTTTAATGATTCAAGTTTAACGCCGAGTTTACTAAAGGCGAAGTTAAGCAAGCAAGCAAATTTCATATGGAAATATGTCATGCGAAGTGTCATATGATATTTTCGAGTGTAAACGATTGTATGCATTCCCATATGATGAAATTTTTCGAATTGCTAGCTTGCTTATTAACCAGCATATATCCGCCTTAAAGCTTGCGCGAAAAAAAGGCTTATGAAAGTCCGGCGTTACAAAAGTAACGTTTCTGCGATCTTAACATAGTTACTATTGTTCTCCTTTTCTAAATGCATTCGTCTGAGGGAGACCCAGTAAACCAGGGAAATACCCGTCTGTACACGCTTCGACCCCGCAATCTAAATATCTTCTTGAGATAGTTACCTCTGAGAATTATGCGGGGTTGGTGATCAGATTTCATGTTTATTGTTTACCAAAAATTTGTTGGAAAAAGCATGCAGTTGAAAATTGTAGTCATGTAATTTTTAAGACGTTCTGCTTCTGAAATAAGCCACTGTCAATTAACGTTACACGCAAAACAATAGGGCTATCTAACAAATTATCGAATTCAGCCATTAATCACGTGATGGCCCTTTAAAATGGTGGCTGTAGGGTAAACAAAGTGATTTTCCATAAGACGTAATGCTAATAAAAATGAAAATTTTGGGAAAGTGGAAAAAGGTTCAGATTAAATAAAGTGAATATTTTGTAGAGTAATCCTTTCTGAATCGGGGAGAAATGAGCATTTTGCCGAAATGTTATAAATAAACTCAAAATTCGCAGTTAAAAGAGGCAATGTCATGTACTATTTTGTGTCTTGCACTTGCATATTGTAGATAGGCATTGTCTTTCTTAGTTCAGCCTGAAGATCGGGCCAGATCGGCTTGAAGAAAGACAGTTGCGCTATCTGATTTAAGAGAGATGACGCTATCTGTAATTACACGGGTGCGACAGAAATATGTAGAGGGGCATTTCCACGTTTAATTGCGAGTTTTAAGTTTATTATTAAAATTTCGGCAAAATTCTTGTTTTTCCCCGATTCAGAAAGGATTGCTCTATAAAAAAATCACTTTGTTTAATCTGCCATCGGCCATATTATTTTTGTTAGACTGCCCTATTGAACATCGGGTCACGTGGTACATCGAAAGTTTTTTTGAGTCAACCAACCAAAAGTCTAAGCTATGGTCTGGTTTTACAACGAATTTGACATCTTGAAATATTTTGGCATTTTCAGTTTAAATGTTCAGATATCAAAAAGTGTTGTCATAACAAATCATAGCTTAGACTTTTGGTTGGTTAGCTCAAAAAAAACTTTCGATATACCACGTGACCCTTTTGTTAGATTAGTTTATTGGTACATGGGGGTTTTTGAAGCCAAGGATTACGAATTTTTAATCAGATTTTCATAAAGTTGACAGCTCGCTGCAGGGGGGGGGGGCTACTATCCAAATTCGGTCAAAACTGGTATACAGGGATTTTTGGGATCGAGTATTACGAATTTTCGATCAGATTATCATAAATTTGTCAGATCGTCGCTAAATGTATCCGATTTCGGTCAAAATTGATATAAAGGTGTTTTTTATACCTTCATCAAAAACATGATTTTAGTAACTGTCTGCAGATAACTAAAGCATGGCTTTTCTGTTTACCGATCCAAAAAAGCTTTTTTTTAATCACGGGTGCAAAAAAAGATTTCTGTCCGTTTTTTACCCAAAGTTAAAGAGAAATAGAGGAAAATAGTAATATTGAAAAAATCTAATTATTCTTGCCCAAGAATTAAGCCATTTTCGCCAGTTTTCACCAAGTATTTACGAAAAAAACATTCAAAAATATCAAATTGTCAAAGATTAAAATGTCGCAACAATGAACGTCACCGAGTAAAAAGACACATCGCTATGGAAACGATTGTTATTTCATTTACCAGCCGCCTTGATTTATTGTGTAAAAATGGTAGTTCTCTTCGTTTGAGATTTTTAAAAGTATTTTCCTATTTTTCTTGGATTTTTTGACAAAGGTAATAAAAAAAATAGTGTTTACAACTCGCGGCTAAACTGTGCTTTTAAAAAAAAAAAAACACTATTTTACCACTAGTTCTTAAAACTTCTATTTTGGGATCGAGGATTATGAATTTTCGTTCAGATAAACAAAATTATGAAGGTAATGTCTCTTCGGGTTGGGGGAGGGGGAGGGGGTAACGTCTCATTATCTTCAATTTCTTTCAAAATTGGTACAAAGCGGTTTTTGGGGAAATAGTCGAGGAGTATTAGATCTTCTGTGCGAAATAATTCGCTCAGATAATGGCAAATAGTGCCTACATCTAATTCCTAGAGAGTATAAACTATTTCAAAAACGAAGAGATTACACGCCCCCTCTGCAGAAACGACGCCATCTTGATTTGGAGTGTTTTTTAATATTTTTTCTTGCTTGTTTTCTATATCCTACAATAAAAATTTAACACGTCGCTTTGCAGGGAATTTATTTCTTTCTGCCTTAAGTGGTTATTGACTTACAATAAAATTTGTTTTAAAAAAATTTCAATTAATTTTTTTTTGTTTCGTTGACGGTTTCGGTATTTTTCTGATGTCTAATAAAAAAGTGGTTAAACAATTAAATTCGATACATTTTAGTGCAAGTAGGTTTTTTGTGCAACAAACCATTATGACTGAAATAAGCAGTTGCGGAAAATTTAGAGAGTGTAAACGCATACACCAGAATCTAAATGATTTAAAGAAGTGTTGGTTTTGAATAGAATTTAAAACTACATTGAGCAAAATATTAAAACACTTGTCGCGACGCTCCATGCCGCCATTGGCAGCTACAGTGCAGCCACTTTTCTTAATTTGCAGTTTCCGTCAACTTCAGAACTTTTGAAATCTTATCGAAAATAAGTTTGTAATTCATGGTATTCCCCCTCCAACCTGCCGGGATTTGTCATTTTCATAATTTTTGAAATCCTATCGAAAATTAGTTTGTAATTTTTTACCCCAAAATCCGCTTATTTGAATCAATTTTGAACGAAATAGCAGAAAATGTGATGTTACTCCCCCCTGCGGTGGGCTGTCAATTTTATGGACATCTAATGTAAAACTCTTAATCCTTGACCTCATAAACCTCTGTATACCAATTTTGATCAAAATCGTATACATTTATATGGTATCCCCCCCCCACTCTGCGGTGAGCTGTCAATTTTTTTAAAAATCTTCGTAATCTTCGACCCTAAAAACCTCTGTACACCTATTTTGACAGATATCGCCCCCTTCGACGAGCTGTCAACTTAATGAAATTCTGATCGAAAATTCGTAATTCTCGACCCCAAAAATGTCTGTACATTAATTTTGACAGATATCGGATAAATTTAGGTGGTACCCTCTACAGCTGTCAACTTAATGAAAATCTATTCAAAAAATCGTAATCCTCGATATCCAAAACCCCTGTATACCAATTTTGACAGTTATCGGATAAATTTAGATGGTACCCACCCCTGCGGCGAGCTGTATACTTTATGAAAATTTGATCGAAAATTCGTAATCCTCGACCCCAAAAATCGCTGGATACCAATTTTGACAGATATCGGATACATTTAAATGGTATCCCCCCCCTGCGGCGAGCTGTCAACTTATTGAAAATCTGATCGAAAATTCGTAATCCTCGCCCGCAAAAACCCCGTACCAATTTTGACCGAAATCGGATACATTTAGATGGTTCCCCCCCCTGCGGTGACTGTCAACTTTATGAAAATCTGATCGAAAATTCGTAATCCTTGGCCCTAAAAATCCTAGCGCCTGAATCAGTTTTAGGGTACAAATATAAAGGTATCACGTCTTTGTGTACAAATAATCTCTAAATGATCCATCGTTATACTATGGTTTAAATCTTCAAAATCTTTAATAAACTCCAAAAATCACTATTTGCCAATTTCACCGCAATGTGAAAACTAATTGAAATTTAACCGATGTTTAGAATGCGCTTCCACATAGAACTTAAAATATCAAGGTCTTGCTTTCTAAACATGAGTTAAATTTAAACCAAGTTTAACATTATACGGAGCAATTGGCAATACCACATTTAACTTTAAAAATTTTTCACAAGTGCGAACGGCGCGAAAACAAAACATACACAAAATTTTTCCTCAGTATTTATATTTGCCTCGAAATGGTCTTAAAGAAAATCCGGCAACTCCGCTTTTTCATGCAAGGTGGAATGAGTTACCCCGAACATCACCGAATCGGCGGCTGCCGGCGGCCATCTTTATGTAGTATTTTGCTAAATTTGTTCTAGTGGATTTTTATTCATAATTGTAATTATAACAAATTTAATTAAATCAAAAAAAAGTGTATTTTTAATTTAGTGATTGTTTTCCATGATAATGATGACTGTGGGGCAAGGCAAACATTCATTTTTAATGGGATAAAGACAGTGTTGTATGATCGTACGAGGAAACAAATTTTTTGAGTTTATAGTTATTTATCATTCTTAAAATATTTAAAATATAAAAGAAATCGCTTTACACTATTAGTTAAAGACAAATGCTTTTATTTCGCTTTGAATATGACCAACAAAACAAACAGCTTTTCGAAGTGCCATCGAGGTGAATCAAATTATCCTTTTTTTTTAGTTTATTGACGATTTTTTTGCTAAAGTTTAAGGTAAACTCATCAACAAAAAGGTCGTTATTCAATATCTGGTTTACATAAAGTAAAATAAAATGCATTTTTAAAGAAAAATGCGTTAAATCCTCCTTATTATACGTTTTTATCGGCAAGTAGCCGATTTTACCCAATTGATTTAAAGAAATTTCATTTGCTTCAAAAATTTGTGAAAAAAAGTTAGAAAAAAAAGTTGTAAATGTGGATAAATGGGACCCCTGGTTAGAATATCGTCTACTATAAGTATCCATAGTAAGGGCGAGAAAACTCCCCCTTGGGGACAACCTTTAATTGTGGATAATATTTCTGTCGCTTCATTTACTTCTGCTGTCACTAGGCGATGATTTAGAATTGCATCTGTCCATCTAACTATTGGACTTTCTACTATGTCAATGAATCCAGAGAGAGCGATTCCCTTACATTCAATTGTCTTTTCTATTTCTTTTACTAGACAGTGCAGAGCACTTATTGTGGATTTGTGGAAGTAAATCTGTAGTAGTACCTCCAGATTTTCCTTTTGGTCGTTGCAGTATTCTTTGTTTGGCTTTTTCAGTAGACCAATACCGTTGTGCTGGGGCTAACTCGTATATCCCCTCGCCTTCAGCCTTCAGGATTCTTTTTTTGATTTTCTAGGTTCATGGTTGTACTGTTTGAGGGCTGTTCTATAATGTGCCCAGTTTGCGGTATTTTTTGCCTATTGAATATTTTTCTGGCTTCTAATTTAAGACGCTTCAGTTTCGAATTCCATCAAGGCACGTCCCTATGGGTTACCTCTCTGTTTTGCGGGGAAGCTGTTCTCATAGAAGGTTCTGATCGCGTGAATTAGGCTGCTAGGCGATTTTTCTAGTTCCTCCACTGTTTTTATATCGGAAAGGAGTTCATCTAGACTCAGGGAGGGACTCTCTACGAAGAAGTCCCAATTGGTGAATTTTGGAATTCTTCTCTCTGTTAAGTGATATGTTTTTCCCTCTAAGTCAAATCTTATAATTTGATGATCTGACAATGAGGGTTCTTTGGACACATGCCAGTTGGTAAGTGTGTGTGAGACGTGAATGGGTCGGCTAGAGTCATCTCCAAGACTTCTTTTCTGACTGCATTAGTGAAAGTGTGTTTGTTACCTTTGTTGATAATGTTTATATTATTAGAGTTCAAATATTTAAAAAGGTGCACACGGAGCACATTTATGTCAGTATTGACCCATCCATTCTTGTGGTGTGCGTTGGCGTCTGTACTGATAACAAAATGTCAGTTTCGTGCCTGGCACCATTTAATGAGACCTTCGACCATCTCTGGTGGTGCTTAAGCTTCATCTCCTGGGAAGTAAGCTGAGGCTATAAGAATGTGCTTTGACCCCCTCTGATGGCACTTCCACTATTTCAGCTGCCAAATCTTGGGTGATGAACTCTGGAACAAGTAAAAATTTTAGTTTGTTGTCGAGCAGTAAAGCTGCTCGTGCTTGTTCGTGTTTCGTGTTGTAGATTAACTTACAGTGTTTGGTGTTGAGGTCTCTTATTTTGCCTCCATTAAGGGCTCTTGTATTAGCGCTATGTTGATTTTTTTTTTCAAATACCCTTCCCCTACGCTCGCTGGTCCCAGCCTTTGAGTGTTAAAGGTTTATCTGAAGACATTTTATTTTGCCGGTGTTTCGTGTTCCCCTTGGCTGAGAAAAAGCAATTGGGGTTCTTGTGGAGTCCATAGTAGAGTTAAATATAAATATAAAGCATTTGTCCATGACTTGTTGATTCGATCGTTCGTACCATTCGTCTATAAAAACTTATGACCTACTGAAGATTTTTAACAAGTGTGAAACACGTGTTTGCGTCTGGTCTCCAAGTCGCACCCGGTATGTATTCTTGTGGTACTCTGGTGTATTTTGCAGAGTTTGATTTTTGCTCTCGATTCGTCATAGTAAAAAGCCCGACTGATGGATTATGCCAGTGGTAGAACTAGTGGATGAAACCAAAAATCCAATAGTTTTTCTGTTGCTAAAATTCTCTTTTTTAACTTTGTTTTATGTTTGACGTTAAATATAATCATTGTGATAATTCCTATTATCATTTTTATTATTTTGTTGATTTTAATCTTTTAGTTGTGGGCAGTGGCACTTTCATGGTTTTTTTGATGATTTTACGAAATCTGTTTAAATCTATTACTAATAGACCCTTAAACATCGCCCTACCTATGAACAGTCTCAAAAACACTGCAGTGATTAAGTAAAGTTACAGTGTCAATTTTTTTAAATCTAAACGGTTTGATAGCAAAATTTACTACACATATTGACCTCCTCGCAAAAATATATTTTAAATTTTAAAATACATATAGATTCTCTACAGCCGCGGGTGAGTGTCTTAATTCACCTGAGCCTGTAATGACTATAACATGCGAGTTAGTGTACCATACTTTACATACGACCAATGAAAATGTCATCATAAATATCAGAAATTATTAAAAATATCAAACGCGAACACCTTTAAGTCAACACCCTTCAACCCCTGAAGTTTCAATGATGTTCTATCTAAAACATCATAACAAATAAGGGTACTAAGGGACTTTTCGTAAAAAACAAGGTGTTTTTTTCTTAAAAGTGCGTAATATGTCAATTTAGCAGGACTTATTTTTGGTTAGGTACTATAGTTATATTGGATTTATTTACGTTTAATAAATATTTACTGTCTTAAAAATATAGAAAAATAATGCACATTTTTGCGGCAATTAGTGGTCTTATAAAATAAATTTTCATCGCTTGTCACGCCATCTTATGGTTTATATCTAAGCTTTATTATTATTCTAGGACCGTAAATGAGCCATTAAAATCATGTTGAGAGGGTCGTAAAATTAGTATTATTCGTTGGTCATAGGTAAAGGTATTTAAATAATAATTATATCATGAAAGACCGATGGCATTTTGACCTGTGTTTGCCAACTTAATAAACATTATTTTTTAATTAAAGTTCTGACGGCGTGATATTTGCACTTACCAGAATGTAGATTGTAGTACAAAAGTCTGTATTCCCTCTTTGGAGCTAAGTAAGGAAACGTCGGTACATCCCGGATTTTTATTCCTCATTTTAATACAAATTTCGGTCGGCCTGGAATTGCTTTTCGACATCAGGTTTTCTGCGCCAACCTCGAAACGACGCGACATCCAAATGCTATAATTTGCATGCAATGCATATCCGCTTTTTTATCTTTTAAAACTACTTAATTTTTTATGCTAATCAGACAATAGGTTAAATAATGGCTGCTTGAAGAATAATAAATTGGTATGAGTTCCTATGAGAGAACGGAAGAGACACAAACATCTGTGGGGTGACCCCAGGGCCCTAATTCTTGAGCAAGGAACGACATAGTTTTGTGTCGAATGATCACACGTGGAACGCACTTCGTATTCTTGAGCGATGATCGCCCATCCCATTCTATCAAGATGTCCGCGCTCCCCGAGTTCAAAGCCGGAGATCGGTCCCATTTCCTAGGCACGCATGCGCGTAAATTACATCTTTTCCGATCTAAAATTCGAAGAAGTTTCAAGAAAATGCATGTTCTTTTCGGGAGATGGGATCATTCCTCGGCAGTGATCCCTTCTCTTGGAGAATCTTTCCTTCTATTGAGATTCAAGAATTAGGCCCCTGGGTGCCGATTCTTAAAGTCATAGGAGGTGAACCTTCTATCGAGAGAAAACTGTTCTTGTGAGAGCATTCCCGATAGAAAGGTTTTCTCTCGGTGAAAGAAGGTCGTGTTTAGCATAAAAACGTGACTTATTTTTCTGCTAACCGGGAGTTAATGATTGCCTGAAAACTTGGCCATTTTTTCTTTTCTTGCCTTGATGAGCTGGTTTTCTTTGGGTGAGTGGACTGTAGATTTAAACACGATGAACTTTTCTTGCCTTTTTCTTTATTTCTTACACTTACAAGAACATTGTAAGGCTCTAGAGGAATTTACTTATTTTTTACTTTCTGACACGCAAGGGTATCAATTCAACGCCTTGCACTCTACTTTGGACCTCGAAGTGAGCTGTCCGCGAGCTTCTACAGTAATGAACATGTCGAAACGCGCGCTTTTTCTTTTTATACCGACCGCCAGTTTTCTAACGAAAAAAGATGGCAGACCAACTCTTAATTTTGATTGGTGCACCTTGCAATACTATTTTAAGGGGTTTATAATTTTAAATTTAGATTTAAAAATATAAAACCTTAACATGCTCCCGGCCTGAAAGTTTGATACTAACTAGGCCTCTCATTTATATTGAGCCTTAAACTAAACTTAAGAGTCATCTATAGGTAAGGGACACACGTTATGAACGGCGCGTTTTAAAATACCGGTCGGGGTTTTCACTGACACTACCCTAACCACTTTATCTGAGCCTGGGTGCAATTGCACAATTCGACCCAAGCGCCACTTATATGGAGGTAAATTGTCATCTCGTATTAACACCAGAGAACCAACTGATAAAGTAGATTTGTTAATTTTCCACTTTGTTCTCTCTTGCAATTGGTTCAAGTACTCCTTTGACCAACGGTACCAAAAGTGTTGTTTAAGCAGTTCGAGATGCTCATAATGACTTAAACGATTTTCAGGAATACCTTGGACATCAGGATAAGGAAGCGAATTCAAGGATCTACCAATCAAAAAATGAGCAGGAGTGAGGGCTTCCAAGTCACTGGGATCTGGGGATAAGGGAGTTAACGGTCTTGAGTTTAATATCCCTTCAATCTGAATTATGATAGTTGATAGACTCTCATAAGTTAAAGAAGTATTTGCTATGACCTTTAAAAGATGGTGCTTTGATGACTTCACACCAGCCTCCCAAATGCCACCTTGATGGGGGGAATATGCAGGAATGAATGACCATTTTATGTCATGGTCACTTGCCACTTTTTCTTCGATGCTGGCTTTATTTTCTCGTAAAAAAAACCTAGCTCATGAAGCCTGCTATTTGTCCCAATAAAATTCCCACCGTTATCAGAGTATATGTGAAATGGCTTTCCACGGCGTGCAATGAAACGTTGCAAGGCTTCTAGAAAGGCTAACGTACTCAGCTCTGTAACTAGCTCCAAATGTATGGATTTAGTTGTTAAGCAAATAAACAATGCTAAATAACACTTATGAGTTTTGCAGCCTCTACCTTTCCGGTCTTTGTACGAAAATGGACCTGCATAGACACGCGGCTCAGGCAGATTTCCCATTAAAGGAGTCTGAAACCTTGGTTTGAACTTAAAACACGTTATGCATTCCCTGACAATGCGCTTGGCAAGATTTTTTCCTGATATAGGCCAAAACTTTTCCCTAACTGACGCCAGCAACATTTGAGGGCCGCAATGAATTTGTCTTAAATGTTCTTCTCTGAAAATAAGAACTGTAAAATAATTTTTTGGAGACAAGATTTAAGCTGAGAAGCTTGCTTTGATTGCTCAAAGTTTTTCCTTTAGATAAGTTATGGTATTCTTGAGGAAAAGATTCTCTTTGAGCCATTTGACATAGTTTGGTTAGAGATAATCGTAGCTCTGTGACAGTTAAATAACGCCCTGAAATTTTTGGTTTGTCTTCTCTGAACTTTTTTAAATTATTTATAAATCGCAATACATAAGCAAAAATATGCTTAAGTTTAGTCAATGAATGATAATTTTGAAAAGGAAAGGGCTCTTGATTAACCTGGATAAAACTTTTAGTCTCTTGACAAATTTCAGGGAGTTCACCAAATGAAACTGATTTGGAAATGTCTTCTGGCCATTGGTTTTCGCAATTTTTTAGCCACGAGGGACCGTTAAACCACATAGTCGATGTTAATAGCATTTTTGGTGACATTCCTCTTGAAAGAATGTCAGCAGGATTCAAGATAGTTGGCACATAGCGCCAATGGTCAACTTTAGTCAACATTTGAATTTGAGAGACTCGGTTACCAACAAATGTCTGTAGCAAATGTGGAGATGGGTGAATCCAAGCAATTGCTACAGTGGAATCTGACCAAAGGTAATAACTCTCAAAACTTATAGTCAAACAGCTAGTTAATTTCTCGAAAAGTTGTGCTAAAAGCAAGGAAGCACAAAGTTCCAGCCTTGGAATTGTGACTGCTTGAATTGAAGCTACTCTAGTTTTGGAACTAATAAGATTTACAAAAACTTCCTGGTTGTCTTGCTGAACACGTAGGTACAAAGCTGCACCATAAGCTTTTTGAGAACTATCAGCAAAGCAATGGATTTGCACGCTAACAGGACATGGACAAGAAACCAATCTAGGAATTTTTAACTCATTAAGTATGGATAATTCAGTTCTAAATTGTTTCCATTGAGAGGAAAGCTCTGTTGGAACTTCTTGGTCCCATGAAAGTTTTAACTTCCATAAGGCTTGGAGAAATATTTTAGCCAAAATAATGACAGGGCTTATCAAACCTAATGGATCGAAAGTTTTTGCAGTATCTGACAAAATAATTCTTTTAGTTATGCACTTGACTTCAGGTAACTGCTCTCTATTTTAAACGAAAAAACAGAGGATGTTTTTGTAGATGTAGAACACCAAAATAAGCCTAAAGTTTTGCTTGATTCACTTGTGGCAAAATAGAATGGTTCTGAGGAAAAACTTTCACTCTTTCTTAACTCAAAACCGCCTGACTGTAAAACGGAAGAGATTTGTTGACACAATAATGTGATATTTTCTACAGAATCTGATCCACATAATAAATTGTCAACATAGACGTTTTTTTTTTGATAACTTGGGAGGCTTCTGGATAAGTATTTTCATGATCATATGCAAGCTGGAGCAAGCATCGAGTAGCTAGAAAAGGGGCACTTGCAGTGCCATATGTGACAGTGTTTAATGAAAAAATCTGAAGCTCATCTTCTGGATTTTTACGCCAGTAGATTAATTGGAGTGGTTTAAATTCGTCAGCTACTTTTATTTGTCCGTACATTTTACTGACATCTGCTACAGCAACATAGATATGCTGTCTGAATGTAACTAAAATTGAGAAAAGATCTTCTTGAACAGTAGGTCCCACCATCTGGATAAACTTGTAGGAGGGACCTGAAGTAGATTCAGCAGAACAGTTAAAAACTAATCGTAACTTGGTTGTGACACTATCTTCTCGTAGGACAGTATGATGCGGTGCAAAGTACATGATTTGGTCTTGTGATAAAGGTTTAAAAATAGACATATGAGAAAAATGCTTGTATTCATTCATAAAATTACAGCACATTGCCTTTAACTTTTGTTTTCTAGCCAGTTTTTGCTCAAGGTGTAAAAACTGAGACTTGGCACAGTCTTGAGAATTACCCAATATTGTGATAGGCTCCTTTAGCGGAATTGAAACAATAAACCTACCCTCAGGGCTTCTCTTATAAGTATCACGGAAGTGTTATTCAGCTAATTGTTCTTCTGATGAACAAATTTGCTTGCAAGATAATTCCTCTATTTCCCAAAACTTCTGAAGTTGCAACGGAACATCAACATTTTTAGAAATAGAAAGATTACAAGCTGTTACAGTGCTCTTCGAAAAGCCTAGCGGACCTGTAACTATCCAGCCTAGTTTGCTTTCTTGTAAAATTGGTTTATTTTTTCCAAGACGTATGCTACTACTTGACATTAGAGACCAGAAAGTATCTGCGCCAATTAATAAATCAATTTTACTTGCCTTGAAAAATGATGGATCGGATAACTTGACATGAGAGGGAATTTCAAGAATATTGGGGTTAAATGAGTAGTTTGGAAGTCTGATAGTTATTTCTGGGATTACTAGACAGTGTAGATTTGATTGGAACTCAGAATGCAATGATTTGAATTGTATGTCACATGATGAACTAATTTTCGCTTGATTTTGACCAATGCCAACCACAGATAAATTTATAGGCTGCCGGGAAATCTTAAGTTTTTCAGCAAAGTCCTTTGAAATAAAGTTTGACATGGAAGCGTTGTCAAGTAAGGCAGGTATGCTCTTGACCAGGCTGGTCAACAACCCTTACTTGAGCTGTTGCTAAAAGAACTTGAGATGACTTAGAATGGAACTTGAACAAGATGTTGTTTTTGAAGAAGTTTCACTATTATTGCTTTTTTCTGATGCCTGTGATTCACTAGGATTAAGCACTACAGCAGCAGTTTGTGAATGACTCTGATGCAAAAGTGAATTATGCTTTTTTGAACAAAATTTGCAGCTGCCTCTCTCACACGAAGATACTTGGTGCTGACTGCTAAAGCAATTCATGCAGAGTTTCAGCTGAACAGTTTTATCAAATTTTTCTTTAGCAGATAATGCCAAAAATTCAGATCATTTAAAAATTGAATTCTGCTGATGGCAGTAATAGCAAGAAAACTATTTTAAACTAGGATTTTCATTTGTATTTACAAATGTTTTTGGCTTAAAATTTGAATGTTGATCTTTTGGTTTAAAACTTGAATCTTTTTGTTTATGCATGTTTACTTTGTCTAAAAAACCTGCTCGGTTTCTTAAAAAAGTTTTTAACTCATCAAGTGTAGGGAGATCCCCTGAAACCTTATATTGCTCCCAATCACGCAACGTTACCATGTATAGCTTATTGGTCACAAAAAAGATCACTAGATGGTCCCAATTGTCTGTACTGTCATTCATGTTTCCAAGACACTTTAAGTTATTAGTGATTGTGTCGACCAATAATCTGTATGAGGAGGAATTTTCAGATTTGATGTCCATCAGGTTAAAAATACCTTTAAGTCGTTTGTGAACAATTAATTTTTTATTGTCAAACCTTTTACATAATGTATTCCAGGCTTCGGTATAATTGTTTTCCGTGATGGACAAAGATTGTATGCACTGAGCTGCAGATCCCTCCAGCGCTCCATGTAACATGTGAAATAGTTGTGTACAAGTGACAGGTAGAAGTCTTTCCATTCCAGCCATTTCTCATACACCCCTGAAAACTTGGGTACCTTAATATCAGCAAATCTGACACCCACTTGCTTATTACTAGGGCTTGTACTGCCTCCTGTGATGATTTGCCCTTGCTGAGCACCAGGGGAAGTCATTTGAAAGACTGGTTTTGAGGGTGGCGGGTTTTTTGGCTCAAGAAAATATTTAATTCCTGCTACAAGTGAAAAATAATATTTTTCAAAATTCTCATTCTCGGTTTTATCAAAATTATCTGATCGATTTCTTCCAACTCTGATTCAAGGGAAATAAAACTCGAAAGCAATTCTATTTCTGCCCTATTTAATCTAGTTTCAAGATTGCATAAATCCACCGGTGATAAGGTGGTGACAGCTGCCTGAATTTTTAAGGAGTTAAAAAAGTTAGTCAACCGAGTAAAATTTGATTTAAGCCCCCCTCATTTACGAATTAACCTTAACTTATCTTTTTCTTCACTCATGATTTCTATTTATAATCTAACTTTTCATGCAAAAAATAGCTTAAAATAACCTTTACTCTCGCAACATATTAACCTAACCTAAGGAAAGGGAATGAAGGATAGACCCTTGAACTTGAACTGTTTTTTCTTTTGCTTACTGCTTATTTCCTTCAAAAGCCCTGGTGGCTTTGTTTACATGCTATACTACCTACTAGAATATTCTACTTTACACACCAAATTCCATCTAAATAGACTCTGCAATACACCATACCAACGTCAACACAGTCGATTTTTACCACATCCCAGGATTGCCTTGAAACTTTACGTCAAATTTCAAACCAACTGCAAACAGCTGTTTTTCTGCTTGTCGAAACCTTCGCTGACCAGCTGATCGAGCTTGACCTTGAACTTGAATTTCTTATACCGATCGCGCGCACACTTTAATATGACGCGATCGAGAATTTCGCTACTAGAGTGCCTACAAGTTGATTTGCACAGCACGACTTCTGAAAACTCGACTCGTTCCTTCAGAGGTTTTTTATTACTGTCTTCTTGTTTTCACTTGTTTTCCACATGAACATGAAAATGGACGATCTGTATTCTATCCACTTGAAACTTGTGCCAGAAAAATGTTGATCCGTGTCTGATGACCACAATTTTCTTTTTCTTGAAGCTTGAACTTGTTGACTGCGTCTGTTCTTTATCGGATCGATTGGACCAAAAATGTTTAGCATAAAAACGTGACTTATTTTTCTGCTAACCGGAAGTTAATGATTGCTTGAAAACTTGGCCATTTTTTCCCTTTCTTGCCTTGATGAGCTGGTTTTCTTTAGGTGAGTGGACTGTAGATTTAAACACGATGAACTTTTCTTGACTTTTTCTTTATTTCTTACACTTACAAGAAAATTGTAAGGCTCGGGAGGAATTTACTTATTTTTTACTTTCTGATACGCAAGGGTCTCAATGCAACGCCTTGCACTCTACTTTGGACCTCGAAGTTAGCTGTCCGCGAGCTTCTACAGTAATGAACATGTCGAAACGCGTGCTTTTTTTTTTATACCGACCGCCAGTTTTCCAACGAAAAAAGATGGCGGACCAACTCCTAATTTTGATTGGTGCACATTGCAATACTATGTTAAGGGGTTTATAATTTTAAATTTAGATTTGAAAATATAAAACCTTAACAGGTCGTATTCTTGAATCCACCCGCTCCTCTTGACATGTTGCCAAATTTCCGTGGTACATTTGAAATAAGTTTTCAGTGTATCATAAATAAATTGAAAGATTCTCTAGTTGTTTTTCTATGGATTTTTGACATTTGACAAATTTTCATAGGTGAGTTAAAGAATTTTCTTTGCTGGTTGTCGAATAAAAGGGCTTAAAATGCCCATATCCACCAATAAACACCCTAACCGATCTGTTAAGAAACGGATGACTAACGATAACTGCTAGTTTAAATGTAGTCTGCTGAAGACTGTACTAAAATATGGAACTTACAGACCAAAAATACACACAGAGACAGGTAAGACAATTCATACTTGATACGGCCCAGCTGTAAGAGATTGGGCAAAGCTCTTTGAGGAATTCAAGCATAGTCAAGATCAAAACAAAACCAACAGGTGAGTGTTTTGTCAAATGACGACAAAGTTAGAGTAACTTTAAGGATTTTCGATTTAAGAATTGGTCCTGGTTCTGGTTGACATTATTTTGACATAAATTTTGACAGCGGTTCTAAAATAATGATCATTTCATCATTTACAATATTATTAAGATATCTTTGATTTTACTCAAAAAAAGAATATCTATAATTTTGTAAAATTTTAGGGGTTATGTTTACAACCAAAGGGCCGAACCAACCTCCCAGGCTGGTTCTAAAATTTCATAACCGGGTTGCAACTGTGACGTCATTGTTTTAAAACGAAAGGACCGGTTGCGGTTCTGGTTCAACCAGAACCAGGACCAATTGTAAAACAAAAATCCTTTTTGTAATATTTATATCAAATGGATGGTGGCAAACTCGGTTGTGTTATTTTTAGGACATATTATGGGCCCTCAAGCCTAATATGTGCAAATCTGAGACCTATCATTCACAAAAACTGCCAAACTTGAACACATTCCTGATTACAAGATTCTACAACTCAATAAATAGACCGAAACTAGTTTCTAGTAAGTACAAGGCAGCTAAGTCTCTCTTTTTCTGAAACAGGTTATAAAACTATTATTTTATAATATCGATTATACTCTTATTATCTACTTTATTTTTTGGGTTTTAAGTAGCTGACGCTGAGCTAAGGCTTTACTATACTAACCTAGTAAGTTGTGGGTTAAAACCTTGTGCTAGAAAGACTGTTTGGGTGTAAAGTTATGTTGTTTTTCCTTGTGACAGGTCACTACAGACGGGTTACATTATACAAGAAAAATACCACGTTTCGCTGAACTGTAGAGTGTACATATAATTAATTAATATAAGTAAGTTTGATGGTGTTTTGTTATTTTTGAAATACACATGATTTGATATAGTATTTAAATTCAGTTGTTTATTATGAAAGGCTCAATGTTGTTTTAGTTGACATCTTGAAGTTTTTTTTTGTTTAAAAAAAAACGTTAACCATGAAAAAATGTTATTATTTCCAATAATCATAATTTTAGTATAATTCAAACCCAACACCGGGCTCTTAGAAGGGCTATTACAAAGGTGTGTTATTTTTTAATTATAGTAGTAGTGATATAGGGGCGGCCCGTGGGCCTGGCAATTAGGCCTCTTCATGGGCCCTTTTTGCCATACCCCGTTCCTTACCCCTATGCCCCTACTTCACCTGCACCTCTCTCTCCGGGCCTGCCTGTCTTCTTTTTTTTCTAATTCTAAGGGTTATTGTTAGGGAAATTTTGAACACTTACACTAGATACAAAGTTATCAGACGTATATTATGAAAAATTTTCAAACTATATTAATATTAAACATATATCTTAATAAAACTTTTCTTAACAAAGAGACACTTTTCTTAAATGGTCCCATTAAATCTTCTCAATCGCTATAAAAACGATTTTTTTTTATTTTGCTTAAGGTTCTTTTTCCCATGATTTTTATTTTCATGGATTTTATGATTCTGGCTACACAGTAGCATGTGAGCAATTACGAGGGACAAAAGGGTTACCCGCACTAACGTGGCGAGAGGTAACGTCAGCCATATTTGAAATCGGATTAAAATCTTATATAGATACATACTTCGGGACCTACTAATACAGTTCGTGCAAAGAAAATTGTACAGCTGGCTGTATGTAAAGTTAAGCCCTAATTTTCAAACGGAATTATTTTTATACCAAAGCTACACTCGGGGCATATCGGACAAAGCGTTTTTGTTTTTAACTTCATTACGACCAGGCCCCCAATGTCTAATGAAGAATCCAGACACCTACAGACCCATTTTATCCTAATTAGGAATCATCAGGGATTCATAGGGTTGTACATGGCAGTTGAAGCTACTCAGGCAACCATGCACACCTCTCGAATTTAAATCAAAAAGTTTGTAATCCGCGGAGACGTAGTACCTGTGTGCGCCACCTGTCGAATAAACTGAGAAACAAAAGCATCAAAATTGAAAAGTGCAGAAGATCGTAAATACAGAATCCTGTATCTTCTAGCAGGTTATAAAGAAGAAACCTATAAAAGTATAAGGTCACTCTAACGCGACTCTTAAAAAGAGGTAACGTTTGCAGCAGCACCACCCCCTAAAAAGTCATAAAGCCATAATATTATGGCTTTTTAGTTCTGCGCAATAAGCCTCCTCCGGAGCGATTGCTTGCTGATGCCTTAAAATTAGGGCCACGTAGTATGAAGCTCCAATTGGGGGCGGGCGCTGCTGCTGCGAACGTTACCTCTTTTTAGAGTCATGTTACAGTGACCTTATACTTTTACAGATTTCTTCTTTATAACCTGCTAAAAGGTACAGGATTCTGTATTTGTGGTCTTCTGCACTTTTCAATGTTGATGTTGTTGTTTCTCAGTTTATTCGACTGGTGGCGCACACAGGTACTACGTCTCCGCGGATTACAAACTTTTTGTTTTAAATTCGAGAGGTTTGCATGGTTGCCTGTATAGCTTCAACTGCCAGGTACAATCCTATGACTCCCTGATGATTCCTAATAAGGATAAAACAGGTCTGTAGGTGTCTGCATTCTCCATTGAACATTAGAGGCCTGGTCGTAATGAAGTGAGAAACAAAAAACGCTTTGTCAGATATGCCACGAGTGTTGCTTTGGTTTTTATTTGCGAACACGAGATTCACTTTGTTGTTTTTTAAATATTATTTTTATAACATACTAATTCAAGACACCACAGCTTCGTCTGCGGTTTTACCTGTTTTTTCCCATTTTTTTGGCTTTAAATGGTTATAGCTTTGCTTCCCGTAAACCGATTTTTGACAAAATAATGCCCGTGTCCTTCGCTCAAAGAATTCAGTAGTGAAATTCTCATCAAATGCGGTTTAGTAGTTTCTGGGCGAAGCTGTAACAAACAGACAAACTGACAGGCTGACAGACAAAAATTTTAAAAATTTGATTTTTAATATGGTTCGGGTAGAGGCCGAAATCAAAAATTTTAACAAAATATTCAATGTACAGGAATGGTCTAAATTAGGTATAAATTATTTATTATGGATACCGAGTTTTCACATAAGATAACTACACTAAAAAAAAGATATTTTGAATCAAGGGCTTATGGCCTTGAATAGATTCCTGGGTTCATGAGTTAAGACTATCATTCTCTCCAGAAAATGAAACGGCTCTTGCGAAAACCGTTTTATTTTATTTAAGTCTCGACGATAAACCAAGAAACCGAAGAAATTTGTGCATTTTGGCTTTAGGTAAGAGATCCTTTTTGTTCAGTATCCGAAAACCAGGAAAATTTATTATTAACTTTTTATTGGCTTTTATTTCGTAGTAATATAAAGGGTGAACCTTTGAAAATTTACAATGGCTATATTTTCTAAAGTAACTGTAATTTCAGAAAAAATTTAAAGTCCCCTGTTTAGAAAAACAACGGAAATTTTTTTGAGCTGTTTCGAAGGGTAAAATTTAGACAGGAAACATGGGACAAATTAGCGGGGTACCTCATTTTGAGGAAGTTTGAATTGTCTTTACGGATGTCAAGTTTTCTGAAAATTCATCCATTCATTTCCGAGATATTCAGATTTAAATTTACCATAGGATGAAAAAGGTACCTATTTTGTTTCGTATACTTTTTATAAATAGTTCTAGGACACGTGAATTTAGTTTATTTATGAAACCAAGTTTGCCGTATCCTTCTTTAAAGATCGCGTTAATATTTGGGTTATATATTCCGTATAAACCGCTTTTAAATATCCTGTGCCATGATTTGTTAATAAATATTTAAAGGCCGTAAGATAAAACATAATTTTAGTTTAAAAAATGTACTCCCAAAATTTAGATAGTGAACATAAGTCATGCGTTATCTCGATTTAATTGTCTTTATATTGCGTTTACAGATGTCCAGTTTTTTGTAAATTCGTCGGTTAGTTTTCGAATTATTTGTAATAGCATATAGACCCGGCTTCCCTGGAGAAAATGGGTCAACAGTTAACTAATTAGGGTTCCACGAGAGTTCTTAAAAATATTTCACCGATTTTCCCTGACCTCTTTGAACTTACCTGACTTTATGCTAAATTGCAACGTAAATATCACGAGAACTTCACATCAGATCTGTAAAGATAATTTTAAATTTCTAGTTCTATAAATCGGCTTTCCTGAAAAAAATTAGTCAAAAACTAATTAATTAATTAGGGTAGTAAAAGAAGTTCTTAAAAATTTCACAGACTTTCTCTGACCTCTTTCAACTTACCTGACTTTATGCTAAATTTAAACGTAAATATCGCGAGAAACAATTGGCTAATTAAGATACTCGGGCATGACGAAGTGGATGAATTTAATCTAAGAGAATTTTCACAATTCTAAGGTTTTAAATTTATTATTATTATTAAACCATATCCTAATATCTTGTTGACACGTTTTTACATTTTTATTAACTTATTACAAAAGGGTAATGACAGAGTACGCTTTCCCCACTCTGTATCCTCTGGGAATTTCCTACAGGGAAATATAATTTTGAGGCTTTATACGAGATGCAAAATTAATCACTTCGCCAAAAGATAATTTAATTGTGGACACGCATAAACCATCAATCTTGACCGAAGTATTGCATTTTCCACTTTATGGCTTTCATATTCAATGGCCTAATTCAATCAGTTAACTAGCTAATAAAGGGATGCCTGAATGATATTTTGAATTAAAACCTTAATGGAGAATAATAATATGGGGGTAAGTAAGAATGTTTTTTTTTTAATTATGTTTATCAAAAATCCGATTTTACTTACTGTCTGAAAATTACCAAACCATGGCTCTCTTTTTATACTCTTTTTTAATAATAGTATAAAGAAAAATATTTTATATGAATAATGTAAAACTGTTAAACTTAAATTTTTTACCTTTTTTTAATTTCTTTTTTACTTTTTTTTTGGCTCATATCATTACGCAAACCAGGAAATAGATAAACAGGAGGGCCACGACGCTAAGCTCTTTTGACGTCACACACCCCACAATTGTGACGTAATTTTCGGCAGCTGTCAGTGAACAGTTGTTTATATTCCAACAAAATTATGTCATGGTTGTGGGGTGCGTGACGTCAAAACAGTCCAGGGTCGTGGCCCGTCTGTTTATCTGGGCCGTGCGCAAACTTCTCATCTTCCCAATAAAAAAAGAGAATTGATAACTATTAATTCATAAATGGAAAAAAAGTCCGTCATTGTTTTTTTTAGGTTTTAGTCAAAAATTTTATTTAGTGACCTTAAACACGCCAAAGGTTCAAGTGAGACAAGTCGTGGACGGTTTATAAACAAAAAATTTTATAATTTCGATTTTTTAATTTGCCCTCAAAAATTGTATTCTGTGACCTAAACACCGTAAAGTTTGAATTTAGAGACAAATAGGTTAATAAATAAAATAAAACGCCATTTTCGATCCGCCATTTTGATTATTTTTAGTTTGTGTCAATAATTTTATTGAGTGACCTTGAACGCCACAGTGTTAAAAATAACTTGGTTTATAAATAGAAATTCTGCCATTTTGAATATTTTTGTGATAAGAATCTTATGTGTCGACGAAACACTATACACCTACGAAATTTCAAATCTCCAGATCATCGGGAAGTCTGTTAAGGACAAAAGAAATCCTCGGCAACAAATAAAATTCGCCGAAGAAAATACATCAAAAGTCACTACTCGTATACCGATGGGCACGGGCTACAAATGTGTTTACTTACAGGTTTTCGTCTAAAATAATTTTCATAAAATGTAGGTTGGTTTTGGCGTACATAAACTATTTCGCGATCGATGTGTCTCGAACTATACCTTAACTTGTTATATGCAGACTTCCAGGAAGTATCCAGACTTTTTTTGGGTTATCCATACTTTTTCGGGGTATATCAAGACTTTCCAGGCTGTATTCTGACTTTTCTATTACATTTTTTATGTGTTGTCAAAAATTTTAGCGCTAACGAACTAAGATTTTTGTCCGTCAATCACGCAAAACTGGCTAAACCGATCTGGATGAAATTTGGTAAGAAAATAGGGTATAACTTGGATCGTAACATAGGCTGATTTTTCACAAATTGAATTTGTAAAAGTAGTGGTCCCCCGTCAACACAAGTAATCCCTATTTAAAATATTGTTGTGATTAGTGCAGAGGTTTTTAAGTTTCAGTAGCTAGAAAGTGAGTCAAGGATAGACCGACAGACCGACAGGCAGAGCGACGGCGGGGTCTGGAAACGTGCTTATGTAGATTCACCACCACCAAATTCGTGGTGATTCTTCAAAATCTCGAAGGGCAATTTTTAGAAGATTGCAATACATTCCTCAGCGACAAGAAACACTCAAAGGTTCAGATAAAACCAAGTAATCATCCGCACTTGTATCTAAGTCACCTGAAACGGGTTTGCATCTAACCTAGAATTTGGTGGACGATACACAAAGATTCTTCTGCTGCTCGAAGATGCCTGAAATATATTTTCATTTGTGAAGATTCTCCCAGAAGTCATTAACATGAAGAACATTATTTAATGGAAAAATTTTTATTCTTCCGTTAAAATGTTTTCTTGCAGCAACTCGATAGGAAATTTCAGATTTTTTAGTTTTTCTGTTAATAATTGATAAGGAACCTGGGAACATCTCTACATAAGATGCTTTAACGGAAGTGGCAAAAGGATTTTGTCTGAGGTGGTCGATAAGCCTTTCATCTTGTATCTCAGAACTTACAGGCTCTTATCCTGATTCATATTTTCTATTCAATAAATTATTTTATATCCAACGCTTTTTCCATCGTACTATCGTCATTTTATCAATATCAATCAATAGCAATAATGGTAAAACTACGATGGTAATTTAAGGCTTAAGATATTTTAGCATAATTTTTACTATGATTTTCACATTTTTATACAATGATTTTGCTCACATTTTAAGGGTTTCTTTTCGAACTTTCGATTTCTAGAACAAAACACTTAAATCTTTCAAGTTTTCACTGTTTTTTTTGGGTTTAAAAAAAAATCTGGCAAAAATCATTTTATATCTGTTAAAATGAAAAACATTTAGAGAGAGAGGGAAGAATTTTAGAGGTAGATGGAGAGATAATTTAGTGAAGTGCAAAAATATTTAAGGTTGTTGAAGAGAGACAGCAGGCTTTAAAAAAGTATTTTAGAGAAAGAGGAAAATAATTTAAGGCAATTGTTTAATACAAATTTCTGTTATGTCGTCTGTCTGTCATCTTGAGTAGTGTCGTGCATATGATTTTTATTTTGCCATTTTTACACAAAAATCAGCAAAAATTGAAATTTCTCAAAGCATAAAGTTGTGAGACATAAGGTGGTATTAATTTCTTTCAATCAAAGCTCTTTATAGTCTTTAAATTTACCAAAGAACGTGTTCTACTATAAGCGCATTTAAGCACATCTAAAAATCATTTAACAGGTATTTAACTAATTTATTTTAAGGGTCATCATGTCTTTACCATAACTCGAGTGATAATTCGTAAATTTTGTAATTATTGGCATTTTTGACTTTAAAAAATATTGTCAAAATCAGTTTAACGCATACCGTCAGCTATTTTAAACTGTGGGTCTATTGTTGAATCGAGAGAAAATTTGCTCCCAGGGAGTAAATTACTCGCTACTATGTATCTCATTGGTCCAAATCTTCGGTTATATTGGTTTCTCTCACCTTTGGCCGATATTGATCGAAAGTAATTCTATTGGTCTTGACTAAGAGAATTACTTTCGATCAATATCGGGCAAAAGTGAGAGGAACCAATTTAAACCGAAGATTTGGACCAATCAGATACATAGTAGCGAGAGAATTTACTCCCTGGGAGCAAATTTTCTCTCGATTCAAGAATAGATCCCCTGCCGAATATTAGGAAAGTTTTTGCAAGATAAAAAAAACGCATGTATGTGTTTCTTTTTAAAAATAAGAGTACGTATATATATGATCGATACTTAAAGGGTTTTTGTTGCGGTGAACGTCGATGCGCAACGGATGAGGAAATGGATAAAAATATAGGGTTGTTTAAAAATTTACAAAATGAGAAAAAGAAGTTAAAAGACATGTAAAGCGATTACTTCACCGAGAAGAATATAAAAAGAAGAAATCATGGCTGATAGTAACCAAAATTCTAAATGTGATGATTATTCCACAAGAAACTTTTAATGGACGTAAGCGAAAATAGTAGATAACTACCGTGGGCTCATCAGTAATTGCACTGCTCACCCTGCCCAACAAATAGGCATCGTTCTGCACTTGTACCTGAGTTACCTAACACAGTTTCGTCCCTGGCTAACTGGCGTGGGCTCATCCATGACCTTCGGTCACGGCTCATCAGTAGTTCCACTGGTCACCCTCCCCAAACAAAATGTAACACCATTATCCACCATTTGGATTTTAAATTTTGTACTGTACACTTGTACCTAAGTCATCTAACACGGTTTCGTTCCGGCGTATTAATATTTCCAATAGACTTGCGCACCTAAGACAAAGTTTAAAGAAATAGAAAAAAAGTTAAGGGACACTTCTAAAAAAGGAACAAAAATAATCTGAATGGGTAAAAATAATAAAACTTTAAAATTATACCGTAACCAGAGAAAGACATCGTATAATTTTTTTTTCTTTTTTTTGTCACTAGGGTGTTTCTTGTTTGACACCAATCCATAAATTTTCGTTATTTCCACTGACAAATTTTATGTCTTTCTTACAAGATTATTTTCTCTTTCTTAACTTACCGTTAAAAAAGTACACATTGGAGGAAAACCGTATCAGGTAACATATCACAAAGTTAAAAATTGAACTGGTTTATGGTATTAAAGTTGTTTGGAGAGGGTGACCAAAGATACCACTGATAAGCCCACGCTGGTTACCTAGATAACCATCAAATTTTTAATTTGCATTATTTCCACCCACAAACTTTTGATATTTTATTTATAGATTCTTTTCGGATTAGTAATCGATTTGGAGATTTTTTTAACGCTTTTTTCAGTTATTTCTAAACTTTAACCATCCTTCAATATTTGCATGTAAAATCATTTTTATTTTGAACAATTCAAAAATATCATTTTCGGCTCATGTTTGGTTGAAAATGATATAATACACTAATCTATACAGGGTTCCTAAGATTTTCCTTAGGGATAGGATTTCAATAAATCAAACAGAAATGGCATAGAAAGTTCTGCGCGCACAAAAGAAACAGGTATATTGAGCAATGGTGCCAGTTTTTTATTATCTCCGGAATGCTTTCATGAGAAAACATTGTCGCCACTCTTTCATTGTGAGAATAAATCATAGTTGCAATAATAACCGTTGACAAGATGTCTGTAAATTCCGCTAGATGGCGGCCACACCATGAGATGATCGAGGAAAAACTGGGATTCACAGGCATTGCACTTTTATTTCCTTTCGAGTCGCTTCAGTTTCGCAAATTTTGTGTTTTTAAAATGCCGTATATTCGAGAAGAAAAGATTTTTATTAATAAAAACTACATAAAAAGTGACAGTGCGGACGAGGTCATTGGGCTTTTTGTTTTTGCGTTTCCAGATCGACCGGTTCCTGTGGCTCAAACTGTCTACAACATTTATCATCGTTTTGAAAGGTACGGGTGCATAAATGGTTGTAGAAAGTGTTACCACGACGGCGAAATACCAGAGCATCCCGTTCTTCCACACAGGGTGGAACGAGACGAAATGGTATGCGCTTACGTTGAGGCACATGAACCATGTTCGACGAAACCGATTGCGGAGGCACTGGATATTCCCAACAGTACTTGCCAATGGATCCTAAAAAAATACGGCTACAAGTTGTTTAAGATTGGGAAGTCGCAGGAATTACAACCAGGTGATTATTTTCGCCGGTTAGAATATTGTGAGGTTATGAGGGATAAATGTGACAGGAACGAAAATTTCCCATCAAAAGTTTTGTTTAGTTACGAGAAGACATTTGAACTTCATAGCTCTCACAATCCAAAAAATTGCCGCTATTGGTCCCGCGAAAATAAACATCTGCACGCAAGTGTTAGAACGCAACATCCTCAAAAATTAAACGTTTGGAGCGGTATTGTCGGGGATCACACTATTGGACCCTTTTTCATTGAAGGGAATTTGAATAGCCAAAAATATGTTGATCTTCTCCAACACCAGGTTTTATTACGGTTGAGGGAACTCAGCATAAATTTGGACGAATTGTGGTTTCAGCAAGATGGCTGTTCATCCTACAATTCACGCCAGGCTACAAATTACCTTCGTCAGGTATTTAGTGATAGTATTATTTCCACGTATGGAAACATCCGATGGCCTCCTCGATCACCAGATCTTGCGCCAAATGACTTTTTCCTATGGGGTTGTTGGCACGATAAAATTTTCCAACACCCTCACTTACGGCCTACGACTATACAGGAGTTGAGGGCGAAAATTTTGGAGGCGGGCAACTCTATCACCCCTGAAATGTTGGCTGCTACGCGCCAAGAGTTTTACAATAGATTGGGATATTGTGAGGCTCAAGAAGGGGACAGATTTGAACATCTAATCTAATTAAAAATTAGATGTTTTCAGGTCCAAACCACAGCTTTTTCTTGCTTAAAGGAGGCGGCAGGGTCCATTATTTACGATACTGAGCGATAAACTCGTGAGGTTATTAACATTAGAAAGAAATATCTTCGCTTTTAATTAAATTTCTTTCTATTCTGTTCTACTAGTGACATCTATCCGGAAACGGCCAAACCATGCAGCTAGCACTAGCAGCCAAAGAAATCAATAAACGGCGCTGTTTTTCCTGCAGAGCTTTTTGCTTGCGATATTATTGATTTTAAATAAAGCTGGCCCTACACTACATTTGATATTTTCGAAGTGTTTTATGATATGATCTCTTCTTCTTCAAAACTAGCGGGAGAGTAAAAGCGAAAAATAAGGGGCTGCCAATATTTGTAACAACCAAAAAAGGGTGAAAAGATTTATTTTGCTCTGTTTCTTTACAAAAAACGTTTTTTTTTACGAAAATCTTGAGCTCTGCTACTTTTTTTATTTTTTTCATCAACTTTCTCGAAATTTTCGTCATACCGTAGAAAAAAATTATTTCATTCATGCTCATACTCTACTTTTATTCGAAAAAATTTAGGAACAGAGAAGGGATCAGCTTTATAAAACGGGGATCTTGGTTTCGAGTGAGAAGATAAAGGGCGCCGCAGGCAAAAATTTTTCAATTAAATTAGCCGAACGCAAAAATGTTAGAAAAACAAAGCACGAAATAAAAATGGCGCCGCTTACAATTTTTTTTCAAAAATTACGTAATTTCGGGAACGCAAAGAAATAGGTCGAAAGAGTATAATTTTTAAGAAAAACATATCAATTTTCTCGCCCTCCTCCACTGGGAATAAAAATTACGTAATGGTCATAGGGGGGAGGGGGGTTACAAAACCTTACGTAGGGGGAGGGGGGTTTTCGACAGCGTTTGCATTTGTGTGAAACTAAGAAAATTTGGAATGAAAATAAGTGAAAAGTTTTTTTTTTGGGGGGGGTAGTGGTCTTGAAATCGTTAGGTAATATTAGGGGAGTGGCGTGCCAAACCGTTACAAAACATTACATAGGGAGAAGGTCAAAAATTGGTAAAATCACCGTTACGTAATTTGTGCACGGCCCCACATCTGACTGTTCCTCCTTTTTGATTTCAAATCAAAGTGCAAAACCCGGGTTGGACGTTCGAAGGCGTCAACCCGTCCTACTTGCTTGATAAAGTTTCTACGGAAATATCTCAGTCGATTTCTCCGGCCGGGTATGAACGCTTTATGTTAGGCATTTGCATGTATCTCAGTCCCCAGCCTGTAAACAGTGCGCAAGGACAATGGTTAGAAAATGAAAAGCCGAAAAATATTTTTTTTTACGATATCTTTCATCAGTTTGGTATTAAAGTCGAGCAAAAACAATTTTTATTCCAATCCTAAAGGTATGAAAATGGAAAACATTAGAAAACAACAACCTGGAATGGATTTACTACGTGTAAGATGTAGTGGCAACATCGCCCCATGCCCATCCTTTTCTGCCTAATGTGCTTTTAAGTTTGTCTGCGTCTTATACACGGCTGCTTGGCCCCCTAAGGATTTGCTTAGGAAGGAATATACACTGACCTAGATGGCTCCAAATCGATATAGGTTGTGAGTAAAAACTACATTTAACTAGGTATAGACGGGGAAAATTATGAAATTATTCGCAGATTGACTCAGATCCGAAATGGTATGTACGTCCACTTAAAGTTAATTTTTAGTTTTGATCGGTATTCGTATCCTTATCTCTATCGAGTCGACCAATGAAGCAGGTGCACTTTTAAAATCATGGCGAATGCGTGACAGCTTCAGCTGATTAAATGCACGAAAACCTCGTTAGGTACGATAAGGGAATCGTAACATTACGACCGTCCCTGCATACGAAATGATGTTTTAACGCATTTTATCAGTTGGAGCTGTCCCGCATTTGCCATTAGTTTAAAAGTACACCTGCTTGATAGGTCGACTCGATAGAGATCAGGATACGAATGCCGATAGACCCGAAATTTAACTTTAAGTGTCTATTATCATACTATCAGGTTTCAATATTTGTCTTGGCGTTACTTAACACTTACTCTATCAATTTGATGACCACTGATTAGCCCACGCTGGTTACCCAGAGCGAGACATCGCTTATGTTTCTCTTTTTGCTTTGGTCCTTTGAGTGTTCCTTGTTTGATATCAATCCATAAATTTTCGTTATTTTCACTGACGATCTTTTATGCTTTTCTTATAAGATTCTTTTTAGTTAAGTAACCAAATTCAAGACTTTTTTCACTTATTTCCCTTTTTTTCTAAATTTCTCATATAAAAGTTTATTTAACTTCTTTTTCTCTTTTTGTAAACTTTATCTTATAAAAGTGCATGCCAGGACGGAACCATATCAGGTAACATAACACGAAGTTAAAAATCAAAGCGGATAATAGTTTTAAAGATTTTTTTTTCGCTTTGGTCCTTTGAGTTGAGTGACAGATTTGGAGACTTTTTAAGGCATATTTAGTTCTTTTAACCAAACTACCATGTAGTGATTGCGTGTATATAGTAGTTTTCACAACTGGTGGCTAAAATAATGCTTGTTTTTAAAAGCGTTGATTTAAATAACGAGCGCAGCGAAAAAAACACAAAGTGAATCTCGTTTTCGCAAATAAACATTAAAGTAACACTCGTGGCATATCGGATCATTTTTTTTAACACCTTTATCAAATAAAAAAAAAAACAGGAAAATACTTTTCAAAATCTCGAACGAAGAGCTCTTCACGGAACACACCATCTTTACACTATAAATCAAGGCGGCTGGTAAATGAAATAACAATGGTTTTCATAGCAATGTGCCTTTTTGCTCGGTGACGTTTATTGTTGCGACATTTTAATATTTGACAGTTTGATATTTTGACGATGTTTTTAAATGATTTTTTTGTAAATACTTGGTGAAAACTGGCGGAAATGGCTTAATTTTTAGGCAAGAGTTATTAGATTTTTTCAATGTTACGCTATTTTTCTCTTTAATTTTGGGTAAAAAACCGTGCATCCGCGATAAAAATAGTAGTTTTAAAAACTATTGGCTAAAACAGTGCTTTTTGTAAAAGCGTTGGTTTAAATAACGAGCGGAGCGAGGTATAATAAATGGCATTCTTAGTATAATTTTTCTTAAAATTTTCATTTGAGGTGCATTTATGATTTAGCAATAAATCTATATATACCACCGTAACCCACCCCTTCTTGGCATCTAACCCAATCTGCTTTTTCAAAAATATTTTACAAAAAAAGATCAAAATATTTAAATAATTTTTTGTTTCTTTTTGTCAAAATTTTCGCCTGTGCTTGATCAATGTTAAAAATTGTTAGGGTTAATCTTGAAAATAAATATTCTTGTTTCATAACTAAACACCTATTAAACCTCCCCTCTCCGCTTGAACAAAATAAAAACAAACAAAGTAATATTTTGCACTTAATGCACGACTTTATTCGAAAAAAAATTTCGGAAATTTGACTACAAAAATTTTAACTTTATGTGGGGTCCGTGAAGTTAGCAGCCAATGTGTCGAATTTTATCGCCAAATATTTTTCAATCGTTAGTGCTTCGTTAGTGCTCCTTTACTTTTTGAGATAATTGACTTTTTTTTCAAGGTCAACAGCCGATCGTTGAGATAAAAGGCTTAAACACAAGTCAGTGGTTAGTATTTTGTTAGTGCTTTCATCTGATCTAAGCAGTTTCGTCAGTGCTATTTTGGTTTTCAAGATATTTCAAAATTTAATTTCAGGATCATCAGCGGCACTTTTAGACAGAATCACAAAATGATACTCATTTCAAAGTATTTCGTTAGTGCCCTTTAGTGCTTTAAAAAGCGTTAACTTTACTTTCTTTTTTCAATGTTATCGCGTTTTTAAAAGTCAAGGTCAACCCCGCACATGCGCGTAAAGTTGGCAGCTAGTATGTCGAAGTTTACCACCAAAATTTCACAATGGGTACTGGTCCGTTAGTGCTTTTTAGTTGTCTAAGCAGTTTCGTTAGTGCTTTTCTAGTTTTCCAGATATTCGACTGTTCGGCTGCTAACTTTAAGTAAAAAATGTCGAATATGTGCAAAAACTGAGAAGCACTAACGAAACTGCTTGGACAACTAAAATGCACTAACAAAACGCTACCCATGATAAAAATTTGGTGATGAAACTCTACATATCGGCTGCTAACTTCACGGACTGACCTGGGTAAAAAATCTCGAATATCTGTAAAACTAGAAAAGCACTAACGAAACTGCTGGGACAACTAAAAAGAACTAACGAACCACTACCAATTGTGAATTTTTGGTGATAAACTTCGACATACTGGCTGCCAACTTCATAGGCCAGTGCGGGGGTGACCTTGACTTTAAAAAACGCCATAACTTTTAAAAAAAAGTAAAGTTGACTAATGAGCACTAAAGGCATACTCTAAAATGAGTATCATTTTGTAATTCTGACTAAAAGTGCCGCTGATGACCTTGAAACTAAATTTTAAAATATCTTGAAAACCATAAGAGCACTAACGAAACTACTTAGAGCAGATGAAAGCACTAACAAAATACTAAATACTGACTTGTGTTTAACACTTTTATCTCACTATGCTCCCCTTAAAAAATAATGACTTTCGAAATACTATACAGGCGTAATTTTAGTTTGCACTAAGATAATAAAAAAAATATCGTGTAGCAAAAAAATCGGGACAAAAATTCAGTACATTTGCATGATCTAGTCATAATTAGCTGCCAACTTTACACGCCTGTGCGGGGTTGACCTTGACTTTTAAAAACGCGATAACATTGAAGAAAGAAAGTAAAGTTGACTAATGAGCACTAACGGCATGCTCTGAAATGAGTATCGTTTTGTAATTCTGACTAAAAGTGCCGCTGATGACCTTGAAACTAAATTTTAAAATATCATGAAAACCATAACAGCACTTACGAAACTACTTAGAGCAGATGAAAGCACTAACAAAATACTAACTACTGACTTGTGTTTAACACTTTTATCTCCATGATCGGCTGTTGACCTTGAAAAAAAGAAAGTCAAATATCTCAAAAAGTAAAGGAGCACTAACGTAATTTATTAAAGCACTAAAGAGCACTAACGGAGCACTAATGATTCGATAAATAATTGCCGATAAAATTCGATACATTATCTGCTAACTTCACGAACCCCTTTATGTACACTGGTCACAAAATTGTGTAACAAAATTACATTTTACTGTATATTTTACACACAGAAGTATATATTTTATACACACTGTGTAATTTTTAGTAAAACTACTCAATTTAAAAAAAATTACACATGTATTTTTTTCTGTGTAGGATAGGTAGGTACTCCGTGGATATGCTCCCCTTAAAAAATATTGACTTTCCCAATACTATACCGGTGTAATTTTAGTTTGCAATGAGATAATAAAAAAAAATATCGTGTAGTAAAAAAATCGGGACAAAAATTCAGTACATTTGCATGATCTAGTCATAATTTCTCTGCGTACTTGGTTATTTATTCGTGACCCGCGGGAGAATTTGTGGCGCATGATGCGTTTTTAAAGACCAAATTAACATATCTCGCGGGCGCATCGCTGGGACTTCATATGCGATTTCGGATATAATAGTGCTTAAAATAAAGACAAAGCAAATTTTATAGAAACATTAAATTTTAAACCAACAATGCGGTTAAAATGTTCATTTCTTACGAAATAAAGAAAAATCCATACAAATAATGACAGAAAATTATCTGCTCAATTAATTAAATAAGTCCACTCATAAAGTTAATCTCAATGCCCGCTCTCGTTGTCTGAATACCTTACAATTTTTTCCAAATCAAACTTTAACGAGCAATGATCTTCATTTTGTCACATATTTTATTATAAATTATTTAATAAGATATGGTAAATATCGACAATATACCCAGATGGGACAACAAGAGAAAAACATAGTTTACATAACTTTTTCAAAGCAACAATATTGTTTTTAGTTTACAACTTTACCTAAAATTTACGCATTACAGGGAAGCTTAAAGGTATTATATTATTAATCATAATATTTTCCTTTCCCACCCACTTTTGTTACATCCATATCATGTTATATTTCTAATAAAATTTTTGAAAATTAGTTTCTAAATTTAGCTTTTATTGCAAAGAAATTTACATTAAATCCCTAAAGATTTAAAGTACATTTTAAATCCCTAGGAATTTAAAGTACCAGTTTTTTCCCAGAAACTAGCGATTTGAAATTCCCTCTAAATCCTTAAAGTACGTAAAATAATATTTAGGTGCAGTTCACCACTCTCCGGTCCCCTTTTGCCACCCACTCTCTAGTCTTAATCACTATCTTTTCCCTTCGTCCGTCTTACTCAACCCCTCCTCAATCTCCTTTTCCATCACCCACCTCTTCCCACCTCAACCCCTTTCATTCCACCCTTTTTAAACAAACTTTTATTAGGGAATAAATTTGCAAAACCTTACAAAAACCATGTGTTTTTGCACCCACTGCTTTAAACTGTGCGTTATCTGTCAGTCAGGCAGGTCGCGATTCTTCAAAAGCCGTCTTTTTTTTGGGATTCCTTAAAATTTAGTTTCTTAATACTGTTCTAGTAATTAAAAAAAAAATATCAATTTTAATTTTTCTAGATGGTTTCAATGAAAAACCCCTTTTTTATATTTAAAAATGTATTTTGTTAAGCTTATTTTTCTGTGTAGACAAACCTTTAAAACTTTTAACATACAAAACCATAGATAGCCATGGATTATGTCGCTGACACTTTTCAGAAAACATACACAAATTCTGTCTTTCCTTTTACATGGTGAAAATTTTCGACACTTTTTGCCGTCTATTGGCACGCGTATTAGCAATTTAGCTCCGCCGAAATCTAGTTCTGCAGAATATCTTTAAACTATAAAATTTACAAAATTTTATTTAAAAAAATGACACAGTTTCTCTGACAACGTGAGGATAAATGTTAGGGACGCTGTGTTTTTATTTTAAATGAGGTAAGAAGTAAAAAATCGCCACTTTCCAGAATTCTGATGGGTGAGATTTTGTGTCGTTTTTGAAGAATCGCGAACGCATTGTCAGATTATTATTAAGTACTGCTCATTCCAAATTTTTCAGACAAATTCCAATATGATGAATGACATTTAAACAACCAAATGAAAATGTCATTCTCGAAAGTGTTTCGATTGAATTTAGAATGGAGTGTGGATAGCTACATTATACGTAATTACCAGCAACATTCTTTCAATGAAAAGTAATTGTTTTTTAGGTTTTTGCCCAACAAGTGCGGAAAGTGGTACTTTACCGCACTCGATGGGCGTCGGCAGGAGCGGTGAAGACACTTTACGCATTTGATAGCTGCAAGATTTTACCTGCCGGGTTTGTTAACGAAATGTTCCCAAATGGTGCTACCTCTTGTTATTTCCTAAACTAAATGAGTTTTACCCACACTTTTGGTGTCTTTTGATTTTTTATAATTAAGTAGATATTAGAGCTCAAATTCCAGATTTTTAACCACTTTTTTACTATCTAAAACCTACCTTCCGTGAATGTTACCTTCTCTAAGTTGGTCTATATTTTTTCATATATCTGAGGTAGTAAAAGCATACTAAGAATATCCGTTTACCGAGGAAATTAAACAAATCCGAAGCAAATAGACCAAATATAATAATTTTTGCAAAGATTGATGGAATCCTCCGTGCAGCCGGTTTTCTTTAGATTTTATGAAACAGATGTCGACTTGATCATTTTAAATCAGGGAAACCTCTGTTTCAGACAACAAAAATAATTGTTGATCATTCCAAAGTTGAAGTTCATTAATTTGCCATTTATATTTAGAAACTTATCCAACTTGAAGGATAATAGATATCTAGGTAAGTAGATTTTTTATATAAATGTTTTACGTACGTGCAAATGTGGTATTAGAAAAGGTGTAAAAAAATACAATAAATTATTTTAAATTTGTAAAGGAATGTTAAAAAAAAACGTACGAAATTCCAACCTTCGTGAAGCTATCTCCGTGAATAAATAATTATGGAGTTTAGAAAAATATTATATTTTTATATCTATCAAGCCTTTTTACAGCAAAAAAGGAGAAAAAGAAAAATAAAATCGATCGTGAAAAACAAAAAGAAAGGCAAAAAACTTGCACTACATTAAATCCGAATTTAAATTTATTTTTTATATTTTCTTCTAGCTTTAAACTTACTAGATTTTCTATAAACAGTTTTTAGTTATTTCATTATCATTATAAAACATTTTCTTCCAATAAAACTCGTACTTATAATATTAAGTAAGCTTTATTTTTTAACAGGAACCACTAATATTTAAAGAGTCTATTATTTCCTAAAATGCTTGTATTGGCTCACTGGCGTCCGGTGGCTTTTTAAAAATCCCATTGTAGACCAACAGTGAAAAAGCCAAAAAAAAATGTTTTTATTTTGAAGCCATCTCAATTCAGTCCTATATGCCTCAAAAATTCTCAAAAATTAATTATAATTACCTATATACCATATATAGTCACTTTACAGTACGTGAGTTGTTAAAGTAACGGTAAAACTGCGTTGCTTTTCTCAACGGTATTATTATTCTTAGCATAATGAAGATATCATCTTAGGGCCATCGTGCAGGTCTGCACTAGAATGGCAGATAAAACCTTGATCGAAAATGAGAGATAAATATGAAATTTTAAAAATGGTTTATCCTAGCAGTAGAGATTCAAAAGTTGGGTTTGATTAAAATTCAAATAACCCACGAGCCAAAAATGGATGCTGATATTATAAAAAAAAATAGTTTGGGAGTTCTAATAGATTTTACGCACTTTAGGGAATTAATAGATTTATTTATTTCTAGGGACTTGTTGTTTTTTCTTCCAAAGAAAGGTAAAGAGCTTGGAAAATTGGGAAAAATGAAGCGGATGGACAAATGGAGTGTTGTGAAAAATGGATTGAATGAAAATATTGAGAAACTGAAAAAATAAAAAAATTAAATATTGCGAAAAAAATGAGAAAAGTGGAGCGGCTGTGAAATATGGCAAAATGGAGAGAATGCAAAAATGGAGCGGCTGGAAAAATGGATAGGAAAAACTGGACCAGCAGTAGGACACTTATAGCGGCTGTATTATGTTTTAGAGCTATTTCTTTGTAAATAGAGTACCGTTAAGTGGCATTTAATATTTTTTTTCCTTAATTTGGTTTTTTCCTATCCTAAATTAAATAAATTAGTACATAAACCATCTGACTAAAGTGTCTTTTTTATCCGTAGACAAATTTTAGCCTTCATTTTACTCAGGCTACAAACTTTTCGCCTCAGAATAAAAAGTACCACTTTATTGCCTAGGTTTGGGTGAAGTGATGGGACAAATATTTTCTTTTGGTAATAAAACAGGACGCCGAGATGGTCCTGAATTAAATAAAAAATTTAAATTTGAGGGGCACCTATTTTGGATGTACTAGTTCGAGCCGAACCAGCATTTTAAGTTACTGTTACCGTAAACTAGGAAAAATATAGTTCTTTTTATTCTTAAATATTCCTAGAAACTACACTTATCTAAAAGTAGAATAAGGCACGTAACTATTAAGTCATGAAAAAACCCTATGGTATTCAAACTCTACAGTAATATTTTAAAGTAATAATTCCTACAAAAGTACTGAAATAAAAACTTGTAGGTTACTTTACTTTATGACTTAATTATAACTAGAAAGTAATCAGTAAATTAGTAAAATTTAAGTTATGTTCTGTTAAGGATTTAATACATTTTTATAGTTCACACTGACTGACCTAAGGTTAGTAGTTTAAATTACCTATTAATTATTTCTACCTGATAGGTACTTAAGTTTATTTTAATTATTACCCTCTGGGACAAAATATAAAGGAATCTGCTCTATATGCATGTTTAACTACTAAAACGTTTTTTTAATTAAAGCTCTTCCGAGTAGGGCCGCCATTATCAATATTTTCCACAATTCTTTAATATAATTCCTTTATTTTTCGTACGAAGAAGAGCCAAAATGGTGCGTGCAGTGCGGGGTACCTTGAAGAGAAGGATCGACGTATTTTTGCCTTCATATGAATATGTTTTTTTTTAAATTTTTATGCGAAGTTATTTGAAATATACTGAAAATTAAAAAACAACCGCTGAAAATTATATGTCTTTTTAAAATTAAGTTTTCTATTTAAAACGTTACCTACTCCAGATATTTTAAAAATTATTAAGACGTCAGTTTTTTGTTTTTTAAGGTAGTAGTAGTAGTAGTAGAGAAGAGGCGGTGCGAAGCCTGGCAAGTAGGCCTCCCTGGGCCCTTTCTGCCTTACTCCGAGCCTGCCCCTAATCCGCCACCTCCACCACTGGTCTAAAAGTCTGCTCATCTGGTTTTACTGTTCTTTTTGTAAAGTCCAGTATTTTATCCCATTTGAGCGTGTGCAGGTCCTCCTCATCCAGGGTCGGGGAACCGAATACCTGGTATCTCGTCCTCTGGTATGCCTCGCAGTTCGCTATAACATATCGAGATGTCTCTTCTGCCCGCCTGCAAGCCCGGCAAGTCGAGTCATTTTCCACCGCGATCCGGGTCATGTGCTTCCTTAGTCGGTTGTGACCTGTTATGATTCCTGTCAGCAGACCAGCGTCCCTTCATGATCTCCCTAGAAGCCATTTTTGTCTGGCTACATCCGGGTCCTTCACGAAGTCCCTGGTCTGTCTGCATCCTGTTCCTCCTCTCCAATTGCCCCATTTATTGAGTCGACTTTGCAATTGCCTCTTGGTTGTTCCTAGGAGTGGTTCCGGCCCTACATACTGGGTACTTGCCCCGATACTGGCGAGCTTGTCGGCCTTCTCGTTCCTCGGCACCTCCATATGTCCCGGTACCCACATAAGTGTCACTTGTTTGCCCTCTCCCAAGGATTCTAGTGCATCCGCACATTCCTCCACCAAGGTGTTGTTGCTCTTGGGCGACCTTAGTGCCTTTAGAGCCGATTGGCTGTCGAAGCATATACAAACATGCTCCTCCGTACCGTTCTTTATTTCCTTCATGGTTGCAGCCATTATTATGGCATACACCTCTGCCTGAAAGACCGTGGCTTGCTCTCCGAGCGGGTAGCTCTTTTGAACCTCCTGGTCTTTTACGTAAACCCTTGATCCTGTGGCTTGCTTCTCCGACAGTTTGGACCTGTCGGTGTAGCAAATCACGGCGTTCTCCTCGAACTGTTCGCGGAGGTTTTCACTCTGCCATAGTTCCCTGTCTGGGATGACTACTTTGTACCTCTTGTTAAATCTCCAGGGGTTTTTTGGTCTTTCTGTTTTGATTGCTGCCATTGGAATTTTTCTCTCGGTGATTTGGGCAATCCTAAGATGCCCCGCAGCTTTTCCTCTTCCTCTCTATTGACCTGTATCTCTCAGCCGGAGGTGGCTCGCCATCGCTTCTTTTCTGATCCAGATCGGAAGCGGCGGCAGTCCCAGAATAGTTTCGGTGTATAGGTGCCGTCCTCATAGCGCCGGTTAGCCCTCTGCATAGGGTTCCTTGTAGGCTCCTAAGCTTGAGGGTAGTAGTGACCTTCCCCACTGCTGGTCTTCGTACTGCAGTTTTTTTTAAGGTAGATTTTAGATGATTGTGTAGAGATTTGCGAATCGTTGTATAGGTGACAAACTATTTTAAAATTGTTAAGATCTTTCCGACGACTAAGCACTTCAATTTTTCTTTTTCTATGTTATTATTATCTGGTAGCTGCTTTTGACTGTTTGGGTTTGGCTTTTTAGGGATTCGCCTAATTTAAATGTATCTTTTTTGCATATCTTTTTTTGGTGGTCCTGCTCGGCAAAAGTTTTTCGCGGTAAATTCTTGCACGCGAGAGGCCGGAAAAGTAACCTGTGATTTAACCTATGTTGGGAATTTGGAACCTTTGGTTGCACTAAAACAAAATTATGATTGTTTTCCACAAACCAAAACTACACTTTTTTGCACTCAACGCGCGTTTCGCTAACAACGTTAGCATCATCAGGAGACGATAAACAATGAACTAAATTAATCTACGCTCTATCTTATATACAATCCTTTAGTGGGCGGAGATAAGACTAATAAATTGTGATTGATCACGATTTTTAATCCTACCTCCCCTCAACCAAAGAATAAAGTGTACTAAACGGGATAGGTCCTCTATCTTTATTTAAACTATTTCTGGATTTAATGATTTCCATGCTTTCATATGCATTCAAAAGTCTTTTGTTTGGTACACTTTTTAGAAGTTTTAGGTTATCTAATGTGAATCTATGATTGTTTTCAAAAGCATGCTCGGCCACACTTGACTTTTCTGTTCTTCCGTATTTTAAGTGTGCTAAGTGTTCTTTAAAACGTGTTTGAATAGAGCGTCTCGTTTGGCCAACATATTTTTTATCACAATCCATGCAACTAATTTCGTAAATTCCACTTTTTTCTAGAACTGTAGTTTTATCCTTGGGATTTCCTAGTAAGCTTCTTATTGTGTTACCGGATTGATATACTAATTTAAGACCGGTGTTATTAAATACTTTCTGTAATCCTTTCGTATAATTAGGATTATACGGAATTGATACAAATTTTGAGTCGCAGGTATCTTTTTGTCTGAAAAAGGTAGAATTCCGAAAGGTCTTTTGAAAAGAATGTCTATTTATCAGCTTATTTATTAAGCCTTCGTCGTAACCGTTTTCGCCAGCTATATTCTTAATCCTATTCTTTTCTGCTTCAAATCTTTCTTTGTTTAAGGGGAAATTTACTAATCTATATGTTAAAAAGTGCAAACTTGCAAGCTTATGTTGTAAGCAATGAAAAGAGTCATTTGGAATATACCTGTTGGTGGCCGTGCCTTTTCTGTATAGGTCAAAGTCCAATTTATTTTTATTTCTTATAACTAATAGTACTATTAAATTTACTTATGAAACAGAGAACAACGGTACACTGCCATTTCTAGACACTTTAGTTATAAGAAATAAAAATAAATTGGACTTTGACCTATACAGAAAAGGCACGGCCACCAACAGGTATATTCCAAATGACTCTTTTCATTGCTTACAACATAAGCTTGCAAGTTTGCACTTTTTAACATATAGATTAGTAAATTTCCCCTTAAACAAAGAAAGATTTGAAGCAGAAAAGAATAGGATTAAGAATATAGCTGGCGAAAACGGTTACGACGAAGGCTTAATAAATAAGCTGATAAATAGACATTCTTTTCAAAAGACCTTTCGGAATTCTACCTTTTTCAGACAAAAAGATACCTGCGACTCAAAATTTGTATCAATTCCGTATAATCCTAATTATACGAATTTAATAGTACTATTAAATTTACTTATGAAACAGAGAACAACGGTACACTGCCATTTCTAGACACTTTAGTTATAAGAAATAAAAATAAATTGGACTTTGACCTATACAGAAAAGGCACGGCCACCAACAGGTATATTCCAAATGACTCTTTTCATTGCTTACAACATAAGCTTGCAAGTTTGCACTTTTTAACATATAGATTAGTAAATTTCCCCTTAAACAAAGAAAGATTTGAAGCAGAAAAGAATAGGATTAAGAATATAGCTGGCGAAAACGGTTACGACGAAGGCTTAATAAATAAGCTGATAAATAGACATTCTTTTCAAAAGACCTTTCGGAATTCTACCTTTTTCCTTCAATAGTACTATTAAATTTACTTATGAAACAGAGAACAACGGTACACTGCCATTTCTAGACACTTTAGTTATAAGAAATAAAAATAAATTGGACTTTGACCTATACAGAAAAGGCACGGCCACCAACAGGTATATTCCAAATGACTCTTTTCATTGCTTACAACATAAGCTTGCAAGTTTGCACTTTTTAACATATAGATTAGTAAATTTCCCCTTAAACAAAGAAAGATTTGAAGCAGAAAAGAATAGGATTAAGAATATAGCTGGCGAAAACGGTTACGACGAAGGCTTAATAAATAAGCTGATAAATAGACATTCTTTTCAAAAGACCTTTCGGAATTCTACCTTTTTCAGACAAAAAGATACCTGCGACTCAAAATTTGTATCAATTCCGTATAATCCTAATTATACGAAAGGATTACAGAAAGTATTTAATAACACCGGTCTTAAATTAGTATATCAATCCGGTAACACAATAAGAAGCTTACTAGGAAATCCCAAGGATAAAACTACAGTTCTAGAAAAAAGTGGAATTTACGAAATTAGTTGCATGGATTGTGATAAAAAATATGTTGGCCAAACGAGACGCTCTATTCAAACACGTTTTAAAGAACACTTAGCACACTTAAAATACGGAAGAACAGAAAAGTCAAGTGTGGCCGAGCATGCTTTTGAAAACAATCATAGATTCACATTAGATAACCTAAAACTTCTAAAAAGTGTACCAAACAAAAGACTTTTGAATGCATATGAAAGCATGGAAATCATTAAATCCAGAAATAGTTTAAATAAAGATAGAGGACCTATCCCGTTTAGTACACTTTATTCTTTGGTTGAGGGGAGGTAGGATTAAAAATCGTGATCAATCACAATTTATTAGTCTTATCTCCGCCCACTAAAGGATTGTATATAAGATAGAGCGTAGATTAATTTAGTTCATTGTTTATCGTCTCCTGATGATGCTAACGTTGTTAGCGAAACGCGCGTCGAGTGCAAAAAAGTGTAGTTTTGGTTTGTGGAAAACAATCATAATTTTGTTTTTTTGTGATTTAACCTATTTTACTAAATTTTTATGTAAGTTAAATCAATTACTCCCCTCCCTTTCTGCATTTCTCCAGGTAAAGTATTACTGCGTCCGTTGCCATTTGATTCTGAAAAATAATAAAAAAAATAATACTTCCAAATATTTGTCACCTAATTTAAGCGGTTTATACAATTTTCACAATAAAAGGAGATGGTTAAAATTAAAATTTGGCAAAACTGGTGTTTGTTTACTGAGATTTAAAAGACTTTTTTAGTTAAGAGGGTAGGGTTTTCGTCCAAATTTCAGCGAGCTCAACGTCAGTTAAGTTTGCTTTGGCATCTTTTAGTTATTCTTCGATAAAAATATAGGAATTGAAAAATTCTATTTTTGTTTCGCATTAGTGTGAAAAAATGTGTGTATGGATATTTTTTTCCATATAGACCGTTGCAAATTTACGAATAAAAAGTGATACAAAAATCTGAGTATCCAATTAACAGAGCATTGTTAGTAAAAAAATATAATAAGTCCAAAATTCCAACAAACGACATGTGTCCCATAGTCCTAACCCCTTATTCCTAGTTAGTAAATACCGCCCTTAAAGTTTGATAAGTCTGTTTGATTATAAAATCAGTTAGAAATCGCTGCTTTTATAAGTTCATAATAGTTATTTATGTATCTAGGTCTTAAAGACAGCGTTTAACGCCCGCGGCGTAAAAATAAAGACCCGATCCGGTAGGCGAGGGTTTTTACATACTGAGGTCGTTAAACGCAATTTAAGAACGAAATACGTACAACGTTTTATGGGCAACCGTGTTTTTTAGGAGAAAAAAGACTTCATAGATTATTCACTTTTTAATCAAGCAATCTGACAAAAACATCAAATAATGCTTTCGGCTACACGTATCAACCAAATAAACAAACTGAGCGTCACTTGGGAAGTTTCTTCCAAATTTTCATACAGAGGGCATTGTTTTCGCGATATTGAGTTCACCAAGCCTCCCCAGGAAATTTCTGGATACCGCCGAAGAGAGGCAAAGAAGTATCTTTTGCCCGCGAAATCCAGAAAACTTTATGAAAAGGTATATATGGAATATTTTTTGCGGTGTTTAGAGGGAAACCCACAAATAAGACGAATTTACAAAAACCGAAACACAATTGAACAAAAAATAAAACTTTCGAAACGAAATAGGAACGAAGCTAAAACACCCAGAAAATAATGAATGCAAATATAATTTTATAGAACTTTAATATACTCGATCCTTAAAAGACACGAATATAATTTAACCGATTATAATTTTCCCGAACCTTAAAATATCAGAATTACAAAAGTATCGAAAATAATGGGGTTTTCCCACATTTTTGGGAAGCAACGGAATTTGGTACCTTAGAGTGAGTTATCCAAAACGCATTTATTATTTCTTCTGAAAAACTCTTGGTTTTGTAGAAAATTTTTTTTAAAGTTGGACTTCTACAAAAACGCTCACAAAAATTTTTTAGCCAACTAACTTTACGAGAAAAGTAGCGAGTGGTGACCTTTTTCTCAGCCTCTTCCTAACTTCAGTTTAATGCTTAGCTGTCACTAGATGTCATTTCTGTTTAGTAAACAACCTGTTAAAGGTTGTATTTTTTTTTCTCGAGCTTTTTCTGCATCAAAATGAAAAAGTGCGTTTGCCGCGGATGTGAAAATAAATAAATGTGAGAATTCCCCTGGAAATTTAAGATATTTTTGCCATTCCCTTTGGGACCAAGAAGAAAATTGTGGCTCTAGAGGCACTAAAGCTGAAAAAATTATCCACGGCTGGGCGCAATAGTGTGTGAAGATTACATCGCCACTCAAAGTAAAAATTTTTCTTTAAAAAAAAAGATTTCATGATCATGTAAAAAAATATAGGTTTACCTTTGATGGTTCTCGCGTAAAATAACCCCCGTACAATCTGTTAAGACAAGTAAAATTTAGTTCACTTCTTGTTTAACCCATTATTCTTACGGCAATAAAGTTTTTAAATAAAAAAGTAAATAAAAAAGAGTTTTACCAACCACCACTGGTTTCAGACATCCACCAGTATACCCTTCAACTATAACGAATCGATAACAAAAACAAAGAACTTTACAAAATACACCGGAGTACTGAGACTTGAGGACTTGGAGAATAAACGCAAACATGTGTTTCACCCTTGTTGGGGATCATCGGTACGTCATAAGGTTTTATAGACAAATAATACGAACGATCAAATCAACAAGTCATGAACAAATGCTCGGCAAAACATTATAGATAACAGAATGAGAACTGATGGCTACTATGGATAGTGGGAATTTGTTTGAAACCAGTCAGTGGTAGAACTAGTGGAGAAGGCCAAAAATCCAATAGTTTTCTGTTGGTAAAACTCTTTTTTTTATTTATATTTAACTCCACTATACACATTGGGAATTTATATCTCATTCTGTAATAAGACTTTTGTCGATTTGCTTAAAAACTGGAAAGAAAAGATTTATTTAAAATTGACCAAGCCAAACTTCCCATTTATGACATAGAAAAGTCTGATAAGGTCAGTCCTCCCCACCTTTATGGGAATCTAGGGACATATAAAACTTCTGTAAAACTTTTTTCTAGCTCCAGTGATGGGAGTGAAAAAATATGGTAAATCACTTTAAGTTATTTTTTTCTAATATTTTTTCTTCAAGCTTAGTGGAATTTTTTTAAACTTATATTTAAATTTATTGCCTCAGGGTTAAATTTTTTGAAGTTAAAGAAGTTCATACCAAGTAATTAAGAGAGATGCATTGATTAGCAAGAGTCAATGTTTCTTCCCAAATTTTTCTTAAACCAAAAACTTCTAGGTTAGTTTACCTGCCAAGGACTGGGTTGGGGTCGAATCTCGTCTTAATTTTAGATGTTGGGAAAATCAAGTTACTAATGCATCGCAGACGAATATTTGTGAAAAATGATATTAAAAATGACATTATTTTCACATTTTTTAATGCCATTATAAAGCCAGAGGCAAAATTTTTGAAAGAACCCCTGCACAAAAACTTGTAAAACGTAACCATATTTTAATGTATTGAAAGTATTGTACAAAAGGTCAAAATAGTGAAATTCTATGAGGATCGCATATGATAGGAGATATGAGCCGTCAAATAACAGATGTCTGGCAAACACCCAAGAAGACTTCTCATAACATTCAACCAAAAAAAATCTTGGGTGGAAAAACGAAATTCAAAATTGGATGCGTTTTTTTTAACTTTTGTTTTTTATTTCTCTTTTGTTTTAATTGCCTTAGGAGCATATTCCTATTGGCAATATTAACACGCCATTGCCAGGACAAACCCGTATCAGATGACTTATAATAAAGTACAAGTGCGGAATGATGCCTATTTGTGAGTGATTCAAAATGATGTTTGGGGAGGGCGACTAGTGGTTTTATACTGTCTGAAATTGTTTCAATCTTTTTTTAGAAGCATGTTCTGTAAATAAGATTCATTTTGGGACCTTCAGTGGAAAAAAATTGTCATTTTTAATATTACAAAAGTTTCATATAATTTTTATTTTTAATAAGTGAAGTGAAATAAGATCATTGCCTGTTCTTTTGTTTTGTAAGAAATAAATATACCTACTGTCGAACGTTTACCATGGTTTATGTATCCTAAAACTCAAGCTTTTAAAGGCAGACAAAAAAATATCAAGACTAAAGTTAAATAGTTTTATTAAATAATATGGTCAAAAATACGTACTATTTAAAAAAAAGGAGTGTTGATACATAAGAAAATAGCAAATTATATAAAACAAAATAATAAATGTACTATTTTATTTATACAATTTTTTATTATTCTAAATATACAAAACTTTAATTTTATATCTGAAGGAATCCAGAGAGGTGGAAAAAAATATCCCTATTATTAGCAGAGCTACACATTCTTCGTATAGGTCTATTAAGGTTGTAATTTGTATTATAATATTCTAAGTTAAAAATATTCCTATTTCTTATACTCCTCTGCGGAACCCTTAAGCCAATTCTATGTATTAATTGAGGAGAATCAATCATTGCATTTAAAATCTTGAAAAGAAAAGCTAGATCAAGCATTACTCGACGGTATTCAAGAGTTGTGACCTTTAGTAATTTTAAAATATCACAATAAACTATTTCCCCAGATGGAATTTTAAGTTTAAAAGCTACAAAACGTAAGAATTTCTTCAGTACCCTTTCCAGATTTTCTACATGACATTTATAGAATGGGGACCATATGAAACTACAATATTCTAATATTGATCTAACAAGAGAACAATAAACGTTTTTAAAACAAATTATATTGTTAAATTCAGATAGGGTCCTTTTTAAGAAACCTAGTAGTTTAAAAGCTTTGTTACAGATAAAGTTATAGTGATTTTTAAAGCTTAAGGTTGGGTCAAATAATACCCTTAACTCTTTAAATTTTGTGAAAAAGTGTTGAGATCATTCTGCACTCTTTCACAATCCCTAAAATCTTTAACAATTCTAAAAATCTTTTAATCGTCTGCATATAGAAGGATCACATAAAACAAATGAAAAGAATTGTAGACATAGGTCCCCCTTGTGGTATTCCGGACTTCACTAATATCTCTTCAGAGAGACAATTTTTTATCCTAACAGCCTGCCTTTGGTTCTTATTATGTCAAGATTTATACAGGGAATCAAAATAATGTATTAACATCAATCAATCAAGATTTTTTTTCTTTCAAAATCTTTGTCAAAAGACCTTTTTAGCAATACCAAAAACCTATAATTTATTTGGCGGTACCTTAAGGCGCATTTACACAGACAAACTTTCTTTTGATGTTGAAATGCCGACAAACATTTACACGAACCTCTTGAGCAAAATGTTCAAAGAAATGTTCGAGCAAAATCGCGTACAAAAAAACACACGTAAATTTTGAAGAGAATGTTGAGCAAAATTTGTTTGAAGAAATGTTGGTAATAAAAATTTCTTACAAATTTAAATTTTATAGTTTTATGGGAATTCATTGAACTTAACTGAAAATAGAAAGACTAAGTTTTAAAACAAGGTATTGGTAGTGCTTTCCGACGGAAAAACGATTTTCTGTCGAAATTCACGTTTTACCTCATAAGCAACTTCGATTGATCCGATTTTTATAGGGGATATGCCAGTATACTTGTAACTTTTTTGGGGTTGTAAAAAAAACGAGAATCAAAAAAAATAAAAATTGGCACTTATTTATTGCTGTTGCTGGGTTAGGAAAATATAAAAACCGTAGACTAGTGAGAGGAAGTTTTGGTCAAATGAACATTGGCACACAAAATTACAACAGTGTTTGACAGCGCTGCGTTTCGACTGTCTAAACCTCCCTATCCTTCCCCCCAGGGAACAACTAACTACTCTCCAGAACAGTTCTCTAAAAATATCCACCTGCATTTTAAAAAGTAATTACTTCGAAGACATTTCCGTTTTCTTTTTATAATGAAAGAAAACCAAAAAAGTTAAAGAAAAGAATTACATGTTATTACCTCCATCATTAACTATTTTAACATTGCATATGACAAAACTGATAGCCAATAATAATGTTTCGCTTGCCGTCGCCTTTTTTTCACAAAAGTTTAAAATAAAAGTTGGTGTTCCATTTTTTTAAAGAATTGAGATCACTGATCAATGATGTAAAATTTTATTTATTCTCATCTTTAAAAATATTTTTCCAAAATAGATAGCAATAACTTGCTCAAAAATTTACCCGAACGAAATGTTCAAAGAAAAGCTCACAAAAATGTTCGCGCAAAAAATTTCAGATCTTTTGCACGAGCTTTTATTTGAGCATGTTCGTCTGTGTAATTGCGCCTTTACATTGAGGTTTTATCTCTAACAGTTTTTTTTTAAGTTTTTGATGGTCCTATCATAAGACTCCTCTGTAAAAAATTGTGCTCCACCAATTTGTATAAAATTTTAGTATGTTATTGTCGTAGTCAAAATACACAATACAGAAATCATAATAAAAATTTCATAAAAGTGTTTTATACCACTTATTTTAAGTCTTTAGTAGTTATGCTCATTGATTTTCTAGCAATCTGAATACTTGAGTCATCAAACTATAAAGCATGTATAGCAGGATTTAAATTTTAATCACGATTTTTGACTTACCCTCTACATTATAAATGGTTTACATGAAATAGAAAATTTTATTTAAATTGGCAAAAAACAATGTTTCACATAGAACACTGCAAGATTTGATAAAAAACGGTACTTCACTTTGAGGTAATTTGTGATCAATCACTTTGAAGTTTCTACAGAGATAAAAAAATTCAGGCTGACAACATTTTTTGGAATTTATCATATATTTTTGTGATTTTAACAAAAAAAAAATCCATGTTTTATTAATAATTTCCGCGTTTTATTAAACAACTCAATGTTTTGCATTAGTTTAGGTAGTAACTATATTTTTGGTATTACTGTAAGTATGCACGTTTTGAGATATCTAAATTTTTTGTGGCACTTTAAGATTAAATTTTTGTTTTATGACCAGATATTTAAGTAACGAATGAGACTTTAAAAAAAAATATAAACATTAAAAAACCAAAAAAAAAACACAGAAATTAATTAAACAAACACGGATTTTTTAAGTACTTTAGCAGACACATATATCGCCCAAAGAACCTTTTCTTGAATCTATAGCTAGCACCACCATTAAAAACTCATCGCTTGATGCCAAAGATATTTTGTAAAAAATTTTATAAAAATCGGTTTAGCAGCTCTCCACTAATGTAACAAAAAGGCACCACACCAAAAAATGGGTATTGGCTTCTCAGGTACAAGCCTGATTTTTAAATTTTAATTTTTTGAATTTCATTCAAGACTTCATCTTTAACTTTTTCCCCCTCTCCACTGCGTCAGTGCCCAGGTGTTTAGAAGCGCCAAAAATAGCCTCAGTTAACGTTATTCTGCCAAATCGCAAGCTGTGCCATAATGGAGAATTGGCTTGAAGTCGGGTATCCGTTTCAGCTTCGACACACAAGGAATCGCTCATATTTGACCGCATGTAATTAATGAACCTGTCAACATTCCATTGGTCCATTTTCTCTGCAGTTTTAAACTTGAACCAGTGCTGGTATACATCGATACAGGTGTACTTGTCTTCAGATCGCAAAAGGGTATATTGTTATCTGCGCAGATTTGCATCAATTGAGACACATAATTATCACTTTTTGGTCCGAGGGCTGGCACGTTTTCGTTTAAAAGTGACTGCAAATCCATTTTGGCATTTCCAACATCAGCCAAATCAGATTTCTGCCAATATGATGTTGTAGAGGTGCAGGCTGGTTCTTCACTTCTTCTTTTTGCAGCCCCCTGTAAGTATCAAAAAAGAAAAGTTAAAAACAGTTAACAATTTTCTAATACCAGGTTAAAAGGAGACACATTCTGCTTGCGTCTTTTTTTATCTTGTGAAAACTAAATTTGAATTGTGTGCTCCTAGCTTAACAGAAAGTGGTACAAAAAATACATCATAGTTAGAAAATACCAGAAAAATATATTTTTTTTAAATGATACCAGCAGGCACGTATAAATTTTATTTTTCTTCAATATCTCAAAAATTACTGATCTGCTAATTTTTGTTGAAAATATAATTATTTCTTTTAATGTGAAAACTGTGTGTATCTGATACGGTTTGTGAGTTATGATTTTCAACCCCCTTTCTTACCCTCTTTACAACTCTCACCCAAAAATCAGCTCATTCTTTGATTCCAAAGAATTTTGGTGACAAATTTCATCAAAATCGGTTAACTTTAGTGGCTTTTCAGTCATTGTTGTCCAGACAGACAGGCGGGCACCAATTAAGAAATTTTGTATTTAGGTCTTTCATGTTTATTTGAGTTATTTTGGCATAAATAAAGTGTTTTTTTTTCGTTCGTATTTTTGTTTTTGAAGTTAGGAATGCCCCACACCATAGAAATGTGAAATGACGCGGAAATTTGATAATTAAACAAGTCTCGGAGATGGTTTGGGGATACAACCTTTTAATGTCTAAAAAAATGATTCCAATGTTCATAGCTCCTCATTTTGTCCTAACAAACGTAACTTTTTTTGTTGGTATACTCTATAAACTCTCTATGAATAAAGGTCTACTTTTAAAAAATTTAAAGCTGTTTTACTTGGATTTGCCCCACCCAGATATGTACAAAAAAGAGCAGCGCCTAATATTCTGTAAGTTTGGATACCTTAAAGATATAATTTTCCTACCAGGTGTAATTGCAAAACAGTGGCAGCTGCTATTCTGTAAGTTATAATTTTACCTTTTTTTCTCAAAAAATGTAAATAATAACAATTATTAAGTAATTTTAAGAAGACTTTAAAAAAAGATTAACCAAACTACCTGCAAAAGCAGAACAATCTTTGCACTCAGAATGCAGCACTTTTTCCTCCTTCTCATTAACAAAAATTTCCACAGTATAAAGAGTATTTCTTACTCTGTGCTCCGGAGTTATTTTCGCTTTGACTGTGCAAACATCTCCTTCTCTCTTAACTTGGACATGGCCCACAGCATTGTCACCATAGACCTCCTTCGTAACTCTAAAATAAACAATAACACTTAAGCCTTCAATCATCTCACTTTTAACACCAAATCAACCAGACCATGTATATTTTTAAGGTACAAACAAAGTAAAAATAATTTAATATACACGTAGAATTGCAACTCTCATATGACACGAGAATAACTGATAGATAGTCAAAACTTCCTATGTCCAGTTTACATACCATGAGTCCTCTAGGTATGGCAAAAGTTTAGTTTGTAATGCACTGAATGGCATGTGACACTTCATTAGCTGTTAATTTTTCATGCTATGATATTTTTCATAACATGAATTAAATTTGGAACTTCTTTGAGATTAAAAATATAAGACAAAAAAATACACTTTTTTTTATAATTCTACAAATTTTGAGACAAATCTTTCTTAGTTATATACCTCAAAATAGTTTTCCCAGATTTTACAGCTGTGGTTAATTATTTCTGATAAAGCTTTTCTAACATTTTGTTTTAAATTTTATAGCAAAATACAAATGACTTTTTTATTATCTTCATATTTTGCAGCTTTTTACTGTTACAAAAAAATCCAGGATGTTTAAAATATAGCAACTGTAATAAATTACTTATTTATTGTCATTTGTATTTTGCTTTTAATAAGTTGTTCAAAACCTTGGTCAAAACTAGTAAGAAATCCTTCCTTCCTTCCTTAAGAGTCCAATATTTCCTTGATTATCTGAAAAACTACAAATCTGATATAGTTTTTGTTGGAACTGTAATTATCCATCTAAATATTAAAACCGTGTATTGCTAGCTGCTATTAATATATTTTTATTTTCCTTGACTATTTCAAGAACTACAGATCTGACTTCAACGTAAATGTAATTGCTAGCTGCTACCACCCTCTTCACAACAAATTAATTGACTATTATATAATGTTTTGTTTTAAAAGTCATTTTAACTAAATGTTTGGGATTTTCTTTAAAAGATACTTCAATCATTTAATAAGCTAGTCATCAGGTTTTATCGGTTTATATTTAATTTAAAAAAAAATCTATAAGCATTTTTATATATATGTATAAACCCGAAACCCTCATTTTAAATATTTATTTTTGGTTTAGTTTTTTACTTTATTGACATTCTTTTGTATTTTTTTTTTAAACTAGCTTTTGCTAGTATATAAATTAACCTCGAAATTAACATTGCATTTTTCTGAAAAAACTTTACCGTCATAAGCCTAATGTGTTAGTAAAGAAATTTGATGGTAATGTAGCACTAAATTATCATCATGTCAGAATTTAGCTCAATCTTGACAGTTTAGAGAAGCATAAAAAATTACTGACATTTGTTTCATGCATAAATTAATTAACGGTCTAACTGACTGTTAGACATCATCATACTTTTCACATTACTTTTCATACAACTGACTATAGACAAAAAAAAAATTTATTGAAAGAACTTTATTGCTTAACTCAGTAGCCAGTTATTAATGTTTTTAATGTATCTGTTAACTCCTTAAAAACACTAACAAAAAGAATCTTAACAGACTAAATATTTTTTTAGTTAAATTTTATACTGTTGTGTATCTGTTTTCAAATATTTTGCGTTATTCATACTATAACTCCTACTATACTATATTTAATGTCTTTATTTATTAATTAGTATTCAGTGTTGACTATGTAAAAATTTTTTCTTTTGACCAGGTATTGATTTTAATGGGGTTTGCGTTCCCTATAAATATAAATACATAAATGAAATTACTTGTGCTGGGGTCCTTTCTCAAAAAGTTACCTTGCTTGGCATAAAAAGGTAACAAGGTTTGTATTTTTGTAATCGGGGGAAAAAAAGTTAAATTTGAAAAAAATATGTACAGGGTGGTTTTTATAACAAATGCTTAACAGTTTTACTTATATATTTTGACACAATTTGGATTTTTAATGTGCTCAGTTAAACCATACTCACTTTCCAGTCTTAACATTCTTCATCTCAGCACTAAAGAAATCCATATTATCCAAATAATATAAATTAATCATCTCATGATCTACTTTGAGTAAGTTGTTAGAATCACCCTTCACAAATCCCTTCTTCATATTCTGAGCCATATTCTCTAAAAAAAAATCCGAGAAAGAATCTTAACAAAATTCAAAAACTAGAAAAACTACTTACCTACAGCTCTCTTTAAAAATCTTTTTATCAATACTTTTTTTAATAGTGAAACCTTTAAAATAAGTGCAAAAAAATTAAAAGAACAGAACATTATCGCTTTAGAATAGATAGCTATATTTGAAGTCTGAAAATACCATCATGACTGTACCCAAGGGTTGAACCAATCCAGCAAGTGCACAAAATATTTGGCAGTACCTATATTTTAGCACTTGCAGACCTCCTATATTATGAGTTTCATTTTATCCTAAACCCAGGAGGAACTGGAATATGGACACTTTTTCCAGGAGATGTACAAAATATGGGATCATTTCACTCGTTGGCTGTACCAATATACAGATTTTAAACAATAGCAGAACGAAGTTTTTATAATGTTACTAGTATGAATCTACACTTTTGCAAGCAAATAAGAAAAGCTATCAAAAGATATAGATTTTAGGAAAAAATTCTGCCTTCTAATAGACATATAGCAAGCATGAAAACTGTTGGATCTGGGGTTGAGTTTTTATGGTGGTTTTTGACGATGCGTCAGAAAGCGGCTTTATATAAAGAGAGCGTCTAAAGAGCCGACAATTTACTATGTGTTTTTCATATTTTCATTTTTTTTAAAACTAAATTAACCCAACCTAACCTAAACAGACTCAATCCAACTTATTAAAAGCCAAAACAACTCAAAAAAACACACTTTAAACTAAATTAACCCAACCTAAACAGACTCAAACCAACTAAATTCACCGAACCTAACCTAAAGAAACCAACTTATTCAAAGCCAAAACAGCCCAAAAAAACACAGTACAACCCCTACATCTTTTTTTGGCATAAAAAAATGGTAATTATGCAGTATACGGTTTTCTGCCATTTTTGATTTTTTTTGAAAAATTCTTTATGGGGGCACCTACTAGGGTCATTAGGACCCCAAATCCGCCTGAACCCGATTTTTTTTTTAAGAGAGAAAAGAGTGCCAGGAGGGGGTTGTAATGTGTTTTTTTGATTGTTTTGGGTTGAGTTGGAATAGGTTGGGTTGCGCTGTTTTGGATTGGGTTGTTTTAGTAAAAAAAATTTAAAAAACACAAAAAAATTGAAAAAAAAAACAAACCGGCGCAGGCGGATTTGGGGGTTCTAAGGACCCAAGTACGTGCCCCCATAAAGAATTTTTCATAAAAAATCAAAAATGGCAGAAAACCGTATACTGCGTAATTACCAGTCTGTTTAGGTTAAGTTGGGTTAATTTAGTTTAAAAAAATATGAAAATATGAGAAACACATAATAAATAATTATTGTCGGCTCTTTGCCCTCACGGTTATTCAGCCGAATTGTCGGCTCTTTATAGACACTCCCTTATATAAAATTACTCAAAAAACTTACCAAATATCAAAATTTGTATGCGCACAATCTGTTCAAAATCGCAATCAAAAGTTCTTCTTCTTCTTGTCTCCGAATTAAGCTTAAACCCAGCTTATATGTTCTTAGCAGCTAGGGCTATGGTGGACAGGAACCGTACTGTTTGTAATAACATTCACTACATATATAATTTTATATTACTTGTAGGCATTCTAAACGACAAACAAACAAAAACTTTCGCACTACTAAATGTTTATAATTTTATAAATTAACTTCAAAAGAATCACAACCAAAAAAGTAAAACACATAAAAAACGATTTGACAGTATGACTTAAAGTTAGCCGCAGGCCGCAGTTCGCAACCCAGTGGTCCAAATAAAAACTGCACTTGACAAATTGCAATGGACCAGCCAAAAATGACGTCACCTGTATTGATTATGACGTCACCTATATTCGTTTTGAAAATTCCTAAGGCCACTGAATCGACGATTAAAAACATTATTTTTGACATAGAAACCCAAAATTTTTTTGGGAAAAAAGTTTCTAGATGGATTCCTTGGACCTTTATGTTTATGTATGTTCCAAAAAGAGGTAACTTTTTTTTTTATGGGAAAGCCCCATTGTCCAGAAACGAAAAACAAACGACCCACAAATTGATAGAAAATAATATGCCCGATCATAAAATGAGCAAAACCACAATCCATCCGAGTCGCTATTGGCCATGCGTCAAATCTAAATCTCTAGAGCGCCGTAGGCCCTGGATTGCGGCGTTGACAAGTTTCTCTATTTGGAAGATGACACGGGTATTTTTTTTATCAAACGATTTTATTTAACTTCACAATTTCTGGCTGTCTAACTGTCTATCAAATCTTGCGATTAATTTTAGTAATGTAGGCCCGATGAAAATACAATATTATGAAGTAATTTGGGGGTAGGGAGTGGTTGAAGAATGTAAAGGGGGTAAATTAATACAATATCACAACTTACTTCGACTTTTTCCTGCCGTAAGCCTGGCAATGTAGCAATTGAATTCTTGGCTATCGGTTCAAGTCATTTTGTGAGTCAGTTCTTGAATTTTGTGGTTCGGCATAATTATTTTTCTATCAAAATAAAAATATTTTCTAACATTTTGTGTTTCTATAGAAATATGTTTCGTTTAAATTTAATTCTATGCATATATTTTCTAGCGATTTGATTTTCCCGTCATTTCATTTTTCAATTTCAAATTTAGGATTTTTTTTTAAATGAAGACACTTTGCTGGCGCACTTCAGCGAAAAGGCGAAACGCAACAAGCCGTCTTCTCTTTGGAGCTATTACAGTATGTTGAAGACCACTATTAGTTTTAACAACAACGTCGACATTTTCACCTATAATTATGTAATTTTTTTATTGTAGTTCTTGAAATAAAAAATTCAAAAATAAAACAAAAGCTTGCTTTTCATTGCTGTTACATCTATGAAAAAACTGAAAAAAGAACATATCCAGGTAAAAAATCTCTTTGTCTTGAACAAACAAAATACAAACCAAACAGAAAAAGCAAAATTACTATCAAATTTCAGCAAATATCACTTTAATTCCCGCGGGCATTAAGTGAGCTCTAGGGCGTTAATGCGCCACTTATCGCTCCAAAACGCGGACGGTAAAAGGCATTTTAATGTCCAGTTGTGCTAAAATATTTTAAAATAAAATGCTAGTTGTAATAAATATTTATAAGTTATAAGAATATAAGATCATTCGAAGACATAACTCATAAATTACTATAGACTTTAATAAACTTAAAATTTTACGCCACGGAGGGAACTTTCTCACCTTCCACTTAAAGTACAAGTTGTACATAACTTGATTCTGTCTTTTTTAAAAATCCAAAGTAAGAAAAAAAACCGATCGTAAGATAAGTGGTAATTAGAATTTAAGTGTGAGTTAAGAAAGTGAAAATCGTATAAACCTTATAAAAACTGATAAAAATCAGATTTTTGCTAGTTTGGATTTCGCTTTATTTATGCTTTAATTAAAGCCAAGCACCATAAATCAATAAGAGCATAAACTCTCAGAAGAAATAACGCAAGATAATTCCAAATAAACACTCAATTATCATTTATGTCATCTTGTTTATGAACTTCGTACCACGCATTAAAGCTTAGCGACGAACGCTCAAAATAAGCTATAAAAACCCTGTCTTAATTGCTTTTACATCTGCAGGATATAAAGATGTACGAACATTAAATTGTGTCAGCCCCACAGTCTAGTCAAAATGTTTTAAGATTTATATGAGATAATATTTAGGAAAAAGAAAAAATGCAGGAAGACGCTTCTTAAAACCTTTAAGAACACATTAAGCGATTGACTACCCACACATTGTCAAAAGCGGTTACTTGTAAACATATTTATGTTTTATAATAAGAATCAATAAAAATAAATTCATAAAGCAAAATGATAAAAATCTCACACCCTCATAACTAAATAGCAACTTTCGGCCAATTGCTTTAGAAAGTTACAAATTTCACACGCATACTGATTTCTATTTTCCGCTTTAGTGAGAAAAATACAACGCCGCGCCGTTGGGAAGGAGATGACCAAAAAGAAAAAAAAAATGGAGTCAATATTTTGTTATCGTAGGAAAAAAATTGTACCGTTGTAAAGTCAACTTTCAAAACTTGTCTAATTTTTGCACTCGGCTGTCGCCTTGCCTGAAAATTTTCACACTTGTGTAAAGTCTGCATGTCTGTCACTTTTTACACTAGTTGTGTAAGGTACAGGGTTTTTTTCAATTTTTCGCACAACATCGGTCGGTGCCTTTAGAAAGCTAAAGTCACTGAGAGAGAAAAAATATCTACTCTTAAGCAAAACATTCATAGCAATTGACAAGATTCATTCATATTTATTCATAGTCGGTTTTAGTTTAGCTGCAGGTTTAACAGTTATGTAGTTATACTTCATTAACTGCTAAAACCAAGAGGTAAGCATAGACACGAAAATTCAAGTTTTTCTAGAAAGTCCTAACCAATCTTAGATATCTTCAAAAATTCTTATATATCAGCCCCTTCTTCCCCGACCTCTAACACCTCCTTGCCCCCTTGACCATCACCAACCAACGTGTTTTTTTTTCAGAGAACGAGTTAAAACCATCATGGTAAATATAGTACATAGCATGTCCATCAAAAACCAAAAAACAACTTTTTACCTATTGGCTTGACTGGCGATTGCCTGATATTTTTATGAAAGGGTTTTGGAAATATGGATACATGCCATCCGTGTTTCATTATTTAGAAAATTGTGTAATATTGAAAATTAGGCAGAGCAAAAAGCACAACATAATTTAATAATAATAACTACAATAACGCTGGCAAAGTAAATGCCTTTCGGAGTTAAATTAGTTTGGCTACAGTTATGGTTCCCTAAAATAAAATTTATTACTCTAAAATGAGAAAATAAATAGCCTACTTTAATAATGGCCGTTTCTACAATTTAAATTGAAGGAATAATGTAATTTTAAAATATAGTAATTTTTATTAAATACAACTGAGGTACCGACGTGAAAAAAGGCCCGTCAAATTTTGATGTCTCTAATTTACCAGTGTTTTTAAACCCCAGCATAATTATGGGCTCCATCTTTGATTTATATATCTTTAATTGTGTTTAATAAATTTATTTTTTCTTAAAAATGTAAATTATTTCGAGATATTCGTGAAAATATCAGTGAATAGGTAAACTTCCCTTGTTACCGATTCTGGAAGTCATGGGAAGTGATCGTTCGCCTGAGAGAAGAAAAGTAAATTCAACCAATAAACGCGCTTAAAAGCAGTGACGAGAAGTACGAATAATCACCAAACTATTATGGGCACGCGCAGAGCTGCCTCGAACAACAATTTTTGAGCGAAGCCGTTCTCTCGACTAGACCCAGTAGTTGGGAGTTGTAGGAAAGCTCGTGTGAAAAACGTTACTTGTATTATTTCAGAGCACGCTATTGGACGAACGACCGATCGATATTTTACTCGCTAATGCGCATACTACGGCAAACTTGACCGTCTTTTAGAGTAGGACTCGCACAGTGGTCGAATTTTGTAAAAACGCGGACATTAAAAAAAACTTCTACATTGTAATTTAATCGTACAAAATATTTAGTTTTAATAAACAGACAGAATGATCGTGTGAATTTTCACATTTATCTTAAGACATTTTTAAGAGGAAAAAGATATATATTTATTAATTAGCTAAATTAAAGTAAATATTTTAGCTTAGAAAAAGAAAATATATTAAAAAGAATGCCAACCGAAACTTTCAAATGAAACACCCAGTATATTATTGCATTTTTGCATTTTGTTTTTAAATTCTAAGCATTTTTATATAACGTACCCTATGTCGATATTCAACTGTTTTCGAGATATTAACAGTTGAATACTGTCATACCCTGGGTCTTCTATTTAAAATTTGATGTTGAATACTGATGCGCAATGTCAAACTCGTAAAAAGAATAGTTTATTCTTTGGGCAACTATTCGCCTAGTATCTTGACAACCATATAGGGGCAAATTTAGATACATTTTGAATTTTTCCATTTATGTCCGCGTTTTCCGGAAAATCGACCACCGTGCGTCGTTCGAATGACTTTTGTGCGATCAGCCGGTCCCAGAATACGGAATTTTGGATTTTAATAGAAGTCGTCACTTCTCAGGGTAAGATCGTTCTATTACGCCCAGAATCGAGCACCTGGGCGTTCTGCGCACGTAGGCTCTCGGTGACCTCGAGCTCGGCTTGGCAGAGAATGCGGGATCGGATTAGGTTCGAATATTGTAAATAGCAAGCAGCGTTAGACAGAGCCGTATTTCTTTCTATAGTAGTAGTATAGTTCGTTCGGTTGTTTGATTTGGTTTTATTAAAATAAAATCTCAGTTTACCTGTCTATTCTTGTAAATATTTAGATAAATCGACATAGTGCTTTTTATATTTATCGCTTGTGATAAAAAAGCAAAAAGGTGTTAGGAGGCAAATAATGCTTGGCTTACCTATTAAGTAAGCAACAATTTAACATATTTATCTTAAGCAATTTCAGAGAAAAATAAGGAAAAACGTGCCATAAGTTTAACGCTGGATATGAGAAAATGCAAGGATAATTGTGTCTGTTTAGCAAATTGTCCTTAAAGCATCGTTTTTCCTGTTTTCCTGTGGAACTGCTATGATAAATGCGTAAAGTATAGTATTTTTAATAGAAAGTGTACTTGTAGAAGAAAACTTCTTTTTAAACAATTCAGTTTTAGAGATACTTAGAAGCATTTTCAGCCTGTGTATTGTACTTTTCTACAAGCGTCTAGAAAAATTTTTGCGCAATATCTGGAGAATAGTATATTACATTACTTTTGTAAAAAGTGACAAATTTCACACGAACGTGAATATTAAAATAACAAATAAAAATAAAATAATCGTGTGAGATGTGAAATTCAATTTTTAATGTACTATTTTTTCTAGGTACGATTTTACGCTTATTTATTTGTTTGCTAAATTTTTACTTTACGATACCAAATAGGTTCTGTTAAACTTTATTTAAAAATAATTAAATTTTTAAAAAAATTGTATATTTCGAACAACAATAAACACAATGAACAATATTCACGTCTGAAGGAGAGCTAGGTATTACTTTGTGCATAAGTTCTGAATTAGCTTAGTTCATCTTTTTAACACCTACTAGTAGTATTAATTATTGATGGAAACTTACTTGGTAATGTTCTTTGAAAAGGGAAAAAAGCTTTGCAGTTTTTCGCAGTATTCACACAACCATTAACTGCACAAATATTATTGTTTGGCATGTTTAAAATTACATAAGAACAAAAACTCTATGGCAAGAAAGGTTGAAAAATCATACTATTAATGAACATAATAAGGAACTATTTTTTCGGTTAAACGATTACCTGATGCGGATTGTGGGTTGTTCATTTTGTAAAATGGGAACGTCATAACCGCAATTTACTATTACCTACCTATGTGTACGACTTATTCAAAATAATTACCTATAGCCACATAACGTTTAGTATAAAAATTTAAAGTAATTAAAAAGTATAAATGAATGAAATTTGAATACAAAAATTCAAAGATACTCGTTATACGCACACGAGTTCAACAGTCACGTTACAGAAACTTAAATTAACACAACACTGTTTACGTGAATTAAGTTATCTGCCAAAGATGGAAGATGCGCGGCTACTTGCGCCAACATTTCGCGCACGCCGGAGTTCTCTTTCCTGTTTGCTATGACCCGAAATTCAATAGTTGATCAGGATACCAACAATAGTAGTTTACATTACAAGCACGTTATGATGGTCAGTACACGCGAAGATGAAGTTTGAGACGCGAGCCTAAGGTGAGTATCCTAATTCACCTGATCTTGTAATGACTATAACATGCGAGTTAGTGTGCTATACTTTACCTACGACAAATGAAAATTTCATTATAAATATCAATGATGAATAAATTTTTATTAAAAAAAACTTTTAAAGAACAACCTTTTATTAAATAGACTCAAAAGTAGAAAATAATTTGTTATCTTTCTTGTACCATAATAAAAGCGATGGGTGCAAATTAAAAATTTCACCCTCACCAAATCCCTTTTTAAAAATTTTAAATTTAGGTTTCGTATATCGGTCACATCGACGATTCACCTAAGAAACAGTTGTATTACTCTATAACCCAAGGTCATTTTCAAAGGCTTAGTAATGTCATCCGTTCTCAGCTTCTTTAGATGAAAGCATTATGTTTATCATTTGAATAGAAGAAGAAATTAGGTCTTTTGTAGTTCTCTCTTTGTCACCGTAAAGTTAATTGGCGCCCAACGCTTTTATTATGGTATAAGAAAAATAAAAGATTATTTTCTACTTTTGAGTGCATTTAATAAAAGCTCGTTCCTTAAATTTTCTTTTATAAAAATTTATTTTTTAATTTTTAGAATTGCACCCTAAATTTGAATCCGCCATATTGAAATTTTCAAATCTGGTCAAAAGTTCATATCTCCTTCCCGAAAAACCCCTGTATGTCAATTTTGATTTAAATCGAACAAACTAAATCTTTTCCCCCTCCATTTCTTTCGTTAGAGGGAACCCAAATAGCAATTTTTCATCTTTAGCATATGCATAGAATATCCTCAAAAAGAAAAAGGATATGCCAAGGATGTTCTAAATTAACATTGGAACATCTGTAGCATGTGCTAAGAATAGGTTACTTACCGCCCTAATCTCATGCTATGCTATGCTATGCTTAATAGATATTCTTATCAGATGATTGCCATGTGCTTAGCACATATAGTAACGGGTCATCCTTAGCACCGTTAACTCCTAAAATATGGCTTTAAATTAAATAAAAAATATATTTTTGAGCTCTAAAAACCATGTCCTATCACAGTACCCCCTAAGAAAAAAATAAAATCAAATAATAAAAAAAAGTGTGACGCGCTGTCGGGCTTCGAACCCATAACCTACAGGTTGAGAGGCCAAAGCTTAATCCACTGTACCATGCACTTATAAAGAAATAGGTTGAAACTGCGGAATAAAAGCTTTTTGGCGGATTCTTATTGATCGACTTTATCAGAGAATTTTCGCGTTTGGTGGAATGGTTTTCTGAGTGTACTGAATTAAAAAACGCTCATTATTTTATTGTATCATGCATATTGACGTAGTTAATATTGTACCATAATTGGTAAATACTTTGCATATGCTAAGGATGTCCTAAATACCATTAAAGAAGGTTACTTTAATGGTATTTCATTATATAGTATATGCTAAGAAAATAATAGAATAACATTATTTTGATATTCTGTTTTTACGTGTGTGCGCTAAAAGAACGAAATAATGTTTCAATAAGTGATACATTGCATATGCTAAAGATGTTCTAAAAGTTACCTTCTTTAATGGTATTTTCTCAGCATATGCTAGGCAAATATTAGAAGCGAATTATTTTGATGTTCTTTTGCAATAAGTGAAATATACTTTGCAAATGATAAAGATGTTCAAATAGTAACTTTCTTTAGTGGTATATCCTAAGCATATGCCAAGAAAATACATGTGCGCTAAACTGACCAAAAAATATTTTAAAATTGATATATTCTTTGCATCTGTTAAAGATGTACTCAAAAGAACTTACTATGGATATCCCTAATAGCGTATACTTAAATAGTATGCATTTAAATGTCCTTTTTAACTATAAACGCATACCGAATTAGAACACAATCGGATGTGGATAAGTCAGTTAAAATTGATTAGCAAAACATGACCGAAAATTTGAACAAAAATTGGTATTCCTTATCCCCAAAAGTCCCCGTATACCAATTTTGGTTGAAATCGGACAAACTTTGGTGTTTCCCCCCTCCACTCCCCTCGTAGTGGGGAAGGGTGCCTAATAATGTCATATTATTATATTGTTACCGGAACTATAAATGCGTGCCAAATTTGAAGGCAATCGGATGTGTATAAGCTAGTTAAAATTGGTTAGCAAAAGATGACAAAAATCGTTCATCTTGAATCCGCCATATCGAATTTTCAAAATCTGATTAGAAATTCGTTATCTCCATCCCCAAGTGCCCCAACACACCAAATTTCAACAAAATCGGGCGTACTTCAACTTTACCCCCCACCCCCTTCGAGTAGGGGGGAGCTGTCAATTTCGTCATACTATATTCTTGTGTTGTCACTATATAAGCATGTCAAATATGATGCCGATCGGATGTCGGGAAGTTGGTCAAAATTAAGTTGCAAAATTCCACCCGAACAAACATAAATAGATACATTGCAAGTTAATTAAAAGCTTGTAATAAAAATACTACAACTAAACACTCCTAAGTACGTACTTTGTATTATTTATGCAAAATTACTGTTCCTAAGATAATTAAGACAAATTGTGACATTCAAATTCTTGAAAATTTCATAAAGCTTTGACATTCGAAAATATATGATTTTTGAAAATATTTGATTTTCTTTTGGAATTTTGATAATGTTTAAATTTTCGAAAATTTAAGTTTTTTTTTGAAATTTGAGAATTTTGGAAAATTTTGTATTTTTTTTTGGAATTTTGAAAATTTTTATATTTAATAAATATTTATTTTGTTAAAAATATAGCAAAATAATTTACATTTTTGCGTCATGAAAGAAAGTTTTATCGCTTGGCGCCCTCTTACAGTCGTGTTAGGACGATCGTTAAACTAGTATTATGAGTTGGTCGCAAGTAAAATATTTTCACGGCCACACAATTTCCTGACTTTAGGTTGATAAACCTAACCCTTTGACTTGTTTAGTGATACCCCAGGTAACACAGCATCAAACATACAGACATTAAATCCAAGTAAATGCCGCAAAAACGTTAGTACAGCTCTCCTTTAGCTTTAAAATAGTTAGCTTCATTTAATCTGTAATTTTGGGGTGTTAAAATTGTTTGACTACTATTGTTACATTAAAAATAACTTATTTAGTTATATCGTCTAGTCAATCAACATTTAAACGTTAAACTTAGACCTAAAATGTACTTAAACTTAGCTAACAAAATTGTTGTAATCTTTTCCGGAAAATTTAAAGAACCAGGCCAATTTTTTATGTAGCATAGACGGTGAGCCAGAAAATAAAGTTAAAGTTCAAAAATTTTGTATTTTGTACTTCACTAAATCCTTGTTTTTATGGCAATCTACACTTAAGCCCGTATTTATACAGGTTGGATAAAAAAATTGTTCATAAATGGTCAAAAATCGTTATTTTTGTAAAATTTTTTTGATTGTCTTTAAAGCAATAAAACAATAAATATGTATGTATGTATCAGTGGCGCACCAGAAATATATTTTTTGAGGGGAGCTCTATCGATGACCAAAAAATGAGGTATTTTTTTTAATAATGGGATTATAAGTAGCTAATTATAGATACAAACTTCATCAATCAACAAAGTCATCTTTTAAAAAAACCTTAGTAAGTAATTCTACGCTATAGTACTTAAGGGTTAACAGATATGTGATGTAACATCATTTCGTAATAATTATATATTATGATCCGACCTAAATATATATGAGCCTTACTAACGTTTTTTGAAAATATGACTATGCAGTCAACGTAAAGTTTGTATTTATAACTACCTACTTATTATCCCAGTAGGAAAAAAAGTTACTGTTTTCGTATGATTTCGTAGAACCCTCCCTCCCCCAAGAAAGGTCTTTTTGGTACGCCACTGCTTAAATAGAAATGAAATTGAGAACCATTTATTGTTTTATTGCTTTAATGACTATCAAAAATATTGCGCAAAAATAACGTTTTTGACCAATTTTGAACATTTTTTTTAGCCTTTCTGTATAAATACGGGCTAAAGTGTAAAAATAAAAAATGTTAGTTGTACTTTACCAAACAACATACTTGAAACTAACTTTTCTCCATTTCTTAGTTTTCGTGAGAACACGAATTGAGTGAGTCAATTTTTGAACTTTACCTTATATTCCAATGAAAGGGTTCCAATGAAAATATTTTGTTCGCCCTCCCCTATAACAGACTATATATTCAAAAAGTTTGACTGGTTCTTTGCTGCAAAACTGCTGTGGTGTCAGCTGCCGTAGACGTTATCACAGGCTTTTTTTTAAAGTTGTGGCAAAAGACAGCAACAGCAATATTGATCAAAAGATCTTGGGTGGAAATAACGAAAATTCAAACTTGCATGAGCATCTCACAAGGAACACACAAAAGATCAAAGCGAAAAGAAAAATGATTAAACGATGTTTCGCTTTGGGTAACCAGCGTGGGCTCATCAGTAGTTTCACTGGTCACCCTCCACTATAAATCATTAAACACCATCATACACTTTGATTTCCAACCTTGAACCACTCACAAATAGGCATCGTTCCGCACTGGCACTTACTTATCCAAGTTACCTGATACGAATTCGTCCTGGCGTGTTAATATTTCCAGTAGGATTATGCTCCTAAGGCAAAGTTTCTTCTCGGTTGAAGTAGCTGATTTGGAGGTTTCTTAACTTCTTCTTAGCAATATTGATATTGTCTTTGCTGCAGAAACGTTATCCCAGCTTTTTTACAGTACCTACGCTGTGTTACTGACTCACAAAATAAACTATTTGGTAGAATGCAATCCATTTACCAACTATACGATTCCCTATTTGATTTGGAAAATAAAAATAGAGGTGCCGTTAGGACAAGACTCGTCACTATGCACTTACGATACCATCGAATCTTAGTTGCCAGTTAAATAGTTACTTCTTCTGAAGAAATTAGACAACTTTATAGTGAAATTACCAAATATATGCAATTACGACCGATGATGATCAAAGGCTGCCGATCGGCCCGTCACTTTGGCGAAAAAATATTTACACTTCATGATAAAATGGCGCAATTTATTTTAAAAATTTAATTTAAAATTTAGTCCTCAACCAACGTTTTTAAAGAAAAGCGTTCGAGCGTAACACTAAAAAATAATCCCTCCCCCTGCAAGATCGGGATTTTTTAGGTGCTACGCACTCATGATTTTTTTAAAAAATTGGTTTCAGAGACAATTTCCTAAAATTTTTCGAAAATATTCTATTCACTTATTATATTTTATATTTCTACTGGCAATTGCATTGGATCCTACTATTTTGGCAATATATAAATGTGAAAATACATTGTTATAAGTTTGTTTTTTTTTGTAATGAAGTGTGCATTTTCTGCTATAACAGTTCGTAATTAATTATGGATAATGGCAAAAATTCCTTTTCGAAAATTTCCACCGCAATTTAAAAACTTAATCAATAAAAATATATCGGTAATTTTTAGCAAATTTGCGCTTGTGGAGTAATTAAATTGCAAATTTTCCAAAAGTTACTGATAACTTTTATTACTCCTCTCAAATTACTACTGATTATCTTTAAGTTTAATATATAATTCTGTCAAAAATATACAAGAAAAAACAATTTTTTTGCAAGACACCTACAAGCAAACAAAAATTTTAATTTAGACTTGGCTTTTAACTATTTTATTAGCTTATGCCAGGAACGCTTTCAATTAAAAATAGTTGGGCGAACATCGCAGAAATTCTCTAAACAACTTCGAGTTTTTCGAAAAGGTGACATTCTTAGCTGTATTGCTAAAGCGTGCCTCAAATATTATGGAAAATTATGGATATATTTTGTCACCATGGCATAGCGCTCCTCAAAGGACTGGAAGTTTTGTGGGTGCGCGGTATGAATTTCATCAATTATATTCAAGCTTATTTTCCGAAATAATTAATTTAAGCCCAAGCCGATATAAATATTTAAAAATAAGTTTTGTGCATATTTGCAGACTAGTTTAAAGTTTATAACTAGGAAGCTCAGTTTTGCATTTTATGAAAAAAACGTTCTAATAAACAATTAAATTCCAGTTAATATTTTTGGTTAAAGGTCAAATGCTTCTTTGGAGCTGATCTTTTTTTTCGGGATTAAAACCAAACGCTGGTGCCTGTATAATTTTGGTGTGTTTGGTACCACCACTTTAAGAATATACGTTTACAGTATTAAAGGAATTTTCGCAAGAAAGTGTATGTTTGGGATATGGCTGTTGTTAAATTTTATTCCGCAATATTTTTAAGTTCCTTTGACAAAAAATGTTAAATTCTTGAGGTTTAATCATGCACTCTTCATATTGAAAGTTACCGAAAGTCGCTTGCACTCATAAAAAGTATTGTTATGTAAACTCTGACAAAACTCATATTAGGTAACGTATTTCCTCTTGTAAAATGTTGTACTGTGGCAACTTTATTATGTAAAAGTTATAATCCCTAAGTTGTGTTGAATTTTACTTTCTAAATCTAAATTAAATTTTATACAAAGTGCCAATACAATTAACATTGTAAAGAAATGTAGTGCATATTTTAACACACTGTTTACAAGCGTTTTGAGTCTATACTTTACCAGTTTTTCGTGTGTTAAATTGACGTTTCTAAGAGTGTCAAATTAATAAACTTTGAATGTATACCTTCAACACTGGACAATGCAAAAATAATTTTTCAGGGATGTAAAATCACATCCGAAGGAGCGTTTTGGCCTTCCTAAGAGTGTAAAAAAGTATTAGTGTAAATTTAAACCCACAAAGTTGTAAAAAAACATTTTTTATAAAAGGTATTAAGTGTGACATTTTTGGGAATTTAAAAGTTTTGACGATTTTGCTTGGAATACAGCTAGGTTATACCAAATACTGTTGCTTTCTCTGTGAATGGCCACCATATTCTTTTGAGAGTCCTTTGAGCCAGAGAAAAAATGTAACCAGCACGCCATTAGTTCATCCAGAAAAGATTTTACTACTGCCACATCATATAAAATTATTAATTATAAAATATTTTGTAAAAGCCATGGACAAAGAAGGTAATGCATTTAGTTATTTAAAAGAAACTTTTTCAACAAATAATATAGTTTTTTTTGCGAGCAACCTTAAATCTTTAATTGGTATTTTTTCGTTAAAAAAAATAGCTATTGTTCAGGAAACAAAAAAAACTTGGGGTTTGTTCCCTAGTGTTACCGACTGTCGTATATGATATAAAAATACCATAGTTTTAGTCACAGCCCAAAAATATCCAAACACACCCCACTTTATGCCACTGAAAAAGGAATTCTCCTCCTTATAGTCCTCGCCCCATCGTATTTTGAATTTTGATAATTGTATCAGTAATTTATCTTGGGAAAATATTGAATACCCGGGTCAAACTATTTTAGTGACCAACCTGTATTTTTGCATTAAAAAGCTTATAATTTGAATTTTTTTGTAAGTTTCCCTTGTGGAAGGCTAAATATCAAAAACTACTAAGCCAATCGAAAAAAGAAAGCCATGTGTAAATAGGATGGTTACATCAAATTATGGATGTGTTCTAAAAAAATTAACAGGTTCAAGATAACTTTTATGATTTTATTTATTTTTAGGGATTTTATTTCTTAAGCCACGATAAACTATATTTAAATCAAGGTCATTTTTAATATTATACATTATATGTCCAAAAAACTACTTTAAATGAAAGTTTTTAAAATATTGATCAATTTTTGTAATTTTTAATATGTGATAGAAACGTTCCTAACAAACATTATTTGTTATTACCATTTTCCTATTTTGAACTTTGGTTTATGAGAAACCTATAAGTTTTATAAAAAAAGTCGAAATGTGATTGTACATGCTATTATCAAGAATTTTAATTTGGCACTTATCTTTTTATATATCAGGGGTGACCCCAAAAAAACGTTTGAAAATACCCTTACTTGCACCCTCTAAAATGGATTTTCAAAGTGGAGTAACACAATAAAAGTTTTAAATTATTTTTTTTTAAATAATGTAAATTATTTTTTTTTTCAAAGGTAACAATCTATTAATTTGTGTATAGAGTGGGCCAAAAAAAGACCACGATCTACATATTTTTCTTTGTATCATTGAGGACTAGTATTCATATATATCAATCTTGTATAAACGTTCAAAACAATCCTGAATAATATAATTTTTTCTACAGGTAGTAACGTCAGCTTTCAAATCTATATAGGGCGTATTTTTGACTCACTCTGTATATAAATGAGGAATAATATAAAGAAATATAAGTAGATCGTTATTAAGAGAATGATATACAAAATGTCTGCAAATTCGATTTATAATTTATTTAGCGACTTCCAAAGACCATTTTGGCTGACCCTGTACAAAAATTTTAAGATTGTAACCTTTGGAAAAAAAGTATTTTCAAATCTAAAAAATACTTTTATTGTGTTACTCTTACTGTTGAAACTCAATTTTAAAGGGTGCGATTAAGGATATTTTTTATAAACCTTATAGTTTTCTCATAAACCAAGGTGCAAAATGGCTATTTCTGGAAATTGAGCCTTCATTGCTGGCTCATTCTGTATAGTTACAGGAAAACAATAATAACAAAAAATGTTTGCTAGAACCTTCTCTCATACATTCAAAAATTACAAAAATTGACCAATATTTAAAAACAGTCGTTTTTTATGCACTCTATCTAATATTGAAAATTACGTTAATTTAGATATAGTTTACCTTGGCTTAACGGACTTAACGAATAAAATCCCTAAAAATAAATAAAATCAGAAGAGGTGTATGGAATCTGCGAATTTTTTTGGAAAACGTACATAATTTGGTGTAACCATTCTGTTTATCTCGGTTTCCATTAATATACAAAAACATAATACATAACGCGCAAAAATAAATTATCTTTCGATCAGTGGTTTTCTCTTTTCCATTGGTTAAGTACTTTTTGACCTTTAGCCTTTTTACACAAGAGAAACACACAAGAAAAATGCAAATTTTAAGCTTTTTAATACTAAAGTACGGGGTGGTCGGTCTCTAAAATAGTTTGGCCCGGGTGATCAATGACTACCCAAAATAAATCCTTCTACAATGATTCGAAAACATAAATCGAAAGTCAAAATCTCCGGACCTACATTTTTTTGGGGGGTCTACGATGGGGCCTGGACTTGAAAATCATATTAGGACTTCTTGAATTCGGTCGTGCAGTACACAAAAACAAATATAAAAATCACTGCAAAGTAGTTCAAAATACAAAAAACCTCTCCCCACTACTTCTTGAATGAGACTGCCGTTTGATATGACAGTTGTGAAGCAGCAAGTATGCACAAATGGTTTTTAAAACGAGCGCTGCAATTTGAAGATACTTTAAACACCAACAATAGTAGTTTTTATAACTAGTGGCTAAAATAATGCTTTTTTTTACAAGCGTTGGTTTAAATAACGAGCGCAGCGAGGTATTTAAAAACGCGATAAAAAAAGCACAGTTTAGCCGCGAGTTGTTAACACTATTTTTTTAAATAACTTTATCAAAATGTCCAAGAAAAACAGGAAAATACTTTTAAAAATCTCGAACGAAGAGTACTTCTCATAACACACCATCTTTACACTATAAATCAAGGCGGCTGGTAAATGAAATAACAATGGTTTCTATAGCGATGTGCCTTTTAACTCGGTTACGTTTATTGTTGCGACATTTTAATCTTTGATATTTTGATATTTTAACGATCTTTTTAAATTTTTTTTTAAAATACTTGTTGAAAACTGGCGAAAATGACTTAATTTATAGGTAAAAATAATTAGATTTTTCCAATAAAATCTTTTTTTTTATACCTTCATCAGAAACATGATTTTAGTAAATGTCTGCAGATAACTAAAGCACGGCCTTTTTGGTTATCGATGCAAAAAAACTTTATTTATGATCACGGGCAAAAAAAGATTTCTGTCCGTTTTTTACCCAAAGTTAAAGAGAAATAGCGGAAAATAGTAATATTGAAAAAATTTAATTATTCTTGCCTAAGAATTAAGCCATTTCCGCCAGTTTTCAACAAGTATTTACGCAAAAATCATTTAAATATATCGTCAAAATATCAAATTGACAAAGATTAAAAAGTCGCAGCAATGAACGTCACCGAGTAAAAAACACATCGCTATGGAAACGATTGTTTTACCAGCCGCCTTAATTTCTGGTGTAAAGTTTTCGTTCGAGATTTTTAAAAGTATTTTCTTGTTTTCTTGGCTTTTTTGATAAAGGTATTAAAAAAAAGTGTTAACAACTCGCGGCTAAAGTGTCCTTTTTTTACTCGCGTTTTTAAATACCTCGCCTCGCTCGTTATTTAAACCAACGCTTGTAAAAAAAAACTATTTTAGCCACTAGTTGTTAAAACTACTATTCTGCAGGCGTGATAAAAAAAAAGTATTTATTGCATCGGTAACCAAAAAAGGGGTGCTTTGGTTATCTGCAGACAGTTACTAAAATCATGTTTTTGATGAAAGTATAAAAAAAACATTTTTAACACTCATTAACAAAAATAGTCGTTTACAAAGTGTACACTTTATGTTGTCTAAATTATATTTACAGTATAAACTTTTTCTTTACTCTGTATGTATGGATAAAGTGTTCAATAAAGAAGCGCAAAGTTGCACTTTTCCGAGGACCGAAAGTTTTTTTTTACAGTTCGGCCAGCGACAAAGTAAAAAAACGCTCGCTCCTGCAACTACCTTTCGCTCGGTTGTTGAAAAAAATATTGTGTGTAATTTGAGCGCAAAAACTTTGCGCCCTTAATACACAAATCGCTATTAACATTCAAAAAACTATTTTTACACGGATGCCATAAAAAAGTGCTTTATCAAGTTTCACCAAAGAAATTAAAATAAACTGGAAACCGCATCAAAAAACAGTAGACATCTGGGCTGAAATTCCAGAAATTTAGACCGCAGTTGCCGAGTTTCCATAATTAGCCCCTATTTTATTTCCCAAAATTACTTAATATTGCATTAAGTAGCGTAAATACGTGGATTCTTTAAACGGAACGGTGCTTCTAGCGGGTTAGAATTTTGTTGAATAAAAAATTCCAAAAACAGATCAACTGATATTTTTAATTTCCTTTAATCGTGCTATCTTGGATTTTTTTTATGTCATTTTGTTTACGAGGTATGGCAAAACAATATATATTTTTTTAATAGGTCACCCTGTATATTTTGCAATTTTTGAAATCTGCGAACAATTCTCTCTTCAGCAATACTACACAGAAGAATCTATCTTTTACCATAATCAAGATATTTTTATCTAAATCTGTATGGAAAACTTCGATATTCATTTAAATATCCTCCGTAAAACAGGGCATAGACACAAATTCCGTGCAAGTTTAAATGCCTCTATCTTGGAAACCATAAGAGATAGGGTATTAGTGTGTGGTATTGTTAAAAGGATTTTTTTTTTTGGAATTCAAAAGTGTCAAACTATAAAGGATGTCCTATTTTAAAAAAAAAATTGCCATACCTCATAAACGTAATGACGTAAAAAAATCCAAGATAGCACGATAAAAGAAAATTAAAAATCTCAGTTGACGTGTTTTTGGATTTTTTTGTAAAACCAAATTCTAATCCGCTAGAAGCACCGTTCCGTTTAAAGAATTCACCCTGTATATGCCGAAAGAGTTCAGTTTAAAATGCATAAGAAAGTTTGTTTAACATGATGTTTTGTTTTATTTTCTAGAAACAATTATTGTTATATTTTTGTTTTAAGACTTATAAAAAAATGTGTGTTAGGTGAAAAAAGTGCCGAAAAGTCGCCGAAACTATTTTTTCACAGGTAAACATAACTGTTCCACAGCAATTTCCTTAAATTTGGTTACTGATTTGGAAAATTTTCCTTCAATATATGGAGTGCGCCTAGTTTGTTTTTTCTTATTCGCGTTTCACCGAGCAATTTGACCTATATGAGTGTATAGTTAATTATGAAAATTTTTATTAAAAAGAAATTTAAGGAACAAGCTTCAGTTAAAAAGAATTTAAATCTTTTTTTGTAGTTCTCTCTCTGCCTACGTAAAGTTTAAGGTCGCCATTCATTGATTTTGTTAAAATTTTTAATTTGCGCCCTTTGTTTTTATTATGGTATAAGGAAGATAAAAAATTATTTTCTACTTATGAGTGCATTTAAGTTTTTTAATAAAAATTTATTTTTGAATTTTTAGATTTGTACCCTAAATCGTCCATTTTGAATCAGCCATATATATCGAAATTTTCAAATCTGATCAAAAATTCATATCCCCTTCCCGAAACACCCCTGATTGAAATCGAACAAACTAAATATTTTTCCCCCTCCATTTCCCACATTAGAGCGAAGTTTGTACCTAATAATACTAAAACGCATTACAAATTTGAACACACACCATTAGTCTTTAGATTTGTTCTTTAAATCGTCCATTTTGAATCCGCCATATTGAAATTTTCAAATCTGATTAAAAATTCATATCCCCTTCCCGAAAAACCCCTGTTGCCAATTTTTATTTAAATCGAACAAACTAAATCTTTTGCCCCCTCCACTTCTCTTGTTTGAGGGAAGTGTGTACCTAATAATACCATATTATTGTATTGTCGCCGGAACTATAAACGCATTATAACTTTGAACACAAACCATTAGTTTTTAGATATGTACCCTTAATCGTCCATTTTGAATCCGCCATATAGAAATTTTCAAATCTGATAAAAAATTCATAATCCCTTTCGGTAAAAACCCCTGTATGCCAATTTTAATTGAAATCGAACAAACTAAATCTTTTTCTTCTCCACTTCCTTTGTTAGAAGGAGGTGGGTACCTGAGAATGCCATATTATGGTACTTTCAGCGGAACTATAAACACATATCAAATTTGAACACAATCGGATATGGACAAGTCAGTTAAAATTCGTTAGCAAAACATGACCGAAAAATGTCCATCTTGAATCTGCCATATTGAATTTTGAAAATCTGATCAAAAATTCGTATTCCTTATCCCCAAAAGCTCCCGTATACCAATTTTGGTTGAAATCGCACAAACTTAGGTGTTTTCCCCCCTCCACGTACAGGGCTGGGGTGCTTAATAATGACATATTATTGTATTGTGACCGGAACTATAAACGTATGCCAAATTTGAAGTCAATCGGATGTGTATAAGTTGGTTAAAATTGGTTAGCAAAAGATGACCAAAAATATTGAATTTTCAAAATCTGATTAGAAGTTTGTTATCTCCATCCCCAAGTGCCCCAACACACGAAATTTTAACGAAATCGGGCGTACTTCAAATGTACCCCCTTATCACATTCATTCATCACAATATTCTTGCGTTGTCACGCAACTATATAAGCATGTCAAATCTGAAGCCGATCGGATGTCGGGAAGTTGGTCCAAATTAAGTTGCAATATTTCACCCGAACATACATATCTCGTTACATAGATAGATACTTACATACATTGCAAGTTAAATAAAAGCTTGCAATAAAAAACTATTTGTGTGGTGATAAAGTTTACATATCGAAGTTTATACTATGGTGAAAAATTATTTTTATCGGTATCATTTTTTTGCTGTGTATCCTAAGTCAGCCCCGTTAATTTAGTTACCCTTTAAGAACCCTAAAACGCTGCTATAATTTGGCACCAAAGCAATGGTAACTTATGAGTTAGTAACCATTGACTAAAGTAAGAATAATTTTTAAAACAAAGTAAATCTAAAAGCTCTAAGCTCACAAATTATAATATAATAATAATACCAACAAATTACATGTGAGACATGTCCTATCCAGATCAACCATTAAATTGCTGCAGTATATCCTAGTTACCTGAAAAGTTTAACCATTTGAAGTAATGTTTTTTTAATGTGGCCGTTTTATCGCTTAGTAGACAATACAATAAAAAGAACTAGCTTCTTTACGACTAACGTGACAAAAGGCGTTCATTTTAGCTGTGTGTATCGCTGCCATAAAGATATAATAAAGTGAACAACCAGTTTCCTTACGCGATAAAGTAAATGGCTTTTATACATTAAAATCCTTTGTAAAAATTCGGTGTCCTGAGTGCATGGTAATCAACTTTGTGCATTTTTTAACAAACAGGCTTTAGCCGGGCAGCCAGAATATTAAAATATTTAAACAATTTCTTGTACTGGAACTGTCCTTTAAGGATGTAGATTTAAAAATCAAGATTCCATATTTTTAGATAGACTGAAATAGAGTCAAAGATGTACCAACGAACTGTGATGTGTTATGTTATGTGATGGTGCGAATTAGCCAATTGTAGTTTTTGATAAAATTTAATTTAAAATTTTTAAAACCTCTGACAAACCTCTAGTATAACGACTAGTGACGATAATTTCTATCCCGTGGGATTTTTAATGAAGGAATTTTGTGACTATGTGGGATTTAGTCACACAATGAAGTGCTACCGGGAGTTTTGTTCGCGGGTTGATATGATGACATCTTTCAAGATGGCGGCCAAAAATCATAAAAAATACAACTTTCGCAACTGGAGCATAATTATACTCGATTCCATATAATGCTAGGACGAGGATCCCAAAAAATTCCTTTTGAAGGTCATCCGACCTTAAAGAACTTTATAAATCGCAAAAAACACGATTTTTGCCACTTTCTTTTTAAAAAATCCTAATAATTCGATGCTTTGTCACACCAACCCCAAATGTACCTCAAACTATTAGGCATGTATGCCAAATTGGATCCTTAGATATTGATGAAAATACCCCAGTAAAATTAACAAATTGCAAAAATAACATAATAAAGGTTATTTATCAACTATTAAAGCGAAGAGGACCAAATTTGTTAACAAAGTTAAGATAGTCAAGTCCAACAATTTTGTTAAAAAAAATTGGTTCAGCAATGACGCGTTTCAAGTCGGATCCAGCAAAAAATAAACATAATAAAATCGGTTCCCTTGTTACATTCCTCTTTACCATTTGGTAGAAATACTTACACGTTTTTTAGATTAAATAAATAAATGGGTGACTGGTGCGAGATTCAAAATCTTGCCTAACTCTCTTTTGTCAAGTGTTAAAAACAGCTTAAAGACCTCTTCTTTGTAGAGTTTCTTCATAACTGTATGCAGTATGACACTTATTATAATCTAGAAGAAAATAAAATTACGTATAAAACTGGCAAACTCTTACTAAACCTAAAGGGCAAAAATGTCAAATTTTAAGCTAGTTATTCCTTTTCCCAACTGTTCCGTTGTATGATAGAGATGGCTCTCTCTCGGTGTCGGATAAGGAATCATATCTAATAGGTAAGAAACTTAATGCTTAGTTTGGGACGTTTCCAGCTCCCTCTCCTGTATAATTAGTAGAATTGCCAAATTCGTTTAGGCTATGTGCTTTTATCTAGGCTTGGTCTTCCACACCCTGGACTCTAAAAATAAAATAAATAGTAATACCATAATAAAAAGACAAAAAATTGAATGTTGAAGAGCTTTGCCAGATTCTATACCATATAAATATTTGAGTCAACAGAAATAGTAGTTGTGCATAATATACGAGGGTTGTAACTTTTTTTAATTATAAATACGTTTTAGTATTATTTGATCCGGGCCAATTTCTCAGATTTTTATTACTTGCAATGTTTTTAGGTACCTCCATTTTTATTTGAAAATCTCGGCTTATATTAAAATTGTTTTCAAATATATTTTTGACCGTCCATTCCACTACCATTTTGCTATAAAACAAAAAATTTAGCCGTAATTGATACAAGAATTTAATATTTGACATGGTCAAAAGTGTATCGGTTACTGCAGATTTTTAGCGCTTATTTGAAATACCACACACGCAAAACTATGCTAAATTCCAAAAGCTTCAGGCACAAAACCTGGCAGTTGGCAAACCATTAAATAATGTTTTTGATAAAACCTTGTACATAAAACATTTCATACACATGTACACAAAATAGTTCCTTTTAATCCCTGTGACAGTTGTTTTACCGGAGCTTAATAGCTTTTTCGCCATACAAAATATTTTGGCGTTATCTAGGGCTATTGAAATCATATGTTTAAATTTTAAGCGTTTCCGCGTTATGTTCGCTTTTGTTTTTGTTTTTAAAATGAATAAACACAGAGTATTTTGAGCTGCTTCAGTGATACTTTTTAAAAATTAGAAAATAAATACAGGGTTTCAAATAGGTGCTAACTACACAGAGTATCGAGTTGGTAGGTGATCCGTGCTAACTAGTCAGACATCTGTGCCTTGCTACGAAAGAAGAGCTTATTAAGTTCCTTTTTTTTCAAAATTCCATTTTTTTAATTTCGATTATACCAACATTTTGACAAAGGCTGTGTAAAAATTTCAATTTGAACCTGTAAACATTTTTTTCGAATTTTACTTATTGGACCTAATAACAAATAAAATAATTAAAAAAAGTTTTTAAGTAAAACGATTTTATTTAATTCCGAAATAAATGATTTGGTAAAATACAATTTCATCATATCTACTATACTGAATAGTGTGTGTCTATTCAATAGATGACATAAAATCGTGGGGCGTTGGGTCAACCCTATTTTTCAAAATTTTTAGCAAAGAGGATTCAATTTCGAACTTCAGATCGCTGTTATTTCCATTGTGAAGCACCCCACGATTTTATGTCATCTACTGCATAGGCACACACTATTTAGTATAGTACAAATGATAAAATTATGTTTTACCAACTCGCGTGCAGTAAAGTGCACTTTACTGCACTCATTTGCGTGCGGAGAGTAGTACTTTACCGTACTCAGTGCGATAAAGTTAACGTTATGGCACTTTACCGCACTCCGTTCGGTAAAGTAAATACGTTTATTTCAGAAAATTAAAATATAAATATTTATATTTATTTTTTTTGGGAATTTTTGAGGCTTGTAGGTAAAATCGTGTACCTGACATATGCGTCAAGTGTCTTTATCGCCCTTGCCGGTTTGACTGAACTCGCTTTGCTTTGTGCGGTCAACTATTACCTTTTAGTTATTCTTAATTTTTTTTTTCTTTATTTTATTTTTTTATTGTAAATAAAAAGGAATCTGCATCAAAATTGGCCAATGTAAAATTTTCTTTCCAAATAGCGGTGGATTAAGGAGGTTGTTTTTCGTAATAGTGTATTGTGGCCGGTCCTATATAGTTATACCAAGTTTTAATCAAACTGGTAGTAGGAAAATTAGTTTTGTCACACTTGTCTCTAAAATTAGGAAGTACAGGTATATGGTTAACGCATATTTGTAGCAGTCTTGGTTCAAAGGCAGAATAAATGATAATATTTATTATAGGATTTTTGTATAAACTGTCTCATAGGTAACCTAAAATTAAGTAGGAATTTAAAAAACTATTCTAAATCACTGAGTACATAACATTCTTACTAATTATTACTTATATAGTTATGTATAGTTCTTTGGGTATATATATATAATAATTATAATTATTTATATATTACTTTATCGTAGTAGTATTGTTATTGTAGTATTACTTCTTTATCACTCAGGTTAGATGTAAGAATAGCAATCATGTATCTTGAAAGCTAAATCTCGCCTTATTGTAATTTTTGAAATGTGTATATATTTTTTGCAATAAAAGTTGTAAACTTTAAAATACAAACAGTTATTAACTTCCTCTCACCCTTTTACCCGCTCAACCACCATCTCACCAAAATGTTTGTTGACTCTAAAATTAGGAAACCTAAAGTAAAATTTAAATATTAAAACTGCATGTTCGTAGCAGCTTGGGTTCATCGAAAGGTACGAATTTTTAAATACATCAACCCCATATCCCCCTCATAAACATAAGCTGCGTTTTTACGAAAATAATATGAGCGAAACATAATGGTGCAGAAACTCAAATATTAAGAAATCTAATTCATCGAAAACCTAATTTAAATGGTGACCAACGAAATTAAAAACAACAAATGTAAACGAAAATAAAGTTCTACAAAATAATTGAGCAAAATAAAAATTAAACTTAATTTTCTCAACAGTTAAAAGTCAAGATTATAATATATTCGATAAAAATCTACTAGAACCGTAAAAAACAGAACTACAAAAGCATCGACAATAATTTTCTAGAAACGAAATACGAAACACAATTTGATATAACATAATATGTGGGATCCTTAATTGTGCAGAATCACAATCCATCTGAATCGCTATTGTGTATGCGTCAAATTTAAATCTCTAGAGCGCCGTAGGTCTTGGATTGCAACGTTGACAAGTTTCTCTATTTGGAAGATCAAACACGATTTTATTTAACTTAGCAGTTTATGGCTGTCTAACTTTTTTAAAATTTTATAAAAATCGGTTAAGTGGAAGTGTGTCAAAAAGCTATACAATATCACAACATACTTCGACTCTTCCCTGCCGTAAGCCTGACAACATAGCAATTGAATTGGTGGCTATCGGTTCAAATAATTTTCGGAGAGATTGGGGTTCTTGAATTTTATGATTCGGCATTATTAGGGTTTCTATTAAATTTTTTTCATTCCAAATATTTTCTTATATTTTAGGTTTCTTTTAAAATAAAATTCGTGCAATTATTGCAATTATTTTCAGTATCTTGATATTCGGTTATTTAATTTTGTAGATTTTTTTTTCGGAAACTTTATATTCTTTTTATTTAAAGATCGACTTTATTAAGGCGTCTGGGAAAATTATAATCGGTTAAATGATTTTCGTGTCTTTTAGGGATCAAGTAAATTAAAATTCTATACAATTATGTTTGTATCCATTATTTTCTAAGAGATTTACTTTAGTTCATATTTCGTTTCAGACTGTTCAATTTTGTTTCGTTTTTTGTAACATGTCTTCTTTTTCTTATGAAAGTTGGCATAAAAACAAAGCAAAATACATACACGCTTTTGTTTTTGTTTAGTGGTAAATAAATTTAAAAATATTTTTAAACAATTACTTGAAAAATTGTACATTTTTGGTACTAATAACTACTAATATGATTATGTATGCCAAATTTGTTAAATGTGAACACAAATGTCAAATTTTGACATCAGCTTCCTTATGTTAATATATTTATTTTAATACATTATTAAACTCCTCTTTTTTCAGATTTCAGAAGTATATAATATGTCCATGATATGATAAATTTTGAGATGTAACACACTAAAATTTGACCACCAAGGTGGGCTATGCCCAAGTAACAATTTGTCGACGTTTTAACGTTGATAAAGGCGACTTAACGTTGTGTGAAAACGCCGTATAAACGTTCTAGCAACTTGCTTTTGCACCAATTTGGCGGAGATTTTTGGAGTTGTGTTGACGTTGCCTGCGACTAGAGTCGCTAGCAAAGTTTCCACACCGTCGTCGAAGCGACTACGACTGAAGTGCCCTCTGGAAAATATTTTTATTAATATAATTGATTTGAAATCAAGACTTCTACGTCTCTGCAACTACAAATGGACTAATTTCCAAACACCATCTCTCAATAATTCTAAAATACGTAGCTAGGTAACATTCAGTTAATTTATTACATTAAAGTGACTTTTTAAATGTTCCCACTAACTAAATTTAACAACGAACCTTAGTTTTCCGTCAAAAATGGATATTTTAGCTTTAAAAAATAAGGGGGCTTTCAATCCTTCTTACTTTTTTGCTACATTATTTTTTTATTTATATACTGAAAATTTGAAAAATGCTTTAAACCTATTTTAAACTGTAGCCAATTTAAAATAATACTTAAAAATCTCCAAAATTAACTAAAAATCATCAAAATCCAGCAAAAAAAAAACAAGACTCTTTTAGCGATTTACACAAATGGTGTAGCGGCGCAAATCAAGCAAAAAAAAACAGTATGGCAGCAATAATCATTACTTCATTTACTGAAAACCTAACCATTTTGCGACTAAAGAGGTGCCTTCTATAGTTGTCTTATATTTTGAAATGGGCCGAAAGTGCTAATAGCTTTTTCCTTTTGCTGCAACAATTTGCACTAATTATATCTATCCTTTATATTTATACAAGCTAGAAAAGGACATAGATATATTTAGTGCACACCAGTGCATCAAAAGAAGAACCTCTCAAATTAATTTCAAGGTAGTCTGACTCTTCGTTACTTGCTATCTACAGTCGGTCAGGGAGTCTGACCATAGTTTGACTCTGGGTCACTTGGGGGGTGTTACATAGTTTGTAGGCAGAAAAACAAATCAAACAATTACAGCTGCTAACAAAATTACGTCGCGATTTTTGATTTAATGACGTCACAAACGTTTAGAGTCGTGGCCCCTGCATGTTCGGTCAATTATCTAACATCATTTTATCCTAATTTTAACCCCTCTTTCCTTCCTCGTAATACTTTTGCAAATTGTGCAACACTTAATGAATATGGTAAACCACCCTAAAAATATAAAAAAATAATTTTTTATTAATTTTTACATTATTTTTGGAGTAAAACTGTTACGGAGCGCAGTTACTTTATAAAGCTTTCACCCCCTTCCATCCCTTGCCGTGTTTTATTTATGAACGCAGCCCTTTTTTAGGGCCGGTTTCACGGCCCTTAGTTTATATTTCAAGATAGTCTGACTACTGGTCACTTGGAAACTCTAGTAGACCAACTATGTTGACGTTGAAGGTATACAAATTAACCCTAGTTAATTAACAATCTTATGGCGTCCTTGTTCCGTCGTTCATTGCGGTCGTTGAAAACCTCACAATATTCCAGTAAAAATAAAAGTTGTTAGAGGGTTGCCAACTTTACCCTAGTTAATAACAACTGTGTGGCGTCGTTTTCTTGTCCATCATAGTGGCCGTTGCACAAATGACTAGTACTTTATGCAACGTTAATTTTAGTGTATTTCTTAGTTACGGCAACTAAGACAACTAATAAACAAACTAATTTTAATGATAATATTTGATAACTTTGAAATATTTATTTTGTAAGGTTGCAAAAAGTTACACCACTTTTATATATAAAACATATCTGTGGTATGCATAATAACAAAAAAAATGCGGTAGATGCGATCATAGCCACCTTATCAGTCAAATTTTAATAAGCTATATCCAGGGACCGGATTACAGGGTGTGGAGGCCCTGGGGCAAAAGAGAAAATGTGGCCCCTTCTCCAACACAACGAATACAAAATACATATTTTAATTTTTATAATCTAAAAAAAAAATCTATTAAACATTAGGTACGTACTTACACTCACAAAGTAAAACAAATAGTAACTAATTACGTAAAAGACACTCTACGTGCTTTTTTTGCTGCAAAATCATTAATAATATCTTTTAAGTCCAATTCTCTAAGTAAGTCGCTTAATATACCGAGCAAAGACAAAAATACCAAACGTTGTTTGTTCATCATTTCATTTTAGAAAAAGATCGTTCGCCGATGCAGTTAGCTATCATAAGCACTAAATAAATTCTTAATGCGATTTCGACTTTGGAAATGAGGTGCAGAAGTTATTATTAAAAAATTTTTTGTAGAAAAACAGTCTTTTTATTCAGTTTCGACATAATTATATTATTCATATAAGTAAGTAATAGCCGAAATTCTCCAATGAAAAAAAACTATTAGAGCATATTCAATGATAACCACCCCGTTCCACTTTTTTCAAAAATGACAATTTGGGAAATATAACTTAAAGAATCATTAGAAAAGTTATTCCTATTGAGAAAATACTTAACCGCATTAAAATAGGTGTAGTCGTTTTGGACTTATAACGTTTAAAGTTATTATTTTCAAAATTAATATCTCGAAAACTAAACAGAACTGAAAGATGACAATACTTAACGGCACCCGCTTGATTTATTGGCTTCAAAAAGTGCTACATAAACAGGCCTCTAGCGTGTACCGGTTTTGAGATTAGCGTGACGTACAATTGCATGTTTTTGTTTTTTTTTATTTTTGTAATTTTGGTTTTTTGGCGTTTAAGAATCAAAATATACAAAAATCAAAAAACCCAAAACCAGGGCTTGTAGCTGTTGCTAACACCTTTAAAAAACACTAACATTTGTTAAAATCGGTTCACTGGTTTTAGAGTTATAGCGGTTTACCTGAAAAAATAGGCTAACTTCGAAGGCAGATTTTTTTGTTGTTGTTTTTATTAATATTAACTAGGTTGTCGTATATTGTTGTGTGGGGACCCGGGGCAGCTGCCCCGGTTGCATCCCCTATAATCCGGCCCTGGCTATATCTCAAAATAGTTATTTACCTAACAAGTGCGGAGAGTGGTCAAGGGCGGTAAAGGCACTTTACGCAAGAGTTATGTACATAATTTTACCTATGAGTGTCAACATTTCCAAAACAATCATCTTAAATTTTAAAAACCCGATGTGTATATGTCAGCAGCATTGAAGTCATGATAAACTATAGCAAATTTTGCCATATTTTACTGTACCGCATAGTGTGCGGTAAAGTAAAATCATATAAATTTGCGGTGTAAATAAAAGTTGTTTAAAAATTATCACTCTGAAACGTTTATTAAATGAATTTCTATCCATCACTTATTTCGTTCTAACGTGCACGTTCCTACACAAAAAAAGAAACTTTATCTATAATTCACAAGACTGTTTTTGTGGGCTTAAAATAGTGATAAAATTTAGTAATTTTGTATAATTTTACTTTACCGCATAGGGTACGGTAAAGTCAGAGCACGAGAAACCTGATAAGATGGCGTTGAAATATTGATAAATTATAGCAATTTTGAAGGGTTTTACTTTACCGCATAGTGTGCGGTAAAGTGAAATCATAAGAAACGATCTGCTACACTTTTTATCACTTTTTAAAAAACATTTTAAAAATATTAAATTTTTCAATCAATTTTTTGCTTAGCTTTACTTTTCTATGACGCTCACCCTGGGGATCCTTAAATAAAGCACGTTTAGTTAGTATAGAAAATTTATATAAACTACAGATTTAGACACGTCATGCTGGATTTGGATCAAGAAAACTTTTGAAATATTCTATATGATTTAGAAATGTGTCACTATGGTCGCGATTCTTCAGAAACGACAGAAAATGTCACCCGTCAGAATTTTGAAATGTGGCGATTTTTACTTATCGCCTTATTTAAAATGAAAACACGGTGTCCTTCTTATTTATCTTAACGTTGTAAGAGAAACTGCGTAATTTTTTAAATAACATTTTGTAAACTTAAGATTTTAAAAATATTATGCAGGACTAGTTTATGGCGGAGATAAATTGTTACTATTCGTACCAATAAATGTCAAAAATTGTCGACAATTCTCACCATGTAAAAGGAAAGAAAGAATTTGTGTGACTTGACTTGACTATGGTTTTGTATGTTAAAAGTTTTAAAGGTTTGTTTACACATAAAAATAAGCTTAATAACATACATTTTTAAACAAAACACAGGGTTTTCAGAAACTCAGTCTACAAAAATTAAAACGGACATATTGTTCATTTACTAGAACAGTATTAAGAAACTAAATTTTAAGGAATATTAGCAAATAGTTCTGACAAAAAAGCATTAAGTGTAAACTTGTGTTTAAAAATCATCAGATTTTTTGTAAGGGCGAGATTTTCTCACGGTTTTTGAAGAATCGCGACTTATATAGCAATTTTGCATAACTCTGATGTTTTACTTTACCGCACACTATGCGGTAAAGTAACTTAATCATGCATTACTCGGTAAAGTGCTACTTTTAGTTCTCAAAGTAAAGCGGTAAAATACACTTTTGCGCACGGGAGTAGGTAAAATATTTATCAAAGATATTTTTGTGCACAGTGTGCGTAAAAAATACTTTTACGCACGCTTTTTTTTTAATGATTTTTTTAGTCCAATTCGACTTTTTAGATATATTTTTCAACTCAAATCTAAAGAAAATGCAAAAAAAACACAGTTTTATGCTATAAATATAATTCATATATAATGTTTCTAGGGAGTTTTTGTACCTGACAGGTGTGAAAAGTGTCTTTTCCGCCCTTGACGGCTTGTTCGAACTTCGCTTCGCGTCGTTCGTGCTACTTCCGTCGCGTGCGGTATCACTTTCCACACGTGTTAGGTAAATAACTATTAACTCTGTTTCTCTTCCATTAGTCTTTAGTTTTGTTGTTAGTATTCACCTGACGACGATTGCAAATACATAAGCATTCGAAACGATATGAAAAAGTAAAAAATAAGGACAATAGAAAAATGGTTTAATTAAAATGTTTTAATAAAAAAAAGTTTGTTAACTTCTTCTCTTTCTTGTAAATACGTTTTGATTTTTTTTTGTTCTGTGCATTTCAACGATAACTCCCTTGCTTCGTTTATGGTAGGACCGTTATGAAGATGACCGATAATAAAATATCCCCTGTACATGATCGACTAAAAAATAAAACAATTAACTATTAAACCTTTTCTGAAAATACACAACATGCACCTTGTCTCATTGTGCAAAAAATAAACTTTTGAAACGTTAGGAATTACAGCCGTCTTCACCGATCGCCGAAGGTATTCATTTCCGAATCGGGGATATTTATATACATACATCCTTTATCTGTGAAACGGCTTAACGGTATCAAGGCATACAATCTGTTTTGTGTTTATTTACATAAATAACTATATGGCCGAAGGACAAACGTAATGCACAAAGAGGAAATTTTAATGAACCCCTCAAGCCGTAAAAAATCCTTCAGTTTAAGTCAGCTATACTTCCGCAAAATGCCGTGCACTAAGGAGATTTGACTGACTGATTTACTATGCCCATTCGTATTGCGAAAAAAAAGTCTTGCATTTTTAATTTATTCTTTTTAACCAATTTAACATTTTTGTAATTACTTGCAATTTAAAGCAGCCTTTGGCAGCTTAACGATGTATTCCTACTTTTTAAAATATTCTTAGCTAAGTTTCTTGCTATACACTACTGACTCGCCGGTTTAACTTAAGACAATAATATAAAATTTAAGAAAATTATTACTGGGTTTTATAACCCCCATAGGCAACAGTAAGTATGTAACTTAAAAATTAGTTAAAGTTAACGTTTTTTCTACCAATTTAAAGTACCGAAAAACGGGGTTACCTTAAACCAGATACTACCCCCCGTGCCTGTGTATTTCCCTAAAAAGCATCTCGACAACCCTGCGAAATGTCAAGTTCTCAATTGCCAACGATCCGCTCGATCCGTCTTTCTTTCGTTCGATGAGATCTATCGCATGGGGTCTATCATCTCCCATGATCGAAAAGCAGTTTGGGAAACAATATATTTCAAGAAAAAAACCTCTTAATGTTTTTTTTATATATAACGCTTATTTCCCAACAGACTTCACTGTTTATTACAGGGAAACTACTCAAAAAAAGAGATTAAAAAAAATAAAATTCTAAAGAAACATACATAAAATAGTTAAGAATCATATAATATAAATAAATCAAAATAGCAATTTTTTTAAAATATAAAATATTAAATTAAAATTGTAAGATCGGATCATCGCTCCTTGTGATTACTCGCCATAGATCTATGCCGCTCCTTGTAAAAGAAAACACTTCCACACAAATGAGGCGGGTGGACGATACAAACTCGCGCAGACTCAGATCGAGCCTTCAGTGTTAGTTACCTATTTAAAGTCATGGTAATCTCGATGTGGATAATTATATGCTTTTTATCTACCACATGACAGTTATGACTGTCATTATTAATGTCATTTTAGACAAATAAACTATCAAATAACACACTAGTGTGTTATAATCCATAACTCACTAGTGAGGATTATAACTCATGTTCATATTTAAAGTAGTATTCTATTTATTTATTACTATTACAAGCACACTGATATTGAAATTAAAAGAAAACGCTAACGATTTATTCGCATTTGAAGTCATTGCAAAATACGTTGGTTCATTAGAAACAGACGCTCCCATATCGCTACAGCTGCTGATAGTGCTTCCCTATTTTTTCTGATAGTTCTTCTCTATTTCAGGTCGTTCTAATGTCTTGGACTTCTTTGGTTTTTATCCCTGTGATTTGCTTTTCAAAATGCTCGTTTGTTTGCGATATTTTTAAATGTTGATTTTTTCATAAAGGTGGATAGTCGAGCGAAGCATCGAGTATTTGGACCATAGCAACGATGGCGCTAATTTTTTTTGCAAATGTATTAAATAAGCCAATACAACACTTTCATCGATACCCTTTATCTTCCGTGAATTCATCCAAGACTCAAACATTTTGAACTCCTTGTCGTAAGCATCTCGGGACTTTTCTAGCAAAATCTGCATCGCTGCTTCTTCCGCTTCCGTAAGGATATCCTCAAAAACGTAATTTTCATCGGTTTCCTTCATTTTCTATACGTTTTTTCGTCACAAAAGCTTTCCTTTTCTGCAGGGAAAACTGATAAGTGTCAAAATTTATTTAAATATTTGCTAACAATGTATCATGCACGTGGTAATCAAACAAACAACCTACTTTGACCAAAATGTAAAAAAGTCACTGTCAAGTCATTCTGACATTTATAGGGTACTGAGACGCAAGTAGCTTTGATTTGATCACAAAGCTTATTATTTATTATCTCATAAAAAAACGATTTCTTCCACTTGTTGGATAAATTTTTCTCGCGTGACTTATTTTCAACATAACACACTAGTACCATAAGTAACTATAAATGTACCGTCACGCATCGTAGTTTGTTGTGTGCATTATGTTTGTTTATGTTTTTTGAGCATTTTTAGTTATTTTCAAATGCAAAACGTCTAAACGGTTAAAAAGTACGTAAATATGATCAGAAAAAAGTGGTTCGGGTGTAAATTTAAATTGAGCTATTCTTAAAAGGCGTGCCACCAACAGTGTTCTCGCCTGAAGGGGAAACTGTCAACAGAGGCGTGCCAAAGGGTGAGGCAACAAGACGCTTTTACATGTAACTTAACCATGTTTTTTTTTAATATTTCATACAACAAACATGAAAAATCATTTTTCTTAAGAAATTTAAAATTTACCTGCGGTGCGTTAATGGCAGCAAATAGAAAGAGATGGTTTGGCAAATTGGTTATTGAAAGAAAGAAATATGAAACTACTTTTTTATAGTTATTAAAATCTAGTCAAAAATTCGTTATATCCTACCCCAAAAATCCCTACGTACCAATTTTTAATGAACAGATGGTATCTCTCTCCTAAAGCAGGACTAGTTGTCAACATCATTACATCATATATTGTATGGTCACCGGAACTATTATTATTATTATTATTATATATTTTTATTGCCATTTTCCCAAGAAATAATATACGATTTATCTTAAATCTAAAAAGAAAGTCAAGAGAAAGAAGAAACAACAAAAGGCAGGCTCCTCAACAGATCCTTTAGTAGGATCTGAGGGGCAGCGCCCTTCAACTCAACCTTATATACTAAGGAAGTAAACTTAATTAAAATATAATAAATCTTAAATCATTTTGCCTACTGACTAAATATAGCGATATAATATTTAGGGTGGATTCTTTAAATGGGACGGTGCTTCTAGCGGCGGAAAAGGTTTTAAAAAAAGAAAAAAGCCAATTTTTAATGATTTTTTACGGAATTTCTGTCCATGATATACAAAATTTTTGGGGACCTTAACTGAAGGCCCAGGGTTTTCCAACTATTTTTATTAAGTGTGAAGGTAGTACTTGTGACGCCTTTTTGGAAAGCTTGTTAAAAAAAATATAACGCACTACTTTTTTTTTACATCTTTCAACCAATGTGTCAAAAATTTAAAAAAACTTATTTTTTTGTCAATTGTTTAGATTTAGAATAAACTACATATTTCTCTATTTACTAAGCAGAATAAAGAAAATACATTTGAGGGCCCTTACTGAAGGCCCATGGTCTACCAACATTTTTATCTTGAGGAGGTACCACTTTTGGAAAACTTGTTAAAAAAGAAATTCGATTAAATACATTGAATTAAATTAAAAAGCTTAAAAAAATTAGTTTTAACAACTAGTGGCTAAAATAGTGCTTTTTTACAAGCGTTGTTTTAAATATCGAGCTTAGCGAGGTATTTAAAAACGCGAGTAAAAAAAAGCACATTTTAGTCGCGAGTTGTTAACACTATTTTTTTAAAAATCTTTATCAATACATCCAAGAAAAACAGGAAATACTTTTAAAACTATCGAACGAAGAGCACTTTTCGCAACATACCATCTTTACACTATAAATGATGTTCATTGTTGCGACATTTTAATCTTTGACAATTTGATATTTTGACGATATTTTTAAATGATTTTTTCATAAATGCTTGGTGAAAACTGGCGGAAATGAAAAATTTTTAGGAAAGAATAATTAGATTTTTTCAATATTACTATTTTCCGCTATTTCTCTTTAACTTTGGGTAAAAAACGGACAGAAATCTTTTCTTGCACCCGCGAGCAAAAAAAAATTTTTTTTTGCATCGGTAACCAAAAAAGCTATGCATTAGTTATCTGCAGACAGTTACCAAAATCATGTTTTTGATGAAGGTATAAAAAAAACCTATTTTTTGTTAATTGTTTTAGATTCAAAAAAAAACTACATATTTCTTCATTTACTAAGTGGAATAAAGAAACTGCCACAAAACGACTTCATTGGCGTAAATATTTTTAACACATGGGTTGACAGATGTCAAAAAAAACTAGTGCGTAAAATTCATTTGTTAACAAGCTTTCCAAAAAATTGGTACCGTGAATCGAAAGTCCGTTAAAAATAAGTAAAGATTCATTTTTACTTATTTTTAAAACCTTATCTCTAAAGCCGCTAGAAGCACCGCTTCATTTAAAGAATCCACTCTGTATACATACATGCCCAGGGGTTTGTTTATTGTTTTTTTTTTAATTTTTTACAGGTAGAGATTATTGTATAATAAAAATTTTTAAGATTATTTTTAAACGATTATATGCATAGTTTTTTTAATTTATTTGAAATGTTGTTATATATATCCGGACACAGTATTAAAAGGACTCTTGATAAATTTGGTTTTTTAAAATAAAATAAGCTAGAAAATAATTTGGTCAAACCTACATTTTTTATACAATATAAACTTTAATAAACTGTCAAAGTAACATCAAAATACTTTAGCATTATAAAACTATTTATTTTTTCGCAATTATAAAAAGTCTCTAATTCGACAAAAAGCAGGTTCAATGACTTTAATGTTTTGAGCAATTACTGGGATAAACTACCAAAACAGTTCAAAACCTTCCAAAGTAACTACATCCCGTTTTACAGTAGGTTTTAAAATTTTTATAATTATATTTTTTGTAAAAGTGTTTCCTAATTCTTTCCTTTCTTCTAATTCTTTTCCATAAGGCCTTACTCTTCCATCGAAAAGAAAAACAATTGATATCGGCTTTCACATAAAAAGTTATTTTTTATTTTATAATCTTTTTAACAGTATATGTATAATCCATTTTGATGGGAAGCCCTGTCTTTATTGTCTATTATTAGGCAACTTTTAAGAATTTCTTCCATAATTTGATTAATTTAAAGCCCCGCATCAAATTGAGCTGAACCGTAAAAGGGCGGCATGATCTGGTCCCCTGTAGAAAATTGCGCAACATTGTTCATGCATGAATGCCGCCAAATAGAAGATAATGCTAAAATATTGACGAGGGTTCTTATTTTATTAACCGCAAAATTGAGTTACCCCGGACATGCGGCATGCAGCCAATAATAGCAACATGGAATAGTCGTGAATGATTCTCATTTGAAATAAGTAAATTTTAATAATAAAATGTTAAAAACTTATACTTTGATCATTTGAGAGAAACAATTTTATAATCCGACTTCCAGTGTGCCCTTTTTTAATCAAAAATTATTTTTAGTGCTTAGAGGGAATTTCCAACATCTCAGTAAAAGTATTGGAAACTACGTCAAGACATATCATAATCAACAATTGCGATTGCGATTGCAATTTCTTGCTGTTCGCCCGTTAATTTTTTGAAGTACTTTGCATTTTTGATTATGGGAATTACCGGTACGGAACCGCACCTATTCCCTAGCATGCGCATGTGTTTGTTCATGCACTGGTAAAAAATGTCGCGTTTTGCGCATTATTTGGATTGTTTTTTTTTTTTACATCGGTCAATCGTTATCAATCAGTATGGTGTCAATGTATTTAATGTGGTAATTAAGTTTTTTTTTAGTGTCGAACTTTCGTGCTCCAGAGAATAACAAATTTAGACCCAGATAAAAATGGTCAAATTACCTCGTGTTTGTAAACGGTTGCATTGCATTGCATGCATGTTGTCATTTACCTATTTCTATAACTTCTCTGGTAGACGGACAAGTGGATAAAATTGTGTGCCACTTCTTCAAGTGCTATGCTCTCTTTGAACGTTGGCTATCATCAGCGCAATCTGCACCCTGTCCACTGCTTTTCGGAAAAGTGTCGTAGTACTAACACCATACCATTGTCTAAGATTTTTAAGCCATGATATCCGTCTACGACCCGGACCTCTTCTGCCTTTAATTTTGCCTTCTATTATCAATTTTAAGAGTTTATATTTTTCATTTCTCAAAATATATCCAAAATATTCAAATTTTCGTTTTTTGATGTTAAATAAAACTTCAAGTTCTTTATTTACTCTAAGCAAAACATCCAAATTAGTTACTCGGTCCATCCAAGATATCCTTAATATTCTACGATAACACCACATCTCGAATTCCTCCAACTTTTTGCACATGGCCTCAGTCAGTGTCCATGCTTCCATGCTATAATATAAGATGCTAAAAACATAACACTGAAGCACACGAATTCGGAGAGTGGTATCAAGATCGCGACTACACAACACTGGTTTTATTTTGATAAAAGATGATCTGGCCTGTTCAATTCTTGCACGAACTTATTTCATGTTGTCCCAGTTCTCATTAAGAAGACAAGCTAAGTATTTGTATGAATACACGCGTTCGACTTGCTGCCCATTTACTTCTAACATGCCCCAGATGTTCTTTTCCTTGGATATGACCATCCATTTTGTTTTTTTAACATTTAAATTAAGCCCGAATTGCGAACTTTTGGCAGCAATTCGATTCAACAACTCTTGTAGGCCTTCCAGAGTGTCTGCTATTATGACAGTGTCCTCGGCATATCGTATGTTGTTGATTTTTATGCCGTTTTTGGTCCAACCCTCTTCGCAGTTATGAAGTGCATTCTCTATTATTTTTTTACTATAGATATACTCCTCTTCTTATTTTGACCTCTTCGGACAATTGGCCAGCAACCTTTATTTGAGTAGTGTGATTCCAGTATAGATCAGCTTTTCGTGTTGGACTCGATAAAATGCCTTCTCATAATCTACTACACAGGCATATACTGGTAACGACACATCTCTAGACCGCTGAACTAAGACTTAAATGCCAAACAAGGCCTCTCTTGTCCCGAACCTTCCACGAAATCTAAACCACCCACCACCACCCATAAAAGATTCGCATTTCCCATAAATTTTTTTGTGGATAATCTTTAGAAATATTTTTAACATATGGTTCATTGGGCTGATTAGGCGATAATCACTACACTTCTTTGCTGAATGTTTTTTAGGCAGCGTAACAAAGGTTAACTTTAGCCAGTCAGCAGGGATTTTACCGCTACGATAAACCAAGTTAAAAAGTTTGACCAGCGTATTTAGCGAATGTTCGTTTTTTATTAGCTTTAAAACCTCAATGTATACTTCGTCTTGCCCTACCGCTTTTCTGTTTTTAGTTGAAGATATTGCGTATTTTACTTCCTCTGGTGTTATATCTATGCCTTGGTTTGAGAATTTCTTCTGGCTGTTCGGATCGGTTATCGGTAAAGAGCTGTTCTATGTAGCTACCCCATTCTTTTAATTTTCTTTGGTATTCGGTATGATTTTCCCTTGATTGTCCACAAGGATTCTAGCTTGTCTTTTAATAAATAATCCGGCCGCTTCCTTTATATGTTTGTGTAAATTGAAAGTGTCATGTTTAGCATCTAGATCTTCTATTTCTTGACATTGCTGTGTTATCCAGTCTTATTTTGCTGACCTTATCTTGTTTTTTATTGCACCATTGATTTCTTGATACTGATCGCTGCCTTTTTTACAGCGTCTTTTATCCATCGACTCCAGGATTTCATGGGTCATCCAAACTTTTCTTTTATTTCTTGTTTCATCCTTGCCTAAGAGTGTTGTGCTTTCGACTATGGCATTTTTAACCTTTGTCCAGACCATTTCTGTATCTTGTTGCATCATTTTGCTATCATGTTATCTTGAAGTTTGTCCAACCTGGGTCTGGGTTTGTTATTTAGGGGATGATTTTTCTTGAGGGTAAATTTAATTTTCGCCACAACTGGATTGTGATCCGAGCCTACTTCTGCACCAGGATAAGTTTTTGCAGATTCAGTAATGTTTCTAAATCGTTTATTAATTAACATAAAGTCTATCTGGTTTCTAATGATATTCTCAGGAGTGTCAGATTTGGAAGTCTAAGTATAAAGGCGTCTAGCTGGAAGTTTAAAGAAAGTATTTGACACGATAAAATCCCTTTAATGATAGAACTGGAAAAGGCGATCTCCACGTTCATTTGATATACCAAGACTGTATCTCCTAACAATGTCTTCTCTAGGCCACTGGGGTATATTAATGTTTATGCTGAAGGCTCTAACGTAATTTACTGTATCCCCTAATATTGCAGAACAAATTGAAAATGGAAATAGGCGTACGCAAGACTCACGCACTGGTTCTTAGCTTATTAAATTCTTTGAATTAAATATATGTACAATTCAATTATAAAGAAAATAAAGCACAACGCAAATTATGGGGCAGTGTTTTAATATTTATGCATATTAAATATAAAACAACTATCAAGTCACAATAAAAAAAAATTATTCTTGATTCGATAGAAAGGCATTACTCTTTCTACCAAATATAAAGCTAGAAGCTCTATAACAAGTGGCCTGGCTCGATCAATTGAGAAAAGTAAAGTGGTTTTAAGCAATATACGGACTCAATAGCCATGACGGACGAGGCGATCAGAGTCGCCAAAATTTTACAAAGCACGCCCTGAGCTAATTTAGGAAAGCTTGTGTAAAAGAACTTTACTCGTGATGCTCGGCCGTGCTTCTCCGAGTGTGAAATATCTCTTCGCTCCTCGAAAAGTAAGAATCAACACCCTGTACACTTATTCTTCATTTGATCGAAAAGGAAGGAGTTCTTTCTCTCAGATTGCCACCAATACGAGTTGCACGAGAGCCAATAAACCCGACCTGACTTACCATATTTCAATTAAAACTTTTCTATTAGTACAAAGCAATAAAATGGCCTCTATAGAACGACGCTGGCAACAAGAGTGTAGGTGGCTTTCAGAGGACTGAAAATCTACGAATGAGCAATACCTCCTCAAATAAAAGCCAGGTAACTCTTTATCGTTTTAGTGCCCTTTGGCCTACTATCGCGGCCAGATTGACACCAAGCTGACAGAAAATCCATGTATTACTCGTCAATTTGGTTATTAAAATGGCGGCAACAGTAGGTGAAATGGCACTGAATAGATAGGAGTTAACTGGCTTTTTGGTTAAGAATGGTATTGATGGAAGTACCCCTTTCAATTAAATTTTCTATGATATCAATAATAAGAGCCCTGAAAGCAAATCAAACACACCCAACGCACTTTTCTGCAGTTTTGGTTTGTCGTAGTCAAAATATTTAGTTTGTGTGAGTAGGGTAGTGCTCATTGGTTTTCGCGCAAATTTTTTTCTATTAAATCAAGAAGAAGGGCCCTGACGTAGTTCTAAAGCGGAATAATTTAAACTTTCTTAAAATAAGTGAATCAAGACAGCTCGAAAACTACTACTAATACTGCTACTACTACTATTGAAAGCATGTCGTATACTTATGTGAAAGAAGAGAAACTTAGTAAAACAAGAAAATGTAAAATTTTCGAAACGCCACGGCGCGGCGCAGCGGAGTGTGTTGGTGAAAAAGTTTTAAAACATGTTTTGTAAAACAAAATCTTTAGATGCAGTAGTTTTAAAGCGGACAAATTGGATATTTAAAAAGATATATATTTAGTTTGTACAATTGAGGATGTTCTGGGCGGCCACGTTTATTCAGGTAACACACTGAATAAAAACTCCGCTTGAGACAAGATCCCAAATTATCTTGTTTTTTGTTTTTTCATCATAAACGAATTTCTTTTAGCATTATATCTTTTTCGCCCAATATAGAAATTAGGATTCCTAATATCTCGGTTTTATTTTATCTGTCAAGAACAGTATGCTCAAAACTTATTACAAATTTAAAAGAAATCATTTCAGTCTATGATAGGATTTCAGAGACAATTATCTCAATCCGTTCGGTTAGTTACCGAGCACACCCAATCAACCCTGCCACTCGTCTATGTCAGATGCCCATGATAAGATCAAACGAGTGTGTCTGTGCAGTTGGTTGTAAAAATAGGTAAGGTGAGAACCTCAAAAATACCGTGGTTGGAAGAAATGCTATGTGAATGGGCATGGGGCACTTGGAATCGAAACTTAGAGGTAAGCATGTAGAATTTTTGTGTAATTTAAAAAAGATATTGCTAGAAAACAAGGGGCCGTCCATGCAGGGTACGCCTTCCGGATTTCTTCTTCTTCCATTAAGAGTTTAAAATATATATTTCCGTATTTCCGGTCTTTTGCAAGATACAGCAATCATGCCTGAACTCTTGTGTGTAGTAAATTTCACAAATTTTTGATTGTGTAGCTGAATAATTAATTTTTTGTGTCCTGTTTGACAATTAGCTTTAGTAAAGGCAATCTAAAATGGAGGGTCTGCCCCGACGGGTCTTGTACAATATGCTGTGTGAACTTAATATTAGAGCTCGTGTTGTCTTCTTTAAAAGTTTAAGTTCATTATTCGTTTAATTTACAACAGGATACCTAACTATAGGTTAGAAATGGACTATATTATTTTTGTTTTTTTTTTAAGTTTTTTATGAAAATTTATTTATGTGTCTAAGCACTTTCTAGTGAAAGGAATAGAAAATGATACCTCGTTTAAAATGTATTTATGTGTCTAAGCACTTTCTAGTGAAAGGAATAGAAAATGATACCTCGTTTAATGGATAATGACTAATTTTTATACGTCTGTCTCTTTTTATTCTTTCAAAATAAAAGAGACAGGCATATAAAATTTATGCATTATCCATTTTGAACTAGCAATTAAAACTTTCTATAAACTAGAGGACAGTAAAACAAAGAACATGCATTTCGTTTAAACGGTCACCTAACCTTAAAAAAATAGGTCTTTGTCGGTAAATTTTTATTTTTCCGAGGGATCAACAGCTGGGAAAAAATTCCTACACCTATTGTCAAGAAGTGAATTATTGTAAAGTATTTTTCTAAAGCATTGTGATCTAACTGAATTAAAAACATTGGTAACAGTATGGTATCAGGTTTTCTTTTATTTTTAGTTTTTTATGATTTACAGGTTTGAACCCCTCCCCCTTCCAACCGCCTGCTTTTAGGAGAAATGGCTGACCGGAGGTGCGCTTTATGATGCATAACCCACCCCCATAAACTTAGAAATCAGACTTTTTTTCAGTTTTTATTCTCGAGATCTCCTATTTTAATGTAGGAGGATTACACTTAACTCCCACTTTTACTGTTAACTATTTTTGATATTTTAGTTTCAGAATTGTGTTCTGTGCTTTTTGTTAAACAAAGTCAAAAAGGAAAAACTATTAGCATTAGCTAAAATTAAGTTACTGCTCTTTTGATGGTGTGATGTAAACTCTTTGATAATTATACTTCGATTGGGAACATCCTATTAGATACAACAGTTAGTGATAATTCGTAGCACGTCATACGCAAGTTTTAGAGATAAGAAAAACATACCGCCATGGCAGCCTGCTTGATCTAGCAGAGATATTTCAGTATATTTCTAGCGCTCATGCGACATGTGAAGACGGTATCGCGCGCGCGAATTGTAAAAATACGCCTTCAAAGAAAAAATGTAACAAAAGAAAACGTGAAAAGCAAATTGATTACCTAAAGAAGAAAATGAGGAACCTGAAAAAAGAAATGAAATGGGGGGGTTCAAGATATAGGCAAACTGTCAGTTTTTAAACAATGGAGTGAGACAAATATTATGCTTTTGGCTAATATTTTTTGGCATGGGTTTGTTTATTCTGTAAACACACATTTGTTTTTATGACTCATAGAAACTTAAACCCTGCATAGTTTTTGACTTATGCGCGCCATATTAGTCTCAATAAAAAACTCCATAATGTTATTAAAATCCTTTTGCAAAATATAACATTTTAATTTCCAGAATATTTATTATAACAAAAACCCTTCACCCGTCGTAATTTAACAAAAATTCTCAACCGAATTTTCCATGTAGACGAAGCATGACTAGCACGCTATATCCTATATGCTGCACGTAAAAACAAATACTATCATACACTCATGCTCCCGATGCATGGTTTACTCGACCGGGTGTCCAATTTTCTAAGAAGATTATAATATGTTTACTTAAAAAAGTATTATTAGCACATCGTTTGTTATATGTGACGCCGAATCTGACAGTTCCTCAACTTGTCAGACACTAGTAGTTCCTCGAACTCTAGCATCGAGAGGCTCTTCTTAGAAAGTATATTAGGGGGGCAGATGATAGTACATTGAGTCCAGATATATCAGCAGAGCTAGCTTGCAGGTGGAAGAAACATCTTTCTATGGGAATATATAGATAAGGAAACTAAAAATAATCTCCTCGAAAAATACAAAATTCCCGGAAAAATTGCCAAATTCTTCAAGGACCCAAATTAAATCCAGGATGCTAGCATCCACAGAGCAAAAAAGAGATACGTAACTATTGGAATTGTAAACCATTTTGGAAAAAGGTTTGGCAGTCTTAGAGCGGGTTTTCTCTAATTTGGCCTAAACATAAAAGGGAGAAACAGAACACAACGGGTCTTGCCGAATCGGCGCAGTTGTTTTGCATTGGCCACAATATTGTCTCATGCAAAAATATAATAAATTGCTACTGCGCAAAAATCCAGACCTTTTCTTTTTTAGCGAACGTTTTGCCGAAAATTGCAAAAATATAAAAAACGCGCCGAGAGGACATATTAGAGCTAAACGGTGAAAGAACGTATTCCTGTAGAAATTTTTTTTTTCAGAAGAGTGGAATCAAATAACTCAAAATAAATTAGCTTTGAGTTAGACAAAAGGTTGCCAAATTCCCTTTGTGGACAAACCTTTTCAAGTTTTCACCCCAAAACCTCAAAATTTACCAAAAATTTATTCGAAAAGCATACAACATTTATAAGTAGGAGCGGTTAAAACTGTTAATAACTGTCAAGATCACTTTTGCTAAGCTATTTTTTAAGACAGAACGATAACAGGGGATTTTAGGTTTGTCTTTAATCCTACAAACCTACATAAAGTTCTTTTACCCACCTCATTTTCAACTGGAAGATATTAGAGAACTTAATTACTAAAAACTGCTTCCTTGCGACATTAGATCAAAAAATGCATATTTTTTAGTTCCAATGTTTGATGAATATAAAAAATATTTAAGATTTTCTTTTCAAAACAAAAGTTGAATTTCAATATTTACCATTCGTCCTAGCCACTGCACTTTTCTGCACGTTTTTGTTCCACCCTTTTAGGCATGTTTTTCTTCAATTAAAAAAGCATACACAACCGACCAAGGGATACAATTTTTAGCATTTATCCTTAATGCGAAAAAATGTGGATATATATCGCACAAAAAAGAATAACAAAAATAAAAACAGCCATTAAGATTATTCAAAGGAAAAAAAATAAAAATAAAATAACAATTAAAGAGGTTTCGCAAATTATAGGAAGGTTTGTACAGAGTACGGCTTGTACTTGAACTTGAGTGGTGGTTAAAGTACATACTATTTTACAGCCAAATTATAACGTTAAAATTTTCTCCGATGCATACAAATCGGGAATGGGCATGTTGCAATGGAAAGGAAGCAAAATGGTGTTTTTTGGCAACAAGGTGAACAGGAGAAACACATAAACATGTGGCAGTGAGCTTAGGTATATTTTTTGTATTTGCCACGTACATAAATACGTTGGATAATCATATAGCGGACAAGAAATCTGGTATAAAAATTGTATATTTATTTGCAAGCTACCTGAACAAAAAATGCCACCGGTTTGTGTCGTGACTTCCAGTGGATGCATTCACAATGAATTAGAAAAATCTTAGTTCTTATATATTTCCTTCTTCCTCACTGTTTCCAAAAATGTAAAAAAAGAAAAAATTGAAAACGATAATGCGATATGTCTGGTGGTTTATTCTATCTGGAGAACTCAAGCATGGTATCCAAAATTAGAATCCGTGATTCACTTAAAAGTTATCAGTGTTACCTTATATAGGTAACTTGTACCCTTTTAACATTCGGGTTATTAACTATACTTCTTTTGGCTCTTTGTTCTGCTCTCTGCTTTCTATAACTGAAGTAAATCAAGGCTAAAAAAGAGGGCATAGAAATAATTCTTAAAGATATTTTTAAAATATCTGGACCCAGAAGAATTCAGCCTTGGCTTAAGTACCCTGTTTCGAAGAAAATTTACAGTTCTATTTGTGTTTTACCATTATATATTGCATATAGAAAACAAAACTATTTCGAGGAACAGAGGATACACTTATTTTAACAATTAAAAAGCCTCATAAGCCCGCTACATTCCAAAGCATTAGCAGGTGGATTTAAAAAGGTCTAAAATACGTAGAAATACAATCAAATTTTAAAGGACATAGCACAGGACATGGGGTGTCTTCCACAGCATTAGGGTTTGGTGCATCAATCAAAAGTATTAGAAAGGCTGCGGGATGTTCCGAAAAAAGGAAAACTTTCAATCGAGTTTATAATAAAGCTTTAATTTCAAAAGATTTCTTAGCTAATTATATTAAGAAATATATTCTAAACACATTTATATTTTAAGCCTTGTGGTTTCCTTATTATTATTTAACTTTTTAACTAATATCGCCATATTTTCTAAACAACTACCTGGTGTATCTATTAGGATGTGCCCAATCGAAATATAATTAAGAATTAAACGACTTACCTGTGAGGAAGCTTAATCCAAATTATACGAGATTTGTCACATCCTATTAGACACCCTCCCATTTATATATTCATATATTTTTTATGCAATTTATTTAAGTACTAGTCAACCCACCCTTTCCGATCTTAGTATTTCAGGAAAGCTTTAGAAGTATAATGAAGTACCTAGCAGAGATCAGTCAGGCTGCCATGGCGGTATGTTTTTCTTATCTCTAAAACTTGCGTATGACGTACTACGAAGTATCACTACCTGGTGTATCTAAGAATGTGACCAATCTCGTATAAATTGGATTAAACTTCCTTACAGGAAAGTCGTTTAATCCTTAATTAGGAACAAAAATTCCATGCGAAAAATGTTCACGTTCATGTGCAAAATACATTGTTTACTGTTTTTGAAAATATTAGATATAGCAAATTTATATTCACGTTTATGTAAAGTTTTAATATTTTATTATTAAATAGTACCTACAGTTCTTTTTTGCTTGCAGGTGTTTCTGCTCAGTGCACACAAAAAAGGACAATTGCATAATTCGCATAAGATTCTGTCTTTTTTTTCTATATTACTTCCCACCGCCATGATCAACCAAAAAAGAGGTCCTTATGTGAATTGTGCAATGGTTCCTTTACGTGTTGCCGTACTTTGTAATGAAGTCATTTTTTTTGTTTAAGTTTTCGTAAGAGAATTGTGTGCTTCTTTTAAGGCCAATTTTCAAGAAAGATTTTATGTTCTTTGCCTAGGACTTTTAACCTCAAATGAGTTTAAGGGAATGGAAATCTCGTGAGAAGAAACTGGGGAGCTTGCGCATTTCGAAAGTCAAAATACTCTTAAATTAAACTCGTATTTCGTAATACTAAGAGATCCTTTTTTTCAGTGCAGCGTTGTCAAATTTTTCCAAAGAAATTTCAGTAACAATTTACTAGGTTGTTATTACAGCCTTCAAAAAGTTACCAGTTTGTCATAGAAGGTCGGCATCAAAAGTCAACTTTCTGGAGATTTTTGTACCGCCAATCTAGTAAAAAAGTCGTGAAATTTGGTTAGAAAAGATTGACAACCATATTAGGCGAACCAGCATGACCGCCCAGAATATTGTCAGTTTAGCAGCAACGAAGATAAGAAAAACTGGTTGACTGCATGTGCAAAAAATAAGCAGCATGCATATAAATAATAGGGAGATTTTGATCAGGCATTTTAACGGCAAATTTCGTTACTCTTATGGTTACCTTTACCGTAGATAAAGGTAACTTCAAGAGGTTAAAAATAGAGCTTTTGAATGTAGTCAATCATTTGGCGGTAAACATAACCTTACTTTTTTATTGACTTTTGTTGTTTTCTTCTTAAGTCTTTTTTTAATTTGCTTTTCCAACCATATCGCGGAGGAAAATATTAATGTAATGATAAGGCTGAGAGACGGACACCCCAGCATAAATTTAGTCAGGCGAATGATTTTGCAAGATATCTTTGATGGAGTAATAGAAGAAATCGAGCCTCTGCAAACTTATTTGTACTTCTGTTTACCAAAGAAAAACGCTAAAAAAAGCACCCCACCACTACTATAAATACAGTTAACAAAAAATAAAATCCAAATACACGAAATTTTTGTAAAATAAAACAAACTTTTATAACCTAAAAATCTTCCACCACAGAATCACATCAAGTTTGGTTGGTTGTCTTTTTAACGGTAAAGGTAGATGCTATTCGACGCTAATTAGCGCCAGTAGTTACCTTTAATAAAGGTAACAGCCTAAAAGCGCTACTGCGCCTGTCCAGAATAAAGCCTGACCAAAATCTCCCTAATAATAAACAAGATTTAATCCTCGAAAAATGTTTCTAAGCCCTACCATCCTTTTAAGTTCACTGAGAAAGTTAATAATATTAATCTGTATAAAAAAATCATGTAGATATACCTACCTAGTTTTCAAGCAGAACCTCTTGAATTTTGCTTAGGAGAATAAACTTCAAAATTCTTATTTTACTTTGCGCATTTCGTTTATGTGGAGCTTATAGAAGTGAGAGAAGTTCATAGTTATTGCCGCAATTTCATTCGTTTTCTTACGCTTCCCCCGGGATCGGCAATATAGCATTGCCAGATTAAAGTGTGATAAAAATTTCCAAGTCAATTTTTATTGAGCATTTTATCCAGGTATTACCAAATTTCTCACGACAGAAGATGCTCGGGCATAGATGTGGGGAAATTGCTTCTAAAAATGTATTAGAGCGAGCGATTTAAAATTTTTCAGAGCACCTTTCGGAAAATTAAAGCATTTACTCATCGTTTGATGTCGATAATAAAATTTTATTTAGTCGATTACTAACCTCAGCGTGAGTATATCAAAGTCTGGGTTAAGGTTTGACAGTTTTGGATAAGAGGGTTGATTTATTTTAGTTTTCGTAAGGGTGTATACAGGATGGATTCTTTAAATGGAACAGTGCTTCTAGCGGCTTTAGGGAAGAGGTTTGGAAAAAAGTTAAAAGCGAATCTTTAATGATTTTTTTACGGACTTTCCACTTATATTAAAAAAAATTTGGCCCCCCAACTAGAGGCCTGGGGCCCACCAACTATTTTTTTTTAAATAAGAAGGTACCACTTCCAGCACCTTTTTGGAAAGCTTGTTAAAAAAGAAATTTAACGCACTACTGTTTTTGGACAATTATTTTTTTGCAAATCGTATAAGCTTCAAAATAAACTAAATATTTCTCCATTTTCTAAGCGGACCAAAGAAAATAACACACGAGAACATTATTGGCGGCCCATTTGGGGACCCTCACTGAAGGCCAGGGCCTACCAACATTTTTTTCATGAGGAGGTAGCACTTGTGGCACCGCTTTGGAAAGCTTGTTAAAAAAGAAATTCGATTAAATTACTTTTTTCTAACATCTGTCAACCCGTGTGTTAAAAATTGTAAACAATCAATTTTTTGTCGTTAAGGATGGTTGAGTGTAAAAGAAAATTGAGGTGTGCTTTGAATCTATTTCCCTTTTATCTAATATCTAGTAAATTTAAGAAAAGGTGATTAGGCTGCGCTCCCAAATAGGTCGCCAATAATATCTTCGTAATGTAGTATTTTTATTCCGCTTAGTAAATAAAGAAAAATGTAGTTTAATTTGAAGCTAAGGTTTTTTGAAATGTTTAACTCATGGGTTGACAGATGTCAAAAAGTTATTTAATCGAATTTCTTTTTTAACAAACTTTCCAAAAAGCTGCCACAAGTGGTACCTCCTCATGAAAAAAATGTTGGTAGGCCCTGGGCCTTCAGTGATATTTTTTTTATTTCGCTTAGTAAATGGAAAAATATGTAGTTTATTTTGAAGCTAAAACAATTGACAAAAGAATAAGTTTTTAAAATGTTTGACACATTGGTTGACAAATGTCAAAAAAAAATAGTGCGTCCAATTTCTCCTTTAACAGGCTTTCCAAAAAGGTGCCACGAGTGGTACCTTCTTATTTAAAAAAAAAATAGTTGGTAGGCCCTGAGCCTTCAGTTGGCGGCCCAATTTTTTTTGTATCATAAGCGGAAAGTCCGTAAAAAATCATTGATTATTCGCTTTTACCTTTTTTTAAAACCTCTTTTCTAAAGCCGCTAGAAATACTGTGCCATTTAAAGAATCCCCCTGTATATAAGGTGCTATAAATTTAGATCGAATAGCTTGATTTCAAAATGTTTTAACTTTTTGGAAAGACAAGACATGAGAAAATTTGACATGTTGCAAAAATCCGAGATGGCGGACCGTTTTGAATAACGGGTAATTTTCCCCCCTCTACAAAAAAGTTATGTGCAACACTCATTGCAACAAAGGGTCCGTCCGTTCTTTTAATATAAAGGTATTATTTACTTAATTCGGGTAAGAAATAAAAAAATTATGGGCATTTGAATATTGACTGATGTTACTTTAAAATTGTAGTTTATATAGCATTTCGGATTTTTTGAGTTTGCTGTAACTTCAGATAGTTGTGGTTTAAAATTTAACGTTTCTCAAAACTCCATGATGGAGGACATTTTTAAATGAATCTAGGAAAAAAATCTCGAAAGAAAACCCAGGAAAAAAACCTTCGGAAAAAAAACTCCCGAGATTAAATTATTATAACTAACCCAAACCTAACCCAAATCAAGCTAAACCCACCCAACGTAACCCAAAATAATATTTTTTTATTTTAACTTTTTTTTAATAGATAAAAATCAATTTCTCCAGGAGGGTTTTATCTCCCGGGGTTTTTTTCCGGGTTCTTATTCCAGGGTTTTTCCCAGAGTTTTTTTCCTATATTCGAATATAAACCATTATAGATAAGCTTCAGTTGTTTCAAACGCCAGCGGTCGAATTTTGTAATCGGTCCTGTTTGACAGCGTTAAGTTGATCTTAAATCGCAACAGGAACCGAAACAGTTGGCGCAAGAGTTTTCAATCTACAACTTCGCCTTTAATCCCTAACTTTCTGGATGAGCCTGTCAAGCGCTTGTTCTGATGCCGAAATTAATTTTATGTTTCTAAAGTAGATATTTCCCATCAGGAAATATTTCGATTTTAAGTAAAATACAGAATACCTACTATGTAAGTAGCTTGTTTTTCGAAAAGCCTTGGTTGGTCCCAGAAGAAATAATACTTTTGGTTTGTAACAAGCTATATTTTACAGCGAACGAATGCACATTATTTATTATTTTGGCCCTAAAACAGAACTAACTTTACAGAGATGAAGCCAAAGTCCTTTTAAACAAAATACCAATAAATATAATTGATATCGGACATTATGGTCGCCATTCTTCAGAAACGACAGAAAATCTCACCCGTCACAATTCTGGAAAGTGGCGATTTTTACTTACTGCCTTATTTAAAGTAGAAACACAGCGTCCTTAATATTTATCCTAACGTTGTAAGAGAAACTGAGTAATTTTTTTCTTAATATTTTGTAAATTTAATATTTTAAAGATATTCTGCAGGACTAGTTTACGGCGGAGGTAAATTTCTACTACGCGTACCAATAAACGTCAAAAAGTGTCGAAAATTCTCACCATGTAAAAGGAAAGCCAGAATTTGTGTGAGTTTTCTGAACACTGACAGCGACATATTCCATGGCTATCTACGGTTTTGTGTGTTAAAAGTTTTAAAGGTTCCTTTAGCCAAAAAAATAAGCTTGATAAAATACATTTTTGAATAAAAAAAGGGTATTTCAAAAAAACTGCTTACAAAAATTAAAACTGGCATGTTTTTAATTTGCTGGAACAGTATTAAGAAACCAAATTTTAAGGAATATTAGCAAACAAGTCCTGACAAAAAATCACTTGCTGTAAACTTGTGTTTAAAAATCGTCAGATTTTTTGTAAGGGCGAGATTTTCTGACGGTTTTTGAAGAATCGCGACCATAACATCTGTTATGGGACGGCGCGGCCGGCACCCTTTAATAAAGGACGGCATTAAATTTAATTTGTCAAATGCATGGATAGCACATTATGGGAATGGACAAAAATGTCAGAAACCTTTTAACCTTCATGCGGAACTGTCAAAAATAGTGCCGAGTCAGGCTAGTGGTGGGAACCGTTTCAGAGGGTGCTGAAATACAAAATATTTTTTATTTATGATTTTTGTTTTTTTTTTTATTTATTTACTGTCTGTTTAATTACGCACTTTAATTTATAACCATTTTTTTTATATTTAAAAAAATGTTTTAATTTTGGAGGCAAATAAATAAATTAATATGATTTGTAATGTAAAAGAAAAGTTCTTTGTAGGAGGAAAATCCAAAACTACAAAAAATATTTTGTAACACAACAAACTATAATCGAAAATTTTGCAACCAACTCAATATAACCTAAGATATAATACTATTTAGGAGAAGACATAATAACTGAATATAATTTCTTCTTTACCAGATGTAGTACTAATCATACACTGTAAAATAATTATTGCAAAACATACCGCTATTTTCAATAGACATTGGCCAAAGATCATTTCTACAGGGTGATAATTTTAAAACCTTTTACTGAAATACAATTCTCCAAAGAATAAAATCCTTTTAAACAAGCTACCAAAAACGAAGTTGCAATTAAAGGAACATAGGCTAGTAAGAACAATAAACGCTTCGCTGTTTCTGGTTATTTTTTTTTTGGTTTTATTTTATTGCATTTAAAATTTTAATCCTTAAATATTTTGGTAATTACTTTTGACTTTATTTAATATAAATTAATTCATCCCCACTAAGAAATTTTTTTTTTAAAAACTGCTTTTATAGTGAAAAAAACGCTTAGTAACCCGTTTTATAATTTTTTTTCGAGAAACGTTAAGATAAAATTTCATTAACGTTCGTCGGAAAAAAAACATTATAAAACGGGTTATTAAGCGACTTATTATGAAAATAACGTTTCTTTTTCATTTTTGCTTAGTAAGTCTCTGATTACTGTTACTGTGTTTTAAGTTATATTTTTCAAAATTTCTGACCCCATTTTAAAACTTCAACAAAGAAAGTCAGACCATAAAACAATTTCGGCCCGCCTTAAATCTGATGGCTGCTGCGCACGCGTATCTGACAACAGTGTCAAAATACTGCTCGGCCATGATAGTGTCTTGGTGAAAAAATAATCTAAGATCTCTTTTAGATTTAAAAACTATAAAATATCTGGGGTAAAAATATTTAAATTTTCACTAAGTATATTGTCAATTTTAAATATTACAAAATTTGAAAAGTGGTAATTAATAGTTAATTTAAAAAAATACGAAAGCATTTAAATACAGAAGGACAGTAACAAAAAATATGATATACAAATTATGGTTAAGATGACAACCTAAAACAAATTTAATAAAAAATTGACAAGAGCAAGGTTACTAACTAAAAACCACAACTGATATCTAACAAACAAAATCTTTTAGCCGTTTCTTGTTGTCTATTAATAAATGTATTCAAAGACCTTACTCTTGTTTAAAACTATTATACCCTAGCAGATATATCTTGTCCCAAAAATTAAAAATTATGCTGTCGGACTCTCTGGTTTTGAGTCAATTTAATTATTGTATTGTAGTCTACGATCCATGCCTGGATTCAAAAGACATCGAACGAATCCAAAAAGTTTAAAAAGCCTGCATACGGTTTATGTACGGTATTCATAAATATGATCGCCCAATGGCTGAATATGAAAAAGCGTCATAAATTTCACTCCCTTTAACAAAGTAATCCACCCTTTCTATGTAAAAAAAATAACTTTAGAACTGGAGTTTACTGCCTCAGTTTAAGATTAAAGAGCTTTATTACAATGCTTGCCCATCGCACATCCTATTTTGAGCGATTATTCTCATATAGTGTTTCTAAATTCTACAACAGCGTTCCTCGAAACATTAAAACCCTAAATCCTAAACAATTTAAAAAAGCAATAAAAGTAAATTTTTTAGTCACTGAACAACAATAAATAATTTCGATCTAGTCAAACCGCTGTAATGTATATTACAATTAGCATATATATTTATTCTAACTTAAACCTATTCCTACTGATTATCTATTCATTTCTTTTTACTTTGTTCTTATTTGGTAGTCCATATTTTGTTTGTAATTTTGTGGGGCCAAATCTAAAATTTTATTCTATTATACTTCGATTGGGCACTTCCTATTAGATACACCAGGTAGTGATACTTCGTAGCACGTCATACGCAAGTTTTAGAGATAAGAAAAACATACCGCCATGGCAGCCGGCTTGATCTCTGCTAGGTACTTCAGTATACTTCTTGCGCTGTCATTCGACTAGTTACGGTATCGCGCGCGCGAATTGTGAAAATACGCTTTAAAAGAAATCTAAACAAAAGAAAACGTGAAAAGCAAATGGATTACCTAAAGAAGAAAAAGGGGAACCTGGAAAAGGAAATGAAAAGGGCAGTAAACTGTCGGTTTTTAAACAAAGGAGTGAGACAAATATTATGCTTCTGGCTAATATTTTTTGGCATGGGTTTGTTTATTCTGTAAACACAAATTTGTGAACGAACTAGTGTTGAAAATTTTATGGAAAAAATAAATAACAAATTTCCCACTATTAAATTTACTTATGAAACAGAGAACAACGGTACACTGCCATTTCTAGACACTTTAGTTATAAGAAATAAAAATAAATTGGACTTTGACCTATACAGAAAAGGCACGGCCACCAACAGGTATTTTCCAAATGACTCTTTTCATTGCCTACAACATAAGCTTGCAAGTTTGCACTTTTTAACATATAGATTAGTAAATTTCCCCTTAAACAAAGAAAGATTTGAAGCAGAAAAGAATAGGATTAGGAATAGAGCAGGCGAAAACGGTTACGACGAAGGCTTAATAAATAAGCTGATAAATAGGTATTCTTTTCAAAAGACCTTTCGGAATTCTACCTTTTTCAGTCAAAAAGATACCTGCGACTCAAAATTTGTATCAATTTCTTATAATCCTAATTATACGAAAGGATTACACAAAGTAACACAATAAGAAGCTTACTAGGAAATCCCAAGGATAAAACTACAGTTCTAGAAAAAAGTGTAATTTACGAAATTAGTTGCATGGATTGTGACAAAAAATATGTTGGCCAAACGAGACGCTCTATTCAAACACGTTTTAAAGAACATTTAGCACACTTAAAATACGAAAGAACAGAAAAGTCAAGTGTGGCCGAGCATGCTTTTGAAAACAATCATAGATTCACATTAGATAAGCTAAGACTTCTAAAAAGTGTTCCAAACAAAAGACTTTTGAATGCATATGAAAGTATGGAAATCATTAAATCCAGAAACAGTTTAAATAAAGATAGAGGACCCATCCCGTTTAGTACAGTTTATTTTTTGGTTGAGGGGAGATAGGATTAAAAATCGTGATCAATCACAAATTGTTAGTCTTATCTCCGCCCACTAAAGGATTGTATATAAGATAGAGCGTAGATTAATTTAGTTCATTGTTTATCATCTCCTGATGATACTAACGTTGTTAGCTAAACGCGCGTCGAGTGCAAAAAAGTGTAGTTTTGGTTTGTGGAAAACAATCATAATTTTGTTTTAGTGCAACCAAAGGTTCCAAATTCCCAACATAGTACACATTTGTTTTTATGACTCATAGAAACTTAAACCCTGCATAGCTTTTGACTTATGCGCGCCATATCAGTCTCAATAAAAAACTCCATAATGTTAATAAAATCCGTTTCCAAAATATCACATTTTAATTTCCAGAATAATTATTATAACAAAATCCCTTCACCCGTCGTAATCTAACAAAAATTCTCAACCGAATTTTCCATGTTGACGGAGCATGACTCAGAATTTTTTTGCCTAGCACGTTATATCCTATATGCTGCACGTAAAAACAAATACTAGCATATCTCACCCGTGCTCCCGATGCATGGTTTACTCTACCGGGTGTTCAATTCTCTAAGAAGATTATAATATGTTTACTTAAAAAGGTATTATTAGCCATAGTTTTTCATATTATTATATGTGACGACAAATCTGACAGTTCCTCAACTGGTCAGACACTAGTAGTTCCTCGAACTCTAGCATAGAGGGACACCCCTTAGAAAGTATATTAGGGGGGATAGATGATAGTACATTGAATCCAGATATTTCAGCAGAGCTAGCTTGTAGATGAAAGAAGCATCTTTCTATGGGAATATATAGATAAGGAAACTAAATCTCCTCAAAAAATATAAAATTCCCGGAAAAATTGCCAAATTCTTCAAGGACCCAAATCAAATCCAGAATGCTAGCATCCACAGAGCAAAAAAGAGACACGTAATTCTTGAAATTGTAAACCATTTTGGGAAAAGTTTTGACAGCCTTAGAGCGGGTTTTTCTCTAATTTGGCCTAAAGAAAAAAGGGAGAGACGAAGCCCTTGATGAAGATCTTTTTGGCCTTGCCGAATAGGCGCAGTTGTTTTGCATTGACCACAATATTGTTTCATGAAAAAATATAATAAATTGTTACTGCGCAAAATCCAGATCTTTTCTTTTTTAGCGAAGGATTTGCCGAAAATTGCAAAAATATAAAAAACACGCCGAGAGGAAATATTAGAGCTAAACAGTGAAATAACCTATTCCTGTCGAATTTTTTTTTTTAGAAGAGTAGAATCAAATAACTCAAAATAAATTAGCTTTGAGTTGGACAAAAAGTTACAAAATACCCTTTGTGGACAAACCTTTTCAAGTTTTCACCCCCAAAACCTCAAAATTTACCAAAAATGAGTTAAAAATTTATTCGAAAAGCATACATCATTTATAAGTAGGAGCAGTTAAAACTGTTAATAACTGTCAAGATTAGTTTTTGTTAAGCTATTTTTAGGGCGGACCGATAACAGGGGATTATAGGTTTATCTTTAATCCCAGAGACCTACATAAAGTTTTTTCGCCCACCTCATTTTCAACTGGAAGATATTGGAGAATTTAATTACTAAAAACTGCTTCCTTGCGACATTAGATCTTAAAGATGCATATTTTTTAGTTCCAATGTTTGATGAATATAAAAAATATTTAAGATTTTCTTTTCAAAACAAAATTTGAATTCCAATGTTTACTATTCGGTCTAGCCACTGCACTTTTTTGGTCCACCCTTTCAGGCCTGTTTCTCTCTTTCTTTTTATTAACAATTAAAAACCATACACAACCGACTCAAAAGATACAATTTTTAGCATTTATCCTTAATGCAAAAAAGATGTGGATAATTATCGCACAAAAAAGAATAACAAAAATAAAAACAGCCATTAAGATTATTCAAAGAAAAAAAAATAATAAAATAACTATTAAAAAGGTTTCGCAAATTATAGAAAGGCTAGCCTCGGTTTGTTTAGAGTACGGCTTGTTGGACAAAAAAACCCTTGAGCGAGAAAAATATCGTGCCTTAAAGGCTAACAGGAACAACTATAACAAAAAGATGCTTGTTAGGTTCTTAGTTAAAAATGAACTTGAGTGGTGGTTAACGCACATAATATTTTACAGCCTAATTATAACATTAAAATTTTCTCCGATGCATACAAATCGGGATGGGGGCATGTTGCAATGGAAAGGAAGCAAAAGGGGTTTCTTTAGCAACAAGGTGAACAGAAGAAACACATAAACATTCTTGAAATGAAGGCAGCTTTTTATGGCTTAACAAGCTTTGTAAAAGAAAAAAAAAATTGTCATATTTTACTAAGAATTGATTGCTATTGGGAAAATGATGTGGCAGTGAGCTAAGGTATATTTTTTTGTATTTGCCACGTACGTTGGATAATTGTTATAGCGGACAAGAAATCTGGTATAAAAATGGTATATTTATTTGCAAGCTTGTGGCTTTCAGTGGAGGCCTTCACAATGAATTAAAAAAAAAATGAAAACGATAATGCGATATGTCTGGTGGTTTATTCTATCTGGAGGACTCAAGCATGGTATCCAAAATTAGAATCCGTGATTCGCTTAAAAGTTATCGTTTTAAATCCCAAAGGTGATTTACTCTTATCCTGGTTTAGGTAACCCCACCCACTATGAAAGATTCTTTCCCCTGGAGGTAGCAATCTTATCAAGGTGGCCTATAGTAAAAGGGGCGTTTGGGAGGATGCAATTTATTTTTTCCAAATGATGGAAATTTTGCGACAATAATATTGAGACCAACTTGCAGCCTAATTTAAATCAAGTTGTATCCGTTTTAGAAACAGAATCTCAAAATAATATTGTACTCTTAACACATATAGCCTCAGATTTAATTTGCGAGCAGAAAAATCAGAAATGGTAGATAGGTTTATGAGACGCATTTTTAAGCTGCGCCCTCAGTTTCCGAAATATAAACTTGGTATCCGGAACCATTGTTACCTTACATAAGTAACTTGTACCCTTTGGTAAATTTAACATTCGGGTTATTAACTATAAAAATGGTACTTCTTTTAACTCTTTGTTCTGCTCAAAGAATTCAGACATTTCCTATAAGTTAAGTAACATCAAGCCTAACAAAGAGAGCATAGAAATAACTCTTAAAGATATTTTTAAAATATCTGGACCCAGATGAATTCAGCCTTGGCTTAAGTACCCTGTTTCAAAGAAAATTTACAGTTTTATTTGTGTTTTACCATTATATATTGCGTATGGAAAACAAAACTATTTCGATGAACAGAGGATACAAGGTGGTTTTAAAAAGTTCTAAAAAAATGCAGAAATAGAATCAAATTTTAAAGGACATAGCACAGGGCATGAGTTGTCTTCCCCAGCATTAAGGGTTGGTGCATCAATTAAAAGTATTAGAAAAGCTGCGGGTTGTTCCGAAAAAAGGAAAACGTTCAATCGATTTTATAATAAACCTTTAATTTCAAAAGATTTCTTAGCTAATTATTTTTAAGAAATATATTTTAAACACATTTAAATTTTAAATCTTGTGGTTTCCTTATTATTATTTAACTTTTAAACTAATATAGTCATATTGTCTAAACAACTACCTGGCGTATCTAATAGGATGTGCCCAATCGAAGTATAATTAAGGATTAAACGACTTACCTGTAAGCAAGTTTAATCCAAATTATACGAAATTGGTCACATCCTATTAGACGCCCTCCCATTTAGATATTCATGTATTTTTCATGCAATTTACTTAAGTACTAGTCAACCCGCTCTTGCCGATCTTAGTATTTCAGGAAAGCTTTATAAGTATCCTGAAGTATCTAGCAGAGATCAGGCCGGCTGCCATGGCGGTATGTTTTTCTTATCTCTAAAACTTGCGTATGACGTGCTACGAAGTATCACTACCTGGTGTATCTAATAGGATGTGACCAATCTCGTATAATTTGGATTGAACTTCCTTAGAGGTAAGTCGTTTAATCTTTAATGTTACCTTTTAGTACTTATTTAATTTAAAGGTTTCTTTTCCTTTGATGTTATGTCGGCCCCAATTTTGAATTTGATTCTATTTTGCTTTTAGTACTTATTTAATTTATAGGGTTCTTTTCCTTTCTTTCAAATTTTCAATAAGTAAAACGTATTCCAGTATATTATACAATAGATGTTCAGCTAATATTATGTTTTAGGGGTCAGTCAGGGGTAATTTGCATACCAAGGAAGGAAAGTGACACATTTCCACACGCGGTTTGTTTGATGCCTGACGTTTGATGCTTTTCGGCAGGGATCACTATGCGGTACGGTGAGGTAAAGTATTGTTGTTTGACAACAATTAAAAAACACCATGCAAACACTAAATTAAATTTTTTTTTTGCTTATGGTTGTTACTTGAAACAGAACAGCGTTGTTTATTCGTCTGTGTTAGCTCGTCGATCTTTAAGAAATGGAATTTTCTACAGAAAACCAATATATGGAAGTAAAAGCGAAGCTTATCGTTCTGGACTTCCTACCCCAAAAATCAAGATAAAGGTATGAAAAGGAATATGGCCTGTTTTAGAAATGGATGGGGGAAAATAACGTGAGAAAAGTTTCTGAAAGTTCCGTTCTTGTGTATTTCTCCATGCTGAAAAACTGAAGGCGTCATCATTATTGAACAAATACGGCATGCTGCGGTCTTGCATTAGCTTGAAGGAAAATGTTGACATAAAATACCCAAGCTTATTAGGGATATTTTGGAATGCTTAAAATTTTGACAACTTTAACAGCCGCTGTGGTAGTGTAACAACCACTACCACTCATCGATTTTACCAGAGTTTTTGAAACACATTAAAAATTGTCACTTGTAAAAAAATTTAAAGATGAGGAAAAATTAAAAATTTGGCTTAATTTTACAAAATAAGTGTTTTGTAATACCTTGTAATATTTTATTATTTTTAAAATTAATTAAGCCAAAATTCTCTAAAATTAACCAGAAAAATAACCACAACCACAACAAAATGGATTCGTAGCTTACGGCAGTGATAGTGGTTAACTACCACAACGGAATGACGTTTAGCTATTGCGCAGACGCAGTAATTACCACAACCACTACGAAGTCTCAAATAAGCGTTCCAAAATATCCCTATTGCCTTTTTGAAGTGCCAATCTCATGGTTTTCATTCAAAGAAAGTCTCTACTTTCACAAGGGACGAAATCAACGCATTCATGAGCCAGGCTTCGGATGAATATTTCTTGCACATGAAGGTAAGCTAGACGAGTCTCTATCGAAAAAATTCGAGGTTGCCAGCCGCATAATATCAGTGAATATTTCTACCAATCTCACCTGCAGTGAGACATGGAAAAATGATACCCCTAGCACCTAACAGTAAATGAATAACGAAGTTTTAAATATTTGTTCTACTGCAGCACTCAACAATGCTGGTTCAGAATTATCCTTTACTAATTTAACAAACTGTAACACTACTTGCAATAATAACATATAATTATATTATTTAATAAAACACAACTATTCTTTATTCTGGGCGGTATGATATGTAAAACTCCCTATAGAGGTAAAGTGACATTTTCGCCCCTCATATGCGGGTCGAAAATGTTATTTTCTGACAAAGTAGTAGATAAAATTGTGTTTTGGCATCCTTTTTGCAAACTCATGTATTTTTTTGATACTAACGATATTTTGTAGTTATATTTTTTTTTGCAAATAATTGTATTTTTTATTATTAATATTTAGGGGGTAAACACAATAAAATTTCATAAAATGACCACTCTTATGATATCTTTAGGCGATTTCGGCAAGCTTTGGTAACCTGTTTGGTCTATCAAATGCTTACCAACTGATTTCGGAGACACCGTGACTCTGGTATCCTTTTTGGTATGTCTCCCTTTATTTTGATTTTGTCCTGCTTTAGAAATGTAAACAAATTAGACATTTTTGTTGTTTTCAGTTGTAATACATTTAAACCACCGATACGGGGTAAAAAACGCTGAGTTAGCCCATGGGTCACACAAAGCAGCAGCAGCTTTTGTTTAAGCCACTTCTTAAGTCTTCTTCAGCAAAATAAACCATTTAAATAGGAAAATAACTTCAAAAAACAAACAAAAAAGTTTGGTTAAGGCTCGCTTCTCTTGGCCTATTGAACGAATTCGGAAGTGGTTGTTACGTTATAACTATGACATCACAGGTACCAATTGGATAACCACATGGTATACCAAGGAAAGCTTGCCGAAATTGTCTTTAATTTATTTTCTGTTTATCAGAAATATTTAACCATAGGAAATGATTTGCCTAAAAATATTATTTAAAATGTAGTTGCCCAAAATTATATTGACCTTTAATTTGAACTTTCCTAAATTTAATATTTATAAGCTAAAAACCTTCTGATAATTAGAACCCAAAATAAAACCATGTTTTAAATCGGGGAACAAATAGAAATTTGGCAATTATCGACCTATTTTTATACTCTCAACAATTTCAAAATTAGGAAGGGTTGTGGTTGCGTGCACTTAAATTTTTTCATTCAGGATAATTAGTTACTTACTCTAACCGCAAAAAATCTTTAACACATAAAAATTATAAAAAAAATTTTCAAACAAAAAAATTAACAATTTTAAATGAAAAAATATTATTTAGACCAAGCCTCGCAATCTGAAATATATAATTTAAGCTCTAAAACTGAACAGAAAAGAGTTGAAAAACTTTTTAACACAATAACAATTGAAAAAAAGAATCCAACAAATTAGAATAATTTGGACACAACATGCACACAACCACTCCTAAACAAGCGTGGATAGAAACCATATACTACCAAAAACTTAAAAAACTATTTGATCTGATGATAGCCTAACCAAAAGTCCGAAAGCGGCTCATCAACAAATAAAATTTGCACTAAAATAAAGAAACATTCTTGTCTCATTAATCCTGATTAATTTCAAAATTATTGAAAAAATACTAAAAAAACAGTCGTAACTTATGTAAAAAACATGATTTCCTCACTAATCTTTTTGAGTTCAAAAATATACAAGGCGATTGAAAATAGTAGACCGGCCTTGTACATCTTCGTGGATCTCACCTTAGCATTGGACACTGCCAATGAAAAACTACTTTACTGGGAGAGAACAGTGCATAGATATGAATGGTCAATTCCATAGTTTCCAAAATGTTGGATGTGTAAAGTCAAGAAACAGTCCGTGAACCTTTACTTTTTACCCTGTATGTAAACAGCATAACCGATATTTCAATTGATGGATACATTTGCTGATGAATTAGGAGCAGTTTTTGAAGGAGAGAGTCGGTTGGATGTTAAGACAAAAGCGGAGAGTGATTTTCAGAAATATGTAGATTCTTTTGCCCAACAGAAACTGACTATAAATTGGGACAAAACAATGTTCATGCCTTTTTCTTCAACTAAATTATCCATGCCAAATTTTTACATATTAAAAGTTAACAATCAGGAAATGAGCATGACGAGTACAACAAAATACCTTGGCGTCTATCTTGATAATCATCTGAAATGGGAATCGCATATAAATTATATAAACAAAAAAGTACGAAGCATAATTTTTAAATGCAAAACCTACAAATAAATTATGAATATGGATAAACTATAGACTTTGTATTTCGCATTAGTGGAGCCGCAGATCAGTTATGGAAATATTGCATGGGGCGGCATTTTAAAAAGTCATAAAGATGTATCTATGTAGCCTTTTCAGTATTTCAGTGATTTTCTTTTTCAAGAAAGTAAAATACTCGATACTGGACAACTTTTTTACAAACAGCTAGCAATATTTTGGTATAAAAACCACAAACACCAAACTCATTCACTAGTAGACACGGATATCATACTCGATTTAGAGATAAATTAACAGCACCTAGAAAGCAAAAAATAATTGGGCAGCGGTGTTACACATTTATAGGACTACGGAGCAGTTCAAGCATGGGCTCACCCAATGGTTGCGAAACACTTTTAGAAATGAAATTCACTCAGTGATTGATGAAAAAAATTATTACAATTGTTAAAAAGTAAAAAAAAGAATAATTTATTATTAACTAGCTTTACTATTGTGTTTAAATTATTATAAGTATTGTTATTCAAAGTTGCCATGGACAGGAGATATTTGTGTGTGAACGAATAAGCCCAGGAGCAAGGTAACTTTTGTGGGGTTCTCTTTGTTTTTGTTCGAATATCTTGTGATTTGTCCTCTAGGTAATTTATTCATTGTACTTACAAACGTGCATAAATAAACTTTTTTATTATTATTATTTTTTTTTAAGGTCTAGGTATATGGGTTTCATAACCTATCATTCCACTAACCCACACAATCAAAAAATTAATATAGTAAATAACTTAAAGCATAGAGCCTTAAAATTATCCCATCCGTCACTACATCAAAAAAATTTAAATCTCATAAAAACCTACTTCACTAAAAATAACTATGCCAAACATCTAGTTAACAAAATCTTATCCACACCCCTCTCACCAGGATCTTCACAACTACAGACAAATCAACAGTCTAACAGTACACAAACATAAATTCACCCAACCAAATTACTCAACACCAACACATGCAAACACACTTTTATAAACACACAAATCAAACACCCCTCAAACACAAAGGCCATCCTCACACCCCCCACAGTCATACTCCAAAATTCCTTAGATACCACACCTTTCAAAGAACATAAGAAGTACCCTTCAAAACACCACCAAAATAGAGTTTAAATCAGAAAATACCATAGGTAAAAAATTTTACAGTAAACTTAACGACCCTACACCAAAAGAACCAAAACCAAACGCAATTTATGAAATAAAATGCACCGATTGCAATGGGGTGTACATAGGTCAAACGCAGAGATACTTAAAAACCAGGTTACAAGAGCTTGTAAGAGACTGCAGAAACCCACAAGCTCAAAAAGAAAACAAAACGTCGCTTTTTGAACATTTTCAAGAAAAAGGACACATATTTAACTTCCAGGAAACAAGAATCCTAGATATTCAACAGAATTATAAAAAAAGAATTTTCTCGAAGATGCTACACATTAAAAAGACCCCCTAACTCTATAAATAAAAGGACTGACATAAAAAACTTAAATACCTCATATTTCGATATAATTAAACTAAAATAATAACATAGGAAGGGGAAACACAACAAAACAAGCATCTGCTAGATGCTAGAAAGTACAAAATTTTGACGTTTTATTTTTTAAACTTTTGCTAGTTGTATAATTTTTTTAACAAAAATTCTTTTAAATGCACACTATTTTTATTGTACATTCAATTTTAGAGCCTTAAAGAAGCAAATAAATTTCGCGAAACGTGGCATTTCAAAAAAAGGACGTTTCATTAACAAGATCCCTCAACCCATAAACCTAGACCTTCAAAAAAAAAAATAAAAATAGGATCGTTAAACCATTCTACAAATATTATTATTATTCTTTTCACAATTATTGAGGTCATTTTGCCTAAACTCAATCTAACTTGATCTTAAAAAAGAAAATTAATTAAGAAACCGTCTTAATTACCCTCAACTCTTACTTGGAGAGACCGGTTTAGAACAAAAAATTTTAATTAAAAAATCCTTTTATCAGCTTCGCCATTACTTATTTTTAATATCTTTGTATGTCCGCGCAAAAATTACAGGCACGTTTTAAAAAGAAATGAATAGGCCGGGTTTATAAGATTTGGTAAATTTTTAAAAATAAGTAAGAGCATCAAAACACTAGAAATTGAATGAACAAAATATCTAACGCCTTTTTTCTAAAAATCCTTCAATTGTTTAAAAAATATTGTTTTTTATATTTTATTTCGCCAGTTGGGTTTCTCAAGAAATAAGCAGAGAGTCAGAGTAGTACTAGTAGAGCATTTTAGTACCTACCCTGAATATTTTTTTAAAAATTGTTGGTGTTGGCTTCTAGCCAAACGATACATAATTGTTTATATTAAACAATGGATATAAATACCAAAAATACAATTTTTAGAATTTTTGTCTGTTGATGGTTTATTAGGTTGTGGAGTCCTGGGCAGAACCACTGCTTAATAACATCAAAATCTCGAAGACAGAAGTTTAAAGCAAAAAAACTAGTAAAAACACTTGTAGCATATCGGATAGAGCATTTTTGTTTCTCCCATCGTTACGATCAGGCATCCAATGTCTAATCGAGAATTCAGACACCTACAGACCGGTTTAATTCTTATTAGGAAGCGTCAGGGAGTCATAGGATTGTACCTGGCAGTAAAAGCTACACAGACAACAATTTATATCTCAAATTTTACACAAAAATTCGGTACCTGAGTGTGACACCTGTCGAATAAACTGAGAAACAATGCCACGAGTGTCATTTTTATTTTTTATTTATAGACACGAAATTTCACATTTTTGTTTTTTTAATTATTTTGCAATTTCAGATCGCGGTAAAATAAAAACATAATTATTAAAAAATTCAGGAGACAGCACAATACAAAAAATTACTTTATTGTTTTTTAAGATATTACAACCTCATAAACAAAGTGTGACTAAAGAAAATAAGACAATCGAAATAAAATATAATTTTTTAAAAATAAAACAGTTCTACAGTAAAACTAATATTTTAGGTACAGAGTAGGTAGTAATTAATAACGCAAGTAAAAAAGTATATATAGCAATAATAAAATTACAATTAAAAAGTCACACAAAAAGAGTAAGTAAATACATTTACAATAACGATAAATTTACACACACTATTATAATAAAGAACAAAAAAGGAGGTATAAAAAATATGTCAAAACAAAAGAAAGATATCACAAACAGTTGAAAAAGGTGAAAGGTGAAAAGGGAGCCATTTATGTTAGCTCTTCAGCATAGTATTCAAAACAATCATAAAATGGATGATTTTCAAAGCAGGTTATTACTGCTTTTCAAAATTTTTTAAATTCTTTAATTGACCTGATTTCGAGTGGTAGGTGGTTGTATAACTTAACACTCCCATATATTATTGATTCCTTTGTCCAAGTTAGTAGAAAAAGAAATCTGCACTTTCGGCAAGTAATAGGAAGAAAGCTGCAATGTATAAACATGGCTCTTAAAAATAGGTAATGGTCGCAGCGAATTGGATCTTCATATTACGTGGCCCTAATGTTAAGGCTTCAGCAAGCAGTCATTCCAAAGGAGGCTTGTTTCCTTGACTAAAAAGCCAAAATATCTAAAAAACAAAATAAAATCTCGCATCCGTAAATGAAAAACAAAAGTAACACTCCTGGCATATCCGACAACTAATTTTTATTTCTCACTTCATTGAGACCAAGCCTCCAATGGCTAATGGAGAATCCTTATACCTCCAAACATGTTTCAACCTTATTAGAAATAGTCAGGGAGTCATAGGATTGTACCTGGTAGCAAACGCTACACAGACAACAGTGTAGATCTCAAATTTTAAACAAAAATTCGTAATCTGTGGATAAATGGTACCTTAGTGTGTCACCTGTCGAATAAACTGAGAAAAAACGCCACGATTATCACTTTTATTTTTTATTCATAGATACGAAATTTCACTATTTTGTTTTTTTAATTACTTTGCAATTTTAGTTCGCGGTGAAAAAAATATGCTTCATCCTTATTAGGAATATTCAGGGAGTCATAGAATTGTATCTGGTAGTTACAGCTACAACCATGTAACACACCTCTCAAAGTTCAAACAAAAATTCGTAATCCGTAAAGAAATGGTGCCTGTGTGCAACACCTGACAAATAAACTAAGACACAATGCCACGAGTGTTGCTTTTATTTTTTTTTTGGCCTTTAGAAGAGTTTAGATATCTAGGCTGTCCTTTTTCTTCAAAAAAAAATTACATCAGAAATTGATAAAAAAAATTAATTAATACTATCAGAAAATCTTAAATTCTTAGACTCACATATAGCTTACAATTTACTTAAACAATCTTTTGGCATACCTAGAGTTTCTTACACATTGCGATGTGTCCCTTGCCGGAAATATCTTGAAACTATGGAAAAATATGGCAACATTTTAAAAAACACTATTCAAGAAATTAGTAATTGGGATATAAATTTGAAATCTTGGCTACAGAGCACCTTACCAGTTAAATTGGGTGGTTTAAGAATAAGGGATTTATGTACCCTATCAGTGTCAGTTTTTTTGGGTTTGGTGAATGATATAACATCACTGGCTAATATTCTTCTTCCGGACTATATTTCAACTTTAACTGATTCAGATTTTAATCAATGTTTATCAAAATACCTTAATATTTGTAATTTATCAGAAAATACATTTAAAAATTTTTGTTCTTTCAAACCATATGATATGGATTTAGAAATATGCAAAGTTCGTTACGTTAATGTATTCAATAGTTGTGACTCAGTAACCCACAAAGCACGTTTTTTAGCTCTCCAAACCCTCAAGAGCTCCTGGATAAGTGCTTTTCCAGCCACAACCGTCGGAAACCTTTTAAATAACAACACTTTAAGAATTTCCATAGCTCTGAGATTTGGTCTTCCTGTGTGTGTGGAACACACCTGCGTTTGCGACGAAATAGCAGATGCTTACGGTTCATATGGGCTAAGCTGCAAAAAAAACGCAGGTCGTGTTTCGAGATACAGGGAAATTAATGACATCATTAGGCGAGCTCTAATTTCAGTTGAATTCCCAGCTGTATTGGAGCCACTTGGTGTTTCTCGGAGCGATGGAAAGCGAGTGGATGGAGTGACAATTTTTCCATGGAAAATGGGCAGAGAGCTGCTCTGGGACGTCATATTGGAGTGCAAAAGAACATAACAAATACAAAGACCTCAAGGACAGATACTTTTTGATACTTTTGCTGTGGAGACTTTTGACCCTTAGGGTAATGAAGCAAAGACCCTGGTCGCTGAAATAGGTGTAAAATTACCGGATAAAAGGGCTCGGAGTTTGATCACCCAGAAGGTCAGAATTGCCATACAGCGTAAAAATGCTGCGCCTGTACTTGGAAAAATCCCAGAAAAGTTATGAAAATAGGGTGGGTGTGTGCGAGTTTGCATTTTTAAGTTTGTTTATTTTATTTTATATTGTTTTATGTACATTAGATTTTATATATCTTTACCATAAACAATATACGCACTTTTTATTTTTTTATTTTGATTGACATATCCTCCTGTATATATATTCTCCTGTATGTATAGGATGTAGACTGACCTAAGAAAAAGTATTTAGTAAATTATGAAAGAAAAACATGCAACTGGTGGGCAGTATTATCTCGTGCCGTCTTCATAAGTGGTGTAACGGTAAATTTTGTCATGTTTTCACTGCTTGATAAAGAAAGTGCCAATCGAAATTCAATTAAAATCTGCATGTTAATTATTGCAATCGCCCGATTTCTACCTAAATGGATCCACTTTACAATATCAAAAATATATTGAAAGGTAGCCTCCTTTTGTGTGTATATCGTTATAATAATCTGTCGTTTGGCAAGATATTGATAAAGTAAAATTCTCAGTAAAAATAAAGTAAACTTTAGAGAAAAATTGTTTTTTATTTCATACTGAGGATTGTTAAAATTTAAAGAAAAAGTAAAATTATCGAAAATCTCTAAATATTTTATTTCAATATCAAAATCTGTTTAGTTTGCGATAGTAAAAAATGAGCTTAAACAACTTCGTTTATAGCGTTAGGCAATAGATAAAACGAAGGACAAACCTACTAAAATATCCTCAAACATAATTTTTACCTGGTAGAAGTTTGGATGTATAGAAATTTTTGCCTTGTTTAAAAATCTCTAAACGCAGTAATTTTTTTGTAAATAACACAAAAATATGCAAATTTATTTGTTGGAATTCTTAAGTAATACGAAAAATACTAGGACTATTATAATTTTTAAAATGCATTCTAAATACCTTTGCAAAAAGTATATTTAATTTTGCTTAAATACAATTTCAGCTACATTTTCAGAGAACGTGTATTTTCTGTAAATTGTGTTTTACCATATCTCGAATAAAATATGTTTTTGGCGGACTCATAATGCTGAAACTATTTTTTTGGGTTTTTTGCCACTAGGTTAAGGAAATTTTGTGAAAAATATGTTAAAAACCACTGCGTAAATTCCTAGAGGAAAAATCTGTTGTGCGTTTGTTACTGGTTTCTAAATATATATAATGCCTGTGGCAAAAAAACCCAAAAAAGTAGTTTTAGCGTATTTCAAAGGGCAATTTTAGCATTTTACGATCCATAAAGCTCGCCAACAAACATAAGAAACGATTTATTTTTGTGAATCATTTACTGTGTCTATAATTATTATAAAGTTATGTTCTCACAAGAACACCTTTATTATATTTTTCTTAGATTTTCATTTTGCTAGCTTTGCATTAATTAGTTTATAAGTATATGTGAAATATCATAATTAGTTGGTTGTATTCTAGCTTTGCTATCGCTTATACGAAATAAAAGTTTTTTAAAAAAATTAAATTTCCGAGATCATTCGAAAACTGGCGCAGTCGGTAGGATAATCGACCGCCAGCCGACAACTATTGCGCATCGTGCGGAAAAGTAACCATTTTCGTGTTAACGATTAGTGGTGGAACGAGCCTACAAAGAGAACTAAAATTTCGGGAAAGTGATGTTGTAAAAGTGGTGAAACAACCAAGACCAGGGAATACAGTGTACAATCCTCATAGTTAGATACCAGGGAAGAGACACCATCGCTCGTCCTATTGGAATGAAGAAAAGATTACTACTGTAAGTGAACAAAAAATGTTATATTGATACGTTGTGAAGGTACTTAAGGCATTTTGAACTATATAATATTAAGAAATGGCACAACCTAATTACACGTTAATTAGGTATCAAGCGGATAATATCCCCTGTTTTGACGGCAATCCAAAACAAATAATTCGATTCATATCGGCATGTGAAAATTTTCTATCAAATCACAAAGATAGAACTAATACGAACGCTCCTATTAATAGCTGCCTTTTTGATACAATTTTATGTAAACTTACTGGTAGGGCTGCAGATTTAATAGCGTCCCGAGTTGAATGAACAAGTTGGGAACTCGTAAAACAATCAATAATTTCCACCTTTGCCGATCAAAGATCAATTGATTGCGTAGTACAAGATATAATATCTTTAAAACCGGGAAAAAATGAAACACCGCAAGAGTTTGGTCTAAAACTTCAAGATATCAGAAGCCTTTTATTCTTGAAAATAAATGTAACCAATGACGCTAGGGATATAAAATTATTAAAAATCAATGAATACGATAAATTGGTATTGAAAACCTTTATTCATGGTTTAAACTATCAAATGAAATTAATAGTACGTTTAAACAATCCTCAAACACTTGAAGAAGCTATGAGTTTCGCGCAAGAAGAAGAAAACTTTATGTATTATACAACCCATAACGTGTTTAAATCAAGAAACCAACAAAGAAAAATTTTAGCACCCCCACTATCCCAAAATGTACCACAAAGACCTAATTTTGCACCCTCTTGGCCATCTCACTACAATCATAATTTCTCTAGGCAGAATCAATATCCTAACATGTTCAACAACTCACGTTTTGCAACACCAAATAATCAATTTTCAGGCTTTGGAAGGTGGAGATAAAACCCGCCTACCTTTCAAAATGAATCAAACGCATTTGCATCCCGATATCCAATAAATCGTCCAATGTTCAATAATAACTTACGCCCTTAACAATTATAACCCTAATTTTAGTCAAAATAATAGTTTTAATCAAAATAACAAACGACTAGCGACTTCATCAGTCGTTAGATCAACAAATAGACCAGAACCGATGGATACTTCATCTGGCAACACTGTTTTAAATAAAAAGCCACAAAATCCACCTCGTCGCGATTTTATAGTTGAAGAACTTTTTAACCAAACGGTAGAACCGATCTCTAACATGACAAATTATTCCCAAAATCACGCATATCAAAATTACGAGTATCCAGTTAATTTTGAAAATATTGATTATAGCCATAACCAATCAATCATTCAATATCAAAATGATCAAATTAATCAGACTAATCAGGACTTTCAAAATGATTGCACTATTCAAGAGCAAAGTAATTTCGATAATTATTATTACGACCCCAGCTTGGAAATAAATAATGATTCAACCCTTTTTGAGCCGACCCAGAGTTAGAACGAACCTTTAAACAAAAATTTTCAGGAACCTCAGGATTCCAACAAAATAACATAATATTATTAAACAGTCACACAAACTCCGAACTGCCAGTCATTTTTCTACCTGAAATAAATGCAAAATTTTTAATAGGTGCTGGTAGCGGTCGCAGTTTGTCCTAACTCGATAATTACTGAACCGTATTTCGTGCGAACAGCCCACGCGACATCAAATCATAATGAGGTGACGAATATACCAATATTTCCATCTTTTAATTGTCACGGACATCATAAATTTTATAATTTTGATTTCTCTCCCAAATTCGGTGGCTTATTGGGAATAGATTTTTTAACACAGATAGGCGCTAGTATTAATTTAAAGGACTTTTGTTTAGAATCAAAAAATTCAGTTTTGTCTTTGTAATATCAGGCAAATAATAAGTCACAATCAAACTTTAAAATATTCCCTTGCGAAATTATAATTCAACCAAGAACGTCTCAACAAGTAAAAATATCTGTCAACGAATCCAATGGTATTGGTATTATTAATTACATTGACCGAAATGCCTCAGGCATTAGTAAAAATCATTGATTCCTACGCATTTACCATAATTACTAACTCACGCGAAAATCCTATAAAAATCAAATTACTACAACCCATAGATGTTGAAATTTCAGAAGAAACAGAATTTCACTTTATTGAAAAAATGGAAGTATATAACGAATATGATCAAAATATCGATAATTTACAAAAACAAAAATTGAAAAATCTGCGCTTTGAACACTGTAACACGGAAGAATATAAAGCTATTCGAAATTTATGTTACGAGTACCGAGACATCTTTTACTGAGAAAATACACCACTGACATTCACTAATCAAATAAAACATAAAATAAATTTAACAGATGAAACACCTATTTTTACCAAAACCTATCGATACCCACACGTACATAAAGCTAAAGTTCATTCTCAAATTTCGGCAATGTTAAATAATCAAATTATACAAGAATCAACATCACCCTGGAGTAGTCCTATATGGATAGTCCCAAAAAAGATGGACGCATCTGGTAAACGCAAATGGCGCATCGTGATCGATTATCGACGCCTTAACGATAAAAGTATTGACGAAAAAATCCCGTTACCCAATATTTCAGACGTCTTAGATAAATTAGGCAAATCCCAATACTTCACTACGCTCGATTTGGCCAGTGGGTACCATCCAATTCAAATGGATCCAAACGATATACAAAACAGCCTTTTCAACGGATATTCAGCGCGTTACGAATAACGTATTACGTGGTTTTCAAAATGAAATCTGCCTGGTGTACCTTGATGATATAATGGTATTTTCCACCTCTCTTCAAGAACACATTGACCGTTTAAAATCTGTATTTGAAAGGCTTCGGCAGGCCAACTTTAAAATCCAAATCGACAAAACCGAATTCCTACATAAAGAAGTAGCATATTTAGGCCATACAATTACTAACGAGGGAGTAAAACCGAACCCTGATAAAATTATAGCTGTAAAAAACTAACCTTTACCGAAAACATAAAAAGAAATTAAAGGATTTTTAGGATTAGCGGGCTATTATAGGCGATTTATCAAAGATTTTGCAAAAATTACTAAACCTCTGACAATATGTCTTAAGAAAACTGCCAAAGTCGAACACACGCCAGCCTTTTTAAATTCATTTAATCACTTAAAAAATCTACTAATAAATGCACCTATCCTGAAATACCCAGATCTCGAAAAAACATTGCTCTTGGTGCCGTGTTATCACAAGGTAATCCCCCAAATGACCAAACTATCGCCTACGCATCGCGAACGCTAAATGAAACAGAACAAAGATATAGCACCATTGAAAAGGAATTGTTAGGGATCGTTTGGGTTTGCAAATATTTTAAGCCATATCTTTACGGTCACCAATTTAAAATCTATACAGACCATCGCCCTTTAGTTTGGCTGTGTAACCTTAAAGAACCCAACAGTAAATTGGTACGTTGGAGGTAAAAATTAGAAGAATATAATTTCAAAATTATACATAAAAAGGCAAACAGTTAAACGCATTAGAATCGGAGTCTGTTATTAATTCTCCGGGAGACATTGATTCTGATGATTCTAAATTTTTAAGCGAAGACTTTGATCCAAACGCACTTTCTTCGGAACTAGTTTCTGATTACCTGCAAACCATAAATAACGGAAAACCGAAAATAAACATAACTTCAAATATGCAAATTAAACCACCAGATCAAGCGCCTCAACCGACCCTACAAGATCCAAATCTACAAAACATAAATCAAAATCAAAACTGTAATACTGTCCACACTACGAACGCCGATCAGAATTATGTTGTAATGACATTGCTTGATGAAATAATCAACAATAAAACCAATCAAATTATTGTTAATCAATCGCCATACGAAACGTACGTTAAAATCGATAAAGAAGATTTCGACGGTAATAAAATTATAAAAGCCACCTTACCAGCAAGTGTCTCGCATATTGTAACATTTTTAAAGGAATATTTGTCAAAATCAGCAATGCATATATATTTTCAGTACAAAAATCTTAGAGTTTATTTTCAACAGGCCATGTCTAAACACTTCCAAAATTGCAAATTAATAGAATGCACTAAATTAATAAATAACGTTAAAGAAGAGGAAAGGACAATGTTAATAAAATATAAACACGAAGGCAAAACTAACCATCGTAGCATCGAAGAAACTCTCAAATTTTTGAGAACCTATTATTATTGTAAATCTTTAAAAAACGATGTGACAAATTATATAAATAATTGCGAATTATGCCAAAGATCCAAATACCATCGCAAACCCCCTGATCAACCTTTAGTTCTTACCGAAACTCCGAGTAAACCTTTTGAAATAGTTCATATTGACACATTTATTATGGGAAATCAAAAATTTTTAACATTAATAGATAAATTCTTAAAGTTTGCGCAAACATTACCTTACCACGGAAATGCCATCTCATGTTGCGATCAATTAATAAAAATATTTTCTTTTATGGGAGTTCCGAAATTAATTGTCTCAGATAACGGATCAGAATTTCGAAACGAGGTGGTTGATGGATTATATAAAATAAAAATAAATTTTACTACACCTTATCACCATGAATCAAATTCTCCTGTCGAACGCCTACATTCTACGCTGATCGAACATAGTCGACTCTTACGCGATGCAGACCCCAATGCGGAAGTTACTAATTTAATGCCATACGCACTTATTGCCTATAACAGCACCATACACTCCAGTACAAATTTTACACCATTTGAACTTGTCCACGGACACACAGATGCGAGGGATCCAATGAATTTAGTTGCTTCACATGTTTAAACCGAATACATCCATAATCATAAAACCAAAACTGAAGCCCTTTATAATAAAATTTCGGATAAAACCAAAGAAACAAAACGAAAAATAAGTGATAAAATAAACCAATCGAAAACTAAACAAAAATTAGTTATTGGATCGCAAGTATACAAGAAAACTGAAAAGAGATCGGCTAAAATGAAAAATAAATTTTTAGGGCCTTTTACGTTGACGCAAATTTTAGAAAACAATAAAATCGAAATCGAAAACCCCAAAAACAAACGCAAAGACGTTATCCACATTAAAAAAACTAAAATAGTACCCATTGTTACAGATGGGCCTGGACAATCTATGGAACCAGCGGCAGCGTCAAGTTCAACGACTTGAACAACCACCCTGGAATGTTGCCTTTCAAGCTAGGAACAGCCCAAATTGTTACGAATCAATGGTCCTTTATTCAAATAATTGATCTACAACCAATAATAACAGAGTTTAATTCTCTTCAAAATCACACCAATATATTACCTTCCCACTTAAAAAATGATAACGAATATTTTCGGGAATATTTTAATTCTTTACTACCTCTACATGCTATAGAAAGACGCATTACGACATTATTAATCCAAATATTTCCTTACGAATTCAAAAGTAGACAAAAACGTGGCTTATTTAACCCATTGGGTACATTTATTAAGAGCATCACTGGAAATCTAGACCAAACGGATGCCGAAAAATTCAATGAAAAAATAAAAATTTTGCAATTTAACCAAAATTCATTAAAAATTGACTCAATCAATCGAATTACTCTCTTGAACGGATTCTCATTAATAAGTTTAGAACCATGATGTCCAATGTAAGTCATAACCAAATAATCTTAAAATCGCGTATTTTACAGACTAAGAGCGCTATTAAACGATCAGACATTCGTAACATGCAGTTCCACGAGTACATCCAAACGTTTATTATTATAAATAACATTACTATATCAATCGATTTATAATATATTGGATAAAATTGAAATAGCCTTAACGTTCTTGAAAATTAACACTCTTCATAACTCTATTATTGACCCCAATGAATTACTTGCAAAAACTCAAGAAATAAGTAAACATCTTCATAATGAAGACTATACAGGATGTCTCAAAAAATATACTTATTTTATAAAAATTCATTGAAATCAAAAGTTTTATAAGAGATTCTCAAATAATATTTATTTTTGAATTGCCTTTGATTGAAAAAGAAACGTATCAATATTATAATTTCTTCCCATTACCAATTCCCAATAATCAATCCTTTCTCGTCAACCTACCCCACAAACCCTACCTAGCACTTGGCGAATCCAGATATGTATACCAAGAAGAAAAATGCGAAGAAGTCCAAACAAACGAATTCATCTGCAAGAACACCCACACTCGCACCATTGAGGAACATCCACTATGTGCTGTACAGCTTCTAAAGTTTCAATTAAATAACACCACTTGTCACCCGTTCGTTATCCACCTACACAACAATCAGTTTACCAGAGTCTCAGATGGTAAATGGATAATAACCACACCAGTCAATACAATTGCCAAAATCAATTGTGGCAATTCCGAATCCAACAAACTACTCTTTGGTTCCTATCTAATGGAGATACCACCAGAATGTAAAGTTCGAATAAAGTCAATGGTATTCGAATCATATGGCTCTTGGACCCACATCAAAGGACAATCACCGATTTTCAATCCACCCACGATTGATTCAAATCTAATTAATCTACATGCCACCGACGACATCCAGACCCAATTGACAGCCCAAAAGAAAGATCTTCAAGACATGACATCTCCAGTATATGTGACAAAAGCCAGTTTTTGGACTATTTTTCTATATATGATATTAGTTATTAGTATTTGCTATATGTTAATCAATAGATTTTTACTTAGAATAAGGAAAACAGAAGTAACCAAAGATTATAATAAAATTTTTTGAAATCAAGTCCTTCAGATTGTGTTTTCAACTAGCGCGGGAGGAGTTATGTTCTCACAAGAACACCTGTGCCTTATATTTTTCTTAGATTTTTATTTTGCTAGCTTTGCATTAATTAGTTTATAAGTATATGTGAAACATCATAATTAGTTGGTTGTATTCTAGCTTTGCTACCGCTTATACGAAATAAAAGTTTTCTAAAAAATTAAATTTCCGAGATCATTCGAAAACTATAACTCGCTTTTTAGGGATCCATATCTGCTTTTCGGACCGCGGCAAAAAAAACTTTTTCATTTTAAGTAAAAAAAAGGCCATTTGGGTCAAAAAAGACCTATACACACACAATTTCGAATCGAAGCAGCTAGCGACACACGGTCTTCCGAGTGAGATAGATTATTAATTTACATTTTTAACAAAAATTTGGGAAAACCAAAAACTTTATAGCGGGTGAGCCATAAAATTAATTAAATTAATTAATAAATTAAATTAAATTAAACCATACCACCGATTTTAATGCAACAAACTGTTCTTTGCAGGGAATTGAGAAAAACTTTGATTAGAGATATTATTTTCCGCCATCTTAAAGTCTAAGATGGCGGACAGAAACAAACTGTACCCTTCAAAGAGCCTCGTTTATTCTTATGTTACGGAAACTTTTTGTATTTTTTTATGAAGTCGTAAAAAAGCTTTGTTCCTGCCACGCTGAACGAGGTGCGAATCATTAAAATCGGTTAAGTGGTTCCCAAAAAAAAATCAAAAAAATTCAATCAGTGTTTTACGAATTATGCGATTGCCGTCTCAATTCTGTCTGCATACATTTTCTCATCAATTTATTATTACCAAACCCATTTCGATAAAATAAAAAGCCTCATGGCGAAAATCGATTGCTATTTAATTGCTGCTATTGAAATTTGTCGCCTACTTGAAATCCAAGATGACGGACAAAATAAAACTTGTCTCTTTAAATAGACTTATTTATTTATATGTTCTGTAAACTTTTGAATATATTTTTTAATTAGTACAAAAGTTCTGCTTTCGCCACGCACAACGAGGTATAAATCATCAAAATCGGTGTGGTTTTCTCAACCGATTTCAATAAAATAAAAAGCATCATCATCAAAAACTTTTAAAAGGTCACTATCGAAATTTGTCGCCATTTTGAAATCCAAGATGGCGGACACAATTAAATTTATCTCTTCAAAGAAGCTCGTTTATTCTTAGGTTTCAAGAACCTAAAAATGTCCTTTCTCCAACGCGCCTAGCTAGGTACGAATCATTAAATCGGTTTAGTGGTTTTCAAAATTTCAATTTTTTAATAACCACTAAACCGTTTTTAATGATTTGTACCTAGTTATACGAGGGTGGAGACAGAGCTTTTTTGCGAATTTAAAAAAAATCGAAAAGGTACTCGAAACTAAGAATAATCGAGCAAATTTGATTTTGTCCGCAATCTTGGGTTTACAAATTACGACAAATTTTAATAGTGGTCTTGAAAGTTCGATCTATCTTTGTTATAATGCTTTTTATTAAATTAAAATCGGTTCAGTAATTATGAATTTATGAGGAAATTAATGGAGACGGAATTGAGAAGGCAATTGTATAATCTGGAAAACAGTGATGGAAACCAAAATTAATTTTTAAATAACCACTAAACCGGTTTTAATGATTTATAGCTCATTGTGCGTGGCAAAGCAGAGCTTTTCTAAGAATAAAAAAAATAAAAAGTTTTCAGAAAATATGTATAAACGAGCATCTTTGATAGGACAAGTTTGATTCTGTCCGCCATCTTGGATTTCAAGATGGCGGAAAATTTCAATAGCACTGGTTAAAAAACAATCGATTTTTGCTATGGTGCCCTTTATTTCATTTGAAATGGGTTTTCTAATAATGAATTTATGAGAAAATGTATACAGCTTTTTTACGAATTCATAAAATAGTTCAAAAATTTTCCGTAACATAAAAATAAACGTAGCTCTTTGAAGGGTAAAGTTTGCTTCTTTCCGTCATCTTAGATTTTAAGACGGCGGACAAAAAAATTTTACTCAAAATCCTACTCAATTCCCTGCAAAGAGCAGTTTGTTCCATGAAAATCGGTGGTATGGTTCGAAAGTTATAACGGAAAACATTTTGTCCGGTTTTTTTATGGCCCACCCGGTAAATGTTAAAGTAGACCAGATCAGTAGTTTTTAATATGTTCGTATATATATGTTATTCTATTTTTGTATTAAATGTTTCAAAAAAATCGCCTTTATTATTCTTATTATTTTAAAACCATTTCTGCGTTGATACGTAAGAATGTTATTACTTATATTTTTGTTTTTGTGTGCACTAAAATATATCAACGGAATATTATTACATTACTTTTTTTTAAGTAATATATATTAAGTAGGTCACTTAAGTATCTATTGGACTAAAAAACCAAAATGTCTTATGGTAAACAACCAAAACACGAATTTTATTTCTCAATAGAATTTTTTAAGTGATATCTGATACAACGGTATTTTTTGTTAACATCGAATAGTCTTCTTAGTCTGCGAAACGCCATTGTACCGGAATGGAATATTACTATTATAACCCAAGAGTACTTTTGACGTGGATTTTTAACTAATATAACTTTTTTAGGTTGGAAAAATAGGTTTCATCTTTTTTTAGTATTTATAGTATTCGCTTTGGCAAAATTGACGTAAAGTTTTTATTTTATGGAAAAAAGTGATATACTGAACAAATGATACATGGGTTAGCAGAAAATAGTCGGGTTCCGCTATCTTGGATTTTCAAAAAATTACATTTTTTGTCGGTATTTGCAAAGTGTCCTTGAAATCAAAATTGAGGAAAAAATCCGTTTAATTTAAATTAATAGCAGTTTTTATTTTGTGCAAAAAGTTGGTATTTTTAGTATTTATTAATAGAATAACTAAAATGATACATCGGTTTACAGACAATAGTTACTAGTTTTTTGTTAAAACAAAAAAACAAAGTGGCTAAAAAACCAAACGGTTTTGAAAATTGCAACAAAATGTGTATTGAACTCTTCATCTTGGATCTTTGTCAAATATAATTTCTTGACATATTGGCAAACGGTCTATTTCGTAAGCTTTTTAAAACTCCTTTCCCCGTTAAAATACGAAAGTTCGGCTTTTATTGTCCAACCTATATACAGGGTTCCTAAGCAAATCCTTAGGGGGCCAAGCAGCCGTGTATAAGATGCAGACAAACGGAAAAGCACATTAGGCAGAAAACGATGGGCATGGGGCGATGTTGTCACTACAACTTACACGTAGTAAATCCATTCCAGGTTGTTGTTTTCTAATGTTTTCCATTTTCGTACCTTTGGGACTGGAATAAAAATTGTTTTTGCTCGACTTTAATACCAAACTGATAAAAGATATCGTAAAAAAAAATATTTTTCGGCTTTTCATTTTGTAACCATTGTCCTTACGCACTGTTTACAGGCTGGGGACTGAGATACATGCAAATGCCTAACCTAAAGCGTTCATACACGGCCGGAGCAATCGACTGATATATTTCCGTAGAAACTTTATCAAGCAAATAGGACGGGTTGACGCCTTCGAACGTCCAACCCGGGTTTTGCACCTTGATTCGAAATCAAAAAGGAGGAACAGTCAGATGTGGGGCCGTGCACAAATTACGTAACGGTGATTTTACCAATTTTTGACCCCCTCCCTATGTAATGTTTTGTAACGGTTTGGCACGCCACTCCCCTAATATTACGTAACGATTTCAAGACCACTACCCCCCCCCTAAAAAAAAAAAACTTTTTACTTATTTTCATTCCAAATTTTCTTAGTTTCACAAAAATGCAAACGCTGTCGAAAACTCCCCTCCCCCCTACGTAACGTTTTGTAACCCCCCTCCCCCCTATGACCATTACGTAATTTGTGCACGGCCCCTGTAGTCCCAGTAGAGGAGGGCGAGAAAATTGATATTATTTTCTTAAAAATTATACTCTTTAGACCTATTTCTTTGCGTTCCCGAAATTACGTAATTTTTGAAAAAAAATTGTAAACGGCGCCATTTTTATTTCGTGCTTTGTTTTTCTAACATTTTTGCGTTCGGCTAATTTAATTGAAAAATTTTTGTCTTCGGCGCCCTTTATCTTCTCACTCGAAACCAAGATCCCCCGTTTTAGGAAAACTGATCCCGTCTCTGTTTCTAAATTTTTTCGAATAAAAGTAGAGTATGACCATGGGGGAAATAATTTTTTTCTACGGTATGACGAAAATTTCGAGAAAGTTGAAGAAAAAACTAAAAAAAGTGGCAGAGCTCAAGTTTTTCGTAAAAAAAACGTTTTTTGCAAAGACACAGAGCAAAATAAATCTTTTCACCCCTTTTTGGGTGTTACAAATATTGGTTGCCCCTTATTTTTCGCTTTTACTTTCCCGCTTGTTTTGAAGAATTGGTTCGCTACATGTTTCGAGATCATGTCATAAAACACCTCGAAAATATCAAATGTAGTGTAGGGCCAGCTTTATTTAAAATCAATAATATCGCAAGCAAAAAGCTCTGCAGGAAAAACAGCGCCGTTTATTGATTTCTTTGGCTGCTACTGCTAGCTGCATGCTTTGGCCGTTTCCGGATAGATGTCACTAGTAGAACAGAATGGAAAGAAATTTAATTAAAAGCGACGATATTTCTTTCTAATGTTAACAACCTCACGAGTTTATCGCTCAGTATCGTAAATAATGGACCCTGCCGCCTCCTTTAAGCAAGAAAAGCTGTGGTTTGGACCTGAAAACATCTAATTTTTAACCTCATGGTGTGGCCGCCATCTAGCGGAATTTGCAGACATCTTGTCAACGGTTATTATTGCAACTATGATTTATGCTCACGATAAAAGAGTGGCGACAATTTTTTCTCATGAAAGCAGTCCGGAGATAATAACAAACTGGCACCAATGCTCAATATACCTGTTTCTTTTGTGCGCGCAGAACTTTCTATGTCATTTCTGTTTGATTTATTGAAATCCTATCCCTAAGGAAAATTTTAGGAACCCTGTATACAATCTTTATTGTCTATAAAATATGGTTAATAAATGTATTCTATTAAATTCTATTTGTAAGTATAAATTATCCCAGAAGAATTTTTAAAGGTTGTTAAAGGGTTGGGTCGTTATATTTTCAAGTTACTTTTAACCTATTAAGGTAAATTATTATATTTATCTATTTTGCACGTGAAGCTAAATTAACAAATTTAATCTTACTTAGTTATCTTTATTATATCTTAACAAACCTTTTAGGTTTACGTTTCCCTAGGCGCGGCGAGTTTTAAAAAGAATACCCGCTGTCTTGTTAAAGACGTTAATTTTTTTCCGGATTTCTTCTTCGTGTACTCTCTGCCCATTTCTTTAGCATTTTCTTATTCCAAAACATTTGCCTTAACTGAAAAAAGTTATCTCAAGTGTAAGTGAGAACCACTGAACCAAAAAAAAGACAAAACGTGCTAAATTATTGCCATTTGACTTTTCGTATTACATTTTTTTTAGTTTTGGTGTTTGATCAGTGAATACAAATATGTTGCACTGGAATACACTAATTATGCACTAATTTGTAATACCAATAAAACTTTTTGCACCACTTTCTCCAAAGACTTACAGCGACTTTTATGTGTGGGGGCCAAAGGACCCTTCCCCTTCCCCCAGTAATATTTTTGAAAAAAATATGCGCTAGACTGCACTACACCTGGTTTTTTTTACCAACGTTAGCTCCCCAATAAAATATTAAAAGAAAAAAAAATTGCATTATAATGCACTAGGTATTTATGTACCGACATGTGCAGGGAGACTGTTTATTAAGTTCTACTTGGGGAAACTTTTTTATTATTCGTCACAAAAAGAGAGACATAAAAGTGAATTACTCATGAAATTATGTAGGTTTCTATTAGAGTTTCACTTTTTTTGTAATCAACCGTTACAGGCATGATGGCGATGAGGTCCTTTTTTAATGGAACCCTGTATATTTTTTAAAATTTTGACAGTTTTTTTTTTATTCGAAAAATACACCATATGTTATTTCACAAAAAGGTTGCCATAAAACTAATGTGTTGAACAAAGATCCAGCTAAAGTATTTTTCCTTGGCTAACACATTATTTTTGATTTTACTCGAGAACCGCCAAAGATAAACCCTGCAAATTATATATTTTAGGAATCAAAAAGAAAAAAATTATCAAAATTATATAAAATATGCAGGGTTTTAAATTTAAAAAAAAAACGAACCTCATGGTCACTTTTGCGTGTAGAATGTGATTAAGGAAGAAACTGAAAATGTTACCGAAATCTAGCTAATTTCATTCATGTATTGATTTATCTTCTCGTGACAAATAACAAAAAATTCACCCTGTATCACCAATAAAGGTTTTTGGTGTAATATTTTTTTATCATTACTGAGGGGACAACTTTACTGTGCTTCTACATAAGAAGGTAGTACCTGTGCTTTTTATGGTAAAACATATACAGGGTGTTTCAAATTCGGTGCTCACCATGGCGATCTCCCAAACGGTACGAGATACGAAAAGGTTTAAATTAGGGCGAAGTTGCGCAATTTGATGCTTTGCTCAAAACTAAAAAATAAGTTTACAAATTCCATATAGTTCCGGAGATAGGCGGAGAAAACCGAAATCTTTATTTTTAGGTTTTATTTTTCTGCGCTCTTATTTTTAAAGCTGTCAAAAAACGCTTAAAACTTTCTACAGATACTTTTTAAAGATCTACCTAGTGAGAGGTTCGTTTTTGAGACTTGACATTTCAGTGTGACAGGAGCAAGTTAATTTTTTCTTATGGACACATCCTTTTTTTCTCCTGCCGTTTGGTTCATAAAGGACGACAGATAACATTTTGTAACCTTATTTTGAAAAGTCACCTGTCATTTTAGGTTTATTGACCATCATCAGCACAAATTTAATTTTTGCTTTTAACTTACTCAAGGTATTTTGTTATAACCAAATAACTTTACATAATATTTTAAAAATACGTTTGTTTCTCTGTTCTTTAATCTTTGAATTTGGGCTGATGATGGTCAATTAACTCAAAACGTCAGGTACTTGTTAAAATGAGTTTGTAAAATATCTGTCATCCCTTATGAACCAAACGGCAGGAGCAAAAAAGCATGTGTCCATAAGAAAAAATTAACTTGAGAGTGCTTCTGTCACACCAAAATGTCAAATCTGGAAAATGGACCTTTCATTAGGTAGATCTTAAAAAGTGCCTGTGGAAAGTTTTAAGCGTTTTTTGGTAGCTTTAAGAATAAGGACGCAGAAAAATAAAACCTAAAAATAAACATTTCGGTTTTTCCGCCTATCTCCGGAACTATCTGGAATTTGTAAACTTTTTTTTTAGTTTTGAGCAAAGCGTCAAATTGCGCAACTTTGCCCTAATTTAAACATTTTCGTATCTCCTACCGTTTGAGAGAACCCCATGGTGAGCATCGAATTTGGAACACCCTGTATAGTAATGGTTGGTATTTTTAATAGCAGTCTTTCAATCTCAGAAGTCGAGAATTTTTTAGAACGATTATAAGTTCTGAATATAAAGCACTTTTTAGGAACGCTATAAAGGCGTTGCTTACTAAAACTTAGCATAAATAATATAGATGCAATTGCTATAAGTCGTTAAAATATAAGAGATTAAGTAGGTGAGTTATTCAAGTAATAACTAAATCAAATATTAAAAATATAAACGATTTCTACAAAATTAAGTTCAGTGTCGTAGGCTCAAGTGAAAACATTTAAAGAGACAAAGCCAAAATTATCTTGTCCGCCATTCTTTCTGTGAGCTAATTGGTTGGGTAATTCCTCTTTACCGTAGTTTGTTTTTGTTTCGAGAACAACCTTAATTTTTTCTTACTTTCTCTCACAAGGGTGGTTGTTTAGGGTTACAAAACCCTCATGTTGCATTTATTTTTTTAGAGACCCCATGTTAATATAAAAACGCGCTAACTTTTTTAAAGAACTCTAAGACCGTTATACTTTTGCACTTGTATTTTTCTGTTGGCCAAAATACATGTTTGTTTCTGGAGATCTTGCAGGATACTAATTTGTTTATAAAAGTTTATTAAAAATTAAACTGGATAATCTTAATTGTGTTAAAAAAATAATTCGCAGTTATTTTTAGAATCAAAAACAGAATTTAATTTTTTTTCTACGAGCTTGCGGAAAGTGTCACTTTTCCGCAAGCATTTTAGTTTTGAAAGTGAAAGTGGTTGTACGCTCTTAAAACATCTAAATCGGTATCTTAAAACAATTTTTTCGGTGTCCTTATAATCACTCAACTCTCAAATAGTTGTTAAAAACTAGTCAAGTCACAATTTTAATGCTCTATCCCCATGGCAACAAGATTACAAACTAAAAAGTGCTTGAAAGTGGACGCGTCAGGATCCGAAGAAAATCTTCCAGAATCTATAATAAATACAGCAAGAGACCTTGACCTCCTTCCTGTGAAATCGAAAACAAGGTATGAGAAGGAATATTTATTTTTTACTAAGTGGTGCAAGGAGCAACAAGTTAAAAGCTTCAAGGAGGAAGTGTTCCTTGCCTATTTTGTAAAACTTAGTAATACCTGCAGACCAAACATGATGTGGTCAAGATATTCGATGCTGAAAACAGTACTTAAAGTTCAAAAGAATGTAGATATCGGCCAATATTTCAAGCTTACGGCGTACCTAAAGAAGAAAAATGTGAGGTTCCAACCAAAAAAATGCAAAATTTTTACAAAACAGGAAATCGGCAAGTTTTTGTCTTAAGAACTTATAAAGGTAACTACTAATGACATAACATTGGAAAGAGATGACCTATTAATCGTAAAGATACCTGACTCAAAAAACCATACCAGCCGATCTTTTGTAATTTCTAATGATATAAATGGTGGAAACTATTTATAACTGTACAAAAAATATGCCGATCGAAGGAAACCTGGTACAACACATAATAGATTTTTTGTACATTAAAAAACCGGAATCTGCACCATTCAAGCTGTCGGAATAAACTCTTTTGGAAAAAACCCATCTGAAATAGCAGCGTATCTGAAACTTCCCAACCCCGAATCCTACACAGGTCACAGCTTCCGCCGTTCTTCGGCCACAATGTTAGCGGATAGTGGAGAAGGAATAACAAATATTAAAAGATTGGGTGGATGGAAGTCGACCGCAGTTGCTGAGGTATATTTGGAAGAGTCGACTCAGCTGAAAAAAGAATTGTCAAACAAGATATTATCATATCCCTCAACATCAGCCAAAACCATTCTCAACTAAAAAGCCTGTTAACTCCTACCGCCTCAGTGCCCTTTAGCCTATTGTGGCTGCCATTATTATAACCAAATTGACAAGTAAAACATGGATTTTCTGCCAGTTTGGTGTCAATATGGCACCGATCATAGGCCAAAGGATACTAAAACGAAAATGAGTTAACTGGCTTTTTCGTTGAGTACGGTGTTGCATCAGCCAATAGCAGTGTCTCTTCTCCTTCCGAAAATGACATCGCTGTAGAACATGGAACAACAACGCAGAAGTTATTAGCATCAGCAATAAATCTCCAAAATGCATCCAATTGCAGTTTCACTATCAACATTACCAGTAAACAATAGTTATAGGCACTTATAATTATAAAACTGTAGATCACTAAACGTTCCTTTAATTCTTTATAACTTTATTTTTTACGTTTTCCGCACGCTCGAAGAAAAAATAGCGTTCCTAACAGTTGCAAAAAGATTCTTTTCCGCACTTGATTAATGGCCGAACTCGGCTACGCGTCGTTCGGCCATCTGTAATCGCCTGCGGGAAAGTGACACTTTCCGCACTTGTTAGGAAATATACTATATTTTAACTGTGCACTGACAAGACATAAACACATGGCTATGTGGTTTTACATAATTTTAAATACAACATCCGATTTTAGGTTCAACAACTCTGAAAAACTTAAATGTTATCTATATGCCCATTTATAAACACAATAAAAATCATGTATGCTTAAAATCTTTTAAGCCTTTTACGAAAGATTCTCAAGTAGGTATGTTTTATTTTTGTCTTAATGGTTATGCAGGGGATAGTCAAGTATCAAGTATATTGAATGTCTACTTCAAATAGACCCAAAGATTAAGGCAAGTCATAAATTGTATAATATATGCCGGCTACAAAGAATTAAAGAATATTTTAGTCATAAAAGTAAAGCATGATCAGTATACCGGTAATGAAATATAGAGTTAAACCTGTTTTGTACAAATTCATGTTGACAAGATGTCAGTTTGAAAGTGGATTTTATTTTACATCGACTGTAAATTACAATTCTTAATCAATACTTTTGGCAATACGAGCTAAAAACATCGATTTAAATAAAATTTTATTTCAAATTATTTTTTGATTAATTTAAGACATAAAAAAGTTAAATAATTAATTTAAGGGTTGTTTTCTGAAATAAAATATGAAAGGTTATTGTAATAAATATGAAATAATTTTTCAGTCGATGTTCAAAAGATTTTGAAATAAAATTATACAGTAAGAATAAATTGAATTTCAGTTTTAATTTTTGAGAAAAATCCACTGCTTAGTAGTCGATATTCAAATCTAGTATTATTCGGGGCGAGCGTTTTGGCGCAGCCGATTCGGAGAAAACAAAACTCTGGAAAAAACACTCAAGAAAAAATTATTATAACTAACTCAAACCCAACCCAACTCAAGCTAAACCAACCCATAATAACTTGAACAAAAAAACCAACATTTCAAACATGTTTTATGTTTAACAAGGGATTTAGCGGGGGTGAATAAATAACAAAATCAATGATTAGCGAGCTTTCCCTCGAAAAAGGTAATGGTAACCGTAGATCCGGATTTCGCAATTGTGGTGCTCATCAGTACGGTGCTAGAAATAAGGAGATGAAATGATGATGAAAAAATGTGACACAGGATTCATATAAAAGACACCCATCTGTCAAATTGCAGAATCGGCAGATGTACCTTCACTTTGAAGGAAAATTAAGCGGCTCTATGGAGACAGATATAATTATCTCAACAGATATCCTAAGCTCTGGAGTTGATAAATCTAAAAAGGGATTTAGCGAGGGTGAATAAATAACAAAATCAATAATAAGCGAAAGCTCGCTAATCATTGATTATGTTTTATGTTGTTCATACAAAACAAAATGTCTGGCCAAAAACTCGCGCTGAATCGGACGCGTTGAATCACTGATGGCACCAAATAGTACCTTTCTCATATTAAATGGTTCGGGATGGGGGGGGTCTTGAGCCCCTAATTCCACTGTTTTATCAATAAAAAATAAAAAATAAGCCTAAAAATTATCCTAAAACAGTAGTGAGGCTTGGGTGCGAGAAATTCGGCTAAGTGGCCAATAATGCGTTTCACCTATTTTTCTTTGTTTACTTTATTAAAAAAATTTGCTTTCTATTCCGCGTTCAATAATTAGAAAACCAAGATGCAGGTGGACCTCTTTAGTTGGTTTTATAGTTTTTAGTATATATATATATATATAAACATGTAAAGCGGTAATAATCATAAATTTGATTGTGTAAGAGCTTTTCAACATTTATATGCATTTTCAAGCGCCAAGATCTCTTATTTATAATAAGTACGCTGGTGTTAAGAATGTTTGTTGGTTGAAAATATGCAACCGCTATGAGGATAAAGAAGAATTTTAATACATAATCATATACATTTCATGTCGTATAGAAAAGTAATTTGGTGTAAATGGAAAAAAATGGTGAAGAATATGGATAAAAACAAAAACTCCCGTCTTTTCACAGTTTTTTTTCTATTTGGGTGTTCCATCAGGGGCTTAGATACGATTTTTACTTGGGGAGGGGACAGTATAAAAAAATTCAACTCAACTCATATAAAAAACTGGGTTGGGATCTGGTTTTGACCATAGGTTGTTGCTAAAATCATGTCATAAATGCGCCAGAATATAGTAATAACGCATTTTTTAACACGTATATGCTGTTGATAAAAATTGCCCAAGATTATACTAAAATTGTTTGCAGTGTAATATTTTTTACGTTTTTTATCAAATAAAAAAAAAACTGGGTAGGAATCTGGTCTTGATTATAAAGTTGTTGCTAAAATCATGTCATAAATATGTCGTATGCTTATTCTGTAAACTGCATTCAAAATTTTTTGCAGTTTAAGACGAAAGTTCTTCAAAAATTTTGATCTTTTTTAAGTTTTTTATGAAATATAAAAAATCTGGATCGGGATCTGGTGATAATTTTAGATTTGTTGCTAAGATAATGTCATTAATGCGAAATTTTTGTAAAAATAAACAAATTTTACTTAATTAATCAATGTGTTGTAGCGCCGCAGACAAAATTTGCTGTGGAAACGGATATAACCTAAAATTCTAACAATAAAACTTAGGATGCAAATTTTAATTTTTTCGTGTTGTTTTATAAATTATTTAAAAAAATGTGGGGTGGGACAGCTACAAAGAGGGGAAAACAGAACCCTCGAAAGCTACACAGCAAACATAGGGAGGTTAACGAATACGGACACCAACCGGTTTGGGGGGGGGGGATTATCTCATTTTCCCCCCTTATCTACGCCCTTGTGTTAAGTTGTGTTCAATGAGAAGATAGTGCTGAAAATTAAACGTGCCCAAATAGTGCTGGAGACACATACCCTTCTTTATTTCGATTTTCAAAAAATCACTACATTTTGTCGGTAATATCATTATTTCTTTAAATGTGTGTCTCATTTTTTGATTTGATTGTTCACACACACTAGCCTAAGAGCATTAGTCTGGCTGCATTCTTGAGTGGTAATATTTTACCCTTATAGTAATTTAAAAAAAATGTTTTACTCTGAGGGACGCTTGCTTTCTCCGCCGCGCCGTCTTGTATGATGGTCGAAAGGGGTAATATTTAAAAATCATATTTTTCTAACTGATTTTTCTCAAACAAATTTTAATATATTTATGATATAGCAGTCTTTTGGGGTCACTATTATTACATTGTATTTTTGACGTGTATATACCGGAAGAAAAAATATTTTCTTGTGATCATTACATTTTTTACGTGTTCTTTGAGGATTTCTACGAAACCGGGTACTTTATGAAACAATCTTTAAACAAAAAAATGCGCACTTTGACAACTAATTCTATACTAAGTTAAGTGGCAACTAATTATTACTTAAAAAACCGCAAAATTGCCTTTTCACAAAAGTTTCTATAAAAATAGGATAATCGAAAGGCAATGTAATTCTAAATAAAATAGGACTACAAAAAGTCATCGTTACGCAAAATATGACGGTTTACAGATGACTGCAGCCCAGAAAAATATGTTCTTTTGCGAAAGAGGCAGGCTAAACCATGGATAGTGGGCGTACAACGGGCCCAGCAAGGTGGCCTATGTACATTCGAATTGTCCTGTTCGCATTTCTACCTTTATTCATTCATTACGTACATACGTACAGCGATTTAAAGGAAATACACCCTAGAAAAACAGAGTTAATAATTTTTCTCAAGAAAATGAAAAACTGTTTGCGAAAAAGCCGATACATTTTTCTGTTTTGGGGTATTATTACCTATGAACCACTTAACCTAGGACTGAATAAATGCCCATTTTGTGTTATATAGACTTCGAGAAAAACATAAAAAAACACGCTAAAAAATTAACGATTTTAAGAAAATATATTTTTTTCAGAATACAACCGTCAAAATACAAAATTTGTTTGGGAAAAATTAGTTAATAAATAAGAAAGTATAATGTTGCTATATACAGTCGAAAAACTAACACCTTAAGTTGGGTTTTGGCCCTGTTGAAAATATTAATAGTTCGGGAGTTATAAGTCATAAAATATAAAAATTACGATTTTGTGTAAAAAGCTATTTTAAATATCTTAAAAACTGTCTCACCGCCTAAATTAAAAATTACTTAATGATATTACTTATTTTAGCTTAGCAGACTTGTTGAAACAGAATATAATTTGGCAGCTAAAGGCCAATGACATTTGCAAATATCTCAAAACGGTTTGACTCACATTATTGTGTAATGTTAATAATTTAATTCCTTAAAATATTTTCCTTGTTCAACACGTTTAAATATAGCTAGTTCTGGAATTAAACGCAAAAAATGTAGGTTTTTAAAATGGCTATGGCGGCTGATAAATATTACCAAAAGATATACCAAATAGTTCAACACAACGCTAAAAAACTTTTGTAGCAATTTTTTTGGGGTCAATCCTACATCTTCGTCTAACATAAATACCTACTTCAACACATCGTATGATCTTATGCTCTCATTTAAATTGTTTCGCGCGTAACTCTAAGCCGCAAGAAGCTGCTGACATAGCGAACATTGTGCATCCATTCTCAGAGATAAATACACGCACGTGACAAGACGATATTTAGTGGCCACTGTTCTCAACAAAGTTTCCAATAAGAACTGCAAGTCAACTATGGCGGCCGACTGCTAAAACGCCTATTTAAGATACAATTGATGGCTACTGGAAATAAATTGCATTCAATCTTATCTTTAAACTTGAATGGTTTCAGTTTTAAGTCGGCTTTCTCGTCTTTGTCGCTCCTCGCTAGACTAGATAAACACATTATACATGTAGCAACTTGAATTTTTACGTGAATCTTACATGATTTTACAGTTAAAACCGATATCGCTAAGACCACTGGAACTTTTGGGGTAATTATAGGGTGGGCTAAAAAATTTGTCTCTTCTTGAACACGCTATAACTTTGGATTGGTTTTTATAGAAAAAATCTGACATATGTGGAAAATCCAAGATGGCAGAGAGCTTTAAAAAAATTGGTAAATTTCATTCCCCCTGCGGAAAATTTGTGTGTGACCCTGGACTTGATTTTTGTCAATGAGGCAAAAGTCCCATATTTTATTTGCCTACCGGGGTATCACTTATATAAATTGGTTACAAGATAAAAAAGTTATATAAATTTTAATTCAGGAGTATTTAGACCAAAAACTGTAATTTCTGTAGGAAGGTGCACTGTTTAGGGCTAGCATAACTTGCGGTTTAGTCATGCGGTTTTAAAAATATTAGGCTTGTTGATAAGGCAAGACCCGAGTTCTTGCTAATCTGGCTTAAAATATGACATATGTCAAAAATAAAAGATGTCGGAGAGCTTTAAAAAATAGGTAAATTTTACCCCCCTGCGAAAAATTTGTGTGCGACCCTGGTCCTGATTTTTGTCAATGTCACCCCCTACCGAGGTATTAATGATCTAAATTGGTTATGAGATAAAAAAGTTTTAAACATTTTAAATCACGAGTATTAAGACTTTTTATGTTTGTAGGAAGGTGCACTGTTTAAGGCTAGTATAACTTGCGACCTAGTCGTCCGATTATTAGAATTTTAAGCTCCTTGGTAAAACAACACATATATCTTCACTAATTCTGTTCAAAATTTGACATAAAATATGTCAAAAGATAGGCGAGTGGGTCAAAAGTTTTTGTAAAAACAATACAATTTTTGGTCTAAATACTCCTGGTCTAAAATTTTTATAACTTTCCTATCTCATAACCAATTTAGATAAGTGATACATACCTCAGTAGGCGAAAAAAAATCAAGTCCAGGGACGCACACAGATTTTTCAGAAGGGGGTGAAATTTATCCATTTTTAAAATTTCTCCGGAACCTTGGATTTTTGACATATGTCAAATTTTGAGACGGATTGGCAAAACCTCAGGTCTTGTCCTAACAACAAGACTAAAATTTTCAACATCGGACGACTAAGTCGTAAGTTATGCTAGCCCTAAACAGTGCACCTTCCTACAGACATTACAATTATTGGTCTAAATAATTCTGATTTAAAATTTGTATAACTTTTTTTATCTTATAACCAATTTAGATAGGTGATACCTCGGTAGGCGAAGAAAGCATGGTGCTTTTGCCCCATAGACAAAAATGAAGTCCAGGATCGCACACAAAGTTTTTGCAGGAGAGTTGAAATTTGCCAATTTTTTAAAGCTCTCCGCCATCTTGGATTTTTGACAATGTCAAATTATGAGTTGCGTCAGTTAAGTTTCATTTTTTGTGCTTAAAAAAGGCTAAAAATTTCTAAAACCGGCAATTTGGGTCTAAAGTTATAGCGCGTTCAAAAAGTGACACATTTTTTGGCCCACCCTATATATAGTTTTTGGCCGTGCCAATTTACAGAGCGATAACTTCACCGACAACGATAACTTTAATAGTATTTGACAGTTCAAAATAGCCTTTTTGGTACAGGTTTTACGTTCGTGATCCGGTTATTTGACGTTTGGGATATTTTATTAGTTTTTATTTTTAATTTTCAGAATAAAATTAGTTTACTGTGGTTTTTCATTCCAAACTAACCAAACTAATTAAGTTGCGAGAGAGCAAAGAATGCTCAAACAGAAAAACACGGTTGAGTGTCTTGGGTATACTGAGCGCAACGCCACCGTGTCGGAAGTAGGCGCGGAAGCTCGCCAAAGCAAAAATCTCTCTCTCTCTCTCTCTTTTTATTGGCGATATCTCTTAGTGAGATAATATGCCAGCTAAAGTAGTAAAACCCAGGATTGTCTGACTCTTAGGCACCTGGGTCCTGAAATATATATACATATAACCCCCCTACCCGCTCACCAGACCGATCTGATGAGCACCCCCTAGGAAGGCAGTTTTCTTTTCCTAGAAGGATTTAACTTAGACCTAAACCCCTTTGACATGCTCCACTATCAATATATGGATAACACGGGACCGTCCTCTTAACGCCCTCTCCGAGGGACGGTATGTTATCGTGTTGACCTGCCTTCTAGCTAAACGACCTACTCCACTCCATACGGCGTTTCCCTTAATCTCACAAAAGCATGTAATTTTATAAGAAAAATTCCAAGTAGACTACCGACTGCCCCGGGTATTGAACCCGGGTCTCCTGGTTGATAGACCAGGTATGTACCCCCTATACCAACCAGTGCGATACCCCCCCCCCCCCAAACACAAATCTACAAGAAGCTAGAGTTTTTTAAAAGTTAGAGCATGCGCTGCTAGGTTCCGTGAGAAGCCAGCAGCGCATGCGATTGCAGCCTAATTAAGAGAATTTGGCAAACAAAAGATACCTACATAATTAGAGCTAATTTAGTGCTCTATAGTTTCATATATTTACATTATACTACAAATATTATATTCTGATGTCATTTTCTTAAAAAAAAAAAAAATCGTTTTTATTTTACAATTAATCAATAAGATTATTCAACACTAACATAACTATTAAAACCGGGCAAAGTACTAAATTTATATACCATAAAAATATGTAGAGCTCGGTTTTTTTTAAAAAGAAAATGACGTCAGAATATAATATTTGTAGTATAATTTTAATATTATTTTTTTAAAATAAAAGAAACGTATGAAACTATAGAGCACTAAATTAGCTAAATTCGCTTAATTAGGCTGAAATCGCATGCACTGCTGGCATCCCACGGAACCTAGCAGCACATGCGCTAACTTTTAAAAATATGCAGGCTCTATTTTTTTTGTTCCGCAAAAAAAATAGAGCTTGCGTTTTTTTACACAATATTACATTTTTGCATTTTTGTATCCCTATACAATAGCTTCAAAAATTTTACCAGAATATAGCAGTGAAAGTTAAAGGGGTTTAGTTCTGCAATACTGTTCCCGACCTATTATAAGAAAAAAATATGTTTTCTTCATTCCAACAAGATAATGTCTAGCGGATTGTTTTTAGAAGTACAATTTATTTAGACGGTTAGCATTTTTAAATTTTTATAAAAGCGCCGACATATCATCAAAAGGCAAGACAGAATCCTACTAAACAAAGTAATATACTAGTACTCAATTATAGATTAAAATGTCAAAATATCAATTACATGATAAAATTAAATTTAATCTTAAAAATACTAAAACAACACAAAAATGAAAATAATTCGTTTTTGGAATAATACTTTAAATTTTTGTAGGTTTATGAGTTTTTTATTAATTTTAGAACGTTTAGAGAAATGAAACAGTTTTTAACATATTAATATTATCATGTTGTGTATTATGTTAGACTGGGGGTGAGTACCATCGTAAAGGTTGATAGAGGTCAAAAGTAATTTTTTCCTCCTTTTTTCAAATATTTAAATAATGTTGTCACTTTGGCTTGTCATTTTAAAGAAATCGTTGTATCCTAAAAGTTTTGAAAATGACACGCTGTGTATAAAATCCCTGTGTTTAAAAAATATCCTCAGAGGTATATTTATTACACCTGCTCCCAAAATTAATATTAAGCAATCTGCATCTTTTGAATTATATGGCCAACACATTCTATAAAATCTTACTCTCGAGTGTCCCCAGGCCATTATTGCATGAAAAAATAAATGCAAAGCAGTATTAAAATCAAAATGTTGCATGACCATTTTCGGGCGTATAGGCTTAAGGCAAAATGCAAAATTTCTTTGGTCGCTTATGACATAAAATTTGCAGCGCTCCAAATAATAATAAAGACCTGTATAGCGACATACAGGAGCATTTACTGGGAGAAAATTCGTTTTTGGGTAAAGACTTAGATAACTTATAAAAAATTGGACAATTGATTCGTTCAGTTAACGAGAACCTATTTTAGCTATTTTTTTGTTGTAGTATGCCACAGATCGACGCGGCGGATCTAAGTGATACTTACCAAAGCAAGTTTCTAGCCTCTGTATGAAAGTAAACATACTCTAGAACAATCTTAAAAGTAAGCCACAATAGACTAGGAGGTGGTCGCAGTGGAAAGTGTCGAAAGGGAAAACAAAATCAAGAAGGTCGACAAAAGCGCTCTAAGGATGCTCTTTACAGTAAAAAATTCTGAATCAAAACAAGTTTAGACCAGGAAATGAGTAAAGCTTAATTTACTTACCCCTTTCTTAAAATCTTACTTAAGAAAGAACATTTACTTGAAACTCAGGTCAACTATTTTGTTTTGTCCCAGAATTTTTGGTCGAATGACAATAATGACTGGAATACCTTCAAATTATATATTTTAAAATTACATCTTTAAGCAATATTTGCGACCGATTTTTACTTTTTTCGCCAAAAGCTAAAATCACTTTTTGGTTTTCAAACAGAAGATGAAGTGTGCAAGAATGCCATAAAATTGATTTACTTACCAGGAGCTGAAAATGTTTGCTTATGTTTTGACTTATATACTTTTATTTTCTGTGGATCTCAATGATTTTTTAAAGGAACACATATGTTAGTAGGCCCGCGGTGATACGAACCCGTCCTCTCTTTCAATATCTGCACCAGTGTGTCATTATGTAATTAAAGTAAATTACTCGGCTGAGGAAATTAGATCTTTATCCAAGGTATTGCTTATTTTATTAATGCTTGTGCATCAAATACTAGATCACTTAAAATAATAGACCCGTGCCTTTTACAATTATTTATAAATTTTGTCGCTGTTGATATATTGCCAAAAAAGTCTCTGTTTTAGTGACTTCTTGCAGTGTTGCTACTTATAATGTGTATTAATGAATAGAACCAAGCTAACCGACTAAAGCTTTAGTATTTAAACACGAATCCAAAAATTTAAACGTACGGTCGCGATTCTTCAGCGCGGAAAGTGGCGATTTTGACTTATTACCTTATTTAAAAGAAAGAAACTGGGCCCTTAATATTTGTGCTAAAGTTCTAAGAAAAACTGCGTAATTTTTTTCATAATATACTGTAAATTTATTATTTAAAAAAAAATGTTGCAGAACTAGTTTTATAGAGAAGCTAAATTGCAACTACGTGTACCAATAAACGTTAAAAAGTTTCGAAAATTTTCACCATGTAAAAGGAATGACAGAATTCGTGTGACTTTTCTGAACATGTTTAAATAAAAAAAAGGATTTTTGACAAAAACTTTTTACAAAACTTGGAATTTACATATTTTTATTTACTGAAGGAGTATGAAGACACTAAATTTTAAGAATTATTAGTAAATTAATCCTGAATAATATTAATATAATATGAATTATAATGATTGATTAATTGTCAAAGTCAAGACGTCAAAAATAATCATATCTACAATTTTATACATTTTTATACACAAAATAAGTACAAAGAATATTAGAAACTATATGTAAAATTTCGAGTAGTCCCCTTTCAATAAGAAAAAAATATTCAGTCCTAATCAAATTGTCCATTTTCCAGTCCAGTTCATGAAATCAAAATTTAAGAAAATTGATGCCCCCAAAGACGGAAACTGCTTTTTCAACTGTGTAAGCGAATACTTAAGAAGAAATCGAACATATGTAAGTCCAACTGACCTTCGTATTCAAGCTTCCGATTATGTTTTTGTTCACTGGCAAGATCTGGCAAGTTTCGCTCACCCTCAAAAGTTAGACAAAGAAGAACAAAAAACTCTTATGAAACCTAATGGTTTGTATGCAACTTCAGTAGAAGTTCTATTCAGAGCTCTACAATTTAAATTTTGGAATTTTTCGACCTCCGGATTATTTGGAAAAGAATATTTTAATGTTTTCAAGTAACCCAACCATAGTAAACAAATCCACACACGAAAATTAAATTTTCTCCGGAAGCACGGATGCTGGTCATTATGATCTTCTTTTACCCTTCAAAAATCTCGACTGTAAATTATGCGATAAAACTTTACAAAGTCAAAGAGGACTCAAAATTCATTTTTCAAGGTGCCATAAAAGTTTTGATAAAGATTCAACACTCCTCAGTTCGTCAATTTATTCAGATTGTGATTTGGACAAGTCTTCAACATCTTCATTGGACTCTTCAAAATCGAATACTTTAAGAAAAAACAAACAATGTTCACTTTGCAAAAAAAAATTTTTGTGGCGACAGTGATCTCAAAATTCATCTAAAAGCTAAACAGAAATCGGTTAAGACGGAAGATTGCTCTTTTCACTTTGTCAAAACACTCGAATTCTATCACGGATTCCAAAAAGTACGCGAAAATCTTTTGCTCAAGAATTCAACGATTTGATAAAAAAATATTTAAAGGAAAATTCTGTACTATATTGGATTCTTTGATTTGTTTTCCCTTACCCTGCTCTGCGTGTTCCAGTAAAGTCAAAAACAGAAAAATCTCTTACCTTTTTATGCAAACAAAATTTAAACATGTGGCAAACACACAAGAAACTTTGAATTCTTTGTTTTTTTTTCAAAAATGTTTACCTAAACCTAAAGCTATCAGAAACTACCAACAAAAAAATAAAAATACATTCAATTTGGCAAAAAAAGTAGATCAAAAACTTTCTTTTGGCGATATCAAAGATGCAATAGGTCTTCTCAGCAGTAATGATACTTTGGCCCTGAATGATAATTCCACCTACGAAAAACTACAAGAAAAACATCTCACCAGAAGATTCCTCTTTTGACATCCCTCAAATAAAAATATTAGAAAAAGAATTCAAAATTTCAATCTCATCTTTTAAACCTGGTTCTGCAGGCGAAATAGACTCTCTTAGGCCCCAGCATCTCAAAGATATGACTAACGAAGCTTTGGGAGATACTTCAGCTACCCTTTTACAAAATTTGACCAAATTTATCAAAATGTTAATTAAAACTAAAGTTCCTGATATTATTAGACCCGTTTTTTTTGCAGCAACCCTTTGTGTGCTAAAGAAAAAAGATGGCAGACTACGTCTGATCGCTGTGGCTGTACACTTAGACGGCTTGCTGCTAAAATTGTCTGCTCAAAAATAGGTGAGGTAGTGGGTGATTATTTACGCCCAGTTCAGTACAACACAAAATGTGGTATTAAGTCAGCTGCACATGCTACTCGTCGTTTTATTTCCTTTGATGACCAAACCGAGAAACTTTTGCTAAAAGTAGATTTCCTAAACGCTTTTAATATGATTTCAAGACATTTTCTGTTATCAGAAGTATCTAAAATTTTTCCAGATTTTTATAATTTTATTTTTTAGTCATACTTCAATCCCTCTTTGCTTTCTTTTAACGACCGTACTATTCTTTCCCAACGTGGTGTGTAGCAAGGCGACTCTTTAGGTCCAGCTTTAATTTGGTTGTGCTTACAGCCAATCATCTATTGTTTAAAAAGTGACCTTAACATATGGTACCTTGATGATGGTACACTATGTGGAGATGAAAACTTGGTTCTAAATGATTTCAAATTTTTAATTGAACATTGATAAAATGTCGTACCTTATCAGATGTACACCATGTTTGACAGAACCTGCACTTCTCTATGACTACGATATTATTTTAAAAAATACTTGTGAGGTTATTACAAACTGCAATTTCAATCCCTCTGCTTGGTCATTTTGTAAATTACCAGTAAAATTTGGAGGTTTAAAGATAAGGGAAATTTCGTCTTTATGTATGTCTGCCTTTATTGCTTCAAGTAACGACGTTTCCGATACAATTAGAACACTTCTTCCTTTATCCATTCAGAATTTAAAACAAAAAAATTTAGATGAACAACTTTGTAATTTTCCTTTAGAATTTTTTTTAGCAAATATATCTGACCCCATAGATAAGGCTCGCATTTTGGTTCTTCAGGAAAAAGAGAGTAACGTGTGAATTGATGTTCTTGAGGCTTTTATCTAGTTTGTTTATTTTATGAAATTAACTTTAAATTTAACATTATTTGAAGATACTTTTAACAAAACTTGCTTTTATAATTTTTCCGCATTTTTAGAAATTTAATGGGAAAATGAGTTGTATCTAGGTTACCAAAGTGGGGAGCAAGGAATAGTGATAGTGACCGTTCTTGCAGTCAGCGTGGGACCAGGCGAATACATGTAGCCTCTCATATCCAAACGCCTACCTCACCTTCTTGTGGTGCTCCCTGTCTAAAACCGACGAGGCTCTGGCGACCGAACATGGGCGATATAACCCTATGGGGGAGTGGAACTAGACCCAATAACCACTAGGAACTGCTCCATTAGGCACCTTTAAAACCTCGTACAGGGGATAAATCTAGTGGAGTGGTTAAACGAGAAGGGTGCACAATAAGCCAATAATAGGCTGCAGTCCAGTGCTCTTGGCCAGCCATCAGGCTGGCCGAAGACATAATCGGGGGGTTTTAGTCGGTAAGAATCCGACACCACCCCGGCTGTCCTGACAGAGGGATGAGACTCTGTCGGGGGTGTGGATTGGACTTATGCAAGATTTTCCCTCGATACCCTTAAAAAGAAAAGGTTACCAGACTACATTAGTACTTTTTATCAATCAAAGTAACTCCGACTTCGTAACTTTTTCTTTGCCCAAGAATTATTTAATATATTTTTACTGAATTATTATCATTTATTAAATTTAAATTACATATTGGAAATAATCAACAGTCTTGGTGAATAAAGAATCCATGCATATACTTAGAGATAATTTAAATCTATATCTGCCGTTTTATTTTGCCAAGAAGAAAAAGGATAGGTGTAGGTTTCAAGAAGACGGATTGACTCCTAGGCAGAGTTTTGACATTGCATATCGAACTCTTAGCTTTTCGGTTAATGAGGTTCTTTTGTTAACAACAACGAGAGAATGGCTAAAAGATCAATTTTAGTTATGTAGTTCACAACGTCTCTCAACATAATACATCGGCTCTACATTATAAATACGGCACTCACGAATTAGTACCATGTTTTTTGTGGCTCAAAGTGAACCGCTTAAACTAGCGGCTCTTAACGGCGGAAAATAATATTTTGCATTTGACAACCACTGGGTTTTGTTTCCTAATTGTAAGTAGAGTACTATTTAAATGGCGAAGTTAATATTTGAGCACATTGAAGTTCTTATTTATTTATTTATCTGTAAATTAAGATGCAGCTAACTAAGTAAAGTAATTCTTTAAGCAACTAGAAAACAATTCTTGGTTTGCAATCACTCCGTCGTAAATTTAAAGTCGCAAGCAGTTGCGACGTCTTCACTACCGTCAGTACAGTATAGGTATATTTAATTTAGATTCGCGATTATAGTCAAGTTTTTTAATCTTTACTTGGGTTGGGATGGGTTAGTTAAGGTTGATTTACGTAGGTTTAAGTTGAATTAGGACTAGTTATGATAAGGTTGGGTTCAGGTTGGATTATATTGGATAGGTTGGGTTGGGTTAAGTAATTTTAGGTTAGGTATGATATGGTCTCGATAGCTTCTTAAAATTTTGCACAACCTTTCGTTCTGTGCAACTCAAAAATCCCCGATGCAAATGTTTGCTATAAAGCAGTTCTCTGACGCTAGTGGGCACGTCGGAAAGTCCTATGCGACTTAAGGATCCGTGTCGCAAATATTTGCGACGTAGTGAATCTGCGACGATACTATATGCGACGGTGGTGGGGACTTTGCGATGTCCTATGCTACTTAAAGATCGGCGACGCAAATTTTTGCGGCAGAGTTGGTCTGCGACGAAATGGTTGGCGACGGTAGTAGGGATTGTCCTAGGCTACTTAAAGATCCACGACGCAAATGTCCGCGACGGAGTTGGTCTGCGACGAAATGGTTTACGATGGTAGTGAAGACATCGTAACTGCTTGCGACATTAAATTTACGACGGCGTTTCCGCGAATCACAATTCACATTTCTTCTTTAAAATATCTACTATCCACCAAAAAGCCCTTGCTGTTAAACTCCTTGAACTAAATTTGAAACAATTTGAATTTTGTTTAATACAAGGGACGTATGTGTCGATTATCTCTCATGCCATCATCGCTGCCGGGTGAGAAGAGTTGATTTTATGAATAATAATTACCAGTTGTGGTAAAAGAATTAGGCTCGGTATACCTCCAGTAAATGATTCGATTTTTTTATCTTGTGGTAGACTAGGACAGCCCGAGAGAATCGCCTAAAAATAGGTATATATATTAAAAGCAAGGTCTGAAAACGACTATTTTCAAAAGAGCCAAGACATGTTGCTGACTCAGCCGAAGGCGAGGTCTACAAGTGAAGCGGGTGTGCAAAGAGGTTTTCAAACAAGTTTTTTACGAACTTTTTATACGGCTACAAATAAAAACCAAATTGATTTTTTTTTATTTTTTAGTAAATAGAAAATCCGTGTGCAAAACTAACACCTCAGTATACAAATTTGACAGATCCGTACATAAAATGCTTTACACACGATATGTGTAAAGTACCGATTCAGATTGAGTCTTTCATGTGCAAAACCTTATTTTCTAAAGCAATGTTTTAATCCAGATCACATCTTATTTTCCTACGAAATTTCAAACAAATCTGTTTTTCCGTTTTCGCTTGATTGAGACAAAGTTTAGATGTATGAAGTTGGCAGTAAAGAAGTTAGCAGTAAAAACGCCGAAGATATCCGAACGCCCATAGGCGGAGCCACAGCAAATATATTGATAGGTTGGTCGCGATTCTTCAAAAACCGTCAGAAAATCTCACCCTTACAAAAAATCTGACGATTTTTAAACACAAATTTACACTTAATGCTTTTTTTGTCAGAATTATTTGCTAATATTCCTTAAATATTTTTATGTGTAAACAACCCTTTAAAACTTTTAACAACCATAGATAGCCATGGAATATTTTGCTGTCACTGTTCAGAAAAGTCACACAAATTCTGTCTTTCCTTTTACATGGTGAGAATTTTCGACGTTTATTGGTACGCGTAGTAATAATTTAGCTCCGCGATAAACTAGTCCTTTAGAATATCTTTAAAATATTAAATTTACAAAATGTTAATAAAAAAATGAGGCAGTTTCTCTTACAACGTTAGAATAAATATGAAGGTTGCTGTGTTTTTATTCTTAATGAGGCGATAAGTAAAATTCGCCCCTTTCCAGAATTCTGACGTGTAAGATTTTCTGTCGTTTCTAAAGAATCGCGACCGTTTTGACGAAATCTTACTTGAAATTAAAAAAGGAGTTATTAGGTTGTCATCCGAATTACATGATACGACTCTCGTCCCATTTTACCACAGATACTGTAGAAAAACACCAAAATATGCTTAAATAAAAGATTATTTACATTTACAAAATCAAAAAATTGTCAAAATTTAACGAAAAAACGTTTCACCGATTTTTTTCTGGAAACTGCAGAAGAGGACCTTATGCTATCATCCGATACCACACCGCCGCCCCTCCCCCCCAAAGAGCCACCAACAAATGACATTTTCCAGTTGACCATACATGTGGCAGTCTTTGGCGCAAAAAATTCGAGTATCACTTAGTCTGATAGAAAAATACCAAAATAATAAGAAAATCGTAGATTCGAAACCAAAAGATGTTTCACCTAAAAGTCAATGGATTTTAACGACATCGACCATTTTCCAAACTTTCTACTATTTTTTTAACACCCTACCCCTCTGATAGCCCGGTAGAAAAACACCAACCATTTCCCAAACTTTCTACTATTTTTTTCACACCCCACCCCTCTTATAGCCCGGTAGAAAAACACCGACCATTTCCCAAACTTTCCACTATTTTTTCAACCCTCCACCTCTCTGATAGTCCGGTAGAATAATACCAAAATAATCAAAAAATCGTAGTTTTAAAACCAAAAGATGTTTCACATAAAAGTCATCGAATTTTAACGACACCGACAATTTCCCAAACTTTCTACTATTTTTTCGACCCCCCCTTACCTCTGATAGTCCGATAGAAAAATACCAACTAAATACTACTGTTTTTTAAACTTCCCAAAATGTCGGTAAAATCCATTACCTTTTGAGTGAAACATCTTTTGATTTTAAAACTACGATTTTTTGATTATTTTGATCTTTTTCTGCCGGACTATCAGAGGGGTGGGGGGTTGAATAGATTCTTTGGGAAACGGTCGATGTCGGTTTTTTAAGTAAAACTCAAGTACAAGTATGGTCAACTGGAAAATGTTGTTTGTTGGCGGCTCTTTGGGGGGAGGAGGGGCGGTGTGGTATCGAATGAATAAAAAAAATCGGTGAACATTGTAAACAATCTTTTATTTAAGCATATTTTGGTGCTTTTCTACAGTATCTGTGGTAAAACGGGACGGGAGTCGTATCATGTAATTCGGATGACAACCTAATAACTCCTTTTTGAATTTCAAGTAAGATTTCGGCAAAACATATCAATATATTTGATGTATCTCCGCCTATGAGCGTTCCGGTATCTTCGGCGTTTTTACTGCTAACTTTTTTATTGCCAAATTCACACCCCCAAAAACTTTCGTGTCATTCCATCAAATTTCGCCCCCCAAGATATAACAGTGACTTGGGTTGCTGCATTATTTTTCTAAAAAGCAAACAAATGTACGTTGCCTATCATTAATGAAACTAATTTTCAAAAATAAGCCGGTTTTTATTTTATCATCTGTCATTATTTTTCGGGTGAGCTAATATAATGGAAACTTGTTTTTCTTTAATGAATTTAAAAATATTTAAATATATATCTATAGAAACAGGTTTTTTAATTTTTTAAATCAAGAGAATAAAATCTATGAATTCGTGAGTATACACCTCAATTTTTATGCTCTTGTAACTTTGTATCAGGTACGTAAAAAGTGACATAATTATGTGTAATTTGATCTATTTTCCGCAGGGTGTAACTTCTCACATATTTATAAAATTTTTAAAATTTTCTTGTGTTTTGATAGACTACAACTTTCTCTTAAGGCAATAAATTTACTGGTGAACTAGTCCTTAGGAAAATGTGTGATACATCCTCTACGACTTAAAGTATAAGAAATTTGTGTTATTTGATTCGCTGTATTTAAAAAAGATATATTTTTTTTAATCTAAACATTTTTCAGAAATAAAGCTATAACTAACCGCAAAAATTTAAGAGGACAATTTTTTTTGTTTTCGAGTTAAAATTTTATATTTACACTTATTACATGAAGCCGTGACATCTGAAACATATACAGAGTTGTGTACAACGAAATTCTTATAGAGATATTGTAGGTACTACGGGCTAGGACCTTTTCATTTCTGTATATTAAGTACTTTTTTAATTTTCTTGATGTTGGCTTCTAACCAAAAGTATAAATAACAAAAATCCAGATTTCAGAATTTTTGTCAGTCTGTCTGTTTGTTCTAGCATCACGAAAAATCTACTGGACCGATTTAGATGCGACCTTGAGTACATAAGCTCTATTTCATCAAAATCTGTTCACGATAACAAAAGTTATGTCCACTTAAAGCAAGAAAAACGGGTAAAAACGCAGGCGAAGCTGCGAGGTCTCTAGCTAGTTTAAAAAAAATTTGATGCGTTTTTTACTCATATACAGGGAGATTTAATAAAAACCTACAAAAACCAAAAATTAATATCTACAAAACCAATAACAATGAAAATTTGTCCATCTTAATACTTGTTATTTATTGAAAATAAAAAGACTCGAAAGAATGTAATCCAGGCCTGAAGCGCTGCACTTCTTTTCAGAATTATTAGGAATTTTTTAATTTCTGTTTTAGATATCCCTCAACTTTTTTTTAAATACTAGTTACGGAAAGTTCTTAACCCGTAGTAGTAGATTTAAAAGGCTCATATAATAGATGTAAATAAAAATTCCTAACTCGAAAACAAAAGAAAGAGGGTTCGTAGATTTTTACTGTTAATTTCCCAAGACATACATTTATGTAGAATTTTAGATTTAAAAAAAATGTTTTTTACTAATAGCAAGTCAAAATAAGTCAAATTATGTGACATTTTACGTACCTGGTACAAAGAATATAAAAGAAATAATGTTATTAAATGTTGATTTAGGTGTATATTCTACAGTTAATGGATTTTTTTTTCAGGATTAACGAAAATCGGTTACATGTATGTTTTTAAATTAATTAACAAAAAATAAGTTATCATATTTTGGCCCGTCCGTTATAATATATACAGAGTGGATTCTTTAAACGGAACGGTTCTTCTAGCATTTAGTTTACAAGGTATAGCAATTTTTTATTTTTTGAAATATAGGACACCCAGTATATTTTGCAAATTTTTGAAATCTGTAGACAATTCTCTCTTCAGCAATACCACATAGTAGCATCTATCTTTTACGATAATTAAGATATTTTTATCTAAATCTGTATGGAAAACTTCGATATTCATTCAAATATCCCCCGTAAAACAGGGTATAGACAACAATTCCATGCAAGTTTAAATCCCTCTACCTTGGAAACCATAAGAGATAGAGTATTAGTATGTGGTATTTTCAAAAAGATAATTTTTTTTAGAATTCACATATGTAAAACTATACAGGGTGTCCTATTTAAAAAAATATATTTTTTTTACCATACCGCGATATGAAAAAACTCTACGATTAAAGAAAATTAAAAATCTCAGTTGACGTGTTTTTGAATTTTTTTTATAAAACCAAATTCTAACCCGCTGGAATCACCGTTCCGTTTAAAGAATCCACCCTGTACATATATTATAATATATTACATCATTTATTTTTGGCAACTACTTCTCACTATAGACATAATTTAAAAAAATATGCAAACTAGTTGGTAGAAATTTATTGTAATGACCCATTTATAATATTAGTAGGTTATATTTTTACGTGACCAACTCAGATTTTTACCTTAAAAAATACATAATCTTAATTAATTAATAAATGAATTATTAACTAGACGTAGTAGTGGTAGCAGGGGGGCGAACTATGCACCTAGCAAAGGCTGCTTCATGGGTCTTTTCTCCGTTTTGCAGTCGTATCACTCTACTCCCGCTACGCGGCCTGCATCTCTGTTTGGGCCTTCCTGTCGTCTTAACAAACTCTTTCTTCTCTATCTCCTATCAGGTGCTTGCAGATAATAGATAAATTGTAGCTCTAGGGACGCCAACTTGGGATGCTACCCAGGATGCCAACATTTTTGGAACCGGCGCGGATGTGACAGGTGGTCGATTTTACCTGCCTCGTCAAAAGTTAATATATTAATAATAAAAAGAAATTAAAAACCATTTCTGATAGTACATACACCCCATTCCAAATTCTCCGAACCAATTTCAATATGGCGCCGGACAATTAAACACAGAAGCTAAATGGAACTGCCATTGTCAGTGTCAAATATATATGACGTCAATACAACATATTGGGCGTTTTAGTTATTTAAATCTCTTCCATCCTAACATTTACAAGGATGTGCTATATACCTTGCTTGCCCACACTGTCGAAATATAGAAAAAGTCAATTTCCATGCAAATTCAAATGACTATATTTTGAAAGCGGGTGAGGTAGACCCCCGCCTTTGTAACCCAGTAGGAGCATCTCTATAAAGCGTCCTTTTTATTCCAAACAATACTTAAATTTTTGGATTGGATGTGGTTCGCAAAAAATGCATACGAGGTAGACCCCCGCCTTTGTAATCCAGTAGGAGCATCTCTATAAAGCGTCCTTTTGATTCCTAACAATACTTAAATTTTTGGATTGGAGGTGGTTCGCAAAAAATGCACACGACTATTTAACCAATTTTTTCGAAAAATTGAGCGGTTTATTTTAAGGCCACTAAATTTTTGTAGCGTATTTCAAAACAAAACGTTGATTTAGTGACTCTAGATTGTTAAATAATTTGCTTGTTTGTCAAATCCCGTAAAACGTATTTTCTGTCAATATGACAATTTTTAGGAGAAACGACCTTAACGTTGTTTAAAAAGCAGCTCCACTCAGTTACCCTTCAGGGGTGCTCTACATCTAATTTCTTTTGTAAAGATCAAAAACCGACGTACTTGCTTGAAATTTTTAGAAAGATGAGACATTTCATCCATTGTGTATGTTTTCATTTACTTCGTGTTATCTAAAAGCATATCAATAGCTCTAAATTAGTATGTTTTCATCTTACTACGTATTGTACTACATATTGAAAAGCTACTGTTCTATTTATTTCATAGAGCAGTTTCTTTTTTCTGACAAAGAGCGTGATATATGAAAGAACAAAGATCCAAGATTTTCGGTACGGATTGAGTATGTTTTGATGGGTCGTTTAAAACTGAGTGCATTTAATATTGATAATGTTTCTATTTTCCTGTCTCCAATTTAATTCCAAATTAAAAAACTGTGACTTTTTTTTATTTTACGAGCTTAACGTTGTTTGAAAAGCTGCTCCACCCAGTTACACCTTAGGAATAATTTCTTTTGCAGTTACGTGAAATGTTTAGAAAGCGTAGCGATGTTAGTTGCTGTCATTTTTACAGAGCAGCTACACTCAGCTACAACTAAGATATGCTCAGCTACTCCCAGCTACGACTCAGCTACAGCTCAGCTACATGTTAAAGATGCTAGATTTTCGTTACGGATTAGTACGTATTGATGGATCGTTTAAAACTGAGTAACATTTAATATTAATAATGTTTCTATTCCTCTGACAATTTAATTCCAAATTAAAAAATTGTGACTTTTTTTTATCTTACGATCTTAGCGTTGTTTGAAAAGCAGCTCCACTCAGTTACATCTTAGGAGTGCTTACACATAATTTCTCTTGCAGTTACGTGAAATGTTTAGAAAGTTTAGCGATATTACTTTCTGCAACGTTCAAGCTCAGCTACACGCAGCTACAACCAGATGCACTCAGTTACAACTAAACTACATTCATCTAAACTCAACCAGAACTCAGCTACAATCAATTACGAGTTATCACAAATCCACTGCGCTACAACGCAACTACACTTAGGGCCACTCAGCTTCAGTTTACTATAACTCAACTTCGGCTCAGCTACATATTACACTCGATATGTTGTCAAATTCAGTCATCAACTTCACCTTAGCGTCAGTCAGCTACACTATCCTATCACTCAGCTACGAATTATATTGCGTGGATAACAAGTCAACTGCACTAAAACGCGGCTACACTAAGTTGTCAAATTATGTCATTTACAATAATTCAGCTACACCAAAAAACTTAATTCAACTACAACAAGCTTCTGGTGAGCTACACGTATGTTGTGTGGTTGCTGACAAATCACCTACGCAATCACGTGGCTACAATAATTCAGCTACATCAAACTTCTGGTCGGCTACACGTATGTTGCGTGGTTGCTGACAAACCAACTACGCAACAACGTGGCTGGCTCACAAACCTTATAACCAAAAAAATAGACTGATGATGTTGCTTTAAGAAATGACTGCTTCATGTATTGGACAGTTTGGTGCCAGAAGCAGTTGGCAATGCACCAAAATCCCTATAACTACCAACTGAGAAGCACACAAAAAGGCTCTGGCATAATAAATTTGCAATTTTTTTAACGATAATCTTAAATAATAGGCCCCCCCCCCTTCTTTTAAAATATGAATTTTTTAAATGGGTAAAGTACATTTTGTCTTTAGGAAAAAAAATTCCCCTTCTTTAAGTATCTACACCAGTTTATGAATGACCCCTTAAAAAAAAATCACCCTGTCTGTTCGGTACTCTTTATTTATGCAGGCAAATAAAAATAATAATTCAAATAAAAGTTGAGCTTATGGGAAATAGTGTAGGCGTTTATACAGCAGAAATAAAAATAGGAAGATGGGCAACTTTTATTATCTGAAAAAAAATTGCGCATAACCTCACTCATTTTTTAGTTTGGTTTAGGCAGATACCTATTATTTAAGAAAACAGTATGATTGAGTTTAGTTTAATTATTTCAATTATTGAAGCTGTGTGCTGATTGGTTCAGTTATTTTTATTTTCTAGAAGGTGTATGTGTATGGGTCAAGGGATTTGGTTAATAAAACGTCCTTTTTTTGGAATGCCAACGTTTCGCAAAATTTATTTTTATATATTGAAATGCCGACGTTTTGCAAAATTTATTTTTATATAAATTTTGTGAAACATTGGCACTTCAAAAAAAGGACATTTCATTAACAAGATCCCTCAACCCATAAACATACAGCTACAAGAAAATTAAAAATAGGATCGTTAAAAAATTTTGCCTAGTTATTTTTATTCAGCTGTATAAACCAAAATTATTTATTTTTATTTTAATTTTTGTTACTTTAATTTTTATTTGCTTGTATAAACCCAGCCTTAAATTTTATTTGTAGAAAATAATTATTTACAAAATACCATCAAAAAAGTTACAATACAAAAAATACTTAAAAGTAACTTATTTACAAACAGAAACTACTTATTTTTAATTAAAGATAATATATAAAACATATTGTTTAAACAATACAAGTTTTCTTAAAACTTTTCGGACCTTTTCTCCAGATATACTTTCACTAATTTTATTTGCAGAGCTATGACTCCTCAAAGTGCTGTATGTTTTAATGATTGCTTCAACTAAAAGCTGGTCAAAACAGAATCTTTGGTATTTAATAACAGTCTTAGAGTCTCTTCAAATGCTCAGTAACCACTTTCTTCTAATAGCAGCATCTGGTGGAAACCTATTGAAAGAAATAGAAAAACAATAATTAGACTTTTTCATTATTACGATACTTAATAATACTGCCATCAGCTGATGAGCGATTCAACATGGTTGCCTTAGGAAAAATAAACCCTTTTTCATAAGGCATACTGCTAATACAGGGTGTCCTAATTAACATGGGACACTATTGCTATCTCAGTAATTATAAGAACTATAAGGTTAAATTTATTAAGATTAAATAAGTTTTTAAGTTCATAGTTTTAAGTATTGCAATTTTTTGACAAATCTCTTTTAAAGAATTTATGTTTCTTTCTTTCTCCTATCAACAATGTTGATTCCCCACACTGGTGAGCTGTAACCACCTCATGGGCCTTTCAGAATACAGGCAATGATCGCAGAAGTATTAAAGAAAATTGGCAAAAATAGGAATTATTTACCCTTACCTGTGATAGGAAAACGTATTTCCACTCGCAGAATTGCTGTTTTTGCAGCCGACAACAAAGCATTTCATGATGCAAAAGGGCACAGAAAAAGTATATTAAAAACACAACACGTTAAGCAAAAACTTCTTCATCTTCTTCTCGGTTACTATGGATTCGCGTCTTTACAGACGTCTATCCAAAGCAAAATCTTTGAAAACCAAGAAACGAAAATAAAGAAAATGGCGAATCTACTAACATCAAGGCCGTCAAACGCAGTGCTACCAACCAAAAACGTGGATAAAGAGAAAATAAGTTGTCACGTCATGACACTGTTTACACTGCCCCTTTGAAATCTAGTTAATTCGAACAGTTTTCTAAATAAATTTTTTTAAATACTCAAGAAACCGTGGTTTTATATTTTTTCTTAAATTTCGTCAAGCAGTGCTTGTTATATATTCATCAAATACTAAAATATTGAGTTTGCAATCACAACAAATTTTACTCAAGTCGGTTTACTCTGGTTCCAATAATACCAAACTGTCACTTCCATGAGGCAGTCATTTATTGGGAGAAAACCCATATGCATTAGCAGTCTATTTTTTTGGTTATAAGGTTTGTGGGCTGGCTACAAACTACTAAGTATATGTAAACAAATTGATGTAAATTAAATTATAATGCTTACCTACTTTTTTCAAACTCTGTAATCTCACGCACCCTTCTTTGTGGCGTTCACAAGTATTTAGTTCTTTCAATAAAACTGTACTTCTGATTAATTATTACTATTATCACTATTATTGACAACACTATACATACAACTGTTGGTCTTAGACCTCGCACCTCCTGCGCACTTCAACAAAATCTGTCGAGGTCAAATCTGTTAAATCCGTTGCTTGTTCATCCAACATTTTCGGTTCCGGACTCCCGATAATATGCGCCAAGAAGTATTTTCAATACTAAAAACTGGTCCACAGCAATTTGAAATGAAGTGTATACCGTGTCAAATTATATGGAAATTGGATAAAATATTATTTTCAACGCAGAGCTATTACGCTGAAAATCTGTAGCTAAAAGTAATGAGTCACTGGAAGACAGAGCCGCATGTTAGCTAAGATATTTGGGTGGTCGATTTAACCGCTGATGTATATTACTCTGCGTTCCCCTACTGTTTTTAGCCAACTTTAAAATAATACAAGGTTATAAGTTCGACCCGTATGATTTTTTTTTTTAGATGTTTGTTATAGCATAACTTCCGAATGGCTTCAGTTTTACGACAAAACTTCAAATATCATTATGATGCCTAAAAGGTATACTATGAGATTGTCACTTTCGACTAAAATACTCGTCATTTAAGAAAAAATATTAATGCGACTTTGCATGCAGAGTTGCGGGAGTTGTATACTGGATACATGGGCCGCTTTTCCGGTGCTCGTTGCACCCTATTAAGGGTTTTTGTATCTAGCATAACATAACTTTTAATACCTATGGTATAATTCAGAGGATAATTTATCTTAGATATATGCAGATCGATCATGCTAGTCCAAATCTATAAAATACTGAATTTTGTTAACCCACCCAAAGCGTTGCGTGTCACTATTTTCGATTGCGAACGGTAAACCAATCTCAAAATTACTATAATTTGAGGTCTTTTTGAGAACCTCATTTGATTTCCGACTTATAATTTTGCTAAGTATTTTCTACTAATCATCCAGCCTCTTCAAGGACAGTTCACCATCATTCGTCAAAAATTAAAAGCGCTTCATGGGCCTCCTTAGACCCATCGACCTGCAACCTGACGATCAGTTTGTTAGTTTTGACGTTAAAAGTTCCTACACGAACGTACCACTGGAAGAATCACTCCATATCACTGAACAGAAGCTACTCAAGGACAACCACCTCTCTGATGGAACCAATTTACCAGTCAATGTAAGGATTTATTGAAATACTGTCAGCAGAATTCTTACTTCCGGGAAAAAGACAGGTATTTTCGACAGGAAGGTGGTCTACCCATGGGATCTCCACTGTCGCCGGTAGTAGCCAACATCTTAATGGAATCCTTTGAAGAAGAAGCTCTGCGAATATCTTGGCAGAGACCCAAACTATGGCTCAGTTACATGGATGACAGATTTATCATTTGGAAAAAAGACAACAATACACTAGAACAATTCAGCATAAGAAACAAAATTTTTAGCTCCTTTTTTTCAACGTTCTAGTTACTAAAAATAATTCAACCATAACCACTTTCGTATATCGCAAACCAACTCATACTGGACAATATCTAAACTTCAAATCAAACCACTCCACGTCAACCAATCTGAGAATTGCCAAATCTTTCATAGATCGAGCCACCTATATCTGCAATACGGAAGAAGCTTTAAATAAAGAAAAGGCAAAAATTCGATCCGATCTCCAAAGGAACTGTATCTGCAACTACACGATCAATAAAACTTTTCAGACCACACCTACACAAAGGACGACAGACGTAAATACTGAAAGGAATGCGATGCTTATAATTACATACATCAAAGGAATCTCAGAAAATATAAGAAGAATTGGCAATCAGTTCGATCTTCGGACTGTCTTCAAAACGACCAGAACCATAAGATATCTACATCAGAGAAACCAGCCGATCAATAGAGAATCGCCTTACAGAACTCAAACGCAAAACTTGACAAAGAGACACAACTGGATCAAAAATAGCTTAACATTACTGGGACAATCAACATCATATGGAATAAAAAGAGACAAATATCGTCGCCAAGTAGGAAAATCTATTGCAGCGGAAGTTAAAAGAAACAGCATTTATACAGAGGAATAACAATGTATTTTCTCAACAATGCGTCACCATTAAGGATATTTGGAAACCCATACTTGCCAGAGGTAACAGTTTTCAACTGCGAAAGGGCGGAGCCAACCAAGTGTAAACTTCATGGTTCGCTGAACACAGGTTTTTTGTGGTTCACTAAACACATACTAGTGTATAAGATTAGGTAGTCTGAGTTTTTGTTAGTTTTCACATGATGACGATTGCAGATACATAAGCATTCGAAAAATTGTGAAAAAAAATAAATAAAGACAATGGAAGTTAGAAACTCTAAGTTACTCTCTGGCCTATACGTCTTTGAAATATATGTTTACAAAAATTTACTTTTATTTAACAAACGATTCACAACATAAGATTAATACCAGGCAAAAACATAAAAATTTAATTTATGTTCCTTTAGCAAAGCAAGTACTTTCTTTTAAATCGCCAAATTTTGCCGAACCTCGCTGTTTTTGTAACTTGTTGTCAATTGAAATTACAATGTCACCGATCAAACAATTTCAGAAGACTTTTGTTTTAAAAGCCTTTTACAATGTGTTCAAGTATTTGTGTTTGTTTTACATAACATTTGTCATTTTTACATTTTCAAGAAAGATTAAGGTGATTTAAGATTTAACTTTGACTATTCCTAATACCATTACTTTAAATTGCGTTTTTGAGGAAAATAAACTATCACAAGGTGCAAAAAAATGTTGCCACTCCTTTTTACCCGAAGGAAACTAATTATTCCTACCGTAAAAATGGGCAAGAATTCTATACGGTCACTGCTTGAAATAAACTCGATTGTATAACCATTTATTTTTTTCCTGCTTTTCTTGAAAAAATATTTTCGTTAGCAAGATTACAAATTAAAATATTTTCATAAAAACTAATTGAAGGAAATTTTTTAAATCCAAGTAGCTTCATTTCTTTATTATCAAATATTAGTTATCAGCGTCCTCCTTATGATGACGTATGATCCTGTCTCATCCATAGCCATCCTTGATCTGCCCCTGATGTATAGTAAATAAATAATGACCTCCGATTGTTTGTTGTATTGGAGATTTATGTAAATATTTTTAGCTTTTCTTTTGATTTTTTTAATAAAGAGATATAAAAAATAGTGTATAAAACTCGTGGCTAAACCACGTGCATTTTTTACTAGCGTTTTTAAATTACTCACTGCGGTTGTTATTTAAACCAATCCTTAAAAAAAGCGATTTTAGCCGCGATTTTAGTAACTGTGAACAAATATCAAAACCGTGAATTTTCTGTTTGTCGACTCAAAAATCTTTTTTTTATACCTTCAAAAAATCATCATCAAATTTAAAAACATCATCAAAATATTAAACGGTCAAAGATTAAAATGTCGCAACGATGAACGTCACCAAGTAAAAAGGCACATCGTTATGGAAACCATTGTTATTTCGTTTCCCAGCCGCATTGATTTATAGTGTAAAGATGGTGTGTTGCAAGAAGTGCTCTTCGTTCGAGGTTTTTAAAAGAATTTTTTCTGTTTTTCTTGGATTTTTTGATAAAGGTAATAAAAAAAATTGTGTGTTACCAACTTGAGGCTAACCTGTGCTTTTTTTTACTCGTGTTGCAAAAAAAACCTTACTTTATCCACTAGTTACTAAAACTACTATTTTTTTATCATGTTTGAAATTTCCTCGAGCATTCTTCAAGTATTTTCAAAAAAATAATTTCGAAAATATCATAAAATTGTAAACTGTCAGAAATTTCAATGGCCAACAAAAATTTGGTGACCATTGTTGTGATATCAATTAGGTGCCCATAAAAATGTTATCAGTGGACGTGGCGTTCGAGTTTTTTGTAAGTATTTTCTTGTTTTTTTATGTACCCGAAACCAACCATGGGGTTTTTAAATGACTTGCTGCGCTTGTTATTTAAAGTAATGCTTGTCAAAAACACTATTTTATTAATATATTTCAGCTTCACTTTATTGTTTAATTTTAGAGAAGTGCAGGGAGTCGTTAAGGAAGTTGACTATCTAAAACTTTTATCCAAGGCTGTTACAATTGAGCAGTTTCGGTCTTAAGTTCTTTTAAAAATCCCCCTGTAGCTTAATTCACGATTTTGTCTCTAAGCGATTTGAATGAAATTTGCTATAGATATGTATTTATGTAGGACCGGTGACAATACACTATTATGAAAAATAACCCGCCTAACTCACCCATATAAAAGAGGAAAATATGTACGTTGACCCATTTGGATGTAGGTTGATTTTCATAAACGCTTCAAAGCAAAACATTTAATAAATAATAAACTTTTTATGTAAAACGATTTTATCTAATTTTGCAGTAAATGCAAAAAATAATTTTAAGTGATTGAGACTGCCTATTTAATAAAATTACATTCCTCTACATTCAAGTTTTTAATTTTTGGTGTATTGTCTTTTGACCAAACAATATAGTCTATACAGAAAAGATTTGTGGTGTAGAGGGCAAAGGGTGAGGGAATAAATCGGAAAAAAGTTTTTCCTCGACCAGGATTTGAACCCGGGAACTCTAGAGTACCAGTCTAATGCTCTATCAACTGAGCTACTGAGGAACTGGGGTTTTGACTGACTATTCGGAAATCCTTTCGTCCGATTCATTCCCGGGTTCAAATCCTGGTCGAGGAAAAACTTTTTTCCAATTTATTCCCTCACCCTTTGCGCTCTACGCCACAAATCTTTTCTGTAAATTTATTAGGGCGCCGAATTTTCCCTTCCTAATGCTATTTTTTAGTTTGTTCCAGCACCGCGCAAAAACTAGTAAAAAACTTTTTATGTAAAATGATAATATCTAATTTTGTAATTTATATAAAAAATAATTTTAATTGATTTATTAGAGTGCATACTTAATAAAATGACATTAATTTTTTTTTTTAATTATTATTGGTGTATTGTCTTGTGACCAAACCATATGGTTGTCAAAACTTTAACATTTCGAATTTTTGTCTCTGTGCAACGCGCAAAAATGGAGGCTTTATATAATTACATTAAAATCGGTTTGCAAAACAACAAAGTAAAGAGTTCTGATAAAAGTTTCGAAAAAAAAATCGGTTACTTCGTAATAAAATTAATGTTTTTCACTATTAAAATCAAGTTTAAAAATTTATGTGTGTGTAATTGAAAACCAACCACACATTACTCAATATTTCCTAGTCAAACGGACAATTTCTCAGGTCCAAAAAAGATGCCTTATATATTAGCTTTACTTAGCTAATTCCCTGAATAAAGTAAATGCCTAAAATTTTAATATTTTTCCTATAAAAAATAAAAATTTTGTCAGTCCCTAAGGTCGTATTATCTTATTTTTTTATTTCATTCGTCACAATGCAAAGGACGACGTTCACAACTGCAAAGGGTGCATAAAATAAACCTATTTCCATGGGAGCAATTCACGAAATAAAAACAATATGTATTTAAATCTTACACACAAGCAAAAATCTAGTATATGCATTAGAGAATTCAAAACATAATAGTTAGAAACAACAGGATACTTAATAAATTAGTTGCGATATTTTAAACTTAACCTATTTATAGAATGTAAGGTTTTATAATAGTCAAACTGTAATTTTGTCTTTATATTTTGGTATCAGAACATGATCTCAACTTCTTACCAGTCCACAATACTTTTTGGCTTAGACAAGGTAAAACTTCAAAGTGTTTAGCTTTTTTAATTTATTTTTCCACGTTTTGTTTCTTTTTTATTTTACCCTAGCCCACTTTCTTCAATAGTTGGTTTCGCTATAGTGTTTTCGCAGTAAAATTAAGTAAAGGAAACAGATTCTTTAGCAAGGTTTAGTAAAATTAAACATTTTGGCAAAATCGTTAAAAATCTCAAACGTCCTTTGACCCCTGCCATTTTCTTATGGGGGATGTGTTTCGGTTAATTTGTTTCATTATGGGCACTTTCCCCAATATGGACACGGTGAGCTAGAAATTAGACTTAAAGTTACAAAAATGGCCGTTTTTGACTAAGCATAACATTCGTTTATGACCAAAACTCAAGATAGGATAATAATATATATAATGATATTAGTACTAATGTCCGTCAGTGTACAGGGTAAGCCAAAAAACACGCCTGAAATTGCTCAAAATCCCTTATTTTAAAATCACATTTGACGCTAGTGAGAGCAGCGAAAAAAAAATGATTTTTGATACCCTATAGAAGGAAAGGATCACAAAAAATGAGCGTTAAACTTTTAAATATTTACAGATTGCGCCAAAACATACGAAATTCGCTTTCTTAACCTTTTCAAATTGTCCTTAAATAGAAAATACCAATCAGGCAATACTTACTTTATTCCTTGTTTTTTGTAATATTAGTCTATAGACCACAACACATACATTTTACCTTAATTCTGGATATCGTATATTTACATAGTGAGTCAAGAACTATTTTTGAAATTGCTCTACATAAGCGGAGAACTAAGGAATAGTTATTTTGATTACTTAAATAATTCTAGAACCACAGAGCAAATATTTTTCACTGTGGTACCCCTCATCAAATATGTACAGAGTAAGTCAAGAAATACGCATGAAATGACTCAAAATCTCTTATTATAAAACTAGCCTATTAAAAAAGTAGCAAATTATTTGCCTACCCGAGCCATTACAACTGGGAAGACACTGTCAAAGTATTTATCTAATAATATTATTACATAATAAAATCCTTGGTTTAATAGTCTCTATATTACACAGGAATTACTTAACTTATTGCACACTTTTCGTGCGACATATTTCAAAAGAGATTGACAGGAAGTGAATTAGAAATGTTGACCCCCTTTTTAAACCACTACAAGGGAGGGTTGACGAAAATTTGAGGGGTGAGATTAAAATAAAAATATGGACAATGAGTTTAAAAACCACGGTGCGCAAATAAGGATTTAAAATTATTAAAATTATTATAGGCTTTTTTCTCTATTATTATACAGTTTAATATTGCTGTCATGGTTTTTAAATCAACTGTTATAATCATGATGAAGCAAAATCTGGATATACCTTTTTGAGGGAGAAGAACCGGTACTTATTCTCAGAGTAAAAAATTATATTTTTTAATGTGCCCAAAAAAATCATTTACCTAGGGAACTTATTATATTATTTTCAACACAAATTTGAAAAACTGCTGATTTCTTTACTTTAAACAAATCAGAGATAACGCAACCCTACTAAAAAATAGTACAATTTAAATGTCGTTAACTTACTTGGGATGAAAATGTGTTAGAAAAGGACAAAACTACACGTGATGATATAAAAGTCTAAACGACGGCGTCGATCATTACAGAAAAATCCGAGTATTACAAGTTTTTTATAATCTGATAAAATGTTAAATTTAAAAGTCAAATAGTTATTTTGGTTTCCAACCAAATGGCTTTTAAAAAGACGGCTAATTCATCTAAATACCTTTGTAAGTATGGAATATATTGAGCGATATTTGTTGGAAACTGTGAGAAACTCATATTATTAAAGTCACCTTAGTTTTCAAACATAAATCAATAACTTTATGCAGGGCTTGAAAGTTTAGATATATTTTAAGTGTATACTTGGTCAAACTTCGGCAGTATACTGCCTCTAGTGTTATATTAAATTATTTAGCTTTGTTTATGGTTGTAGGTTCAAAATTTACAAAAAATTTTTTAGATATTTTATATGGATGTAATTAGGTTTTAAATGTTTGACATCAAAACATTACAATTGTTTACTTTATAAGTATATAATATGGATATATATATTTATGTTATATTATAATAAAAGGCACATTTTTGAGTATTAAAAAGTTAACTATTTTTACGTTTATGATTTTTTTTATTGTTGAAATTATTGGCGGTCACAGGGTGAAGGGGACGACCCTGATGAAAATGCCATATTCAATATTATGAAAACCTGTTGTTATAACACCATAATAGTATTTTATACGGAATCTAGGGTTTCTACGAGACAAACATTTTTAAAATATGAACTTATTTTCTTATTGCCTATAGATTTGAATATGTTATGACGACATATACGAGATATTAGATATTAGTGTGATTTAATATGTCACACTTGATAAGGGCACATAAGTATCATCTTACTGCTTTTCCTACGAGAAAAATATTATTACCGTTAACTTTGTTATAACATGCAAATCCATCCAGATCAAAAGATTTAAAATGTTAAGACTTGTTAAAAATTGAGTTTTTATGTGTCAATATGGAAGCCTCTTCTATTTAAAAAATAATACATTGAATCTGTTTTAAAATCTAGTATTTATAAAATAAAAAAGATTTTAAAATATTTTAAGGCCACTTTATAAATTGTACTTTACTTTGTAAAATGCTAAATATTGCAATAGTTAAACTTGAAATATAACTTTATAAAATACATAGGTTTTATGTATGTATGTAAATATATTTTTGTATTGGTATTTAAAAAACTGTATTTATTTGCTATTTGGATTTTCATTTTCAGTTTACCACAGAATATGGTAGCGAACCTCTTATACCCACTCATCTAAAAAAATTCGACCAAATCCAGAGTCTTCTAGAAACTCATAGCTTCATATTTATATAATTGTTCATTAAACCGAAAACAGGACTATCTGAATTCCCTTATTTACTTTACTATATTATATTATATATATATAATGGGCTTGACCGGTCAATAAATAAATTAATATGTTATATGAAGTTCTGAACCTATTATATAGCTTAAATAATTATCTTTCTTGTATATACTTATTAAATAATTATTCATTACTGATTTATTTATTTTATCATAGGATATTGTACAAACATATTAAAACCACTCAGATAAAACCGACAAAATTCTATTGGATCGTATAGAAACCCAGTATTCCAATCATATAGAGGCTTATGAGTAATTGGAGCTTACAAAAAACCCTACATGACAATAGGAAATACGCGTATTCCTTTTTTTTACTTTACCATATAAATTTATACTTAGTTTACCTTACGATATTATAGAAAATATATTAGAATAATTAACATGAAACCGATAAAGTTCTATTGGGTCCTATGGAAACCCATAGTTTTATATTCCTATTTTACTATGAGATGCTTCGTATTTAGGGTACGCATATTAAAACCATTTAGAGAAAATCTATATAATCTCACTGGATATTATAAAAACTCATATTTTTACATATCTATAATCTCTTATTGATTCATGGATATTTACTGTTTCCAAAACCGCACAGATGACCATGGTGCTATGCGATTTTTTGTATTAAGTTTATCATTGAATATTATGGAAAACATATTGAAACCACTCAGATAAAACCGATATAATTCGTAGGATATTATAGAATCCCGTAGTTTGACATACCTATAATGGCTTTTTAAGAAATGAGAAATAACTGTTTCTCAAACCGCATAGAGGACTAGAGTGCTCTGAGATTTTTCGTATTTAGAAAAGATATTGAAACCACTCAGATAAAACCAACGGTTTATGTTGGATATTATAGAAACCCATACTATTTAGTGTATCATAAAATATTATTGAAATCACATTGAAACCGCTCACATAAAAAAAAATATAATCTCAACCAGTATTATAGAAACCCCGAGAGAAACCCATAAATTTACGATATTATAGAGGACAAAAATACCATGCGATTTTACTCATTTAGTTTACCATAGAATATTATAGGAAAATTATTGATATCACTCAGATGGGTAATATAATAGATATAATTTTATTGAGTATTACAGAAACCCATAAATTTACATTCCTATAGAGACTTATTGATTCATAAGTAGTTACTGAAACCGCATAGAGGACCATAGTGCTATGCGAGTGCTATGGGATATTTCCTACTTATTTTGTTATAGAATATTATAGAAAACATATTGAAACCACTCACACCATTGGGTGTTTAATGCAGAAGCCCTATGAAACTTAAACAAAAGAAAATTTTTTCAAGTTTACAGTGGATAAAGAAAAACTTTTTCCCAATACTAGCGCCCCTCCAACTCTAACTAATGTCAAGACGAAATATTTGGAGAAGACGACAAAGAACCTCAAACAGAAGCTGAAAAGGGCGAAGCTAAAAATAATAAAAGTAAAACTGTAAAAGCTTTAAATACTAACACAGTCTTCCAAACAACTCCAAAACTGGGTAAAACAAGAACTCGCTCAGCAACTACTTCTCAGTCAAACAGTCAAAATTCGCTGACCAAGAAAACAATACAAAGAAGATTAGCATTACTTCTGTAACACTTTATGTTTATAATAATATTTGTTCCTTTTTGTGTGTTTTCTTTTTTTTTTTTTTTAATGTGGGTATATATTTAGTCCCTAAATTAAAAGTCAATATTTTAAAACTATTTTCTTCTTATTGACTTTTTTATGCTTCCCTTTATTTAGATAGACACTTATATTTGATATATATATATAGATATATATATATACTACTTAATATCACTACATACAAAATTTCACAGAAGAAACTCATAACACCACTGAAATAAAAAGCATAAACTATTTTATTAACTTTACAGAACAGAACGGGGATCTAAAGGCCTTTCATTTAAATATTTCTTGTTTGAGTAAAAATTTTGGCATACTTTGTATATTTTTAAATAGTCTGAGGGTGAGCTGTGATATTATTATTTTGAGAGAAACCTTTAGAATTCAAAACCTACAAAGCACGCCATTCTCAACTAAAAACTATAGTTTGCTATACAATAACGAAGATTATATAAGATCCGATTTACAATACAGTTATAATACGTTATCTCTTGGGTACAAAAATTTTGGAAATCTTAATTACTGATCGGAGTCAAAAGCTATTAGTCACTGCAATCTACAAATCCCCTCAAATAGAAAAGGACTCTTTTAACAACAACTTACTGGAATATCTAGATAAATGTCAAAAATATAAATCGCATATTTTTGTAGGAGATATTAACATTAATTTATTATACTATACTGAAGATTGCATCGAAAATCAGGAACCTGTATAGACCATATTTTTTTTAAAGAGCCCAATGATGGAATAAATAATTCAAAGTCATTTATGTTCCAGACGCTCGTAACGGACCATTACCCAGTAGCTTTATTTGCACCCTTTTTCAAAAATTCAAACAATGCAAACCTCCAGAAATTTCAAACTTAACCCTTTACAAACTACAAAACCTTAAAAGATGATCTAAGAGTAGAAACGTGTGAATAAATTACTAATTCAGATGACGTTAGTGAGAGCATGGAAATGTTTATAAACAAACTATATTTCATCACATACACACACATAAGAAATTAAATTAAAACAAAACCAAAATAATTTTCAAAAAGAATGGTTCCGATCTAAATACCGCAATCCAAGAAAAAAACAAGTATATACCTAAATCTAAATCAACCAAATAATAACAGCATAAAACAAAGTTACATTAGATGCAAGAATAAACCAAGAATCTTAATTAAATAAAGTAAAGACAATATTTTTAAAAACAAATAAATATCTGGGACTGTGTCAATAAAATATGCAAAAAAAACTAAATCAAAAACTAAAATCGAATAAATTCAAGATAACTCTGGTATAATTTTATCTAAACGAAACGACATCTCAAACGAATTCAATACTTATTTTAGCGAATTGAGAGAAAAATTTCCCAAAAAAATTAAAAAAGTACAAAATTATAAAAACAACATTTCTAACCTAAAAAACTTCATGTTTTTAAACGACGTCTCAGTTTCTGAAGTAAAAGAAAACTCTGATGAATCTAAAATAAAAACAATCGCCTGATTGGGATGATATCAAAAGTGAAAGTTTAAAAGAAATAGTACAAGAAATCTCGCCTATACTAACTTTATTAATTAACAAAGCCTCTAATGCAGGATGTTTCCCAGATTGCCTAAAAATCGGTACGATCAAACCGGTCTATAAGAGTGGCGATAATTGGAAATAGTAAATTATAGACCAATTTCATTGCTGTCCTTTTTTTACAAATAATGAAACAGCTAGTAAAGACAAGAATTGTTAGCTTTTTTAAGAGATTCAAAATGTTGTCCAATTTAAAGTTTGGATTTAACATCACAAATAACCGATGCCCTTGATAACAATAAAGCTTGTACCTGCCTGTTTGTAGATTTATCCAAAGCTTTCGACACTGTTTGTTATGAGATCCTCCTAAAAAACTAAAAAACTATGGAATACGGGGAAAAATCTTTGACCTCTTGAAAAATTATTTAACTGAGGGAATTATAGCGATGAAAAAAATAAGTTTGGAGTTGTACAAGGAACTGTCCTGGGTCCTCTACTTTTTACAGTTCACATCAATAATATGCGAAATCTTAGCCTAGAGGACACTATAATTAGTTTTGCTGATGTTATGGTATTGCTTTGTAGGTCGAGGATATGGCAAGATAATAAATTTCAAATTGAGAGATATTTCGTAAAATTAAAAAACTGGTTTCAAGATAATAAACTAACCCTTAACATAGAAAAAACAAAGTACATACCACTTTCGTCTTATAAAAATAATTTCCTAGAACTTGGAAGCCTAAAAATTGAAGATTGTGAGATACCAGAGACTTCATCAATAAAGTATCTTGGAATAAAGGTAGACAATCTACTAAGATAGGATGTACAGATAAACTATTTAGTAGGCAAAATAAGAAGACCAAAATTTTCATATCTTAGAGACTTCTTTACCAATGATCAACTTCAAATATTATATAATTCATTAGTGCAAAGCCATCTGACCTGTGGGGTGGTATTGCTGAAAATCATGTACGAAAGTTGACCGTAATACAAAAATTGTTTATTTAAATAATATTTAGCAAAAATAAAACATACCCCACAAACAATCTTTTTGCAGAGAGTAAGCTGTTGGACATGCGACAGCTATAATGTCTTAAAATCCTAAAAAATATCAGTAAAGAAAAAATAAATATCAACTTAAACATTAGTTCAACAAGAAGCTGCAGCCTCGCATGTTCAACAATTACCCATAAAAGTTCTAAAACGTTTAATATTAAAACCAAATTGTGGATATTTCAAAAAGGTAGAGATATATTAAATAATTTAATAGGTCTAAAGTGTCTAAAATAATTTAAAAAAAAATCCAACCTTATTGACCAGTAAATGACATAAACTTTTTCCGGAAATAGTCACCGAATCTGACCTTACATACACGAACAGGACAAACACCTAAAAATGAAAACCAAATATAAGCACTTTCAGTGCTTCCGTGGCTATTTCCAAAAGTTTATTTATTTTGGAAGCTTTTAATGTTCTTTTTGATTCTGTAAACCTATTCTAAATAAAGGTTTTTATTTATTATTATTTATTTATTATAAACCCATAGCTTTACATTTCTATAATGGCTTATTGACTCATGAGTAATTACTATTTCTGAAACCGCATACAGGACCATAACAATGTGCGTATGTTAATATTATAGAAAATATATTGAAACCACTCAGATAAAACTGATATAATCCTATTGGGTCCTACCAACTCCTATAGCTGTGCATTATCATTGAGGATCATTGATTTACACGTAATTACATATTCCGAAACCGGGTAGACGACAATAGAAATATAAATATTTAATTACTAACTTTCTCATAGAAAACTTTAAAGGGTTTATAGGTTTTTTTTATAATCCTCTATGCTTCATTTTTAGCAGGAGACCGTCTTTTTAAGTTTTACCTGTGGCGCATACTGATCGAGAAGCAACAAAGTCAGAGGGCGCGCGGGCGACTCGACAGCTTGCTTTACAACAAAAAAAAACAGTCCGTGTAACTTTCACTATCTTTTTATTATGTGGGACAAACATGGGATGGCATGAAGTGAATTGATGTGGTGCCCGTTTACCAATTCGTTTGTAATTTCGTTTTTGAATATCGGTTTATAAAGGATATGTTCCAAATTCTACTAATGGATAGTGAATTTATCTACAGTCAACAATTCGATGCTAGGTATAGAAAAAGTTACTTAACCTTTGTAAGAAAATCTTGTATCCATTATACGACAGTTTGAGAATTATTTATAAATAAATATCATATCTAGCATGAATTTCTGCCGAAAGTTTTTATGAATAACCCGCAATTCTTTTATATAAATTCTCAAAAAAAAGGGGGAGGGCAATCACCCCCACTACCCCCTGCTCCCTAAGATCGCCATTGTAATAAAATAGGGTTTTATACGCCTTATGAAACAGATTCCATACTGAATATAGACAATTTCATAACTAGTATAGAACTATAGAACTCTTTTTTATATAACCGGTTACATAAATCCATTCCTCTCAGACGAGATTACTTATGTAGTGTTCATGCAGTTTTAGAATAAACATATGTAACTAGAGGTCAATAAAAATATTATGGTCGATAAAACTTGGTAATTCTGAAAAGATTTGTATGAAGCAAATAGAACTTTGCAATTTTTAGAATAAATCTGTAACTACTTAACTTTTTCAATTCTTTTTTAAGTAAAAATATTTGAGGTGACGATTTATGTATATAAAAGTTTAATATATAAGAAATATTTTGTCGAATTCCAACATTTTAATTTTTGTTTTTTAACTGACAGTGTTTTAAAATCGCCCACTGTATAATCCGTAAACATTGGAACGTAGCCAATATAGTAAAAATTCAACTGTCTTAAATAATTCTTTTAAACACCTTATCAAAATATTAAGTGAAATGTTGTTTATCCCTTTTGTTTGAAGTTTGAGCATTTAGAAGCTTTCTTCTGTTTTCATTATTTTATTTTACGGCTTTAATCCCTAATGGACTGTGCTTGATTAATCGGAAGATTAATATAAACACAAAACAGCTTTTAATATCTACTTGGCTGAAAGCTATTAAAATATAAAATATAAACTTAGCAACATACGGCCTCAAGTTAGGTTATCATTGCATATCGTAACCATACATTTTTAGAGCAAAAAGAGTATACAGGGTTTGTCAGGGAAAGTTTGGATATAGGAATAGCGTGCATTTACTGAGAATGCTATTTAAATCAAATGTACTAAGAAAGATGCCCAGCTACGCGATAATGTCAAGAGGATATTTTAGGAAAATTGATTCAATCTATACAAACTATTGATGCCACTCTTACATAAGTAGCTTACAAACCATTACCCTGGACCGCGCAGACGCGAACAAGTAAGAAATTGGGTTTTAATTTAAATACTTATTATTTAACACGTCTTTTCGCAACCGATGATTTTGAAAGCACATTTTGAAAACATACGTCACCGTTTCAACCGCAACGTCATCATTTCTAATCATTGTCACTGATCGCCAAAATGACAATTATTGACTGACATTAACCAGCTGTGTGTGTGTGTGTCTTCTCGTTTTTTAGATTTGGAAGTTTTTTTTGTGATTGTTCGAAATAGATGTCCTAGATGACAAGTACCGTCATATTGAACTGTGTTCGAAACCGCGGCCAAGGCGCTTTCGAAATCCTTTGAAATGTTTTGAACGGTGACGTCACTGTTTCGTCGCCAAAATAATATTTTACGCATGTTTTAAAAGCGGTTTTGAAATCCTCGGTCGCGAAAAGACATCTTTATTAGCTTTCCGAGTGCTTCCTGATGCGTAAGTCCTGGGGCCCAATTCTTGAAACACTCGAGTTTCTGTCGTATACGGACCACATTTTAGCAAAAAAAATGACGAAAAAAGGGTAAATTGTCTCATAAACACTTATTAACGCACACACTACATTAAACTCGTACTGAAAATCTGTAATATTAAATTAAATTCGCCGTAAAGTTTTGATGTTCATAGGTCAATTGGTATGCAGTTTTGTGAAACTACAACAGAGGAGGTTTATGATGCACAGAAGATTAATGTTTAAAATTAGTAATAATAATGTTGATTGTCCCAGGTTATTATTTATTATTCAAGTACGATAAGGAGACACCAGGAACTATTCATTATTTCGCATATACAATTTCATAGGGCCAATTATGGAATAAATTCTTCACTGTCCAGAATGGCGAATTCTTTAAATAAAATAGATATTAATTAATTTAATGTAACTTTAAATCAATCTGATAGATTTTTTCAAAACAATTTACAGATAGTACTTAGGTAGCTAGGACACTGCATATTAGTTAGGTATTCATATGTGATATTTTAAAAAAAATGTAAATTATATATTTTTGTAAAATGGCATGCCCGTTGAGAATAAATAAATAAAAAAAATATTCGCTCGGATTAAATTCGAGCGAAAACGACATCTAAGCGTCAAAAACTGTTCTTTTTTTCCCGCCAAAAATGCAATAGTTAAATTTTGGGCCAATTTTAATTAAATAATGTGCATTGTGCATACGAGTTAGAATTTGTGGGCACATTTGGTATCTAAATTAGTAATTTTTTGCTAAAATGTGATTCGTTTACAAACTAAAAGTCAAGTTATTCAAGAATTGGGCCCCTGGTGATTTTCAAAAATCAATACCGCGTATACCCGTGATTCGTGCATATATTTCCAAATCAACCGGTTTCCGTCCTTCAAGCGGTCCTCAAACATTAGGAGTTATAAGCCACAGCATGGCGTAAACGCAACATACGTTACGCAGAGGTGATACGTCGAGTAGTTACGACGAGTTAAAAAAAGACTTAAAGCAACGCTTCTTGCGTATCTTGTAAATTTGTTAAGCAGTCGACCAGAGGGCGCTGTCATTTGCTTTGTTTTTCATAAAATAACCTAAAAATTGTCGTGTTTTATTATTCCTTTTTATATTTCAAAAATGAAAGACATTTATTTATTTTTGATGACGTGGATGAAGAAAATTCTCCCTGAAGAGGCTGCTCTCGGGAATAGAGCAGGCCGTTATGGAAGTTTCAACTTTAATGAGGTGGCGGAACCAGAGTGTTTGACGCTATTTAGGTATAAAAAACACTATCTACCGCGCCTTGCTAGATGCCTGGGAATACCAGACATGCTTATAATAAACAACTTTCTTTTGATCTGGGGTTACGAATTTACGTACCATACGCGGTGTAATGATACACCGCGCGTAAGGCGTATCGTACGTTTGGCGTTTACTGCACATCCGCACTTGATCAAAACTTACGCTACGTCGAGTTACATGCTGTGGATTATAACCCCTATTACCATATAATTTTGGAAGTTATGTGTGCATAACTGGTTGTAGACCGTGTAAACATGATGGCCATGCACCAGCTCGTGCCGTTTCTCCTGAAAGGGTAGAACCGATTGAGATGGTATGCGTCTGCGTTGAGGGTCATGAACCGTGTTCGACAAGGATGACTTTTGAGAGGGTAGATATTGAAAATTCCACTTGCCAAAGGATTTAAAAAATTATGGGTACCTATAAATCCCATAAGGTAAAGCGCTCTCAGGAGTTGTTTAAAAGCGATTAATTTCGTCGTAAGCAGTTTTGTGAAACTACGAGGGAAAAAAGCAACTGCGAGAACACGATACCCTCAAAAGTTAAACATCTGGAGTGGGATCATTACCGATTCCACATTGGGCCTTATTTTCTTGAAGGTAATTTAAACTTCCAAACATCAATATTAAATTGGAAGCAACAGGACAGTTGTCCTGCTCATAATTTACGGGTAGTTCCAAATAACTTTCGAAAAATATTTTAAGAATTACTTATTTCTACAAATGAAAATATTCCTTGGCCAGCAAGATCTCGCCATTTGGCGTCCAATGATTTTTTTAATGGGGTAATTTATTTTTACTTTATGTGTGAAATTAACCACTGATAAAAAAATGCCGTCTCCAAGTATGATTAGTCTCAAATTTTGTTTACTTTAACTTTCAGCTTCCCAAAAACCTAGATCAACACCGTTTTAAACTAAAAAGCCAGTTAACTTCTATCTTTTTAGCACAAAGACACATAGGTCAAGAATGTGTAAGATTTGATGTAATCACTTACCTTGAAAACTTTCAGAGCTAGGTCCAATTTTATGTTAACTCAATTTCATATATATTACCATCTATTTAGGACTCTTAATCAAAGCTTTTAATTTTGCTTTAAAATATGAAAAAAAGTTCCCACACTAAGTGATTCGTCAAGTGTCCTGTTAAATTCATCACGTAGTAAATTAATTTTTTATAAAGACAAATGAAATTTTACTTAAAGTTTAGGAACTAGTTTCTGCTGAAAACATGTGAAGGGCGCATCTGTAACAGCTTTTCTAGAGAACCTCACTCGTGTGGACGTCACTTGTATGGACACTTAATGTCCTTTACTACTACTACTAATGTCCTTTGCATTGCAGTTTCCCGAGACGAAAAGTTTGTAGAGCAAGCGTAGCGAGGGTTACAATTCGTCGAGGGATAAAAATACACTTTTATCACGAGGTTTATACGTTTCGGTACTATTCTAAAAGCATAATAGTTATCATAGCTAAAAATAGTAAAATTGTTTATTCTTGTAATTTTTTGCGCTTTTAAAGTACTTTTAGAAAAAAAATATTAAAATGAAAAATGTAAAGATCAAGGTTTAGGTACTCTACTATAAGATATAAAAACAGTTACCTTAGCTAAAATTGGTTTCAAAAATTTAACTTTTTACCTCTTTTCACTTTGCGTCTTTTGTTTGACCGGCTTTGGGTTAGGCTTTTGTTTTAAAAACTAAGTTCTCAAAGAGTCACTCTATGGACAAAGGCAGTTTTTCTATTTTGTTTTGTTATTTTAAGTAGCAAAGTTACCAGTTTTTTTTTAAGTTTAAATTTTACGTTTTAATCGTTTTTTTTTATAATGAAATCATTTTCTATGCGTAATAATATATATTTTTTTGACAAATCACAAGTGTAAAACTCTTTCATCACTGGTGTGGACACGATAAAATAAAAATAATAAAATTGGTAGAAAAAATTGTTATTGATCTCGACTTTCCATTAAACGATAATGAAACAGATCCAATGGATATGCTAAAAATTATAAAACAGTATTTTGCAACTTTATAATTTTCCTAAGATGTCCATAGCAAATGTTACACATTCTTGTGAAAGACCCAAATAATAATTTGATCGATCGAGACATATTGAAGACTATGGGTGAAACAAATCCTCAAAAAATTCAAGTGTAATGTAATTCAATGGAATCATCTGTTACGGTAGATATGTAATTCGCAATAGAAATACTGCAAAATATAAAAATTCAGTTGAAAGAAACTGTTAAAAATGGCAAATACTAACAGTATTTTGCAACTTTATCCACACCAAATGTTACACATTCTTAAGAAGGACCCAAATAATAATGTGATCGATCGAGACATGAACAATATTGAAGACTATCGGTAAAAAAAATCCTCAAAAAATCCATGTGTAATGTAATTCAATGAAATCATCTGTGACGATAGATAGGTAAGTCACAATAGAAATACTGCAAAATATAAAACTTCAGTTGAAAAATGCCAAATACTAACAAGAAAAGATTTGATTGAATTAAGTATCATACTAAGAATCAATTTTACATTTTAGATGAATAATTACGGCAAACAATAATTACAACTGCTAAAGTAACTGTTTGAGAATAACACTAAATATAGGACGAGAAAATGTTTCAAATTAGAAACAAACAGAACCACCTGGGAAAGTTCCAAGAATGAATGAATGTAAGCTATCAAATAAAATTCAGGTATGTCCTTAGTTTGGCTATAGGGAGAAGCTTGTTGTAATTTTTAAATCCACTGAAAACTAACCTGTTTAAAAAAAAGTATTTAAAAATTTATGTATATAACTAACTCAACACCTATTAAACCGCCCCTCTTACCTCCCGACAGTTCAAGAGCTCAAGCAATAGGCCTACCTAGCTACCTACCTAGCTAATTTTTAAAAATTTTCCATAAGTAGGTAGTTGATTTTTATTAAATGATGAACCCCCCTGTCCCTCCAGCGTCGGCCACTGGTTTTTGACATACAACTGATACTTTCTGAATTACAATTAGATATAGAGTAGAAAGAATTATGTAACTTTCGGAAGCAATAAAGAGTCGTTATTTTTCTATATGGTCCCATTATAATTTTCTGATTGGTGCCGAAATATTTGCAGGGCATCATTAATTCTAAAGTAATTTTCTCCACATCAAAACATTTCGTTACTCGTCGCTATATTATATAGTCCTGCTTGTTCGCACTTTTTACGTAAATAACTATTTTTTTACTCTTGTTTCCATTTCGCCTTTTTTAAACTCAGACTCTTCAGATTTTTAATCGCCTTGCACTCTTTGAAAACAGATTCAGTACTCAGTCACCGTTAAATATGTTTCTTTTAAAGATTTCTCAAAAAAGAAGCACATATTTAAAAAAAGACTGCTTTTGGAATTTGACTGGCAAAAAATGAATAGTATATTTTTAATGTCGATTGTTTTAAAGAGAGTGAAAGGAAATTTAATACTTTTCATTCCCTTTTGAAAAGTAGGGAACACTTTTGCACTTATGATTTTAACCGACGAGGTTATAAGAAAAACATTTTCACGCGCTCTAAGCCAGTTTTTCACGCACTCTACGTTTACTTTTACGCACGCTTAATTCATTATTACTGATATAGTGTAGTTCCCCATATTTTCATTCTAACATGCTAGTGTTGAAGCATTTTTATATAGCTGGGCTCCAGAAAGCCATCAAATGCACGTTTATGTACCACTTTCAAGAAAAACAGCGTGCATGAAAATTTTTTTACGCACGCTAAGCCAGTTTTTTACTCACGCCGTGCTTGAAAAAATTTTTACGCACGCTAACTTTACTTTTACGAACGCCTAATTCATTATTTCTAACATAGTGAGATTCTCCATATTTTTATTCTAGCATGCTGGTATTAAAGCAGTTTCATATAGCTGGGCTCCAGAAAGCAACCAATTGCACGTTTATGTACCATTTCAAAAAACCTAAAAGTTTGGCTTGACTTTATTGTACCTATCGTAAAAATTTAATTTTTCGCAATTTTTATAATATCCCTTTAGTGCAAAAGTACCATTTTTTAGTAAAAAACAGCGTGCGTAGAAAAAAATTAATGCACGTTAAGTTTTTTAAACGCGCCGTGCGTGAAAATTTCCATATGAAAATTGGTGCGAAAAAACGCGTTTTAAGCAGGCTCGTAGGAAATAGTAGTTTTAGCAAATAGTGGCTTACATACGTTGGTTTATATAACGAGCGCAGCGAGGTATTTAAAAACGCGATTTGTTAACACTATATTTTTAATACTTTTATTAAAAAATTTAAGAAAAACAGAAAAATACTTTTAAAAGTCTTGAACGAAGCGAACTTCTCGCAACACCATCTTTACAGTATAAATCAAAGCGGCTGGTAAATGAAATAACAATCGTTTCCAAGCGATGTGTCTTTTTACTCAGTGACGTTGATTGTTGCGATATTTTCGTCTTTGACAATTTGATATTTTTAAGATATTTCTAAATGATTTTTTCGTAAATACTTGGTGGAAACTTTCGGAAATGGCTTAATTCCTAGGCAAGAATAATTAGATTTTTTCAATATTATTTACTATTTTCCGCTATTTCTCTTTAACTTTGAGTAAAAAACGGACAATCTTTTTTTGCACCCATGATCAAAACAAAAGTTTTTTTTTATCGGTAACCAAAAAAGGCATGCTGTAGTTATCTGCAGACAGTTACTAAAATCATGTTTTTGATGAAGGTATTAAAAAAAAGCTTTTACATATGCCGTATTTTCAAGCCTGTATCATATTTTTAAGATCTGCAGAAGTTTTGATCTCTAGGATGGTATGTGCTCCAATTACCATTCTAAATAACTGAGAAGATCACGTGGGCACGAAATTTCTATAGCTTAGGCACAGGAAGCAGTGCAAGGACGTCTCCCGAAAGGGTGCTGACCGCCACTTATGCAATCTAACAAAAGGTTTTACATATAATCTAATTAAAACATTTAAAATAAGTTAACAAACTAATATACAAGTATTTTGTCGCCTTAGAGCAGAACTATCCTATCTGAAAAAAGTAAACTTTTCAGTATAGTGGTTTTGTGAATAACGGCAACCAAAATTCAGCAGCATTTTTTATATAGGATTAATTTTCACTGATGGACTGTATTTTTGTTTTTTTGCAATTTTTAGCTTTTTTTCATGCAAAAGTTCCGCCTTTCCTTAAATTATTTTATCCGCTAAAAAACCGAAAATGGCCAAAATGTCAGTTAGGATGATTCTCCTCTAAGGCGACGATTTATTAAAGTACCTACCTTGAATTCATGAAGAGTTCTTTAAAAATTGTTTTTATTACGTTTTTTATTTACGGCATTTAAAAAATTTACCCATACTTGCCATTTATTATAAAACACGACAAATTTGTTTACTTTTCAAAAATCGACTGTCTGTACTTTATAATAAGCCAAGAATCCCAATAATTTATTTGAAAATGTTTAGGTAAAAAATAAATAAATATAATTGTTTAACAACGCCTACTTTAAATCCTGAATATCTTAATGTAACTCAAATAATCCAAATCAAAAAACGTTTTTGAATAAAATTTTATTAGGTACCTCAACAAATGCGAATAAAGCTAAAACAACAGAAATATAAAAAAAAACTTCGCACACATAAGCAAATTACCGAAAAACAAAACTTTTTTTAGTCCATTAGGCAATTTGCCTTTTTATTATTTTTGTTGTTTGTGCTTGCAACCGGGTGTATTATTTTATTATTTTACATCGTTTACAAAAACAAAGGATACTCTGGAATATATGGGTAGTGGAAGTTTTTGCATTATTAAATGGGGCGCATTAACACTAAAAATTAAAAAATTGTTAAACCATCTTCGATGAGCAGCTGTAAATGTAATTTTTATGGTTTTTCAAATTACAATTTGAATTTTTATGTTATTCAGTCAGTTTCGAGCCTTTTTGATTATCTTGAGAACAAACATTTTAGACACAGTTAAATTATACAATACAATACAGTGAGCCATATATTTTTAGGTGAACATACCCCCAGTAGCTATTTTCTGAAGGGGGGCTATCCTATTTTTTTGTGCGATCTCCTTTTTTTGATACCCAATTTGAAATCTTGATAAAATTTGCTTTCAGGATATCCCAATCATAGGGTTCACATATCTAGTGTTCAAAATATCTGCTATCAAACATCAAACAAACTATATAAAATACCCTTTGATTTTGGATGTCATTTTAAAGTATGTTTTTAAGGAGAATCGACAAATACTAATATTTTAAAAATAAAGGGTTTAAAAATAAAACTTCATAGGGATTTCAAATTTAGTTTTAAAAACAGTAGATCGCCTAAAAAAATTAGGATGGCCCCCAAAAATGCCCCCAGAAAATAGCTACGTCTAGATTCTAATTTTTATATTTTGTTAAGACTAGGGATATGTCTATCTCAAAAATATATATTTTTTTTCTTGAATTTATAGTTTAGACGAACTGTGAAAACGCACTAGAACACTTTAAAATATTGCATAAAATGGAAATAATTGTGTTAAAATTGCTATGTTTATAACAAAAATATAGAAACTGTACAAAGAACTTTCTTCTCTCCAGAATGCTTTATTTACATGAAGGATTCTATAGATTTCAAAATTGTTGAATAAAAACAAAATGATGCTAAATATACATTTTTTATTGGCATAAACAATTAAAACTTACACAATTAAAATTATAAGAGATTGATTGTCAGATAACTACAGATTGGACATGTATTTTTAAAGATACAGCATCCATTTTCAAACGTTTCCCGGATGTAGTGAACGCATCTTTCTTAAAAAGGAAACTGCAAAGTTTGACGCGGTTGTAGCATTCTTTAGGTGTGAAAGCATCATATTTAGCGCCGGTACACACACGCGTTTTTCTGCCGCGCGGTGCCGCAGCGGTATCGCAATTGCGGTCAATTGTCATTTATTTTATAGTGTCACGGACCGCAATTGCTGTACCTGCGCGGCACCACACGGCAGAAAAACGCATGTGTGTACCGGCGCTTATGATCTCCAGTAAAACCCAAAATGTCATTCCATTGTTGACACATATTAAAATAACAAAAGGTTATCACAATATCTTAATTTTAATTTATTACACACTTAAGTATGTTTTATAATACGGGTACTTGTGAATGATAAAAAATCCGTTTTTATTACATTAAATTATTGTATGTAAAGTTTAACAATTAATTTATTTTATGTTTTGGCAAATATTTAAAGTTCTTTGTGATAAAAAAACGACAAAAATAGAACCCTTTATTAAAGACTTTTTCCATATTTGTTTTTGATTAACCTGAATTTGTACTTAACCCAAATGAAAATTAAAATATCTCGAAACAACACAATCGATTTTACACTTCTACAATTTATACTAACGCTCTGTTAGCAAATTTTTCGGAAAAAGGCAATATTAAAAAAATATTGAGAGATGTGCTAACTCCAAAAATATCAAAAATAGCATCGAATTTGATACTGCTGCAGATTGTATTACTAGTGTATATGAATCTTTTTTTAAATCAAAAGTTACTAGCTCGCCAGGTCCCTCGTAAATCGAAAAAATTAAACATTCTGATTACTCTCAGTCTTGCACCTAACAGTAACAATAAATTGGTCATTTTATTTTGCTTGTTCTATATACTCCATTGTTGTTCACACTTTGTATAAAACACCAAATGAAACTTTCTTGGCGAGCAAGAAAATATATTGGTGAGGGGGTTGCGACGGCAGGTAAAAGAACTTTTGTGACTTTGACCATTTGACCCCACTGTTTGTTATATACACTGTGACCCGTATCTCCACCAGTCCACCGTAAATTTGAACCAAAAAAGTTTCTAGTTGGCCAGATATTGGTGAGTTTAATTCAAGGGCTAAAAATGACTTACTTATAATATTACACATTGAAGATGTAAGGAATTCTCCTATTTTCTGTAATACGAGTAATGCGGTTTTATATCTCTATCTCTTGATGAAGATTTAAAATCACAACCAGTTAGGGCGGTAAACGCAGAGCCAAAGCATCACTAAGTTTTGATTCCAAACCGTAGTTCCTTAACATGTGTATGTTAGACAATCATTGGAAAGATGCTGAAGACACTCAAAATAATAGATTAGTATAACAATAACATCGGAATCTATGACGACTTTGGCTAGAACCGTTTCTGAACCTGGTCATAATACCGAAAAATTTTTTTGTGTCAGCCTCTTTATCATCACAACTATTAAAACTTCTGAGAGTAAACTAGAACTTCAAACTTCCATTCTCTTTATTTTTACTTTTTCAGCACGTTTCGTATGCTTATGTAACTGCAATCGCCATCAGGTTTAAACAACTATTAAAATTTCTCTTCCCGCACCGCGTCGCAACCGTACCCTTATATGTTATGTCAAAATCACACTGGGTCCTAATTTAGGTCAATCAAGCCACACCGCCCTCCCCCGAAAGATATTCGAGTTTTGATATGCTTATAATTTCGAACCAATTTCGAACTAATTTTGAACCACTTTTAAAAATTTTTAATCACACTCCTTCCTGGTTTTTTTTTAATATTGAAAATGGGGGGGTGCAGCCGGACTGCAAGCTCCACCCTCTCATTTAAAGCGTAGAGAAAAATGAAAAGCAACTATCCCAAAATTAAGAACTAATTTCGAACTCCAAATATCACCAAAAAGAATTTCGAAAAACCCACTAGTCCCCCTGTTTAAAAAAAAAATATGGTGGGGGGTGTAGGTTGACGTCAAGCTACACCCCCCCCCCCGAAAGATATTCGAGTTTTGATATAATTTTGAACGAATTTTTAAAAGTGGTTCGAAATTGGTTTGAAATTATAAGCATATAAAAACTCGAAAATTTTTCGGGGGGGGGGGGTTTGGTTTGACTGACCTCCTAATTTAAGCTTCGAGCAAGCAGCAGTAGATAGATACTATTTGTTTAAATTAAGGCGTTTAATATCTTTTAGTGCGACTGTTACTTTTAAGTTGGAGGTAACCTTAATTTTATTGTGTTCCCATTTTATGTTAATATTTATTTGTTGCAAGTGCACGCAACCATTCATTTTTTAATATAATATGATGCCTTACCTAAACAAGCAAGTCCCTTATTTGACAGAAAATTCCACCTGACATGAAGCAATAAAACTTGCAATTAATTGCAGCGAGTAAATGCGTGGTCTAAGGCTTGCCTTTAATATGTAGAACTATATAAATTACTACTCATTTTCTAGAACAATAATAAGAAAAAACTAGTATCATTGATATTAAAGAAGAGGAACTAAATTTATTGGAGCGACTGCCTTGAAGCATTTCATCAGAATTTTATGCAATACTCGTTTTCTAGTCTAGTCTCATTTGCAGATTTGTTTTAAAATTAACCCTTAAATGCGCCGCAGACAAAAATTTTGAAAAAATTACGCTAAACTGCTGTTTTTACGTTTTCCCAACCTTTGTGTACAGCAAAATGCTTGACTTTTTGAAATTTGTTTTTAAAACATTTTAAAAAGGAAAGCTTAATAAAAACCATACAGCCATTTAGTTGTAGCTCTGCTTTAAAAAAGATTCTAGAACCAATAAAAAGCAAATAATTAATCAGTTGGTTTTGTGGGATGTCGGTGAAATATATTATATGGATATCAAAATCTGTAGATATTTTGGTAATCTCTTGAACTTTTGTACAATGAGTCTAAATTAGGTCAAGCTTGAGTACCTTTGTATTTTTGTTATATTTGTGTGATTTCTGAAACATAACCTTAAAGAAATCATTACCAAAAACTCCAAAAATGGCAAAATAAGCGCGTGTATTTTGACAAGGTAAAAAAGTAGTATTTATCAGTACAGTGACCCCCGCAGGAAAATATTACCATAGGCAAACCTCTAGATGCTTATTTTATACGCGCGCTAAAGCACCTTTATATCATCTATTTATTTTTATTTTGAAGAACTATTTGTTTTATTTTTTGAAACTAGTTAAAAAAGGAAATACAGCCATATGGTTTTTAAAACCTATTAAAAGCCGAAAAATGTAGGGCGAAAATAATTAGGAAAAGGTTCTGAAAACCATCTAAAGATGTTGTGATGGACAAAAGCCAAAACCATATGGCTGCAGAATTTGACTGGCAAAAGATTTTGCCAACCATTTAACAGCATTTTGTGCTACTAATTATAATTTATTGTAGATTGGGTTGGACCTCCTGGGGGGGAGGTTTAACCCCCAAAACCCCCCCTGGCTACGCTACTGTTTACAGAGTGGCTAACGGATAAAGCTTTTGACGTAGGGAAGCGGTGACCTCATCGCCCAGAGGGGAATCTCTGCATTCATCGAATCAAAGATAGACGGTCAAACCTAACCAAGAGTAATGGAGAAAATGCCATCACCTAAGAAAGAGCGCTGGCCTCTCACATTTTTTTCTTTTCTTAGATGAGAGTTCTCTGGTAAAAAATTGAAGATAAAAATGGCCATTACACAAGATAGTACCTGAGAAGAAGAACCAGTCTTATTAGACCGTTTTGTTAGCATATTCAAGATTAGACTTTAACCTATAAAGAAAAAAATTAAATATGGCCCTGCTGATACACTAGAAATCACTTAATAAATTGATTAAGAGTTGAGCACGATTTAATCCTGAGCGACAGTGGGAGCTACAATTAGATATACAGGATGTTTAAGAGAAAGGTATCAAGAGATTTCTAGGGTATTTTTTTAACACAATTTGGCAAAACTCCCAAATATGTCAATTTTGTTTTAGAGGAAAATTTAAATAGAAAACATGGGTCGTGTGGCAACTTTTCAATTTAGTAAAAGCTTTTACAGTGCTAATATTTTTTGGTAAATGAATCAATGTGTTTTTGAGGTATTAAAATCATCATGAATTAATAAAATATAACCAGTTTATCTACTTTAATTTTTTACAAAATGAAGAGACAATTTAGCACCCTAATAAATTTACAGAAAAGATTTGTGTCATGTAGAGGGCAAAGGGTGAGGGAATAAATCGGGAAAAAGTTTTTCCTCGACCAGGATTTGAACCCGGACCTCTAGAATACCAGTCTAATGCTCTACCAACTGAGCAACCGAGGAACTGGGGTTTTAACTGGCTATTCGGAAATCCTTTCGTCCGATTCATTAGTTAGTATTGGGGAGATCTTTGAAGCCTATTGCGGCTTTTAAAAACCTAGACATGTTATAAAGATGAGAAGGTACACATTGACGATTATTAGTTGTATGAAATTTCTATTTATCTATCAACCAACGATACACGATATATAGCGTTTTTTTTGAAAGTTTGAGACAATGATGTGTTTGAAATTAACTCTATGTTACGGACTTCCATTGTCTATATTTTATTTATATACGACGTTTCGATCAGTACAATCTCTGATCGTCTTCAGGTGCAAACTACAATCAATTCCTAAGGCTACTTACTTATATACTGTGAGAAATCATTCAACCTTGAAGTTTAAGAAGTTGGCTCCGCCCAAGGAGGGTCTTCTAAATATTTGGGATTTCAACACATGGTTTACTGAAAATACCCTGATTCTGCCCAATAAAGACAGCTTCAAGGAATTTTCGTTTCTTCCAGTGTGACTTCTTGTGCAAAACCTTTGCTTCTGCCTACTTCATTCGGTGTTGTTTTGACCATGCATGTTCGGCGATTCCTGATTTCGTTGTTTCACCTTTTTGGGTATTCCTCTGATGTTCCTTAAGCCTAACAGATAGTGGTCTTTTAGTTTTGCCTATGTATGATTCACCACACTCACAAGGAATTTGGTAAATACATTTCTTATTTTGTTTTTTCTCCGGTTTTGTTTTACTAAGAAGGCTTCGAATTGTATTACTAGATTTAAAAGCTGTTTTAATATTAAAGTTTTTCGCTACTCTTCGAATTTTATCTGATACTCCTTTAACGTATGGAATTGTAAGGAATGCATTTGCCTCATTTTGGTCTTGTAATCTCTGTCCTGTTTGTTGAAATTTAGAAATAGTATCTGTTATAAGTTTAAGGCTGTAACCATTCTGCTGCAGATCCTTGTTAATGTTTCTTATTTCGATTTCCAAGTCATGAGAATTGTTACAAATTTGAACGGCTCTGTTATACAAAGTTTTGATTATGCCTCGTTTGGTTGTAGCAGAATAATTTGAACCTTGATTTAAATATTGTCCTGTGTGAGTTGGTTTACGATAGACTGTTGTTCTGATGTCGTTTTCTACTCGTGTGACAAGTACATCAAGAAAAAGAATTTGACAATTTTGCTCCAACTCCATTGTGAATTTAATGGTGGGTCTTACGTTATTTAGGTGGTGAGGAAATTATGAAAGTTGTTGGTCATTCCCGGTCCAGGCAATAAAAGTATCATCAACATATCTCAGCCAGAGCTTAGGTTTATATGTTGCGGTATCAACCGCGTGTGATTCGAACCACTCCATGTAAATATTGGCCACCACTGGCGAAAGCGATGACCCTATTGGAAGACCGTCATCCTGAGCGTAAAACCTATCTTTCACTTGAAAATAAGAGTTATGTAGGCAGCACTCCAACAACTCCATCACTCTCTCCAGCGGTAGGCTGGTACGTTAATAAAGGGATTCGTCATCAACCAGTCTCTTTCTAATAATATCTAGCGATTCCTTTATCGGGACATTGGTGTATAGACTTTCGACTTCAAAGCTGACAAGTCTATCCTTGAGTCCTAAAACAAAAGATTTAAGAATATTAACAAATTGGTTGGAATTTTCTACAAATTGCCTTGCCTGCAGGGGGTCGAATAATTTTTAAAAGGAATTTAGACAAGTGGCTTGTTGGAGAATTTCTGGAACTTGTAATTGGGCGTAACGGCATCGCATCTTTGTGAATTTTGGGAAGTCCGTATAGATGAGGAGGCTTGCTATGATGTGGTGTAAGTTGAGACCTTGTATTGTCCGGAATATATCTGGAATACTTTTTCAGAATTCTATAAACCTTACTTTCGATTGATTGCGTCGGATCCTTTGGGAGAAGTTTATAGTTTCCTTTAGCAAGTACCTCTTCAACTTTTTGGTCATAGGTTTCCGTGTCCAAAATCACTGTTGCATTGCCCTTGTCTGCCGGTAAGATTTTAACTGATTTGTCTTTTTGAAGATTCTTCAACGCGATTTACTCGGTCTTGCTTATATTAGAGGTATGCTTAATAGGTTTGTCAATAATGGTCCTTACCTGATGTCTGAACTCGTCGGGGTCTTGTCGTGGAAGAGGATGACCTTCTATGGAGGTGATGATATCGACGGTGGGTATCTTCTTAGGAGCGATGGCAAAGTTAAGTCCTTTGGCAAGTAAGGTCTCTTCTATGGGTGTCAATGTCTTCTTTGACCCATTAACGATGGTTCTTACAGCGTTGGTGGTCGATTGACTTTGCCTGTTGATGGGCAAATTTCCTTTGGTGCTTCGCTTGCCAAGTCTGTCGCAGATGGTCGCAGATTCGTGTGATTTTGTCCAGAATCGGTTGATAATCTTCCTCCATAGTATTTTCCTGAATCTCCTGAAACCGTTGTCCCAGTTCTTCTGTCAGTAATGACTTGTTCCAGTGATGAAAGCTGATTTGGGACCGTATAAGCGCTTTACTGGCGTCATCTAGAAGCCGTTGAACTCTTTGTCCTGGAAATGATGCCTTAAGACGAAAGGCAACCGGAATAATGCTGCTGTCTCTTGCTTGGCATAGGAATTCGATGTGCGTGTCTTCTCTGGTATGCTTAATTAAAGTTTTCTCGTAGCCTCGAAAAAGATCGCTGATACCGGGTCCGTACCGGAATTCCAACGTTTGTTTAAAAGTTTGAGACAATGATGTGTTTGAAATTAACTCTGTGTTTCGGACTTCCATTGTCTATATTTTATTTATACACGACGTTTCGATCAGTACAATCTCTGATCGTCTTTAGGTGCAAACTACAATCAATTCTTAAGGCTTATATACTGTGAGAAATCAGTCAACCTTGAAGTTTAAGAAGTTGGCTCCGCCCAACGAGGGGCTTCCAAATATTTGGGATTTCAATACTTGGTTTACTGAAAATACCCTGATTCTGCCCAATAAAGGCAGCTTCAAGGAATTTTCGTTTCTTCCAGTGTGACTCCTTGTGCAAAACCTTTGCTTCTGCCCACTTCATTCGGTGTTGTTTTGACCATGCATGTTCGGCGATTCCTGATTTCGTTGTTTCACCTTTTTGGATATTCGTCTGATGTTCCTTAAGCCTAACAGATAGTGGTCTTTTAGTTTCGCCTATGTATGATTCACCACACTCACAAGGAACTTGGTAAATGCATTCCTTATTTTGTTTGTTCTCCGGTTTTGTTTTACTAAGAAGGCTTCGAATTGTATTACTAGATTTAAAAGCTGTTTTAATATTAAAGTTTTTCGCTACTCTTCGAATTTTTTCTGATACTCCTTTAACGTATGGAATTGTAAGGAGTGCATTGGCTTGCTTTTTTTCTCACAGTATATAAGTACGTACTCTTAGGAATTGATTGTAGTTTGCACCTGAAGACGATCAGAGATTGTACTGATCGAAACGTCGTGTATAAATAAAATATAGACAATGGAAGTCCAAAACACAGAGCTAATTTCATATAGCGTTTTATTGGAGGTGTCAGATGGCAAATTTCCAACTAATAATTTAAGCTAAACATATTTACAAAATGAAGAGAAAATTTAGCGCCCTAATAAATTTACAGAAAAGATTTGTGGCATAGAGGGCAGAAAACTATTTTAATTGTAATTAGGAGAAAATTGAATTCGGCTCGAGTAAACATGGTTTATACGTTTCTTATTTCTGAATTAATTTTAACATGTGATCCCTAAAGATTTTTTTTTTTGCTAGAGGAGCGCACATAAAAACTACTTTAAAGGATACTTATTTTTAAAAGCTATTCGCCATCTTTTATTTTCATAGTATCAATTTTGAAACTACACCCATTAAACAAAGAAGTTAAATGGAACTATCATTCTGTGTCAAAAATCTGGCCCGCAGCAATTTGGAATTGGGTGTAGTTATAACTCTAAAAATATGCCAAATTAGAAAATTTGCAATGATCTCATAATAAATTCAGTTTTTGTTTAATTTGTTGTGAATAACGGTAAACGTATGGCAAACTAGCTAAAGTGCATTCGTTGTAAGAAGTCCGCTAAGCAATAAAACCTCTTGAGTAGGTAAGTCGGTGGTTCTCAAACAATAAATTATATTTTGGAACATGACGAATTACATTTTCTAAATAATAGTAGTTTTTACATCTATTGGCTAAAATAGTGCTTTTTTTACAAGCGTTGCGTTGGTTTAAAAAACAAGCGCAGAAAAGATAATTTTTTTTGCATCGGTAATTAGGAAAGTCATGGTTTCGTAAACAGTACTTAATAAATCATTTAAAGTTAATAAAAAATATTTAGATAAAAAATGATTATTTCTTAGCCTTTCTTATAAAGTTTTGGTTCTAAAAAACCGATATTGAAGTCGTGCGATAGAACGCACCTACTTATAAATGTATACTAAAAATAGTCTTCCTTTGCATATGAAATATCATCCATGCTTTCAGAATCATTATCATCATCTGTAATAATTAACGGTCTCACTTCGCCTATAACCTGTTCTTCCTCATAAGATTCAAAAATAATTTTTTCCGTGTGTTCAATGCATTTCCGCCATTCTTCTTTGCCCACTTTGCTTGCTTTTAAATGGCTGCTCTTTACACTTGCTTAAAAGATCACTTTTTAAAAAATAAATTTTCATGGTTTATGTTTTTTTTGACAACCACTCTCTTATTTCCTCCTTTTGCCAGCTGCTTGTAGGAAATTTCTCTTCGAGTCTCGTATGGTAAGACGCATTGTCCAAAGTAATTAAGGAAGAGTTTTATAAACTTTTTAAAAGATTTTCCTCAAACCAATGCTCAAAAACATTAGCATCCATATTGCCGTGATAATCGTCAACTTTTTTTGTTGATGAAAATATTAAATTGGCATTTGAAATAAACCCTTCTTCATTGCCTGCATGTATTATTATATATCTTTTTCCATTACTTACACAGGTACTGAAATCGCAATGTTTCGATTCGTCCTGCCAAGACGATTTTGTTGAAGTTCCGTGCGCAAATACCCATGTTTCGTCGAGAAAAACAACTTGCCTTAGCAATTCCGATTTTTTGTTTTTTATGTATCTTTTCTAGAATAGCTTTGAGGGTAACATATTCCTTTGACTTATACATATTATAAACAATATTTCTAACCGATAGTTTAATCCCTTCGGATAGATCAAAGGTTTTTGAATGCTGTCGAATCGTTTTATATGGTCTATTCAATTCCTCTTCACTCTTTTTTCGTAGTGTTCTTAAGGTCTTATCTGAAATGCCGCAAGCATCAGACGTTCGTTTTTGCACTGCCTAAACAGACAATAGACACCTAAAGTAAATGTTTCAACGCATCAGTATCCGTATATCTAACGCGTTCGAAATAAAGCCAAAATACGCATATTTTTAACTTGTGTATGCGATGTTTCGAACGATGCCCGCTTTTTTGAAGGATGCGATGACAGAACTGCTAAATGAAACCATTGCGTATGTTCGTGGGTCCGTAACGATACGTACATCCTTCCATACGCAACGACATTTTGTCATCACACACGTCAAAGAAGCAGGCATCGTTCGAAACATTTCATGAACAAGTCAAAAATGTAGTGTGTTTTGACTTCGAACGCGTTAGGTACACCGATACTGATGCGTTGAAATATTTACTTTAAGTGTCTATTAACGGGCCCGAGTTATTTTTTTCTAACCTAAAATAACCTTCCACTTGTAATACCAAAGGGCGTTCACCTGGAGATAAACACCTTCTAGGCGTTGTGTAACTGCTTTAAATTCCGTAATTCACACACAATAAGAAATAAACTAAAAGCAAATAAAAGCATACCTACTTATTTAAAATAGAACAAACCATCCCCAACTGTAGCAAATTTTAATTATTTCTTGGAAAATAGTGATTATTAGCATTGACGACAGCTCCAGATTTACCTATAATGATCGCAAAATAATTAAATTCTGGGAAAAAATATCTGTCAAAATCTTTAACTTATTGACGCAACAATTTTTCAAAAGTATAATTGAAAAATAAAATAAAATAGAAATATTTATCGTGGTATAAGTATAACCTGTAATTCTTAAATAATTTTGTTTTAAGGCCGCTGATTTAGCCCACTCGAATACAGTGAACCAGTGGGATGTCTGGTACGATCAACTACAGCGAGGGCATTCTAACTTAACTGACTTAATGTTCAAAAAGCGATAACATCTTTTGGAGATTTAATCCGATATCGGACTTCATACAGCGAACCGACTTTAGGTACTCTTTTTTATATTATTATTATTATTATTATTATTATTCTTAAATTAAAACTAATAGAATGTAACCAACAATGTTAGAGGTGTAAGTATCTAGAACACATATTGTTCAATAATATACTTTATCTACGACCACCGAATAATACTCATTCAAGGACCATATGAACACGATTTTAATGGCTCATTTACGGTCCTAGGATAATAATAAAGCTTAGACATAAACCCAAGATGGCGTGACAAGCGATGAAACTTTATTTTATGGAGCACTAATTGACGCAAAAATGTGAATAATTTTTCTACATTGTTAAGACAATAAATATAAACGTAAATAATTCCAATATAATTTTAGTACCTAACCAAAAATAAATCCCGTTAAATTGACATATTACGCATTTGTAAAAAAAAACCTTGTATTTATGATGATATTTTTATTGATCGTAGGTAAAGTATAGTACACTAAATCGCATGTTATGTTTATTACACGCTCAGATAAATTAAGACACTCGCCTGCGGCTCGCGTCTCAAACTTCAGCTTCTTATATAAACTACTATTTTATCCCAAATTCTCCGAACCAATTTTAATACGGCGGCTGACAAATCGGTCCGATTGAATTTTGAATGAAGTGTATTTTTTTCTTGAATATATAGTAACTGTCGCTAACTTTATATAGTATAGAGTGTAAAAGCTGTGATTTTCAACCTTTTAATATGCAGTAGCCGGCCTATTAACTCTTACCATTTTAGTGTTATTTTTTCCACCTTCTCTGCCTTTTTCACTCCAAAGTGACAGAAAATTCATTAGTCTGGCTGTCAATATGGCGGTGAAGGTCGATAAAAGGGCACTGAAATGATAAAAGTAGGCAAGAACAAAGACCAAATCATAAAAATATATACAAGGTGTCCCGAAAATAGGAAAACATATGTTAGAAAAATAGGTGTTTTCGAAAATATTAATATGATTTAGAATGTGTGATTGTATTTATCTATATTTAAATACCAACACCTGGATGTCAATTTTAATATGATGGATGATCATCAAAATTGACATACATTCCGAAGTCAATCGGCCGACGTTTTTGATACTGACAATGATAGTTCCATTTATTTTCTATCTAAAAATTTCAGCCGCCATTTTGAAATATTTCTAGAGAATTTGGAATAGACTGCAGTTTAATCTCTAATTAAATAAAATTTAATTCTTAAACTTTTATAACGGGTGTTTAATTCTTGATATTTTTAATTGTTTTTGGAACAAACCAAATAATAAGGAGCAATTAAGGATACATGTTTGGAAATTCAAATGTTTTAAAAATATATACTTTAGTAGGTAATAAAGGTAAATAATAAACTTAATTTTGTTTGTTTTAACTTTACTAACCACTATTGCCACTCGTAATTTTGCTTACAACTTCCTACAATTGAAGATATTTTAGTACAAACATTGTTTAATATATTATTAGACAATGATGTATAATAATGGAAAGTCACAGTTTCGAAAAGTAGAGACAGTTTAAGTTTAGATTTATTAAAATATTGTAAAGCCTCAAATGCAGTACACTTTGGTATGTTTATATTCGCCTAAAACCGATTTATATAAGGATGGTTTAAAATGAAATCGCTTTCTCCGTGGGTTTATACGTCCTTCATTAAATGTCAGTTTAAAAGAAAAACCAATAATAGAACTAAGTTAACTATAAATTTTTCGGTAAAACCAGGGCTGGGTTTTTCTTTAGGCTAACAACAACTCCATTACTCCCTCCAGTGGTAGGCTGGTACGTTCCTGAAGGGATTCGTCATCAACCAGTTTCTGTCTAATAATATCTAGTGATTCCTTTATCGGGACATTGGTGTATAGACTTTCGACATCCAAACTGACTAAAAAGTTTTAAGAATATTAACGAAATGGTTAGAATTTTCTACAAATGAAGCGGTCTCAATTCTATATATTAAAGCAGTATAAGAGAAGGTTCGAAGAGTGGCGAACAATTTTAATATAAAAACCGCTTTTAAATCTAATAATACAATTCGAAGCCTTCTTGGTAAGAAATGCATTTACCAAGTTCCTTGTGAGTGTGGTGAATCATACATAGGTGAAACAAAAAGACCGCTATCTGTTAGACTTAAGGAATATCAGACCAATACCCAAAGAGGTGAAACAACGAAATCAGGAATCTCCGAATACGCATGGTCAAAACAGGACCGAATGAAGTGGACAGAAGCAAAGGTTTTGCACAAGGAGTCACAATGGAAGAAACGAAAATTCCTTGAAGCTGCCTTTATTGGGCAGAATCAGGATATTTTCAGTAAAGCCAGTGTTGAAATTCCAAATATTTGGAGGGCCCTCCTTGGGTGGAGCCAACTTTTTAAATTTCACGGTTGAGTTATTTCCTGTAGTATATAAGTACGTAGCCTTAGGAATAGATTGTAGTTTGCACCTGAAGACGATCAGAGATTGTACTGATCGAAACGTCATATATAAATAAAATATAGACAATGGAAGACCGAAATACAGAATTAATTTCAAAATCGATTTAGTGCTTAAAATTTTCTTAGCAAGTTATTACTTATAGTTAACAGTGACAACGATAGAGATTTAGGAATTTTTTATAATTTAATAATTTTTTATAATCTAATTTATAAATTTATTAGGGCGCTAAATTTTCCCTTCAATTTTTATAATGTCCAGGCTGCAAACTGAATGTTTGATATTGATATATTTAATGAGCCATTTGATAAATTTAAGAAAAATAGATTTAGCCTAGATTATATTTTAAATAACTGATCTCTCTCTAGCATTTAATGTTGTTACTGTCTCAGAATTTTTAATTTTTTATTTTCTGCGATGTAAAACGGTTTTAGTGGTATTTATACGACAAAATTTTCAGACCGTCCTTATCTAAAAGCGTTTTAAGAGGCCCGTACAAACAAAGTAATTGTCCTAATATGTTTGCAAATTTAGAAATAGATTTGTCCTCATCTTTTCTATTATAATATTGATCGGGAAACTGCTTTCTAAAATAAAAAAAAATAGAATTTTGAGGCAAAAGACGGTGGATCCTCCCACTAAAAAAGATAGGTAAAAAGTATTGAATATTTTATGAACAATTCTTTATGCAGGCACTTATTACAGTCCATGAGGAACCAAACGAAGCAAAAACTTTTTCAACCAACCAAAATCATTAACCCAAAAAAATTAAAAAAAAAACTAACCCAAATCGCATTGTTAATTTTCGAATTTATTTAGTAGTTGTACATTTTTCTGGTATTTTTTGCTACTTTTAACGTACTTTAGCTTCTTTGAACTCATTTAAAACAAAAAGAAAAATAGAAAAGTACTTTCCAATTTACGTCAAAAATGCGACTTATTAGACTTTAGTCGACTATATCTTACGTTGCAAGGAATTTGAATCTGAAGTTGTTTAATTTCAATAAACCATGAAAAAAAACCGTGACAAAAATAAGCTGATAGCATGGCATCTTACCAATAATTGTTTAAATCCGATGCTTCAAAAAAGGGCTTTGCGGCCCCAAAAATTCCAGTTTGAGATAGCCTTCCTTCCTTCCTCGTCTACCTTCACTGTTGCGCAATGCACAAAGTTCCCTATTTTTTACGTAAATAATAAGTAATTAAAATAACGTAAATAATACATGGCATCAAAAAATTGGGAAACAGCAGATATTGATTAACTAGTAACTTGAAAGTAAATCGAAAGGTAAAATTAAGGAAAATTTTCTTACATAATATTTATATCTCTTTAAAGTGACATCAAAGTAAACGTGACGTAATGTATATAAGGTACTCTTTATGTAACTACTGTGTAAATTTATAACATAAATCTTATATAAATATTACGTATTGGAATGTAATATTTATGTAAAATAAAAGTCATATTGGGTATATAATCTCTTTATACTTCTAATGCCACAACAAAGTAAAAAGTAACTTCCATGTTTTGCATAACGCCATGCACAAAGTTCCCTTCTTATTACGTAAATATAATGTAATTAAAGAAACATAAGTTATGTTATGTAAATATTACGTAAATTTTATGAAAACTTTTTTATGTAAATTTTTTGACTTTAGATTTTTATAAATACTATGTTAAGGCAACAGATGCGTTTGCTGGGAAAGTTTAACCTGGAAAAACTTTTATTATCCGTCACAAAAAGATAAACAAGAAAAAGTGAATTACTTAACAAATAATGTAGATTTTTATTACAGTTTCACTTTTTTTTACAAGATTTTACTTAACTTGCAATGTATCTATGTATGTTTGTTTGGATGGAATCTCGCAACTTAATTTTGACCAACTTCACGAAATCCGATCAGCTTTAAATTTGGCATGCTTATATAGTTGCGTTGACAACACAAGAATAAAGTGCGATGAAATTAACAAATCCCTCCTATTCGAAGAGGGTAGATGTGGGCACAGTTGAAGTATGCCCGATTTCGTTGATATTTGATGTGTTGGGGCACTTGGAGATGGAGATAACGAATATCTAATCAGATTTTGAAAATTTAGTATGGAGGATGCATGATGGACGATTTTTTGTCATATTTCGCTAACCAATTTTAAATAACTTATACACATCCGATTGCTTTCAAATTTAGCAGGCGTTTATAGTTCCGGTAACAATACAATAATATGTCATAACTAGGCACCTCTCCCCCTTACGAGGGGAGTGGAGAAGGGAAACACCTAAGTTTGTCCGATTTCAACCAAAATTGGTATACGGGGGCTTTTGGGGCTAAGGAATACCGATATTTGATCAGATTCGAATATGGCGGATTCAAGATGGACGATTTTCGTTCATGTTTTGCTAACAAACTTTAAACAAATACATACAAATTTGGTATGCGTTTATAGTTCTGGTGAAAATACAATAGTATGGTATTCTCAGGTACTCACCTCCCTCCAACTAAGGAAATGGAGGGAGAAAAAAGATCAAGTTTGTTCGATTTGAATCAAAATTGGCATACGGGGGTTTTTAAGGAGAGGGATTATGAATTTTTGATCAGATTTAAAAATTTCAACGTGGCGGATTCAAAATGGACGGTAAATCAAAATTGGCATACAGGGGTTTTTCGGGAAGGGGATATGAATTTTTAATCAGATTGGAAAATTTTAATATGGCGGATTCAAAATAGACGATTTAGGGTTCAAATCTAAAAATTAAAAAATACATTTTTATGAAAAGAAACTTTTAAAGAACAAGCTTTTACTAAATGCACTCAAAAGTAGAAAACCGTTTATTTACTAAAAAGGTGTAGTCTATTTTAGAACGGTCCTAGGTTTAAGTGAACTATTTGGTTTTGAGCAGTTTAAACCAACCCTCCTTGAGTTTTGGACGTAGTTTGATTTATAAGAAGAATTTCAATAAATTTGTTTATTTAATAATCATCTTAACATAATTTTTTGTTGGATTTAAAAAGAAATTTTCAATTTAGAAGAAAATAAAATAAAAAAATTAAAGCCACGCTAGGTTAAAAATAGTAAACACTCTGTAGAATAAATTAACATTGGGGATATATATCTCTATAATTAAATCTTACCCTTATTAATTAATTTTTCCAATTAATACTTGATGTCACACAACGATTTAGATGAGTAACAATAAATTAAGGAGTAGATTAATTTTGTATTTATTTAAAAGGTGTTTTTATTTATGAAATGTATTCAAAAACTTAAATGCAAGTTTTTTTTTACATTTCTGGCACTGTTAAAATGTCAATTTAAAAATATTAGCGCTGCGTTCAGTCACAAACAGCGAGTTCGGATCCTTTACCTCTGCTTGCACCTTGGCTTGCACCAACCTCTACTGATGAAAGCTACAGCTTTAAAATGAGTGGGCTTTGAGTAAGGAAAGTTTTTTTGACTGCGCTTTTAAATAACGTTAATGTTTTACTTTTACTTTGTAAATAAATTAATAATCAATGACCTTCACTTATGTTTGTTTTGTCTCGAAGTGTCCTCATAAATATATTTTTTGTGCCGAAAACGGGTTCAAAATATGGCGTTTTTCTGGACCAAATAGGAGATATTTAATTGGGTAATGAACAACTTGGGATATTAAATAAGGTAAATTAATCCTTGTAAAAGCGGTTACTTAAGGAAATTATTAACGAACTTATTACCAAATGCCAAAAAACAATCCTTTCTTGGGGCTATAAATTTAAACCACCCCCCTGAGGTGGTCTAAAAAATCACCAACTTTATAACCTCAAACACAAATAATGAAGCAATTATGTGCCAAATTTTTGGCGTATTCACCATTTGCCATTTTGAAACCTGTCAAAAAAAATTAGCTTTAGGGCATTTTTTTCTAAAATATGGTGTATTTTGTGGTATTTTGCAATAACAATATATAATAATCGATAACTTCGTGTCTTTTCTGTATGGGAGTGTTTTTTGAAAATTACCTTTAAAATTTAATACTCCCCACAGGTGTAAATATTTAGTGGGGGGTACTATTTTAGATCTTAGTAAATCTTATTGATAAACTTTACGGTGACAAAGAGAGAACTACAAAAGAGGAACTAAATTCTTCTTCTATTCGAATGATAAACATAATGCCTTCATCTAAAGAAGCTGAGAACGAGTGAGAGCCGTGCTTTCCAAGCCTTTAAAAATAGAGTAATACAATTGTTTCTTAGGTGTATCGTCGATGTGACCGATATACGATACCTAAAGTTAAAGTTTTTAATTTGCGCTTTTATTATGGTATAAGATAGATAACAAATTATTTTCTACTTTTGAGTGCATTTAATAAAAGCTTGTTCTTTAAAAGTTTATTTAAATAAAAAATTATTTAAATCAGCTTTTACACGCAGGATGTCCATGAGGTCCATTTTTTAATGGAACACCCAATATATTTTTTAAAATTTCGAAAAATATTTTTTTCTGATTCCAAAAATATACCATAGGTATGTAACTATTGTCTTATATGATTGAGCAAATTCACAAAAACCTTGCCATAAGAGTAATGTGTTGAACAAAGAACCACCTAAACTATTTTTCCTGGGATAACACATTGCCCTTACGGCAAACTATTTTTGATTTTACTTGAGAACTGCCAAAGATAAACCTTACATTTTTTGAATCAGTAGAAAAATACCTATCAAAATTTTAGAAAATACACAGGGTATTCAACTAAAAGAACAGAATCACTTGGTCACTCTGCATGTAGAGTGTGATTAAGGAAAAAACTGAAAATGAGATAGAAATTTACCAAATTTAAAAAGTCAATTTTTCATTTATCTTCTGGTGATAAATAACAAAAAAGTTTTCCCAAGTTGAACTTTGTGAACGGTCACCCTATTTTAAACAGATTTTGTAATTTTAAATCAATAATCAATCAAATTTTAAAAAGGAATAACGGGTAATAAAAATTCCGTGTGACTTTTTATACAACAAACTTTTTTTTTAGATTTATCTGACTCTTATTTTCCACCAGAGGAAATTTGTCTTCCCCCCCTAACGAAAATTCTGGCTCCGCCCATATTTCCTACATACATAACTAACAATCACCACAGTCTAAAATTAATTTTAACATTTTTTATTCGTGACTTAAAAAACATAAGCCCTTTCCGTAAGTTCTATCAAAACTTTGTATTTTTACTTAGATTTTCAGATTGTTTACATTATAAAATTGCCTTTTAATTGAAAAATGGTAAAGCCTTTTAAAAATTTGCGTGCTGAAAATTTAAAATTCAAATTTAAAAAGAATTGGAAATGAAACTGGCAATTCTAGTTCAGTTTATTCTAGTAAATATACATTTTACTTGCATTTTTTTTGTATTATTTCTGTAAGCATAAACGAAAGGTTCATACTTCGCAGATTTCGTAACTTATCTGGTATGCGGTCTTAATATATAGCGTGCGGACTTTCTAAGATAAAAATGCGCGACATTAGACACTTTAAATTAAAATTTTTCGACTCGGATGTTTCTGTCTTTTACATTTTATGAACATAGGCGTTTTCTCAAATGCAACAATTTCAAAAAAGTTTCAAAACAATGACGTCAGATACTACGTCATAGTTTGACAAGACGCTTGTGACTCGAATAAACTAATGTTTCATCGGCACCATCTTAAAAAAACAAAAATATAGAAGGAATCTTTTCACGAATATATTTATATAAAAAATCTTTGTGGAAAAGGTGGAAAAACAATAATAAAGACGCTAAGAGTTGACGAGAAGTTAGCCACAGTATTTGACAGTTATCTAATGCCTAGTCTACAGTCCGACGCCTTGCCACTGATTTCTATTTCTCTCTTTGTCGAAAAAAGTAAGAAGCCATTGATGGCAGCGGCACAAAATTTCAATGTGGAGTCTAGGCAAAAGGGGCATGCGGTCGTTCGAAACGAATAAAAAGCTCGTTTCGAAACCACTCACATTGGTGGAAAAGTCACGTCATTGATAACGAGCGGGAAAAATTGACATTTAAATTGATTCTATAAATAATAAAAAAAACAAAACCTTTTCAATTTTATGCTGATTTTACTAAATTGTTGGGAAGCAATACAGAATTTTCTAGGTTGTAAATGGTTTTTAGGCACCAATAACACGATATTTCAGAGTTGTGACGCCACTAATCAATGACGTATATGTTCGAAAACGTCTCATGTATTTATATCTTGGTCTCTTTGTTTCGGCCGCTCGTCTATTGATTTTTTAACTCCCGTCGGTAAAACTCGCTGCGTATATCATCATATCTTCACATTAGCAACATGCCGCAGACGCTATACTACGTAGGTTAGCGTCAGTCCTGAACGTTATACCACGGATCACCAAATCGGTTCTCTGTGGTTATACATGCTAAAGACGTGACCTTGATGAAAAAGCTCAACGAGAGACCGCAGAGATTGGATCTGTATTCGAGAGGAAAGGCGCATTTACGCTGGCCAAGCAAGCAGAAAATTGACAGTTGTTCATGGGGAATTGCACTTCTACTTGAAATTTGACATTTGCGAGCGTAAACGGTTGTGTATGTTTCTATAAGACCAACTTTTCCAAACTGCTTGCTTGCTTGTTTACCAGCATAAATCCACCTATAAATGAATTTTCTGTGTGGAAACTTCTATGTTTTTAAATTGATTTTCACTTCTTTGCGACACAAAGGTAGGTAAGTGCTAAAGATCGAAACTTTGTTTAGTTAATATGTAAGTAAGTATTAGTAAGTAGGTTAATGGAAAATTGAACTTTTTCCTTTTTGTCAAATTTCAGGCTATATTTGATAGTGTCAATCTTACTCCATAGTTTTAGAGAACATATTATGTACAAGGCATAATCCAAAGAAGATATTATACAAAGGTCCTGGCGAAGTAAGAAGTGGTGTGCCCTTTAAGAAAGAATCAGTGCGCTTTTAAATAAATAAAACTACTCTTATGAACCACGCGAAAAGCATTAATTGGAAGCCTATCGGGTCTTTAACATATCATCATAATAATTATATTTATATAGAGTATGCTTCCGCAAAAATCTCCCCGGAAACATATTATCTTTTTTAGAACTTTATTGAAAACTCTATTTTAGTAACCGCTCATCAATAACCAAACCATATTAAAATATGAAATGTCCCAAAATATTCACAAAACACTTATTTAAAAAATAAGGTAATGTAACAAACTTATTAAGAGTGAATTTGAATGTTATTTTTACGTTGTTGCCATGTCTAACTGTCCGAAAAATTGGCTTATCCACCTTTCATATCAGCTAAACATTGCCTCATCAGAATGCCTTCAAATTTTGCAAGGTAATTTATTTTAATATTCAATTTTTTTTTAATAGTTCAACTTTAAAAAAAAAAAACAGGGGAAAATATCCAAGCTAGAGGTCTAGCGTTATAATGGCCAGAAGAATTGGTACTTCATCATAACAAAACTACATGTATCAGAGGATTTTCTAAGCGGTCAAACTATTATGAATCTTTTTATTGGAATGGTCTATAGATTATTGCTTACCTTTCCTGTAGAACACTTAATAATTGCGTGTTTAATTTATTATAAGAGAGCTACCGTTCCGTAAAGGAAAATAAACACAAAACTGACAGTTTTAGTTGACGCTTTTTACGACAGACAAAAAGGGAGCGTTCAAGTAAATCGCCTGCACGGCCTAGCAGGGTCAGATACAGGTCGAAATAGGAACTTTTAGTCAGTACGTCGCGTAACCTTCTACGTTGCGTTTTTTGAGTAAGGGCGTTGGGCTCGCACATAGATGTGAACCGGGTTTTACGTCATTTTAAGGGGGGCAGTCCTAAAGGTTACGAAACTTTACGCAGGCAGGGGGGGGGGGATCAAAATTTAGTAAAAATGGCGTGACGTATTATATGGATGGCCCGCCGAAAGTAATCTCTCAAAATTACGTAACGTTTTCCCCGACGGATACTGTCTTTTAAAAATCGGAGAAAAAAACTTAGTCATGACCTCCCCCTTATGCAGTGGCGTAACGGGAGGGGAGTTTTGGAGTTAAAACCCCCCAAGAAGTCTGGTTATGGACACATTGTTACTTTAAATAATTTTTTTCATTATTTATGCTTACCCCCCCTCTAAGTACATTCCTGGATGCGCTACTGCCTTATGTAATGTTTGGTAAAGCTATCGCTTACCTCGTCAGCGTGCAATGGAAATTTAAAAAAGGTATGTATACACGCATGAACCAGCTTTCCGCATGTTTGTAAATCCGCCTTTTTTGAGGCAAATAGTGGGTTGCTCAGTGTGGTATTTCGAATCTAAAATTTTAAGAGGGTTTTTGAATTTGGTGGCTTGTTTACTTAATTTGCTAAATTTAGATTTCGGTAGTGTAAGGAGTAGATAAAATAAATAATATATTCTAGTACATATAATTTTAAAACCTAAATAATTTTTTTTTCGCCCTAATATTAGGCATCTGAAAATCTCAAATGCCTAATAGGTAATAAAAAAAAACCAACACACTCGTAACTCCACACCAAAGAAAGTAAAAGATGACATCGATGACGTGTTCTTTCCTAAAATACTCCTATAAAAACAATATTGATCTTTGTTTTCCCCTTTCATATTAAAAGAGACAAAATATCTATGCCACTGTTCTGCTATGGTTCGCGACCTTGACCGCGCAAAAACTACCGCGAAAACCAAAAGCGCGCGACAGAATACGGCGCGAGTAATTTTCGCGTTTGTTTAATACCGCGCATATACAAAATTCGCGCAGTTTTTATCCGCGCACTTAATTACCGCGCTTTTCTACAATCGCGCCTTTAGAAAATGCGCAGGAAAACTCGCGGAAAACAATACCGCGTAATGCAAATTCTCGAGTGTGATTTCCGCGGGTTGGGTTGGGTTAACTCACTATGTAATGGGTATGGAAACCAAAAAACTTTTATTTTGTGCTTTAAATGTTTTTGGGAGCGGTTTTTGGTTGGTGCTGTAATAACTTGCGCGATATGTGCCTTGCGCACTAGTTGTAAAGGCAACATTCTTGTACGCACGGTTATTACTTGGAGCTGTAAAAACTTGCGAGGAATTCGTAGACGCGCTACCTGCCTGAGCGCGGAAATGAGTTTGCGCTGTAAAAACTTGCGCGTTTTTGTGTCGCGCGGTTTTGGGTTTCCCAGTTAACTTTTCGCGGTCGATATCGCGAATCTTCTGCTATGTATGCAGATTATATTAGGTAAAAATAAATAATTATAATTATTTTAAAAAATCTTAAAACTTTACATTATATGAATCTCGAATTTCAGCCATGTTTCAAATATGTTACACACATTTTCTACACCTTGTGCACAAATCTACTGTATTATGTAGACCAAGTGGAACAAATAAAACTGGATTTACGGCCTGGATGCTGGTTATACTTTACTCCACCCGTGTCAAATACAGTACACACAGAGCCATCTAATGAGATCATTTTTATTAAAAAATGCGGCGTTGGCAAAAAGTGATTTTTCACGTTGTTGCGTCATGCATCATCAGTCTGTGATTTATATTATAAAAATGTTGATCTGAATGGTGAGTTCAAGTTTTTTAAGTAATTTCTTGTTTTTTTAGTTTTTTTTATAAAAAAGGTTTAATTGGAATAAGATTAAAAACGATAACGTAATTAATAAACCAAACAGTTAAAATATTTGAAATAGTTTTAGGCCTTTCTTTAAAAGAACTCAATAAAATAACTTGGGGGTTTCAATCCCTGTCGAATTTCAAAACCAAACTTCTAGTGTAGTTGGATTAAAATATGCTGAAGATGTGTGTGCCTTAAGCTTATCCCCAAATTGAGAAATGTATAGATAGGTTGTTATTTTAACAGACAGAGAGAGCAACATAGGGCACAATTTAAAATAAGAGCTGTATCCAAGATTAATATAATTTGTCCGAAAAAAAAATAGACACTTAAATTAAATATTTCAAAATACGCTACATTTTTGACTTGCTTATGCCATGTTTCGAACGATGCCTGCTTCTTTGACGCGTGTGATGACAGAATCTCGTTGCGTACGGAAGGATGTACATATCGTTAGGGACCCACGAACGTACGCAACGATTTCAATCAGCAGTCCTGTCATCGCACCCTTCAAAAAAGCGGGCATCGTTCGAAATATCGCATAAACAAGTCAAAAATGTAGCGTATTTTGACTTTGTTTCGAAGTCGTTACGTATACCGATATAGAGGCGTTGAAATATTTACTTTAGTATCTATATTAGTCTGGAACATGGAATGTTACACTACTAGGTCGGAAAATGTCGCCAAAAATCTGAGAAATATGTTAAACAAATCTCTTGAATGCCTTCATTGCATATGATATGTTACAAACTTTATATTGTAATTAATTGATGTCCTATATTTTTTCTTGATCCGACAAATTTTTACGCTAATATTTATATTTTTATATAGATTCTGATGCGAAAAGTTAATATCTGCGACTGCAGTTGATCCGTACAATTCGGGGATATGCCGCTATTGCCCTGGGAAATGGACTAAATCAACTCGAGGTGCTAATGACCGACTTAGATAAACCTGAGGTTCTTTCTTTGACTGAGCACTGGTAATATGAAGAAGCGCTTCAATCAGTTGCAATCCAGGGGTACTCACTTATATCGTCAATTTGCCGTCAAGCTCACCAACATGGAGGCTTAGCTATCTATGTGCGTAAAGATCTTACAATTCAGGAACGGAACGATATTTGCAAATAGTCTATCATAAACAGTGTGGAATGTTCAGCGGCTGAACTTAAGTTGCACAGAAAGAACTATATAATATTAAGTATTTATAGGTCAGGGCTTTCAGGGGATATAAAGGCATTTTTTGTTATTCTTGAAAAATTTTGAATCTGCTTGACAAAGAGGGCAAAACAATAATAGTGGCAGGCGATTTTTACATTTACAGACGTGAACTTGGGACTGGGGAAAAATTACTTCTTACAATCTCAGAATTTACTTGAATTGTTGAGGGACATAAATCCTGCATTGACAATATAATTATAGACCCGACACTTTTAGATCACGCGACAAAAGTTATACAAGCAGGGAAATCTGACCAAACCGCACAAATTCTTTCTGTATTTAGTAATAATCAGGAATAAGGTCATAAACATCATTACCGAAACTTTTGTGATTTAAATACAAACCATTTCTACGAAGTCCTTTCCAAAATATCATGAGATCATATACAGGGTGGATTCTTTAAACGGAACGGTGCTTCTAGCGGGTTAGAATTTGGTTTTATAAAAACATCCAAAAACAAGTCAACTGACATTTTTAATTTTCTTTAACACAAAATTATGATTGTTTTCCACAAACCAAAACTACACTTTTTTGCACTCGACGCGCGTTTCGCTAACAACGTTAGCATCATCAGGAGACGATAAACAATGAACTAAATTAATCTACGCTCTATCTTATATACAATCCTTTAGTGGGCGGAGATAAGACTAATAAATTGTGATTGATCACGATTTTTATTCCTACCTCCCCTCAACCAAAGAATAAAGTGTACTAAACGGGATAGGTCCTATATCTTTATTTAAACTATTTCTGGATTTAATGATTTCCATACTTTCATATGCATTCAAAAGTCTTTTGTTTGGTACACTTTTTAGAAGTTTTAGGTTATCTAATGTGAATCTATGATTGTTTTCAAAAGCATGCTCGGCCACACTTGACTTTTCTGTTCTTCCGTATTTTAAGTGTGCTAAGTGTTCTTTAAAACGTGTTTGAATAGAGCGTCTCGTTTGGCCAACATATTTTTTATCACAATCCATGCAACTAATTTCGTAAATTCCACTTTTTTCTAGAACTGTAGTTTTATCCTTGGGATTTCCTAGTAAGCTTCTTATTGTGTTACCGGATTGATATACTAATTTAAGACCGGTGTTATTAAATACTTTCTGCAATCCTTTCGTATAATTAGGATTATACGGAATTGATACAAATTTTGAGTCGCAGGTATCTTTTTGTCTGAAAAAGGTAGAATTCCGAAAGGTCTTTTGAAAAGAATGTCTATTTATCAGCTTATTTATTAAGCCTTCGTCGTAACCGTTTTCGCCAGCTATATTCCTAATCCTATTCTTTTCTGCTTCAAATCTTTCTTTGTTTAAGGGGAAATTTACTAATCTATATGTTAAAAAGTGCAAACTTGCAAGCTTATGTTGTAAGCAATGAAAAGAGTCATTTGGAATATACCTGTTGGTGGCCGTGCCTTTTCTGTATAGGTCAAAGTCCAATTTATTTTTATTTCTTATAACTAAAGTGTCTAGAAATGGCAGTGTACCGTTCTTTGGTTGAGGGGAGGTAGGATTAAAAATCGTGATCAATCACAATTTATTAGTCTTATCTCTGCCCACTAAAGGATTGTATATAAGATAGAGCGTAGATTAATTTAGTTCATTGTTTATCGTCTCCTGATGATGCTAACGTTGTTAGCGAAACGCGCGTCGAGTGCAAAAAACTGTAGTTTTGGTTTGTGGAAAACAATCATAATTTTGTTTTAGTGCAACCAAAGGTTCCAAATTCCCAACATAATTTTCTTTAATCGTGCTATCTTGGATTTTTTTATGTCGTTTTTTTTACGAGGTATGACAAAAAAATATATAAACCCTGTATAGTTTGACATTTTTGAATTCTTAAACAAATTATCTTTTTGAAAATAACACACACTAATACTCTATCTCTTATGGGTTCCAAGATAGAGGCATTTAAACTTGAATGAAATTGTTGTCTATGCCCTGTTTTACGGGGGATATTTGAATGAATATAGAAGTTTTCCATACAGATTTAGATAAAAATATCTTCATTATCGTAAAAGATATATCCTACTGTGTGGTATTGCTGAAGAGAGAACTGTTTTAAGATTTCAAATATTGCAAAATATACAAAATGACTAGGCAAAATCCAAGATAGCACAATTAAAGAAAATTAAAAATCTCAGTTGACGTGTTTTTGGATTTTTTTATTCATCCAAATTCTAACCTGCTAGAAGCACTGTTCCTTTTAAAGAATCCACCCTATATATAGCAGCTATACTGAAAGAGAGGAGTTGCTGCAAAAGTTGCATTTTGAACGGTCTTCTTTCAGTAACCAATACGTTTTCGCAGGTTCTGCTTTTTATGTCCTGCTCGATAATTTCATTCTTATTGATATTTGCATCCTTTAACATTTTGCTTTTAAACGTATTCCGACAGGCGGCGCGCTGCATATAGCCATACCAACATCCCGCGTTGTTTGACGACGAAAGTTGTTTAAATTCACGGGGTGTGGTTGCTTATGTTATGCGCTTCATACGTCAGGTCTGGTACAGTCCTATGTTACCCTGATGAATCCTATCAAGGATGAAATAGGCCTGAAGTTTCTAAACTATTCATTAGATCTTAGAGGACTGGTCGCAATAAATTGAAAAGCAAAATGTGTGTCCCATACTACGAACCCTTCTTTTTATTTATTTAAATAATCCAAATATGTTATCTTTAAAATATTTTTATTTAGAATAAGCTGACGAACCATGAATACATATAAATTTGTATTCATACGTTGTAATAACTAACTAACTAACTAACTAACTAACTAACTAACTAACTAACTAACTAACTAACTAACTAACTAACTAACTAACTAACTAACTAACTAACTAACTAACTAACTAACTAACTAACTAACTAACTAACTAACTAACTAACTAACTAACTAACTAACTAACTAACTAACTAACTAACTAACTAACTAACTAACTAACTAACTAACTAACTAACTAACTAACTAACTAACTAACTAACTAACTAACTAACTAACTAACTAACTAACTAACTAACTAACTAACTAACTAACTAACTAACTAACTAACTAACTAACTAACTAACTAACTAACTAACTAACTAACTAACTAACTAACTAACTAACTAACTAACTAACTAACTAACTAACTAACTAACTAACTAACTAACTAACTAACTAACTAACTAACTAACTAACTAACTAACTAACTAACTAACTAACTAACTAACTAACTAACTAACTAACTAACTAACTAACTAACTAACTAACTAACTAACTAACTAACTAACTAACTAACTAACTAACTAACTAACTAACTAACTAACTAACTAACTAACTAACTAACTAACTAACTAACTAACTAACTAACTAACTAACTAACTAACTAACTAACTAACTAACTAACTAACTAACTAACTAACTAACTAACTAACTAACTAACTAACTAACTAACTAACTAACTAACTAACTAACTAACTAACTAACTAACTAACTAACTAACTAACTAACTAACTAACTAACTAACTAACTAACTAACTAACTAACTAACTAACTAACTAACTAACTAACTAACTAACTAACTAACTAACTAACTAACTAACTAACTAACTAACTAACTAACTAACTAACTAACTAACTAACTAACTAACTAACTAACTAACTAACTAACTAACTAACTAACTAACTAACTAACTAACTAACTAACTAACTAACTAACTAACTAACTAACTAACTAACTAACTAACTAACTAACTAACTAACTAACTAACTAACTAACTAACTAACTAACTAACTAACTAACTAACTAACTAACTAACTAACTAACTAACTAACTAACTAACTAACTAACTAACTAACTAACTAACTAACTAACTAACTAACTAACTAACTAACTAACTAACTAACTAACTAACTAACTAACTAACTAACTAACTAACTAACTAACTAACTAACTAACTAACTAACTAACTAACTAACTAACTAACTAACTAACTAACTAACTAACTAACTAACTAACTAACTAACTAACTAACTAACTAACTAACTAACTAACTAACTAACTAACTAACTAACTAACTAACTAACTAACTAACTAACTAACTAACTAACTAACTAACTAACTAACTAACTAACTAACTAACTAACTAACTAACTAACTAACTAACTAACTAACTAACTAACTAACTAACTAACTAACTAACTAACTAACTAACTAACTAACTAACTAACTAACTAACTAACTAACTAACTAACTAACTAACTAACTAACTAACTAACTAACTAACTAACTAACTAACTAACTAACTAACTAACTAACTAACTAACTAACTAACTAACTAACTAACTAACTAACTAACTAACTAACTAACTAACTAACTAACTAACTAACTAACTAACTAACAAGTGACACTTATAACACTAAAATTACAAATTTTCATTTAAGCAGCTTGTCATACAAAATAAATACATCAAATCTAGGGACCACTATAAATAAATATTTCCTCTAGATTTCATGAATGTCACTCAAACCTATTCATGACATATTGGCTGAATTACAACAAATTTTAAATTTTATTTGCACGTGACCGTTGATGTGCATTAATTAATGAGTACCAAAATAAACCCTTTTGACATTTAAATTAACGAAGCTAATTGAAAATGGATAAAAATCTAAATTTAAGTCGCACGTTCCCATATTAAACCCCCTTTTGCCAATATAACACTCTCTTCTATTAAGGGCTTAGTAAATTGTTGGGGTTCAATGGGCGACATAGTGCCCTAAAGTGGTAGGAGTTAATCCATTTTTTTATTTTTTAAACTTTTCTTTAATGCTACTGCAATAATCATCAATTAGTTTTCAATGTATGAGCGTAATTGTCTGTGGATATAATCCCACTTTTTATTGAAATTTTTTAGTTTTTGGTTGTTTGTTGTTTTTGCTTTTTACACACTAATAACACAATTTTGTAGGTTGGAAATAAAACATGAAAACAGCTTGCCACTGCCGATGCCGACTGCGCCGTCCATTCAGATTGTAACAAATGTACACTGCTCGGCCAGTATTCTTGAAATGTCAACTAGAGGGTACCCGAATTTCAGGTGAAAGCAAGAGTGCGCATGAGTTCTCACCTGTTTTACAAATCTCGGTTGGTTTGGACTCGAAGTGATATCAGTACTCACTTCTCACCCTTTCAAGAATACTCGCTCCGTTGTTCTTAATTTTTTGACTTCAAATTTGACGCACTTGCAGGATATTATTTTACTTTTCTTATTAGTATTAAAAATTTAAACAATAATATTAACCAAAACTACTTTAAACTGGAATAATAAGCATATATCTGAAGCCTCAATATTTATTTAAACTTTAAAAATATTAGGCAAAAAGTGAATAATCAACTGAACTTAAAACTGGATGTATAATCATATTAGTTATATCTTCAGCTGTTTTTTTTAAACTTAAGCATAACTTTGTAGCAATATAAAATAAAATCACATCTACTTTTAGTTCTAACGAAGATATGCACTTTTGTTTTCAGGCTTTTAAATTCTAAATGTTTTCAAAATAGGATAGCCATAGATCGTTTTTAAACGCATGTGTCCACATTAACAAACCTCCAGAGACTAAAAACGCAGAGTATCAAAACGCATCTACCTCATCGTTGCTAAAAGTTTATATTTTATTTATTCTTTACATTGACTGGCGCTGACACATTGCCGCTAATATAGATCTGAGCGGTAAATTTACCTCCAGAGGCTATTAAAACAAAGGGTTCCTCACATATTTTTATGCGTTACTTTTTTATTGTAGGGCAGTATATTTTGCAGATTTTAAAGCTATTAATATTGAAAAAGTATAGAGTTTTAGTCAGTCAGGCAATAGAACCAAAAACCTGGGTTAGGAATAAAATCGCGCCAGGAGCGAACGATCTAATTTATTGGCCTTCCAAGTTTTGCTTCGTACCTTCTCGTGCAGCCACTTTATTCACTTTAATTAAACGATTTCTCTTAGTTTAGTTAACTCACCAAATAAACGTCACCTGCACAAAATCAAAGGAAAAGTCTGCAATTACCTGCCGCTAATTTATTGTAGCACTTTAGATTTTAAAGGCATCCGCGTATCTTTCCTAAAGAGATATTCCATTGGTAGAGACTAGCAATTGCTGTTATTTTACAGTAATATATATTTACTATTCTTACGGGTTCTCTAACTTTTAAAAATCCTGGCATTAAGTAAGCTAGTGGGCTCTAAATATCACCAACCTTTTTCTAACAAGTATTTAATTTTCCTAAGATCCTTACTACTGACTAAGTAAATTAAGACTTATTCGTTGGCGCAACAATATTTATATAGGTCGAGAGAATAGATAGAGAGGTGGTGGTAATTGAGGTGTATGATTTCATCCACAATATAACTAGTATATAACTCTAGTTTACATCCATACGAATTAAGTAAAAATATTATGATGCCCAGGTGGAGGGGCTTTTTTACAGGGAGGTCCTAAAACTTGCAAAAAATAATAGCTCTATGAATTAATTTCATCTCTTTTCTGATTAGTGCTATTGTGTTACACCAATATACCAACTTACTGACAGGCCTCAAAACTTGTAAAAAATAATAGATATATGAAGTCATTTCATCCGTTTTCAGATTAAGGCTAATAGGTATCTAAAGACATTAAGATATCAAAAAAAATTATTGCTCTTCTCTAGGTGGGGGCTTTTTTTACAGGGAGGCGGAGGCATCGAAACTTGCAAAAAATAATTGCTGTATGAAGTCATTCCATCTCTTTTCTGACTAATGCTTTTATGTTAAGGGCCACACCAGGATAACAAAAAAATATATATTATACACCTCTGAGAGAGGGCCCTATATATATTATACACCTCTGAGAGAGGGCCCTTTTTACAGGAAGGCCTAAAAAATTGCAAAAAATAATTGCTATATGAACCCATTTCATCTCTTTTCTGATTAGTGCTATTATGTTAAGGGGCACACCAAGATGACAAAATAAAATATTACACACGTCTGGGTGGGGGCGTTTTTTACAAAGAGTCCCCAAAACTATTATTTTATACAAGTTTTGACGCCTCCCTATGAAAAACGCCCCTACCCAGAGGTGTGTAACATTTTTTTTTGTTATATTGATCTAGAAGAAACGAGTTCATATAGCAATTATTTTTTGCAAGTTTTAGGGTCTCCCTGTAAAAAACGCCCCTACCTACAGGTGTGCAATACTTTTTTTTCTTATATTGTTATATATTATATATAACAAAATAGCACTAATCAGAAAACAGATGAAATGACTTCACAGAGCTATTATTTTAATCAAGTTCTGGGACCTCTCTGTAAAAAAAGCCTCCCACCTCGAGGCGTGCCATATTTTTTTTGTTATCTAGGTGAGGACCTTAACATAATAAAACTAATATAACTAATATAAAATTTTTGATGTATCATAATCATAAACATTTGGAAAAATATTAACTACTTTTAAACGCCCCGCCATAGACGGGTAACGTTTGATTTTTTTGAAGTCCTGAGGTAAGTAGATTGTTTTAATATAAATTTCAGATGAGATGAAATGACTTCATATAGCTATTATTTTTTGCAAGTTTTGGGGCTCCCTGTAGAAAATGCCCCCACCTAGACGTCTAAATATATTTATTTTGTTATATTTGGTGTGTCTTTATCAAAACTATATAAACCTCAAATGAGATGAAATTAATAATTTTATACTGCCACCAACTCTCTTCTCTCTCTCTCTCAAGTTCTGGGACCTCTCTGTAAAAAAAGCCCCCCACCTCGAGGCGTGCCATATTTTTTTTGTTATCTAGGTGAGGACCTTAATATAATAAAACTAATATAACTAATATAAAATTTTTGATGTATCATAATCATAAACATTTGGAAAAATATTAACTACTTTTAAACGCCCCGCCATAGGCGGGTACCGTTTGATTTTTTTGAAATCCTGAGGTAAGTAGATTGTTTTAATATAAATTTCAGATGAGATGAAATTACTTTATATAGCTATTATTTTTTGCAAGTTTTGGGGCCTCCCTGTAGAAAAAGCCCTCACCTAGACGTCTAAATATATTTTTTTTGTTCTATTTGGTGTGTCTTTATCAAAACTATATAAACTGCAAAAGGGATGAAATTAATAATTTTTTACTGCCACCAACTTTCTATCTAGAAGATTACCGAACGTTCCAGAGAATTCGGTTCTGGAGTATTCGCGATTGTCGCGTCATCATAATTCCCTACTTGAGCTGTTTAAATATTTTTTTTTTAAACGACCGAATAATAGCCACTTTTCGTACTATTTTGCGTACGGTTCTACATTACAAGATATGTTCTTTCAAAATATTTCCACACTCAAGAAAGGACTTTTTCGTTCAATTTTCCGTTCCCTTGATCCTTTTCCGGTCCCATTTTTGGCCAAGTTGGCTATGACTTCTTGTTGACAGCTTTAATCTTTTTTTTTGGCAGTTTTGACACTTCGAAAAAAGCTGTTTTAAATTTGTTTCAAAAGTTTTGTTTACAAAAATGGACTCAGATTTATAAAATGAGTTGAATCCGGAGAAAATAGTAGAAGCTGCTTCAAGAGTCACTTTGGATTTGCTGCCCGAAAAAATCTAAAAAGCGCTACCAGCTGAACTTTGATTCGTTAATAAACTGGTGCAAATTAAAAAACGTTAAGAAAATTAATGAAGATATATTAGTGGCGAGATTAATGGCATATTTTTCGGAAAAATCGACCACATATTTTTAATGCTCAAAGTAAGTATACTATAAATATAGGTAAATAAAAAACAATGCTAGAAATCTGCCTTTTATGTTATCTTTTATCATTATTTTGCTTGATAAGTTGGCCATGGGCGGCCATAACTGTTCATCAGTCATCACTGAATTGGCTCTGTGAAGCTAATAGGCAGCACACTATAATTTTTCTAATGTTTTTTACAATTTTACACAAGTTAAAAATACAAAAATCATTTATAACCACAAAACTTTAATTGTTTTTGTTTAGTTTTCATCTTAAAAACTACGGGCCTTAGTGGAAATGGCTATCTAGCCAACAAGAAGAAGAAAACATCAGGGGACTGTTCATAAATTACGCAAGACGGCTAGGCGTTGACGAAAGTGATAGATACTAAAATGTTTTTTCTGAACGTTTGGAAAAAAGTACATACGATACACTACCGGAAAGTGTCTTTACAGGTTTCCGCAGGTTTACAGGACTCGTCTGAGGCTCGCCCTGTAACTGTTCTGCGTCGACCTGTAAAGACTAATTTTCCGGTCTAGTGACGTAAATACCTATTACGGTCCTAGGATAACAATAAACCGCAAAATGGCGTGACTAGCGATGAAACTTTATTTTAATAGAGCACAAATTGACGCAAAAATGTGAAATATTTTTCTATATTTTTAAGACAATAAATATTTAATAAATATAAATATATCCAATATAATTTGAGTGCCTAACCAAAAATAAGTCCCGCTAAGTATTTTTAAGAAAAAAAAACCTTGTTTTTAAAAAGATATATGAAAACTCGCTTAGTAACCTTATTTGTTTTGACGTTTTAGATAGAACGTCATTGAAACTTCAAATTATGAAGGTTGTTGACTTAAGAGTGTTCGCGTTTTATATTTTAAATAATTTCTGTTATTAATAACGACATTTTCATTTGTCGTAGGTAAACTATAGTACACTAACTCGCATTTTATGGTTATTACACACATTTACACGATAAATTAAGACACTCGCCTACGGCTCGCGTCTTAAACTTCATCTTCGCATTTAATGAGTTTTAAAACTTTTATAAATGACATGACACTATGACTATATTACAATTAAAAGTCAAATAATCTACGCCTACGTCCCATAGGGGGGCGATAACCGAATTTTTAATAAACAAGGAGAAAATCTAAGCATTGCTCAAGTTTTTCATTAATATGGTTTACTTAAACAGGTATTTTTTTTTGTTTAAAAGTCAGTGGTATGAAAACATTAGCGACTTGTTTTGGAAAAATGTAAAAATTTCAGCTTTTTCATCTACTTTACAAGTTAATTTTCTTTGTTCTGGTTTTTAGGTTTGAATTCCGAAATTATATTTAGTAACATTCAAAATTGGCCCATTATCTTACTTTTCTTTTGCTGCTTTTGAAAATATTTCCTGGTACATATTACGCCACCCGTGTTTTTTTTAGCACAAGGGCTACCGAAATAATTGTTTTTTTTTTTAAATCCGCAGCATCAGGGACTTTATTTTTTTTGCTAATAGATATGTTGCCATTTATTTTTATGTATATTTTTCGAATATCGTTGAAATATGCCTTTTAATCTTGTCACCCTTTCATTTTTTTGCAGTGGCGTCCTCAGCAACGTTTGAATTTGAAAAATCCACTAAATCAAAATTGTAAAAATTTTCCCTAAAAACTAAAAACCCAATATCTCTCGCTGGCATTTCTTCAAATTTTGTGAAATTTTGGTAAGTCTATATTTTTTTATTACATATGCAAATTGGGGTGGGGTTAAACTAGAGAGGTTCTTCTATACCCACGCTAGTCAAAGGTTCGTACGAAAATCGCATATTAATCTGGAAGATGAGGAGATTAATTAAGAAAAAATAATAATTAAGCAATAAAACTTGGCACGCGTAATAGTTAGACCATTAGATAATTTTATGTAAATGTTGTCATCATAAAGTTTTCTGAGAAATACCCCTATTCCTGAAAATAACACAAAAATTGTTAAAGGTTTATAAATAATGGTGGAGCGATGAAATTTAGCACAAACGGCCATTAAGCCGCAATTTTTTTTGTCGTGTATTACTTACTCGCGGTCTCTCGCCTAGAACCCCAATACTTGACGTTAAAAATAAGGTAAATATTAATAAGAGCCCTCCAAAAAGTGATAGAACTATCAGATTTAGCACAAATATTTGGCGCAATATTATTTGAAATTAAAAAACTAAAAATATAAAGATTTATATAGAAGCCCCCAATTCTTGAAGTTTTTTGAAAAAAAAAACAAACAACATTAATTTGGCACATATGATTACTGGGTCCCTTAGTACTAAATGTTTTAAGGCCATTTGCAAAGGACCCTTACTCCCGAAGTTAGTTTTAGAAAATGTACTTTGAACGCCAAAAAACGGCAAAACGCAATATGTGTTAGTGTTTGCAAATGCAAAGCAAATTGTGTAGTAAGGTCTTAAGCAGTTAACCACCACATTTGTTAAAAAATCTTTATCTACCTACATTATGAGTTACACATGTTTTATTTTTATTATACGGTCAATTTAGGTTAGGTTATACAAACAACTATGGGAGCACTGTTATTTTTTTTTATACATTTTAGAAAAAATTTGTACACATTATTTGTTACACAATTTTTAAAAACATTATATAGATATGATGATAAGATTTAATTAATTAGATTGGGCATTAATGGTGATAAGTTACTAATCGGTGTTTAGAATGTAGTGTTTTACATTGAAACTTTGTGTGCCAAGACCTATTTCAAACTCATATTAGTGTTAATCATGATTAAAGCTTAATCGGATAAATTTCACGTTGGTTTATATGAACATTAAACTTATTTAATGACTAATGCCCGTGTGCACCACTTCCCCTTACTTCTTCCACTTGTTCAAGTGCCGCTTGAACTGAGGGTGACCCTTGAGATTTACTTGATTTGCAAAGGTTCCGAAGATGTTCCACTTGGAAAAAGTAAGGAAATTATTGGCAACGTGGCAGTCATTTGCATTTTTTTGTGTTTTTTGTGTGGTGATCATGATTATTACCTGTCAGCTATCAAAAAAAAACACGTAAAATTTGAGGTTGTTTTAAAAAAATAAATTTTATTGATGATTTATGATTGTATGGAGGAAAACGCAAATAAAACTACTACAATTGGTTAACTATGAAACCTGACTATTTATTTAGTATATGTTTTCACATCGTAATCAATACGTATTGAAAAGATTTTCTTCTTTTTCTTTCAGAGCATGTTCTCTGCTCCGACAAAGAGCGTGACATATGAAGAACAAGATGCTTGATTTTCGATACGTATTGAATACGATGTGAAAACATACTAATTATTACACCACCAGACCAACCCAACCCATTTTTCAGTTTCTTTACAACGAATTTGCAAAAAAAGGTGAATTATTCGCTTAAAGAAAAAAACATAATTTTTTTTGGACATTCTTTAAAGTTTTTGTAAAAGGTATCTTCATCTCATATTTTGAAAAATCCTTCTTGGTAGGTATTACATTAATTATAAAGTCTAATTCTTCATCTTCTTCGTAATCCCAAAGAAGTTCCATTTTAAGCACAGACCACTATTACAATCACAGAAATATTTTAAGGCAACAGAACCGTTTTATAATCTGATTAAATTAATGGCCTTTGTTTAAAAACATAATCAAAAAAATACCTCACATAACCTAAAAATGCGCTTAAGCCGAAGTAATTCTACGGCTTATCTTAACTACAGCTTAAGTGCCACTTACATGATATTCCACACCCTTGCAAAACAAAACTAAAGCTTAAGCTCGGATAAACATGTCAAGCCGAACCCGTGCAGACGTGCATAAGACTTGTCGATTGCCAGAATTCGAGATGACATGACTTTATGTTGACGGATAAAGATGGTCGCTGCCTTTCTTCTTTAGTAACCGGGCTCGTGCAACAACTTCTCAACTAAAAACATAGTTAACTCTTCTTCGATTTAGTATCTTTTAGACTACTATAGCGGTCATATTGAAAACAAACTATTTTCCGATTTATTCCCTCACCCTTTGCCCTCTACCCCACAAATCATTTCTTTAAATTTATTAGAGTGCTAAATTTTTCCTTCATTTTGTAAATATGTTTGGCTAAAATTATTAGTTGGAAATTCGCCATCTGACACCTGCAATAAAACGCTATATGTCGTGTATGGTTGGTTGATAGATAAATAGAAATTTCGTACAACTAATAATCGTGAATGTGTACCTCCTTTCCTTTATATAGTCCAATTTGTTGATGAGCGGACTGACGTCATTTTTTTGGATCTCTATTTGACATCGACAATAAATATCTGAAAAAAAGATATGTCGTTGATTGTTCCAACTGCTACTTTAAATTGACAACAACAAATTATTTGACATGCGAACTGTTGACAACAAAGAAATACGTTTTCAGAGGCAAAAATGACGTCAGTCCGCTCATCAATAAATTGGACAATAACATCTGAATCCGCAGTAGGCTTCAAAGATCTCCCTGTTACTAACAAATGAATCAGATTAAAGAATTTCCGAATAGTCGGTCAAAGTCCCAGTTCCTCGGTAGCTTAGTTGGTAGAGTATTAGACTGGTGTTCTAAAGGTCTCGGGTTCAAATCCTAGTCGAGGAAATACTTTTTTCCGATTTATTCCCTCAACCTTTGCCCTCTGCGCTAAAAATATTTTCTTAAATATGAGTTTTGGCTTTGGTTTTCAAAATAGATACGATAGTACGATTTACATCTTGTGGGATCCTTTGTATGAACTAAAATATTACCTAACTTATAAAGGATATAGCCATAAAATGTGTTTGTTATGTTGACCAATGGATTTTAAAAAATGAGTTTGTCACGCACCAGTTTAATATTATGCAACGTAAATACTAGACATTGCATTGTTATATTTTAAAAGCCTGACGGATTAGAAAAACTTAAAAGTAACCTATTTTTCTCGTTATTTTTATTAAAAAAAACTAAAACATTGAGAGCGTGACCCAAGTCATAATTTAACCAAAATTTTTGCGTACCTAGGGAAACTATGCTAACTGCTGCACAAAAATATAAATCTTGATTATTGGGAAATCAATTTAACTGTATCAACATGACTTTTTTGACGTTTCTTACGTCATTCACTGCCTGGCAGGACATAGAAGTTTTTTTAGCAATTTTAATGTGATCTAAGCTAACTTTTTGTAAAAAATAAATATTTTTATTTTTTCAGCCATTTTAAACACGCGTTCTAAAGTTTCGAGGTGCAGTCGGCATTAACCCTTAAAAATAAGAGGTGGGTAGTTGTTTTGAGATTGCGTCTAAACGTTTCAAATGGTTACAAAATTTAATGTAACAGTACTGTTGACCTCTCAGTATTCCGATTAAATTCCATAAAAATATGAAAAAACCAAGAATGGTCCAAGAAGTCTCGAAGATCATATTATAAGGACCATGCGGAGGCAATAAAATATGCATTTTTGAGAGCACTAACTCCATTTCTAAGAGATGAAAACCTTGACAAGCTTGCTGCTACATAACACCTCCCGTGACACCCATTTTCCAACAATTCTTACCTCGTATAGAGTTCGAGTATCTTAAAGCTTATTTACCCAAGTTTTAATGAATAAGCACAAGCAGTTTTTTTCTGAGTTAAAAGAAGCTTGAATAAAAGACATGCTCACGTAAAACAAGGTTTTTGACTTTATAAAAAATCCGAGGAGTGAACCAATCCCAAAATTTTATGCACCTTTTGCCAAAAAACCTAAAATATGCATCTTGTTAGTTGGCAACTAACAGAACCTATAATTTTGGGCCCGCTTCTTAAAACATAGAACCTGTCAAGTACTTTGTACACCTTCTGCTGGATTGATTCAACCCTCGAAAAAACCTGCGCACGTTGATGTACGTTGATCTAAGGTACAAGCATGAATTGATCTAAGGTAAGAGCATGAATTGTCCTTAAACGAGCTAACTAAGTTGTGCAAATTAATAATAATTTTAGAGGGTATGGTTGAATTTATAACTGGTAAGTTGTTGGTGAAGTACAAAGTCTTAAAAATTACATGGTCACAAAGACAGAGTCACAACCACTACACAGAAATTCAATCATAATTAGAATGTGCAATGTTTTGCCTCGGACTGATAAGTGCCTTTAAAAGTTAAAAATAATATGCTGCTCAAAGAACTATCTAACTACCTACCACGAATAAGTAGGTAAGTCTAATGTGAGAAATTAAAGAAAAAACAATCAAAGCGGAGGGTGAAACCTTAAGTGACTGAAAGTCACGTGACTTTTTAGAAAATGTCAAATTTAACATGATATGATATCCCCGTGTTTTGTTTCTCTATCTTGAAGAGTTGTAAAAAATCGTAAAACACCAGGTATACATCAATAGATATTAATTATTATGCATTGTGTCTAATGTTGACATATTTAAAAGAATAAAATATATATTTTTTTAAATCTCGGTTGCCATGATGGGTCAAAAATTCATATTTTGATCTTAATTAATTTAAATTTTTTTTTAAGAGGATGAAGATAAATTATTTGTTTTTGATTTTATCTCGTAGGCTTGTTGACAGTTGTGACTTTCTCGTCTTTAGCTATAAAAACTTTTAAAGTAAGTTTGCCATGTACCCGATGTATTCTGTAAATGTTCCTCTGAAGAGGCCTCCTAGACATGAGAATAAACGCGCAGCCCTCTGGGCAAATAGAAAGATACAGACGACCAGTGAAGGGCAACTGCACGTCTGTTCGTAACCCGCGTTCAATTGTCTGCGGTCAATCACGTTGCTACTTTAGTTAGGTTGGGTTTTGTCATACATGTAAGGTAACAAAAATTCCACTTCTTGCAGATTAAAAAGGAGAATAGGGATAAAACTTTGAATCATCTTTTGGATTATATGATTAGATATGTAATTGAAATTTATGTAATAAAAAGCATAATTAGGTAGTAATTTAAGTATAACTTTTGTTCAGGTATGTGATTGGCACTAGGAAACAGCAGAACCCTTGTAAGATACCCTAATAATACATGGTTGTTTTAAAAATGTTTTTAAAACGTTCCAGTCGAACTTACCGGACGTCCCGATGACATACTCTTGGGGACTTGCTACCTCGCCCTGGGACGTCCACTGAGAACGTTTTTTGCATATCTGAAAATGGTTTTAGACACGACATTAAGAAACGTTTTACAAACTGTAACTTTCTGGTAATGCAATTTAATTCTAAATAAAAAGCCTTTTTCAATTTATTTGAAAATGAGAAAATATCTTGCCACAAAAATGTTTTTAAAAAGATTAAAAACCTAATCCAACTTTCCACGCTACTTAAACTTTGAAGTTACTCCTTCCAGTGTACAAATTCTCCCTAGTATTTTTTGTTTATACAATAACATCTATATGACAAACTTACGTCGGTTAACCTAGGGGGACCATCATAAGGGGGCCAAATATTTTCAATGGTACATTTTGTAGCCTTTTTGTTGCTATTTTTTTACAGTGAAATTAATTTTGTTGATGTAGCCGTTTTCGAGAAATCGCGACCCCTCTTGCTTAACTGTTAAGCTGAGGGGCCACCCCATAACTTTAGTTCTGCTTAAGCTAGAAAGTTCAAATAAATACCACATTTTGTTGCTCGGCTTGTTCGAAGGGATCAGGTATTAAAAGTTTTATAAATAATCATAGATTTTTTCTAATTTAATAAAACCCGATTTTTTTGTTTTTAAATACTGTTCAACTTGTTGTGGACCTTTATTTTGAATGGTGGGCGCGTAGAGCACAGTTTTAGCTATCATCTGACGTACTTAGATATTTTGGTATTAGAGAGCAGTAAAGTTTTACCTAGCGTTTGACATATTAAAAAATTTTGTAGCTGCTGCTGTTTACGAGATATTTTTATTTTATTTTATTGGGCAAAATATATACGCCAAAAGTATTTTGTGGGATATTTTTCTTATTTACCAGGAGGCCCAAACACTTTAATAGTTGGTGCATAGAGCATAGCTTTAGCTATCATCTGACGTATTTAAACATTTTATTTTTATTGTGGTGTATTTATCTTATTTACCAGGGGTCAACACACTTTATTGCTTGGTGTATAGAGCTCAGCTTTAGCTATCATCTGACGTGTTTAAGCATTTTGTTGCTATTGTCGTTTACGAGATATTTTTATTTCATTTTATTGGGCAAAATATATATAGGCCAAAAGTGCTATATGATATAATTTTCTTATTTACTAAGGGACCCAAACACTTTAACAGTTGTTGTATACAGTAGAGTTTTAGCTATCGTTTGACGTGTTAAAAGATTTTATAGCTGCTGCCGTTTACGAGATATTTTTATTTTATTTTAATGGGCAATATATATACGCCAGGCACTAAAGTATGTGTAAATATTAAATATTAAAAATAGAGTTTTTCCAAAAAATGTGCTCAATGCACAAACTGTCAAAGTGTTTGGGCCCCTTAGTAAATAAGAAAATTATATCACATAGTACATTTGGCCTAGATATTTTTCCCAATAAAATGAAATAAAAATATCTCATAAACGGCAACAGCAACAAAATGTTTAAATACGTCACATGATAGCTAAGGCTCAGCTCTATACACCAAGCATTAAAGTGTGTGGGTCCACTGGTAAATAAGAAAAATAACCCACATAGTACTTTTGGCCTATATATTATGTTCATTAAAATGACATAAAAATATCTCGTAAACGGCAACAGCACCAAAATGTGCTGTGCTTTATGCACCTACCATCAAAGGGTTTGGGTCCCTTAGTAAATAAGAAAATTATATCAGATAGTAGTAGTAGTAGTAGTAGTAGTAGTAGTAGTAGTAGTAGTAGTAGTAGTAGTAGTAGTAGTAGTAGTAGTAGTAGTAGTAGTAGTAGTAGTAGTAGTAGTAGTAGTAGAGCATAGCTTTAGTAGTAGTAGCAGTAGTAGTAGTAGTAGTAGTAGTAGTAGTAGTAGTAGTAGTAGTAGTAGTAGTAGTAGTAGTAGTAGTAGTAGTAGTAGTAGTAGTAGTAGTAGTAGTAGTAGTAGTAGTAGTAGTAGTAGTAGTAGTAGTAGTAGTAGTAGTAGTAGTAGTAGTAGTAGTAGTAGTAGTAGTAGTAGTAGTAGTAGTAGTAGTAGTAGTAGTAGTACAAACATTTCATTAAACTTAAAGTAAAATACAAAAAAAAATAAAAACTAACCCTAAAAAAAAGTTATCTATGATTTCTTTGATTCTTTATATGATTGGTTATTTTGCCCTTAAAAATAGGCAAAGTTTCTGTTGATTTTAAATTATCGGGCAGGTGATTGTATGTATCTAATCCTTTATAGAATAAAGATCTCATAGAGCTAGACAGTTTGAATTTTGGTAAATGAATTTGATTATTTACAGCACTTCTAGTTGGATTATTTGGTACATCTCTTTCTGACACTGTTGTCCATTGTAACATATCTAGCATAAAATAAATTCTTGTATGTCGGTTGCACTGCAATATAATCCGCATACCGCGATTTTGTCATTTTTGCAACACTGACATTTTATTCAAATCAAAAGTGTATAGTAAGGTACTACAGTAGTCAAAGTGTGGCTGTATAGTGCTATTAAAGACAGTTATTTTAGAATATGCAGATAAGTTCATTACCACTCTGGAAAAGAAATACGATTTTTTCCTAATTTTTTTACACATATATTGAAAGTGAGCGTTAAAATTCAACTTGCTGTCCAACATAAAACCCAGATACTTGAATTCAGAAAAAAATTCAATTTTATCATCTGCCATAGTTAAATTTACTTGATCAAAAATTATATTTCTGTGTTTGAAAGGTGTGGTTATTATCATGGCATTGGTTTTAGAAACATTAATTTTCAGTTTATTAGCACACAAGTATTGAAAAACGGAAGCAATTATATTGTTCATCCTATCAACAACCTCGTCCATGCTATCCCCAGAGATTGACAAGAGCGCATCGTCAGCAAAATGATTCACAAGATCGCAATCTAAACAGCTACTTATCATATCGTTTATATAACAAAGAAAAAACAACGGCCCAAGTACGCTACCCTGAGGCACTCCAAACTCAGTAGTCTCCACCGGCGATACGCTCTCCCCAATCCTGGTTTTCTGTCCACGATCAGTCAACATCCCTTCTCCACAAGAATTCGTCGATCAATAGTTTCAAATGCCCGACGGAGGTCAAGAAAAACAGCCAAAACGTATTTTCCACCATCCAATAATTGTTTCCATTTTGTAACTGTTAACTGCAGCGATGACTCACTCAAGTGTTTGGGTCTGAAACCCGATTGGTTTGAAACAAGAAGGTTATTTGAAGATAAATAGGAAAACAGTTGTTCGTATACAATAACTTCCAAAATTTTTTCAATACATGGTAAAGTGTTGACAGGACGAAACTCGGATGATTTAAGCGAACCTGCCACCTTCTGAATAGGAACAACTGTGCTGACCTTCAGATCCTTAGGAAACCTACCATATTGTAAAGATATGTTAATAAAATGTAATAAAATATGACCAATTGATTGAAACGTATTTTTCACAAATTTAATATTTATTACTTCATTTATGTTTTTGTTGTCAAGATTACTGATAGCTTTCCTAAGTTCTATGTACTCAATCGGTCTAAAATCTGTAAATCTGCTATTTTCTCGTGAGGGGCTTTCAAAAGGAACAAATCCTATACTATTGACGATTTCTTTTACACTGTTTACAAAATATTTATTAAAATTTTTAGCAATTGACTCAGCCTCCGTTTCAAATTTCGTGCTTCCCTCAATTTCAAACTCGATGCCCTTTTTAAAAGTATTTTCCTTTGATTTTATATTTACAAGTTGTTTAAGCGCTTTCCACATTAAAGAAGAATTATTTTTACAAAGATCTACTTTCTCAAAATAAAATTGTTTTTGCTTATCCTTCAACATATTCACATATTCATTTCTTAGAATTTTAAATTTGTTCCAGTTTTCTTAATTTTGGATATCTTTAAAAATTTTATAAGCAAAGTCCCTCCTGTCACCCTTTAGTTTCAATTGAGTGTCATACCACGGCAAGTTATTTGGTCTTTCCCTAAAATATCTAATTGCAGCAATTCTATTAATAATATTTTCGCAATTTGAAATAATATTATCACAGACATCATCAACATTAACGGAGTCCAGCAGAAAAAAAAAACAGGAAAGAAGTTCCGAGTTTATTTTAACAAACTGGTTTTTATTTAAATTTCGGTATGTTTTTTGCCTAGCGTTTGATTTTACCTCACAAGCATTCTTAAAGTTTATTGTAATTATGCTATGATCTGATAATTTAGGTATGTCGTAAACTTTTGTCACAATATCAAAATTTGAAATGGCAAAATCTAACAAACTTGATTTTTCCAAAGTAACTCTTGTGTACTCCTTTACATTCTGCTGCACTCCCAAAATACTAAAAATATTTTTTATTTTCTCGACATAAAACTCGTTACACAAATAATCCAAGTCAAAATCACCAATTATAACACTCTTAAAGTTTTTTGCAAATATTTCTTCTAGTATGTCCTCTAAATTGTTTATAAATCTTGCATGGCTTGACGAAGGGGAGTGATAACTAACTAGTGGATAACTAATAATGTTAGTTATTAGAATAAGATACTAGTATAAGTTACTAACACTATAAACAATGTGCTCTGAATTTTGGCAGTCAAGGACTTATTGACCATAAGCCAAACTAAATTCAAGCGGCATCTGATACCATTTTTTTTCTTTTTAAAATTATACCACATAAATTACTTTTTGTAGCATGTATTTTAAAATAGATGAAATGAAAATAAAATGAAATAAATTATTTTTTAAACGATATGATAGTCATTATTTAAATGTGTGATAGAGGGGGCCAAAACAAACAAAAAAAATCATATAATATGGGCGTCAAAATTAAGTGGTTTCGGAGATATACGATTTTTAAGTTAAACACAGTTTGGCAACAATGCGCTTTTATGTGCGAGAAAATTAAAGGAGATCTTATGATAGAGTAAGAAGAAGAACTTAAATATCAACAAAAAGTAGATAAAGATTCACATCTTACTGTCACACAATTTTTAAAACTCTTTTTAATTGGTAAGAACTCTTTTTTATTCATTTTTTTTTGAATACACTCAACAAAACACTTCCTTTAGGCATATGTTTGTACACCTGTAGGGCACACTCCCTTTTTTTACACTAAAAATACCTATCACACACTGTAAAAACTCTTTTTTTTATTTTGAAAATCACTCAAGAAACCGAGAAAAAACACTTCCGCTGCGCTGGAGAAATCTGTCTGTCTGAGCTGCAAGATTTGAGTTTCTGCGAGCTTTACCATATACTAATAGTATGTCAGCCTATACCTGATTTGGAAAATTTTTAATTCAGTTTAATTTTATACCAAAACTGCAAAAAACGCGAAAACTATGGCATCAGGTAGACTCGCGCGACTGACAAGCTTCACAACGAACAGCGGAAGATGCACTATGCACCGTGTTAAGTAGAGCAGTAGAGAGGAGAGAGGGTCGGAGGTCAGAGACTCACGTATACAGCGAATTGCGTTGTTGGCAAGTGTTTTCTAAATCTTTAACTCAAAGGAAATCATTAATATTATTTTTTTAAATTTAGAGGATTTAGTGATTTAAGTGGTTTTTATGTGTGGTCTCTTTTTGTAAAGAACCGAACTTTCAAATACCAAAAGAAAGCACTTAATTTTTTGGATATTATTAATATAGATATCTTTATAAGTTAGCCATGGGCTTGCTAGCGTTACAAAGCAAGCAAATCAAATATTTTTGTCTTGGAAAGCACAGGTCCACAAAATGTTTATACAGTTGACAAGATTTGCCCATAATTTTGTAGAGATTGGCATGCTAGGTTTATGGAGGTGTATCAGTGCCAAAAATCAGTGTAAAAAAGCTACTTAGTTTTCGGAAAATTCTTTAGTCTTTCAGCTTGTCTTTAATTGGACTTGCCAACTTTTTTTAAGCTAGCAGGATAACCAATAACTAAAAAATCGATTCTATAAATTTAATACCTAATTACCGCAATTTAAAACCTTTAATTTGCTGACATTGGTTTATTAATTTTTTATTGCTTTCTTAATTATTTTTTGCTTTATTAAATTCTTTGAGGATAGGTTATGATATACAGGTAAATGATATGCTTCGACTTTTTAATGGACAATAGGAAAAAACAAAACAAAAACTTTTAATCATCTAATTATCATGTTACAAGCCAGTTATTAAAAACATTCCTAATTTTCTAGTGGTAGGAACTTATTTTTAAAAAAATAAATAGGAATTGCTCAAAAACAGCTTATGAAACAATTTTTTAATAATTTTTTTTTATAAGAAAAAGCTCTTAATTAGCCTATATTTAGTTAGAAAATTAACGGACAACAATAATTTTTAAGTAAAAAGTATATTAAGGATATAAAAGTAGTTTTAAACTAAATATATGCTTGAACACTCCAAAATTATTATATTTTATTTATCAATGGCAAACATTTTCAGGGGTCACGAATGATATTTGGTAAGATAATTTCACCACATGAAAGAGACAAGATTAAAAAATAGATTTATTGGCAAAAATACCTTTTGTTTGACAACTTGTCAAATTTTTTTCCGGAAAAATTAACAGCTGGGACAAAAAACATCAGAAAATCTCGCTTTTAAAAACAAGTTTACGCTAACTACTTTTTTTCAGGAGTAATTTGCTAATAATTCTTAAAAATGAATTTCTGTTCGCTGTCCCTTATACAAAAAAGATGTCAATTTAATTTTTTTAAACTGTTTTTGTGAAAAAAACCTTTTTTTAAACGTATGTTATTTTTACGTGTAAACAAACCTTTAAAACTTTTAACATATAAAACCACAGATAGCCATGGAATATGTTACTGTTACTCTTCAGAGAAGTCACAAAAATTCTGTCATCACAACTTTGACTCTAGACTTCTTTAAAATAATAATAATTTAAAGAACAAGCTTTTATTAAATGCACAGTAGAAGTTTTTTTTTATCTTTCTTATACCATAATAAATACGATGGTTGCAAATTAAAAATTTTAAATTTAGGTATATAAGGACATTTTCAAAGGCTTGGTAACCGCAGTAATCTCACCCGTTCTGAGCTTCTTCAGATGAAGAAGAATCTAGTTCTTCTTTTGTAGTTCTCTCTTTGTCACCGTAAAGTTAAAATTTTTAATTTTCGCCCGTCGCTTTATTATCCCTAATAACACATAACGGCCCGGGGACGTCCTTTTTAGGTCCCCATAGGTCGCAAACGTCCCAGACCTAAAAATTACGCCCCTGGAACGTCCCAAGAAGAAAGTCTAAAAACAGTTCCAAATGAACGTTCAGGGGACGTCCTTTTCAGATCCCCATAGGTCGTGAAGGTCACAGCCCTAAAAAGTATGTCCCTAGAACGTTCCAAGAAAAGGGATTAAAAACAGTTCCAATTAAACTTTCAGAGGACGTCCTTTTTGATACCTATACAGAGAATAATGGAGTTCCTTTACATTTTTCAATAACAATATATCAAGGAATTACTATAGAAAAAGTAATCGTGTTTTTGTGGAAAAGGTTAAAATTAGTCTGAGAAAATCGGCTTTAGGACTACATTTTGTGTTTTATAAAGCAAGATATGAAAACACCAAAGACATTCAACTAATATAGACCCATCAAGTCATTCATAAATCACTTTGAAATGCGATCAGTGGTTAGATTTAGGAAAAACCATTTCATCTTTCACTGGCAACGCTGGCCCAGGCAATACCGCATTACGTTTACCAGCGGCCAGAAGCGGCTCGTTATTTATATATGTAAAAAGTTTTGTGTTCATTTACAGACTTGCCAAATATTTTTATAAATACAATCTTTAATGTTTTATTACTTAATAATTGACCGAGGTACGGAGAGGTATCATATTTGTCATTGTGAAAATATTTATGTAAAGCAATAACATACAAATTTATTTATTAATTTTTTAAATTTTTTCCTGATAGTTAGTTGCCTAACTAGCGCAGAAAGTGATACTTTTCCGCACGGGAAGAGTTCGGGCGGAAAAGGCACTTTCGCAAGGGTTAGGTACAATTTTTTTTTACACTTCAAATTCAAAATTTAAAATTTGGTCCATAAAGTACCATTAAAAAGAAATTGTGTGCATAAAAGATTTTTCACGAACACTAGGACAGTTTTTTACGCACGTCGTGCTTATTTTTAAGAAATACCAAAGATACGTAACCTTAGAAACAAGTTTTTAGGCAATTAGGAAATTCTTGTACTAAAAACGTGCCAAAACTAACTTTTTCGCCCTTAACGGCCATCGCGTGCCCATAAGTATCACTGTCCGCACTGTTTACGCAAATTACTATTGTAGAAAACATTACTAAAATTGCTGATGATGGTTTTTCATTATGTAAAAATAAATGGAATTTATACACTCTGCTATAATTTTTATTTAATTCGTACAAAATTATCTTTACATTTTTAGTAAATACAAAAAAAAAAATTATGTGGGGTATGTACCTATGTAAATATTATAAATAAAAAGTTGTAATAAAACATACATTCTTTATCCTAGCTGTGTCTGATATAATGTTTTAAAAATTTACATTTATACCGGGAACGCTTGTACTATTTATAAACATACCTCGCTAACTATAGATAGTATTAAAACTGTGAATGTAGTTATAAATAAATATCATACTTACGTTACTGCCTGGGGTTGGTTGGTTATACAAATATGTATAGCGTAATTAATTTTAAGTGCTTACCATATCGTTTTTATCATAAATTCGCAAAAATATCCCCAAAAAAATTATTTATTTTCTATATTTATTAATTATATTTTGTATTTATTGCAACACTAGTTGCACGCCTATGGCGGCCTATGACAAGATGGCGTCGGAAAAACATATGATAACTAACCTGTGACATGTTTGGTTTTCACATGCAATTTTCAGTTTTCGTTACACCATGCACTTTGTCATATTACTTTTGCCAGAAATACTTAAAAATCTATTGAAAAAATATTAAAAACTGTCCAATAATTTGTAAAATATACCAATACCTCGATTATTTTAAAGCTGCAACGCCGACAAGAAATTATGAATGGAGCAGCGTACAAACGGTTATATGGCTGACCCGCCACAAATGCGAGGTTGTCGCATTGTTGTAGGTGTTATTCCCGATATTTATTAATTTAAAATTGTAAAGATTCAAGGAACTTCAATGCAATTATATAATATACCTAAATATCTTTATATATGTGAATAAAAATAAGGTGTTTCTCCATGTTTTAAATAACAAACCAGAGAATTTGCAGAATTGCAGGTAAATGACAAAACAGTTATAAAAATAATGTGTTTGTAAAAACATTACGTGTAGCGAAATAACTTTCAGCGCAATCTACCATCGTCGCCAAATTGTTTACCTTATGTCTGATCGCAACTGTGGTAAACATAATATCTCTATTTAAGTTATGCCTTTATGGAAAATACTTTATATTAGGGTAAAGGTCCGAACTTGCGAGCTTTTACTACGTGTGTGCAAATTTGTATTACGATTAAACCTGGAATTTTTGTGTGTGATTCCTGTCCTTAGTTTAAATTTTCCATCAAAGAGATTTAAGAATATAAGTTACAAAAATTTGTTTTCTTATTTTAAACCTTATATTTTCTTTTAGAAAGACCTTTCAACAAAATTGTAATTAATTTATAGCTTTCAAAAATTGGTTTTATAATTAATTTTATAACTTATGATGTTAAAAACTAAAACAAAACAGTTCAGAGTTTTACGGAGTTTTACCCCACACTAGTAGGAATTTTACTTCATACCATGGGGTAAAAGATTCTATAAGATTTACCTGCAACATTCTGAAATAAAAAATGACGATACAACTTTAGCAATGATAGTAGTGCAAGTAATATAAAATGGATTAGTACAGGAACCCTAAACTATAACCTAATATAAACTATAAACTTTAGTAAACTTAAAATTTTACTTCACAGAAGCTTATAATAAACCTTATAAAAACTGATAGAATTAAGGTGTGTTTTTTATAAGTTTTTTGGCAGGGTACCAAAGATTCATAGGAAAGCTAAAATAAGCTAATATATACATTTCGCTATAAAGCAAGAGAAAGAAACTAGAAAATTAAAGTTTTCTGGAGAATTCCTTATTTTAGATTTTACATAGTAACCCTCGCAAACAGGGTTCGTGGGATCGCGGAAAACAAGAAGTTACAAATTCTTTTAACATATTTAAAAAAAATTAAATAATTAAAATTTAAAATATATATATGTAATTGTTTGAAAATATTTGACAGTAAGGAAAACTCGGAAAAGAGAATTCTATGTTTTGGTACGTTTTGAAATGTAAAATGAGGACAAATTTACCTTTTCATAAATTTTTGAAACGATCGTTGGGCTTTCTCTTTTTTCTAAGCGAACCAACCTTCCTACGTTTCCTCCACCGCCCAGAAATTTTAAAATCTGTTTGTCTAACCCTTTCTTTGTGCGCCTTTAACTTGAAGCAGATTTAAATATTGGGGCTCCGACATATCGGTAGGTCCAGAAGGGTATTATTTGCCTAAAATACGCAACGCATCGCGACGCATCTCCAGCTTTTTCAGTTTGTACTTTTTTGACTTAATTTCTGTTTTTACGTTTGTACTTTGTGAGGAAGACACTTTGAATTTATTAAAACCAACATTGGTAAGTGAAAAATTCCATCTCATTCTTTGATCAATCTATCGAGTAATTCGCCGCGCCTGGCTCTAAACGCTTCGTTTGCTATGTTGCGGTGTTGTCATAATTTGGAAAAAATCTTAGAATTTCAATGTCATTTTTTTTGGATATTTTTGTTCAGTATATTCCAATCAATCTATCGTACACCTACTGCAAACCTTATAATTCTAGAATTTCGTCACTCTAACCTCAAAAAATCTTTAACGCATAAAAATTATTAAAAAAATTTGTCAAGCAACAAAATTAACAGTTTAAAATAAAGAAATATGATTTAGACCAAGCCCTACAAACTGGAAACACGCTCGCGATCTGAAAGATATAATTTAAGGTATGTAAATATTAAAGATAGATCTTGTCTTTTCAAAGTATATAAAAATTTTAAAATCCGACATAACTTTTTTAAGTTTTGGACAATCAAAAAATTTACGTTTTATTTTGGTTTTGTTTTTTTTTATTTTGCAGTAGGTACCTGCGTTAATAAACAAATATATTTATTTATTATCACACATTTTTTATGTGTGATCGTTTATTTGTTTGTTACGGTTTTTTATATGGTAATATTTTAACTAGAATAAAAGATTTTGAAGTGTTTAACAATAAATTCGCATGCCGAATTTAGTACCAAATTGAAGGTACGTATTTCAAATAAATATTTTAATGGAATAATTTTTACAAAACTATAAATCAATCCTAAATGTATAGTTTAATTTTTTTAAGCCAGATTGTAAATTCTGAAATTATTTCCTTTCAAAACAATACCACAATAAAAAAATATTTTTGTAAGGGGAAATTTCGATTTGTTTGCCATTTTCAAAGATCCACCTTAAAAACAAGTCGAACTTTAGCAATTATTTGCCTTGAATAAAGTTTTACAATATTTACATACTTTTATCTAACTTTCGTTGTAGTTATAAAGGGTATTTTCTTTTGATACCTATACAGAGAATAAAGGAGTTCCTTTACATTTTTCAATAACAATATATCAAGGAATTACTATAGAAAAAGTCATCGTGTTTTTATGGAAAAGGTTAAAATTAGTCTGAGAAAATCGGCTTTAAGATTACATTTTGTGTTTTATAAAGCAAGATATGAAAATACCAAAGACATTCAACTAAAATAGACCCATAAAGTCATTCATAAATCACTTTGAAATGCGATCAGTCGTTAGATTTAGCGAAAACCATTTCATCTTTCACTGGCAACGCTAGCCCAGGCAATACCACATTACGTTTACCAGCGGCCAGAAGCGGCTCGTTATTTATAAATTTAAAAAGGTTTGCTCTTCATTTACAGATTTGCCGAATATACAAATTTATTAATTATTTTTTTAAATTTTCTCCTGATAGTTAGTTTCCTAACTAGCGCGGAAAGTGATACTTTTACGCACGGGAAGAGTTCGGGCGGAAAAGGTATTTTCGCAAGAGTTAGGTACAATTTTTTTTTACACTTCAAATTTAAAATTTGGTCCATAAAGTACCATTAAAAAGAAATTGTGTGCGTTAACCTTAGGAAGAAGATTTTTAGGCAACTAGGAAATTGTTGTACTAAAAACGTGCCAAAACTAACTTTTTCGCCCTTAACGGCCATCGCGTACCGATAAGTATCACTGTCCGTACTGTTTAGGCAAATTATTATTGTGAAAAACATTACTAAAATTGCTGATGATGGTTTTTCATTGTGTAAAAATAAATAGAATTTATGCACCCTACTATAATTTTTATTTAATACATACAAAAGTATCTTTACATTTTTAGTAAATACAAAAAAAATCTTATGTGGGGTATGTACCTATGTAAATATTATAATTAAAAAGTTGTAATAAAACATACATTCTTTATCCTACCTGTATCTGATATAATGTTTTAAAAATTTATATTTATATCGGGAACGCTTGTACTATTTATAAACATATCTCGCTAACTATGAATAGTATTAAAACTGTGAATGTAGTTATAAATAAATATCATACTTACATTACAGCTTACAGCTGTGGTTGGTTGATTATACAAATATGTATAGCGTAATTAATGTTAAGTGCTCACCATATCGTTTTTATCATAAATTCGCAAAATATCCCCAAAAAAATAATTTCTTTTCCGTATTTCTTAATTATATTTTGTATTTATTGCAACACTAGTTGCACGCCTATGGCGGTCTATAACAAGATGGCATCGGAAAAACATATGATAATTAACCAGTGACATGTTTGGTTTTCACATGCAATTTTCAGTTTTTGTTACACCATGCACTTTGTCATATACCTTTTGCCAGAAACACTATTGAAGAAATATTAAAAACTGTACAGTAATCTGTAAAATATACCAAAACCTCGAATATTTGACAAACGGTTATATGGCTGACTGATATATATTGGGAAATTATAATAATTATTCCAAATAATCAGGTATTTTATCTGATATTTCGATTGAAAATGAGGTATATATATATATATATATATATATATATATATATATATATATACATACACATTATAAATTTTTTATTAATTTAAAATTGTGAAGATTCAAGGAACTTAAATGCAATTATATAATATACCTAAATATCTGCCATCGTCGCCAAATTGTTTACCTTATGTCTGATCGCAACTTGGGTAAACATAATGTCTCTGTTAGTTTAAATTTTCCATCAAAGGGATTTAAGAATATGAGTTACAAAAATTTGTTTCTTATTTTAAACCTTATTTTTTCTTTTAGCAAATCCTTTCAACAAAATTGTAATTAATGTATAGCTTTCAAAAACTGGTTTTATAATTAATTTTATAAATTCCTGATGTCAAAGACTAAAACCCAACAGTTCAGAGTTTTACGGAGTTTTACCCCATACTAAAATTTTTTTCCATACCATGGGGTAAAAGTCCTAATTAGCATGTGTTGACATTTTGAGAGCTTGTTTCTGGTTCAATTTCAACACGCCCTAGGAAGTATTTAGGTACCATGCCCAACTAAAAAGAAGTATTTTTATGCTCCAGAGGCCAGATCGTATTGGCTTCAAGGAAAAACTGTCAATGCTGATAAAAACATGACATTCATGATCTATGGTCACATAAATTAATTACATTTTATAATTTTTGACTAGTGAAAGTGAGACACAAATCCGGTATATGATTTCGTTATATTTCACTAGGTTTATAAAACTTTACAATATTTTATGATTTTTAATATGACAGTTCCTCATTAAAGTTTAGAAGATTCTATAAGATCTATCTGCAACATTCTGAAATAAAAAATGACGATACAACTTTAGCAATGATAGTAGTAGTACTAGTAGTAGAAGTAATATAAAATGGTTTAGTACAGGAACACTATAATATAACCTAATATAATCTATAAACTTCGACCACCTAAGCCACCAAAATATAATAACACACCCAGGTCCTGCACAAGCTCTACATATCAAATAGAAAATTGCTCTTGTAAATTTATTATCGCCAGAAGCTGTCGGAGAGATGTTACTTTGATATTTTTATGACATTTTTATTGGTAAATTACTTACGAGAGATGAGGTGATCATAGTTTTTTTATGAGGGTGTATAATATATATAAAGGGCAGGTTGGAGCAGGTAAAATCTTATTACTTTTATAAATTTCTATGAAATTTTGTGAAGATTTAATTATAATATTTTATAAGATTTTGTGATTCAAAAAAATACTTTTTTGTGGAATTATTTACGGCAGTATATGTAACTAAGTATACTAGGTATTGCGTTTTTAATTAGTTTTCAGGGTGTCGAGTTTTATGAGATTTGTTCAAGCCTTATCCATGTAGTAAGTAAGATTATAAAAGAATAGTAAATTTGTTATTAAAAACTATAACATATTATGAGCCTGTTAGATTATAAAATGTACTGGAGAAGTCATAATAATTGTGGATATATTTAAACCCATACTATGTATTTTTTTAAAGATAAACACATAAAAGCACATACAATTTTTTGAAATTGTCTAACTACACTATAAAAAGATTTACAAAAACTGGTGCTTTTACCAACCCATAGCCAACTATTATTGAAACAAGATGTTCATAGAAACTTTTAGAATTTTATTTATTGTTTGTACATTATATGTTCCCATATATTTTCCGACAATGCATGATCTGGGAGCTCAGTCTGGCTGATAATAAAAATTTCCCAAAAGTCACATGAAAAATGTGGTTTGCGTAAACCCATAACACATTATAAGAAACAAGGGTGTAATTATAGAAACCTTTTAAGTTTATTAAGTCCTTTTTTATAAGATCTCATAGAAAACGGTTATTTGATAAATCTATGAAATATTTGAAAATAAAACTTTTGTATTATAAAATTTTATATATATTTATAAATCTGTCGGATTACTATAGAATCAGATAAAAAAACAGATATTTGAAACAGCACAAAATCTTACCAAAATCAAAGATATAACTCATAAATTGTTACAAACTTTAGTAAACCTAAGATTTTACCTCACAGAAGTTTATAAACCTTATAAAAACTGATAGAATTAAGGTGTGTTTTTTATAAGGTTTAATGTAGTTTTTTGGCAGGGTACCAAAGATTCATAGGAAAGCTAAAATGAGCTAATAAGTACATTCGCTATATAGCAAGAGAAAGTATTCTGGAGAATTCCCTATTTTAGATTTTACATAGTAACCCTCGCAAACAGCGTTCGTGGGATCGAGAAAAACGAGAAGTTACAAATTCTTTTAAAATATTTAAAGAAAATTAAATAATAAAAATTTAAAATATATATATGTAGTTGTTCGAAAATATTTGACAGTAAGGAAGAATCGCAAAAGAGAATTCTATGTTCTGGTACGTTTTGAAATGTAAAATGAGGACAAATTTACCTTTACATAAATTTTTGAAACGATCGTTGAGCTTTATTTTTTTTTAAGCGAACCAACCTTCCTACGTTTCCTCCCCCGCCCAGAAATTTTAAAATCTGTTTGTCTTTCTTTGTGCGCCTTTAACTTGAAGCAGATTTAATATTGGGGCTCCGACACATCGGTAGGTCCAGAAGGGTATTATTTGCCTAAAATACGCAACGCATCGCGACGCATCTCCAGCTTTTTCAGTTCGTACTTTTGTGACTTAATTTCTGTTTTTACGTTTGTAATTTTGAATATCTCCTATAAAACCAATATTGGTAAGTGAAAAATGTAATCTCATTCTTTGATCAATCTATCAAGTAATTCGGCGCGCCTGGCTCTAAACGTTTCGTTTGCTATGTTGCGGTGTTGTCGTATTTTGGAAGAAATCATAGAATTTCAATGTCATTTTTTTGGGATTTTTTGTTCAGTATATTTCATATTATCATCACGTTAAATTTGGTTCATCATTTATATTACACCCGTATGTAGAATCCTCAAAATGCGGTACTATTAAACAAAGTTTACCATAAATTGCCTACAGAAATAGGAAGCATAAATAACATGAGAAGCTTTAAAAAAAATGTTAATATTGAAACTTATGGTGCTTTTGATTCTTTTTCGTGTATAGTTGTGTTATTGAAATCTCATGTAACTTGTTTAACCTTTCATTGACTTTAATCGCACAATCTTGCCCCGCTTATTTTTGACAACCTCTTTAAAAAAAACAAATAAACATAAATAATATTCTTATATCCGAATCAATTATTGACGATTTCCCTACGCTTATAATCATTTTGCAAATATACACAATTCTACTCCAAACCCTCGGGATTTATTTGTGCACATGCCACGCTTATTTAGTTAATTTGGTATGTAATTGATCTTTGATTAGCCTTAAACTCATGTGATTTTACTGAACTGTAATAGAATTGTGTATTTACTTACGTAGACGTACCGATTCTGGCTCACCTAACTGTATCCTAATCGGACTCCTTACACCTGAGCAAAGCGAAGGAGATATTGTTACTTGTTAAACCCCAAAGGTGCTTCCATTAAACTAGAAAACAGTCTATTTTATGCGTTTCCGCCCGTAATTCCACTTTGATATGCAGTTTAAGGCAAGCATGTAGAATAATCGTAGAAGTTTCGCCACTAATTCCGTTTCACTCACATATATACAGTAGTACAACAACTACAGTTATTTTTCTTTCTTATTTCTAATTCAGCGGCCCAAATTCATGATGGCCAGCAAAGATTGGAATACCCATATAATGATAATAACTCACCCAATCAAGTTAGCCTGAAAAAAATGCAGAGCCAAAAACTCTTGTGGACGCGAGTAGACTGTGTCAGGAATGCGCAGAAGGTTTTGCACTTTTGGCCTTGCCCAGGGCCAACCTGGGTTTTTCAAAGTTATTATTATTACACATTTTGCGACATTATAGTATCTCATTTTGATTTGATTGATTTGATTTGTTTAAACAGCAAGTTTAGGTTTTGAAATCCCTGACACTGCATCTTTTTAGCTTATTGTTTCTCTTGCTGTATGCCTTCCTAATCTAAGAGGTTTGACGACCTCGCGAGGAGCAGCAGCCCCTTTATTAGGTTTCTCTGGCAGTTAGCTTATCTGGAGGGGTCGTCCTCCAGGAGGTTTTGTGTTCAGCAGAAAGTTAGTGCTGGGCGTCATCCTCATCACTTAGTCCGCAGCTGCGTTCGTCTCTATAGATTCCCATCCTGTTCATTTTCGTTCATTCAGTTTAAGGATTTCACATTCTTTTGCTGTAGTTTTGCCCCGATATTGAATGTTATATAGTATCTCATAGTTATATGGGAATACCAAAATATCAGGGAGAAAACACTAATGTCTCTATAACGCAAAGATCCTATTGGTCGATGCGTTTCTACTGGTCTTTAGTGAGAAACATAAAACACATTAATTTCTGTTTAAAATATTGTCAATATTGTCATTTGATAGACAAATCGGCGATATCGACTAAAGGGCTCGCACTAGGGTAAAATAGAAGCCCTGCATATGATTTTTGACAGTTATTGTTTTACCACAGGTGAGCAACTAGATTTGACAGTTGATAGGGAAATATTTAAAAACAAATTGTGTCTTGGCAATGATAGTTGGTAACCCCTGACAATAAATACTTTTGTCACTGTCACATTTTTGATTAAGAGACGTCCGGTTTAAAAAAGGAATTTTGCTGTATCAAAAACTGTAAAAACACGTGCCTCGACGAATTTGTTTTGTTCCGTTGTCGAACGGAGAAAGAAACTCGAGAAAAGTGGAAATAAAACATGCATTTACTAAGCTGGAAAATTAATAAAAATAGCCCAATTTGCGAGGTAAGTGAGCTATAAACAGTAGGTACAAACATACGCATTTAGCATGTACTTTGTTAATAAATAGCACATTATTTTCCAAAAATAACCAAAAAAAACTCAACCTTTCAAAAACTGTCTGGGGAAATTATAAAAAGAGACAACAAAATATCAGTAGATTTCATAAAATCACTTTTATATGCAAATATGAGAAAAACTAGAAACAGAGGACAATATGAGTTGCCCACCTCTGGTAAAACAATAACTGTCAAATGTATAGAGGGCCTCTAGGGTAAAACAAAATTATAAAAACTGTCATCAACTGATTTTTGATGACAGTCGTATCATTTTCTTCATAATTTTTACATTATTTCTGAATGTGACAATCTTGGTGATATTATTATTTTAATTTTTTTATTTTTAAAAATGTCATTTTTACATCGCAAACATTAGCTTGCTGTCTGGCGTTGACTTTTATCTGTCTCTTTCTTCCTGAATAAATTAATTTATTTGGGAGAGTGTCATCCGGCGCTTTCCACTTCCACCACCAGCGGGTCTATTGTGGCTCAATTTAGAGATTATTCGTCCCTAAAGTATGTTTAGGAGGTCTCCAGCAAAAATACAAGCTGTGCTTATTTTTTAGTAAAAATATTACTAAGACTAGCGGTATAATTGGTCTAGATAATATATATAACTAGAGGCCCTTCATATATTTGACAGCTTTGGTTTTACCAGAGGTGGGCAACTCATACTGCCCTCTCTCTATAGTTTTTTTCATCTTTGCAAGTAAAACTGATTTTATGGAATGCACTGATATTTCAAGTGCCTCCAATTTTTGACAATTTTTGACAACTGCAAAATGGAGTTACTCACCTCTAGCTCTGGTAAAATAATACCTGTAAAAAAATTCTATAGAATGCTTCTAGATATAACTATTTGTCTTGATATATTCAAAACAACATTTAACTCATTCAAAAACAAAATTATGATTGTTTTCCACAAACCAAAACTGCACTTATAAACAATCATTGGTTATCGTCTCCTGATGATGCTAACGTTGTTAGCGAAACGCGCGTCGAGTGCAAAAAAGTGTAGTTTTGGTTTGTGGAAAACAATCATAATTTTGTTTTAGTGCAACCAAAGGTTCCAAATTCCCAACATAATTTAACTCATTCATGGATCCCAGGTATCAAGCTAGAGTTATAGCTTTTTAAAAACAAGAGAGCAGTGCCTGGCTATAGGCTCTTCTCTCCTCTGCACTAGGTAATCTTTTGGTTGACACCACCTTCTGCTTCTCCTTGCTATTGGATCAGTCCTTTTGTGAGAAACACCACTGCACTTGCGGCAAAAGTGTAGATATTTACGGGTATCACGCTTTAAGCTGCTACAAAATTGTCGCTCATGTGTCTCGTCAAGGGCTTCTCAAGTACATTATTAGGAGAGCTCTGGTGAAATTTCCTCAGTATTGGACCCCTTGATTTGTTTCGAAGAGATAGGAAGCATGTTGATGGTCTCTCCTTGTTTGCATCGTGCAGATGAAAATCCTTAATTTGGGACGTCGCGGAGAAATACAAAAAAAAGGAGAGCTGGATACTAGAGGATACATATTTTTATCTTTTAGTGTTGAGACCATGTTTCCTGGGGAGAGGAAGCAAAACTACCAAGTCAACAAACAACAAAAAGGCTGGTTGTTACATAACACAGCAAATTAGCCTGGCAATTCAACGCGGCTACGCGGCGTCGTTACTTGGTACCATTCCTGAGTATGTTGGTATAGAAGAAAGAAAAAAGAAATTTTTTATTTGATATTAATTAACTCTACAATTTTGACACCGTTTTTATTTCTTAAACTTATAATAAATGTCCAAACTAGATGATGAGAAAAGATATTAAAAAATCAATAACAACGCTAGTTTTGGGATCATTTCTACTACAAAACAAAAACAAGGTATATTTTTGCTTGAAACTTGCGTTGGTAAAGCAGAAAATAGATTTTTTAATTCTGTTAAAAATTTAATGTAGTTTAGTATAACTTGTACGTTGTTTATTTATTTTTAATAATAAAATAAAAATCCTTTTGTAGTGTCTTCTTAAATTTGTAATAAAGACAAAATCTAAATCGTTAAAATAATTTCCTAATAAATATATTTGCATTACATACAGTATCTAGTAGGATAAATATTTTTCTAATTCAAAGGAAACTGTTTAGTAAAATTGTTTAAGGTCCAGCCTTTAACATTTTAAAAAAATTAGTTAAATCTCTTAAAATCCTCTCACAAATTGGGCAAAGGACCACGCGTTTTTAAATAAAAACTGTGCTTTACATCGATTTTAATATTGCCATAAGAAAGTTGTAGGAGTGACTTTGGGAAACTTATTTCTTATTGGACCGATACTTGACAGGAAAAAAAAGTAAAAAATGTTGACATCTGTCAATATGTTTTGCGGTGATAATTGACCTATTTTGTAATTTGTTGTTTTAAAACTAACGAACGCGCCGAACTACTGTCTGTTGTCAACTTTGGAAATATACCTTATAATTCTGCCACCAATAAATCTGGTTTCGCATTGCATTCGTTTTATTTTTCATGGTTTGCACTTTTTGGCACTTATTTGTTTATTTATTTATCGTATGGCAATTCATACACAGTAAATTTAAAAGCTAATTTACACAAATAAGGTAATAAAACAAACTTTAGGATTTCACAAACAAATATCAAGTCGGTTAATATAATCTATCTATCCGGCGCGCGGCGCCGCGGCGGTTACCAGCAGAAAGTCTTTAGGTTTACGGTTGTAGGATCTTGTGGGACATTCCTCCGTGATGTATTTAATCGTTTGATATTCTCCGCAGTCGCAGTATGGTGATTGTTGTTTGCCCCATTGGTCCATTCCTGAGTCCATGCATTGGTCAGGTTCAACTCCTCTTGCATTGCTGCACTTGCCGTTTTAGTCGGTGGATTTCTAGAGCGGAAACTATTTTGTTTAGCATCCTCTTTTGGCACTGACATGTTATAACAAATGTGTCGTTATTTTTGGATAGACATTTTAAATTGATGATTATCCCTAAAATTATAGATAAAAAAGTCTGCTACAACAGACTTATAAAAACTTTATAACAATATTATCTACTACGGTGATGATAAAACTAAAATGACAACTATGCTGCACTGGCCCAACTAACCAACTGTCTTTTTAGGGAGAAACAAAATTGCTAAGCGTCAGGTCAAAAATTCTCGCTGACAGTTGACGTCAATTAAATATGTTAAAATGTCGGGTGCAAAATACTGTAGTAAAACAGTAATTTCATCAGATTAGTTGAAATTGACAGGTCCCTTCTCAAAATTGATCAGAATAAGCCGATTCTTAACCCATAAATGCACCGTAGTATAGGCACTTAATTGCGATTGGCTTTCTAATCCATTCTTTTTTTCTCTTGATACCACATAAATTAACAAAGAGAAAGCATGGATTAGCTAAACTAATCGGAATATTTTTACGGTGCATCTGAGGATAAGTGAGCCATACCAAACTTTGTCCGTGATTATTATTCGCTCTCCTGTCAGGTACTGGCAGTTGGGACAGCGTTAAAATAGATGGGAAGAATAATAGTCTAAATTAAGAAATAATATGTATATAGTTTTACTATTCGGTGCAAAGTTAGAGAACTAAACGAAAGCGGCACATACGTCGACTGCCTTAAACTATATTATGTGGTCCAAAGCCTGCCAAGTTATGGGGAACGTTGCTGCATGATGCACACTAACTTTTTTTGAGCCCAAGTAAGGAAATTTTTTGACACCGCCACATACTTGATTTTTTTCGTCATTATGTTTGAAATAATCTTGTGTAGCCGAATTTTTCGTTATCTGTTAACGAGTACCAGATCAGGACAAAATGGCGTAGTATTAGGTTTACTCCCTGTTTGAACAGTCGAAAATCAGGTAGTATGTTTTGCACCTAAATAGTACAAAAGCTCCTGTTTTTTTGTTTCAAACAAGGGCACCACAATTATTGTCGGGGTTCCACTTGTTTAATAAAAAATCTTTAAATTAATCAACGGTTGTCAAGTACCTACTTTTTCTAAACGCATTTATTTTAAAAACTTTATATTTCTCAGAAAAACTATCATTTTTAATTAGATTATTAACGCCCGTTCAAGCTTTCAAGACATGTTTTTTTTTATTTGCTATTTGGGCACCTTATTAGAAGTAGCTGCGTATTGAGATGCTCCCCCCTCTGTTTTTTTGCAGACAGGCTGAGGTAGGTTATTCCGGGGCATACACAACCGATTTTAAAGAGAGGGGGGGGGGGGGGCAGTGTAGTAGGAGTTGGGTTGGATTAGTGTGTGGTGTTCATTTATAATTTTCCGTTTGTTTAAAAATAGTGGCGCACCCAGAAATTGACTATGTGGGGGGGGGGGAGGCGGTTAAGGATAAATATTAAAAAAAACTTAATTTGAAGTAAAAATATGACCATAATTAGGCTTCCCGGCTAACCCCAAGCCCCCCTCGGTGCGCCACTCTTAAAAAGCAGTCAATAATTTTACATTTTTTTGAAGGTGTACGTTTATGGGTTGAGGGATCTTATTAATTACCCTTTTTTTGAAATGCCAACGTTTTGCAAAGTTTATTTCCTTCTTCAGAGCCCTAAAATTGAGTGTACAATGAAACTAGTTTGGATTTAATTGATTTTTTTATATGTTATTATACAACCAGCAAAAGATTAAAAAGTACAACGTTAAATTTTTTAGTATAAGCTTGAGAAGACAAAAAATAAACACACAACAATAACTACAATCAAATGTGAAAAGAATATTTAAAAAAAAAACAATACAAAGCAAAAAAAGACTTACAGTCACTATGTTATTTTAGTTTAATAATTAAATCGACATATGAGGTATTTAAGTTTTTCATGTTGGTCCTTTTACTTATAGAGGAGTTCTTTTTAATGTATAACATCTCGGGAAAGATCCTCTTTTTATAATTCTGTTGAGCGTCCAGGATTCTTATTTCCTGGAAGTTGTTTTCTTTTTGAGCTTGTGGGTTTCTGCAGTCTCTTACATGCTCTTGTAACCTTGTTTTTAAGTATCTCTGCGTTTGACCTATGTACACCTTATTGCAAACAGTGCATTTTATTTCATAAATTGCGTTTACTTTTTGCTTTTTTGGTGTAGGGTCCTCAAGTTAGGTCTTTTGTGGAACAAGGACGCCTCTCTTTTTCCTGTAATCCTCAAGTTTGCCGTAGATTTTTTCCCTATGGTATTTTCTGATTTAAACGCTATTTTTGTGGTGTTTTTGAGTGTACTTCTTTTGTTCTCTGAAAGGTGTGGTATTTAAGGAATTTTGGAGTATGTTTGTAGAGGATGAGAGGTTAGCCTTTGTGTTTGAGGGGTGTTTGATGTGTGTGTTTTGTGAAAGTGTGCTTGCATGTGTTGCTTTTGAGTGGTTTTGTTGGGTGAGTTCAGTGTGTGGTGGTAAAATGTGTCCTGTTTGTATACTGTGAGACTGTTGATTTGTCTGCAGTTGTGAGGATCCTGGTAAGAGGGGTGTGGATAAGATTTTGTTAACTAGGTGTTTGGCATACTTATTTTTAGATTTAAATTTCTTTGATGTACTGACAGATAGGATAATTTTAAGGTTCTGTGCCTTTTGAACATTTTCAAGAAAAAAAAGACACATATTTAACTTCCAGGAAACAAGAACCCTGGACACTTAACATTCTAAAAAGAGGATTTTCTCCGACATGTCATTGCACATTAAAAAGGCTTCTAACTCTATAAATAAAAGGACTGACATCAAAAACTTAAATACCTCATATTTCCATATAATTACTAAACTCAAAGAATAACATAGGAATAAAACAAGCATCTGCTGCATATCAGTGTAAAAATTAAATGTAAACGAAATACTCTGCCATAGTATTAATACTTAAGTATGTTTGTTTACGTCTTTTTAAAAGTTTTTAATCAAAATTACGATACTTTTCTAAAAATAATGCATTTTTAACGAAGGATGACGTCTATTGGCTATAGAATTGACATATGAGCGGCCGCCTGGAACATAAGTCTCTTTTTTGCTTTTTGTTGTTGTTTTTCTTACATTTTTTCACATTTGATTCTAGTTATTGTTGTGTGTTTATTTTTTGTCTTCTTAAGCTTATACTAAAAAATTTAACGTTTTACTTTTTAATCTTTAGCTGCTTGTATAATAACATATTAAAAAAATTCCTCTGGATCCAAAGTATTTTTATTGTATATTCAATTTTAGAGCCCTGAAGAAGCAAATAAATATCGCGAAAGGTTGGAATTTCAAAAAAAGGACGTTTTATTAATAAGATCAATCAACCCATAAACCTACACCTTTAAAAAAATTAAAAATAGGATTTTTAAACCATTATAGAATAAATTTTACATTTTAACGCATTGCTGTCAAATTTGACATTTATAATTTACGAAATATACGTAAATTAAACACCTTGTATATTTTCATATTTTTGAAAGGTCCTGGCTAATAGAAATAGGGAATAAGATGGTTAATAATTCTCTAATTTATTCTTAACGTGTAATGATACACAAAACTATCAAGCTTTTATTTAGAAAATTGAAAAGTCGTAAACACAGTTAGCGGGCCAAGGTTTGCTCAACAATCTTTTGTATCGGAAAAAGTCACGATCTAGACATTGGGGGAAAAGCTACCTGCTAGTTGATCGGAAAATCAATCGGAGACTCGGTTTTTAGCAATTTGCTACTAGTCGGGCAGTAGAAACCTATTTTCTTTATTTAAGTGGTGATTTTGATATATTTTGGTACGATAATATAGTAGACTGAAAACAATCCGAAAATAATATTTTTTAGTTCGGCGTCCCATTACAGGTGGCTTCGCGGCGCCCTAAATTACTTAAATGTACTTACATTAGTTTTTATATGTATCTCAAAAACTAAAGCTCAGACACAATTTTTTTTGCACATATTGTTGACCAATAAAATTACCTTTTTATTCATGTATTACACTTTATACGTGCTTTTCAACACTGTGTATAATATTGGATCAAAATACAATGTATGTAAAATTCCGTCTTTTCAGTTTTTCTTGAAATTCAGTAAATTGATTTTTTTAAAGCCAATTTAAGGGTGATTTTGGTTTACCATACAAATAATTTTTTCTTTTGAGTTCCTGAAAATTAACCGTTTTTAGCAAAGACCATCTCTTCAGATAAAGTGATTACATAATCGCAAAGTTGTCAATGTCGCATTTTTACTAATTATCGTAGTTTTTGTCATCATTTCCTACTTTTTTTGTAACATTTTGTTTTAGCTTAATTTTTCAAAAATTTTTGTTAACATGAGATATAATAGTCCAAAAAAATTAACTTAGATCATCTTTGACATTTAAGTGTTCAAATTTTGTTTTAATACATCTTCAAACAAAAAAAAATATGGAAAGAAAAACGATTTTTGGCTCCAAATTGACATACTTTTACTTTTGTCCCTGGAACTTTTACATTTTTCATGTGATTATGATTCCCCATTCAAAAAACTGCTCTTTAGAGTACTAGTATTTAAACTGTATAAAAAAATATCAAATAAAAATGAATTTCATTCAACCGAACGGGTGAGAAAGTTGGTATTTATGCAGTTTTTTCTAAATTCATCACAACATCACAACAACATTTTGTAAAATGTATATGTTTCTGTCTTAATTGAGGTACAAATGTAACTAAAAATTAGTATTAACATTTTAATAGTAAAATCAAAGTTTAACTTAAATTATTGCATTTATTATATTAGTACGGGTGCAAACGTCAATTTAATAATTTTTATTTTAATTTGGAAACAAAATGTTATTATATTGATTGGATCATATTTGATGTATATTAGGCTGCCAATTATTTTTAAACATAAGTGAACTTTAGTAGGGGTCTCGACAACTTTGCTTCCTAATAAAAAAAGCACAGCCAACAAAAGGAGACTACGTTTGCATGACTTAGTTTGGTCTATAAACTTTACTTAAAATCGTTAGAATTTAAGTGAAAACATAAGTTACTTAAACTTAGCGTTGTTGCGTTATATAAGATTACATCTAATAATAGTACAGTATTATGCTTTCACGTATAGAATATAAAGTGACTACTAACTATACTTTAATTTAACTAGACTTTAATTTATGTACATACAGAAAAATATATTATTTAAAAATAATATAATACGAACATAATATTATTTGTTATAAACTTACATATGTGACTTCTACTACTATGTCCACGTATCATTCTTAATTTGAACAAAGTAAGGGTTGAAATCGAGTTCTTACTTTATTTTTTAGTTTGAACAAAAAAAGCGTTCCTAGATAAACCCTACTTCAGGAACACACCATTTTTCCACTGGACGCTTATTCTTGACCGACCGTGAGGTGAGGTGAGCGAAATTTCCCGTGGAAGAAGGTAGTGAAAAAAGTCGTTTAATAATAAGCGTCCAGCAAATCGATTCTTTACAAAGATATGTAAATTTTATTTTATTTTACTTTTTTGTAGTTTTATTTCGTTATGTAGTTTCTTACAAATTTTTCCCACCCATCAATTTTAAAAACCCTGAAAATATATACTTACATGAAAAATGATTAAAGTAAATTAAAAGCATCTAAAAATATAATAGTAGTTAAAAAACCAAGGGAGGAGGTACGCTTTACCCCAGAGGCATGTATTTGATTTTATCTAACACCTAATAATACTTACAGTCACAATAATTTCAGCATCGATTTTTAATTATTTTCATTTTGCAGCAAGGATCATCTATACGCGGTACGGTACTCATAAAGGTCGAAAATGTCATTTTCTGATAAGGTAGTAAATAAAAATGTTATTTAAAGAAAATTTAAACTGCTTTGGATAAAAATTCGAAATGAAGCAATAATAGGGACTTATCGGTATATAAAATGGCATAGTCTGACTTAAATTAAATTTGGCACTATTTTTGACAGTTCTACACAAAGGTTAAACGTCAAAATAATGTCAACTTTCATGATGTTTGGCATTAACTTTAGTTATGTCAACTTTATAGCTGGCACAATATGAGCATGTTTAGATGACAACAAGATGACAATAGTAGTTGTTTATTCTCAAATAGAACTGTCAAAAATAGTGCTGAATTTATTAAACTCAGGACTTGTACCGATAAGTCCCTAATGATTTTAATTGAAAACTTCATTTATCTGCTTAGCAGCATAAAATGACAATTTGGCCTAAGCCCAATATAATATAGGTAGTCTATTAGGTACACTGGGAAAAATGTGTGGAGTTATTGTTTACAATTGTATAAAATTTTTACACAAATTGTTCTTAGATTTGCACCAAGAACAATTTGTATCAAAATTGCACCCAATTCTAATAATATTATCAACAAATATGTAGTTTTATCGCACAATTTATGGATAATATTTTCACAAAATTTTTCTTTGTGCAAATTTTTGTCCGTGTATTCCTATTAAAATAGAAAATTTGTTGTTCTGGACTTTTTAATAATTAGGTACAATGCTGAGAAAAAAAATAAACATTGAAAGATTTTAAGCACCAAAATTATGAATTAGATAATGTAACACAATTTAGGGTTATTTACGGTAATTTTTCTTTACGAATAACATTGCAGTAAATGTAGACATCATAATTTTAAGAAAAAAACATCTAGTATTTGTACGCCTCTGGTACGTCAGATTTTGTGGGGGGAGAGGTTTGAGGTAGCCTTGTGTATGTGGCTTTTAAATGCGGACATTTGGTTGCTCTATGTAAAGAAACTTAAAATTATACTGTCATTCCTTTTTTTAAGAACCATAGGCACTGTAGTTGGGACCCCGACTAAAGTTTAATTAAGTTAATAAATAACTGACAACCTAATATAAATAAAATATGATCCATTGTATTCAGTGTAATAACATTTTAATTCGAAATTAGTAAATAAAATTATGAAATTGACGTTTGCATCTATACTAATACAATAAATGCAATACCTACTTTAAGTTATATATTGGTTTTACTTTTTAAAATGTTAGTACTAATTTTTAGTTACATTTGTACCAAAATTAAAACAAAAACATATACATTTTAGAAAATTTTATTATGATGTTGTGACGAACTTAGAGAATTCTGAAAAAATACCAACATTCGCACCCGTCCGGTTGTATGAAATCCAATTTTAATTTATTGTTGTTTATTAAGTACTCTAAGGAGCAGTTTTTTGAAGGGGGCATCATAATCAGATAAAAATGTAAATGTTCCAGGGCCAAAAGTAAAAGTATGTCAATTTGGTTCCAAAAATCGTTTTTTCCTTCCATATTTTTTTTTATGTTTAAAGATGTATAAGAACAAAATTTGGAAACTTAAATGACAAAGATGATCCAAGTTAATTTTTTTGACCACTATTTTCTCTTACGTTAACAAAAATTTTTGAAATATTTAAGCTAGAGTAAAATGTTACAAAAAAAATAGGAAATGATGACAAAAAATACGATAATTAGTAAAAATGCGACATTGGGAAATTTGCGATTTCGTGATCACTTTATCTGATGAGATAAGATTTTTGCTAAAAACTATTCATTTTTAGAAACTCAAAAGAAAAAGTAATTTTTATAGTAAACCGAAATCACCCTTAAAATGGCTTCAAAACAATCAATTTACTGGATTTCAAGAAAAACTGAAAAGACGGAATTTTACATATATTTTAATTTGATCCAAAATTATACACAGTAGTGAAGAGCACGAATAAAGTGTAATGCAGGGATAAAAAGGTAATTTCATTTGTTAACAAAATCTGCAAAAAAAATTGTGTCGGACTCTTTAGTTTTTGAGATATATCTAAAAACTAATATAGGAACATTTAAGTAATTTAGGCGCCGCCATCTGTAATGTGACGCCGAACTAAAAAGTATACTTTTTAAATTAGTTTCGGTCTATTTTACAACTATGCCAATTTGTATCAAAATCACCACAACTTCACTCTCTACTGCCCGACTATATCTAACAACTACTTTGCGGACGAACTCAAAAAAGTGGGCCCGCTCGGCGGCCAAACTACCATACCTGTGGGTATGGCAGTTTGGGATTCGAATTTCCAGTGCGAACTCGTCAAGAAAATTATTAAGAAAGTCCGCGGAAGCGAAGGGGAATAGTAGAACTAAGTGGTTCTTGCAGGTTGCCAAAGCAGCAAGTTTAACATATAGGTAGTGCATGAATCAATCTTGTGATCCTCATATCACAAGCAACACATATTCTGCATTGAACATTCAACGCTACTTCAGCAAGTCTGAAGCAACGCCTGTGTTCTTGGGCGAGATTCCTCTTAATCTCATTTTCGAAAAAAAATCTCCGTGCACCATTTGAATTATATACGAAACAGTTAACCATTTTTGAAAAACCGGAAAAAATTGAAAACAACGACACAAGAACGTGACACCGGTAACAATATAATATTATGACAATGATTAACCACATGTCAGAAATTATACCAGGAGAAAAACATATCAAATTTTGTATGGAATTCGACCAGGGCCTTCACTACATAAAAAACTGACCACCATGAAAAACAAATGACTATCTGCTACTGGAATATCTATTAAAACATCGGTAAAGCCCTAATTATTTAGCAGAAAAATAGCAAAAAAGTTCAACTTCGAGCACTAATATCTCCGAAACTATACGTGTTTAAGGATTTTGTCCCATTTAAAGGTTGTCCAGAATTAAATGATCTACAACATATCAAAATTTCAAAAAGATTGTGTGTTGGCGAGAATGCATGTAATGTGTGCCTCCTCCTTTTACAATTAGTTAACTGCAATAAAATCAATTCCCCGTATTTTTTGCCAACGCCGTCATTGTCTGATATTTAAAATGTAAAATCCTAGAATAGTTTGTCAAAATCAAATGGTTTTGACAATAAAAAGACAGATATACCTAAAAAATTGTTTTTTTTTTAAATATCACGCTAATAGTAAAATTCCTCAGATAATAAAAACCCAAATATCTTAGAAACTATTTAAGATAGAGGATAGAGTAGCGATGAAGATATAAAGCCCATCATTTTCGGATATTTCGTAAAATATAAATATCAAATTTGACAGCTGTACCTTAAAATGTAGGAATATTTTCTTTTCATATTATTAATATTGCTTTTTATTTATCTTCCCTTGTCTAATAGAAAACAACCTTTCCCAACGAAAATTTTATAAATAATCACCCTGTACAAAAAAATACTCATTTATATTTAAAAACAAAGGCGGACTCTCAATTGTAGATTTTTCTTCATAAAAATGTATAAAGGCGCTCAAAAATTTTGCTGAAAATGCCATCAAATGTTGTTTAAAATTGAACTGAAACTGTAATAATTAATGACGCTATAGCGCCGAAGGCGCAAATTTTTGTAATATAAACAAAAAATTCAATCAAATTTTAATATTTTTTACCAACGAGGGATGAGGTATCATAAATGCGCCGTAAGCGAAAGTTTTTTTCCTTACACTTCTTGAATGCTGTTGATAATAATTTTTGTTAATTAAATTAATCGATGACGTCATAGTGCTGCAGATAAAGTTTATTATTTGTTTGTTTTGTTTTTTAGCACTTACAATTTGTGTAAGAACGGTATATTTAATTGTAAATATAATAGTGTTTAAATTTTTAAATAATTGACTCATGTTTAAAAAGTCAAGCAAACTGTGTAATACTGAAAACAACAGCTCTGTGTAACTTTTTTACACAATTTTTACAAAATATTTACGCATATTTTGGTTTAAATTTATAGAATTTTTTTTTATAAACGATTCAATTTATGTTTTTATATCTTGTTTTTATATTTCTTGTATATACTGTTTCCATTTGTGTATGGTTACAAAATTACATAGGCTGTGTAATACTCAAAATAACAACTTTGTGTAACTTTTTTACGCAATGCTTGTGTATTCTTTGTAAATAATTTTTACAGATTTTTGTGTAAAATTTTAAATAAATTATTTTTAAAATGTACACAGGAAAAGTCGTGATAGGATAAGCGTAGCAGTTATTGGCTTTCGAGGAGTTATTGACACTTACTCTATTTTTTCTTAATATTTACGTTTTTATGCTTTTTCTGAAAAAAATTTTCAAAAAGATAAATTTGTCAACAATCCATTGTGTTAAAAATGTTACTTGTAGGTAACCTTTTACCAGTTCGGCCTTGACCTCGTAAAAAGAAGCATGTGGTGTTCAGTAAAAGTAAGGAATTATACAGATTTTCTAAGATGGTTTTTTCCCACTGCCACAGTTAAGTTTTGTTTTAAAGATTAATATCTAGTTGATTATATAAAGGTTTAATCTTATACCTTATTAAAAAAACTAAATGATAAATTTTTTGTTTTAAGCAATTTGAGAGGTGCCAATAAATACCAAAATTAATAATCTGTTTTTGATTATTGGCACGGGTGCCAATAACTCAATTTTCACATATTAAAATCGGTTTAATTATTGGCACTAAGCTTTAATTTTTTTATATTTTTTGTTTACATCCACCACAATTACCTACCTGTTCCAACAATTGATGAAGTTCCCAGAATAAACAGCCCTTCACCACACGGTTCTTATCAAAATAATGTTACTGATACACTGAAACCAATACAATATAAAGATTTAAAAAATATCAAAGTAAATACCAATAAATATTTTTTCGAAAACGAGTTAAATCACGATACACTTAACACGGTATGACAATGCGCATTTCGGCGTGACGTCACTTTGTGACCCCAATACCAAAACATGTGCATAGAAAAGGTATTAATTTTCCTTTATGTAATTGTGGGCCGCCACGCGTTTAATGTGTTTTTTGGTCTGTACGGGTTGACCTGCGTTTGTTTTAGATTTATATTTTATAAGTATGACGTTTCCTAAAACCATAGCCTAAATATATAGGGCTATGCTAAAACATAAGTTTTAAAATAAATAATAAAAACTTACAGTTTTTTAACTTTATTTGGAGTTTATTTGGCAGGCAATTATCGATTTAATTTCTACAACTTTTTCCCTTGGTAATCTAAAGTATTCAATGATTTTTATAATTCTGTAATAATTTTTACATTCAAAAACAGCGCACTTTCAAAGTTTTTTATATGTAAATAATTATTATAAATAAATTTTGACACTGACATAATCATTATCAAACAACAAAAGTGGTACTTGGACAAGTTGTGTGTTGTTATCGTAGAATATTGTAGTCTCTCAATCGAATCGTATTGTTTTGGGAGGGTGAGCGAGATTATTTTTGTTCCGTTACGCTTTCAAATAAAACATGTGATAAGTATATCAGCGTAGTGAAGTCATTCTGTCAATCGAGCACGCTAATAAAACTTCGAATGTTGACGTCAGTGTATGATTGTGCGAAAACCGACGGAATTGGGCATAAATAGTAGCATACCGTGTTAAGTGTATCGTGAGTTAAATGATATGCCAGTTGTAATAGCTACGTGTGATGATGATGGAGTAGTAAATGTAGGAAGTCAGAAGGTTATAGTCCATCAAAACATAATTATTACACCACAGTTTTCTACATCTCCAACAAATAAAAAAGAGATACCCTGAACATTAACTGAAGAAGAGTTACCAGCTTATTTTTTTAGGGAACTAAATACTATAGATAATTCAACAAAAATCATCAAAAACAGTAGCACCAGAACGAAAAGGAGAAAAGAAATCTGAGAAAGTGTCATATGTTTTAACTTCATCCGGGTATAAAAAAATAATGGAAAGGAGGAGAAGATCAAAACAGAAAAAAAAACTAAAACTAAAAATAAAAGAAAAAAGGAACTTAAAACAAAAGAAAAAGAAGAAAAGATCAAAGCAATAACGCAAGAAAAAAAAAAAAAGGAAAAAATGCAGTGCAATGTAAAGAAGGAAGAAGTAAATTTTAACCAAAATGGTGATAAACAGGAAACGAAAAAGCAAGAACAAAACATAAATATTAACAAATATTGTAATAAACAGAAAGTACCCATAGAAAGTAGCAGGCAATGTAATGAAAAGAAAGAAGCACAAAAAATAATTATTAACAAATGGGATAATAAAGAACAAGTACCCATAGAAAGCAGCAAAGATAATAAAAGTTGCATAAGAAACCTTTTTAAAACTTTGGAAAAACAAAACATACCAGAAAATAAAATGAAGCAAACACTTCCAGAAAATATTCTTACAGAAAGTCTGCTCCATATGCGTAAAAAGTATGTCTATGAAAAATACTGGTATTAAACATCAAAATTGCAATCATGCATAATTGCAATCATGCATAACAAAAGAAATCTACAAAGAATATTTTATGTGTTTTGTTTGTATTAGTAAGAAATTAAAGAATTAGGCAAATATATTATTAAACAAAATAAAATTTAGGCTTAAGTTTTTGTACTGCAAAATAAAAAAATATTGTCTGTATTTAAAATGTTATAATTTCTTCACGTGCGAATCACGCCAAAAGAGGTGATAATAACTGCTAAAATGTAAAAATAAAGTTATCTTCATTTTTAAAACTTATGGATAAAACGGAAACAAAAAGTCGTTTGCTATTAGTTTTCTTATACATTTTATAACAAATAAAGACCATTAAACCATATAATGAACGTACATCTCAATTTTTATTTTAGATTTCGTATTGAAACTCGTTTAAAGTGTCAATTACTCCCCCTTTTACCCTATAACACTCCAGTTCCCATTTTTTTCACAAATTTAAAAGCATCACACTACTTTCCATAGAATTTCCTGTAAGCATCTGTCTAAAAGAACAAACAAAAACTAAGATCACTCATTTTGCAGGTTTAACTTTAAAAGTACCCACAATAAAATATAGTTCATATAATTTGTTACTTAATGCTAAACTGTAGGTATATTAATTTTCTCTGACGCCATTTTTAGAGGGCACATAGATAATATTTAATTATTCTTTATTTAGAGTTAGCTACTTATGTTGTAAAATTAAGATGTAAGAAACCAGTCCCCATAAAGGATAGTCTTTCTTCATGATAGTGGCGTTATATTCCTGAGAATGGTTCCACTATTTCGACCAAATTTACAACAAAGAGGTTTAGTCCTTAGGCGTCCTCAGGAGAAGATGAATTGGACATATTCGGTAGACTACCAGAGACCGGTTTCTATGAAGATTTCTCATCGCTATAAAAAAAATCACCCTGAAATGCGATCAGTCGTTAGATTTAGGGAAAAACCATTGTCCTCTCCACTGGCAAGACTGCATCACGTAATACCAAGCACACCACACTACACACATGCTCCATCCACCTTAGGTTTACTAGCTCAATTCAACTAAAGCGGCGATGACAAATAATGAATGAGGCATTGTAGTACACGTAGTATAGGAGACCCGCTACAAGTTCGAAGTTGTCACATTGTGTATAGATTTTATTCCCAATATATATTGAAAAACTAAAATATTTATTTTTTTTGGTGAAAATATCAGATATTTATAGGATGTTCTGTCCGAAAAAATGTTGAATAATTATGTATGTACCATAATGTGTACACTTGTGTTAGAAAAAGCAGGGGCATCGCGTACCTAAATGTCAAATAAGTATCCCCTTATTTTAACAGATATGTACCTACACATGATGAATGAAAATTGTAAAGATTTGATTTGGGAATAAGTGAATAAAAATGAAAGGGCCTATACCCACAGGTGAGCCCAACACTTAAAATATGGTGTTGTGACGTCACGTGGGTACCGATTGAAATTTTATTTTATGATACTATATCCAGTTTTTTTATTGGTGTTTTTTTAGCTTTTAAATACTTTTTTGCAAAAATAGAGCATAACTTTTTTCTTATTTTTCACAATAAAGTTTATTTAAATTCATATTTAATTAAAATCATTACTTTTTCTAAAACCGCACTTGAACTTCTCTCCGGCACACAATAAGTTTTTGCAATTGCACAAATCCTAATAAAACAAAAATTTAAAAAAAAAAACTAAAATGACGCTACCATTTTGTTATTAAAAAAAGCGTTTATAGTACACAGGTGACATTTCAATATGGCGGCCAGTAAAGTGTTGGGCTTACCTGTGAGTATAGATGCCTTGAACACAAATAAGGTGGTTCCCCATGTTTTAAAGAGCAAACCAGAGAATTTGCATAATTGCAGGCAAATGTAAAAAATTTATAAAATAATAATTGTAAGAACACTTTGTGTCAGAGGAATACAACTTCCAGCGCAATCTGACTTCGTCGCCAAATTGTTTATCTTATGTCTGATCGCAACTATGGTAAACATAATGTCTCTATTTTAGTTTTACCTTTATGGTCACAAACCACCCATATTTCCATCAAGCGACCTTAAAGTAAAATAAAAATTGATTGCATTTATTTTTCTTATGCTGTGTTTATACACGGTAAAAAAATAAATTTTTGATTCACTCAATGGTCAATGAGTGACAAAGTATCTCACTCAAAATAAAGTGAAAGTCAATCACATTATGTTAACTCAGAATTGTGTGAAAACTTAAATATTAATGTCGAAAAATTTTACTCAATATTTCGTGGACTCGTCTTGAGAAAAAATTTCGTTAAAACAAGTCCAAGAAAAATTTTTTGACATTTAAAACATTGACACAATGTTTGAAATTGTCAATGTCATAAACTTTTCACCTTTACTACCTTAAACTATTTTGAGTAACTTTCACTCAATTTTCAGTGAGATAGTTTTTCACTCACTACGTAAAAGCAGAAAAAAAAAACTATTTCCCTTTTATACAGTCCAATAAAATGAAACTTTTGCACACATATAAAAAAAATATATGAAAAAGCTAAGAAAAACTCATTAAAAGAAAGCCTTTTCTTAAAGATATCGGAGATTAGCAATGGCGACAATTTTTTGAAGAGCAACCCCTTATAAAACTAAAAATTTTGCTTCTAAAAAATCTATAATTGTCATATGAAGGTTTTTTCTTTGAGCTGATGGCTACTGCCTACACAAAACTTTACGACAATTTCACAATAACAGCTCATTTCAAATTCTGTCGACGAAATTCATGCTGGCCACTAAAAATCGGGAAAGTTTGAGTTTTAATTTACTTGTAGAAGAAAATAAACTTCCAAATTTGGTCCCATTAATTCCAGAGAATAAAGACTACTTAAATTTCTGTTTAAAAAGGTAATTCCTTTCAAAATTGGGCATAAAAAAAAAAATAAGTTTTACCCATGTAACTATGAGATAATATAACTCTCCCAATCAAGTCTGGAAGAAATGCAGAGCCAAAAATCCTCGGAGCGCGAGCAGACTGCATCAGGCACACGCAGTAGATTTTTCGCGTTTGGCCTTGCCCATGGGCACCCCTGATTTTTATATTATTTTCTTTGTTTTTCTCAATTATTATTGTTATACATTTTGCGACACTTGGACCATTGTATAATAGGTTTTTACAACGTATTCAATACGTATCTACAATCAAGCATCTTGTTCTTTTATATATCACACTCTTTGTCGGAACAGACAACATGCTCTATGAAAGAGAAAGAAGACAATCTTGTCATAACATACTAATAGTATCATATCATAGTTATAATGGTGTCAGGCCGGACAGATCAGGCCGCTATGGGAAGTTGGGCGAACCATACTGCCTGTAGCCTGTAGGCGGTGGGATGTAGCCACCCACAGCCCACGATTCGAGCCTAGTACTCAATAGTGCAATCAGCTGGCCTAATTTCGAGGGACCCAATCGTCGTATTCCTTACCTCATTGGGTCGTCATTCGTTATTAGGGACCGTGGGCTTGCTGAGTGTGCATCAGCATGTCGTTAATAAAAGTCTCGCACAGGGATTCTCTACTTTGAGATCCTATACTTTCTAGGACACATAAGACCATGAAGTACAAGCACACTTAAGTTTTTCGGCGATCGAAAAGTTGCGACGAGACCAGGACAGTGTAGTCTGAAAGCTCTTAGTGACAAACTGGCACGAAAGCCGCCGAAGCGTGATCACCGTTTTGCTCAAGGATTGGCTGTAGAGTAACCCGTGTGCTGCATCCGTGACTGAGTGGCTCTATATAGGACCCACTCTGCTCACCCTGAAAGGGAAGGGGCTATAAAAGGTACCCTAAACAAAAGAAAAAGAAATCCAATGAACTTTACCACATGGAATATGCGTACATTTATGGATACAGACACAACAACAATAACACAAAGAAGAACGGCAATAGTGGCACGTAAACTAAGGAGATATAACATCGATATCGCTGCTCTCAGTGAAACTAGAAGAACAGGCGAAGGCCAACTTAGAGAACAAGGAGTAGGCTACACATTTTTTTGGAAAGGAAAAGAAGAAGATTAACCACGTATTCACGGAGTAGGTTTGACTATAAAAAATGAGACTTTGGACCACGTAACCGAATTTCCATCCGAAATAAGCGAAAGATTGATGACATTGCGCCTAAACCTTAGCAACCGCCAACGTCACGATAATCAGCGCCTACGATCCAACTATTGCAGCTGATGAAAACCAAAAAGATGAATTTTCTCCTCAACTTAATGAAGCAATAACATCTGTCCATAAATCTGATAAACTAGGTGATTTCAATGCTCGAGTTGGTACGAATTCATAACTATGGAAGGGCGTCATTGGTAAGGAAGGTGTTGGAAACATGAACTCAAACGGACTGCGCCTATTAACCTTATGTTCGGAATATGACCTCATAATCTCAAATACAATTTTTCGACAAAAGGACAAATTCAAGACCTCCTGGCAACACCCCAGGTCAAAACACTGGCATCTGATTGATTATATTATTGTACGTTCCAGAGATCAAAAAGGTGTAAACATCACAAGAGCAATCACGAGTGCAGACGACTGCTGGACAGACCATTACCTGATACGAGCCAAAATGAACTTGCACATTCCACCAAGAAGTAGCCGTCAAAAAAAGCAAATCCGAAAAAGATTCAATGTAGAATCAAATCATGGCTGGGTACTTTAGAATACCCGCAGAATATTGACGATCACTGGAGAATGTTGAAGACAGCAATAACATCTGCCTCCGAAGAAACGGTCGGCTACACACAAAGAAAGCATCAAGACTGGTTTTATGAGCACGAAGAAGAAATTCAAGACCTTATTGAGAGGAAGAGAAAAGCCCATAATGCTTGGAAAAGCCACCCTAACTCTAACAAAAAAAAAAGGCAATATCAAGAAGCCAAAGAATAAATACAAAGGCAAACACGTAGATTGGAAAACCAATGGTGCACAACAAAATCACATGAAGTGCAACTAGCTGAGTCCAACAACACCAGAGCCTTCTTTCAAGCTACTAAGATGATATATGGTCCCACTACACAAGGTAAAGACAGATCCTCAATTCACGATGGAAAGAACACTTCCAAGAACTACTCAGCAGAGAGTCTCAGGTCGATAATGACATCTTCGACAAAATTCCGGAAAAAACTACACAATAACACCTAAGTGAGATTTCGAGATTAGAGGAGGTCGAAAAGGCAATCACACAGCTAAAAAATAGCAGGCACAGAGGGTATCGCTGCTGAACTCTATAAACAAAGGGGTCCCGCACTTAATTCCCAAATGCACACGCTAATAAGTAAAATATGAACTAGCGAGACCATTCCTGTCGAACTCAGAGACGCCTCTATAGTTGCCATTTCCAAAAAAGGCGACAAGGCCCAATGTGGAAACTACAGAGGTATATCTCTGCTTTCTGTTGCTGGAAAGATACCTGCACGGATACTATCAAACCGTTTAATTCCGATTGCTGAACAAAATCTGCCATAGACACAGTGTGGATTAAGGCCCAATCGAGGCACAGCTGACATGATCTTCAGTGCCAGACAAATGCAAGAGAAATCTAGATAATAAAATCGCCCCCTCTTCAAGGCCTTCATAGACCTAGTCAAAGCATTTGACTCGGTCAACAGAGAAGCTTTTTGGCAAATACTGGCAAAAGCTGAATGTTCTCAAAAATATGTTTAAATTCTTAGACTACTATACAACAATATGAATGCAACAGTCCTGAGCAACGATGGACCAGGAGAGTCATTCCAGAATACGACAGGCGTTAAACAAGTGTGTGTTATTGCGCTCATCCAATTCTCTATACTTTTAGGTGCCATGCTTCACCTTGTTGAGGTACATCTACCGCCGGGAGTGGAAATTCTATAGAGATTCGACGGTGGCCTACTTAACCTAGGCAGACTGCGAGCAAAAACTAAGGTCTCGACGATCTCGGTAATCGAACTGCGCCACACCGATGACAACGTCGTAATGGCCGATACAGAGGAAGGTCTACAGCTGGTAATCAACGCATTTAACCAAGCCTATAAAAGCATTGGCCTAGAGGACAATCTTGCCAAAACGCAAATTCTTCACCAAGCAGAATCATGTACCAATCCCCAAGCTTCAAACATTTCCACAAATGGTCATCCTCTGCAGAACGTGGAACATTATCCATACCATGGGAGCCACCTATCATCAAATGCAACTATAGACGCAGAAATACAGCATCACCTAAAATGTGCTAGCGCAGCGTTTGGATGGCTTTCGGAGAGAGTTTTCAACAATCACGACGTCAATGCGGAGACCAGGTGTGTCTACAACACAGCTATAATACCAACTTTAACATTCAGATGCAAAACGTGGATCACCTACAAAAAGCATATCGAACGACTAGAAAAATAGCACCAAAGACCAAGACCGACGAACAAACATAAGTGTTTTAGAAGAAGCCAGAACAACTAGTACAGAAGCCCTTATCTTCGAGCACCAGCTTCTTTGGACTGGTCACGTTATCCGCATGTCCGAAACACGTCTCCCAAAGCAGATATTTTATGGACAACTGAAGGAGGGAAAGAGAAATCAAGGAGGTCAACAAAAAAGGTACAAGGACGTTCTCAAAGGCAATATGATGAAGGGTCACATCGATATAAACAACTTCGAGACCACGGCAAACGATAGGGCCTCATGGCGCCGAACGGTACATGTGGAAGCACAAACTTTTGAAGAGCAACCACGTAGACTAGAGACGGAAAAGAGAGAACATAGAAAGGAGCGACGAAATGGAAGAATGGATGACCAACAACACTCGGCTGCTACCGGAGACTGGATGTGCCAGGACTGTGGAAGGGTGTGCGTCTCGAGAATTCGCTTACATAGCCATCAAAAAACGCACAATAGACAGCGAGATACAGAATAGAGGAAAATCATACTCGGTATCGAGTGATTGCCTATGATGATGATGATAGTTATATGGTTTTACCGCATTAAATAGAATTAAAGGCGCCGTGTATAGCAACCGTAATAACTGTCAAAAATAACATACACCATTTTAAAGTTTTTATGTTATTTTCGATACTTTTTCTTTGCCTTTGATGTGGCTATTACATCAGTTATGTAGCAGAATTCTAAAGAAGTATGTAATGTGTAATACGATTCAAATTTGTAATAATCAATTTAGTTTCCTATATTTTTTTTTATGTTAAAATTATCAAATTCTTGTTTACTTTGAACGTGTATAATTATAACAAATTACCTACTAACCAATTATTTTCTGAATTTAGTTTTGATCTGGGGTAAAACAAAATTACCAAAACTATCATCAGCTGATTTTCAATGACAGGAAATGTTTTCTCAAACCGGTCCGGAGATTTTTGCAATCGAGCGTACATCTGAGACGACGCGACAGTGGCCACAGCAGCTCTTTTTTATAAACTCGGTTGCGGCCTACCACACAGGTTTACGTTTCGACTACACGCCGGACGTCGCGTCGTCGGGTGATATTTTTGTAACAGTCCATCAGCGAAATAAAATAACTATGACAACATTTTTTGGATGCATCGACATTTAATCTGAACACGCCACAGATCAAAAAACTCGATTCCGGCAACATGGTTTCCGTAATTTCCGCCCTAGGGAACGCGGGCAAATTAAAAAAAAAATTGTATTTATAAATATAAATATTTTAACAGACTTTTGTATTTAAGTAAAGAAAGATACACAATATAAATAGATAAAGGTTAATTATTTAAAAAATAAAGCGATCAATGATGTCGTTACTAACTAGGCTAGCTTTCTGCCTCAATGTTTGATGATTTTATTAATAAGCGCTTAAATGCGGGCCATGGACTTTTGCAATCGTCAACAAAAAAACTGTCTACAAAATCACGTGATGTTCTGTGGTGCTGGATTGATTTTCTTTTTAATTTTTTTGGGTTGGTTTAAGTTTAGTTGAATTAAGTTGAGTAACAAATAAAAAACAGAAACGAACCCAGAACCACAGAAGGCCATTGCAAATGTCCCTGATCGAGAGAAATGTCACTGGTCCGAAAAACGCCAAAAATTACAACACGTTCTGACTAGAGGCCCTGTATACGATTTTTTACACTTATTGTTTTACCAAAGGTGAGCAACTGGATTTGACAGTTGCTGCCCAATGAGCATTTGTGTTTATATAGAAGTTACAGCAAATAATATAAAACCTTTATAAAATAACCAAAAGTTATATTATTTAGTGTTGGTGATAATTTTATAACTCTAATATATCTCTTAAATGAGTAAAAAAGACTTGAAAAATAATTGACCAACACCAGATTATAAAAATTTATGGTACATAGTTATGGATAGAAAACAAACATATAGATTTTATAAAAATTTCTTATGAACCCTCAAGTCTAGATATTATTATAAAAATGTTTTACAACGGTTCTAACAACACTAAATAACAAATTAAAGGTTTTTATCGATTTAGAAATATAAATTTTCCATCTTTCTTCCCTTTGCTTGTTATGTATTATTCTTTTTCTTTTTAAAATAAAACATTTATAAAATGGTGTTTAGCAATCTTCTCAAATAAATTAAAATTGAAGTGAGATAAGTTGAAGCAGGAATAAGAATATTTATATACTATAGGTTAAATACAAGCTGTTTTCCCAGTCATCCTACTCTGATAATCAGCTGCGATCCCATGTGTACTGTATAGTTTTCGAATACACTCACAAAATTTTCATGGGCTCCAAAAATACTTGAGAAAACGGGGAAAAAAATATTCATTTAAATATTACTTTTTTTTTCACATATGTTTTTTGCTTTCTGGGAGAAATATTGAATTTTGTATTTTGTTCTTAACCCTAAACAAGCAATATTTCGATTAAAACACATGTTGAAACCACATGAAATTTACGACAATTCTATAAAAATAAAACAATACAATTATACCACTGTTTACCTGTTTCAACGCTATTTTATCAACGTTTTAAAACATGATGCTAGTTGGAACACAAGGCTGCAGATGGCACAGTGTTGAACACTGAAAGTCCATTTCTGCGAGCTTAACATAGTTCCATTGTTCTCTTTTCCTAAATGTATTCATCTGAGAGAGATCCAGCATACTACACATACCAGGAAAAATACCCGACTGCACACCCTTCAACCCCGCATAACTGTTAGAGGTAACTATCTCAAGAACATAGTTAGATTGCGGAGTCGAAGGGTGTACAAGCAGGTATTTCCCTGGTATGCTGGATCTCTCTCAGACGAATGCATTTAGAAAAAGAGGATAATAGTAACTATGTCAAACTCGCAAAAACGGACCTTGAGACTGCGTTCCGTCGCGTCGTAAGGTATTGTGTTCACAATTGCCGCCGACCAGCCGTGCGCACTGTATGCAATCGAAGTTTCACGGTGCATTTTTGCGAACTTAACACGGTTACTACATTGTTCTCTTTTACTAAAACCCGGTTCCTATCTATGGGTTTCTTATGCGTGTGCTCCCCGAATCAAAACACGGATCACTTAGTCTAAGCGAGATTTGCCTATACAAGTTCATGTCGGTCCACGTGATGAGTTTTTTGTGTCAGGGTGGCCGCGCATGGGAAACGCTGGTCGGAATCGGGTGTAGAATGCATTCGATCCCGATATCTGTCATCGAAAACTATCTAAAGAAGATTTGGATCTCTTATCTCTCTCAGATTGATATAATTAAAACCAGATAATGATGGTATTGTATCTCGCAAAAACACGCCTTTCGATGTCACGAAAACGCACCTTTTAAAGTTGCAAAAACGACCCTTTTGATGTTACAAAATTAACCTAAAAAATCTTGTTTGTTTTCTCATAAATTAAAATTTTTTTTTTGTTGTAAAAACAGTGGTATTATAACCACTATACAAAGAAATTAAAAACAGTATAGAAAAAATGGGCAAAAAAGGTTTATGAATGAGTTCATAAGAATATTACAGGCAACAATTTATATAATTATTGTGTGTGAGTTCCCAAGTTTTTATAAGTGTCTCTTTGTTGTTGGTTAATTAAGTTTTTATAAGTGAGTTAATAGCAACATTTTAAAAATCAATCTATATATCTTTAATTGATAGTTACTTACGGTTTTATAGATGGGTTAACAGAAAGATCTCAAAATCCATTTTATATAACTTTTGTCACTGATGACTTATATTTTTATAAATATGTTGGTGGAAACATTGTTAACACCAATTTATATAACATTTGTTACCGATGACTTTAATTTTTGTAAAGATGTCCGTGGAAATATTGTTAACGCTAGTTTTATGTTACCTTAGGGTACCATCAATTTAGAACCTTTAATAAAACAAATATACAAACTCAATTCCTGTAGGAAACCTCTAAACACCCTAGGGCATAATGGAACCCTCTTTATAATAATTATATAAATTTCTGTCACCAGAGGTTTCTGAAAATGCTCATTGGGTGAGGAAACGTTTAAAAACAAATTGTGTTTTGGCAATGATAGTTGGTAACCCCTGACAATAAATCATTTTGTCACTACATTTTTGATTAAGAAACGTCCGATTTAAAAATGAAATTTTGCTGTATCAAAAACTGTAAAACACGTGCCTCGACGAATTTGCATTGTTCCGTTATCCAACGAAGAACGAAACTCAGGAAAATACATTTTTGATATCTCCGCGTGTATATTCACTGTTTGCTTTGGTTTTTTTTACCAACCAAAAAAAAATCAATCTTTCAAAAACTGTCTCGGGAAATTATAAAAAGAGACAAAAAAAACATCAGTCCATTTCATAAAATCACTGTTATAAGCAAATATGAAAAAAAACTAAAAAGAGAGGGCAATATGAGTTGCCCACCTCTGGTGAAACAATAACTGTAAAATGTATAGAGGGCCTCTAGTCCTAACCATGTTATTAGGGAATTTTTTTTTTAGCCACGTACTATATGGCCGGGCCAACGATTAAATGGTGTTATGACATGACTTTATTTGTAGAAGTTTTAAAATCGGATACACTTTTTACTTTGGAAAATACAATTCCAAAAACTCAAAAATAATCACGGCTGAATTTAATGTAAATTATTAAATATAGTGAAAAATCTCCTGTCAGCAAAATACTTACAGATTTTTGTTTTTTAGATTATTCAAAACTGTTAAATTTTTGGTACATTTCAGTAAGGTAAGTAGTTCAGTACTACCTAAACATCTATTAACTCGCCTATAAATAAAACAAAAATTCTAAAAACACCAGCTCGTTAGGCAAAAATTAAAATTTATTAAAGTTAAAAACATACAGAAATTTTAGTCATCAAACTGTAAAAGTTTTGGAGAATGAGTCATAGCTCTTTAAATAAAAATGTTCACCATAATTAATAATAACAAAATGAACTACACAAAAAGAAAAAAAAATGACAGCCCCAATAATTTTATATCAAATTGTATCGAACTTGTGGGGAGTAAGGGATAGTGATGCGAATACAACGTCACCTTTATATCTGCTCAGGACAGTTGGAGACCGTGCTCGCACTAAGCGTGGGATCAGAGGTTTTCGATCAGTATGATCCGAATACATCTACCTCCTCATATCCAAACGCGAACCTCACCTTCTCTTGTCTAAAACAGCCGAGTCTCTGGCGAACAAATTTTACAAATTCGGACAGGGGATAAATCTAATGGAGTGGTTAAACTAGAATCCATCAGGCTGGACGGAGACACAATCGGCGGGGTTCCCGACAGAGGGATGAAACTTTGTCGGGGGAGTGGATTGGTTGGACCGGGCGCAAGTTTTCCCTCGATAGCCTTGAAAAAAATAGAACTTGTTCAAAATTTTAGTTACACAATAAAAATAAAATAGACAGGTATTTTTTTTCTTGTAAGAAATAAACTATGACTTTCTTTTTCTGAAATAGTGTATCTTGTGACTTATAGTAGCTCTTTAGTTGTGTAAATGTGGGAACCCGAGAGTGCCCCATAAAGGAGACCGTTCCTCACCACAGTAGGTCGCCGATTAGAATAAATCATTTTATATTAATGACCATTGCAGCATTAATGCATTAATGTCAACAAATATCCTAAAATTACATCCACCCTTTTCATATTATCGCTAAATAAGCTAAATATATATCCTATACAAGCCCACATAATATTAGGCACACCAGAAATAAAATGTCAAAAGTCAATACCATATATATGAACTAGACCCAGGTCAATAAATTACCGCCCACTCCCTCCATGGGTATACCATTGAGTTGATTGCTGGGGACACCTTTTATTGTGTATCAGCGCGGATGTTTTTTTTTTCTGGTACCTAATATTTTAAAATGACTGAGCTAATAATTTTTATTTTAAATAAAACCAGTCCCTTTTTTTATTTGCTTATAGTAGGTATTTTTATTAATTCTAGTGATTGCTTGGTCGCTAACATTGCCCTTTTTCAAGTGAATAGTGTATATGTGTTCTTTTAAAAACCCTACTATATTTTTTTTGATCAAAAAAAAAAAAATTAAGGTAAAAAGATTCTTCTTTTCGCCACAACTCTTTAATCAATGGTATAACAAAAGCTCCTTTATTCCAGCTCTGTCCCTTTGTTTCTCGACACAAATTCGGCCGCTGGAGGAATTAGTGTGGCAAATTAGACCTCGCAGCATGAATTCCAGATGAGTTAAATTAGTTATTATATGACAGGTGTTGGTTTATCCTCTATTTAAAAGACAGCCTTAATCGCAAAGTGGTTCGTAGCATCCGCAACTTTTGTAAAAAAAACTTTTGTAATTTTTCTAAAAATTTTAATCGAATGGTTTGCTAGGGGATGGCGGAGCTAATTGGGCATGGGGAAATATTGGGTTACAAAGTTTCGAATATTTTTTAATTGTGAATCTAACTATTGCAAATTGATCTCCCCTAAGCAACTACATACATTAGCTTTCCTTTTCCAAACGCTTTAAAAAATAGATCTTTAACTGTACGTAATGTGTGTATCTTTTTTTGCATTCTTAAACATTGCCTTCAATTGAAAACATGCCTCTCTATCGGTTGCTCAAAATTTATTTTATTTTTTGTGTGTCAATTTACCTACAAATTACTTAAAAGGAGTGAAAACTATATTTAAAGCAAAGAAAAACTATTTTTTTTGACACGTGATACCCAGTCTGTAAAATAAGGTTTACTAGTAATTTACGCAAAAATTTAAAACACACACACACCAATGCCAAGAACTAGTGTTAAGTAATAATTTTAGTGTATATTTTTAACTAAAAAACCTAATTTTATTTAATTCACTAAACATTTACCCAATGAGTCTAAAAAGTTTAGAGACAGAGAATATGTAATAGCAATTCTTTGTAGTTGTGTAGAGTTTCTTTTATTTCTGTCGAAGTGACGTTCAAAACGGGTCATGTGATATCCATACTTACATACGTACTTTGAATAAAAGGCACACTTTGTAAAAATTAGGACACGGCTCAGAACATTATTTTGATTTTTTACCCAATAAGAAGAACTTTTTTTTTCTAGGGCCCCATTCAAATGTTTGAATATTTCGGATTGGCAGCTTTAGAAAGAAATTTTAGCTCATTCGACAAAAACTCAAAATAGTGCTCCAAGCCGTATCCTAGTTTTTACAAAATATGCCCTCCATTCCAAGTTCAATTCTAATGTTTGTTTGACTAAAAAAATATCATATGACCCGTTTTGACCATCACTGACGCTAAGCTAAAATCGCTGACAAAAAAATAGTCCTGGCCCCATCGTATACCTCCGCAAAAAAATCTAGGTCCGGAGATTTTGACTTTTGATTCATATTTTTGAATTACAGTAGCAGTAATTTATCTTGGGTAGACATTGAACACCCAGGGCAAACTATTTTAGTGACCACCCTGTATTCTTGTATTAAAACGCTGAAAATTTGCATTTTTTGTGATTCCCTTATGGAAAAAGGTCAAATATCAAAAAGTACTTGGCCAATCTTTCTGTTTTTTACGTATTATGTTTTATATTATATTATAATACATATATAATATTAAGTTTCAAAAATGGCCGTTTTGGACCTTAGTTTATGAGGAAACTAGAAGGTTTATAAAAAAATTCCCATTGAAATATGGCTGTGACCCAAAAAAAAAAACGTTTGGAAATACCTTTAATCGCACACTATAAAATTGAGTTGCAAAGAAGAGTAACACAATAAAGTATTTTTTTTGAGGCAATACCAGGAATTTTAAAATATTTTTTTTTCCAAAGGTAACAGTCAAAATTTTTGTACAGGGTCAGCCAAAAAAATGGTCTTTGGAAGTCGCTAAATAAATTATAAATGGAATTTGCAAAAATTCTATATATGATTCTCTTTACGACGATCTACTTATTTTTCTTCATATTATTTCTCGTTTATCTACAGGGTGAGTAAAAACTATGCCCTATGTAGATTTGGAATCTGAAGTTACCACCTGTAGAAAAATATTTATTATTCAGGATTTTTAACCCTTATACACACATACAGGGTATCTTAATACGCTTCGTTAACTTGTAGAAAGTACAAAGCTCCTTACAAATTTTCAAAAAATGGATAATAATTTTAAATTGGGTCAAATATAATAACAATTATTACAGTTATGATATAGGTCATCCAGAATACAAAATATTTTTTGCCGTCCTACACAAAAATATACTGCTATGAATGCTTCGACACTGTTCTGAACCTAATTTGGAGCAGCAGTACTTTTGTCTTTTCCTTATCACAAAATGGACACTTAAAGACAAATTTAGAAGCAAGCGATTTTAAATAATTTCAGTTAAATTTTTTGACTCGCTCTGTATATATATATATGGATGCTAGTCCTCAATAATATAAACAAAAATAAGTATATTGTGGTCAAGAAAATACACATAATCTATATTTACAAATAAGATTTATAATTTATTTAACGACTTCTAAGGTCTTTTTTCGGCATATTATTAGATTGTTACCTTTGAAAAAAAAAAACCATTTTACAATGCCTTGTATTATGTCGGAAAAAACTTTTATTGTGTTACTCCACTTTAAAAATCCATTTTAGAGTCACCCCGAATATATACAAAGATATGTGTCGAATAAATAAATGGCATAATAATGGCATGTACAATTAAATTTCGAAAGGGAATTTTTTTATAAACCTTATAGTTTTCTCATAAACCAAGGTCCAAAACGGCCATTTTTGGAACTTTACCCTTCATTGCTGGCTCACCCTATACAATTACGGGAAAATGGTAAGGACAAGAAATGTTTGTTAGGATCTTCTTTATCACATGTTAAAAAATTACTAAAATTGACCAATATTTTAAAAACTTGCATTTAAAGTCGTTTTTTGGACAACCTGTATGATATTGAAAATTACGTTGATTTAAATATAGTTTATGTTGGCTTGGCGGATAAAATCCCTAAAAATAAATAAAATCAGAAAAGCTATATAGAATCTATGTTTTTTTTTGGAAAACGTACAAAATTTGGTGTAACCATCCTGTTTATCGTGGTTTCCAGGGCAACTCTTACCTTAAATAGACATAGAAAATAATATACAAAATGCAGAAAGAAATTATCTTTCGACAAGTGGTTTTCTTTTTCCGATTGGCCGAGCACTTTTTGATATTTAGCCGTTTTTCACAAGAGAAACACATTTAATTCAAAAATACAGGATGATCACTAAAATAGTTTGGCTCAGGTGATCAATGCCTACCCAAGATAAATTACTTCTAGAATGATCCAAAAACATGAATCAAAAGTCAAAATCTCCGGACCTATTTTTTTTGTGGGGGTAGAAGATGGAGCCTGGACTAAAAAAAAACAGTCTCTTCTTTTAAGACAATTTCTCTATTTTTATGTTACATATATGTAGAAGTAGTATTTTTCTCTTTCTTCCGGTAAGGTTAAGAATTTCGCTGACACTGCGACAAATAGTTCGGTTATTGCGGCCCTTACTGTCTTTTATTTACTTAATGGATTTGTTGGAGATTTTGATAACTAAACCAGTCTCTATATAAATTTTTTAGGGAATCTCCCTCCTGGATAGTTTTTTTAAGAAGATGTTACGTCCTGCGAAATGGGACGGACACTAAAATAGGGCGTTACATTGTTGTGATTGGCCAAGGTTAGAAGAGTAGCAGAGCAGGTACTTCAACACTAATTTTTTTGTTAATATATCTCATTGTGCGTGTACTTTGGTCTAAAATACAATGTTGTATTTATCTACTATTGGACTAAGCTATTTGACTCTAAAAGTTGGGCAGTATTAATGTTGGTGTTCAGATTTTGTAGGCATTGCGTTTTTCATGATAGGGTAATAGTTTATCTTTTTAACGTGCAGATTAACATCCTACCTTTCTTAAAAAGTGATATTTGAGTTACTTTGAATTGACTGACATCAAAGGACCTGAACGTTGTGGAGCTTCCACAACTAGGAACCCGAGACGTCACAGCAGCTATCCTGGAATTAAAGGTAAGAGATAAGACCAAAAAGGTGGTTATATGCAGCGCTTACCTCCCGTACGACATCGTAGACCCTCCTCCTTCAGAGGAATTAGTGCGGATCATCTGATTCGCGGAGAGTAAAAGACTTCCAGTAGTCGTGGGGTGCGACGCCAACTCACATCACGTAGCGTGGGGTAGTAGCGATATGAATAAGCGTGGGGAGGCTCTTTTTGAGTTTCTGACCACCACGGAACTGGAAATAGTGAATAAAGGGTGCGAACCAACGTTTGTCGATAGGACCCGACAGGAAGTTATCGACATAACACTGGTCTCGCAGAGTATATACCAAGACGTTGTCAACTGGAGAGTAACAGAGGAGATTATTACGTCCGATCATCGCATGATCAGGTACGAGATAGACACCGACGAGAAAATCCAGGAACAAAAAAGGAACCCGCGTAATACGGACTGGAGACACTTCTTAGCCACCCTAGACCTGAATAAGGGTATTCTAGAGATGAATATCGACAACTGTGAGGACTTAGAAGAGGCAGTCGACAGGCTTAAAACTGTCATAACAACGAGTTTCGAAGAGGCGTGCCCCCTAAAAATCCAGTCGACCCGACGAGTGCTAGACAGGCTTCGCAGCAAAACCAAAAAGGCACTAAACAAGGCGATGAGGGATGGGGAGAATGACTCTTGGGAAATATACAGAGAGGCTAGAAAGGAGTGCAAAAAAGAGGTAAGAAACTGCAAAAGAGACAGTTGGAGGAAATACGGCGGAGAGATTAATTCCCTTCCAGAGACCTCCAGACTTCTTAAAATCCTAAGCAGCGAGAATAAACAGACGCTAACATCGTTAAAAAGGCCAGACGGGAGCTGGACCGCCTCTTGCGAGGAGTCAATATGACACCTGCTCGAGGTTCACTTCCCGGGAGAGGGCGGCGAACGGGGGGCGCCGAGAACCGCCGGACCCCAGGAGGGGCAAGACCCTGACTGGAGACTGGCGGACCGAGTGGTCTCGGATGCTACCATCTCCTGGGCAATCAACGAGTTCAGTCCCTACAAGTCCCCGGGGCCTGACTGCATATTCCCGGCGCTCCTGCAAAAAGGCCAAGAGATTCTCCTACCTTTTGTAAAGAGAATCTTTAGAGCCAGCATAGCAATGGGATATGTACCGACAGAGTGGAAAAAAGCCACCGTTGTCTTTATTCCGAAAGCCGGAAAGAAAGACTATACGGCGGCCAAATCCTTCAGACCCATTAGTCTAACATCCTTTTTGATGAAGGCATTGGAAAGAATGGTGGATAGACACTTACTAGGGGGAGTCCTAACCAACCAACCTTTCTACAGAAACCAACATGCATACGTGGAGGGAAGGTCTACCGACACGGCCCTACACGCAGTAGTGCATAAGGCAGAAAAAGCCGTTCAATGCAAACAGTACGCCCTGGCAGTATTCTTTGATGTCGAAGGAGCTTTCGACAAGGCGAAAGTGCAGGTAATAACAACAGCCCTGCAGAGAAGGGGAGCCGAGTCTCTTATCTCCGAATCGGTAAAATCTGCACTAACAGGGAGAAAGATCCAGGCCAATCTAGGGGAGTCCAGGGTCGACATAGAGGCAACGGGAGGCTGCCCACAAGGCAGCTGCTTATCCCCACACCTGTGGTGTCTGATCATGGATACTCTCCTACAACTCCTAACAGAGAAAGGATTCGACGCCCAAACATACGCCGACGACGGTGTCGTGGAGGTGGTAGGCCACCACCTAAACACTGTCTGTAACAGAATGCAAAGGGCGGTACGAATCATAGAAGACTGGTGTCAACAAAACGGTCTCTCTGTCAATCCAGGAAAGACAGAGATGATCCTGTTCACTAGAAAGAGGAAAATGGAGGGATTGAGAGCACCCAAGATATACGGGAGACCCCTGACTTTGGTTTCAGAACTGAAGTACCTAGGGGTCACCCTAGACAAGGGGCTCACCTGGACACCACGCGTTGCGAAATGGACCAATAAGGTGCAGGCAACGATGTGGCAACTGCGTCGAGTGGTTGGCCGCACCTGGAGTTTACTAATTACTAAGACCAAGGATCCAATATGGATCCATAGTCTGGTGGCCAGCAGTGGAGAAGGTCACTACTACCCTCAAGCTTAGGAGCCTACAGGGAACCATATGCAGAGGGATAACCGGCGCTATGAGGACGGCACCTATACAGGCACTCGAGACCATTCTGGGACTGCCACCGCTTCCGATCTGGATCAGAAAAGAAGCGATGGCGACCCACCTCCGGCTGAGAGATACAGGTCAATGAAGAGGAAGAGGGGAAGCTGCGGGGCATCTTAGGATTGCCCAAATCGTCGAGAGAGAAATCCCTATGGCAGCGATTAAAACACAAAGACCAAAAAAACCCTGGAGATTCAACAAGAGGTACAAAGTAGTCATCCCAGACAGGAACTATGGCAGAGTGAAAACCTCCGCGAACAGTTCGAGGAGAACGCCGTGATTTGCTACACCGACGGGTCGAAAGGAGAGGCAAACCACAGGATCGGGGGTTTATGTGGAAGACCAGGAGGTTCGAAAGAGCTACCCGCTCGGAGAGCAAGCCACGGTCTTTCAGGCAGAGGTGTATGCCATAATAATGGCTGCAGGCATGGAAGAAATAAAGAACGGTAGGGAGGAGCATGTATATATATGCTCCGACAACCAATCAGCCCTTAAGTCACTAAGGGCGCCCAAGATCAACATCACCCTGGTGGAGGAATGTGCGGATGCACTGGAATCCTTGGGAGAGGGCAAACAAGTGACATTTATGTGGGCACCGGGACATATAGGGGTGCCGGTTAACGAGATGACTGACGAGCTCGCCAGGATCGGGGCGAGTACCCAGTATGTAGGGCCGGAACCACTCCTAGGAACAACCAAGAGGCAATTGCAAAGTCGACTCAACAAATGGGCCAACGATGCCATGACGATTGCTTGGAGAGCAGGAACAGGATGCAGACAGACCAAAGACTTCGTGAAGGGCCCGGATGTAGCCAAACAAAAATGGCTCCTGGGGAGATCGCGAAGGGATGCTGGTCTGCTGACAGGTATCATAACAGGTCACAACCGACTAAGGAAGCACATGACCCGGATCGCGGTGGAGAATGACTCGACCTGCCGGGCCTGCGGGCGGGCAGAGGAGACATCTCGACACGTTATAGCGAACTGCGACGCATACCAGAGGACGAGATACCAGGTATTCGGTTTCCCGACCCTGGATGAGGAGGACTTGCACACGCTCAAATGGGACAAAATACTGGACTTTGCAAAAAGAACAGTTAGACCAAATGAGCAAACTGCCAGACCAGTGGTGCAGGCGGTGGATTAGGGGCAGGCTTGGGGTAGGGCAAATGGTCTATAGATAGAAAAAGATAACAGACACAATTGTGCCTTAATATCATATTTGACCTAAACATAAGATATAGGTATAAAAACTGATGTAATTTTATGTTTATAGAAATAACTTGTGACCATAAGAGTTATTAGGGACTATTTTTGACAATTCCGCACGATGTTTAAAAGGATTCTGATATTTTTGTTGTCTAAATATGTCATCTTTGCTATCAAAAAAATGTGGACTTTCATAATTTTTGTAGCTGCCTTTAATAAAGGACGACATTAACTTTAATTTGTCAACTTAAAGAAGGGCAAAATATGAGCATGTTTAGATGACATGTTTGTATGACAAAAATGTCAGAAGCCTTTCAACCTTCGGGCGGAACTATCAGAAATAGTACCGAGTCAGACTATGCCGACCTTATGTACCGATAAGTCCCTATTTGCAGGCGGATCACTGTCATGTAGGAGCTGTAAAGTAAAAAGCTCAAGTTTTGTCTTTCCAGTTTACTACAAGTATTATGTCTTGCTTCCTCTGGTTCGGCACATTCATGTCAAGATTTTTGCGAGGGTGCTTTCCTTGGCAAAACTCACTGATTAGTTTATGCTAAGCTATCCAAGTTAAAGTCGGCACAAGCATTGCAAATATGAACTTGCTGAATTTGTATTTTCTTAAGTAAGTTTTAGGAGAGAATAAGACGTTAACTGCCGCCTTTAGGTATACGATTTTTTTGTACTTTTTTAATTAGGTACTAAAGAAATCTACAAATTTTTAAATATTTGCAATAAATATGTGCTTTTGCAAAAAAATTTGCGCTAACCAGAAAATCCAAGGAGATCGGGAACGCATATTTTTTTAAATGCTTTTCTTCACAAGACATAATTCTATACGTAATTGGATTTAGCTCGTGTTGGCAAGTTATACCCGAAATAGCATGTATGGCATTACAATCGGTGGTTTTGCTGTTTAGAAGCTCGTATGCAATGCGGTCGACTCCACTAACTGTGCTAAACCGGATTAATTCAATTTATATGCCCATACGATTGTTTTATATAGTCATTATTTTCAGTGGCGCTTTTCTCATTTTAAAATCGCATTCATGGGACATACGAGTTTTGTGTTTATATCTTTATGTTATGTTTTTATTGGCTAATTCCTAATTTTTCTTGTTGACTATATTCGCGCTTTATTTAAAAATTAAAAATCAATTAGGCAACTAGAGGTCTACTAGTTGAAGCCAAAAAAGCTATCAGTTGCTACCTACTTTTAAGAATGTTAGCATGCTCTATTCAAACATTGGGTTAATCAACGCAATCTGCTTTTCTGAAGGGTCATACTACTAACATCTTACCATTGCCTAAGATTTTGCCTTTTTAGGAGTTCATTTTGTGGGTTTGGTAAATCTGGCCATGTATTTCAGTTTCCGCTTTTTGACGATCAAAAAAATTTCAAGATACTTATCTACGCCAAGCAGAAAAGCCACGTTACATATTCTGTCTATCCAAGATATCATAAGCAATATACAGTGGCATTACACCTCAAACCCCTTATTTTTTTTTGCACATGGCGTCAGTCAGTGTACATCTCTAAAATAAAATACTCAACACAACAATGAAGTAAATAAATTCAGAGGGTAATAAGATCGCGACTACAAAACACTGGTTATATCTGGGCTCCATCTCATAAACAAAGTGAATTTTTATTGTAGTACCTACATTGCCTATGTGTGTCAGTTCCTTAATAATTCCTTAGTCTTCATTTTTGTAGATAAGTTTAATGAAAATATCAGGTCAAGTGGTAGTGGTCATAGAGAAGAAAATCTTAATTCAAGTAGTTTGTTAAAAAGAATTAAAAGGAGGCTTGCGGCTGTTGAAAAACAGCAAAAAAAAGGCATACAAGGTAACCATGTTCTTCTTCTAAAAATAAGAGTTTTGTTGAGGAACCATGATACGGCGATTCAGGTAGAGAAGAAGATAATTTGGAAAGTTATATGGTATTTCTATAATGCAATTACACTTTGGTTGCCTTCTTTTTTCTCTGGTATATATCTTGGGACTTTAGTATTATGGTGCAATATTATAAACATAAGTTTTAGACAATAGTGTCGGCAGAGAGGCGCACGTGTGAACAAACTAGGGATATTTAATTTTCTAGCCCATGACAGAAAATCAATAAGTTTAAAATTATTAGTCTATCTCTAGGGTTGCTAATAATTGTAAAATATTGGAGTCAAAGAAAACTATTTTTGAGTATGTCGGACCTAGACTATTTAAATATCTATTGCTTTTGTTTTCGCCTAGGGTGGCGTATGCAAAGATTTTTTGCCAAGTGGGCATATTTTATTCGGTCTGGGGTAACGAAATAAATAAAAATATTATTGTGGTATCTAGGGAGTCATCGATATAAATTTGTTTTACTTTTTATTGCTAAATGTTCAGAAAGAGCTTCTACCTGTAAAGCTTTTCCTGAATCCCTTCAAATAGAACATTGTGCTACTTTGCGTTTTGCAGATGTTTAGAAAATTCCGCAAGACCCAATTGCAAGCATTTTATTTTTGGACAAGACACAGGCAATGAGAATTTGCATTCAAGGGTTATTCATAGTGAAATAGCTTCTCGATGGGGTAAAGCCCTAAGAACAGGTTTAACAGATAAGGCAACGAAAAAAGATATATTTGGAAAGTATCTTTCCTCAGAAAATATTCTGGAGTTAATCCAGAAATCAAGGCAATCGTACCAGAAAACACTCGAGAGCGTGATGAGAGACTGTTTGGATTACAATGTCAATTAAGTGCAGCTATTTCTGCTCTAAGCACATTTTTATCAGATATGATAAAGAAAAAGAGGGGGGGGCGAGTAAAGATAGGATTTAGGGTTTAAATGACATAGGTCGCCTTTTGTGTGACATTCTTCTCCGAATCTGTTTCGAGGAGAGAATTATTGGGGCTAAATAATAACAGGAATTTAAAGCAGACCCTGAAAAATACCCCAACTACTACTTTTACGTACCAGGGAAACTTAAAAAGTCCATTTGTGGGAAGTAAAAGAGCTCCACAGAGTGGACGGAAATTTCAAACTCCTGGAAAGACCAGAGATACCACTCAACCGAGATCGCAACAGATCAAAATTAGAAAATCTCAACAGAGGAAGAGAAAATTTGGCCACTAAATGTCAGTGATAAAATGTGTGGTAGACTAAAATATTTTTGTATTAATCAGGATTAATGAAACAATACTGTTTTTTGTATTAGTTCCAGTTTTAAAACTTGCACTAATACAAAGAAAAAATCTTGCTTCTTTAATTGTGAATAATAAAAATTAAGTGCATGCAAACCACAACCCCTCCTAAAATATTTTATCAATAGATGGGTTGCCCTTGGTTTTGATGAGAGAATTATTTCTTACATCCGGGGTTTAACAATTCTGTTATATGAAAAGCCAAGGCAGTTGTTCGCACCTGAAGAACTGTAAAATATTAGTAAATAATTGGAAATTGCCTTCGTTAAGGATTTATTAAAATCCGATATAATATCTATATATATAAAGTATTTTTATAATGTCAATTGTAACAGCATCACTTTGCATAATAGAAGTCCATAAGATTCTATCCCTATTAATAACAACCGGTTGCTTTATGAGTACGATTGACCTCAAAGATGCATACTACCTTATGACTGAAAATATTTGAGGTTTGAACTTAGGGGAGTTTTGTATCAATGTAACTGTTTATGTTTTGGTGTAAGCTGTGCTCCTCTAATATTTACAAAGATTTTAAAAACAACTATTACCTTACTAAGAAAAGTGGGTTTTAATTTGATTGTTTATTAGGACGATTTTTTATTACTTGCAAGAACTTCATCTGAATGTCAAAAGAATGTAAACAAAACTATTCCCTTGCTAGAACATTTGGACTTTCTTATTCACCATAAGAAATGTAATTTAGTTCCTAGCCAACTCTGTAAATATTTGGGCTTTGTTTCCAATTCAAAATGTATGACCTTATCTCTACCAGATGAAAAAGTTAATAAAATTTTTAAAAAATTTATACACAAAAAAATTATTTTTTAAGATTTCTATGTACAGCACCAGCAATTCAAAACAGTTTTTTATACACCAAACTTTAGGACTAAAGTTTAGTGTATAAAAAACTGTTTTGTAAAAAATACCTATTTTGCATCTTTTCTGTCGGTTCTGTGGTACCTGTCCCCACCAAAGTCAAAATCGTGTCTACGCCCTTGGTACCGAATGCTATAAATAGCATTCGTTCGAACAATCTAGAAATTGAAATTTTTTCGGATGCATCCATGGTTTTTTTCGTCTGAACAAGAAAAAAATCTTCACATTAATCAATGGATGGATTTATATTTTCTCTTCGTTGTTTTGGTAATAACATTTCAAATATAAACATTTTATGCAGAGTAGAAAATACCACTGATTTGTACACAATAATCGAATGAGTAGCGTGCGTTATCAAAACCTCAATGTTTCAGCAAGAAAAATTCTAAAATTTTCCCAAGACAGAAAAATATATATTGTAGAATCTTATATTAACACATGAGACTGGAAATGAAACCAAATGGAGACATGCGGATGACGCTTTTATTATTATTACAACCAAGTATGTGTTTCCATTAGTGGACTTGTTCGCCAGTAGATTAAATAAAAAATGTAAACCGTTTGTATCATGGTTGATTCTATGCATTTCCGCCTTTTTCGATGATTTTGAGGGTTCTCGTTTCTCCAAAAGTTCATTGTGGAGGAAGTAGAAGGTATAGTGTTTGTTCCCTACTGGATCTCATAACCGTGGTACCCTTTTTTTAATTAATATCGTTTATACCATATTATGGTGCACTATTAAAATCGTGAAATTTTAACTCTTTTTAATTTTATCAAAAAATGAGTTACTAAGGTTTCAAAACACCTAAATCGAGTAAAAAAAAAGTTGTCTGTCGATCTATTGTCTGACTGTATACACGATAACTCAAGAACGCCTTAATCGATTTTAACGAAATTTGGTACAAAAATCCTCTATCGGCTGACCATTAACTGATTAACTTTTGGTGGGGGTTGAAGGGCGAAAAGGGGGAAAAGGGGGATAAAATATTTAAAAAAATTGCAACTTTGGAATTGAAACATGAATATGGACTGCAAATTTTGTTATAAAGTCCAAATTTATGGGAGCTTTAGTTTCCAAGTTATTTGAAAAAACGGTAAAATATATTGGAACAAAACCAAGTAGCGATGCACGGTTTTCAGATTTATGTTTCCATGAATACGGACTGGCAAATTTTGTTATAAAGTCCAAATTTGCGGGAGCTTTAGTTTCCAAGTTATTTAAAGAAACTTTAAAATATATTTAAAATATCCTAACTTTAGTAAAGCACTATTATTAGTATGCGGTTTTCAGATTATGGTTTTCGTAAATATTACTCAAACATTTCGTTATAAGGTTCAAGTCTTTCAAAGCTACAGTTTTCGAGATATTTTTATTTCCTGACAACAGAAAATGATTGATTTTATGGTGGACTATCCGTGCTTTCTAGCACCAATTTTTTATTTAGGAAACCCCCCATCCTTTGTGGAGAGATCTTTACTTGGTGGTGGGCAAAGCTATGCAACGTTCATTTTGATCGTTACAAGGTTAACGTAAGACCTTGGGAACGAAATTACAATAACTGCCAAATATCTCACTCGAATTAGACTGACATCTCGTTTCTCTATCTTTTACGACGAAAATCTCTGCCTATATCGCTGGAACGCAGAACCGCCTAATTTCATCTCGTTTTGCCTTGGTTTTGATTCATCGTTTTAACCTCACTTGTTATTGTCATGATATTTCGCATGAAAAATCATTACCTTCTTCTTTTAATTTAAAAGAAATGTTTGCGTAAGTGATGGAAATCTAGCGTTAAAAGTATCATTTTAAAAAACCACTTGAGTGTCAATCATCGGCGAGGGACGGCGATATAAATTCGTGCCTGCAATAAAAGTCATTGGTGCATGGCAAGACGTCCTTTCCATCTGTAGACGTACATTCCTGCGACCTCCACCACCATGTTAACAATCTAAAACTGTTTTCTGGAACTGCGTGTTATGCGGAAAAAGTGAAAAAGTTACCTTTGTGATCTTTAGTTTGTTAAGTTGTTGTTGCTATTTAATTATAGTAGTTAACGATGGCGTTGAGAACTGCGTGATGTTTCCACCATTTTGTTAAACACGTTTTTTTCTATGATTTTCAAGTCTCACTTCTGTGTATTTAGGCGGTGTGTTATAGGCTTTTATTGCGGAAACGGATTCTCCGGGGAAGACTTTTATTGCCGAAGCGGATTTTTCTTGCAAGACTCTTAGTTCAAAAAATGAATTAGATCACCATCATTTCATGACGTCCTGCCGCATACCTACATAGCTTTGTTCCAGTGAGGAAAATTTTTTAAATATTTTGTCAGAATTCGTACTTTTATATGGGGAGACCTTTGCTTATCGTGAGCTGCTGGTCCCTGACGTTTGGAAGCTGTACAAAACCTTGCCTGTGAAGCAGACGTGCTGGTCGCTGTAGAATCAAAGCTAAGTACCTTTTTGAAGCTTTTGCCCTTCATTTTATGCAGTTTTAATTACATTTTTTGAGTTTCTTGCCACACCTTTATGTATTTTTTTTGGTTAATGGTGGCTTATATACTATCTCGGTTATTTTAAGAGGGGAGGTGATTTTCTTGTGGATTTTAAAAAACAAATAACCCGATAGAAGTAGGCTTTTGCTGAACATATGATCAAGGATCATTTTTTATAGACTCATTTATACTGTAGGCTTTTGCTGATTTCAGATCTAAGCAACGTAGTTTATAGACTCATTTATGGGCAATATGTCACGTACATATTTTGGTGTACGTACTCGTATTAGTAATGTTTATTGGTAGGTTGTGCCGTGTGGCCTTATTTTAGAAGTTAAGTATTTGCCGGGTGGCGTTGTATTATATTTTGCTTGCTTTGCGACTTAGTTTTAGCTGGTTTTTTAATTCCTTTTTAGAAATTTCCTAGGGCGAGAATACAGTAAGCATTACTATACCTAAATGTTACTTGTGTAGTGATTTATGTAAAGTCTTACTCCCTTACTTTCGGTATAGGTCAAACTTAATTCCCTGTTAGTTCCTTGTGTGAATATTTGTAATTTTTTTCCATTTAAATAATATGTATTTTATAACCTTTGTTATTTTATTATTTTATAAGAACCCTGTGTAATCTTGGAAATATCTTGTAAATTATATTTATGCTTTTAAAATAAATTATAATTTATTATTTAGCTGCTTTGCTGCTAAACAGAGCCTATTGCTTCATTATTTAAAGATACTTAAAATAGACTTGAGACTTCCTTTGCTTGCTGCTCTGGCAAGATGGCGCCTTATTTATTTTGAATTTTACCGAATCTAAACTCACGCCCTAATGATCTAAAATTGGCAATACTGAGCGACTAGGTTACGTGGAATTTGAAGTGAAATAAACCACAAAATAAAATAATAGTGAAAAGAAATATAACATTACAAATTTTTCCGCTTACCATGATTTACATTTACAGCTATCAGTGAGGTATTATAATTAGTAAAGTGATTTTTGCATGATGTTGGAAAAAAAACAGAAACACACAAAAAATCTAAAACTTTAATTTTTATTATATTAGGTTCGACACCGACACCAAGAGACTTTATAAAATATTCATTATATCGAAACTATCTATCTAGAGATTTTTTATATGTATTTTATTTTACCACCCATCAAAAACACCTGATCATAGATTTTTAACAACGTAATTTAGCTAACCAAAAAGCTCTTAATTCGACTGATTTCGATGGAAACATCTAGCCAAAATTGGTCCCGCGTTGTCATTGTTTGAATTATTATGATGCCGGTAAGCGAAAAATTTATGTTCTTCGTTACACGCGAAAAGTTGGCTGCGTTTTATGGACAAAATAGAACGTTTTAAGAAAAATCCTAAACTTTAGCATTTTTTTAAAAGTTAGTAGCAAAGTAATATAAGTAGTAGGGTGCCACCGCGCCGTAGACTAGTAAACAGCGTCTTTACCTGCAGAACAGATGATTACAGGATCGTATCTCGCAACCACATTGCTTCACACAACACCGAAGACGACTAGATGCGACTGGCGGCCCCCTCCTCTCAACAGTTTTGTGGTCCTAACTTCTTGGAGGACCCCGCCAAATTAAGTGGAAGAGACCCTGACGGAGCCAGTGCCCCATAAAAAAGAGACCTGAACCACTCGGACGCGACTAGACTCTAACAGTGGGATTTACTAAGATCTAAAATAGTACCCCCCCGAAGTCTAAATATTTACACCTGTGGGAGGTACTAAATTTTAAAACCCATTTTCAAAAAATACTTACCCATATAGAAAAGACACAAAGTTATTGAATATTTGCTGTTGTTATTTCAAAATACCACTGAAAAACTGTTTTTTTTGCTCAAATACCATGTTTTAGGATAAAACTAATTTTTTTTGACAGGTTTCAAAATGGCAAATAGTGAATACGCCAAAAATTTGGAACATAAGAGCTTCATTATCTGTTTTTGAGGTTATAAAGGTGGGTATTATTTAGACCACCTCTGGGGGCTGGTTTAATTATATAGCCCCCAGAATTATTGTTTTGTGGCAATAGGTAATAGGTTCGTTTATAATTTCCCTACGTAACCGTTTTAACAAGAATTAATTTATCCTTATTTAATATCCCAAGTTGTTCATTAATCAATTTTGTCCAGAAAAACGCCATCTTTTGAACCCGTTTTCAGGACAAAAAATATTTTTATGAGGGCTCTACGAGGCAAAAGAAACATAAGTTAAGATCACTGATTATGCACGAAAACTGTTTCCAAGAAAAAAATTCAAAACAATTGTACCTATTCATTCATTTACAAACTGAAATTAAAATATTGGGTTTATCTAAAAGCTTAATCATCATACACAACTTTTCACTGAAAGACCACACTTAAAAGTCTCAAAGCTGCAGTTTTCATCGGTACTTCGCTAATGGCCATTTTCTCATTTTCTAGCAGAGAACCGGGCACTGTCCAGTTCGCTGAGCCGACATGACTCTTTTGTGAACGTATCCTTCCTTGGATTCAGGTCTGTTTTTAGCCGCATTTGTTTACATGACCTCCTTAGATAAAATATATAAAAATTTTTATTTCATGGTTTGCGATTGCGATGGGTTTGTGGTTGTAAAGTTTTTTCATAAAAAACCCCTTTTAAATAAATACAAAGTTAATCTAATCCTTATTTTATGATTACATATCGAAATGGTTTTGTGACAGTAAGTATTAGTCGCGAAAATAAACAAAGGTAAGTTTTGATAAGAGTGACATCTAGGTCGCGATTCTTCAAAAGCCGTCAGAAAATCTCGCCCTTACAAAAAATTTGACGAAATATGTCTTATATGGATTTTTTCTCCAACCAAATTTAAAACAAATGCACTAAAAAACTCCCATTTAAAACAGTTCCTCTTTGTTCATTTATGTGGGACCAAGAGAGAAAAAGAACGGATTAAATAGCCATTCGCGATTAAGTGCCTACGGTGCATTTAGGGGTAAGTCTTACCCTTACTTTCTCTCTGAATTTTTGATTTATTCCAACCGTGACCTACATAAAAATTATCAAGAAAGTTTCTTGTTATAAGAGGAATATCTAAAATCACCTTAAAAGACAAGTAACATATTAGTTTGCAGGCTTAATTTTTTTTTTGGCTAATAACACTGGGGAACAGCAAAAATATATCCTATCTCTCTTCAAAGTCTTAGTTAGCTCCGGTTTTATAGATGCCCTTAATTTATGGAAAAATTCGACCATTAAATTGGAAAAAAGCTAGATTTATTGTACCAAATGTACTTGATAAAATGCTTTATAAGTCACTTATTCCGTATGGGACCAAGTTTATAGGCTTTCATACACGCACCATCAAGAAAGAAAATGAATATTTATTTTTTACAACTCAAGAAATTTAGGTATTAATTTGCACGATTACCCAATACAGTATTTTTTTTATTCTACTTCGTTTTCACGTACTTTTTTATTTTTTGAAAAATGATTGAAAAACTTAGTAAGTACAAAGCTTTACGGCAAGTTGAGTATAAAAAACTTAAAGAAATTTACGAAATAGTCAATTAAGTCGTCTAGGGTGATGAGAATTACGTAATGTCGAAACTACTTTTTTTGGGTTTTGCGCCACTAAGTTAAGGACATTTTTTAAAAAATATGTTAAAACCCACTGCATAAATTCCTAGGGAAAAAAAATTGATCGTTTGTCAGTGGTTTTTAAATAAGATAAAAAATTTGCCTACCCACCCGCAATTCCTAACTAGAATCTAAGTACTTATCTGACGTTTCAGCAGAAATTCAACTGCCGTTATCAAAGGAGTTAATCTTTACTTTTTTACGATTCTTTTTTTAAAATGTCTTTCTGTTGTCATACAACTGACTGACTTTGACTGATGTATATTTCAAATATTAACTTGACAGTTTGGTGCGTCGATAGTAGCGAACAAGGTATTGGGTGAATTTAGTAAAATTTAAAATCAAAATTATTAGACCGATCGGATAAGCTCATTTAGCGAGAAAAAAATAAAAAAATTTTAACACCAATTTGATGAGTGAAAATGATAAAGAGGCTTCTAATAAACGTTTTAAAAAAAAATGCGTGAGTGGGGCTCTTGCGGGGTGGATTTGGTGGGGGGAAAGGGGGAGAAAAATGGTATTATTGCAATTTCCGGCAAAACTGAACATCATAGAGTAAAAACTTCAATACGAAAGTTGTAGACGGTGCAAAGGTCTACAAATTTTGTAAACTTTTTAACATAACGTCAAAATTTTAGAGAAAAATGCAAGAAATCGTAATATTTTTATTTTTTCGTTTTTTATTTTTCATTTCCCCAAAAATAATTGCATTTTCACTAAACTTAGTGAAAATATACCTGTCTGTGACCTTAATGCCTACAATTTTTTTTAGATAAAAACGTTGACAAATTTTTGAGATATTAATTTTTTTGGTGGAAATCACTTTGTTTTCAATCAAAAATTCTACTCAGGAAAATTTTCATAGCATTTTTTGATGTTACTCATTTTTCTTGCTTTGACATACACTTTTTGGTGGGATAATAACAAATTATAGTTACAATTAAAAAACATGCTCAGAAATGCAAAAAAAACAAACAATGGCTTTTGCAACAATGACTTTTTCAGCAATTGTTGATAATTTCTTTCAATAAAAAAAAAATCAACAACCAATTAAACCATATATTTCTACCGAAAAAATACAAAGTAGACGGTATTTAAGTTACTACGTTTATACGCGCCTAAAACCGGTTTTATATAAGAACGGTTTTGAATAAAGTCGCTTTCTTCTTCATTAAAATCGTTATCTAACAGCTGATCGATGTACTGTCAATGCTCTTACCTTACAGTTTACCAAGAAGTAAAACATATATATTGTTATATTTAAAAATACCTTATATTGCATTTGTTTTAAACGCAAATAAAACAACTAAGTTAACAATTTTTGTTCCAGTTTAAAATAAAATTGATTTAGTATTTAAATTTTTTTTAATGATATGCCTCGGACAAACAATTTATTTTTGTGCAGTATTACTACAAACATCTTATTTTAATTGATAGTGTCATACATAAACAAAAATTGTTTGTCGTAGAATCGATTGGTTCATCTATTTTTTATTTTATTTTAACAATTAAGATATATTTTTTTAATAAATTATTTAAAATTATTTTTTTTACCTTCCAAATAAATTTGAATCTAAAATCCGTGTCTATATGAATGTAGTTTTCATGTAAAAAAAATTAAGGAATGAAATGAATAGGCCATTTTTTTTATAAATTATTTCAAATTCCGGTTTTTGCTTTCAAAAGTATTTTTCAAAATTTTTAAAATTAGATTGTCGTTTCAAATATTTATTTATTTTTTAATTTTAACGAGAATTTTTCTGAGTAGAATTTTTTGACATTACTCATTTTTTGTTTACATATACTTTTTGGTGAGATAATAAAAAATTATAGTTACAATTAAAAAACATGCATTACAAACATTTAATTTTTCAGTAATTTTTTATAATTTGTTTCAATTTTAAAAAAATCAAGAATCGATTACACCATTCAGTTGTATAGAAAAAATGCAAAAACGTTATTTTTTTGATCGTTTTAGAAAATATGTATTTTTTTATCTAAACTGCTTTCCTTTAAAAAAAACTTTTTATTACCTCTTCTAACTCTGTTTAAATCAGGACAATATGAGAGGCGTATTTTATATATTTCTTCTTGTTGGAAACTAAAAATAAATTAATATTGAAAACGAAAATTGCTTTTGCAATTCCAGCTTAATAAGTTCTAATAGATTACCTTACAATTTTTCGTGAGCCAGTAATATAAATATACATTGTAAAAATTTAGATTTTTGAAGACATAAAAATTAAAATTTAGATTTAAATTTAACTATAAGGTAAAAAATGCACCAATAGAATCTAGGATAAACAATTTTTTTATGTATGACACTTTCTTAATCGAAATAAGATATTAATAGCAATACCGCACAAAAATAAAGTTTTAGGTCAAACGATTACTTTGTTTATACGGTACTCTTAAAGTGCTTTTAAAGAAAGGACTGTTTAAAAATGCTTGTCCTAAACATACTATTAGAACAATTTTAAATACTAAATCAATTTTATTTTAAACCGGAAAAATAAATGTTAACTCAGTTGTTTTATTTGCGTTTAAAAAAAAGGTAACAAGAATTTTTTTAAATAACAATATATATATATATATATATATATATATATATGTTTTAATTTGTGGGAAACTGTAAGGTAAGAGGATTGACAGTACATGGATCAGTTGTTAGAAAACGATTTTAATGATCGAGAAAGCGACTTTATTTAAAACCGTTCTTGTATAAAACCGGTTTTAGGCGCGTATAAACGTAGTATTTTTTCCGTATAAATACATTTTGTAATCGGTTGTTGATTTTTTTTTAAATAAAGGAAAATATTAACAACTGTTTGTTTTTTTTGCATTTCTGAGCATGTTCTTTAATTGTAAATATAATTTTTTATTATCCTAATAAAAAGTATGTCAAAATTAAAAAAATGAGCAACGTGAAAAAATACTACGAAAATTTTCCTTTTTGGATTTTGACAGAAAAAAATTTATATCTTAAAAAATGTTAAATTTTTTTACCTAAAAAAAATTGTAGGTATTAAAGACACAGAGGGGTATACTTTACAGTGACTACAATTTTTGCATTGAAGTTTTTACTCTATGCCGTTCAGTTTCGCCGGAAATTACAATAATACCATTTTTCTCCCCTTTTCCCCTCACCAAATCCACTCCGCAAAAGCCCCACTCACGCATTTTTTTTTAAAATGTTAAACAGAAGCCCCTTTATCATTTTCAGTCCTCAAACTGCTGTTAAACATTTGTTTGTCTTTTATTTTAATTTTGTTGGACTATATATTTGTTTGAGTGTTTTCAATTTTAGATTTTATTATAAAAATACAATTTTTTTTTTTATTTTAAAATATCAAGTATAAAGATTATCTTTTGAGTGACTTTAAGAAAAAATACATTAGAAACCCAAAGAACATCAATGCTATTTTTTAATTTATTTAAAAAGAAAACTTTTTGAAAATCTTGTTTTATAATCGGAAGCCAAACTGTATTTATATCAACTGTCAAATATTTTTTAAGTTTTGTTCAACATTTAATGGTTCTGTTTTGCTTAGAATTGACCTAAGAGTATTTGATGTTTTAAAAATTGTTCTAGTATTATAATTATTAGCGATTCGTTTAATTTTTTCCGAAATACCTGGTATAGAAGGAATTACTAAATTTGTTGGTTGTACATTATTATGTCTACGTTCGCGTTGTCTTGGAAATTCGATTTGTCTAAAAGAATTTTCGATGAAGTTATTTGGATAGGAATTTTTAATTAAGACCTCTTTTATTATTTGTTTTTTTTGTAAAAATGTGTTATTGTCCGAACAAATTATTTTAGCTCTATCGAATAGACTTTTTATTACTGCTTTTTATACGTGTGTCGAAAAAATTTATAGTTTTATGAAAATCATAACTCTATTATTATTTTGATTTCTGGAGATGATGCCGCCTTTGAAGCCGAGGATAATTACAGGAAATTATTTGATCTCATGTCCTATCAATGCAAAGCTTATCTTTTTAAGTTGCCTCCCGCAAAAACATCAAGTACTCAACTTCCTCAAAATCTTCAACCTCAACATCAATATCGTCCAAAATAGGATGTGGATGTTTCTATTTTTAAAGGTGACATTGCTTCTTTTTAATCATTCATCGATATTTTCAAGGCACTAGTTCACAATAATCAAAATATTCAAAAAATTTTGAAGTTTTCAACTTTAAAGTCATATATTGAAGGTCAAGCCTTGACGGTTATCCAACATCTAATACTAACTAAAAATAACTACGATATTGCCTATGATATATTGTGCAAACGATTTAAAAATTTTCGCGTACTAGCTTTCAATTTATGGAATATTTTGGAAAACGCACCCAAGGTAGGTGGAGATAATCCTACAGATTTAAGGAACGTCATTGTCAAGGGGGGAGTTGGAACACAAATCTATCAAAGTAAAACTGAAATAAAAGAATGCTAAAAATAATTAATTTAAAAAAAAGAACGGCATATAACACAGTAACATAGACACATTTTAAAAAGAGAAATTTCTTAACATTTCTTTATATGAATAATCTTCACTCTGGAGAACTTACTCAACTTTAAGACGCTTGCCTATTTCTATTATAACTCGATTTCAGCTGAACTACGATGACTTGAATACTCTACTTACCTATAAAATATTAACGCTTGATAACCTTCCCTCGTCTTCAAAAACAAACCCATCGATCACACAAGCCCAATCGAAAAAAACCTGTTTCCTCTAAAACGTCCAATATTACCCAAACTACCAATGCTTTTATGACGCAAAGTCAACCTCGACCAGATTCTCTCAATTTGTAGTCAAAACACTCACAACATTTTTAAAGGCCACGAATTCTTAAATAAATATCTTCACGATCGTTATCTATTAGCTTAAGCCAAGAAGCTATGCATAAATTGTTTAAGTGGCAGTCACCAAACTTTTTTACGCCAATCAGACTCCAAATTTCACAAATGCAATGCTTTACATCATACATATTTTTGCTTCTCAACAAATAGCAACCAATCTTCTGCTAACGCAAGAAGTAATTCTAACCCAACACAAAATAATTCGACTAATTCCAGTTTTATTCAAGCTGGCTTTACTACTGTAGAAAAAGGTGTTTTGCTATCTACTGCACGTATAGAAGTCTTAGATAAACGGGGAACTTATCAACCTTTGCGTTGTATGCTTGATTGTGGAAGTATGTCCTCCTTTATTACTTCGAAGTGCGTCAATCGTTTAGGACTCAGGCCTAAAATAACCTCCGTTCAACTAACTGGATTGGGGACGATGCAGACAACCGTTAACCAGCAAGTCACTTTATCTTTCCGACATTTTCAACGACCAGATCCAGTGTTTACAATAGATACTCTAGTGGTATCCAAAGTTAGCGAAAACCTACTCCCATATCAACTGTCTACTGAAAGTTGGTTCCACCTTTCCAATATTCGGTTAGCCGATGACCAGTTTAACACACTAGGACCAGTCGATGTCTTGCTAGGCGCTGACATATTTGGTAAACTTTTGATTGATGGCCGTATACCAGGTGGACTTGACAAGCTTGACGCAATTAAAACCGTATTGGGCTATATTTTACTGGGCAACGTTTAATCAATTCCTAATGTGCCTACTATTTTTCCCGATATGTTTTGCGATACTGAAGATACAGTTTCTCTAGATAATCAACTTCAGAGATTTTGGGAAATAGAGGATGTTCCGAATGTAACTTGTCTCTCTCCTGATGAACAAAATTAAGAAAAAATATTTTTGTAAACCTATCAACGGGATGAGAATAGACGATATATTCTCAAACTTCCTTTTAAAAAAGAAAACCCTACAATTCCTGAAATTCGATTTCTAGCATTAAATCGGGTCTATTTCCTCAAACGTTCTTTACTCAAACACCCGCGAAGAACTCTGCACAAACTACATTGGTAATGGCTTTCTGCTAAATGTCATAATTTTTTTATATGTTGTAGTACTCGATCAACAAAGCACAAAAATAAAAAAAAAACGAGATAGGGAGCAGAATTACTTTCTGAGATATGGAGCTTTAAAGTGGACGTGTTTTAAAGCTATATTTTTGGACTTGGTCCAAATTTTTTTTCCACAACTTTGTTGATTAGCGCCAAAATAGAACGATTCGTTTCTTTATTTGTCCTGAATGAAACACCCTTTCCATCTATGTTAAAATATTTCTATAAGGGTTCTTTGGTACCACCAGAAAAGTCACTGATTTGTACATTTTAAAAACGAAAGAAAATGACCGTATTTAAAAAAAAATTATTTTCTTTAAAACACACGGCCAGATTTTAATAGTTTTTACATATGTTAATAAAAATAATGCTAGTAAGCTAAACATTTTTGCTTGAGTGGTACAATTAATTAGGAAAATGATTTTTAATATTCTTGAAATATTGGTGAAATACGAAAAGTGATTTAAAATAACTTATGGGTAGGTTATATAAACTTTTTCTGGACAAATTGAATTCAAAAGCTTGATACGAATATGTTGGTACTGATAGGTATCCATTGGTACCGGTATTTGACCAATCAAATTGCTCGTGTGTTATATGCTTTTAGGCTAACTTGAGGTTGCCGGTAACAAATATGATAACATTTTTCCGGTTGTTTACACTGTGTTTCCAATAGAATGCGTAACATTATCTGATAGCAAATGACGTCGTTTCTTAAGCAAAAGTTTGATATTGTCAAGCCTACCTTCTTCTTCTGGGTAGCACTACAACCCTTGGTGGGTCTTGGCTGCGTTAACGATTTGCCTCCATCGGTCTCGGTCCATCATGGCCTCCTCCCAGTCATATACCTGCATAGTCTGGAGATCTTTTAAAATGTTGTCTCTCCATCTGAGTCTCGGCCGCCCCAGTGGTCTCTTTCTTGCTGGGTTTCCTTCCCATACTATCTTGATCAGTCGGTCGTCAGGTGCTCTTTGGACATGTCCAGCCCATCTCAGACGCTGGGATTTTATTGATTTGACTATGTCCGGCTTTTCTTTATAGGTCCTGGAGTTCTGCATTCGTCCTTATGCGATATTGCTCCGTGTTTGGATCCTTGACGGGGCCAAATATTCTTCTAAGGATCTTCCTTTCAGCCCGCTTTAGTAGAAGCTCATTGTGTTTCGTAAGGGTCCAGGTCTCACAGCCATAACAGATGATCGGTTTGATTACAGCCTGGTACACCCTCAACTTTGACACTCTCGACACCGTTTTGGATTGCATGAGGGTTCGCATGGCAAACAAACACCTATTGCCACTGTGTATTCGTGCTTTAATCTCTTCGTTGCTGTCATTGTCTGAGCATATCGTGGCTCCAAGGTACTTAAACTGTCTGACGCATTCGAAGTTATATGTGTCCATCGTTATATTCTGACCGATTCTGTCCCTGGTTGGTTGTCGGGTAATGTGCAAGTATTTGGTTTTCTCCTCGTTGATGTTGAGGCCCATTTTCTTACATTTCTTCTCGATTTTCAGGAAGTTTTCCTTGACTCTGACAGTACTTCCTCCTACCGCGTCAATGTCGTCCGCGAAGGCCAGGATCATCTGTGGCCCCTGGTTTGTAAATACTTCCGTGGTGATGTTCGTCTTCTTGATAGCCATATCTAGGACTATGTTAAAGAGTAGGGGCGACAGTCCATCTCCCTGTCTCAATCCACTCATGACCGAAAGTTCCTCTGTTATATGGTTTCCTACTTTAACGCGACACCTGGTATTGTTTATGCATAACTTCGTGAGAGTGATGATTTTCTGTGGTATACCTATACTTGCCATGGCTATCCAGACACTGTCACGTATAATGGTGTCGTAAGCTTGTCTGAAGTCCATGAACAGCTGGTGCACGTCTTTATTGAATTCCCAGTGTTTCTCCAGTATTTCTCTGATTGTGAATATCTGGTCCACTGTTGACCTCTTTGGTCTGAATCCACACTGGTAGTCGCCAATTTGTTCCTCCGCATACGGTGATATGCGGCTCAATAGCACATTGGAGAGTATCTTGTATGCAGCGTTCAGTAGCGATATTCCCCTGTAGTTGACACATTTCATGCGGTCTCCCTTCTTATGGATGGGGATGATAGTACCTTCATTCCATTCGTCTGGCAAGGCTTCCCATTTCCATATGGCTAGTACTAGTTTATTTAGTTCTTTGTGGAGTTGTGTTCCTCCATAATTTAAGCATTCTGCTGGTATTGTGTCGCATCCAGGGGTTTTGTTATTTTTGAGTTTGTTGATTGCCACTATTATTTCTTGGAAGCTTGGCTTCTCTACGTCTATTTCCGCTGTCTGGTATGTTGTGGTCTCTGTAGTTATGCCGTTATCTGCATTGAGAAGGTTGTTGAAATACTCTTTCCATGTTTTAAGTATTTCCGACGTGTCTGTTATTAGTTCGTCCCCATCGCTTTTTAGAATACTGCTTGTTATGGGTTTATATCCTTTTTTCATCTGCGATATTTCTTGAAAGAATCTCCTACTATTGTTGCTTTTGGCATCCTCCTCTAGTTGCTGTAGTACTTTATTCTGGGCCGCTCTTTTCTTGTTCTTTATAAGTTTCCTTGCCTCCTTCCTGCCTGTTTTAAATTTCTCTATGTTGGCGTTGTTATTGTCTTGTAACATGCGTAATCTGGCTTTATTTTTTGCGTTTTGGATTTGTTCGCATTCCGCATCATACCATTCTTTCTTCTTTGTCTTGCTTTTCTCTCCCAGTGTTTTCTTCGTGACCGCAACTATAGTTGATTTGAGGGTGTCCCAGGCTGTTTCTATGTCTTCTATTTCAGGGGTGTTTTGTCGTAGTTGGTTTTCCATTTCGGTTTGGTACTTGGTTCGTATTTCAGCGTTTCCAAGTGTGCTTACTTCCCATCTTGCTGTATTTGTGGCTTGCTGTTCTTTTGTTTTTATGTTCTTGATTCTCAGGCGCATTTTTGTCTGTACTAGGAAATGGTCGGAGTCCGCGTCTGCACCCCTTCGGCTTCTCACATCCTTGACATTTTTTGCATACCTAGCATTGACCAGCACATGGTCTATTTGATTTCGTGTTCTGTGGTCATTCGAGACTCACGTCTCTTTGTGTATGTTTTTATGTTCGAACATCGTTGATACAACCATTAGATTATTGGTCGCTGCTAGTCCTGCTAATCGTTGTCCGTTGTCATTTGAAATAACGTGGAGACTGTGATTTCCGATATGCGGCCTGAGTGCAGGTTCTCTTCCCAATTTGGCGTTGAAGTCCCCTAGTAGGATGAGCATATCTTGTTTTGGTATAGTGCTAATCGTATCCTCTAGCTGCTCGTAAAAGGAGTCTTTGTCAGTCTCATCTCTTTCTTCTGTCGGGGCATGGGCTGATATTAATGAATAGTTTTGCCATTTTCCTTTCATCCTAAGATAGCAGATTCGCTCACTTATTGGCTTGAATGATATCATCTGTCCCACCAACCGCTCTCTCACTGCAAAGCCTGTCCCGAATTCATGTCGCCTGTCCTGGTTGCCGCTATAGAATATTACTGATTGACTGATATTGAGGTTCCCATTGTTGGGCCACCGGATCTCCTGTAGTGCCGTGATGTCGATGTTATATTTCTCTATCTGTTCTATGGCTCTCTTTGCTGCCCCTGGTCTAAACCAGCTAAGCACATTCCAGGTTCCAATAATCATATTCCTTGGTTGTTGCTTGAGTCGTCTCCGGATATCCGTCCTTTTCCGAGGCTGGTCGAAACGTTTCGTAACAATTTGTTTTTTACAAGGTAGGGTTGTTAGCCCTACGCTTAACCCTCTTCCTTTGCCCGGGCTTGGGACCGGCAGTGACAGCTGGTGGGCTACTCAATCCACCCATCAGCTGCCCCAGGCGGAGCCTACCTTGATTTTTTTTAAATACAAAGCCGCCGGATGCCGCCATATTAAACATATCTTAAGAGTTTTAACTTTTTGCACGCAAATGCATGCAGAAAAAATCACTTTTCCGTACTTAAGTAGGAAAAACACTTTACCTACTTATTTTTTCGTAGAAAAACGGTAATAGTAACCGAAAAAATGTTATCAAATTCGTTACCGGCGACCCCAAGTTAGCCTAAAGGCATATACCACACGAGCAATTTGAATGGTCAAGTACAGGTACCAATAGGTACTAATTGGTACCAACATATTGGTATTAAGCTTTTGGATTGGATTTGTCCATAAAAAGTTCTTATAATCTACCTATAATATATTTAAAATCACTTTTCGTATTTCTCCAATATCAAAAATATTCAAGCTAAAAATTTTTTCTTTAGCCCAGTGGCATTATTTTTAATAACATATGTAAATTTTTTTAAAATCTGGCCGTTTGTTTTAAAGAGAATGAGAATTGTCACTTTTTTAAAAATTTTCGTTTCCTTTCTTTTTTAAAACTTACAAATCAGTGACTTTTCTCGTGGTACCAAAGAAACCACATAAAAACATTTTTATATGGGTGGAAGGGGTGTTTCATTCCAGACAAATAGAGCTTCGAATCATTTTATTTCGGCGGTAATTAACAAAGTTGTGGAAAGAAACTTGGACCATGTTAGCCTAAAAACACGTCAACTTTAAAGCTTCATATCTCAGAAAGTAATCCTGCTCCTTATCTCGTTTTTTTTTAATTTTTGTGCTTTGTTGATCGAGTACTACAACATATAAAAAAATTATGACATTTAGCCGAAAGCCATTTCCAATGTAATTTGTGCAGGGTTCTTTATAAGCAATATCGAGACTTAATTTAAGATTTTTTAGATCTTGATCATATGGAACCTTCTTTCGACTTTGTACCCAATTCATTCTACTTACCACACCATTGTGTGATTCGACGAGAAAGTTTAACTACAAAACTGCGAGTGGTCTACAACTTTATGTTGAACCCAAACTACAAAATGATATATTTACCATTCTTCTCAATCTTAGAATTCCTAAATATGTCCTTACCACAGATATTTCTAAAATGTTAAGACGATTAATTATTTATTCTGAGCATCAAGATTATCAAAAAATTCTTTGGAGGTTTTCGAAATCTGAGCCTGTAAAGAAATATCGCATCAAACGCCTAATTTATGGTTACTGCAGTTAACTGAAGAAGAAGCATTCTCGTATCCTTTGGTAGCAGAAGCTCTATTATTGTATTTTCATTGTTTTCAAGTTTCTGGACATATTTCTATCAGTTTTATTTGTATCTGGGTTGTGGTGGGTACCTGCACTTTGTAGTTCAACGGAGTGTGGAAAAAAAACTTCTATTTCGTGCAAAACATTTTTTATATTTTCGGATGGAGATATTTCGTCTTTATGGCATCTTCAGCATCCACCTGCGTAAGGGAAGGAGTTTTTAATTTTTATTTATATAGGTAAGATTGAGTACTTACATCAGGTTGAGACTACACAATATTATAGTTAAGAAGCCAAAGCTAAAGTGGCCCCATTAAAAACAGTCTCACTCCCTCGACTTGAATTAAATGCTGCTGTAGAGTCTGGCTAAGAAGTAAATGTGCGTAGAAACCCATTTTCGACTGAAGCCCGCCCACTTAGTTCGCGATTGGTTTGCCGTATGTAGTCATAGGCGTACACGCTCTCATCTGTTTATTGCACTTTGTGTCTTGTCTCTGTGAGGATACGTACGCCCCTGCCACAGTGTTCGACACTACCTCGAACAGAGACAACAAGCAGACGCCACACATCGTCCGTGCTTGTCGTGGCCCATTTACTTAATAATCGGACTCTATTATGTGCTCGCTTGGTATCGTTTGTTTGGAAATCTTTTGAAAGTTCAAAATTCATCAAGTATTTTGTTATTCGGACTCTATAGTCACACTTAAATGGATTAATTCACCGCCTCACAGTAGCTTTTATTCAAGATAAAGTACTCTCGTCGTCGAGGTTCTATGTTCCATCGAAACACAATCCTGCAGATGTAGGATCTCGAGGAATGCTCCTATTCGATTTGTTAAATTGTTCCTTGTGGTGGTCGCCTCTAATTTTAATGGATACTACTACTCCAAACTTAGAACCTGTCGAGTCTCCTGAAAATGCAGAAATTTTGCTGAAAAAAGGCCTATTATACAAGCCAATACTACCTTCAAGATTCCAAACTTTTTAGACATTCTAATTAAAAATAAATCTTGCTTGAAATCATCCCACCGCATTCTTGCTTATGTCTTACGTTTTATCAACAACTGCTGCTCTAAACGCCTCAAAAAACTCCAATTTTTGGGTAATCTCAATTCTCTAGAACTCTATAATTCAATTTTATATTTGGTTAAGCGCACTTCGTTTATCGACCGAACTTGAACTTATTCGAGAAAAGAAAAATATTCCAAAATCATTACTCAAATTGTCTCTTCTCCTTGATTCACAAGGAATCCTACGAGTAGGTAGTCGGCTTCGCAATGCTCCTATTTCATTCTCAAGTAAATTTCCAGCTCCTTTTCCAAGTTGTAGTACTCTATCACAATTAGTTATTAGCTATATGCACCTCCAGTATTTAAATGCTGGAGTTCAAACAACACATATTCTAATTCTTCAACGCTTCTGGATTTACAATGCAAAACGAACCATCCGACGAGTTTTGTCTCAATGTATAAAATGTTAGTATCTCTTAGATGTAGACTATGCCGGACCTTTCGAAATAACAATGGGACGAGTAAGAGGTGCCGTTAAACCCAAATCGTATCTTTGTTTATTTATCTGTCTTTCTGTTAAAGCAGTTCACTTAGAGCTAGTTTCTGATCTTTCTGCTAATGTTTTCCTAGCAGCTTTCAAAAGATTTATAAGTCGACGTGGAACATTGATGAACTTTTATTCGGATTGCGGCACAAATTTTGTTAAATCCTACAAAATTCTTAATAAATACGTTTTGAGTCGGCCGCTAAAGAATCTATAAGTTGGCATTTCAATCCTCCAATTCTAGGAAATAAACTTTTTTTTTACCGAAATTGAGAAAATCGTTAATTCTCGCCCGTTGAGTCCAGTGACTAACGATCATAATGATTTTAGTGCGCTCCAGGCCATTTCTTGACACAGGAACCTCTTGCTGCAACTCCAAAACCTAATCTTGAATTAACTTCTATCAATCGGTTACCTAGCTGACAGCTTATATCAAAAATTCAACAACATTTCTGGACTCGTTGGTCAAACGAGTATCTCCATACCTTGTATCAAAAGGCTAAATGGCATGCATCTTCTCCAAACCTAAAACAAGAAACTTTAGTTGTCATAAAACAAGACAACATTCCGCCTCTAAACTGGCCTATGGGTCGTATTTGAGAAGTTTTTCCGGGAACTGACGGAATTGTTAGAGTTATTTTTAAAAGACCAGCATTAAGCTTTGCCCTTTACCCATCGAGGACTGCTAAAATGATGCGCATTTTGATGAACGGCAATGGTCGTCCAAATTTATATTTAAGAATAAATATTAGTTTTCCTATTTTTTTTCCATAAGTTAAAAAAAAAAAAATTGCATAATTCATGCATTTAATTAACGTATTTGTATGGCCACCTTTAAGCTCTCAACACAGCTACAACGAGATTATGTCGCCACCACATCCCGAAAATGACCATACATTTTAGTGCGAAATCAGCTATTATTAGTATCGTGCTGCGCTGCTGATTTTTCTCCGTTCTTATTTTAGCAACCACGCAATTTTGACGTTTAAACAAACAATTTGTGCCATTTATTAATGAAAACCTGACTGCTGGAATACTGAATTATTAGGAAGCGCTCCCAGGAAGACTATAAGACGTCCAAGGTAAGGGAGTTTAAAGAACTACTTTTTCTTCAGTGTTTGATGTATCTTTTTTTGAGCGAGTTCATTTTAAAGTTCTGGCTGTCTATTGAAGGAACCAATAACTTTTTTCTGGAGAAATACTCGAAACACCTCACAAGTTATCAAAATCAGCAGTTGGAAAAATTTTCTGAGGTTATCCCAGATGTTACTGACAAATTTGAAAATGACAATTAGCAAGTAATTCTCAAAAAATTGACAATCAGAAAAAAATTCCTGTTAAATCCAGGGCCAAATTTATAGTCGTCTTTCAAGGAACCCTTGTTCCTTCAAGGAGGCCTTCGGGCCAATTTGGTATTTATAGGGGTGAAAGGCACCCTTGAAGGAATCCTTATATCAAGGTAGCTAAAAAGCTACCTTCAGCCTTTCTTGGCAAACAAGGTGAGGTTAAAAAAACAAAAATATTGTTGGGTTTCTTTTGATAATTGGTTTTTTGTCATTTTGTAGGTTGCTTTTTAAGATAACCAAACTTAAAAAGGTGGCGAGTTGGTGCTATGCCATAAGAATTGTTGCAAATGAACTCTGTTTTCAGACTGCTAAAGGCGGATTCAGAGTTCCGTAAGGTAAGTGGTATGAGGTATGCGGTAACACGCAAGGAAAATAAATACAGCAAATGCATGCTGCTGTTCATAGTGTTCCGTAAGCCGCAAGCGGTAAGCAGTAAGAACATCATACACTTGTCACTGATTAATTATTTTCGTTTCGTCTTACTGCATACGTCATACCGTTTACCTTACGGAACTCTGAATCCACCTTAAGTCAGCCTGTTTTTCATTGGTAGAATTATACATAAGGTATGGAATTGTTTTTTGGGGAAACTGCTCAATTAAACTTTTTGAAATGGTTTTTATTCTCAAAAAAAGAGCAATTCGATATATACGTAAAGTAGGATATCTCAATCATTGCAAACAACTTCTCATTACCCATAAGATTGTCTACTATATTTTCATTCTTGAAACGGTATGCCTTATGCACAAAAAACACTATAGTGAACTGCACAGTTTAAATGAAATGAAACTAGAAACCACTTAATGTTGCGACTTCCCATACAATCCTGTTTAACTCAAAACTATATTATTTACAGTAAGTAAAAATAAGTTTAATCAATTGCCAATTCATCTAAAGGAAATCCAAAATTTCGTACGGAGGTCAAAAAATGTTTATGCAATAAAGCGTACTATATTTTAAATTAGTTTTTTAGTGATGGGTTTTAAATTAGTTGACAGCAAATGTAAATAATGTTTATTGATGTAATGTTACAGTATTTTGTAGGTATCTTTGTTTTTTTTTAGATTTTAACTATTTTTTTTAGTGTTTAAAAAATTGTGTTATTCACTGTTTGTCAATTCTACCTTATTATTAATATTTAAGTATATGCTTTGTCAAAGAAATATTATTTTAGACAATAAAGTATTTTTCTATCTATCTATATCTATCCTGAAAATAATGGATGATTTTTTGAAATTTATTGATCGGGTGGAAGAAGAAGTCCCTGATCATCATGGTTGTCTTCCAAAGTGATACAAGCAAAGTCCCTTCGAGTTCTTTAGAGAAAAGGAGTTTTTGGCCAGATATAGATTTTTTAAAAACACCACCCAAGAGAAATTTAATCACCCAAGCAACCGGGGTCTTCCAGTGTCCTCAATTTTGGCCTTGCTATGTACCCTATGGTATTATGGCACTGGAAGTATTCAAGTAGGTAGCTAGGTAATATAAGTATCTTTATAAAGTTAGATTCATAGTTCTTACATACATTTTTTTGTTCATACGTGAATGTAATGTGTTCTTATATCTTTGAATCAGTTCAGCGAGGAAAACCTTTTCTTGGCTAGTGCAGAATTTTAAGGCGGATTCAGAGTTTCATAAGGTAAGCGATATGAAGTAAGACAGCAAGGAAAATAAACTATATCAAACGCATGTTGTTCTTCATAGTGTTTCGTAAGCCACAAGAAGAACAGAATGCACGTGTTTTTGTTTTCCTTGCGTCTTTGGCCCCTACTTACAGAACCTTATAGAATTCGAGACAAATTGTCAAATTCAATCTTTTGACGAGACAACTTTGATTGTTGACACACCATCTACGTCTTCTCAAAAAATTAACTTTGAGGTATCGTCAAAATCACAGTCTGCTCCAGACTCAGTGTAGACAAGTCGATCTGGTCGAATCTTGGAAAAACCTAATCAATTTTCAGATTATGTACACATTTCTGACATTGATAGTAATTATTGTAAACAAGGACATAAAAGTGAATAATCATTGTAAACAAGTGCATAAAAGTGAATAATCATTGTAAACAAGTGCATCAAAGTGAATAATCATTGTAAACAACTGTTAAAATATAAAAGTTAATTTTCATTATAAACTTGTAATGTAATGTAAATGTAAACCTAAAAAGATGTCACGTAAACAAAATAGTATCATGTCTCGTCATCATGTCATAGCGATCGAACTAATCACTACCCCTTGTTAAATAAATATCACTTGTCACATGAACTTCTGCGTTTCTGTCTTTTGACGCAATCTCAAATTCCTTAAAATAAAAGTATTATATTGTATTATTTTTAGATATATTTTTTTTGCGATTATGCATACCATTGATAATACCATCAAATAAATTTCATTTAAACTATTTTACTTGTTTTTTTTCCTCTCCTCTAAAGTTTAAAAAATTGACATCTGATATTTTAAGCCTAGGTCGTCTCAGATACTCTTATATTTATATATATGGTATGCCTTGAAGGTTGTGTATGGTCATTTCAAGCTTGCTTAAGTAATTCTTCCATTACACGAATTAATAACAGAAACTGAGAAAGAAACACTTTATAACATGCTAAAAGCAAAGAAGAAACTAGAATCAGATTTTTTTTTAGCCTGTAAAGATCAGTTAACTGCTTTTTTAAAACTAGTCAACTAATATACTGCTTTTTACCGGCTAAAACAAAACAAAATCGGTATACCATTTTTCTTTGCTTTTAGCATGCATGAAGTGTATTTTGCTGACCATGAACTGACCATAATAACTTTTGAGCTACACTGTACATAAGGCTTTTTGTTCCTTAATGTAAGTGTTATTAAACTTAAACATTCATTTAAAAAAAAAAACAGTTTTCTGTAAAAAGTCCTGTATTTACCCGAATGATAGCGCCACTAACTCACCAACAGTTAGTAATATTGGATAATTAATTATATTGTGGATGTTATGTGGATGAGTTCAGTTAATTGATTAGGAATAAGAGAGTTTTAAGAAATATTTTGCGAGTTTGTGTAAATAAACCGCATCATTTTTGTTATATGTATGTGATGAAGCCCTTTAATTAACTTATCATTTGGATGCAAAGTTGGAAACCAAAATAAAAATTGGGCTCTCCATATATGTTTTTACAAATGTGCGTCAACTGTTCGTGGTTGATTTAGTAGCAAAAAGCGTAAGATACCCTTCGCTGTTCCTATGATCTGGCGAGAACTGAAAGACCACGTCACTGACTGTTACTTTTATTTCACACCTTCCATTAAAAAAGGCTTTTCGAAGAAGCAAAGGTCAGCGATATAGTATCTTAATTTACAATCCGCTGCGCCCCCGGTGCCTCATAATGATGACTTACCTGTACATGTACTTGTGATTCGGATGATGATTCCATGGATTGAAACAGTAGTATTCCACAAAGGGTCGCTTTTCCATTAAGAGTGCAAAGCCTCACTGTTTTTTGCCAAACTAAATTAAGTGACCATTAATTGAAATTACCCAAGAAAAAAGCAGAGGTATTGGCTTCTTAATTGCAATAACGGAATTTGCTTCAAGATGAAGTAAAAGTTCCTGTGTACCGAAGCCGTCAAAACCCCATTTTTTAACATGAAAAACAATTTGGTAGCCTGTATTGATATTGAGGGACCAATGACAGCTTTAAATGACAGATTCAAAAAACTGGACATTTTCCATTGATTTTCCAAAAGTAATTCTTAAAGCTGTGTAAGGGAAACAAGTTGCCTTTAGTACCAGTTGGTCATGCAGTTCATATAAAAGAACTGTATAGCAATTTGAAATTGTTACTGGAGACCATACAATATGAAAGATATGAACGGTAAATTTGTGGAGATTCTACTTTTGCCTTCTCTGTGAATGGACAGTCGGGCATCATTGGATCACTATAAAAATAAAATTTGACCACCAATGGAGTTCTTTGTGTCCGGGAAAGATATTACTACCGACACTTCATGTAAAACTGGAAAATCTTGAAGGTCACGGACATTTCGGAGATGCGCAATTCGACTCCTTACTTCAAGGCAAGGAAAAAGTCGCTTGTATTGAATTTTAAATGGTTGAAACAGATGGGCTTTTTTTTTTGGCTGGATTTCTTTTTAATAACTCATCGAATGTTTATTGAAATGCTGCTGTGTAAAAAATTAGGGTTCTGTAGTAATTTACCATCCCAAAACGTAGTCAAGCTAGATATTGTGGTTTGAAATAACTCAAAATTGCTTCAACTTTAATTTTTTTGTTATTACGCCTTTTAGCACCCCGCGCCACTTAGAGGAAAATGCTTCTATTGCCTTTTCGTATTTACATGATAACTCAAAAATTCTATGTTGATTTCGCCAAATTCACCTTTATCTGAGTTAATTACAATTTCGTGTTCTTTGAGACGTAGAAAAAGAGTTTTGAGGTAACGTTTGTATTCTTCTATATCCACCGAATCAAATAAAAAGCATCAAGATATCGCAAGCAGAAACTAAGGTCTCCAGTAAATACATGTACATATTTCCGGCATGCTCCGCAGCATTTCGCAGGGGCACCTAAATATATTCGACATCTTTAGGAGGTACTGGGATGATTTTACCAAATCAATTTTAGAGATAATTTGTTTCTCTTTCAAGATTGTTATGTATTTAGAATTAAGTTCAAAGACTAAAAATACATTTAAATATTTCGCGCACTTTTAGCATAGTGAAGTGTGCGCAGTAGAGTTACGTTAGTATAACATTCTTCGTACTGCAATCGCATCGCGTGTGCTTTTAACTACTAATAAATACGGAAGTACGCGTGTGATAGTGATTAAAGTTATACCATTAAATACTACATACTTGTATTCATCTTAGTGACTTTAGACTTAGTGATAAAACTTCCTTCTGGTGCCATAATTAAGGATTAATTGCTGCAGGTGGATTACTATATTAGCTTCCTAACCAATATATAAAAGTGGCGACGAGGATGGGATCATCTCCGTCCGTGTGTTAGCACGAAACCGAGAACCGAGAGAATGTCGCTTCACTCGGTAACACCGAGGTAGCAACGAGCATCGAGCCGCGCTCTACACCTACATACCTACTCATTTTTTGCGCTTCAATTCCAACCGCATTCATATTACACTTAGATTAAGAAGGGAAAATATGTCTGGTCCAACGAATACTACTTGGCAAATAATAACCACTGTTTATTTACAAATAAAATCAAAACAAAACAAACGTGAGAAATATCGATTATTTTTTATTCTTTTAAGAGATGTTATCACCATTAGGTCAGTGAAATTAGAATATTTTAAGGAATTAATTCCGAGCGGGCTGGAAATCATTTTAATACCTTTATTCGGTCCTTAATGTGTGTAATCTGAATTTGCACCATCTCAGTTGGTGTGCTTAACTTTTGGTAGCCAAAAACCCGCTAAATTTTTGCACTTTTTTTTAATTTTTTGCTTTTAGCTGAAAAACGATGCAGAAAAATAAATTCTGTGTCGAATCAGATCTGTCTACGTCAAACGTCAAATTCGATATAGCCGAAATCTAATGTTAAAAACAGGGAACATTTTTCATTTAGGTGAAAAATTACATTTTGCGACGTCGGTTAACCTGGGGATAAGTGTCCCAAATATTTCACCGCTTCATTGTGTAGCCTTTTTATAGCTATTTTGTTACGATTAAGTTAATTTTGTAGCTGATTTCGAGAGAACGTGGGGGGCACATTTAGCTTAACCGTTAAGCTAAGGGGCGACCCTATAACGTTAGTGACTGTCAAAGCTAGGAAGATTAAATAAACACAAAGTTTGTAGCTAGGCTTGTTCGACGGAATCGCATATAAAAAGTTTTTAAAATAATTGTAGATATTTTTTATTAATTAATATTTCAGTCGTTTTCCAGAAAACGGCTGCAGATGCACTATTAATTTAACCGTCATAAAATAGCTACAAAATGTAGCGTTAAAAATATTTGGGTCCCTTATGATGGTCCGTCAGGTTAACCCGACGTCGCAAAATGTAATTTATCACCAAAATGAAAAATTATCCCTCTGTTCAACATTCGATTTTGACTATACCAATAAACCGCATTTGACGTTTTCGATGTCATTCGACGCAGAACTTAGTCCCCTGCATTATTATTATAATTATATAGCATTTATTATTGATAATAATTGAACTACGGAATTACATATAATAGCAAAGGAAAACAATAAATACTATGACCCACATTAGTAAACTCGCTTGTGAGAGGAATGAAATACCTAGAATAGAATTTACCGTCCGACGCACCGTTTTCTAGCTACAAGAAAAAAACTAAAAAAAGTTCAAAAAATTGACGGTCTTTGGACTACTAAAAGTTAAACTCACTACCTGGGATGGTGCAAACTCAGATTACACACATTTAGAACCAAAAAGAGGTATTAAAACGATTTCGAGCTCGCAGGGAATTAATTCCTCAAAACGGTTCTCTTCGATCTAATTTGACTGGCCTATATAGAGAATTCTGTGTCCACCACTTTTTGTCGTGATCGGCTTGTATTGGGAAAGTCCGGCAGAAGGCAGTCCGTCAGATGATTTTTTTATTGACATAAACTTTTTCGTGTTATTTATTTTAAAATTTCGGGATGTTCTAAGCAGTTTGGAAGTGTTTTTAAAACCACATTTTGTGAAAAAACATTTATAGTGTGTTTTTTTACCAGTAGGAGAAAATATCAGTGCATTTAAAGTGATATTTTGCAAGAAATCGTACATTGTTTTGAAAATAAAGGGTAAGCAAATGAAATCAGTCAATGGTGGTACAGGCCGGTAGATACACAGAAAATAAAAGAAAGTTTATGAAATATGTACTTAAATTATTAGATACTTAGATTAAAATATCCACCACCAACATGTTTTGTTAATTTTAAAAATTTAAAATACTTTTGATGAAGTAGTCAATGCCCAATGCGTCAAATGAGATATTTTTGAAGGTTTTTGTAAGGTTTTTTTTTATAAAGGCAGTGTTGCCAGGAACTTTGAAAATAAGGATTGGAAGCAAAGTCTTTGAGTTACCGGATTACTGAGAAAATTACCGGATTTTTTAAAACCGAACATCTTGAATTGCAGAAAAAAAGTTAAGATAAAAACAGGCTATATACTTTTTATTAATTTTCTCACTTTTATCCAAGAAAAGGATACTGGTTGCTTGTACGATCTGATTTTAGGCGGATTTAAGGCTGGTTTTTCAATTGCGAGTTAAGATGACTCCTGGGTTAAATAAGTCCCATAATACTATATCTGATAATATTTTTACACACATAATATTGATTTTGGTTTAGATATCTTCAATTTAAACAAAAAAAAGCAAAACTTTTACAAAACAGTGTTTAGTCCAAAGGTTACCCTAACTCGCGAGTCACCCGCTTCATTGTGAAAAAAATTTAATATCGTCAAATAAAAAAGTGGTTACTTTTATTTATTACCAATTTTAAAATTATGGTAGAATCCGGTAATGGATGGTACTCCTGGCAACACTGTATAAAGGCCATAAAATAAAGGAAGGTTGTTGTTTCAAAATGAATATCAAACCATATTAAGCAAGATAATAAGTACATGTATTTAGGTTAAGTTCTTCTTTATTTTGTTCATATTTTAACTTTTAGTGGTATTAAATTCAACTGAAATTTAGCACACATTTTTATAGCCGTTGATAATATAGTATATTATCATACTGCTTATAAAAGAAAAATGCTTTGCATATTTATTAAAAATTTTCTTTATTTTTAGTAATTCTAAGTCTTTCAAATAATTTTAATCCTATTAAAAATTTTAAACTAAAATCACAATTGGTGCCTCGCTTTGCTCAGAGTACAAACTTTTTGACTCGTGACAGTATATATTATAGATACTGAAACAATTCAGACCGGGGCTTGACAAAAAGAAAATTTTTGCTAAAAATTTAAAAATATTTAAGAAATCAAATTAAAAATTATGCAGTACAGGCAAGAAACTAGGCGCCAGGAGTCTCTGTGTATAAGTGGCTATATCCCTTAAAAAGTTCGATTATAGTTAAGGGTCGACGAAAACAGGCAGATAGGTGCATATCTTAACAAGCAAACAAAAAACACATGTGTAAGCGTGGAGTGGGTTGCAACGACTATATAAGGCCAAGCACACATGCAACGGTATTCAGATTTTTGCCAAGTTTTAGACAGTTTGAACGTAGGTTGAACGTTTTTGGGAATTTTTATAAAGAAACTTTAAAAGGGGGGATGCTAGCGACGGTGACCGGCTAGCATCACTTTTGGGTTTTACAGAGATCACGGGGGGAATAAAGTCTCTGGATTTTTTGTTTTTATTTAAAAAGTGGGGATGCTTAGCGACGGTGGCCGGCTAGCATCAATTTTTGGGTTTCATAAGGCTCACGGGGGGAATAAATAAAACTGCTATTTTTTTTTCTGTTTGAAAAAAGGAGGATGCTTAGCGACGGTGGCCGGCTAGCATATTTTTTGGGTGTCACAAGTATCATAAGAAATAAGACTAACATTCGGAATTTTGGGGTTTTAACTATAAATAGGGTGATGCTCTGCGACGGAGGCCGGCAAGCATCAATCTTGATAGGTTAATGGTATTAAAGGGGAGTCGGTACGAAAAAATTAGCTTGCGTTACGTTTAAACTCTAAACAACTAGTCATCATAATTTCCGAAGGATAATCGTTGCAATGTTCGCCCGGGTCACCAATCTTTATCAAAATTTGCATTTTTTGCATTGTAATAAGTTTGGTTCCTTTGGCGTGGATTGGGGCGTTTGTTTTTTGGGGGATTATTATGATTCTATTCTAATTTCAAGAAAAAAATAATGAAGCTCCAGAGATGAAGATTCGTCAAGGGAGGCAAAATTTTAAAGGTAATTTATTAAAAAGGGGAAAGGGGAAAATAGGAGGAATTTGAATGGACACGGCATTATTTTTTTAGTATTGCACAGTGAGGTCCAAACATTTTAATTAGTGTTACTTTTACTTTTTACAATAATTATTTTAGTTCTTGTTTTCTTTTACTTTCTACAAAAATTATTTTCATTAAGGGTTTTTTTTAAATAAAAATTATTTATGTGAAAGATTTCAAGGAGATTTATGGTCTCTATTAACAAATTTTTGCTCGAGAAGGGTACCCTTTTACAATGGGTGTATTGATATTTACTATTCAAATCAAGAAAGCTGGTAACGAGCTTTGACAAAATTGGTATGACCATAAACCAACCGCATTATGAATATTTTGTGTATGTTGGTGCATGGCCCTGTTTTTGTTGGTGTATGATAAAGCTGTGATCGGAGGGCAGGTAATCCGAAGTGTCTTGAGCCTTGCATTTGCTTAACTAGCAGTCTTTATCACATCGCAAATTATATTTTATATAACTATGTAACCCCTCTACGAACAGGTTACCTAGGGCGTACTTATTTTTATTCGTTCTAGAAAATAGCCAACAATGGAATGTTTTTATATAATAGTGTGTTAGTCAAAGTACTGGGATGTTATAGGCATTTCAACTAAACATCTCATTACTCACCTCTCTTGGAACTCAAAGCAGACATAGAATGGTGGAAACAATCATAAAGGGGAGCTTGGGTTACTCTCTTGAATCTTGGATGGTAAATAAACAATATGCTCAAGGTGTCAAGAATCCCGTATCTAATTTATATTTCAATTGTGGTATATTTTTTTATTTTCACTTTTTTGTATATTTCTTTTATTCATTATAACCGTAATGTTAATTTAAATGATGTGGTTTTATTTGACTTCCGGTGGGAAGTCACCTGTGTCAAATTCTTTAGAACCTTGGTAAAAAAAAAGAAGAAAGACAGAGGGAAATACTACACAGATCTGAAGGCCACACAAGGTAGTTAATGTATGAAAGCATCTGCCTGCGTCATGCGTAGAAGTTTTCATAATTTAACAAAACCCGGGAGGTTGTTGATGTCTAAAAGTATCACCTGGCCAGTGTAATTTTCATAATTTAACAAGACCCGGGTATAAACGGTTTCAATACATACCTACATTATATACCTTAATTAATTTGATTCTTAAACTTCCACATTAACATAAGATGTACCAGTTTACTCCCTCTTGATATGTGTTGGGTTTGTTTTGTAATAGCATTAAACTTTAGTTAAAACTTGGCTCTTTAGAACAAGGAGTTAGTGGTTTTTAGATGGATTACATACTTAAATTATTGTAGGTTATTAAGTCATGGATCACGAGAGCAAAAATTACAATGTTTTATCTTATTTATAAGTACCTACTTAAATTTTCTATTTCAAATAAAATATTGCTTTTGTCGAATTAAAGAAACATAAAATCATATAGTTTTACCTATAGGTTTTTCATGTAAAAAAGGCTCCTATAACCACAGATTACCTGGGTTATCTGTGCTATATAAGAGTTTTTAAAATGATATTTGCTTGAATGAGGGACATTTCACAAACACCATAACATCATTTTTAGCTATTAGGTAATATTATATTATTTTTCTTTCTTCTTTCTTCTTGGTGCTAGAGGTGATGTGTAACGGTTCAATATTTCCCTAACAATATCCCTTAGAAAAAAATAATTCTTCAAAACACCCTTCTAATACCCTGGCAAAATCTTTAAGTCAATCATCTTTACTATATGTCTGAGCATTTTGTTTATTCTATATCCTACTATTTTGTGGCGAATGCGCTGGAAAAACAATATTTACTGTTGGACTGAGGTTGAATTATACTAGAATTATGATTATTTTATGTGGAGGCATTTTACTCTGTTTAACTTTTTTTTCAAAACAAAGCAAACCTCAATATTTCAAATGAAACACCATTGAACCCTTTCTAATAAACCAATAAATTTAATTACAGTGGCAAATCATGTGTTTTCCAAAAATAACATTACAACATACATCTTTCTTTTATATTAACTAATGAAATACAGTCTACAGTTCAATGAAACTTCGTATTTTTCTTGTATAATTTAACCAGTCCAAGAAAGGTTGCTCTGGCTCTGCAGTAACCTGAAACAAGGAAAAAATAACATAATTTTACATAACTTAACACCAAAACGGTCTTTCTAGCGCATAGTTTAAACCGCCAACTTACTAGATTAGTAAGCCTTTGTTTTTTTTATTGATTATATCAAATTCTCCTTCCGTCAACTACTTAACACCCGAAAATAAAGTAGATAATAAAGGTTAGTTTTATAAACCGTGTCAAACAAAGAGAGACTTAGCGGTCTTATACTTACTAGAAACTAGTGTCGGTTCATTTGTTGAGTGGTAGATTCTTGTCACTAGTGATGTGTCAGTGGTTGGCAGTTTCTGTTACTGATCGGTCCCCAATTTGCACATGTCAGGCTTTAGGGGGTCCAATAAGTCCTAAAAATAACAGGACCAAGGTTGTCACCAATCATATGGTATTGATATTACAAAATTACTCTACCTTTGTCGTCAGTTGACACAACACTCACCTGTTGGTTTTATTTTGGTTTCAAGTATGCGTGAATTCCTTAAAGGGCATTGCCCAACCTCGTACAGCCTAGCCATGTCAAGTGTGGACCGTCTTGCTTGTCTCTGTGTGCATTGTTGGTTTATACGACAGGCTGTGCAGACTTTAACAGGTTAAATTTTGATAGATATTCAGTTTATTTATTCAAACGAGGCGATCATCTGTCCTCATACGACTCGAGACTGGCCTAAAAGTATAAGAAATTCGAAATAAAGGAGGTTTATAGTCGTTCTAAAGAGGTAAACAAACAGTAAAGGGGAGAGAGATATTTGTCAAGGATCCGTATGTTACCTACACGGAAGGAAACTGTGACTCACCTGGATTATTTGGGAAGGCTTGGAGTGCCGGAAAGTGGTCTTTTTCTTGGCGAAAATCCGTGTTTTTCTTTAGGCATTTTATGGTTTTTCAAAATTAAATTCGACCGCCAGCTGACCGTGACGTTTGGGACGACGTTGCCAGATTGTCATAGGGGAAATCCTGGGAGTATACAGTGACTAACTTCACGTCACATAACTGTGATTTAAAGTTGCACATTACGTTACTGCTGAGTCGTTTTCGAGAAAACCAAGTGTCTACACTTATTGTTTATTGGTACTCCCAAAAAGATAAAGTCCATTTCTTGCTCACTACTGCAACCAATGCCTTGTTGTTAACTTCTGTTCGTCACGTGATCTCTCCCTATCCCGCTGATACAGAAGGAAATCTGACAACACCACTTCGTTGTCTTTGTCTGTCTTAGGTTGATGAATAGAGACTTCCGACTTGAACCTGTCGCATTCGAAAAGTAGAATTTGGACCCCAGCCCCTGTCGATTTTTGCCCATATCAGAAAGATCGCCCAATTGTAATGCGTTTTCAGCAGCATCACCTAATATGGTAATCAGGATAAGCGATTTTCGACTGTAGTTTTCGCGCCTCTGAGGTTTTTGACCAATCGTTTACCCGCAGGAAGCTTCTTTTTTAGCGTCTGAGATTTTCTGGAGGGAAGGAAACACTTCTTTTCCGGCACCGTTTTGAGTGCCACGTTTAATTTTTCTTTTCCAAGAATACCGAAAAGAAGTCGTGCCCATGGCGGCCTTTGCAACCTGAAATCGTCGTAGACGGAATCCGCAGAGGTCCCATAAAAAGAAGAAAGTCTTCGTGGAAGTGCCCGTTGCCTGTGTTTGGCGTTTGAGGTGGCGATTTTCGAGGATTTCTTTTTGACCGTATAGGATACGGGGGGCCGGTGCACTATCCGGACACACGATTTTTCAAAAACAAAAACTTTGTGCGTAAAATAGGCCTTCTAAATAGTGTTTTTCAAAAAAAAAATTTGCGGGTTATCCAGTATTTTTTGAGAAAATAAATAAAAAAAAACATAAAAAAGAGCGCCCTAACCTCACTCTTTACTTAATTTCTTAATTTTTGGCTCCTTCTTCTTCTTCTTACTTGATCAAAACCATACCTGCCAATATCCATGCCCTGATATTTTTACAATGTTGCCACATTTCTAGAAAATAATAAAAATTAAGGAAAAGAAACAAAAATATTAACTTTTTGACTCCTCTACAAATTTATAAAAAAACAAATAAGAATCAAGCCAATCAACCATAACTAACCCTACCCAACTAACCTGGCCCAACCCAACCCAGAGCCTAACCTGATTTCTTTTGGCTCCCATACAAATTTATAAAAAAACAAATAATAACCAACCCAACCAAACAAAACTAACCCTACCCAACCAACCCGGCCCAACCCAACCCAGAGCCTAACCTGATTTCTTCCCCAAAAAAAATCCTGCTGGTACCTGAGATTTGGCATCATCGCATTTCTGAAAAATGGCCCAATAGCCAGTATGAACATAGTTTTGTTGGTTATGCCTGGATTTTACATGAAAAACGTCTTTTTAATTAAAAAACAGCTGTTTTTTTCGTTTTTCCGCTCCTAAATAAATTTAAAAACCTCTAAATTACTGTTTTCAAAAAGAATCGTCTTGAAAAAACGTCCCGTTTTTGTGTCCGGATAGTGCACCAGAGCCGGATACGGAAAATGGCCGGCTAGACCGTGGCTTATCAGCCGATCGATGGTAATTATATTCGATTTTTTTTAAGCGTTTTCCCTCCAGTTTATTTCAATATTGACTATTTTTTATTCTGTATTTTTCTTTGTGCTACAGATTGAGGAGACCTCACGTCAACTCCCTGGGAGGTATTAGGTTACCTGCCATGCGGAATGTCGCCCTCAGGATGATTTGAGGTAAATATTTGCTGCGTGTGTACCTTGATTATTTTTGCCCTTGTAAGAAATTAGACTGTTTTCTGTCGTTTTAAGTAATTTTTAGTTTTATCGTCCGTGGTACCCACTATACAATAGAGTGTGGACTTATATGTTTTTTTTATGCTTTTTTGGCGTATGTACTTTGGGTGTTGCCCCTCAGGCATGCCCCGTACAATAAGTAAACAGTAGTTTTTTTGTTACTGTTTTACTTCTTTTTTTCCTGTGTAAAATACATGTCCGTTATTAGAAATTAGTTATAAATGATACGTTAGGGTGTTCTCCCTTGTTCTAGAAGGTTGTTTTTATATCTGTCTAGGGTGCTTGGTTCCGGTGCACAGCCATGGGTGGTCCTAGTGCCGACTCTCAACACCATACATTCGACTTTCCGTCCTAAGTGCTGCTTTGCCCTGGCCTGAGATGCCTAGTCCAATCATGAGTCCTGTGTACCTGTTCCAGGGATGTTTAGCCCTGTCATCGGCTAGCTATGTGGAAACAGATAAGAACTATTTCCCTGTCCAAACATTTTCTCTTTAAAAACCTTAAAAAAAAACTCATAAAATTTTATCAAAACTTATCAAAACAAGCTTCAACTTCATTTTTTTTAATATGAGAACCATTTCAACTTTTTCATCTTTGATAAAAGAACTTTCCATCATTGAAATTAAACATAAAAACAAGAGGAAAGACCCCTAAAATGTTAGTTTAAAAAAAAAAACTATTTTATTTGTTAAAATTTACATTTATTGTTTTACACTGTTTTCCAAAAATATATTTTGAGACTGTATAACCTGGTGTTTCGTTGCTAAGTGCCCCACAACCGTGTGCTTACTCAAGTTGGCAAGAATGCCAGGCTCGATAGGACCCAAAGTATAGGAAGTTGTCATCTCTTCTATTGTGTTTTTTTTTAACGTAACACTGGCTGCCCACGTGGTTCTCTGTTCTTTGGAGTAGGTGTACTTTTCTTTTTTGGTTTTTTAAAAAAGTTTTTGGTTGTTGGGTTGCCTTGGCAATGAAATACCATGGTACATTGCCTTCAAGAAAGAAGATAGGTTGCAGTAGAGTACTACAAGGCTGTATAGAGGTAGGTTCTTTCCTGTTGTACTCCTAAGCGAGTGGTTTTATAGCGTTCTCTTTTTTCTTTTGCTTTGAGAAAGCGAAGGGCAAGCCAGTCATTTTAAAAATTAATGTCAATTTTTTTTTTGGGGTGAATTTCAATTTTTTTCCTATGCCGAGTGGGGCAGTTTAAAAAAAAAAAATTTTCTTACCGAACAACGTAATATATAAATTCAAAGTTTGTTTTTTTCCTCACCGAGTGAAGTATATTAAAGACATTTTTTTTTTCTCTGACCGATTAAAGTAAATTCAAGAATTATTTTTTTTCTTACCGAGTGAAGTAAATTAATTTTTTTTCCTTAACGAGCAAAATAAATCCCAAAAATAATTTTTTACCGAGTAAAGCAAATTCAAAAATGTTTTCTCACTGAGCAAAATAAATTCAAAAATAATTTTTTTCAAATCATAGCCCAACCAATTTTTTTTCTTCTCGCAAAGCATAGTAAATTGATTTTTTTTTTCAGGAAAAGAATGTTTTTTAAAAACAAATTTTTTTTTTGTTCACAAACCATAGTACATCAAATCAGAATTTTTCTAAAAAGTATTTTTTTCAAAGCAAAGTAAATAAATGTTTTTCTTTCTCAAAGCATAATGAAACGAAATATTTTTTTTTAAAGCAAAGAAAATCCCAAACTTTTGTTTTTTTTCAATGTTTATTAAATTGAAATATTTTTTAAAGAATCATCAATCAGATATATTTTGTTGTTAATCAGAAATATATATTTTTTTTTCTTTTTTCAAAGCATGGGAAATCCAAAGAAAGTCTTAATAGTAAATCAAAAATATATTTTTAAAAATTTTTACCCCTTGCTTGTTTCCACAATAATTTCTCTCTTATATAAGGGTGTTGATGTGTCAAAGTCTTCGAAGTCTAGGTCGGCTAGATATATATCCGGAAAAGAATTTGTAAACGAATTAGTGTTTAAGTGTATTGTTAGTTTAAGTTAGTTGTTTGTCATTTTTTTTACAAGCGGCAATTATTTTTTTTAAGCAGCGTTTACCCCGAAACTAGTTTCTGGTAGTTTTTTGCTGTCACAGTAAACAGTGACTAAATTGAGTCCCCTTTTCTCTGTGTTTTTCTTATTTTAAATTATTTTTGCGCCTCTTACAAAAACAAGTGTTTTTTTGGCAAGTTTTTTTTGTCACTTTTTCCCTGAACCGAAACCGTTACACTTCATAGCCTGACCTTTTTGAGGTTGAAAGACAGGATATTTGTTTGATTTGGTGTTGGTGCGTTGGTGTTTCAGGAAAATATGGAGGTGAATCGTTTACTTAGTGATGAGATCACATACGAGCTGGAAAGCCGAGGAGTGGAAATCAAAAACTTTGCAGCTCGGGACAAAAGACACAGCTGAGGGCTGTTTCTGCTGAAGAAAGGTCTGGAAACACCAGAGCTCGTGTTTGTTTTGATCCTATTCGAGAGTTAGCTATTTGTCGAGCGAAGTTGGATGAGCTTGGTGAGAGTATACAGGAATTTGACAAGAACAACAGAGATAATGAATTTAAGAGAATTCACACAAGATTATTTCATGTTCGGGGAAGGATAAATTTAATTCACCCAGATACCGAAGAGGAAGCGAGACGAAAAGATAGTTTGAGGGACTTGTGTTGTGGATTGTTGAGAGCATTGGAAAGCGTTTACAACATAGCAACCTTGGGCCTAGCTGGTAGTGCACAGGACTTTTTGGGTGATCTGCTTGAAAATCTTTCCGAGGAATCTTCCGGGATACCAACAGAAGAGCATAGTTCACATTCTGAAGTTGTCAGTCATCCAGCTACCACAGCTTCTGATGAACCAATGATAGACCTTGGAGTCGGTTTACAGACTGAAGCACAGCTACAGATAACTAACAGCAACTCAGCTTCACAGCCATACCACCAAAATACCGGTTTTTTACACTCAGCTACTGCTGGTAACTCAACTATACCACCAAGCAACCCAAATAATGGTTCTTGCTACTCAGCTACAGCTACCAACAACTCAGCTACACAACAAAATCAGCTAATTAATGGTTCTTCACATCCAAATACTCAATCCAGCTACTCAGCTACAGCTGCCAACAACTCAGCTACACAATCAAATGTACCAAGAACTGATTTTTTAAGCTTAGCTACCCATAATAACGCAGCTATTCAGCACATCTACTTAGCTACAGCTACAAACAACTCAGCTACACAAGCAAATGTACCAAGAACTGATTTTTTAAGCTTAGCTACCCATAATAACGCAGCTACTCAGCACAGATACTCAGATACAGCTACACAACAAAATCAACCAATTAATGGTCAACATACCTACTCAGCTACAGCTACAACAAACGCAGCTACAGCTACCAACAACTCAGCTGCACGACAAAACCATCAAATTATTGTTTCTTCACGCCCAGCTATTAGAAACAACTCAGCTACACAGTCAGCTACTCACCCACAAGCTTTGCAGGGATCAGCTTCACCCGCTGAAAGTGAGCGATCTCATAACAACACCAACCCTTTTCTTTGTGATTCTCCTGAGCCCCAGAATGTTGATGAAGTCTTACCTCCAGCACAGAACAGGAATATTGAGTTTGGTAATTTTAATGAGCAACCAAGGAATATTCCGGAAATCTCACAGCCTCTACCCAGTGCTGGTTATTCTCAAAGGTTTCAATTTCAAGATCCTTTTCCTATAGGCCCCTTCAACCAAATCCATCTGTGGAGCGTAGACGAGTTAGTTTTCAGTACCCTCCTGATTATAGTGCTGCCCCTGCATCCGATTATAGATTTTATCCTGCTGGTCCTGCTGTTTCTTCGATGAGACCTGAGTGTTTTTCTCAACCCCATGTTTCAGACTTTTCACCGATCAGTCGTCCTTCAGTTTTGGAGTCTCGTGGTCCATTGATCGAAACCCTATCCACTGAAAGAGCTAGGTTCAGTACGGAACCTCATCATTATTCCCACTCTTTACCACAGAGGCATACCGAAGAAATACCTCACCGAAGAGAATACTAGCCAGTCCCTGATTTTTTGCAACACCGAAGGACAGAGCCACCTCAAGTTCCTTTGGCTAACTCTAACTTGTCCCATGTTTTGATGAACCCAACGGTATCTCAACTTAACAGCTTTGAGAAGTGGAACCTTTGCTATGATGGACATTCAAGCCTAAACTCATTTTTGGATAGTCTGGAAGATAAATGTCTTTCCAGAAATATTTCCAAGGAGCAACTGATAGCTTCAAGAGCTATGGGAGAATTTCTGAAAGGAGATGCAATGGATTGGTATAGGGTCCGAAGAGACACTTTTCGTGACTGGAACGATTTTGAAGCTCAGTTGAGGAGAACATTTCTTCCTCATGATCATGAGGCAGCCTTGCGAAGGGAAATCCCTAAACGTACTCAAGGTTCAGATGAACGCTTTGGTCTGTATGTAACCCGCATGCAAAGTTTGTTTCGTCAACTTAGACCACCGTTACCTATGAGTGAGCAAGTGGCCCTGATCAGAAGGAACATGTTACCTCCTTTACAACGAGCCCTTGTATTGCAAAATATTGAGAGCATTGACCACCTCATCGAATTAGGAAGTGAAGTAGAAGAGACCATGTACCGAACAGAAAAATTTGCTCCACCACCTACCTCCACGAATTTTCCCGAACCTAACTTAGCTTATAAGTGCACCTCCCAACGAAGCACTGTGCACACTGTTGACACGCCGTCACGTAACCAATCCAGGGAAATAGTCTGTTGGCATTGCAGAGCTAAAGGTCATACTAGAGTGAACTGTCCTGAGAAAAAACTGAAATGTTACCGATGTTCCAAGGAGGGTTTTACTACCAGGAACTGTCCAAACTGTTCGAATTCGGGAAACGCCGAACAGGGTCATTAGACCATCGTCTAGTGACCCAATATCAAACTCTCACGGCGGAACAGACTTTTCTCTCTTATGCGTTGTCGCATGCTGCTGGAGACAGGCGGCCGTCCTTGAATGTTGACGTTTTAGGTCAGTCTATTTTGGCTCTTTTGGATTCCGGTGCGAGTTCCACGATTGCTGGGGAGTCTGGATGGAGAACTTTCCAGGAACTAGGATTAAAGTTGGATAGGAGTCGTCGGTCCAAATGTGTTGTAGGCAATGGACAGACAGCGAATATTGAGGGAACTGTTGACGTTCCATTTTTACTTATGGGTCGTATCCGTGTTTTACCTGTGATGGTAGTCCCTGATTTCCCCCACCCCTTGATCCTGGGTGTCGATTTTATTATTTCTATGGATATTCTTCCTGATTTGAGACGCGACCAGTGGAGTTTCGGTAATAGTGCAGTTGATTGCGAGGCTATTAGTAAACAACAGTTTTTCGAAGATTTTTTAGATCAGGTCAAGTGTTCTTCAGCTACTGTAGTGAAGACGGAAGAGGTTGGTTCCCTATCAGTCCTTACACCTGAACAACAAGTTCAGTTAGATACCCTGTTAAAAGAAAAGTTTGCAGGAATGAAAGATGGCTTGGGGTTTACCTCAGTGTATGAGCATGAGATACTCCTGGAACCAGGTACCAAACCCATCAAACAGAGGTATTATCCTGTATCACCTTTGAAGCAGAAGCTAATTGATGAGGAACTCGACAAAATGCTGGAGTTGGATGTCATCGAAAAGTCCAAAAGTGCTTGGTCATCACCGGTCTTACTGGTTCCCAAGTCGGACGGCAAGTTTAGGTTTTGCGTAGACTATAGAGCTTTAAATAAAGCCACAACAAAGGACACTTACCCGATCCCGTACATTTCCGCCATCTTGGATCGACTGCGCGAGGCAAAATATATAAGTTCCATGGACATACGCTCTGCATATTGGCAGGTAAGTGTCAAAGAATCGTGTAGAGAACTTACAGCTTTCACAGTGCCAGGCAGAGGCCTGTTTCAATTTAAAAGGATGCCATTTGGTCTGACAAATGCGCCTGCTTGTTGGCAGAGACTGATTGACACTGTTATTGGCGTAGATCTCCAACCCTACGTGTTCCAATATTTGGATGACGTCATAATCATTGCTCCATCGTTTTCGACACATCTTCGTATTGTGGGACTTGTCTTGGATCGGTTGCTGGCTGCAGGACTTACTGTGAGTCCCGAAAAGTGCAAATTTTGCCATCCCAGTCTTAAATTTCTTGGTTTTACGGTTACTGCTAAGGGCCTTCAATGCGATGTTGACAAGGTCGAAGCGATCATTAATGTTCCTGCCCCAACAACAGTGAAAGGTGTCCGAAGTTTTCTCGGCATGGCGAGCTGGTATCGGCGATTCGTTCCCGAGTTTTCCTCAGTAGTCGCTCCCTTGACTCGTCTTACGATAAAAAACGTGGCTTTTCGTTGGACTCCAGAGTGTGAAACCGCTTTTTGCAAGCTTAAGACTGCTTTAGTCTCAGCCCCCATTCTTACATGTCCTGATTTCACAAAGCCATTTACTTTACAAACGGATGCATCCGCATTTGGCATAGGAGCTGTATTAACGCAACAGTTCGACGAAGGCGAAAAGGTGATTTGTTACATATCTAGGTCATTGACAAAACAGGAAAAACAATTTTCGACTACAGAACGTGAGTGTCTAGCTGTTGTATGGGCCACGGAAAAACTCAAACCCTATTTGGAACTTACCAACTTTACGGTCATAACTGACCATAGCTCTTTGGTGTGGCTACACAATCTGAAAGACCCTTCAGGCAGATTGGCGCGTTGGGCATTAAGGCTACAATCATTTAATTATCAGATTATTCATCGAAAAGGTCGTGACCATGTCGTGCCAGATTTTCTTTCTAGGTCAGTCCCTAATGTAGACAGCGTTACCATAGAAAACCAAAAATATGACTTTTCTGATACTAAAGATGCGTGGTATTTAAGGATGAAAAACCTAGTAAACACCTCTCCATTAAAGTATTCTCAGTGGCGTATAGAAAACAAGATATTATACAAATATATTAAATGTGCCATTCCTGAATTAGCCCAAGGATCTGATTACTGAAAAATTGTCATTCCGAAAGACTATAGATCGAAGATTTTAACAGAGAGTCATGACGATGTCCGCTCTGGTCATTTCGGCATTTTTAAAACGTACAATAGACTGAAAACTAGGTATTACTGGCCCAAGATGCGTTGCGATGTAACCCGCTATGTTAACCGCTGTCAGACTTGTGCGAAGTTTAAAGTTGAGCAGAAAGCGCCAGCAGGTCACATGGGACGCGCTCCAGAACCTACTCAACCATGGCAAGTAATAAGTCTTGATTTTGTCGGTCCACTTCCTCGAAGTTCGAAACAGGGGAATACCCACTTGTTGGTTATAAGCGATTATTTCAGCAAGTACGTAGCAGTTTTTCCTGGTCGTGCTGCTACTGCGAATTTTATTTGTAAGCACTTAGAGAATGATATTATTCTAACCTTCGGAGTTCCGCAATATGTAATATGCGATAACGGCAGCCAGATGAAAAGTAAAGAACTCCAGAGTCTCGCAGAAAAGTATAACTTCAAGCTCTCCTACACAGCTGTTTATCATCCACAGGCTGACCCGTGCGAACGAGCAAACCGAGTGGTCAAAACTATGATTTCGACTTATGTAGGAGATAACCATCGTCGTTGGGACGCTAATTTGCCAGCGCTCGCGTGTGCGATTCGAACTTCAAAAAGTGAAGCTACTGGGTTTTCGCCATATTATATTAACTTTGGTCGAGAGTATGTGTCCGACGGTCGAGAGTATTCTTATGCCATAAATAAGGATCCTAAACCTGTCATAGAGAAGAGGCTGGATGGCTTCAAAAAGCTTTACCGAGCTGTCATGGTAAATATGAAAAAGTCTTCAGATCGTAATCGTGGTCGTTACAATTTGAGACGTCGAGAAGTGTCATTTATACCGGGAGATCTCGTATGGGGGAAAAATAAAGTTCAATCGGACGCCCTGAATTTCATTAACGCCAAGTTGTGCCCTAAGTATGTTGGACCGTTTCGTGTCCAGAAAAAGCTAGGTACTGTGACGTATCGGCTTGAGGATTTGGATGGGAAGTTGTGCGTTGGAAATTGGCACGTCCAGGACTTGAAACCGGTGGTCGTTGCAGAAGACGACGACGATAGTCTTAATTTGTAGCGACAGATACGTATATACAAAAAAGTTAATTTCTTTTCCTTTTCTATACTTCATAAAAAAAATTTTCTGGTGGTAACTGGCCTGGATTTTACATCTTTTTTCAGGCAGTTGCTGAATCGGGTTAGTGCTGGGTTTCTCTGTATTTGTCGCTAGAACTTGGCAGATTTCCGATTCCAAGGCTCTAGTTAGCTCCATTAAGACTGAACATCAAATGTCTTCTTAAGCTTCTTCCTTCTTGTCTTTTTTAGACTTGCGCGTTTGACAGGATCTGTAGAGACTCTATGGGGGACAACAAATACGCATATGGTGTTCAAAGTCCTGTCGAAGAAGTTTGAGTTTTTTTTTTCTTCGGTGGATAGTATCCCCGACCTTTTTTTCCCCTTTTGTGTGTATTTTGGTATGCCAGGTTGACTTCCGGGCGGTGGCCGAGGGCTGGTCTTCCTTGGGTGCGGGGACGTGGTCCTTTAGACTGTGGTGAGGGCTATTGAACGAGACAGGTGCTGCCCTAGCACCTTGTGCAATTTTAGCCTGCTGGGTCGAACTACCATCGCAGCGTGCCTAATGATGTAGGTTCCGTTAGGTATACTGACGTCTCGGCAGCACCATCACAGTCTGGAGGATTGCTTTCCGGCGTTCTGGGTTGGTCGGTGCTTTGTCACTCTGGGGAGTCTTCAAGGTATATTGGGGGGGTTCATTTTCTTATTATTTCTTTTTCGGCCTTTCGGTACGGGTCCCTGTCTATTGGGTGCTGCTCGGTTTCACCGTCACCGCTTTTGCTTGCCTCCTGATGGTGTGTCAGGATGGATGGGCATCTGACGTGGCCTTATGCGGCGGAGATTCGCATTTGGGGGGTTCGGGCTCTTCGATTGGTAGCTGAGGCGGGCCAATCAACTATGGGGAGTCCGGGCTACTGGTGTTGGGTTCAACCTGGCGGTGGGAGATGAGCAGCAGTAATGGATTTGGGATAACCTGTCAAAATTATATTATTTCGGTTTTATTAGTGGTAGCTATTCATTATAGCTCCACTAGGTAGTGTCGCCTGCAACAAGGGGTTGCACGCGATACTGCTGCGTTACTTAGCATGTAAGTTTCAGTAGTGGTTAAAATTTTAGCTACTTTTTCTTTTCCTCTTCAAGGTTTCAAAGGTTTTACTACGTTTTTTCCTCTTCAAGGTTTCACAGTTTTGGAGGTATTGGTTAAAATACTTTCCTTGCGGGCAGTAAGGTACTGGTGTTGTCGAGGCCGCACAGTTGTCGATTCGCTTCTTGTTTTTTGGTGGGTTGCACATGGTATTGGGATCAATTCAGCGGTGAGGGATGGGCCACAGTAATGGATTTGGAATAACTTGTCAAAAGGATACCCGAAGTTTAATTCAAAGTTAATCGGTGTTCACCTCTGACGGAGGAAAGGGGGAGTGTAACGGTTCAATATTTCCCTAACAGTATCCCTTAGAAAAAAATAATTCTTCAAAACACCCTTCTAATACCCTGGCAAAATCTTTAAGTCAATCATCTTTACTATATGTCTGAGCATTTTGTTTATTCTATATCCTACTATTTTATGGCGAATGCGCTGGAAAAACAATATTTACTGTTGGACTGAGGTTGAATTATACTAGAATTATGATTATTTTATGTGGAGGCATTTTACTCTGTTTAACTTTTTTTTCAAAACAAAGCAAACCTCAATATTTCAAATAAAACACCATTGAACCCTTTCTAATAAACCAATAAATTTAATTACAGTGGCAAATCATGTGTTTTCCAAAAATAACATTACAACATCCATCTTTCTTTTATATTAACTAATGATATACAGTCTACAGTTCTATGAAACTTCGTATTTTTCTTGTATAATTTAACCAGTCCAAGAAAGGTTGCTCTGGCTCTGCAGTAACCTGAAACAAGGAAAAAATAACATAATTTTACATAACTTAACACCAAAACGGTCTTTCTAGCGCATAGTTTAAACCGCCAACTTACTAGATTACTAAGCCTTTGTTTTTTTTCTTGATTATATCAAATTCTCCTTCCGTCAACTACTTAACACCCGAAAATAAAGTAAATAATAAAGGTTAGTTTTATAAACCGTGTCAAACAAAGAGAGACTTAGCGGTCTTATACTTACTAGAAACTAGTGTCGGTTCATTTGTTGAGTGGTAGATTCTTGTCACTAGTGATGTGTCAGTGGTTGGCAGTTTCTGTTACTGATCGGTCCCCAATTTGCACATGTCAGGCTTTAGGGGGTCCAATAAATCCTAAAAATAACAGGACCAACGTTGTCACCAATCATATGGTATTGATATTACAAAATTACTCTACCTTTGTCGTCAGTTGACACAACACTCACCTGTTGGTTTTATTTTGGTTTCAAGTATGCGTGAATTCCTTAAAGGGCATTGCCCAACCTCGTACAGCCTAGCCATGTCAAGTGTGGACCGTCTTGCTTGTCTCTGTGTGCATTGTTGGTCTGTAGGGTCCATATTTCCTGTGGTTTATACGACAGGCTGTGCAGACTTTAACAGGTTAAATTTTGATAGATATTCAGTTTATTTATTCAAACGAGGCGATCATCTGTCCTCATACGACTCGAGACTGGCCTAAAAGTATAAGAAATTCGAAATAAAGGAGGTTTATAGTCGTTCTAAAGAGGTAAACAAACAGTAAAGGGGAGAGAGATATTTGTCAAGGATCCGTATGTTACCTACACGGAAGGAAACTGTGACTCACCTGGATTATTTGGGAAGGCTTGGAGTGCCGGAAAGTGGTCTTTTTCTTGGCGAAAATCCGTGTTTTTCTTTAGGCATTTTATGGTTTTTCAAAATTAAATTCGACCGCCAGCTGACCGTGACGTTTGGGACGACGTTGCCAGATTGTCATAGGCGAAATCCTGGAAGTATACAGTGACTAACTTCACGTCACATAACTGTGATTTAAAGTTGCACATTACGTTACTGCTCAGTCGTTTTCGAGAAAACCAAGTGTCTACACTTATTGTTTATTGGTACTCCCAAAAAGATAAAGTCCATTTCTTGCTCACTACTGCAACCAATGCCTTGTTGTTAACTTCTGTTCGTCACGTGATCTCTCCCTATCCCGCTGATACAGAAGGAAATCTGACAACACCGCTTCGTTGTCTTTGTCTGTCTTAGGTTGATGAATAGAGACTTCCGACTTGAACCTGTCGCATTCGAAAAGTAGAATTTGGACCCCAGCCCCTGTCGATTTTTGCCCATATCAGAAAGATCGCCCAATTGTAATGCGTTTTCAGCAGCATCACCTAATATGGTAATCAGGATAAGCGATTTTCGACTGTAGTTTTCGCGCCCCTGAGGTTTTTGACCAATCGTTTACCCGCAGGAAGCTTCTTTTTTAGCGTCTGAGATTTTCTGGAGGGAAGGAAACACTTCTTTTCCGGCACCGTTTTGAGTGCCACGTTTAATTTTTCTTTTCCAAGAATACCGAAAAGAAGTCGTGCCCATGGCGGCCTTTGCAACCTGAAATCGTCGTAGACGGAATCCGCAGAGGTCCCATAAAAAGAAGAAAGTCTTCGTGGAAGTGCCCGTTGCCTGTGTTTGGCGTTTGAGGTGGCGATTTTCGAGGATTTCTTTTTGACCGTATAGGATACGGAAAATGGCCGGCTAGACCGTGGCTTATCAGCCGATCGATGGTAATTATATTCGATTTTTTTTAAGCGTTTTCCCTCCAGTTTATTTCAATATTGACTATTTTTTATTCTGTATTTTTCTTTGTGCTACAGATTGAGGAGGCCTCACGTCAACTCCCTGGGAGGTATTAGGTTACCTGCCATGCGGAATGTCGCCCTCAGGATGATTTGAGGTAAATATTTGCTGCGTGTGTACCTTGATTATTTTTGCCCTTGTAAGAAATTAGACTGTTTTCTGTCGTTTTAAGTAGTTTTTAGTTTTATCGTCCGTGGTACCCACTATACAATAGAGTGTGGACTTATATGTTTTTTTTTATGCTTTTTTGGCGTATGTACTTTGAGTGTTGCCCCTCAGGCATGCCCCGTACAATAAGTAAACAGTAGTTTTTTTGTGTTACTGTTTTACTTCTTTTTTTCCTGTGTAAAATACATGTCCGTTATTAGAAATTAGTTATAAATGATACGTTAGGGTGTTCTCCCTTGTTCTAGAAGGTTGTTTTTATATCTGTCTAGGGTGCTTGGTTCCGGTGCACAGCCATGGGTGGTCCTAGTGCCGACTCTCAACACCATACATTCGACTTTCCGTCCTAAGTGCTGCTTTGCCCTGGCCTGAGATGCCTAGTCCAGTCATGAGTCCTGTGTACCTGTTCCAGGGATGTTTAGCCCTGTCATCGGCTAGCTATGTCAAAACAGATAAGAAATATTTCCCTGTCCAAACATTTTCTCTTTAAAAACCTTAAAAAAAAAACTCATAAAATTTTATCAAAACTTATCAAAACAAGCTTTAACTTCATTTTTTTTAATATGAGAACCATTTCAACTTTTTCATCTTTGATAAAAGAACTTTCCATCATTGAAATTAAACATAAAAACAAGAGGAGAGACCCCTAAAATGTTAGTTTAAAAAAAAAAAACTATTTTATTTGTTAAAATTTACATTTATTGTTTTACACTGTTTTCCAAAAATATATTTTGAGACTGTATAACCTGGTGTTTCGTTTGCTAAGTGCCCCACAACCGTGTGCTTACTCAAGTTGGCAAGAATGCCAGGCTCGATAGGACCCAAAGTATAGGAAGTTTTCATCTCTTCTATTGTGTTTTTTTTTAATGTAACAGATGTGAACTGTGTTTGTTTTAATGTTTGGCATAATTTTATTGTGTTGAAAATTGAAATTGCAATAAATCATATACGAACTTTGTAATAAATTTATTTTCTGTAAAACCACTACAAACATTTATTATTAGGGAGCTTGCAAAGCTGAAATTGGCGAAATTATTTTTTGCATGTTATTTAAATTATTGTGCGGATTTCATATTGTAGTAAAATTTTAATAATATAATTCATGTGTAAATTTATATTTAAATAGGTAAACATTGTTCCATATAATAATATAACCAAAGTCTCTTACATCATCTGCTAGGCTTTGTATACAATTTCAAAATTAGATCATGGGGAAAACCGAAGATGCAACTACGATCATTCCAAAGAATATTATTCGCAGTAGACCACAACAATTTGATCCCGATCTTTACGATTTTGAAATCTGGCTAATAAAATTTTAAAATTACTTGATTTTAAGCGATATTACTGATGCCGATTTAAAACGAACCTTGCTTATCGACTCCTTATCTAGCAAGCCGTTTTAGGCTTTGATTTCAATATGCAGGCCAAAATCTCCTAAAGATTATACGTTCGAGCAATTGATAAATTTATTAAATAAAAATTACATACGCGTTACTTTTAAATCTACTGAGCGATACAGATTTTTCACACAAAAACAATGGCCGGGACAATCATTAACGGATTTCGCAAATACTTTAAAGGAATCTAAAAAAACTTGCGATTTTCTACCTGATTTTTACGAAGATGCTTTAATAACAGTATTTTTAATGGGAATATCAAACAATACCATTAAAAAACAACTTCTTCAAAAAGATTTGAAAACTATTGCTGCTGCTCTAGAAACTGCGTTAACCTACGAAATCCTACTACATACAAATCTATCAACATCATATTTTAATGCAAATAAAGGTCAAAAACTACTTTTATAGGAAAATATTTTTCTACGGCTACTTCAAAAAATTCGTACACTGCACCTGCGCAGAAAAATAATCCAAATAACAACACTTTTACTCAGGCCAATGCGTGTCGTTCCAGTGGAGGATCACATTTACGGTCTGAATGCCGTTTTAAAGAAGCTACATGCCTACATTGTTCGGCAAACGGGCATATATCAACAGTTTTCAGGAAAGCTAGTAATAATAGAAATTATAACAATACTCCCACTAGTTCTAACTCCAAAAATCAACGTCCTACTTATAGTAATACTAATAATTATAGATCTACTCAAAATACTCAAAATCATTCCCCAAGAAATCGCCGAAAAACAAATAATGTTCAAGAAAATTCTACTGAGTATAATCAAGATCAATATTACGAGGAGGACACCTCACAGAGATATTACGATATTTTTTCGATTAATGGTATTTATTCTCCAGCTATCCGGGTTCCAATTATGATAGATAATAACGTTATTAGTTTAGAGCTTGATGCAGGAAGCTGTGCTACTATTGCGAATGAACAAGTTTGGAATCTTATTGGAAAACCTACTCTACTCCCTACTACCACAACATTATCAAGTTTTTCTGAACACACCGTACCAATACTTGGCAAAACTTTAGTTGACGTAAAATACAAAAAAAAAATCACTATAAATAAAAATTACTATTTTCTTCAGGAACTTCTGGTAATCTTCTTGGCAGAGACTGGATATGTGCTCTTGGACTAGATCAAGTTTTGACAAACGACATTCATAATTCAGCGGATTTTCATATTACTACAAAAAATTGCGATACAAGACAAAGTTTGATAAAAAATAAATGTTCTGAATTAATTTCTTCATTTCCTACAATATTCAAAAATGAATTAGGACACTGCAATAAATTTAAAGCTCACTTAGAATTACTAACCGATAGAATTCTAAACCGATTTTTTGTAAGGCAACACCTCTACCTTTTGCTATTATAGAGCAAGTAGAAGAGGAAATAGAGTCAATGGTGCAAAAAGGTGTACTTAAACCAATTTCCTATTCACAATGGGCTGCGCCGATTGTACCAGTTCGCAAGCCTGGAGAAAAAATAAAATTATGTGCCGAATTAAAAAAATTGGTTTAAACCAAGCACTGAAAATTCCCTAATATCCTCTTTCGAGACCTGAAGAAATTTTTGCTTCATTAAATGGTGAAAAAAGTTTAACCGTTATAGATTTTTCAGAGCTCTATCTACAAATTGAGTTAGATGAATCAAGCAAAGAGCTAACAGTTATTAATACACATAAAGGATTATTTACTTTTCAAAGATTAGCCTATGGAATTTCTTTAAGCCCAGGTATTTACCAACAAGTTATGTCTCAAGGCCGAACTACAAAAAATTCAAGAATTTAATTTCAGATTGAAAAAAGAAAAATGTTATATTATGCAACCCTCGGTAGAATATTTAGGCTTTATTATTTCTTCTACCGGACTACATAAATCTCCTAAGAAAATTTAAGCGATCATAAAAATGCCTAGACCTATTGACATAAAGAAGTTAAAGTCCTACTTAGGCATGATTAACTACTATACAAAATTCATTCCTAAACTAGCAGAATTGTGCTACCCATTAAACCAATTGCGCAAGGAAAACGCACAGTGGAATAGGTCACAAGAATGCGAAGAATCATTTAAAAAAATTCCCCAGCTTCATTGGCCCACTACAATCCTGATCTTCCGTTAATATTAGCAGCAGACGCAAGTTCATCGGGGTAGGTGCCGTAATTTATCACCGCTTTCATGATGGCACTGAAAAAGCCATTGCGTATGCGTCGAAAACATAAAAACCAGAAGAACAGCGCTACAGTCAAATAGAGCGAGAGGGACTCGCTTTGATATTTGGAGTGAAAAAATGTCATCAATATCTTTGGGGTGGACATTTTGAACTTCTTACAGACGATAATGCTTACTAAAGCATTTTTGGCTCCAAAAATGGTGTTCCCACTACTACGGCAAATCGACTTTAACGTTGGGCTATTCTGCTAATGGGCTACTCTTTTGATTTACATTACGTGCCTACTAAAAAATTCGTTCAGGCTGACGGACTATCAAGACTTCCTGTTGGTCCAGATAACGATTTTGATAAGATTGATTATAATTTTGATTTTGTCATTTCCAAAATTGAAGAAGAAATTCAAAACGAAATGCCAGTAAAATTTCAAGAAATTGGACATGAAACTTTACTAGATCCGATTCTAAAAAAAGTTAAAAATTTTATTTAGAATGGATGGACAAACAACTGCGAAGATGTAGACGTAAATCGTATTTTATGAAAAAACTTCTTTAACTTTATCAAGTGATTGCATTGCACCATAATTCCAACATCTTTGCGTTCTAGAATACTTCAATATTTACGTGCTACGCACGCAGGTATTGTACGCATGAAAAGCGAAGCATGAAAATGTCTATGGTGGCCGTATTTGACCCTTCCAGAGTTCCATATACGTCTTGGACAAAACCAGAAAGGCCATGGTCTAGAATACATATTGACTACGCAGGACCATTTAAAAACCGACTATTTTTAGTTGTTGTGGATACTTGTCGATGGTTAGAAGTTATTCCGAAAAAAGATTGTAAAAGAGAAACTACCATAAATATATAAAAAAACTTTTTTTTTAAGATATGAATTAGTTGAACAATTAGTGTCATTAGAGTGGTTTGGAAACGTTTATTACTGGAAAAAAGGTAGTATTCAAGAACAAATTGGTAACAATACATGGATAGTACAAGTTGGCAATAAAAGTATTAAAAGACATACAGATCAACTTAAACTATGCGAAAGTCAGAACTTAAATAATAATCAAGAAAATCTAGAGTTATTTTTTGATGATTCCACTTCGAATGCATCTGATAACTCTTCAGTTCAAGTGAGGGGAAGAGTATCTTTACCAATTGCTCTTCGAAAGGTACCTCCGTCAATGCCCAGCGCCTGCTAGATTGGGGTACCAGATGGTCAACAAAACTAAAAAATAAAAATTTTCTTCTTCCTCTCTTATTTACAACCAATACCGATGTCAACATAAATACAAGAATTTAGTGTCATCCGGGAGGAGGGAATGTTATATAATTAGAATTAAGTTCAAAGACTAAAAAGACATTTAAATATTTCGCGTACTTTTAGCATAGTGAAGTGTGCGTGGTAGAGTTAAGTTAGTATAACATTCTTCGTACTGCGATCGCATCGCGTGTGCTTTTAACTACTAATAAATACGCGTGTGATAGTGATTAAAGTTATACCATTAAATACTACATATTTGTATTAATCTTAGTGACTATAAACTTAGTGATAAAACTTTCTTCTGGTGCCATAATTAAGGATTAATTGCTGCACGTGGATTACTAGTTTTTATGCACGTAAGTTCTCATATTAGCTTCCTAACCAATTTATAAAAAAGATATAATTGAAATTTTGAATATCGGCAATGGGATATGTATATTGAATTATGTGGCTTTAAGTCTGCGATAGTCACCATAAAACCTTCATTTTCCATTAGCTTTCCGAACAATGTGTAGCGATCTAGCCCATGGACTTTCTGACATACGTATGATTGCCCAATAAGTAGTCCAAAATAAAAACCCACTAACTGTATACTCCAATTGTTACAAGCAATTGCAAAGCATAATGCTATATTTTTTTTTACGATCAAAAATGCATTACTCCATTTTCGAATATTGAATGGTAGATAAACGACAACAAAATTTCTGTATTTTTTGTTAAAAAGTGTTGAGTTTACAAAACATACTACGAATCACGAAAATATGTGTAGATCTAACCGGTATTAAGAGTGAACTTCCATTGGATACGCAAAACCCAATCAATTTAATATAAACTAAAGTTTTGAAGTATTTTGTTTTAAAAGATTTTGGATCCATCTTTTAAGGGTTTTATAATCCTCTTCAATAAAAAAACATTTGTATATATGAGTCGATTTTTACAAGTTTTATTATTTTGATAAAAAAACTTTGAGTATATATTTTGGATAAGAGGTTTAGTCAATTTCGTACTAACTACGGTAGTATAAAAAAGAAAAACCGCAAAAAATATTTAATTATAGATGCTCCATTTGTCACCCGAATCTCTGTGCCTACCTCGTGATGGAAAATGGTGCTGAAATGTTTGTACATATATTATACGCCAGGGAAGCGAATCCATACAAAACGAGTGTTTTATTGTTTATAGGGGCGGACGGATTGCAATAAATAAAACATATACCTGAAAAATCAGGAACGGTACGTGATAAATGAATGTTTTAAAAATGGTATAGTGCTGCTATACAAAACTACTTGGAAAAATAGACGCTAGAGGCGGGAAAGCTTCATTGTTTTATTGTACTATTATGGCGCAGGGAAGTGACCTTATGAACCAACAAGAACTTAAGCAACAGTAATGAAGAAAATGCCATTACTTAAGCTAAGAGGAAGGACTGGCGTCATCAGACCATTTTGGTTCTGTGCACTTTAGATGAAAGTCCTCTGGTGCAAAATCACAGATTCAGATGTTCATCTCTCAAGTGGTTTCTGACATGGATGAAGAGGGTTTCATCAGGCAATTTTTATTAGCACTAAGGTGCAAGTCGGTTTAGGTGGAACGTGTCTCAACGGCTATAATGTCGTATAGTGTGTGTATATTACTTGTTCTGTACAATTGGTTTATAATTTTACCCATTTGGGTAAGAACCTGTCTATTACTTCTTCTTTATAACATCCAAAACGTTAAGTACCCGCCCTGGTCACCTAAAACCTGGACCAGGGGAAAAGTAGTTTCAATGGGTACGGACCATGAGAGGAATAATACAATAAGTATTATAGGCTGACGTATCGCTGAAGACATCGAATACGATTTTTTTGGTTCACTTTCTTCATTTCTCTTCACCATTTTCATGTTTTTTTTATATTTATGACACTCATTAGGGTAGTCTTCGGAAGCGTTCTTATCTCACTTTTAAAAATATGATCATGGGTTTTTTCCTATAATACAAAAATCACCAATGTTTTCTTCTCTTCCATTCAATTAATGAATAGGTTGCAATATTACATACAGCTCCATCATTTTATTAAAATAAATCTCTCATTTCTTTACACTGAATATATATATTTTTTTAAATTTTAATTGTCGGCTTCTTACAAGATAATATAGATAGATTTTGTATGTTTGTTTATTACAACTACTTATCGGCTCTCGATGGGAGATTTGCGACTGAATTACTTTGATCCGGGTACGACATAGACTTTATTTAATTTTATTTAATGGAAACAAAAGTTATGATCATTTAAATTAAAAAAAAACTGAAAAAAATCTCAGGTAAAGTGGGTATTTGACCGGATTGAAGGGTTTGAGGGGCAGAAGAAGGTCCACGAGGAATTTCCTGGAAAAGTTGTGGAACGGGACAGTAATGAAGTGAGGTAGGGAGAAGAGGCTGTGGCTACAAATTGGTTAAAATAATTTTATTAAAATAGTTATTTTTTTTTGCTTTCCCACTGGTGCTAAACCGATTTGTATTTCTTTGGTTTAATGCACGAGATAAGTCAATCTCATGGATAAAAATATAAGGACAGAGGTATGTTTATAGAACGCCACTGATTTTTAGGACGCAAAAACGCAAAACAACGGTTACAACATTTTCCTAGATGAAATTTATTAGCGGCACGAAAAAACGCGAACGCTTAAAAAAATAAATCACAGTAACAACCATGACCCATTGAAGCAAAAAGCTTTAAAAGGTTAACCATATAACTATAATGGCCCGGCTCTTGCATTTTCCGAAACAAATCGTAAAGTGCCACCAGTCTAGAAAGGCGCGCCGAAACAAACTGTAAAAGAAAACATCTATCTCCCTCTTATTCTTATTTATTCTTATTCTTCTTATTCTTATTTATCCCCTTCGTACGGATACCACGGATGCCTCGCCATGCGGGTCGCACTTTAGCGATAATAACTCCCGTAACCAAGTTAACACTCTTTTGAGCGAAGCAGACTGCATCAGGCATGCCCAGTATACTTTTCGTCTGAGGCCTTGCCCAGGACCAACCCTAATTTTTACATTATTTTCTTTGTTATTCAAAGTTATCTTTGTTACACATTTTGCAATCCTTAAGATATTATAGTATCTCATAATGATATGGTTTTAACAAATTCCTGTCCTCTTTTCTTAACCGGAGATTATATAATTAAAAGTTAAAATAGATGCAGAGAAAATGTTATGTGCTATTTTTTGCGGTTAAAAATTTGAAGTTTATAAAAAGTAATGGGTTGCCTAGACTTGTGTAGAAATTTACATACCAAAACCTTATTTATTAAAATTTATTTATATTAAAAAAAGAGCTTCATTTTATAACTGTTGTTTGAAGGTGATAGACAATGTTGAACTTGAGAGTAAATTAGAGTTTCAAAATTCCATTGTCTTTATTTTTACTTTTCACAACGTTTCGAATGCTTATGTATCTGCAATCGTCATCAGGTGAATATACTAACAAAAACCTAAGACTACTTAAGCTTATATACTAGCAAGTGTGGGTTTCCAAATATCTTTGATGGTGGCTTTTTTGAGAAAATTCATTCTGGTTCCTCAGGCTGATTGCTGTTTTTTTAAATTTTCGCTTAAATAGGTTTTTCTTCTTGGCGACGATCTTTGCCTCTTTCCATTCCATATGATGTTAATTTTCCCCAAAAAGTTGAGCTATTTTCGATCGAGTTGTATCCCTTTGTCGAGTTTTGCGTTTGTGTTCGGTAAGTCGAACTTCCATAGGTCGGCTGGTATCTCCGATGTAAATACCTCCACATTCGCATGGTACCTGGTAGATGCAGTTCTTGGTATTGTGGCGTTGTGATATAGTTTTTATCAATTGACTTCTTATTATTGTCGTCGTTTTGAAGATAGTCCGAAGATGGTATTGGATGCCTATTCTTCTTATCTTTTCTGAGATGCCTTGGACGTATGGAATTATAATTGTCGCCTTTCTTTCAGTATTTACGTCTGTATGCTTTGGTGTTCGTATTGCCTAAAGAGTTTTATTGATATTAATTTTATAAGCTACTCGTATGTATACGTATTTGTACAAGGTGTCCTAAAAATCCGAGTCCACCCTAATATCTCCAAAACCAAAAGAGACAGAAAAGTAAAATTAAATGGTTTACAAATAAGTTTCTTTTTGAATGCTAATTGTGCCGCCATTCATTGAGATACCCCGAGATTTTTATTCTGTTTCCAAAAATACCTAATGTATTACATTTTTCTCTAATGGCTTTTAAATAAAATGACAAAAACTGTTAAATAAGAGCAATGATTTAGACAAAGGACCAACGAATATATGTTCTCTTGTTTAACTCATTGGTCTTATGGAAATAATTTTCTCATTTTATTTAAAAACCGTTAAGAGAAAAAGAGTAACAAATTAGGTGTTATTGGAAACAGAAGGAAAAGCTCTATCTAAATTTTCCAAAATATACAGGATATCTCATTTAAAAAAAGTATTGTCGCCGCCCTAGCTCCGCCGCCTTACTGTTAGGTGCGATGATTGCCATCTAAAAAAATACTTTTTTGTAAACCATCTAATTATGTGAAATTTTATTTCTTTGCCTCTTTTGGTTTTGGAGATATTAGGGTAGACTCGAACTTTTGGGATAACTTGTATATATTTTTGTATGTAATGAAATCTTGTAGCTTAACTTCCACATATCCGATCCGTTTCAAATTTGGCATGCTTATATAATTGATGTATGATAAAGTTGACAGCTCCCTCCTACTGGAAGGAGGTGGATGGAGGTACAATTGAAGTATTTATGTGGGTGATAACGAATTTCTAATCAGATTTTGAAAATTTAGTATGGACGGTTGAAAATAGCCGATTGTGTGCGTTTATAGTTCGCGTGACAATACACAACTGTGGTATTGATAAGTTTGCATCTGCCTCCTTCTATTAAGACTGGGGGAGGAAGAAAATAGATAAAGTATGCTCAACTGTAGTAACTTTCACATATCCGAATAGTTTTGGTGATAACACAATAATATAGTGTCGAGAAATTGAAAGCTCTACTTTACTCAAAGGTGGTGGAGGGGGTACAGTTGAAGTACGCCAGATTTCTTTCAAATTTGGTGTGTGCGGGCACCTGGGGTTGACGATAAGGAATTTGTAATCAGATTATTTGTATATCTTGTTTAAGACGGTTGCATCGAGAGTCATAGACTGGAGATGGTTTTAGACAATTAGTCCTCATAGGGCGGTCAGCTGTCACATATGGCTCTACGTGCCACACCCCGGTAACTGCATTAACCTGCAGGCCAAACTATGTGAGGGTAGCCAGATATGGCAAAAAAATTGGTGTTGGGAAGCAGTAACACTAAAAGTAATTGTTCGGCGTAGTTCTAAATATGAAAGCAAAAACGGCAACAAATTCCATAGTTAAAGGCGTAACAAGGATTGTTTTAATGGTTTTAATGCTGCGATGAAGAAGGCAACGGGAAACCACCTCATTACCGTCCCCAGTAAATATCATCATCATGACTGGAAAACCAAAAGCCCAGGCCCTGAGTCCCCGGCAGGTCTTAAGTGACCAGAGGGTGCTGAGAATCTCTAGACCAGTCATGAATAAGATTGCTACATGGAACATACACAGTATGTTTTAGTCTGGAAAAGTCTACAATGTCATCAGAGAAATGGAAAGATTTGACATAGAGATCTTGGGAGTTATCGAGGTGAGATGGCCTAACTCAGGTAAATGCCAGATAGAGGACTACCACGTCTACTATGCAGCCAATGACGGACAAAACCACTATAACGGCGTAGCAATCATTTTTAATAAAGACATTCAAAAAGCCATTATCTCTTTTGTTCCTGTATCGGATCGAGTTATATTTCTTCAGCTAAACTCTAAGCCTTTCAGTGTCAGTATTATTCAACGCAAAACTTGGAATGCGCTCCAACCGGTAAATATTCAGATGATGACGTAGAGACAACCTACGACCAAATTTATTCTGCCCTTAGTTTTACAAAAAAGATAGAAGTCAACATTGTTATAGGGGAATTCAACGCAAAACTTGGAAACGCCCCAAGAGAAGACAATTTTGGAAGGTACAGTCTTGGTAAATCAAATGAACATGGAGATCGCCTTTTCCAGTTCTGTCGGGAAAGGAATTTTATCTTTAAACTTCCAGCTAGACGCCTTTATACTTAAACTTCTAACTCCGACACTCCTGAGAGTATCATTAGAAACCAGATAGAATTTATATTAATCAATAAAAGATTTAGAAACATTATTAAATCTGCAAAAACTTACCCTGGCGCAGACGTAGGCTCGGATCACAATACAGTTGTGGTGAAAATTAAATTTACCCTAAAAAAAATAATCCCCCAAATAACAAACCCAGACTCCGGTTGGACGAACTTCAAGATAACACGATAGCAACTAAACTAAAAGGATGAAACACGAAATAAAAAGAAAGTTTGGATGACCAATGAAATCCTGGAATTGATGGATAAAAGACGCAGTAAAAAAGGCAGCGATCAGTATCATGAAATCAATAGAGCGATAAAAAAAACCAGATAAGGTCAGCAAAACAAGACTGGATAACACAGCAATGTCAAGAAATAGAAGATCTAGATGCTAAACATGACACTTTCAACTTACATAAACGCATAAAGGAAACGGTCGGATTATTTAATAAAAGACAAGCTGGAATCCTTGTGGACAATCAGGGCAAAATTATACCGGATACCAAAGAAAAACTAAAAGATTGGTATAGCTACATAGAATATATTTTTACCAATAACCGATCCGAACTGCCAGAAGAATTCTCAAACCAAGGCATTGATATAACACCAGAGGAAGTAAAACACGTAATACCTTCAGCTAAAAATAGAAAAGCGGTATGGCAAGACGAAGTAAACACTGAGGTTTTAAAGCTAATAAAAAACGAATATTCGCTAAATACGCTGGTCATACTTTTTAACTTGATTTATCGTAGCGGTAAAATCCCTGCTGACTGGCTAAAATCAACCTTTGTTACGCTGTCTAAAAAAAACTTCAGGAAAGAAGTGTAGTGATTACCGCCTAATCAGCCTAATGAGCCATATGTTAAAAATGTTTCTACAGATTATCCATAAAAGAATTTATGGGAAAGCAAATTCTTTATGGGCGACACGCAGTGTGGATTTCGTGGTGGATTCGGAATAAAAGAGGCCTTGTTTGCCATTTAAGTCTTAGTTCAGCGGTCTAGGGATGTGTCGGTGCAGTATATGCCTGTTTCATAAATTATGAATAAGCATTTGATCGAGTAAAACACGTAAAGCTCATAGAATCGCTAAAAGAAGTTGGTCTAGGTGACCGACATCTAAAGATAATCGCCAATCTATACTGGAATCAGACTGCTCAAATAAAGGTTGATGGCCAGCCAAGGTTGTATATTATTTCCGCTGTTGTTTAATATCTATAGTAACAAAATAATAGAGAATGCACTTCATAACTGCGAAGAGGGTCTGACCATAAACGGCATGAAAATTAACAACATACGATATGCCGACGACACTGTCGTAATAGCAGATACGCTGGATGGCCTGCAAGAGTTGTTGAATCAAATTGCTGCCAAAAGTTCGCAATTTGGGCTTAACTTAAATGTTGAAAAAACAAAATGGATGGTCATATACAAGAAAAAGAACATCCGAGGCATGTTAGAATCAAATGGGTAGCAAGTCGAACGCGTGGATTCATACAAATACTTGGGTTATCTCGTTAATGATAACTGGGACAACATGCAAGAAGTTCGTGCAAGAATGGAACTGGCCGGATCATCTTTTATCAAAATGAAATCAGTGTTGTGTAGTCGCGATCTTAATATTACTCTTTCGGTGTTATGTTTTTAGCATCTTAGATTATGGAAGCATGGACACTGACTGAGGCCATGTGCAAAAAGTTGGAGGCCTTCGGGATGTGGTGTTATCGTAGAATACTAAGGATATCTTTGATGGACCGAGTAACTAATGTGAATGTTCTGCTTAGAATAAATAAGTAAATAAGTTTTATTTACCATCAAAAAACGGAAACTTGAATATTTTGGCCATATTTTGAGAAATGCCAAATATAAACTTTTAAAATTGATAATAGAAGGCAAAATGAAGGAAAAAGAGGTCCGAGCCGTAGACGGATATCATGGCTTAAAAACCTTAGACAATGGTATGTTAATACTACAACACTTTTCCGAAAAACAGGGGACAGGGTACAGATCGCGCTGATGATTCGAAGAGAGCATGGCACTTGAAGAAGAATCAGATTTGGAAAATTCATATCACTTTATAACCTAAGGACATTTTCAAAGGCTTGGCAAGCACGGCAATCTCACCCGTTCTCAGCTTCTTTAGATGAAAGCATTATGTTTCTCATTCGAATAGAAGAATAATGTAGTTCTTATGTAGTACTTCATGTCACGGCAAAGTTAAAATTTTTTACCTTCGACCAATGAATAATGCTTATTTTACGACCATCTCAACACAATTGACGCAAAAATGTTTTTAGTAATAATTTTAGTAACTAACCAAAAATATGTCCCGTTGAATTGACATATTACGCACTTTCAAGAACAAAAAACCTTATTTTTAAAAAGATATATGAAAAGTTCCTAAGTAACCTTATTTGTTTTGAGGTTTTAGATAGAACGTCATTGAAACTTCCGGTTATGAAGGTTGTTGACTTAAGAGTGTTCGCGATTGATATTTTTAATAATTTCTGATATTTATGATGACATTTTCATTGGTCGTGGGTAAAGTATCGTACACTAACTCACACGTTATGGTCAATACACATTGCATCTTCGCGATTAATGACCATCACAATATGTTTGTTACGTAAACTACTATAATTTACGCCTATCGCTCTTATTATGGTACCAGAAAGATAAAAAATTATTTATAATTATAAATTATATTATAAAAAGAAAGGTTCGTGGCTACCGGACACACATATTGCTTTTCCATTCATTACGACCAGACCTCCAGGATCTAGTGGAGAGTCCAAAAACCTACAGGCCTGTTTCATCCTGGTTAGGAATCATTAGGGTAACATAGGACTGTACCTGGCGTATCAAGCATAACAAAAGCAACCACACCCAATAAATTTAAACAACTTTCGTCATCAAATAACGCGGGATCTGGCATGGCTAAATGGAGCGAGCCGCCTGTCGGAACAAAGATATAAACGAAAATGTTAAAGGATGCAAATATCAATAAGAATAAAATTTTCGAGTAGAACATAAAAGGCGAAACCTGCGAAAATGTACAGGTTACTGAAAGAAGACCGTTCAAAATACAACGTTCGCAGCAACTCCACCCCCAATTGGAGTTTTAAAAAAGTAGATTTCTTGTTCGTTAAAAATAAATAAAAAGAAGGTTTATTTATTTTTCACGGAAAAGAAATCTACTTTTTAAAATTTTACTTGGCTTTGTTTTGCGCAACAACCTGTTCCGGAGTGATTGTTGCTGAGCCTTAATATAAGGTGACGTAGTATAAACTCCAATTTGGGGTGGAGTTGCTGCAAACGTTTTATTTTGAACGGTCTTCCTTCAGCAACCGGTACATTTTCGCAGGTTCCGCTTTTTATGTACTGCTCGCGAATTTCATTCTATTTCTTTTCACTTTGTACCGACAGGCAGCACGCTGTATATAACCATGCCAGATGCTGCGTTATTTGACGAAGTTGTTTAAATTGGTTGGGTGTGGTTGCCTATGTTATGCTTCATATTCCAGTTACAGGTTTCTGGACTATCCATTAGATCTTGCCCAACTAGCAATTTGTCGACAACTCAACGTTGTGCTCCGCGTGCCAACGTTGCGTCGCAACGTTTACTTTTACTCAAACACCACCCACATTTGCACCAATTTGGTGGATGATTTTTTGGTTGAGTCAACGTCCCGATCGCGACTACAGTTGAAGTAATAGTTCAGTGGGTTTTGGAGTACAATTATTTGTTCAAAATATTGTTCATTACGTAAAATGATAATTAAACTATTCTACTACAAATTAAACTATTTCTAACACCATAATATTATTAAAATAAAATGATATTCTATGTCATATATCATGTTTTGCATCATCAAAACATGCGAACCAATGCCAAAATATATAAACAGACGGTAGTTTACTGTCAAATGTGCAGGTCGTAGCTTTAAAAAACAAGCGCGCCCTCGATTAAGATGATTTTATGAAACTAAAAAAAAAATCATGACTTAAAAGTCGCTTCGAAAAACCTCTGAAGGTGTTGCTTAGGATTCCTAAGAACAAAATACAAATTTTTACATGCAAAAAGATCGTAGTTTATTGTAGAGAAAGGTAAAAAAAAAATTTTATGTTTGTTTACATATTAGCATACAGTGGTTTTTACAATCAATCATGGCGGCACTTATTAGTTTCTATGACAACCAAAGGAGTCCCGTATCTCGACCGCTGTAACTACTTAACTTTATTTTGAACTGATCCCCTAACTTAAAAGACGCGAACACGCCTCAATTTTTACCCAATCGAAATTGCTCCACAGTTTGGCTTTCTGCTGCTCACTTAATTTCCGTCCTTGTTGTTTACACAGGACCTTCCTTTTTCTTTTCCGCCACACAGAAGATGACACATTTTGATCCAGTATATCAGCTAAATGCTAGGCTAAAGCCTTCTGCGACGATAAAATATCGAAGAATATTTATACAATTTGTTCCTTTTCATAGCGCAAAATGTTGAAACAAAACTAATAGAAACTCTACAAAACACTTTTGACGTTTGTATGACAGACAGCAGTGCTCCAAAATTGGTTTGTTGCAAACGTAATAGAAAACTTGCTTAGATGAAAACAGGCGTGCCCGCGTCTCCAACAAACGGGCCAGAAAACGTGGGGCAAATTGATCAATTTTCGGTTTAGCACACACCGATTTGCAGTCGGCGCCTTCACAACTAAGGAATTACTGTTAGTAAAATAGACGGTCATAAATAGTTGTGATGGTGACTGAAGTTGTGATAAATGTTTAGGCGTCGTATAATAGTCGAAGTTGTCGACGGTCGCCATGATAACTATTCTTTATCCGTAAAACAACGTTTAAAATTAGTGCAACTCTAATTTTTACAACTTGCACAACTAAAAATTGCTAGTTGGGTGGAGGCCTGGTCGTAATGAATAGAAAAGCAAAATGTGTGTCCGATAGCCATGAACCTTTCTTTTTATTAGTTTTTCACGGACAAGAAATCTATTTTTTTTAAATTATTTTCTACGTTTTAGGGCATTTAATAAAAGGTTGTACGTTAAAAGTTTTTTCTACTAAAAATTTATGTTTTATAAAATTTTTATAAACTCTGACAAATATCATATACACAGTGTATTTTTCCTTTTTAAATGTACTACCTACTGTGGCAACTTTACAATGTTAGGTTATATTTTACCTACGTAAAATTACATTTCATATAAAGTAGCAATACATTTAATATTGTAAATCCACACAAATAAATGTTATTCATTCATACGAACCCCTTTTTGTAAAGATGGAGTGTTTAACGTTGACGGCTATTTTTATTTTAGAGACTGTTTATTTAATACACAAAAAGTACAACAACAGTGTTTTTACTGCTTTATACATCACCAGGTATGCAGTAAACCTCCATGTTACTTTACATATACCCAAACTTAATCTGACAAAGGGCAAGAAATTCACCTTCCATTAACTATCAGAACAATAAGAGATCAAAGCAAGTTTAAAAAAATAGCGACAACTTTTCTAAAATCTTATCTATATTACGACAATAACAAATATTATGAAGATGCTCTCAGCTTTTAACAATTTGCTTAAACTAGATCGCGAGGAATAAGGACACAATTCTGTTTTGCTGCTTATTTTGGGTTGGTAGTATATTTTACTTTTCCTGTTGTTATTTACTATTACTTTTACATACATCACAAGTTTATGTACAATTTCAAAAATATTTTGAAAAGCCAAGATATTAAAATTTAAGAATTTGATGCCAAAATTTATAATTTTTGGAAATTTAAGATGGCGTTAAAAAATAGGCATTTTTGACCACTTCTGCAAGCTTTCTATGTGCGCCACTGGTAAAAAAATTAATATTTTAATTTTTTTTTTGTAAGGCTTTATCTTTCTCTCCCCAAGATTTAAAATTTTGCAGTTTTTTGTGAAAATTTTTTGGTCTGATTGAATTTGATTCACCAAACGCACTCATTTAGCAATTAATTACCTTTTTATTTATAAAATTCAGGAATGAATGCGTAAATCAATTACAGACATTCTAGATGTCCATGTAATACCAGTGAGTGCCCAAATAGGCGATAATTTTATGCTTATGCAAGATAATGCCCGTCCTCATAGAGCCCATGTTGTGCTGTACTTTCTTGATGTGGCTGGCATTGACGTAATGGACTGGCCATCTGGAAGCCTGGACCTAAATTCAATTGAACATGACTTGAATGACACTGAAAGAAGATTGGGACTACGAGAGAATGTTCTAGCTAAGAATGGCAAAATTTAATCTTTTTTTAGAGAAAAATTAAAAGCTTGGGGAGTGCACGTAATTAGTAATTAGAGGTGGAGGAGGCAGCACAACTGACTAAATTATTGATTTTTTTCATTAATTTTGTACTAATGCTTCTATTCTAAAATTTTACAATAAATTTTTGTGCCTAACTCAAAAACTTTTCAAAGTTTGACAAAAGTAAAAGTTTATTTGCACAAAGTCAGAAATAAATTGTTAAATTAAATTTTTGTGGGTGATGCGATATTTTTTTTGGTTAGTCCATTAGGAAAACAAAGCAAATATAAATTGTTGAAAATAATTTTGTTGTTTATTTTTACCCTTAATTATTATTAATTTTAATTAACTGCTTTTAGCTAGGTATGGCGGGTACATTCCAATTACTAACCAGTCGCTAATAAATTAAAAGGGAGGTGAGGAAACATAAGTGCTCGCCGGACCACCAATAAAGGTTTATGTCAATAAGTAAAGTGGAAGCTGCAGTGAAAACGCGTCCGACAAGGCTGATTTCATTGATTGAAAAATGTGAAAGATCATCAATATTGTATGTAGTCTAAGTTTCAAAAAAAAAGGAAATGCATTTGACACCACTTAGTTTCAAAACTCGATAAACACGCCTCTGTAAAGGAATATTAGGCAGTTCAAATTGGTCATAGAACGCAAAATGCAGAAATGGTCTGGAAAAATTTCAAAAGTGCCTCACAATATTTTTATGCAAGGGTGAACCAGACCGTTTTATGAAAGGCATATTAAGTAGTCCAAATAGGTCATAGAACATTTGCCTTAAATTTGTCGCATCGCACGTTTCTGTATTTTATAGTTGGTACCGTCTCCGATTCCAGAACAAGTAAAATTTCACTTTTATTTTATAATATCCCATTCAAACTTAGTGGGGATACCTGACTGTTCAGGCGAGGGTTCATGTCCCTCCCTCAACTGGTTATGATTTATTTAACTGATTTTTCTCCTTAAAAAATTTCGTTCTCCATTTAACACAATTAGTGTGTGCTATATGTGAGCTGCTAAAAATTTTCCTACTTTTCCATATACATAAGATCGCCGTTCTTGTAGCACCATCCTAGGTAAGCCCTTGAAGGTGATAGTCTATACTATTGAAAAATGTTGGGTGAATATTTATTAAACATTTACTTTAATTTAATGTATATGAAATTAGGATTGTAAAAGGTTTAGTTATTTTGAATATATTGACCCTACTGTGCGATTAAAATGCAATGAGCAAACCTACTTGTTTTGCTAACAAAACTAGATTTATTTTTTTGCAGATTTTCAGGCATACACATAACACTAGATAAAGCATGCTTATCTCTGGAAAATAAATTTCTACCACTACCACCAGGGTCTCTCTAAGTCATAGAAATAGAAGAGTTTAGAATGGGCTTAGACGACTTTAATTTTCGAGGGACGCAAAGAAGTCAACAATTTTCAATTACACCAGTGAACAAAATTGGTCAGTTTTCTATGGTTGACCCAGAGTATAACACACCAACTGTTATACTGTTGCTGTTGACGTTTGTTATATGTTACATTAATTTGGAAACTATCAAATGCCAAAAGAAAATCCATTAGGTACACCAAGAAAAGGCCAACTTCCGGCTCTAAAAGCCTTCAAAAATAATCCAGGTAAGTCATAGATTACACCGGTGTTTGCTAACGTATTCTTGGCAGAAACGAATTTAAACAGTCTTTGTTGCGCATACTTAAAATGTAGCCCGATGACTTAAAAAACTAGCCAACAAAGTTGGGCGAGACCTTAAAACTATGAGATACTATAACGGTTCAAGTTTTGCATAATATGTAACGAAAATAACTTTGAAAAATAAAGAAGAAAATTGAAAATCGTGGTTGATTTTGGCACTGTTTGGACTGCCAGGCCATACGCGAAAAATCTACTACGCATGCATTATCAAAGCCATGCCAGTGTCGTAGTGATCTTAAGATAATTTAATGACAAGGTGTTAATTTGAGTGACGGTGACTACGACATCATCTGTCCGAAGACTTTGATTTAAGAGAGAGAAAATTCGGCATCGTCGAAAAGTTTACATTTTTGACGAAGTGTGGTTTTGCCATTTTGTTTGTTATTGTGATTTTGTCGTGTTTTAAAATTTTGTGGAGTTATTTTTTATGATTGTGTGCGTTATTTCAGTCAATATAAATATATAAACACTAAACAGCAAGTTTTAATTTTTTTAACGGTAGTGTCCACTCTTTTAATAAATTTTACAAAAGCAAACAGATATAATAAACATAAACCTAAATTTTCGCTATCAGATGGTTGTCATGTTGCTTTCACTACTGACGCAATCGACGCGCTTGCTCATTAGATTCCCCGTCTCTAAGTTATTTCCAGGCAAACTTGATTGGAAGAGTTATTAGACACTTAAAGTAAATATTTCAACGCATTGGTATCGGTATACTTAACACGTTTGAAACAAAGCCAACGATGCCTGGTTCTTTGACGGGTTCGATGATAGAACAGCTGATTCCACTTGTTGCGTACGGTGGGATGTACGTATCGTTACGGAGCCACGAACATACGAAACGATTTTAAGCAGCAGTTCTGTCATTGCACCCTTCATAAAAGTGGGCATCGTTCGAAACATCGCATAAACAAGTCAAAAATGTAGTGTATTTTGACTTTATTTCGAATGCATTAGGTATACCGATACCGATGCGTTGAAACATTTACTATATATTATCGGTACAAATTTTTGGGAAATGCAAGAGCAGGACCGTTATATCTCATAGTTATATGTGCAAGACGCTCCAAACTCCTCTAAGAGGGTGGATCATAGAAAAAAAATTGGGTTCGGTCTGTCTGGCAGGCCAGAATGTTATCTGCTGTACTGTGCTACGGAACTGATTATGACCTTTGCGCCCGATATAGAAATAGTTCAGTAAAACACAAATAGATGGAGCACCAGACATGATAACCACAAAAATTAATACTACAAAAGAATACTGATTTTTAAATAAAAAATCAATATTACTTTACAAATGTAATGTAATATTGATTTTTGTTGCCATAGCAAAAAGGACCACAATGCCCAAAAAACAAGAAAAGTTTAAAAGATAAATCAAATGTTGATGCTTTTCTGTATTTTTTAAACTTTTTCTGTCATTGGGTGCACTGAACTTAAAAGACAAATTTACTTTTGACCCAAATGAAAAAAACATTTTGCCTTTTATTTTCCTTTTACAAAACCCTTTATTGTATAGTTTCATTGAGAATTTAACTTATAAAAAATTGGGTAAAAAGATAAAGACAAATGATAAATAAGTATGTGTAATTATAAAAAAATGGAAGTACATTTCCCAAATACAGGTTTAAAAACAGAACAAGGGTTCATTACATTTTTCACTGCCTTAATTCATTATTGGAGTGTTGAATACAAGAATTCCCTTATTTTTTTTTAAAGTTTAACATTTGTTATGCCTCCAATGCTAAGGGAGTAAAGAAAAGGTGAAAAATATAAGGAATCATCTGGTAAAATAAGTAAAAACATAAAATATTACCTTATAGTAAAAATCGAGGTAAAAATTATTTAAAAAAAAAGATAAATTACCTAGAAATATTTGTTGTTAAAATTATTCCACAGATAATTGTAAGGATAATTGCCTTTAGTCATAATGTAGTACACAAAATTTAATATAAAGCCTCAAGAAAGAAAACATAATTTTTTCCAAATCTTTTTTGTTTGGCTTTATGAAATGCTGATTTTTTTATTTATCACAATAATCTCCTCTTTTTAGACTTTTAGAAAATCTTACAAATCTTATTAGCTTGCTTACACCACCAGAACAAACACCTAATAATTAACTTTATTATTGTGGTCACTTTAGGGATTAAAAAATATAATAAAGTTTGTGTCTTGCCAAATAAAAAATTAAAGTATGTTCGTGGTTTTGTCAACTTACGGTTTTTATACTGCAAGGCATCAATAAGTTCATTGTCAACATCATTATCATGACTTATAATTAAGTTTACTCCTGCAAACTTCACAAACAGTTTTTTACTTTTTTACTTGGCAAAGCAAAAAGAGAATCTTTTCTTCTAAAGAAAGTCTTCTGGCTTTAGGTTTCTGCTGCTGTACTCTAATCTGGCACATAATAAGCATTTTTTGCGAGTGCTAATTTTTTCTGGAACGACTGCAGATAACTGATCATTTTATGCAATCGCTTCCTACTATCAATAACTTTCCTATAGAAATGTCATGCTTTTGGTGTGAGATTAGCCTGTCTGGGCACATTGACTTCATTAAGAATTAAAGAGCGCCTTCTTTTAACTGTAAAAATAAATAAAACAAACATTAGCTAATTAGTTAAAATTATAACATTTATAAATACATTAAATTTGTAAAAATGTAAATAAATGAAACAAATTGATCGTTCTCAGGGTAACCACCAGCTGGGGTGTAATTTTTTTTTAATAAATTTGTGACCAAACCCGACATGTTTTGGAAGCTCAGGCTGCCATCATCAGGAGTCCCTACCAAAGTTTTATTAAGGGAGACTAGGCCAAATTAATGGACCAGTCTTCCATATTGGAAAAAGAAAGAGAGGCTAAACCCCATTATGCCATGGATAGACTTTGTGGGGTACTAAGAAAACTAAGCCTGACTTCAGTTTAAGGTAGGTACTGTAAACACTTCTAAGTACTGGGATAGTCAGGTTTTTTTTTAGGGAGTGTCTATAGAGTCGGCAGTTCAGCTGAATAGCCGTGACGCTAAAGAGCCAGCAATAATTATTTATTATGTGTTTTTCATATTTTATTTTTTTTTTAATTTTTTGAAATTAAATTAACTCAACCTAACCTAAAACAAACACAACCAACCACAAACAAATTTATTAAAAGCCAAAACAACCCAAAAAAACACACTTTAAACTAAACTAACCCAACCTTAACCTAATTAAACAAGCCAAAAAAATATGTAGGGGTTGTAGTGTTTTTTTTGCGTTGTTTTCGCTTTAAATAAGTTGGTTTGAATCTGTTTAGGTTAGGTTGGGTTAATTTATTTGGCGTGAATCTGTTTAGGTTAGTTTGGGTTAATTTAGTTTAAAGTGTGTGTTTTTAGTTATTTTGGCTTTTAATAAGTTGGTTTGAGTCTGTGTAGGTTAGGTTGGGTTAATTTAGTTTAAAAAAATTAAAAAAAAAACAAAAATATGAAAAACACATAATAAATAATTATTGCCGGCTCTTTAGCCTCACGTCTATTCAGCCGAATTGCCGGCTCTTTAGACACTCCCTTTTTTTAAATTTTATAAGATAAAATATGCTCACTTTATGATCAGCTGGTCATATGTACAACGCTTTAATGTATAGGCAGGAACACTAAAAACACAGAAGATTAGTCCCTCTTTACAGAGTAAAACCAAACTTCTCAATACTTTTTGACCAGGGCTATAATATTTTTGTGACCAGTTTTGGTATCTATTAATTAAAAAAAAACTTACCTCCCTTTCTTTCTGGGTTGCTCCATCATGGTGTCGTCTCTACTATTTTATAAAACATAGCTTAAATTTGGTATACGATTGTACTACACCTCATACTAAACCTTATTTTAATTATGGTACACTATAAAAGACTGTGGCTTGTAATAATTCCTTTCTTTTAAAAACAACAAAAATAACCTCAACAAACGCCATTGTCGTTGTTGGCTAAAAATCAATAAATCCGCCTCTACGCGCTGGCGTCTGCCAAGAGAGAGATATGACAAATTTAGAATGTTTGTACTACTATAATTATACCTAGTCTATTCCATAAGGGAAAAAGGTCTAAAACTAAAAGTAGTTTATCTATGGGGTGGACGAGGCTCTTTAAGAAAGTCCACGACTGATGACCTCCAAACCAAACTAACAGGTGGGTGTTTTGCCAACTGATGGCAAAACACATAGTCATTATCATATGATTTGTGATAAACTTGCTTTTATTATTTTTAGGAAATATAAGGAACGCTGAGACTAACAGGAGTAGATTTGACACAAATCATTTCCAGAGACTATACAACTTCAAGAATGAGTGATGACTATTTCTATGATAATGACACGAATATAAAAACTTCAAAACAACTGGATCAGCACGAGTTTCTAGTATATACCTACACATGTATTTTTATCTAATTTATTTTTATTTTTTAAGTAGTTGACCAGGCAAGAGTTTGTTATACTAAGGCTAAATGAAAAAATTGGTTCTAGAAAGCACGGATAGTCCACCATACAATCAATTATTTTATATTGAAAGAAAATGAAAATATATAGCAAAATGTAGCTTTGAAAGATTTTGACCCTATAACATAATTTTTGGGTTATATTTACGAAAACAAAAATCTAAAAACTGCATATCAATAGCTGCTTTACTTCTAAAGTTATGATTGTTTTAATATATTTTAACGTTTTTTCAAATAACTCGGAAACTAAAGCCCCCACGGATTTGGACTTTATAACAAAATTTATACTACATATTCCAGGAAAATTAAATCTGAAAACCGTATATCGCTACTTGCTTTTGTTCCAAAGTTACAATTTTTTAAATTATTTTATCCCTCTTTTGCCCCCTTTAACCCCTTCCCAGTTCACCAGTTCATGATCGACCAATGAAAAATGTTTGTACCAAATTTCGTGAAAATCAGTTAAGAAGTTCTTGAGTTATCGTGTATACAGACAGACAACAGACAACAGAGTGACACACCGACAGACAACTTTTTTTTTTTTCGTCGATTAAAATGTGTTGGAACCTTAACTCATTTTTGATAAAATTAAGAAAATTGAAAATTTCACGATTTTAATAGTTCTCCGCCCCGCCCCCATACCAGATTGGTATGGAGCACTAAAAAGACTTTCCTATTATAACTTAATAAGTTTTGGGGTTTGAACTTCGAGCTAGGATAACCAATTAGCTCTTAAGTTATGTTGTGCTTCTTTGTTTTGGACTGTCAACAACTTGGCAATTGAATTCATTTTTACATAACTTAGACTGGCTAAATAATTCATAAATATAAGAAAAAGTTTGACTTTGTATGGTTATTTTTGTAATACATTATTAAATTAACTTAATTGTTTATTAGGAGGGTTACAAAGATATTTAAGAGTAAGTTAGAGTTTCAATCTTCCATTATCTTTATTTTTTACTTTTTCACAACGTTTCGAATGCTTATATATCTGCAAGCGTCATCAGGTGAATACTACCAAAAACTTAGACGACTACCTAATCTTATATCCTAGTATGTGTTCAATAAACCATAAAAACCACACTGAAAAAAATATTCGCTTGAGACAAGATCCCATATTATCTTGTTTTTTATTTTTTCGTCATAATTGAATTTATTTTAGCATTATATATTTTTCCTCCATTCTAGAACTCCGAACAAGATTCCTAATATCTTGGTTTTATTTTATCTGTCAAGAGGAGTATGCTCAACACTTGTTACCAATTTAAAAGAAATTATCCATCCATCCATGATAGAAGGCCTTTTCCCAAAAGACAAGTATTTCAATCCGTTCGGCTAGTTACCGAGCACACCCAATCGGCGGCTACCCTGCCAGCCGTCAATCGATAGTCACTAGTCAGGTGCCGGCCATGATAAGAACAAACGTGTGGTCTGTGCAGTTGGTTGTAAAAATAGGCAATGTGAGAACATCAAAAATACCGTGGTTGAAAGAACTGCTACATGTGTTTGGGCATGGGTCACTAGGAATCGAAATTTAGAGGTAAGCATGTAGTATTTTTTGACTAATTTAAAAATGATATTGCTAGAAAACATGCAGGGTACGCTTTTCTGATTTCTTTCATTTACAGTTTAAACTATTTATTTCTGGTCTTTTGCAAGGTGGAACTCTTGTGTGTAGTAAATTTCACAAATTTTTGATTGTGTATCTAAATAATTTATTTTTTTTATATCCTGTTTGACCATTAGCTTTAGTAAAGGCAATCCAAAATGGACGGTCCGCCCCGCCACACGCCGGTTCCTGTACAACATGCTGTGTGGACTTGAGATTAGAGCTCCTGTTGTTTTCTTTAAGAGCCTAAGAGCATTACTCGTTAAATTTACAACAGGGTACCTACATACATTTTAGGAATATACTATATTATTTTTTGGTTTTCTTTTAAGGGTTTATGAAATATTCTTTATGTGTATAAGCACTTTCTAGTGTAAAGAATAGAAATTTAAGCCCCGTTTATCGAAATTTTAATGCGTAATGACTAATGGGTAATGCCTAATTTTTATACGACGGTCTCTTTCTATTCTTTCAGAATAAAAGAGACATGCATATAAAAATTATGCATTATCCATTTTGAACTATTAATTAAAACTTGCGTAAACTAGAGGACTGCAAAACAGAGAACATGCATTTCTTTTAAACGCTCACCTAACCTTAAAAAAATAGGTTTGCGTTAAGTTTATTATTGTGAAGGAATTTTTCAAAAACATTTTGATCTTACTCAATTAAAAACAGTGGTAACAGTATAGTATCCGATTTTCTTTTATTTTTAGTTTTTATGATTTTTTTGCAGGTGTGAACCCCTCCCCTTCTAACCACCTGCTGTTAGGAGAACTGGCTGACTGGAAGTGCGCTTGTGATGTATAACCCACCCGCATAAACTCAATTAAGTCCCACTTTTACTATTAACTATTTTTGATATTTTAGTTTAAGTATTATGCTGTGTACTTTTTGTTGAACAAAGTCAAAAGGGAAAGACTATTAAAATAAAAATTATTGACAGATAAAAAAGCTACCTCATTTTTCTTAATTTATGTTCTCTAATAGCAGAGTTTTTATACTTGTATACTGTTTATAAACTGTCAATCTAGATTTTTTGTTAGAATTAGCTAAAATTAACTTACTTTTCTTTTGATGGTATGATGTAAACCCTTTGATATAATTAGAAACAAAAATTCTATGCGAAAAATGTTCACGTTCATGTGCAAAATACACTGTTTACTGTTTTTGACAATATTGTTTATTATTACAATTATATTATTACAATATATATTATTATTACAATATATATTATTATTACAATATATATTATTATTACAATATATATTATTATTACAATATATATTATTATTACAATATATATTCACGTTTATGTAAAGTTTTAATATTTTATTAATAACCATTTTTTCTTAATTTTTTTAAATTTCCAGTACCTACATATAGTTTATTTTTTCCTTACAGGTGTGACGTTTCTGCACAGTGAAACACATAAAAGGACAATTGCATAATTCGCATAAGATTCTTTCTTTTTCTCTTTTGCTATATTACTCCCCACCGCCATGATCAACCAAAAAAGAGCGGGGGAAGGCAAAATAAATAAAGGTTCTTATGTGAATTGTGCAATGGTCCCTTTACGTGTTCCCATACTGTGTAATGACGTCATTATTTTTATAGTTTTCGTAAGAGAATTGTGTGCTTCTTTTAAGGCCAATTTTTAAGAAAATATGCTATTAAAAGCAAACCATTTATTATCTTATAATACAAATAGTTCAAGTGGCGGTCCCAGCTATTTGGGGAGGGGGGCGGTTTCGATACAAAAAAAAACTAGAATAAAATCATAGCTTTTATAAGGAACATATGTGCAAACAACACTTAGTAACCACAAGCGCGGATTTGGTCTCAAATCTAGGGGGGAGTCGAATTAGACTAAAATCGTAAATATCAACGGTATCATAGCACCTCAGGTAAAAATTTTTAAGAAAATTAAACTAAAAAATGCACTTTTTGATTTAAAAATAAACTAAAATTGTAAATATATCAATGGTTTCGATGCGCAACAGGCGAAAATTTTTAAAAAGATGACACATTTTAATACAAATTAAACTAATATCGTAAATATCAAAGGTGTTATAGCGCCGCAATTTATGCCCTACTTTTGATTTTCTAAATGTTTTCATAAAAAATTTAAGACAAGGTAGGGGCGGTTAACTACCCTCCTATCCCCCTGAAATTCGCGCTTGAATAACGTATAATTTTTTCAGTTATAAAAAACATATATAACAAACAAAACCTAATAGCTAAATACTTTTTATGCAATTTAGGGATTAAAATTACACTTTTAATCATCATCAATGAACAATAATTTTATTGAAAGTTTATTTATTTGTTAAAATATATGAACCAAAAAAATTATTAGCATATGCATTACTTAAATCTAGTTCGGTCATTCTGTCTCTTTAGAAATGCCATGAGTATATTATCGTGGCTTTGATCATGGAATATTGGCTCCATACAGAAGATGCCTTGAGATTCTTAGACTTCTGTAGGAAGTATGCCAGGAGCACCTTTTCATCCGTAAAATTCTCTGCATGCTGTTCAGCGCAACATTTTCGGTAATCACAAAACTCTTTCTTGTAAACCTCGCGAGATTTTTGTGGAAGAAGGCTAGCGATGGCCTCTTCCGCAACCTCTTCAATGTTTATTTTCAAAAAAAATGCTGTACGATTTTTCTGGACTCACCGTTTGTTGACGCCGTTTGATAAGATCAACTGACTGACATTTGTTTTGTGCCATAGCACAATAAATTTTGAGTGAATCCACCATGCCAACAACAATCAATGACAACTATCAGTAATACGAGCTGTCAATCTTAAAACTAGAGTACCGTTAAGTGATCTACTGTTAGTTTTGTGATTTTTTGTTTTTAGTTTCTTTCTCGCATTCTAAAGTGCATAAAATAGTATATAAACCTCGTAACTAAATTGTATTTTAATCCCTTGGCGAATTGTAGCCTTCCCTACGGTCGGTCTACAAACCTTTCGCCACGGAATTAAAAGAGGCACTTTAGTTCCTAGGATTATAATGTACTATTTTTTTAGGTTTAAAAAGATCTTTTATATTGCATATCTCAACCGGTCAACTCGCTCGATGTCAATTTCAATATTATGTCTGTTGATATGCAGCGACGCTAAGCCCGTCAGAAGAATTTCCGTCATAGTGTTTTTAAGTACATATATTTTCAATCTTCTGAGGCATGAGAAGCTTCTTTCTGATGAAGCATTACTTACCGGCAAACATCCAAGAATGTTTTTATGAAGGGAAAGATATTGCCACATTTGTTCATTGCCTCGAAAACGTTATCAGGTATGTTTTGATTTAAGTGCTTGCCTAATTCTGACCAATATTGTTTCCAAATACTGAATTTTCCCAATCCAAGTTCAAGAATTTGTGTTTTGGAATAAATAAACAGTTTATAGCATTTACAAACGACTTTAGTTAATTTTGCCTTGATTTTGGCTTCACGTAGTATAAAACTTGGTATGAATATGTTGAAGGAAAAATTACTTTTTCTTACGACCACACACGAAAGTAACCAAATCTGCACTCTATACCGCCTCAGAAAGTTTTATATTTCACACGAATATCAATTTTATTTTCGTCTCTAGAGACGAAAATGTGTTCTTCTCTAGTAACGAAAGTGAATGACAGCAAACCATCCAAACAATGTAGGTATCTAGTAGCCTATGATTTGTAGAAGCGTCGGAAATACCTAAACCATTTTCGTCCCTAGAGAAAAAAATACTTTCGTTTCTTGAGATGAAAATAAAAAAAAATTGATAATAATAAAAAATACGAATTAAATCCTAAATTTTTCGTAGGAACAATAGCGTACACAACTCGATAGAAAGTAACTTTCTTACACTCGCGTATTGTTTCACTCGGCTAGCTCCTCGTTTACAACATTCACGCTCGTGTGAAATATGTCACTTTCTTCTCTCGTTATGTAATATACTATATTATGTCCGAAATGATTATGTCCGAAACTTGTTTATAAATAGAATTTTATAAATAGAAATTACTTTACCGTATTTCCAATGGTTTTCGCGGTAAGTATGTATGCGTTTGTGTATTCTTGGTGTGACGAATTGAAGGTCAAACTATCCCAAAATACTGTGGGATTCTAGAATGTCTTTAAAGGAACTTTCTGCAATTTCTCGTTTTTTTCTCCAACCAGCATATTTGTTGTCTACTTTCTTCTGAAGCAAAGGGGGGAGACGATCGAACCACAAAATGACCGACATGATGCATAACAAGACTTATATTTTTAAATTCTAAGGTATATCTTTAGGAAAATATTGTGTTATTCAGTTTTTTTAAACTTTCACAAACTTGTTTCCATTAATGGACAATGCAACTCCAAAATAATACCCTTTGTGATTGATTTGGAAAAGAAAATAGGAATATATTTTGGTGTTTTACGTGTTAAAACACTGTTGAAAATTGTAATTACCACCTGTCAAGCAGGCCTAGTCTTGTCAACAAACGAAGTTTAAATAGAATTCATTTTTTAATTTAACTACGTAATTTACAAGAAAACTCAAGGGCTTTTCTTCACTTGGTATTACCCAAGGATACGTATCGGGGGTATAAAACTCCATCAATATACCGGGCTTCGCAGATGTTCTTGAAAACCTTAAGACTCGCCACATATACGTGTTTCGAACTTATTTTAAGCGCATCAGTGTGACACAAGTCAGGTTAGCTATATGGACGAAAATGCCTGGCCAGCGATTTTCAAATCAAATATCCTTGAGTAATACCTAGTGGAGAAAGGCCTTTGAGTTTTTCTTGTAAATTTTACAAGCTTCACTGGACTTACGCTTTGTTGTTTATACAACTAAGTTGTTTTTCTTTTTTAACCAAATAAATAAAACTAAATCTAAAAAATGTAATTTTCATTTAAAGTTTTAAAAGACAAATTACAAAGGTTTGTCCTTTTTTTAAAAAAAAACACTATAAAAAATGTATTTAATAAATCGTTTATTTTGTATAATTTTATTTTAGTTCCGATGGAAACAGTGTTTGGATCAACATACCCAACCAACTGCTTTTCCCTGGTGTAGTTGCAAATAGCTGCCCTTCTTGTTGATCCTGTTGCTCAGATTAAAGTCTAACTGCAATAAAAATGAACTTTAGGAGTTTTGAGAATCAGAAGTTTCCCTAATAACATGTTTTTGATGAGGTTTCTTTACTATTTCTCAATCTACGTCCCCGTTACAGCCAACAGACCTCTGGGTAATATTTTAGGAGATTTCCGGTTTCTGGAATAATATTGCAACGACCTAAATCATGTTCGCCTTGCCGCCACAACGCAAGGCATTGTTACGGAAACTTGTAAATTATGGAGGAAATAAGAGAAAAATGGACCTAGAGGTGGGCGAAGATGCATTTTACTTCTATTATTTTGGATTTTATATTTAACGTATTTATTGTAAAACACCGAGCGCTCGTAAATACAAATTTAAAAATAATATTCTGAAAGTCCAGTTAAAATCCTCCCAGTGGTTTTTGCGTGATGCTGCAAAAACAGCCAGGCAGAGAGACAAACAGGCAAAAATTCAAAAAATTAGATTTTCCTACTAGCATGCGTAAAAATGCGCTTTTACGCACGCATTTACCTGCGGAAAGTTGCATTACCCGCACGCCGTGCTAAATGGATTTACCTTGGAATTGATTGATGGATTTACTCTTGTCTGGTCGTGCAAAAAATAATTTTTTGCGCACTGCGTTCGTAAAAAATCCTTTTACGCACGCTTTTTTACCGATTTTTAGAATCAATTGGACTTTTTTAAAAAAACAGTTTTTTTGTTATTTTATTACTTCAAACAGAAAATATAACAAAAATTTTTTGAAAATATAATGCTGTCTAGACGGTTTTTTCGCAAGACAGCCTGTCCGAACTCCGCTCGGCGTCATTCGTGCAAGTGCCGTCGCGTGTGTAAAAGTATCACTTTCCGCACTTGTTAAGTAAATAACTATTTTGGTATCTATATTGTTTGGTTCATTAAAAGGCAACACCAAAAGTTTTTTTTTTATTCAAAGCTAAAAATGCTCTATTTGGAGATTTATTACATGAATAGGTAGACAGAGCCAAGAAATAAATAATAATGCAGAAGAAAATATCGTTAAGAAATTGATCTTAATGCTTTTATATATCAGTTTCCTCTTTTTTTATATAAAACAGCAAAGAACAGACATATCATAGCTTTCAAAGATCCAGTAAGCCATTGTTCATTTTTCTCCGGGTTTAGGCCTAGGTACTACTGCCAATCCCAAATCCTACGGAACAATTTCAATATGTTCTTTTGTAGTAGCTTCTTAGAATAATAAGCATCAAATATAAGTAATAATTATTGTGCATTTTTGTTGGTTAAAGTCAGGAGAATGAAAAACAAATTCAAATTTACCGACGTTTCGATGTATTTTAAATTTTATTGTCGGTAAATTTGAATTTGTTTTTTATTCTCCTGACCTTACCCACAAAACTACACAGAAAGTAATTCTAAAGGTCACTAAAAAATTAAATATAAGGAATAATGTTCTAATAATTTTATATACTTCGCATGTATTAAGGATGTACCCAAAATAAAATTCTATTGATAAAAAATATACTAAAACAATTCTTTCTTTGCGATTTATTCTGGGCATGTCCTATGCAGGTTTTTATATTTAGATCCTTGAATCGTATGTAACCAACATATGCCAAAGAGGTACTATAAAGAACATCTTGTGAAGGAGGTTAGACACACATTCTTATCAGGTAAATGTTCTTTTAATACTTTGGGGGCAGTCAGAGTTCAGACCAAGACTTAGCTGTAAAACTGCTTTGGCAAACGTGAGACATTTTCACACATACTAACTCCGGGAAACCCACAACACTTATCCTGTTAGATTATTCAAAAGCGTTGTATACTGTAAATCATGACGATTTTCAAATTTAATTTTCTTTTGATCCGAAAAAGTAGCAGGCAAACCATCTTCTAGAAGACGATCTACAGCGACTTATCACAACTTCAAAAACACACAGCTTATAGCTTGATCAAGATAAGTCCGTAGTGCTCGTCCTTTGTAAGAATAATACCTACATAGAGAACTTAGTAAGTTTCTCTATTACTGGTAACCAACTATTCACTCTAGACAGTTCTAGAAACCTTGGGCTGACAATTAACACTCAGTTCAGATTCCGACAGCACGTAAATAACAACATCAAGACAGCTTATATGTCTCTTTGATGGCCATATCCTCATCGAAATTTACTGTCGACAAAACAAAAGACGCAACTAACGAATACGCTTGGATCAAAGTGAACAGGATAGAAAAAGTACAATAGCCTTGCCTTAGATTTATTTATGATATTAGAAAGAGAGCGAAATGGCTTTCTATGCGGCAAAGAAGACACCTTTATCCGCTGGTGTTTTTTCACAAAATAATTACTTCAAAAACACCTCAATGTTCTAGTAACAAAATAAAATACCGAAGATATGTCCACAATTTGAATTTAAGATTCAAAGGACTGATAACCCCACCTCCACATGTTACGTTTTAGAAGAGCTTCTCATATAATGTTTATGTCATATACAATGACAAGATACTACATTTTAAGCGTTAAAAGTTTTAAAAAAATTAAAGATCTATTGTTTAATAACAGGTAAAGAAAGTTTAAACTCTGCCTACTTTACATTCATGTTAAATGGTTGTCTACCATAAAATTGTTTCCATTTGCGGCGTTTAAAAAGCGTCCTCTTACAATTTTTCTATTAGCACACCTTTTCAATTTTAAGTAATCTAATAGAATTGTAAGAATACCTGCATGTAATTTTAAGTCAATTTCTTTATCCACAGGAACAGAACTTTGAACAATTTATTGCTTTCCAAGTCTTTACTTGTATTAATTATGATAACAACTCTACTGTATACACAACAATTTAATGCACATAAATTGTTATTATTACTTTTAAGAAGTGCTGCCTCAATGATACTACTTTTAACGGTCAAATCGTGCTTTCTTTTTTGCTGCCCAACACTTTTCAAAGTACAAGACACAGATACGCCGCTGGCATCTTATTTTACTCGAAAGATATTGCCCTTTAAGGTCAATGTCAAAATTAGTTGAAGGTGTCGATTTGGCGAGGGGGCGCTTCCATAAATTGCAAGATATAAAGACAAAATTGAAATATTTATTGATTTTTTGAAGGGGTACCCTTCTGAGGTCTTTTTGAAGACCGGCTGTGAATGTCAATTATTATTATTTATTAATAAAAAAGAAAATACGCGCGTGAAACAAAATTCCGAGGGGGGTCGAAATAGCAAAAATTCAGGTCAAGATGAACAACAATTGAAGCATATGACTTTCGGCAGATTATTTATTCATCAAAAAAATTCAAAACCGAGACTCAAATTTCGGCAATCTAAAGTATATGATACTTTTATGTTTTACGTTTCCTAGATAGACAGTCACCATCACAAAATTTTTAGATCTTTTTTAGGCGAAATAAATATTTTTTTCTTTAAATAAAAGTTTGTCTTTTGTTGATCTCAATAGCCTCCATACTATGAATGGATGGCTAATAATAAAATAAAGAATAAAGTTAAAAACTTTTATTAAAAATACTTTTGAAGAACAAGCTTTTATTAAATGCACTCAAAAGTAGAAAATACATTTTTATCTTTCTTATACCATAATAAAAGCGATAGCCGCAAGTTAAAAATTTTATCTTTAGGTATCATCAGTCACATCGACGATTCACCTAAGAAGCAGTTGTATTACTCTATAACCTAAGGACATTTTTAAAGGCTTGGCAAGCACGGCAATCTTACCCGTTCTCAGCTTCTTTAGATGAAAGCATTATGTTTATCATCCGAATAGAAGAAGAATTTAGTTCTTTTTTTGTAGTTCTGTCTTTGTCACCGTAAAGTTAATTTTTTTAATTTGCGCCCAAAAAATTATTTTAAGTGCATCTAATAAGAGCTCGTTCTTTAAAAGCTTTTTTTAATAAAATAATATTTTTTTAATATTTAGATTTGTTAAATTTTGATGAAAAGCGAACTAACTAAATTTTTTCCTTCTTGACTTCCCTCATTACAGAGAGGTCGGTACCTGAGAATATCATATTATTGTATTTTCACCGGAAGTAGAAACGAATACCAAATTTAAACAGAATCGGATATGGATAAGTCAGTTAAAATTGGTTGGCAAAACATGACCGAAAATCGTCCATATTGAATCCGCTATATAGAATTTTCACAATATGATCAAAAATTCGTATTCCTTATCTGCAGAAGCCCCCGTATAACAATTTTGGTTGAAATCGGACAAACTTAGGTGTTTTCTCCCCTTCACTCTCCTCGTAGGGGGGAGGGGTGACTAATACTGACATATTATTGTATTGTCAGCGGTACTATAAATGCATGCCAAATTTGAAGGAAATCGGATGTGTATAAGTTAATTAAAACTGGTTAGCAAAAGATGACCAAAAATTTTTTTCATCGTCCATCTTGAATCCGAAATATTGAATTTTCAAAATCTGATTAAAAATTCGTTATCTCAATCCCCAAGTGCTCCAACCCATCAAATTTCAATGGAATCGGGCGTACTTCAACTGTACCCCCTTCACCCCCTTCGAGTGGGGGGGAGCTGTGAATTTCATCACTATATATTCTTGTGTTGTCACCATAACTATATAAGCATGCCAGATTTGAAGCCGATCGGATGTCGGGAAGTTGGTCAAAATTAAGTTGCAAAATTCCACCCGAACAAACATATGTCGTTACATAGATAGTTACATATATTACAAGTTAAATAAAAGCATTTGAGCACTCTACTATTATCATTAACCAATAAAATTTGTACTACTACTCTCACTCTCACTTATTGTAGGTGAGTAAAAGTTAAAGAGGTTTTAAAAATCCCCAGAAACTAAAGCCATAGATTACCGAAACAGTTGGTGATCCGTAATAAAGCTCTAAAGGTATCGTAATTTATAGAATAATAAAATATAAAAGGAAGAAAATAGAAGCTGCGGATGACGCTTGTTATCACAAGATGCAAAAACTTTTTTCAAAAATAATTAATATCCTACAAAAATTATCAATTCTCTACGAATCGTTAAGTATCTTTTCCCAAAAACTGACAATAGAAGAGGAAATTATTTTTTAGTTTGACTAATATCCTGATTGCCCGAATCAACACCGTACTCAACTAACTCGAATTTGGGTCTCAATTCTGGGGCGAGGGGGACGCCCATGGGCTTAATCGATTTTTTTACATTCCGGCCATCAGTCAAATGTTCGGTCAAATGCTTCAACTTTCGATTAACTTGCCGGTCAACATTCTGCTATTTTTATCCCCCACGGAATTTGGTTGACGCGAGCTCATAAGTTCTTTTTAATGATTGAGAACTGAAACAGTAGTTTACGTTACAAGGCCGGGAAATGCTCTATTAAAGTACAAGTCTTTTCTGCACGAGTACGTTAATGACATTTCACGGCCGTGTATCGTACAACGTTTTATTTTATTATATAAGTGGGAAATCCATTATTTTATCCTTATTTTTTTTAGTTACTTTACCGGACTAGTTATGTAATGTATCATTTTCCGAACTAAATCTGATAACGTAATGGAGTATTTATTACAATACAGTATGAAATAAATAATAATTGATATTCACAACCAAACCTTGAAAATAATTCAGCAAAGTCGCGTTTCAAAAAAGCATTAAATATTACAATTCTGACTAAAAGTTTTGCAATTTAGGACACCCACTAGCCATTTAGAACGCCCCCATCTAATGTTGACATTCATCTTAAAGCTGCCGAGTAAAATCAAATCAAATCAAATGAAATCAAAAATATTTATTTTGTCAATATAAAGATTATTTACAATTGCTTTCTTAAAAATTCTATACAAAAAAGGATTTCCTCCCGATTATAAAAAAAACGATAACATTTTTCCCCACAAAAAGTGGTAAATGCGAGCAAACCCTGAAAAATTGAGAATAATCTATAGGTAATAGTAAGGAAAAATTATTAAAGGAGACTTTTGCATAACATACATACATAAAAAGAAATATTTGGAAAAATTAACAATATTTTTTGATTAAAATTCCTATAATATAAAAATTGTAGTTCGAAAGTTGTGGCAGAGCAAAGGTAAGAAAGTGCGATTTTTCCTATCATAAGTAGGCACAAAATTTCTGCAAATGACCATAAAGGAATAATAAAAAACCTGATATCATCGAATTTTAGTAGCCTACAATATAATGTACAAATATTATCAAAAGAACATTTATAATCTGGAAGAGGCTGTGGAAATGAATACAATACTTAAAAATAAAATAAAAATCTGTAACTTATTTTGGAATCGATTATTCATAACATACATACATAAAAAGAAATGTTTGGAAAAATTAACAATATTTTTTGATTAAAATTCCTATAATATAAAAATTGTAGTTCGAGAGTTGTGGCAGAGCAAAGGTAAGAAAGCGCGATTTTTCCTATCATAAGTAGGCACACAATTTCTGCAAATGACCATAAAGGAATAATAAAAAACCTGATATCATCGAATTTTAGTAGCCTACAATATAATGTACAAATATTATCAAAAGAACATTTATAATCTGGAAGAGGCTGTGGAAATGAATACAATACTGTAAAAATAAAATAAAAATCTGTAACTTATTTTGGTATCGATTGTTAGATTATTTTTAAGTGTAGGTGCGCAAATAACAAATTTTATCAAGGTCCATTTTAAAAGTACCTCTTAGAAGCATATACCGAGATACATATATAAGTACACATTCATTGAGAGTAGTTTGAAAATTGTCAAAATGCAGTTTTATATTTTCGTACTATTTTTAATTTTTGCGAAAACATCTCAAGCGATTACTATAGATGATATTGTTAAATTTGTTCAAAAGGCATACGAAGTTTTAGACGGAATTACGAAGATAATTCCTTTACCGGAAAATGCGGGAAAAAATATAGTAAGTAAACTAAAAAGCGAACATCGTATCTACCAAAAAAAACCATAAATTTTAGCAAGAAAAACTTCGCCTAAAACGTTTATATTTTCAAATTGTTGCAAATTTTCTTTGCGAGGCGTAAGTTTTCTTGTGTGTCTTGAAAACTTTTAAGATTGTTGTTTAGTAAAAGATTCTAGGTTGTGTTATAATTTTTTTGACAAAGGGTTCCATTAATAATACAACGTTGCATTTTTTCTTATCAATTCTATGTATTTTCAACGTTTTTATAAATAAGGTGTTAGACACATTAAGTTGGTCATGACACGTACGAGGTGCCCAGGGGTATACGTGGAATTTTCCGACTCGGATGTTTCGGTCTTTTACATTTAATTACCATGTATTTCTATCTTGCTTTTTTTTGTCGGCACAACTCGCTGCGCATTTTATCACAACTTTACGTTAGGAACATGCCGCAGACGCTATACTACTTAGATTAGCGTCATGTCTGAACGTTATACATGCTAAAGACGTAACCTTGATGAAAAAGCTCAACGAGAGGCCGCAGAGATTGGACTCAAATACTTGGCAACAACTTTCTTATTTTAAATTGAACACCGTGTATATTTTTGCATTTCTAGATTTTACAAAATATTTTACGTACATTTTTTGTATAATGTGCTATTCCTATGTTTAACTATTTTTAGAATTGACAGGTGAAAATTGACATATTTTATAGGTGAAAAAAAAAAACATCGAAACGGTTAAGGATAGAGCAAAACGGTTTTTACATTCCTAACTTGGTTTTTCACAAACTATCGTTTTATATCTAAACCCAGGGTTAAAATTTCCCAAGATTAGTTTAACTCTGGGTTAAAAATAGTATAAAACGATAGCTTGTAAAAAACCAAGATAGGAATGTAAAAACCGTTTTGCTCTATCTTTAAAAACAGTTGAACATAGGTATAGGACATTATACATAAAATGTACTAAAAATGCAAAAATATAGAGCATGTTCAATTTAAAATAAGAAAGTTTTTGCCAAGTTTTCCTGCAAATGGCAACATTGCAAATATGAAAGTATTTTTTTAAGATAGTTTACATGGACTTATGTTAGAATAGAAAGTTTGAAGAGTTTCCATTGTATAGTTTTCAAAATATTCTAATAGGTTACTCACCTTGGGACACCCGGTATAACTATGTAACTAGATATGTTTGTTCGGGTGGAATTTTGCAACTGATTTGATTGATTTGATTTGATTTAAAAAGGCTTTTATTGTTGCTAAGATATGTACAGATCAGTTTAGAAACTTAATAAATAAATAAATATTTACAAGCTAAAAACTAAACCTAATCCTATACATCTTACTGTCTAAAAATTTAATTACAATAATTTACATGCTTAAAAACTAGGGTTTGTGCGCAGGCTCCCCGCGCATGCGCCCCGGTCCACACGCGCAATTGCAATTTTCGGGGTACCACAGCAGGGTCTCAGCGAGCTGAATCCTTTTTTGCCCTGACAAAAGAAATTGGCTGTATGGCCAGTGAAATCAGAAGTGTTTTATGGGAAAAACTGCGAAAAACACATTTCTCACACTCATCGGATGTCGTCCGTCGTCCGTAGTCTGGGTGTGTTGTGGTTGGTCAGTATTTTGTAAGTAGGCGGAGTCATATAAAAGGCGCCAAAAACTACGAATTTCTAGGAAACTCGCGGAAGTTGACCTCCTTGTCTATGAGTACCGCCGGACAACAATCCAATTTATTCATAAACCGGAGGTTTATGATAGATTGGCTTGTACCGCAAGTAAGAGATTTGTCGTCGGTTAGACGTCATGTCTCTAGTTGGTACGGGGTTTTGGATTTGACTTGTGAAGAGTGCTTGTCCTTGTTCTAGTACTAGTATGTAAGTTTGTAGGTTGGTCAGTCCCGTCATTTGTTGTATGCGGTCGTTGGATTCTATTTTGTTGTTTGAATTTAAAGTACAAGAAGAAGTCATCGTGTGGCGGTTTTATTTTTGACTTTTCACAGGCCATACCCGCTGAGATCCTCGAAGAAGCTAACCATTGACATAAGGCGCTGGCCCCCCGCCGGGATCCCCGCGAGCATGGTCGTGAGGTCTCCAATGGCCCTCATAGCCTCTTTGATGTTTATGAGTGAATTCAGCTCGCTCACCGCCTGCTGTAACGCCCCAAAATCTGCATACCCGGTACTTACCGCGGTGGCAGATTGCGCGTGTGGCGCCGCCTGTTGGATTTGCTGTTGTTGCTGTTGCTGCTGGACTTGTTGTTGTAGGAATGCCTGTCTGCGCTGTTCCCATGCGTTGACCTTGGGGGGCTGTGCCGGCACTAGGGGTGCTCGGTCGCCTCTTCTCGGTTGAAGGTTTTTGATTCGGTCTTTATAGGCCGGGCATTCTGGATTGCAGCTGGTGTGCGTCCCGCCGCAGTTTGCGCACTTTGGCGGGTCGCTGTCTTTTTTATTACAGATGAATGTGTGGTGGTCTTTCGCGCACTTCATACATTTTATTGGCCTTTGGCAGTTGGCTTGGCTATGGCCGTACATCTGGCATCGGCGGCATTGGATGATTGGCCGGTCGTTTCTGCGTAGCTCCCATCTTAAGCGCGTGTAGTTTAGGTGTTTTACTTGAGTTTCTAGCTGACGGAGCGTCGTTTTCGCGTCCGTAATGACTAGAAACAGCGGGATAACTTTGGTTTTCATTTTGTATACCGTCGTGGCTTTGATCTCATAATTGTTAATTAATTCTTCGCGGATGTCCGCCGGCGGGATTGACCCTTGGAGGCCCCTAACGACGAAGGCATGGGTTTTTTCGGAGTGTAGGGTGTAGGTGTGGTAGGACGCCCCTCCGTCCTTGTCCAGATTATCTTTGAACTTTAGGTAGTCGTCAAGCTGGTCTATTTAAACGAGGGTGTCTCGTCGATTGTATCGCAGGGTGAAGCCGTTTTTGATTTGCGCTTTTAGGAACGCAAAAAATCCTTTATGATCTTCAGCTACCCCGTCAAGGACGATTGGCGGGGGTTTTTTTATGGCTGTCTTTTTGACCGGGATCGGTTGGGGGGGGTTCGGCTTGGTTTGCGTTGTCGGGGACCCCTGTAAGCTTTTGCTCGCCTTCCTACGCAGTCTGGTCGGCGTATCGTCGGCACTATCGCTGTCGCTGTAACTGCTTGGCAGCCTTCTTCTCGTTTGGGGGGAAAGGTGCGGGTGTTGGCACCTGATCCTCCTGGTTGGCGGTCGCTCTCGTCATTGAGGGTGGCATATCGATTTTTAGTCGCCGTCGGCATTTTCTTCAGGAATTCTCCGAGTTTTGCCGCGTAGCAGGTTTTTTTGGGGGCTGTAAAACCGTCCGCGTCCATGGCTGGGGGGGGGGGCCTTTTCTGTTTCTTCTCGTCCTCGCTGGTGTCCATTTTTTCAAACATTTGGTTCTGCATCTTTTTTAGAATTCGTTTCTCTTTGTTTGTGTTTTTTCCCGACACGGCTGGCATCTCCGATGCGGCTGGCAGATTTTCCGTTGCGGCTGGCATGGTTGTTGGGAATGGCAGCGCTGGCCATTTATTTTTGCAGCTCGGGTCGCTCATCATTGGGGAGCTGGTTGGTGTGGACTGCGCATGCGCAAGGTTCTTGCTCGGCGACAGGGTGCCAGTGAGTGTGTGTGATATACTCACTACACTGCACTCACTAGCACTCACTTCACTGCCACTTTTAACGTTTTTGGGGAGGACTTTTGTAGATTTAAAATATTAGGGGTACTTTTGGGGGTTTACCCAGCGATTGGTATTTGGAAGATAAGGGTATCTTTTAATGTCTAGATTGTTTTTATTTAGGTGCTCATCGAGCTTTGCACGTGTGTCGCGCTTTGCGCTGAAGTCTAACTTGGCTTTAAGCCGATTCGCAAAAAATAAGCACTTAGTGCATCTCCCTTGCACTTGTAACTCTGAACATGTCGAGTGCTCTGGGTCGGAGTGACTTTGCAACTTAATTTTAACCAACTTCCCGACATCCGATCGGCTTCAAATTTGCGATGCTTATACAGTTGCGGTGCGGGCAGTGAAGTACGCCCAATTTCGTTAAAATTTGGTGTGATGGGGCACTTCGAGATGGAGATAATAGACACTTAACGTAAATATTTCAATGCATCGTTATCGGTATACTGCTAACAACAATCGATGCCTGCGTTGGGATGGACGTAACGACACGTTCATCACTCCTTACGCATCGATTGCTGTCAGCTTTTGCATCATCACACCTGTCAAAAAAGCGGGCATCGTTCGAAACATGGCATGAGCAAGTCAAAAAGGTAGTGTATTTTGGCTTTATTTCGAACGCGATACGTATACCGATGCGTTGAAGTGTCTATTGAATTTCTAATCATATTTTAAAAATTTACCCAAGTTTGTCCAATTTCAACCAAAATTGGTATACAAGGGCTTTTGGGGATAAGGAATACGAATGTTTGATTAGATTTTGAAAATCCATGATGGTGGATTCAAGATGGACGATTTTCGGTCATGTTTTTCTAACCAATTTTAACTGACTTATCCAAATCCGATTGTGTTCAAATTTGGTATGCGTTTATAGTTCTGGTGAAAATACAATAATATGGTATTCTCAGGTATCCACCTCCCTATAACGAAGAAATGGCAGAGGGAAAAAGATTTAGTTTCTTCGATTTCAATCAAAATTGGCATACAAGGTTTTTTAAGGAGGAAGATTATGAATTTTTTATCATATTTTAAAATTTCAATATGGCGGATTCAAAATGGACGAGTAAGGTTATATATCTAAAAATTGAGGGTGTGGTTCAAATTTGGTATGCGTTTATACTTCCGGCGACAATACAATAATATGATATTATTAGGCACAGACTTCCCACTAGCGAGGGAAGTGGAGGGGGAAAAAGATTTAGTTTGTTCGATTACATTCAAAATTGGCATATAGGGGTTTTTCGGGAAGAGTATATGAATTTTTGATAAGATTTGAAATGGACGATTTCAGATATAAATATGTATTTATAAAAAATTTTTTTCAAAGAACAAGCTTTTATTAAATGCACTCAAAAGTAGAATATAATTTTTTATATCTCTTATACCATAATAAAAGCGATGGGCGCAAATTAAAAATTTTTAAAAAAGGATTTAGCGAGGGTGATTGATTTTGTTAAAAATTTTTACTTTACGGTGACAAAGAGGGAATTACAAAAGAAGACCTAAATTCTTCTTCTATTCGAATGATAAACATAATGCTTTCATCTAAAGAAGCTGAGAACGGGTGAGATTGCCGTGCTTGCCAAGCCTTTAAAAATGTCCAATTGTTTCTCAGCCGAATAGTCGATGTGACCGATACGCGTTACCTAAATTTGAAATTTTTAATTTGCGCCCATCGCTCTTATTATGGTATAAGAGAAATAAAAAATTATTTTCTACTTTTGAGTGTATTTAATAGAAGCCTTGTCATTTAAAAGTTTTTTTTAATAAATATTTATTTACAGAAAGACAGAATTTTGCGCTATATTCCACGTTTGCGCTTACGTCCTATGGTCAACTTTGCTCTATTATAAAACTGACATTGCCGTTACGGTTCCACGTCAATAGATAGTTTTTAGTCGTATTTCAAACGCCCAACGACTAACGCTATTTGACATTGTTAACATTAGAACGTCATATATGGTTAAGAGCTGAAATGCCGCAAACCAACGGATGGTTAACATAAGAATTTTGACGTGTAGGACATGCGGATTTGTGTCTTGGCGAGCTTCCATTAAATTCCGCACCTATTTTCGACAGGCTGGCGTTGCGCTCAGTTTACCCAAGACACCCAAGTATGTTTGTCTGTTTGAGCGTTCTTTCGTGATTACTTAAATAGGTCCCTGCTTTAAAACGCATATAAATAAAAGCAGTAAGTACTTTTTATCATTTGCTTTGAAATCAAAAACCACAGTAAGCTAATTTTATTTTGAAAATTAAAAACAAAAACTATTAAAATATCCCAAACGTAAAATAACCGGAGGTCAACGTGAAACCTGTACCAAAAAGGCTACTTTGAACTGTCAAATAGTATTAAAGTTATCGCTGTCGGTGAAGTTATCGGGCTGTAAATTGGCACGAACAAAAACTATCTAATGTATGTATGTAGTATATCTCCGTTTCTTTCCATTTCCATAGAAAGAAGGAGGTAGATATGCGTCAGTCCCGAACAGTGGTTCAAAAATTAAAAAGTCAAAATATTTATGCATTACTGTAACCTACATATAATAAAATGTAACATGTGAGAAACATTAATTAATGTTATCATTAGAATTTATATACATATAATATCTTAATAAATGCGAAAGCGGATCGAAACAAAAAAATGTAGGAAAATAAATAGGTGATGAGAAATAAATAACACACAGGCTTAATGTATTTACAGTTAACTTAACAAACTAACATAAATTTATTGTTTTAACAAAAATTATATAATTTTATTTACACTATAAAATGCTTCTGTGTAAAGATTTTTTCTTACCAGAGATTCCATCATAAGTTGGGCTTTTTTTCAAAAATTCAAGTTTATGTAAAGGCAAGCAGATTTTGTTACCGTGTCTCGTGATGGTAACACCTAGCATATAAATCCGGGGCTATAGTACTTTGGAGTCTAGTTAGATTTTAGGAATTCCATTAAACTGATTTCTAAATTTGTATAAGTTTATAACTTTTATAATATACCCAAGTAACACAGTCTAGGCACCTTGGATTTTACAGCTAACCCATAGCTGTATTGCGGGTGCTATGAGTTTGGTGTAAAGTAGCTAGCTTAACTTAAACTGTATTTTTAGCTGTCACAAAGTTATAGCCACTTATTTTACGCCTAAATTGCTACCAATGCAATATTTTACAGGGTGACAATTCGAAAATGTACAGTGGCCATTTTTTTGAAAATACGCAAAATTTTAAAAAATTAAAAAAATACCGTTTCTATGAAATCGAGGGGGAATATGCCCCCCCCCCCTTAAAGACTGTCAGCGCTAGCCCCTCACACTTTAGAATTTGAAATAGAACTAGCCTACTTGTAATAATTTGTTCGGAAGCTTATGAAAAATTATAATTTGCATTTTTTTTAGTGACCTAGTAGAACAAGCAGGCTAGTGACATTTAAAATTCAAAAGTGAGTAGGGCTAGCGCTGACAGCTTTAAGAAGGGGGGTCGTCGATTTCATATTAACGGTATTTTTTGTTTTTCAAAATCTTGCGTTTTAAAAAATATGGCCATTGAAAGTTTCCAAATTGTCACAGTGTATGTATACAGTGTGTGCCGAAGGTAAAAAAAAATTGGACACCCTCTCTATTATTTCAATTTCTGAATCCTTAAAAAGACAGATTTTCAAAAATATCAAACACTTTCGGTGAGATTTACTAAAAGGGTTTAGTCTATTTTAGAACGGTCCTAAGTTTAAGTGAAATTTTTGGTTTTAAGCATTTTAAACCAACCCTCCTTGAGTTTTGGACATAGTTTGATTTATAGGAAGAATTTTAATTAAATTCGTTTATCGAATAATAATCTTAACACAATCTTTTGTTGAATTTAAGAAGAGTTTCAATTTAAAAGAAAAGAAAATTAAATAATTTAAATCCACGCGGGGTTTAAATGGTAAACACTCTGTAGAACAAATTAGAATTGGGGCTATATGTCACTCTAATTAAAACTTGCCCTTGTTAATTAATTTTTCCAATTATTACTTGATGTGACACAACGATTTAGATGAGTAATAATAAAATAAGGAGTAGATTAGTTTTATATTTATATAAAAGGTGTTTTTATTTATGAAGTGTATAAATGCAAGTTTTTTTTTACGTTTCTGTCACTGTCCAAATGACAGAGTAAAAATATTAGCGCTGCGTTCAATCATAAACAGCGAGTTCGGATCTCTTACCTCTGCTTGTACCATGGCTTGCACCAACCTCTACTGATGAAAGCTAAAGCTTTGAAATGAGTGAGCTTTGAGTAAGGAAAGTTTTCTTGACTGAGCTTGTTGATAACTTCAATGTTTTAATTTCAGATTGTAAATAAATTAATGTAGTTGTTTTGGTTTTTTTGTTTGGTATATTTTTTGTGCATAATCAGTGACCTTCACTTATATTTGTTTTGCCTTGTAATGCCCTCATAAATATAGTTTTTGTGCTGAAAACGGGTTCAAAATATGGCGTTTTTCTGGACAAAATTGTAGGTGTTTTATTGGGTAATGAAAAACTTGAGATATTTAATAAAGTAAACTGATCCTTGTAAAAGCGGTTACTTAGGGAAATTATAAACTCCCTGAGGTTGTCTAAAAAATTACCATCTTTTTAACCTCAAACACAAATAATGAAGCTATTATGTGCCAAATTTTTGGCGTATTCAGCATTTGCCATTTTGAGACCTGCCAAGAAAAATTAGTTTTAGGGCAAAGCAGCTTTTCAGTGGTATTTCTCAACAACAATACAAAATAATTGATATCTTTGTGTCTTTTCTGTATGGGTAAGTGTTTTTTGAAAATTGGTTTTAAAATTTAGTACCCCCCACAAGTGTGAATATTTAGACCTGTGGGGGTACTATTTTAGATCTTAGTAAATCTCACTGTTTGGGTCTATGTCTTATCTTCTCCAAGATATTCAAGTTTAAATTTGTATGGAAGATTAGATAGGGAAATAATATTGGATTCATTTCGATTTCCTTATCTCTTCCATACAAATTTAAACTTGAATATCTTGGAGAAGATAAAAGATAGACCCAAACTGTTTGATATTGTGGAAAAGCTTATATTTTAAGGATTCAGAAAATGAGAAAAAGATAAGTTTGTGTCATATTTTACTTTTGGGACAATCGTTATAAAAGAGTTTACATTTTTCGAAACCGCCTTTTTACGTAAAATGGTCCTATATAAGTTTTTTTGCAAAAACCCATAGTTTCTCAAAAAAAATCCATTATTCCAGACTTTTGGGACACACTCTATAGGAGCGTGCTGTTACATCTTGTTTTATATTAAAATAAAAGCTAAATCCCGGCTGACCAAACACGAACATATTCTATCATTTTTTAGTCCACCATACCAATATGGGATGGGGGACTATTAAAATCGTGAAATTTTGACTTTACTTAATTTTATCGACGAAAAAAAAAAGTTTTCTGTCGGTCTGTTGTCTGTCTTTATCCATGATAACTCAAGAACGCCCTAATCGATTTTAACGAAATTTGGTACAAAAATCCTCTATCGGATGACCATGAACTGATTAACTTTTGGGTGGAGTGGTGGACAGATAGAAACATGAATTTTAACAAACCGGTAAAAAATACCAATAAACCAAAATTTTAGGTCGCTTGGTCCAGAAATACCAGGATATAGGCAACGGGGGGTTCTTGATTAACAAGTGTTTTTATGTATGGTAGTCGATGCGACTTTCGAAGCGGTCTTATCGCTTGGTAGTAGAAAAGAAATGTTGAAAACTGTAGCTTTGAAAGATTTGAACTTTATAACAAACCATCTTCTAGGTGGGGGGTTGAAGGAGGGAAAAGGGGGATAAAATATTTAAAAAAATTGAAACTTTGGAACAAAAGCAAGTAGCGATATACGGTTTTCAGATTTAAGTTTCCATGGATATGGACTACAAATTTTCTTATAAAGTCCAAATTCGTGGGAGCTTTAGTTTCCGAGTTATTTAAAAGAATGTTAAAATATATTAAAAAAATTATAACTTTAGAAATAAAGCAGCTATTGATATGCGATTTTCAGATTTTGGTTTTCGTAAATATTACCCAAACATTTTGTTATAAGGTTGAAATCTTCCAAAGCTACGAATGTCGCATCCCCTAACGTACATAAAAAGCACTTGTTAATCAAGAACCCCCTCTACCTGAACATAACTCAGAGAATAAATTGGTTCATCTTGTCAAAGCTGTGACAAAAACTGTAAGCGGGTATAATTTTATTATGTAAAGGAATGTTCGAATACGGTATTATAATTATTTATTAAAAAACTGTTGTTTTAACATTTGTTTGAAAAATAATCTTTCAAGAAGTAAATTTATCCTTAAAAGAAAAATAAATAGAACAAGTGAAGATTCCAAATTTTTGAGGGATGTGTAGTTTATTGAGGTGCCATAAGAGTTTTTATCAGTAAACGAGCCTTCGCACAAGGATTTGACTACTGGGTGCCGATTCTTAAACTTCGAGAGAATGGTCGCCTGGAAACGTTCAAATCCTTGGTTTAGACTAGTAAGAAGGCTCAGAACCTGCCAACCTTGTACGGTGTACGCGCAAAGCTGACTTGATTATCTTTTTCAAGAGCGCGCCCCTGCTCAGAGGTAGATGTATTAAAGTGTACACAGCAATCGAGTGAAGTTCGGCCGTGGCCGGATAGGTTTCGGATAACTCGTGCTAGCTTTAAAGTGTGTTATTAGTCGATATCAGGAGGGTGACCATTCCCGTGCGACCCTTCCTACGAAATTTAAGAATCGGCACCCTTGTGAGCTATTAAAATGCATATTTACGAATAGTAGTTTAGTTAAACATCATCAATAATTAAAAAAAAGAATTTGTTGTCCGTGAAAAATAAATAAAAAAAAAGGTTCGTGGCATATCGGACACACATTTTGCTTTTCAATTCATTACGCCTGGTCGTATGTAGTCCGTGCTTTTTTACAGTACACTGTGTTACTTGGGTAGTTAATCAAATGTTTTGTAACAAAATGGAGAAATATTTTTCTTTATCGGATTTCAAGCAAAATGTGTGTCCGATATGCCACGAACTTCATTACGACCAGGCCTGGTCGTAATGAAAAGCAAAATGTGTGTCCGATATGCCACGAACCTTTCTTTTTATTGATGTTTCACGGACAGAGAATTATTTTTTTAAATTTTACTTGGCTTTGTTTTGAGCAACTCCTCCGGAGTGATTGTTGCTGAGCCTTAACATAAGGCGACGTAGTATAAACTCCAATTGGGGGTGGAGTTGGTGCGAACGTTGTATTTTGAAGGGTCTTCTTTCAGTAACCGGTACAGTTTCGCAGGTTTCTTTGAATTGAAAAGCAAAATGTGTGTCCGATATGCCACGAACCTTTCTTTTTATTGATTTTTCACGGACAGAGAATTATTTTTTTAAATTTTACTTAGCTTTGTTTTGCGCAACTCCTCCGGAGTGATTGTTGCTGAGCCTTAATATAAGGCGACGTATAGTATAAACTTCAATTGGGGGTGGAGTTAGTGCGAACGTTGTATTTTGAAGGGTCTTCTTTCAGTAACCGGTACAGTTTCGCAGGTTTCTTTTTTTTTGGCCTGCTAGCAAATTTCATTATTATTGATATTTGCACCCTTTAACGTTTTGCTTTTCGCTTTATTCCGATAGGCGGCGCACTGCATATAGCCATCCAACATCCCGTGTTGTTTGACGACGAAAGTTGTTTAAATTCGCTGAGTGTGGTTGTTTATGATATGCTTCATACGCCAGGTACAGTCCTATGTTACCCTGATGATTCCTAACAAGGATGAAACAGGCAGGGTTTCGGGACTATCCATTAGATCTTGGAGGCCTGGTCGTAATGAATTGAAAAGCAAAATGTGTGTCCGATATGCCACGAACCTTTCCTTTTATCATTAATAATATTTACTTAATATGTGTTTATCTTTTAGACAGTTCTGTTACAATTGCTACTTTCAAATATATTTTTTGCCAGGGATGTCAAATTTTAAACTTTAGATCCTCCAAATAGCTATGGCGACACTTTAATGATATTTTAAAAACGTTTTGGCAGAAAACAGTAAAAGCATTAATATATTTTGGTGTTTACTGTAAAAATGTAGTCCGTGCTTTTTTACAGCACACTATATTAGTTGGGTAGTGAATCAAATGTTTTGGAACAAAATGGAGAAATATTTTTCTTTATCGGATTTCTATTTTTTGTTAGGGCAAGTATATCTGCTTTTAGAATGAACTAGCCGCACTTTACAAATATCAGCTGGAAGCGCACAGTGTCGTTACCCATGATGGGTACAAATTGACAGTTTTCCGAATTCCGCAAGGACGCCATGAAGCAATAAATGAAAATGGCAAAAAACCTGTAGTGTTGCTTATGCATGGCCTCATGTCTACCGCAGGTACCTAGCATGAATATTGATATAGATAAGTGCCATATCGTTTTTGGTTTTTTAAGACTTTGTCAAGTCGATCCTAGTAACACAGCGTGCTGTAAATAAGCTGGAATATTGTTTCCGCAGCAAAGACAATAACAATAATGTCTTTGCAGTCTTCTGGCACAACTTTGTGAAAACTTCATGAAAATGTTGTCACAGATGTTTTGAGGAATATCTTTTGCCATTGACAACGTCTACGGTAACTAAAAATAGCACAAAATATGTAACATTTTTGCACGCGAAGGCAATGCTGCTTAAAATTTAACGTTTCTGATAGAAAATGTATTTAATATAATCAAGTAAATTATCATTTTTTGCCAACATGTATGATTAAAGATGAAAACCTATAATAAATATTATTAATGTTTAACTATCAATCAAAAATAAGCATTTTCTGTACTTCCCGTTATGATACCTCGTTAAATTATACGCACCTCAAGAATTTGAGGTAATGGGTTTGTTTTGATCATACCTTTACCTTTCTGAGATAGTTTAATCCAGAATTAAAGAAAAAATATCATTTTCTTCATGTATAATTAATTTTGAAAGATTTTCAGGCTTAGATTTATGTAAAGAAAGATTATTTTTTTACAAATTTTGGAGAGGTTATGTTTCGCCAAATTACGAAATATTTATTTAAACAAAAAATCTAAATCAAAAGCAAACCAGCTGGGAAGTCAGGGTCCCAGCCTAGCGGTAGAGGCTTATTGTCAAATAGTAAATTGCATTAAAAGAGCTTCATTTTAGTAAAAATTCTAAGATACGGCAAATAACTGCCGTTGACATCTTAGCATTTTTTTTAGTTGTATTTTAAGAAAAAAGTTAAGATAACAACTATTTTGTTAGCTTAGTTTTAGCATATTTTTAGGTACAAGTTTTATCTTTAAAAGGTGATTAGCTCTAGATGATATAACTATAGAAGTTATCTTGAATGAAAATAAAGTAGTCAATCTATCAAACAATTTTAACAGTAAAAATTAGAGATTAAGTGAAGAGCTATTTTAAAGCAAAAGAAGTTTTTGCAGCATTGACTTCGCTTTATTTTTGCTATATTGTATTTTTATATTTTTATAAAAAAATAAGAATTTTTTGGGATCCAAAGTTTTATTTTAAATAAAAAATCTTATTGCTAATTAATTATTTGGTGTTGAGAAAATTTTATGTAGAGTAGGCAATATAAATTCACACAGTTATGCAAACAATTACAAAAATCATTATATTTTTATTGAAATTTATTAGCGGACTGGCTAAACTTGGGTCGCAACAGATCTTTAGGATATATCCTTGCTGATGCAGGATATGATGTTTGGTTAGGAAATGCCAGAGGCAACAAATACTCAAGAGCTCACACCAGTTTGGATCCTGACAAAAATGCATCGTTTTGGGAATTTAGGTAATAATATTTACTTTTCATTTTACTTTGTTCGGCGTTTTCTTGAGACTGTTAGACCAATAACAAATACAGATCTAAGCACTTGGACTACTGCAACCACTTATAAATCATGTGGTATTTAGCAAAATGTAAAATGTATTTCTAAAACAAACTAAAAATTTAAGTCGCATGCAAAATTTGATGAAAAGCATAGTTCTTATTAAAAATACTTGAATAACAATCATAGATAAATAGGTGCAAGAAGACCAAATTTTTAAATTATTGAAATACATTAAACTTTTCATTCCATCCTAACTAGTCACACACCTTACACACGCCTCACACACACCTCAAAATGAGGTTAAAAGCATCTTAGTAGAAGTCAAAAGTGCCAATTTTTATTATCATTCTCTTCTGTATTTTATTTTATGGTTCCGTCTGGGTCATCCAGAATATATTCTTTAATTAATTGTCAAATCAAGAACCCGGCATACATGAGAAAATGGACTTCACCCGAATTTGATGTCACTTTGATATTTGATAGTACTTATATTATTACAATATTATATGCAACTTTTATCAAAATTTTATGTCTAGTTCTTGAGATATTGGGGGTCAAAGTTCGGAAAAACGCGTTGCAGTGATATATTTGCTAATATAAAAGAACTATTTATCAGTCGAAATAGTCACAGGTATAAATGAATTTGTGTTGTTGAAAGATGGTTCATATTTCTTACACAGGGTCTGCTCAAAAAAATATAATTTTTTGAATATAATTTGACGTTAGTTTGGAAGAAAAAACAAACATGCGCCAGGATTCTTCTATCTGCATTAAATATTTACTTTTTTTTCTGTGGACAGTGAGTGAGTAAGTCAATTTTTACAATGTTTTACTCAAATTATACTATGACAGGTACGTACTATTTATATGAGTTTGACCAACTTTCTCTGTCTGGTTTTTGTATCCTATGAAAAAATAATAATAAGTATGTCATCTAACTGTTTTTTTTTTTGATAAAGGGATGATTGAGTAAGCCACAGTAGACCCACTTGTAGTCACAGTGGTCAGCCCATTCACATTCAAATTCATCAGTCAGCTGTTTTCGTTTTATCGCATGAACATACAAAAAAATACTTTTCTTTTAACTTCAAAAATTCATAGTTCAAAAACCATACATAGAAAGTTTGTCAAACTCATACAAACAGTACGCACCTATCATAGTATCATTTGAGTAAAATATTGTAAAAATTCACTTACTCACTCACTGACCACAGAAAAAAAAGTAAATATTCAAAAAACGTTGAACAAAAAATTTTTCTTGAATGAATCCCGTACTAAAACAGAGACATTCTGTCACCAACTTTTCATGCAAGAAATTAATACGAAGATCATGTTAACAATGGCACCGATTTAGAACAGGTTTTGAAAGTGGGACAAAATTGCTCAAAGATCTGTACCATGTCGCGTTTTTGAAGCGATGAAAAACAGTCAAACTTCAAAAAATTGTACCATGAAAAGCATTGGCAAAAATTAATTAATCCTATTGCAACTATCTAAAATAAATGCATATGGAAGAATCCTGGTGCATGTTTGGTTTTTTCCTCCAAACTAACGTCAAATGCATATTCAAAAAATTACACACCTCGTATAAGAACTAACTATCTTTTAGCAGTAGTGGTTATTTGGTGAGTATGAATCTTCTTTCAACAACACAAATTCAGTTATACCTGTCAGTTGTCAGCAAAATTACCACTGCAACGCGTTTTTCCGAACTTTGATCCCCAATATCTCAAGAACTAGACATACAATCTCGATAAAAGTTGCATATCTCTTAAACCATGATTAGTACTATCAAATGTCAAAGTTCCATCAAGTTCGGCTGAAATCCATTTTCTCATGTATTTCGTGCGGGGTTCTTTATCCAAAAACTTCGAGAAAAAAATTCTCTCTAAGTTCGCATTTTAGCTCTTATTAGCATTTGTAGTTTGTCCACTGCTTTTACAAACTGTTGTTGTTCTAGCACTATTGTCTAAGATTTTTTTTATGACATTCATCTGCGACCCGGATTTCTTTAATTTTTTAAATTTACTTTTTTTAATAATAATTGAAAATCCTAAGGATACCTATTTTTGAAACAGAATCTTCCAGATCCTGTTTATAGTTGATAAGTGCATTCTCTTTTATTATTTTCACATATAATATATGTATTAAAAAACAGCAAATATCAAAAACAATCTAGACTAACACCTGTCTCTATTCGAACCTTTCCGAGCAATTAGCCATCAACTTGTTTGGGCTCACTGATTTTAGTATACGGTAAAAATTATTTATAAGATCTTGGTTTTCCAGACTAACTTTTTTAAATGGTTATTATACACTTTTGTGTCTGACTGAATAAAAGGCTTTTTCTTAATATATAAAACAGGTATCGATATATCTTAAGACAATTAAAAAAATACTTAAATACTCTATGTCGCCCATGAAGGATTCTCATTTCTTTTAAATGCCTTTATGGAGGAAATTCACTTTTGTTGCTATATGTTTAAATCTTTTTCAATGGTTTGAAATCAGCATGTGAAATTAAAAAAATATATCTGCCCGAAAATAAGCCTGCGTTGCATTTTAAATTTACAAGGATCACTTGTTTTAGTTGGCTCATAAATTTCTGCTGACTGCTAACAGGGATCTATAAGGCAAATTTTCTAACTACTTGCTTTAACTACTCCTAACAATTAACCCATCTGTCGCTTTTCAAAGCTTAAATAGAAAAAAAAAACAATAATAACATAAAAAATAATAATTAAAGTAATTATTTTTTAGCTGGCACGAACAGGGAATCTACGATCTTCCAGCAACAATTGACTACATATTGAATAATACTGACGTCACAAAACTTTCCTACGTTGGCCACTCTGAAGGAACCACCGACTTTTTTGTTATGGGTGCTGAGAAGCCTGATTATAACGATAAGATATCACTTTCGGTCTCTTTAGCTCCATCGGCTTATATGACCAATATGAGTTCACCAATAATAAGATATATAGATTATAATTTTTTGGATATTTTAACGGTATCTATGTTTTTTTATAATTGATATAACAACAATACGATACCAAAACTACAGTTTTGGACCTACGTTATCGTTACCGGTGTCTTACAAATTCTGCTTCTCATTGCAATCTAAAGTTCTTCCACAGAGTTGGAAATCTGCTTATATTACTCCTTTGTTTTTATATAACACATTTTAGACTTATTTCTGGACTTAATATATTAGCAAAGGTTTTTGAATCAATTATCAATGATGAACTAACTGCCAGTTTTTGAAATAAGATCTTGTCAAACCAATTTATCAGTGTTTTCTAGTTATGTATCAAGAGCATTACATGAAAATGTTCAAGTAGACGTAATATACTTTGAAATTAAAAAAGCATTTGACAGGGTCGACCATAGAATCCTTTTGAAGAAATTTAATTTTTATGGCGGGCGGAAACAGTAGGCATGCCTCAAGGCTCGCATTTAGCTCCGTTTTTCTTCGCGTTGTTTGCAAATGAAATTCCAAATTATTTAAAAATGGTCTTAGAAACTTTAGGAGAACAATCAATAAAACAGACTGTGAATGTCTTCAAAAGGTTATTTCTTGTTGGCACGCCTGGTGTAAAGCAAACGGAATGAATATTAACTTTTCTAAATGTAATATAATGAAATATAAAAGAAAGATTTACAGAATAATCTATCCCTATCACACTAACTCTACAAATAGTTCTCGCTTAGAATTGTTGACTGATTTAGGTGTCGTTTTTGACTCCGAGTTTCGTTCTATTAAACATATAAATATTGTTATAAACAAGGCTTTTAGCATGACGGGTTTTGTGTTTAGAACATGTAAAGAGTTAAACAGTGAGATTTACTAAGATCTAAAATACTACCCCCCGCAGGTCTAAATATTTACACCTGTGGGGGGTACTAAATTTTAAAACCAATTTTCAAAAAACATTTACCCATACAAAAAAGACACAAAGTTATTGATTATTTTGTATTGTTATTGCAAAATACCACTGAAAAACTGCTTTTTTTCTCAAAATACACTATATTTTAGAAGAAAATGCAAATGGTGAATACGCCAGAAATTTGGCACATATTAGCTTCATTATCTGTTTGAGGTTATAAGGTTGGTGATTTTTTAGACCACCTCAGGGGGGTGGTTTAAATTTACAGCCCCCAAAAACGATTGTTTTGTGGCATCTGGTAATAAGTTCGTTTACAATTTCCATGAACAACCATTTTTAAAAGGATTAATTTACCTTATTGAATATCCCAAGTTGTTCATTACCCAAAAAAACACCTCCTATTTTGCCCAGAGAAACGCCATATTTGAGCCCGTTTTCAGCACAAAAAATATGTTTATGAGGGTACTACGAGGCAAAATAAGTGAAGGTCACTGATTATGCAGGAAAAATTAACCAAAAAAAAACCCAAAATAACTATATTAATTTATTTACAATCTGAAAGTAAAACATTGAGGTTATCTAAAAGCTCAGTCAAAAAAAAATTCCTTACTCAAAGCCCACTCATTTTAAAGCTGTAGCTTTCATCAGTAGAGGTTGATACAAGCCAAGGTGTAAGCAGAGGTAAAAGATCCGAACTCGCTGTTTATGATTGAACGCAGCGCTAATAATTTTAAACTGACATTTCGACAGTGACAGAAATGTAAAAAAACTTGCATTTAAGTTTTTTAATACATTTGATAAATAAAAACACCTTTTAAATAAATACAAAATTAATAACTCCTGTGTCTCCATGTCCCTCTTCGCCAAAATAGAGGAAACCAAATATTCTATCCGAAATCAAGTAGAACAGATGTTGTTCTTGTCTTTTTGTCTAAATGTTAAACTTTTTGTATTACTTATTCAATTAATATTAGTCACTATAGTAGTTTAAAGCTTGCTTTGTTAATTTTAGGTGAATATATTCTCTTTCTTTATGTTTCATTGGTATTGTGCTATTTGGGGCTCGCCCTGCTACTGTACACTGCATTGAAATAAAAAATAAATATAATAATTTTTGTATTTTTAGCTTGCCGAAAGTGTCCTAGGTATATACGAGTTTCCATCGAGTGATTGGATAAGAATAATTGGAGAAATTTTGTGTAGCGACGAATCTGGTCTACAATTTTTGTGCATTGATATATTAGGACTACTTGTAGGATTTGATAACAAGGAATTGAACGCTGTAAGTTACTAATAGTTTATTATTTTAGATCAGTGGTGGTAGAACGGGGTTACTCGTTGTATTGTACCCAGTCCCAATGGATTTTTGACATATACAAAAATGAGTTTAGGTACTCTACTCTCCACTAGCGCTAATTTGCGTCCCTGTTTATTCTTCCCTGCAAAATGCAGATTTTGCACTTTGACTACGCAGTAAAATAATGGCATCTATTTTAATTTAAATTCAATCTAAGTCAGTACTGATGACAAGTAATGGTAGGGCTAAAATATTTTGGGTAAAAATTTTCTCGGTAGGACGGTTTAACACATCCCCATAAGAATTTTTTTCGTCCTCAGACGCCCAGTTGGTTTTTTAATGAGTTCATTTGGCATGAAAAATAATTTTTGTACGTCATGTTAGACATTTTTATATCTTTTACCAAGGCAAATAATAATTTATTCAACCTTAGTCAGACGTCTACAAAATATCAAAAGCTAGGCTCTGCGCTCAAAATTACACAGTCATTTTTATTGCACTGTCACGGTATAATAATGTATCATACATATTTTAAGGACGTCTGAAGACTAATTGTCAGGCATCATGTGGGATATTTTTAAATTGTTGAGCCAGCGCCACCTAGAAGAGATTTTTTTTCTCTTGAACTAGCCTGGGTACTCCCGTTGGACAGTGAATCCACTCTTTACAGCTGGTCGATGTCAAAATCGAAATCTAAACAATGCCAGTGTCAGTTGATTGTTTTGGTTTGGATTTCTTATTCAAAAATTCGTTTTTTCGGCAATTTCAAGAACTTTTTTTTACACCTTCATCCAAAAGGTGATTTTAGTAACTGCCTACAGATAACTAAATCATAGCTTTTTTGGTTACCGATGCAAAAAAACTTTTTTTTTGATCACGGGTGCAAAAAAAGATTTCTGTCCGTTTTTTACACAGAGTTAAAGAGAAATAGCGGAAAATATTAATAATGAAAAAATCTAATTATTCTTGCTTAAGAATTAAGCCATTTTCACCAGTTTTCACCAACTATTTCCAAAAAAATCATCTAAAAATATCGTCAAAATATGAAATTGTCAAAGATTAAAATGGCGCAACAATGAACGTCAACGAGCAAAAAGACACATCGGTATGGAAACGATTGTTATTTCATTTACCAGCCGACTTGATTTATAGTGTAAAGATGGTATGTTGCGAGAAGTTTTCTTCGTTCGAGATTTTTAAAAATATTTTCCTGTTTTTCTTGGATTTTATGATACAGGTATTAAAAAAATGGTGTTAGCAGCTCGCGGCTAAACTATACTTTTTTTTACTCGCGTTTTTAAATACCTCGCTGCGCTCGTTATTTTAACCAACGCTTGTAAAAAAAGCACTATTTAAGCCACTAGTTGTTAAAACTACTATTTCGAGTTGGTTTTTGCCTCGTCTCGTTCCAGAAATTTTTGTGCCCTATTTTATGGTTTATATTGTCTAATGCATGGATTTATTAGTTACAATTTACCGAAAAGTTGGCTAAATAGCCGTAAAAAGAAAAAAAGAAAGCCTGCCGGCAGTGGTAAGGTAGGAATTTACATGTATACTTAAATTAACCACATTATTTTTGGCATTTTAAAATATTGAGCAATTAGAGCAATATACCTATGTATAAAAAGCCCACAAGGTGGATTTAAGTCCTGTTTTCACCAGGCATCTTAAGAAGTTGCATGCATTTTGGGTGTTCACACCATGCATTTTCTCCAAAAAACATGCACGGAATCAAGATGCAACAGCACTTATTCAACACCGGAGCGTCGGCGATGATACATACGCATAAAACGGGGCACAAACATTTTTGGAAAGGGACTAGGCAAAAACTAACTCGAAAAAGTTGTTAAAGTTGTCGAAAAAACTAATTTTTAAATAATAAATCCAAATGAAAACATTGAACTGACACTGGCATTGTTGAGATTTCGATTTTGACATCGCTCAGCTGTGAAGAGTGGATTCACTGTCAAACATGCGTGCCCAGGCTAGTCCAAGAGAAAAAAAAATCTCCTCTAGGTGGCGCTGGTTGAGCACTCTTCTCTAAATTGTTATTTAATTTTAACGGTTTCTTGGTATTTTTCTACATTTTAGACGTTATTGCCAGTTATTTTGACCAATTATCCTGGTGGAGCCAGTACAAGACAACTAACTCACTATGGTCAAGAAATTAAATCTGGTAAGCATGAATCTTGATTAAAAATTATACGAATACAAGTCACTGAAGGGTCTAATTTTTAGTCCTATATTCTGCAGTACCTGTTAACAACCAGACGAATTTAATATGTTTTCTATTAAAGTTTGCAGATTCAATTTTTTTTATTATGGCTAAAGCGCTAAAATGAACTAAACCGAACTTTATTCCAACTAAACATTTTTTTACAATTTTGCATTGCAAAAAGCAAAATTTTAAATAAAAAAATGACAAAAAAAACCTTTCACAGTAAACCAAGTTATTGGTATATAAAAAAAGTATTATGATTAGAAGGTTAAAAACTTAATTTTTAAAAATGTTTTTTTTCGAATTGTAAATTCAAAATATTAATTATTAGATTTCGTTTTCAAAATACTCAGGGGGCTTTGAAATTAGCAATATGACTTGACGGTATATTTAATAGTACATGAGGATATTTTAATTATTTTTCCTACGACCACACACGAAAGTAATCAAATCTGCACTCTATAACGTCTCAGAACGTTTTATATTTCACACGCATATCAATTTTATTTTTCGACTCTAGAGACGAAAATGTTTTTTTCTCTAGTGACGAAAATGAATAACAGCAAACCATCTAAACAATGCAATGTAGGTATCTAGTAGGCAATTATTTGTAGATTTTTGTCCCTAGAGGAGAAAATACTTTCTTCTCTTGAGATGAAAATGAAAAAAAAAAAATAATAATAAAAAGTACGAATTAAGTCCAAAAGTTATCGTAGGAAAAATAGCGTATCCAACTCGATAGAAAGTATCTTTCTTACACTCGCGTGTTGTTTCACTCGGCTAGCGCCTCGTTTACAACATTCACGATGGTGTGAAATATGTCTCTTTCTTCTCTCGTTATGTAATATACTATTATATGAATGGAAGTTATAGTATATTCTTATCGCGCTCGTTTTTTTTTGTTTTGCTAGTTTTCTTGCAATTTATTTTACCCACGCTTGGACATACCTTTTCTTTTTTTTTATATTGTTTAAAACTTTACTGTTATAGTTTCTTTTGCATTACTCTATCACAAAGTAGGTACCTATATACAGACCGCTTCAAGCTACTGCAAACATAGGGGGAATCAAGTCCAATTTACTCTCCGTGCCGTACGACCGAGGTGGATTCGAAGCACGCTGCAGTGTTATCTTTTGGAAATTCATTTTGTTTTTATTATTTTGTTTTATTTCTGCCTTGCTCGAGAAACAGATGGGTAAGTTCTTAATTGAAATAATACATTTTTAAAACCAAAAATGGATGTCTACGAAGTTGCCGAAAAAGTGCAGATGGTCAAATGGTCAAATCGTCATAACCCAACACACGTTCGATATTGGTCGAGGGAAAATTTGCATTTGTATTTTGACGTAAGAACACAGTATCCCCAAAAACTAAATGTTTGGGGGGGGGGGTATTATAGGGGAACACGTAATTGGGCCATTTTTTATTAACGGCAATTGCAATTTGAATGGTCCTAGATACTTGGATCTACTGCAGCAGCACATTATTCCAACTGCTAGGCAGTTGTTAGGTGTAAGATTTGGTGAAACATGGTTTCAACAAGATGGTTGTTCCGCTCACAATGTTGGCCTTGTTAGGGAATATCTTGATAATGTATTTCCTAATCGGGTTATAAGTACACGGGGAACTATTTTATGGCCAGCTCGATCTCCCGATCTTGCTCCTAATGACTTCTATCTGTTTTTGAAGAAGCTTTTCAAATTATCACCCCTAACATGCTTGGAAACGTTAGAAGGGGTTTTTATAGTAGGCTCGGATATTGTCTAGCCGAGCAAGGAGGACTTTTCGAACATTTGCTTTAATTTTTTTTTGACTGGGAGAATCTTTTTGGTTTTTAGAATGTATTATTTTATTTTGAGAACTTGCTTTTATTTTGTTTCTCCTTATTATTTTCATTGTAACACGTCGTCACTGATAAATCTGAGCAGTTGACAATAAAACGCTCTTATTTATCAGTGACAAAAAATAAGAAAATTACGTTATAAAAATTTGCGTATTTATTGACCAAATTCCGGTTTCATTGACTACGCTCCACACAGCACCGTGGTTAGAGGCGTACTAAATACCAAAGGAAAGTCATGCAAGTGGTGATCGCAAGCCTGAATATTGGTGTCTCTGCATGTACGTACACTGGCAAATTAGACTTCTTCCGCCCTATGTTCGCAGTAGCTTGAAGCGGTCTGTATAAGAATAATTACAGTTAACTTTTGTTATATTGGCCATTAAGCAGTTTTTCTGGATTCATATTAACAACTAATAATTTTTTTTTGTTTTGCTAGTTTTCCTGACATTTATTTTACCCACGCTTTGACATACCTTTTCTTTTTCTTATATTTTTTAAAACTTTACCGTTATAGTTTCTTTTGCATTACTCTATCACAAAGTAGGTACCTACATATAAGAATAATTACAGTTAATGTTTTTGATATTGGCCAATAAGCAATTTTTCTGGATTCATACTAAAAACTAATAATAATTATACCGATAAAAAGAGGAGAAAGCCCAGTTTAAGTTTTAATTAGTCTTAGTTGTATACTCTATTTTATTTACGATCACAGTAACTGATCATTTATTGTTTATTTATTTGAATATAGTAAAAATGATCATAGCGATTTGCGAAAACACGCACGTCTTTATAACAAAATATGTCAAAGATAGAGAGCTTCTAGTCTTACCGTAGTACTACTAACGCCAAAATGCCATCCATAGGTAGGTACCTACTTAATCGCGATTAGCTATCTTTTCCATTTTCTATCTCTGTTAATCCATTAGGAATGAATAAAGAGGGAGCCTGGGTTAGCTAACCTAACTTGTTCTACGGTGGACATGAGGGTAAGTGATCGTGGGTAAAAAATCCGAATCTGCTACCCTCTAAAATTAAGAAGCCATTAATTGTTGTTATATTTTTTATTGCATTTTAGGCAAATTTAGGCAGTATGACTTTGGAATTTCAAATCTAGTAAAATATGGTTCCTTAAGTCCTCCGAACTATAATATTAGCGCTATAAGAGCACCTATGGCATTGTTTTATTCAGAAAATGATTTTATGATTGCTAGTTCTGTAAGTATATATGACCAGGGAAGGCAAAGAAAATAAAAAAAAAATATGTTTTAAAACTCTTCAATATTGTTCATATCTTCAGTGTGCAAAACCTAGTATTAAAAGGGGAAGGCAAGTGAAGCGAGTGTGCAACGAAGTTTTTTTACAAATGAAAAAAATTTAGACACAATTTTTTTTTTATACAAAATTCTTTTTTTATAATTTCTAAGGTAAGTATAACTTGACTTATCCGTGACGAAAATGTTTTGCGCGCAGTGCTTGGGAGTCGATTATTCGTGCTTAAAATGTAATTATTTATAATATAAACAACTGATATAACGTAAAATTTTACTATACAATGAAATGATCATTTGTCCTATTAAAATCTTCCATTAGATCGAGAATAAGTACGAAAACATTAAGGGGGGGTGGGTGGTACTTACAAATATAGAAAATAGAAAGAAAAATATATTTTTCAGAGCTTTTCAATATTGCTTGTACAGGGTGATGATGAATCTACTGCGCATGCCTGACGCAGTCTACTCGCAACCAGGGACTCTATTCTGGGCATAATAGAACGATCATACCCTGAGAAGTGATCAGTCGCACAAAAATCATTCGAACGACGCACGGTGATCGATTTTCCGGAAAACGCGGACATAAATGGAAAAATTAAAAAATTCAAAATGTATCTAAATTTGCCCCTATATGGTTGTCAACATACTAGGCGCATAGGTGGCCAAAGAATAAACTATGCTTTTTACGAGTTTGACATTACGTATCAGTATTCAACATCAAATTTCAAATAGAAGACCCAGATAAATCGTCTTTCAATCCACATGTCCTTCGTAGATCCCCCTTCATAACACCATCACAAATTTAGCTAATTAATAATAAATATATATCTTTTACTTCTTAAAAATTTATTGAAATAAATGTGAAAATTCACACGATCAGCTAAATAAGAATAAATTTATCTTTTTATTAAAACCAAATATTTTGTACGATTAAATTACAATGTGAAAGATTTTTTTAATCTTTGCGTTTTTACAAAAATCGACCACTGTGCAAGTCCTACTCTAAAAGACGGTCAAGTTTGCCGTAGCATGCGCATTAGCGAGGTCGGCCACGTGATGGTTTCATCCAATAGCGTGCTCTGAAATAATACGAGTGGTGTTTACGCACGAGCTTTCCTACAACTCCCAACTACTGGGTCTAGTAGAGAGTAGTGATGGGCACAAAACATCATCGATGCTAAAACATCGATACTTTTTTTAAACATCGGAACATCGAACATCGGAACATCAAACATCGATACAAAAAAAATTATAGGAAATAATTTGTCTCAGAAGTTTGCACTTATACCCCACCGTATCAAAGCGGTTTGTTTTCAGAAGCTAGAAAAACCCTAACCGAAAGAAGGAATCGATTGAATGGACCAACCCTCAATAAATTATTGTTTCTAAAATCAGTAGAAAAAAGCTTTTGGGACCTCTAAGGGTGTGCTCCAATGAGATAAAGATTTTTTTTACATAATTTCGTTTAAATGTACTACTCATATTTTTGTTATTGTTTTTTACCTTAGATATTTAATAGCCTTTGTATATCATCTACCGATTATTATTATGAATCCTTTATTTGCATGCTTATTCTAAGTACTGTGTAACATTAGCAATGAGACTTAAATAAAACAGTTTCTGTGAAGAACGGAATACTCTCTAAAAAAAAGCAAAAAAAAACATCGATGTTTAGAAACATCGATGTTTTTATACCGATGTTTTTTAACCATCGATGTTGAGTTTCGATGTTGACATCGATGTTCAACATCGATGTTTTTTTTCGATGTGCCCATCACTAGTCGAGAGAACGGCTTCGCTGAAAAATTGTTGTTCGAGGCGTGCCCATGATAGTTTGATGATTATTCGATCGTCTCGTCACAGCTTTTAAGCGCGTTTATTGGTTAAAACTACTTTTTTTCTCTCAGGCGAACGATCACTTCCTATAACTTCCAGAATCGGTACCCTGAAGAGTTTGTGGTTCTACATTTTGGCCGTTATATTATCCAACCCATTTACTTATGGGAACGTATTTTTCTTTTTAATCGAGAACCGTCCAAAATAAATTTAACATATTATATATTTTTGGAATTAGGAAAAAAAGGTCATACTTAATTTAAAAAAAATATATATATTCTGTTAAAAAAAGAAGTTAATGTCAAAATTTGGCGGTTGCTAATTTTTAAGGACAATAGGGATATTCTGGAAAGCTTATTTGATACTTCGTAGTGGTTGTGGTAATTACTGCGTCTGCGCAATAGCTAAACGTCATTCCATTGTGGTAGTTAACCACTACCACTGCCGTAAGCTACGAATCCATTTCGTTGTGGTTGTGGTTATTTTTCTGGTTAATTTTAGAGAACTATGGATTAATTAATTTTAAAAACTTTGGTAATATCGATGAGTGTTAGTGGTAGTGGTTGCTAAACACTACCACAGCGGCTGTCAAATTTATCAAAATTTTAAGCGTTCCAAAATATCCCTAATATTTGAAATTTTAAAGAAAATTAATAACTAATTTTAAACTTCTGAACAAAAAACTTTTTGGTAACAGAATGAGAAATAAATTCCCAATGTACCTTGTGGAGAGTCTTACCAACAAAAAAATATTTCTACCACTGACTGCTTTCAGACACAGTCCATCCACCAATCGGGTTTTTTACTAATCGATAGCGAAAAAACGATCTTTACAAAATACACCGGAGTACCACAAGAATACATATAGGTGCGACTTGGAGACTAGACGCAAACACGTGTTTCACTCTTGAAAGGGATCATCAGTGCGACATAAATTTTTATAGTCGAATAATACGAACGATCAAATCAACAAGTCATAGACAAATGCTCGGCGAACATTAGATAACAGAATGAGAAATATTGTCAATGTCCATAGTGGAGTTAAATATAAATCAAAAATTGGTGCTAGAAAGCACGGGTACTCCACCATACAATCAATTATTTTATGTTTAAAGGAAATGAAAAGATCTCGAAAACTGTAGCTTTGAAAGATTTGAATCTTATAAAAATGTTTTTGAGTAAGCTTTACGAAAACCAAAATCTGAAAACCGCATTTCAATTAGCTTCTTACTTCTAAAGCTAAAGTTATGGTTTTTATTCATGTATTTTAACGTTTTATCAAATAACTCGGCAACTAAACCTCCTACGAATTTTGACTTTATTATAACATTTGCACTCCATATTCATAGAAACTTAGATCTGAAAACCGTATACCGCTACTTGCTTTTGTTTTAAAGTTACAATTTTTTTAAATATTTTATCCCCCTTTTTCCCCCTTCACCTCCCACCAACCCTACCCAAAAGCTAATCAGTGGTCAGCCGATAGAGGATTTTTGTACCAAATTTCTTGAGTTATCGTGTATACAGAAAGACAACAGACAACAGACCGACAGACAACTTTTTTTCGTCGATTAAGGTGTTTTGGACCTTAGTAACTCCTTTTTGATAAAATTAAGAAAAGTCCAAGTTTCACGATTTTAATAGTCCATACCATATTGGTCGGGTGGACTAAAAAGAGAGTCTTACCAACAGAAAACTAACTGGGAGACCAAAAATTCAATAGTTTTCTGTTGGTAAGACTTTCTGTTTTATTTATATTTAACTTCACTATGGACATTGGGAATTTATTTCTCATTCTGTTACCTAATGTTTTACCGAGCATTTGTCCATGACTTGTTGATTTGATCGCTCGTATTATACGACTTATGTCGCATTATTGATCCCTAACAAGGGTGAAACACATGTTAGCGTCTAGTACTAGTCTAGCGTGGTACTCCGGTGTATTTTGTAAAGTTAGTTTTTTTTTCTATCGATTCGTCATACTAAAAAGCCCGACTGGTGGATGGACTGTGTCTGAAACCAGGCATTAGTAGAACTGGTGGAGGAGTTCAAAAATCCAATAGTTTTCTATGGGTAAGACTCTAGTTTTAATTTAAAAAACTTTTTTCCAGCTTCAATATATGGAAAATATGGTAAATCACCCTGTACATAATGTGCACAAATATTTAATTTTCATGGTATGGAACCCAAACTAAAATAAAGCGTGGCTGCAACGAGGTTTTTAACATAATAAATCGCAAACAAAGACAACAACTTGACTTATTCGTGCCGAAAATGTTTTGCGTTTAATGCTTGGGAGTAAACTGTTCGTGCGTAGTGTAATTTTTGTAAGGCAACTCCAAAAAGAACTGCAAATTACGCAAAATTTCACTATATGATGTAATGATTATTTGTACTATTAAAAACTGCTGTTAGACCTAGAATAATTAGAAAAACATTTTATTAAAATGCTGTAAAATATTTTTTTGTTACCACTTCCAGTAAGTACTATACATGGTGGTAAAAATTGGAAAGAATTGGGGGGTTTTGGGTATTTCCAAGGGAGATTGCGAGAAACTAATACACATGATATAGGTTAGATTTTTAAGAATTTCATAATGGTGAAAACCGCACGTCAGTATGTCAAACTCTTTTTGAACTACGGGGGCTTTTATAAAAGTATTCGTTTTAGAATTTGGCCTGTAAGTTTTTTACAAGCTTTTATTTAACTTGCAATGTATCTATGTAAGTAAATATGTATGTTTGTTCGGGTGGAATATTGCAACTTAATTTTGACCAATATCCCGACATCCGATCAGCTTCAAATTTGGCATGCTTATATAGTTGGGGTGACAACACAAGAATATAGTTTGATGAAATTGATAGCTCCCCCTACTCGAAGGAGGTGGAGGGGGGTACAATTGAAGTACGCCCGATTGCGTTGAAATTTGGTGTGTTGGGGCACTTAGGGATGGAGATAACGAATTTGTAATCAGATTTTTAAAATTCACAATATGGCGGATTCAAGATGGACGATCTTTGGTCATCTTTTGCTAACCAATTTTAACCAACTTATACACATCCGATTGACTTCAAATTTGGCATACGTTTATAGTTCCGGTCAAAATACAATAACATGTCATAATTAAGCACCCCAGCCCTGTACGAGGGGTGGAGGGGGAAAAACACCTAAGTTTGTCCGATTTGAAACAAAATTGGTATACGGGAGCATTTGGGGATAAGGAATAAGAATTTTTGATCAGATTTTGCAAACTCAATATGGCGGATTTAAGATGGGCGATTTTCGATAATATTTTGCTAACCAATTTTAACTGAATTATCCACATCCGATTGTATTCAAATTTGGTATGCGTTTATAGTTCCGGTGAAAATACAATAATATGTAGGGAAAAGGATTTAGTTTGTTCGATTTTAATCAAAATTGGCATACAGGGGTTTTTAAGGAGGGGAATTATAAATTTTTGTTCAGTTTTGAAAATTTCAAGATGGCGGATTTAACATGGAGGTACAAATCTAAAAATTAAGGTGGTGTTTTTAAATTTGGTATGCGTTTATAGTTCTGGCGACATTACAATAATATGGTGTTATTAGATACATACTTTTCTCTAACGAGGGAAGTGGAGGGGGGAAAAGATTTAGTTTGTTCGATGTAAATCAAAATTGGCATACAGGGGTTTTCCGGGAAGGGAATATGAATTTTTAATCAGATTTGAAAATTTCAATATGGCGGATTCAAAATGGGCGATTTAGGGTACAAATCTAAAAACTAAAAAAAAAAATTTATTAAAAACAACTTTTAAAGAACAAGCTTTTATTAAATGCACTCAAAAGTAGAGAATAATTTTTTATAATAAAAGTGATGGGTGCAAATTAAAAATATTAATACGGTCACAAAGAGAGAACTACAAAAGAAGAACTAAATCTTCTTCTATTAGAATGATAAACATAAAGAACGGGTGAGATTGCCGTGCTTGCCAAGCCTTTGAAAATTACATTAGGTTACAGAGTAATACAACTGTTTCTTAGGTGAATCATCGATTTGACCGATGTAAGATACCTAATGGTATAAGAAAGATAAAAAATTATTTTCTAGTTTTGAGTGTATTTAATAAAAGCTTGTTCTTTAAAAGTTTTTTTTAATTAAAATTTCTTCTTTGAGTAAATTGTTTTTTTATAGATAATTTAAACTAGTATTTATTTTTCGAAATGGATTTTATCTGTAACTGAAAAGTGGATTGAGTATAACATTTTCTACGGGTAAAGGTCAGGAATTAGAATTTTGGAGAAGAACTCTTAGGTACCTATTCAATACCCTCTCCAGATAGGCCGATCAACTCATACCGATTTAGTGTCCTTTTCTCCATCTTCGCCGCCATTTTCACTCAAAAGTGACAGATAATCCATTAGTTTTCTGTCAAAATGGCGGCAAAGGTGGAGAAAAGGACACTAAAACGATAAGAGCTGATCGGTCTATGTGGAGAGGGTATTGACCTATTTTATTAAATCTGACCCAATAAGTCGGTAAGAAAAAACCATGTTGGTTCGTTTTCGTGAATCACAGAAAATGTTGTTTTATTGAACCTAACCCAAAAAACATGAAATATTTGGCTAATAAGTCGGCTAGAATTAATGCATGTTTCCTCATTTGCATTTATGGTGGTGAGCGTTTGGAGTTGTGCACGGTGCCCTATTTTCTTCTGCGCTGTTTTGCATAAGCGCTATTTTGTTTTAATATAATATATATGTTGCGCGCATTTTTGTCCCACGTTGTTTTGTCGCAGAGTTTTATTGATTTTTTTTTTGTTTAGAATGTGGAACAACTGGCTCAGCAACTACCACATGTTGTCAGCAACATATTGTTACCATACAATTTATTTAGCCATTTCGACTACCTATGGGCAAACGATGTCAAAACGATTCTTTATGATGGAATTTTGGATTTATTAGCAAAATATAAAACAATATAGATTTATTTTTATTTAAATAAACAATGCTATTTTTTCGACACATAAAGTTTATGTCATTGTAAAGTTTTTCATGCGCTACTGTGTAACTGTTACTTCGTTTATAGGCTAAGCTAGAGGCCATGTATACGATTTTTGACAGTAATACTAGAGGTGGGCAACTCATATTTTCCTCTCTTTCTAGTTTTTTCATATTTCCATGTAAAACGGATTTTATGAAATGGACTGATGTTTTGTTGTCTCTTTTTACATTTTCCCTAGACAGTTTTTAAAAGATTGATTTTTTTCAGTTAGTAAAATATGCCAAACTGGCTTTGACAAAAAAAAAAACAGAAACAAACAGTGAATATACACGGTAGATATTAAAGATGTAAATAATAGGTAAAATATAAAGGTATTGATCTATATTTTTGTTACTCTTTTTCTTACAAAAAACCACGGAAACATTGTGTTATTTATTAACAACGTATACATGCTAAATGCATAAGTTTGTACCAAATGCTTGTAGCACACTTACCTCGCAAATTCGGCTATTCTTATAAATTTTCCGGCTTGGTATATGCATGTTTTCTTTTCACTTTTCTTTCTCCGTTGGACAACGGGACAATACAAATTCATCGAGGCACGTGTTTTTACAGTTTTTGATAGCAAAATTCCATTTTTAAAGTGCACGTTTCTTAATCAAACATGCGACACTGACAAAATTATTATTGTCAGGGTTTACCAACTATCACTGCCAACACACACACAGGGCCTCTAGGCTAAGCTACATAGGAAAAATAGAGGAAAAAATTTGAATCCAATTTTTTATTTTTTAACAAGTTTAAGAAGGTCCACCGTTTAACATGCTAAAATGGAAACTTTTAGCATATTAAACGGTGGCTCTCCGAAGCTTGTTAATGAAAAGAAAATTTGGGTTCTAATTTTTTTACTCTATTCAGAAAATTTATATCTAAATTGCCTAGCCTACTTGATCAAATTCAGATGAACATGAAAAACCATTAGTCCTGCAGCCTATATCTTCACGTTTGCACGTATGTTTAGATGCATTGTGACGTACTGTTTTTTGCAGGAAATGCTTCCACAATTAATAATTTCTATGGTGGAGTTACGACAATTTGTTCAAAAGGTGTTTATGACGTCATCAAAAATGGCCGTCGTTTTAACTACAAATTAATGGTATTAAGACGGGTTTGTGACAATACCTCCGTACTTGTGCAATCTAGAGTCACCAAACACGTAACAGAAGCGTACAAATTCTAAAAATATTTAAAAAAAAATGTTTGAACATATTATTTTTAAATCTATTTGACTGACAGCCGCTTTGACATATGTCAACACTATTTGTGTGGTTGAGTCACAAATTATTCCTATCAGCGGCGTAGGAATTTATGGAAATATTTGTTGAACTTTATGTACCTATCCTTTTTCCAATATCCCTGGATGACAGCGGTTTTGACATATGTCAACCAGATTGATACTCTTGAATTAGGATAACTTTCAAATAAAAGAACTAATATGGTAAAGCGGCAATATATATCGCCAATAGCGTTACAATTTACAGTTATGTTATTTCGTTTTTATTATAACACCTTTGCACAAAATATTCCTGAACGAGTTATTTTTGACAGATGTTTGTACGGTTGGTATTTTTCCATTCAGAGTATTCCTAAATTTAAACAAAAATTAAATTTAAACAAAAGTATGGTGGAGTGGCAAGGTCATATTACTAAGAGTACCAGAGGCGTAGAAATTGGTATAAATATTTGATAAAGCATTCTAATTTTAAAAATTTCGGACTGGCAGTGGTTATGGCATATGTCATCCAAAAGGACATTTTTGTATTAAAATTACTTTTAACTTTAAAAATTGGAGTGGCAAGATATACTTAAGTATTGCGATATGTGGGTGGCATCAGAAACAGTTATATTGTATAAATTTTATTATTACTCTTGATTAAAATTAATCGTGTTCGACGTATTTTTGACAGAAGTCGATGTGTATTTTTGTACTCGGATAGAACCCGAACTTTAGGATTTTTATAGTGCGTTATCAAAGTATAAATATTGTTACTACCAGTGGCGTAGTAATTACAGAAACATATTTAAAATTTTATTTACCTTACAAAATATTTTTAAATATCGCTAACCGACAGCGATTGTAACAAGTGAAAACCAGATTAAAATTTTCGAAAAGATATCAATACTGTCAATACCAGTGGCGTCAGAATATTGAATTATCTTTTTAATTTTAGCAACATATTTTAGATTAAAATATTCCTGGTCCCTATCTGCTTGATTGGGTATTTTTGCACTCAGATAGTTGATGGTGGAGTAGTGAGGTGTTACCAGTTATATCGTAGCTATTCATGTAAATATTCTTTCCAAATTTATTTACCTACCCAGGAAACTCTAAGAAGAAATAAAACTGGAGTCAAGCGAACATTTTGCTTTTAAAGCGGATAATTCCTTTTACTGTGTAGTAACATAAGATTTTTCTACAGTATTTTTGACAAAAATTTGGATAGCCTATATTATCGCGTAATTCTATTCTTATGAGCTTAAATGAACAATCAAAACTCGTTTAAGTTACTGAAGTAGTTTGTCCCCTTGTCGTTAAATGTCCTTGTCGTTGGCGGTTAGTAGAGAGTGTTTTAAGTTCCCCAGCATCTCAAAGAATATATCCGACCACCCTATCGACTCAGCTACTCTCAAACTTAAATTCTGTATGGCTCAGCCAGGACGGAAGAGATCCTCTATCTCCATCCCGATCAGATCCCACTGACCGCCTCAACGAATTAAAAAAAAATTAAAAAAAAATTATTTATTGACGCTTTATCATACGTATCAGATTTCAGAACCTGAATTATACTCAGATAAAAGATTCTAAACTTTTACAGTGGAGCCATCACCGACAAGAAAGGTTTTAGACTCTGATACTGGCTTCTTCAAAAACACTTATGTTTATTTGTCGGTCTTGCCATTTGATTCTCAGGATTCGTCTTAAACAACTTTGGTGATATTTTTCTAGTTATATGATATGCCTTCTGTAAGCCAGAGCAACAAGTATAGAAGCCCTTATCTTCAAGCACCAGCCTCGTTGGACTGGTCACGTTATCCGCATGCCCGAAACACCTCTCCCAAAGCAGATATTTTATGGACAACTAAAGGAGGGAAAGAGAAATCAAGGAGGTCAACAAAAAAGGTATAAGGACATTCTCAAAGGCAATATGATGAACTTCGAGATTACGGCAAACGATAGGGCTTCATGGCGCCGAACAGTCCATGAGAGAGCACAAACTTTTGAAGAGCAATGTCGTAGAGTAGAGACGGAAAAGAAAGAACGTAGAAAAGAGCGACAAAATGGAAGAATGGATGACCAACAACACCCGGCTGCTGCCGGAGACTGAGTGTGTCAGGACTGTGGAAGGGTGTGCGGCTCGAGAATTGGCTTACATAGCCATCAAAAAACGCACAACAGATAGCAACGATAGAGAATAGAGGAAAATCATACTCGGTATCGAGTGATCGCCTATGATGATGATGAGACTTGAAACTAGTGTAAACATACTAAACTTAACTTAAAACTAATTTTAACAGAATGTTGGGATCACAGGAAAGAACACCTATCCCGGAGTGTTAGGAAGATTATTCCCTATTTCAAAAGTTTCCATTCGTCAAATTACGGTCTGTGGAACGCTGTCGTCGCATGACTAGCGTTTTCACAGGGCAGCTAAACGGAATGTTTTCGGGAAAAAACTCATTAGGAAATAACTTAAATTATTGTCAATCAAGTAAAAAGTTAGAAATTGACCAATACTCTACAAACTTATGAATTTTTCAATCAGATTTTATTTAAAAGTTTGGCAATAAGAAAAATACCAACAATTTTCACAAACATATTTTATTTGAGCAAATTTGGCATCAGATTTTGTATTGACCATTTCAACTTAATTTTTGGAACCAATACGTTTATGAAAAAATTTTGTTTTTTTTTATTTGTGTCATAAAAGTGAACATAAAGTATTACTGAGAAAGGTGTGAGACCCTGTGAGTTCATTTGGAAAATACAGAAGAAAACTCCAACAGTTCAGTCGCCAATAGCACATCTACGAAACCTTTTAGAACACTCGCGATTTTGAAATCTTAATTAACTAATGAAATGATTCTTGAAAGTTGATCGAAAACTTCTTGGATGGGGTGGTCTTTCGGAGGGGGCAGACTTGTTTTCTTTATTTCTGAAGGTATAAATTCAAATAAGTCCACACCACACACCCACCACATTAGTTATTTGTTCATCATCGCAATCACTAATCACTACAGACAAACAGACAGACAAAAATTATAAAAATTGTATTTTTAGCATCTATATGGTCTGCTCAGAATTTTCCGGGTCAATTTCAATATGGCGGCTGACACTTAAACAATGAAGTTAAATGGAAATATCACTGTCCGTGTCAAAAAATTAGTCCAAATAAATTTGAAATAAAGTATAGATTATATTTAAAAAATCATAGTCTGGCGCTACTGGCATTAACAATCTTAATAAACAAATGTCAATCTGATTGTTGCTTGGTACAATCGCTGTCGGTCCGCGATTTAAAAAAATATATTTTAAGGTAAATAAAATTTAAAATATGTTTCTGTAATTACTACGCCACTGGTAGTAATAATATTTATACCTTGTTACTCGACTTAAATCTTAAAATCTAGGTTCCAACCGAGTACAAAAATGATCATCGTGCAGACTTCTGTCAAAAATACTTCGATCAGGATTAATTTTTAATAGAATGTAATGAGAAAATTTATAAAATATAAATGTTTCTGATTCCACCGGCATATAACAATACTTGTATCTTACCACTCCAATTTTTAGAGTAAAAAGTAATTTTAATACAAAAATGTCCTTTTGGATGACATATATGTGATAACCACTGCCAGTCCGATATATTTGAAATTAGAATACCTTAAAAAATATTTATACCAATTTCTACGCCTCTGGAACTATTAGTGATATGACCTTGCCACTCCGCCATATTTTTTTTTAATTTAGGAATACTTTGAATGTAAAAATACCAACCATGCAAAAATCTGTCAAAAATAGCTCGATTAGGAATATTTTGTGCAAAGGAGGTATACTAAAAATGAAATAATATAACTGTAGATTCTAACGCCACTAGCAATAACACTGTTATTAAATTGCCGCTCCAGCATATTAATTATTTCATATGGAGATAATCCTAATTCAAGAGTATCAATCCGGATGACATATGTCAAAACCGCTGTCATCCAGGGATGTTTAAAAAAGGATTGGTACATGAAGTTACACAAATCTTTCCATAAATTTCTACGCCGCTGGTACGAATAATTTGTGACTCAGCCATACAAATTTTTTAAGGTAGATAATATTGGAATCTAAAAAGATGAATCGTGCAGACATCTGTTAAAACTACGTCAGTCAGAAATATTTTTAAATAAAGGGTAGTGAAAAAATAATAAAAAACATATTTTTATGTTTGGGGGTCCAAAATGAATATTTTTTTACATCAGCAAAAAAAAAATTAAATCTCAACTTATTTCCAATGCAAAAATATTAGTTGCGTTGACATATGTCAAAAGGGCTGTCATTGAGTAATATTTGAATATATAAGGTAAAATGAATTCATTAATAAAAAAACTAGTATATTTGTACGCCACTGGCACTAAAAATAGTAAGAGATTTGTAATAAAACTTTTAACGAAGTATCCTCTAGTCTCTTTAGTAAAACTGTAGCAAATTTTGTAGCAGTTGGTCATTTCGTCGAGTAGATAATAAAATAAAACTATTCATAAATGAAATCACTCAAGATCTTTTGATCCGTAAAATTAAATGACGCTATATGTACTCTTTGCAAAATATCTCAACTCCACTATCAAAATTCTTAAATTAGGAGGGAATGTTAACGCAAAAACGTAAATAATGTTGACATATGTCAAAGCGGCTGTCAGTAAGAAAGGTTTAAAAATAATGTGTTCCAAAATTTTGTTAAAAATATTTCTTGAATTTATACGTCTCTGGTTTTAACAAAATAAGACGCATTATTTTGAAACTTTATGCACTTTGTCTCCAATGTATCCAACAAAGCTGTGCCAAGTTCTGTGTCTCTAGAGCATACCAATGCGGAGTTATTGCTAAAAACCCATTTCAACACCATTAATTTGTGGTTAAAACGACGGCCATCTTTGATGACGTCATAGACATCCTTTGCACAAAATTCCGTTACTCCCCCATGGAAATTATTAATTCTGGAAGGATTTCCTACAAAAAAAAGTATGCCCCAATATGTCTAAACATACGTGCACACGGGACCCATGATTTTTAACACAGGCTCCAGGACTACATAGGGCAATCTACAAAAAGAATAACTTTCAAAAGGTGTTGCAAAGGTGCAAAGGAGCTTTCCTTATCTAGTTTTATTTGCAAAAATTCCTGAAAATATTTTGAACCGTGCAATTTTTATGCTATTTCGTCCACGGTAGGTAAGTGAAAAGTAGTTTTTTTTTTAAACCGTTTGTCCGAAATGGATCTAAGCATATTCTTAGATTACCGTTAAGTTTTTTAAGAACAGCTATTGGATTTTCCCAGTCAGCACGATCAGTGACTTTTTTAATAATTTTTTCTTTTTCTTATTGATTTAAAGTATGTTTTAATTTATGAGTTAAAGATAAAAGAATTTCTCTTGCAGGGCAAACCAATAGTATGGCTTTTTCTTTTAGTTCAATATGATCATCCTTCTCTAAACAGCCTATACCCCTAAAAATATGCTGATATTTTTTTTAAATTTAATATGTTAAGATTTAAAAATCTGTAAAATAACACAAGATTCGATGTACAATTTACAAAACAGAGGCCAAAATTGGTAAGCTATTTTTTGTTTAGGAGCTTAATTTAACATTAGTTTTTTGCAATTCAGAAATATCAACATTAATTTTCCGTAGCAAACTTACAGGACTCACATTGGCCATAGCTCTGGTATCCAGCTTAAATGAAATGCTTGTCCTATAATTGACGTGACATCAAGGTTCGTCAGCCAGGAATTTTGGACTTATCTACTTCAATGCCTTTTTCGCTAATGAACCATATAAGTTATTTTTTGACATAAAAATTTACATTTTTCCTTATTGAAACGTACGTGCAGCTCTTTTTAATATTTTTCCTAAAATAATATTATGACCAAAAATAGAATTACTGAAACAAATTATGTCATCAACAAATATTGCACAACCTTCTATGTCTCCAAAAATTGTTGAGACTAAACGTATATATTTGGACCTTCTTTAAAGTATTTTAAATTCAAAAATATTTTGTTTTGTGGCAATGTAGTTTTGGTATATCCAGAGATAGGTATATCCAGTATTCAGCATAAAGTTAATAAAAAGTGCTGCCTGGTATCTATGTCTATGAATTTTTGTAAGGAATTTTATATATTAAATTATAGAATCCTATTACATTGCGTAAACGATATTGGTATTTGGGTTAAAGCACTTTCCTGAATTTTCTAATATCAAAATATGGTGCAGTTAAATATATACAAAGGGAGAATTTTACCAAAAGAAGAATATTATGGATTTTTGGCCTTCTCCACTAGTTCTATCACAGAACATCAACCAGTCGTTCTTAATACGACAAATCAGTTGTCATTTGTTCTGGCTACCTGCGCAGTAGTAAAAAACAAACTATTAATGTACACTAGAGTACCATAAGAATACATACCAGGTGAAACTTAGATACTAGAGGCATACACGTGTTTAGGGCTAATCAGTGCGCTGTAAGTTTTTATAGACGAAGATGAACGATCAAATCAACAAATCATGGAACGCTTGGCAAGCAATATGAATAATAAAATAAGAAAAATATCAAGCTTAACTACAGAAAACTACATGCTAATCAGTGCGTCATAAGTTTTTATAGACGAAGATGAACGATCCAATCAACAAATCATGGAACGTTTGGCAAGCAATATTAATAATAAAATAAGAAAAATATCAAGCTTAACTTTTTTCTAAAGGTACAAAAGTAAAAAAGCGCTTGTGTGTTTCGTTCCGAAACTTAAAGGAACAGATAAGTGTTGACCATTAACCCTAATACATTAAACTAGTAGTCTATGTAAACTAAAACAACTAATACAAGGTTAAAACCGAGCTACAGCATTTTCTCATCAATTTTAACTATTATGTTGTCTAAGTAGCTTAAAATTCAGTGCTGAATGCACGGAATATGGTTTTTCAATCAGCAGACAAATTATTATTAGGCACTTTTAAAATAAAGTTATGTTAACAATCATATTGGCCATTCGAGGGGAAATATATTGTTGGATTTTCGATAAAGAGAAAAAAATAAGTGTTGCACGCTTTGCGTTTTTTACTAGTTTCATAATAATCTTTCCTGCTGAAAGTATACCTGGATTCTAATTATATTCATACCGAAATTAATAAAAAAATAGATCGTGTGAGCGCTTTTTAATGATATTGACAAAATACTGCCAATATAAAATAATATTAACAATATATTTGAACGTGTGAGAGCCGCTTTAGTCAGTTGTTAAGTCTACAATAAACTTATCGCATTGTGTATGCGAGCACAATTTTTGCAACGTTGCACTCTATGATTTTTTATGCAAGGAATCCATTAATTCCAGGTAATTTGAATTTTAGCCTTTTATTCTTCTTGTGACTTAAGTGACCATTAACCCATGCCTTTTTTGGAAAAACAAATTTGACTGTCTCTTGCGCCATCTCTTCTTCGTTGAGTTTATCTGCTGGATAGCTACATGTTAGCTGTGACCAAAGCTTAGGACTGAACAGGATTGTATATGTGAAACAACAAGCAATTTCCTTTAAGCGACGAAGGGTGTCTTGAACTGCAAATAAAGCTGCTTGATTGCTGTATATTTGCTTTGTTTTGCGAGTTATATTTTAACTAAATTGTATATGCACATTTTTATAGTGGATAAAAAATGTTTTTTAATTTAGAACACAAGGTTCACCAGGATCGAATCAAGGCTCAGTTTTTAAAAAAACTAAAGCAAGGAGGATCCAAATAGAAAAATATTTATTTAACACAAAGGCCGCAATGGTTTCTTTTCTTGAGCTTGACGTGAAGTCTAAAGTTTTGGTAATGCGTTTGTGGTTAACAGCTAAGTGAGCTAATACTTCATCTGGAATAACCTGATTCCGAAATATAAAGCCAAAAGTTTTAACTTGACGGCTGGAAAATTTTTCAGTTAGAAAAGGAGGGGGGCAAAGCAAACACCTCAAATAACCAAAAAAACATAATAATTCTGTAAACTTTAAAAAAAATGAATTTACTTATATTTCTGACTTTTTTACTTTACGTCCACGTTAGAGATCAAGTGAACCGATTTTGATAACAGTGATTTATTATATTAAATACTAATAGTCCCAAGAGTGTTATTGACTATATTTTATTTGAAACTGTCAGTTTCAAATAGGGTTCACTACAGAATAGAGAAATGTTTTGCACTTGCATGCCGCATATATTTCTGTAGAACATAATTCTCATATAAGTGTACAGATCAAGCCAAACCAAATACATATATATATAGATTTATAAATAGGCATGCCGAGATCATTTTAAGTTAAAAGTAGGCAAGATGAGATCATTTTTGAAAGGCGATATCCGAAAACGGATCTCGCCTTTTTTACGTATATATTGAGTTTGTTAGACTTCTTATGTCCAGCCCTGTTTCCTGTCAAATTTTTCGTCGCATCTCATTTGTCCCATTTTTGTCCAAATTTATGCACCTTTAGTGCGCAAACTCCAGCTATAGGGGGCGCCAGTACTGATGTGGGTAAGTGTGATAAATGTCACCAAGTCGAGGTCCGGTGAACTGGCAACGTTGCGCAACTCGTCCTGCTTCGTTTTTTAATGTATAATTTACATTACGATTTTTTCGGCGAAAAAGTGGTTTTTTGGCTCTTTATTTTATATAAAAAAGAATAAATCATATTTAAGTCAAAAGAATATATTTTACGATGATGTAAAAAAAATATGCCATTGCCAATAGTCTAGCTGGCTGAACAAGAAAAAAGCACTGGTCAAAAATATATTTTTTCTGTAGAAAATTAGCCACTAAATCTGAAATACCTTTTAATTAACCCTTTAATGCTAGTGTTCACTGCGACGCTAGCGGAGAAAATAAAAATATTTTACAAAAAGCAGTTTAAATTACACGCTTTTTAAACACCGGTAACATTTTACTATTTGTTCAGTTTTTCTAAATTAAATTTATTAACAACTGAAAACACCCTCCTGCGCGGCAATCGTAGCTCCTACTTATTTGGTCATGATGTGGACCACGTTACCACACTTTAATGCCCTCAAATCTTTAGCCCCTTAAACCCTTCTATCTACTTGAGTATCCGCTTTACCTGTAGTTTTTTCCCTTTTTTTTTTCCTTGAAAGGGTAATAAATTTTGTTCCCGTAAACCGATTTTGATGAAATAAAGCCTATGTACTCCTCAGAAATCAAAATAATGCAGCCAAATTCTTCCAGCATTTTTTTCTTTGATGCGGCTTTATAGAAACCTTATTTTTTAACAGTTCATTGTTTTTATCAGGCGAGGGGTAGCAAAAAACCAGAAAAAGCACTTTTCTCGATTGCGGATTTTATTACCTTTAGTTTGCTACCACACAGCCCATATTTTAGTCAGTCAATATTTTCATTAAATATGGGGTTGGGAGGGGGGGAAGTGGAATAAAAAATTTATTAGAAACTTATCAGAAAATTACTTTTTTTGACTCACGGCTTTATTTATTTTAGTTAGATACCGAACAACCCATATTTTAACAGACCAAAATTTGTATTAAATATGGGGGATTATTAATAGGGGGTTGATAGAAAAATGCTGAAGCACGTGTCCATCTATTTTATTATTAGAGTCTATAATATCAATTTCTAAACCTCTGCGACTTTTTTCTGACAGAGATACAGAAGATCCCTTTACCCCTTTCGAAATCGAATTACCTCTATTTCTTCACCCGCAGTTGAAATTTCGAAAAACGTCAAAACACTTACCTATTTTAGTATTAGAATCTACATAGTAATTTCGAGATCTCTGCGGATTTTCGTTTCCGAGTTAAAGAACACTTCTTTAAAATTTTAACCCCTATTTTTACCCCCATAGGGGTAAAATTTTAAAAAATTGTTTCTTAGCGAGCGCCTGCGTCACAAATTCAATATGTCCTTAAATTTTCATAATTGTAGGTCTATTGATTTGAGTTACGCGTTTATAGCTGTTTTATGGTCTATGGTGTTGACTACCATTCTTTTATTAGTATAGATGTTTTAACGCTTATTAAACATATTTCGACACCTGTAAGCCTGGCTACACCGCCGGATCTCAACTTGCTTTATACTCTACTATTTATAAACACGACAATCTCTACTTGTGCGGAAATTATAATCGGATCTCAGTCTACCTTATTTTTATGAAAAAAAAATAGAAACCTTATTTCTTTACCCCTCTCAGCAATTTTCCCTTATCCTTAAGGTGTGTAGGAAATATTTAGAATATATGCTCCAAAATCTCTGTCCTTTCTGGGGCCTAATTCTTGAATCTTGAGAGAAGGAACGATCCCTCAAGAGAAGGGATCAATCCCGGGGAATGATCCCATCCCTCGAAAATAAGATGCTTTTCCTTGAAACCTCTTAGAACTTTTATATTGAAAAATATACATTTTATGCGCATGCTTGCCTGAGAAATGGGACTGATCCCTGGCCTGGAAGTCCGGGAACGCGAACACCCAATTTTTGATAGAATGGAATGAGCGATCACCTCTCAAGAATACGAAATGCGTTCGACGTGGGATCATTCGACACAGATCTATGTCGTTCCCTGCTCAAGAATTAGGGCCCTGGTGGCTCTCGGGTTGTCCAAGTTTTATCAGGATTTCAACTTGCAAAGAAAACGTATATATATATATACAGAGTGTTCATTTTAAAACTTCCCACTCAAGATTCACTTCCGCAGAGTCTGATTTTAGGAAAGTCCTCGGTTCAGTCAATTTTTCATTCAAAATGGACACATTTTGTCTCTCCTGAAATTTTTGTTACACGCACCTCCTTCGAGGGGTAAACTTTATCCCTATATTTTGAATAGGGAAAGTGGGTCGAGTGATACCTTGTTTTGAAAGTCTTTCGAATGTCTTTAGAATCGCTTATAAATTTCGAAAATCCATCGACTCTTGTGTAACGAAGTTACTAATTTTATTTATTTATTTTAGCTTTTCTTTTCTTTTAAGGCACTTCATGTCTCATAATTTCTGTAATTTCTATGACGTTTTATTATTTGCTATTCTTGGACTCTAGACATCGCTTTGACTCACCACGTTTCCCTTTCCTGCTATGCTGCACGGTCAGCGAGCTATACCCCACTGCTTTGCGCGCACAGCCTGCTCGACGGTAGTATGGTAGGTGGGGATACGCGAGGCTATTTAAAGCGATGTCGAGCGCGTTTCATGGCATTCATTCAACCGACCGCCCGCCGTAAACAATTCCACCTGGGAATTCATTCCGACCGACCGACCAGTAAACATCACCTGCCAGAACCCGATAGGTAAGCACCTGACCAGTATAGCGGGGTTTTCTATACATACCGTAAAATGTAGTTTTCCGTATGGTAAGTAGAGGTGAGATGGGTTACCGCTGGCTCGGAATACGGGTAACACATCTCTCTCTCTAGCACCAGGCGAAGCTATTAATGGGTTTGTATTGCGCTGTCTGACCGGTTAGTGAATGAGAGGGAGACAGTGCTATCGCTGGATCGGATTACCTTTAGGACTGTCTTTTCCTCTCTGCATCTCTGTCTAACACACGGTTTGACAGCGTATGGAGTAATTCATTGAGAAGCAGCGCCACCGGATCGTTTTATTTAAGCATGTGACGACAAAGGCACTGTAATTGGAGGTTAGGTGTATTATCGCTGGTTTGGAATACGGGTAATACATCTCTCTCTAACACATGGCTAAACTACCTAAGTAGGTTGATCCTGTGTTTTTTGACCGGTTAGTGAGTGAGACAGTGCTATCGCTGGATCGGATTACCTTTAGGACTGTCTTTTCCTATTTGCATCTCTCTCTAACACCCGGTGGAACAGCATATGGAGTGATTTATGGAGTAGTGGTGCTATAAAGGTATCTTTGTCTGACACACTAATTTCTTATTTCTCTAAACCTGCTATGAATTCTACATATGTAAATTCCGCTATGTTGGGGGTGCCGTATTAAGGAGTTTTCTACCGTTAACATTAAATATCAAATACCGGGGTTTACCGTAAACGTTATGAGACATGCAAGTTACCGATTATTTCTAATATTTTCCGTCCTTTTCTATTGTATACCGTTAAATGCTAAATAAATAGAACTGTTAACTTAGAAGGAGTTATAATAAATCCGCCATGTTGGAAAATTGGTTGTTTTACTCGTGTTACTTAGGTTAAGAATCGAGGCAGATAGACCACTGGTTTAACCGTCTCCACTGTTTAAAAGCTACCCAACGCTGTGGGCCCTCTACCACATAAATCCAGAGGGTGGCGACCGAGATACTTGTTGGATTATCTCTCAGAGGAGTAGTTAATCCAACAGAAACCGATGCCTACCGCTTTAAAACGTAAACAACTTTACAGTTGCATAGACCAATAAACATAGTTTTTTTTAAATATTTTTTTGTGGAGAAATCCCGAGACACGTCGACTTTGTTTTTGTTGAATATACATTTTATCATTGCATTTTTTCTTCTATGGTACATTCCTACGAGGAGTAAAATTTACCCGTACAATTTGAGTTTATTTTAAAAATGAATATCTCAAAAACGAGAACGAGATATCACTCTACCCTCTTTCCTATTCAAAATTTAGGGGTAATGTTTACTCCACGAAAAGGGTGCGTGCTACAAAAATTTCAACCAAAATGTGTCCCCCTCGAACTCTACTCTACTTATTTTTTCAAAATCAGACTCTAAATACGTAAATCTTGCATGAGAAGTTTTCAAATGAACAGCCTGTATAAATTATTTGTTGGTTTGTGCTATAAAGTTTAAAATTAATGAATTACTAAGTATCCTACTACGACTGCATATTCCCTAAATTAACAAAACCAAGAACCAAGTATATTCGCAAAACATGAAATTTCCTTTTCAATTCAATTCTAGTTTGCACGCAATTCAATTTTGACAACGTGCTGACTGCCAAGAAAAATTAAAATCAATTTGTTATGAAAGTGGGTTAATAGTAAAACAGATTTGCTTTTGCAATAGATTACACTGTCCAACAATGAAAATGTTTCGGGCTCAAAATTTAGCGAGAGAGATTAGCTCTAGTTTTCGTAAAGTATCGAAAGAGAAAATAATAGAAAGGGCAAAGAACTGGATAGGGTGGGGAGTAAGAAATAGTAGTACGCCACCATCGAAATTTACTATCGATAATATCGATAGAGATAAAACTACAGAACTATCGATAGTTTTAATTTAGCTATCGATATTTGCAATACAGCCCTACGATTCTCGATATATATAAGCGGGGACTCCCTCCTTTCCGAAATAATTGCGTATTTGCCCGTCTTTTTACTTAGGGCGACCGATAACTTACAGTTCAGTTTCATATTTCTAATCGAAAGCACAGTTAATGTAGTGTGTATGGTATTATTATAAAACTAGATACACGGAGACACAATATATCATCGCAAACTGACTATAGTGTTTATGCTGTAAATCTAAGGTTTACATTTTTCATACAATATTTCTGTTTTGTTTAGTGCAAAATTTGTTGTTTTGGAGTGTTGCCTCGTAGATGTGTAAATTCAGTTAACCATTTTTGTTATATTTGTGGAGAAATAACGTTTTCTTCACAGAAACGCAATTTGACGCCTCTTGTGAAGACTGCTTACCAACATTATTTTAGAATGAAGGTAGGAGACCACATATATGTTGCAAGTCGTGTTCAGTTCTATTACGAGAATGGCTTAAAAATAAAAAACGATCGATGGGTTGTTGGAGTGCCCATGGTTTGGCGCCTATCAATGCAGGATTGTCAATGAAAAAAAGAGGAACTGTTCAATATCCGAATCTCCCATCTGCTATTCGACCTATACCACATTTAGACAGTTTACCAATTCCTACTCCACCTCAAAACTATGAATTGGAAGTAGAGAGTGAAGACAATGTGGAAGATGAGGAACTAAAGATGCCTTCAATATCACACGACCCTGATTTCGAAGAAAAAGATGATCAGCCACCCAGATTAAGCCAGTCTGAGTTAAATGATCTCATTCGAGATCTTGACTTGTCACAGGAGAAGTCAGAACTTCTAGGATCAGGGTTACAGCAATGGAATCTTTTTCAACAAGATGTCAGGGTCTCTAAGTACAGACAGCCTCAGCAGAATCTGTTACCTAGAAAGAGAATAATATTGTTTTTTGCTGTGATATTAATGGTCTGATGAAAATTTTGAAAATGGAGCATAATCTAACTGAATGGAGGCTATTCATAGACTCTTCCAAGCTTAGTTTAAAAGCTGTATTGCTTCATAATGGCAATTGTCTTCCTTCTGTTCCTGTTGGTTATGCAGTTCATATGAAGGAGACTTATGCAAATATGGCAACCCTCCTCATCTCAATCAAATATGCTGAACATAAGTGGCGACCTAAAAGTCATTGCTATACTATTAGGAATGCAATTAGGGTACACTAAATACTGTTGCTTTTTATGTATGTGGAATAGTAGAGATAAGAAATCACACTATATCCAAGCAATCTTAAACCTAGGGAGAAAAATGTCGTTGCCGAGCCTCTCGTGAATTCAAAAGATGTTCTTCTTCCATCCCTACATATCAAGCTCGGTTTAATGAAGAATTTTGTCAAAGGCTTAAATCAAGATGGTCAGGCTTTTAAATATTTGAGAGAATAATTTCCCAAACTAAGTGATGCAAAAGTCAAGGAAGGCATCTTCGTTGGGCCACAAATACGTGAACTCGTAAAGGATCCTGCTTTCGACCTAGTTTTGAAAGGAAAAGAAAAGGAAGTTTTGCATGGATTTTTAGGGAACAGAAGGGAGGAAAATTACACTTAATTGGTAAAAGTACTTTTAGAAAAGTACCATCAACTTGGATGTAATATGTCACTAAAAATAAATTTTCTCCAATCCCATCTTGCAACTTTTTTCCCACCCAGTTGTGGAGCTGTCAGTGACGAGCATGGGGAAAGATTCCACCAGAATATCTCTCTCATGGAATGGAGATATCCGGGCCGCTGGAATGAAGCAATGCTCGCGGACTACTGCTGGTTTATGTATAGGGATGCTCCAGAAATTACTTATAAGAGGAAAGCCAAAAGACAGCGATCTCATGAAGCCCCCAATTAATTCTTCATTTATTCAACCACCGGTGAGTGTTCTTTTGTCATTTATAGTGTGTAACTGTCATTAACAATACACCTTTTAATATTGTTAGCATACATAATTAATATTTTTCATTACCTCATAATCCGTAGTAAATGAAAAACTCATTATTTTTTATCACAGAAACTACACCTAATAGAAAATTTTCTTTGTCATATTCGTTTTTCGCAACTCAAAATTGATAGGAATTAACTCATAAGTTAAAGGAAACAAAAAAAAAATTTGTTGGACAGTGTTATGAAAGACTGGCAAAAGCTTTTCAAATTTTTAGATATATAATGATTATTGGTCCCGGTACAATACATACACCTTTAGATATCATGCACCCTTTCTATTCTGCTCTTTTGGAGTTTTGTAGTTTTTGATATAGGCCAAATTTTAAAAATTTGAAACTACATGTATACACAATTATGGGGAGTAAGGGGTAGGGATGCGAATATAATGTAAGCTTCATATTTGCTTGGAACAGTTGGAGACCGTGCTTACCCCTATTAGGCATGGGACCAGAGGTTTTCGATCGGTATGATGCGTCCTCTGCCTCTCATATCAAAATGCCAACCTCACCTTCTCGTGGTGCTCCCTGTCTAAAACAGACGTGGCTCTGGCGACCGAATATGGCCGGTATAGCCCCATGGGGAAGTTGAACTAGACCCAATAACGACTAGGAACTGCTCCATTAAGGACCTATACAAACTCGTACGGGGAAAAATTTAATGGTGTGATTAAACTAGAATCAACACTAGGGACTGCTTCATTAAGGACCTGTACAAACTCGTACAGGGGAAACTTTAATGGTGTGGTTAAACTAGAATCAACACTAGGAACTGCTCCATTAAGGACCTGTACAAACTCGTACAAGGGAGTGTATTGGTTAAACTAGGATCAAAGGGTGCACAATAAGCCAGTAATGGCTGCAGTGCAGTGACTCTGGCCAGCCATCAGGCTGGTCGGATCCACAATCGGGGGGTTTTAGTCGGTAGGAATCCGACACTATGACTCTGATGACAAATGACTCTGACAGGAAAGTAGTTCGGCCGTCTTATTCAAGATTTCCCCTTGAAAACAAAAATACACAATTATCGATTTCCACAATAAGACGTTTTGCTGATCATTTTTTTTCATTTTCGGATATCCATGCACCTTCAACATTCTGCCCTTTTAGGCTGGTTTTGTGTTTTGCGTAAAGCTAGAGATGCACCTCACCAATAAATAAGAACCTTTGGTGTAAATGGATAGGAGCCTTTGATATACAGTGCGGACGTAAAAAGTTCCCCCCCCTTCTAACACTTGAACGGATTGAGGTATCGACCTCAAATAAAAACCTTAGTCTATAAGGTCACTAACTACTTTAGAATTTTAAATAGAAAGGGGGGTCGAGTGATACCTTGTTTCAAAGGTATTTTAATTACATATTTAAAATTTTTATATTTTTCAAAATCGGTTTACGACTTACAGAGTTATGAGTTTTTTCGACTAAAGTTTACGCACCTCTACTTACTTTTTTACGAATTGGCATATCGACTTTAAATAGAAAACATGCTTAATGATAACAATTTTACCACCTTTTGATGTATTTAGATTATTCTCATTATGACTTAAGACCATAAGGTTACTAACTACTTTAAAATTTTAAATAGAAAAGGGGTTCGAGGGATACGTTTAAAAGGTATTTTAATTCCCTATTTAAGATTTCATTTTTTTTTAAATCGTTGTATTACTTACAGAGCAGCACACCTCTCCTCTTACTTTTGGACGAATTCAGTTGACTTTAAATAAATTTTTGAAGGTAAGACCATAAGGTCACTAACAACTTAAAGTTTTTATTATTGTTAAGTAATACTATACGTAATACGTAAACTATAGTCAAAAAAACTCATAACTCTGTAAGCGGTAAACCGATTCCTAAAAAAAAAAATTAAATAGGGAATTCAAATACCTTTTAAACAAGATATCACTCGATCCCCCTTTCTATTTAAAATTTGAAAGTAGTTAGTGGCCTTACAGACTTACGTCAATATGACGCTTATAAAAAGTACGTCAAAAAGTGGTAAAATTATTATCATTACGCATGTTTTTTATTTAAAGTCGGTATCTCAATTCGTTCAAAAGTAAGGTGAGGTGCGTAAACTATAGTCGAGAAAACTTTTAACTCTGTAAGTCAAAAATCGATTTAAAAAAAAAATTAATTTTAAATAGGGAATTAAAATACCTTTCATAAAAGGTATCACTTGACCCCCCTTTATATTTAAAATTTTAAAGTAGTTCGTGACCTTATAGACCTACGTCAATATGACGCTTATAAAAAATACATCAAAAAGTAGCGAAAGTGTTATCATTAAACATGGTTTTTATTTGAAGTCGATAACTCAATCCGTTTAAGAGTTAGTAGGGGGGGGGACTTTTTACGTCTGCACTGTATAACAAATAACTAAGACCATCATAAGACCATGTTTTCAGAAGAAAGTCTTTAATAAAACGTGTTTTTTTTTCTAACAACCAGTTGTCTTAGTTTTATATGTTAGGCAAACAATATTTGATGAAAAAATCAAATTATGGTTTTATAACCCCATAGTATACTTTTTTCTTTGCTTCCAATTTAGAGTAAGACATTGAATATATATTAACAAAATTAAGGGGCTTCATAAAATTGCATAAAAATAATTTTACACAAACAAAATTAAAAAATATTTCTTAAATAAAAGAATATTAATACAAAAACACTGGTACAATAATAAGAAAAAACATTTAAACGTTGTCAAATATAGAAAATTTAAAAAATCCAAATTTCCCTAAATTATCTTGATTAGCAAAAAAACTAAAACTTAAAAACAGTTTTTAACAATAATGTCCTCCTGAATAAGTTTTTAAGCAAAAAAAAAATGTTATAATAAGAATACTGGACTGGAGCCATTATCGGCAAAAAGTTATGTAACGCAAAAACAATATGTGAACAAAACCTCAAAACTACAACCGAAAATGTAACGAGGAACCTAGACAAATTTCTCCTCTCTCCAAACTCCGGTATATCTTTGCAGATAGAAAAATATAGCAGCCATAATAAACAAGGGAACTAGAAATTTCATTTGCACACTAATCAGCGAATGCTAAATGCATTTAGAAAACGGAATAATCAGACAAACATCAACGGAGGGTCCACACAGGGATACAGCTGTTTGTGAGTTGAGTGCCAAAAAATCATTTAAGCGCCGAAGTTATCAAGTCTAATTTCTTTAAAGCTTACTCAGTAAAAAAGGGAAAGTTTAACATTCTTCCAACACTCGGTTGTGGCATGGGGTTTGATTGTATTGTTATACTTGCCAAAGGTTGTGCGCGTTCACAGTCTCTGTTTTGACCCCCTGGCACGATGATCAATTTCTTTACGATTTCAATTTTTCATTTTCTAAATGCAGGGTACTTTTCTAATAAGTACTTTGCAATGTTCTTTGTAATAGCGAGTTAAAAGTAAATTAGTAAATGCAAGACTTCGTGTTTTCTATCGTTGTCAAAAGGGAATATAGTTAGAGGACGTATAAGAAAACATCTCTGTTATTAGCCGTTATAAAGTAAAATAATAGTATAGTGTATAAAAATAGAGACTGAGTGACTTCCTAATTCGATTTTTAAAAGAATCGTGTTTAATTTAACAAAACTTTTAGACTCCTACTGCACGGTGGTAATCTTGTAAAAAAAACTAAAATTTTATCATGGTGCATGCAGTTGTCCAAAAACGTTAGAGTCTTATTTTAGCGTAGAATTTTTGAAAATTCGGGGTCAAATCTCGAAAAAAAAATTGTCAAACAATATCTGATCATCCAATTTAAGATTTTGATTAGCTACCAATGATGTAGAAAAAATATTTTTTTGATTAGGTCACTGATTGACCAAATATTTACGCTTGTCAATTGAAGTTCCCGAGTTGTATTTTTTCTATTTTTTATCGCTAGCATCAATTTACAATTTTAATAAACCACTTTTCCCCCCCTATAATAAATTCTCAAAAAATGTTGCATGGATACCCTCATAGCACAAAAACGTTTAAACCACTTAAAAATCACGTGTATCGCAAAAACGTCATGTGATAAAAATGCAAACGACGTGGATTTCAAGTTAGCAAATACAATTAATATCCCGAAAATGGCGGCGCGTGATTTACTTAAGAAATTCAAAAAAACAATTTGTACAAGACTCAGGTATATTTTTTTCCCATCAGTGCCTGTGCAGTGCTTAAAAAGATAATAAATAGAAAGACCGTAATAAATTAAAAATTGTCCAGTGGAATTACAAGTAATGTTATTTTTGTAGTAGAAATGATCCGAAAATCCGGCTTTATTGATTTTTTAAGACTATACCTAACTGACATTTAAAACTCTCGGGACGTAACCGGCACCACATAGAATTTCCTGAAAGTAACCGCAACTTGCCCCCGTGCGTGTATAACATACCGTGACGTAGTAATAACCTACGTGGGGAACAATTTTCCTGTTATTATTACGTTGCCACGACTTTAAAGTTAGGTACCAAATACCACACTGTTATGTCGCAACCACGTTCCTGATACATCGTGGAGGCACTTTTTTATATGATGGTGTCGAAAAAGGAGTGGATTAGTTCCAGAATTTCTATTCGGTTCTTTTTGGTAGTATAAATTCATACATGAAAAAGTGATTAACGAAACAAACAATGTCGTCAAATTTTAGTTGGTTGGTTATAGCTAGTATGCATTATACTTTGATTGGGCACATCCTATTAGATATACCAGGTAGTGATACTTCGTAGCACGTCATACGCAAGTTTTAGAGATAAGAAAAACATACCACCCCTGCAGCCTGCCTGATCTCTGCTAGGTACTTCAGTATACTTCTTGCGCTGTCACGCGACAAGTGAAGACGGTATCGCGCGCGCGAATTGTAAAAATACGCGTTTAAAGAAAAAATCCAACAAAAGAAAACGTGAAAAGCAAATGGATTACCTAAAGAAGAAAATAAGGAACCTGAAAAAGGAAATAAAAAGGGAGCGTCGTGTTTCAAGTAAGAAAGATATAGGTAAACTATCAGCTTTTAAACAATGGAGTGAGACAAATATTATGCTTTTGGCTAATATTTTTGGCATGGGCTTGTTTATTCTGTAAACACACATTTGCTTTTATTACTCATAAAAACTTAAACCTTGCATATTTTCTGACTTATGCCCGCTAAATTAGTCTCAATAAAAAACTCCATATGTTTACTTAACGAATTACTATTAGCACGTCGTTTTTCATATATTATATGTGACGACGAATCTGACAATTAAACGAATAAAATACCGAAAAAATCTAACAAAAGAAAACGTGAAAAGCAAATGGATTACCTAAAGAAAAAAATGAGGAAACTGGGAAAGGAAAGGAAAAAGAAGCGTCGTGATTCAAGTAAGTAAGGCGCATTGTCAGTTTTAAACAGTGGAGTGAGACAAATATTCTATTGGCTATTGGCCAATATTTTTTGGCATGGGTTTGTTTATTCTGTAAACACACATTTGTTTTTATGACTTATAAAAACTTAAACCCTGCATTGTTTTTGACTTATGCCCCCATATTAGTCTCAATAAAAAAATCCATAATGTTAATAAAATCCCTTTCCAAAATATCACATTTTAATTTCCAGAATAATTATTATAACAAAAATCCTTCACCCGTCGTAATTTATAAAAACTCTCAACCGAATTTTTCATGAAGCCGGAGTCTGACTCAGATTTTTTTTTTCCTGGCGCGCTATATCCTTTATGCTGCACTTAAAAACAAATACTAATATATCTCACCCATGCTCCCGATGCATGATTTACTCTACCGTGTGTCCAACTTTCTAAGTAGATTATAATATGTTTACTTAAAAAATTATTACTAGAACATCGTTTTTCATATTATTATATGTGACGACGAATCTGACAGTTCCTCAACTCGTCAGACACTAGTATTTCCTCGAACTCTAGCATAGAGAGTCACCCCTTAAAAAGTATATTAGGGGGGACAGATGATGTTACATTGGGTCCAGATATATCAGCAGAGCTAGCTTGCAGATGGAAGAAGCATCTTTCTATGGGAATATATAGATAAGGGAACTAAAAATAATCTCTTCGAAAAATACAAAGTCCCGGAAAAATTGCCAAATGCTAGCATCCACAAAGCAAAAAAGAGATACGTAACTCTTTAAATTGTAAACCATTTTGGGAAAAGGTTTGACAGCCTTAGAACGGGTTTTCTCTAATTTGGCCTAAACAAAAAAGGGAAAGACGAAGCACTTGATGAAGATCTTTTGGGTCTTGCCAAATCGGCGCAGTTGTTTTGCATTGGCCACAATATTGTTTCATGCAAAAATATAAAAAATTGCTACTGCGCAACATCCAGATCTTTTCTTTTTTAGCGAATGTTTTGCCGAAAATTGCAAAAATATAAAAAATTCGCCGAGAGGAAAATATTAGAGCTAAACAGTGAAAGGACGTATTCCTGTCGAATAAAATTGGAGAAGAGTGGAATAGAATAACTCAAAATAAATTAATTTTGGGTTGGACAAAAGGTTACAAAATTCCTTTTGTGGACAAACCTTTTCAAGTTTTCACCCCCAAAACCTCAAAATTTACCAAAAATGAGTTAAAAATTTATTCAAAAAGCATACAACATTTATAAGTGGGAGCAGTTAAAACTGTTAATAACTGTCAAGGTCAGTTTTTGTTAAGCTATTTTTTAAGAAAGAACGATAATAGGGGATTTTAGGTTTATCTTTAATCCTAAAAACCTAAATAAATTTCTTTCTCATTTTCAACTGGAAGATATTAAAGAACTTAATTACTAAAAACTTCTTCCTTGCGACATTAGATCTTAAAGATGCATATTTTTTAGTTCCAATGTTTGATGAATATAAAAAATATTTAAGATTTTCTTTTGAAAACAAAAGTTGAATTCCAATTTACCATTCGGTCTAGCCACTGCACTTTTTTGTTCCACCGTTTTTAATCTAAGGTTTCAGACCTGTTTCTCTTATCTAAAAGATTAGGTTTTTTATCAACAATTAAAAGACTATACACAACCAACTCAAGAGATACAATTTTTAGAATTTATCCTTAATAGGAAAAACTATAACAAAAAGATGCTTATTAGGTTCTTAGTTAAAAATGAACTTGAGTGGTGGTTAAAGCACATAGACCAAGCCAAACATACTATTTTACAGCCTAATTATAACATTAAAATTTTGCATACAAATCGCGAAAGGGGCGTGTTGCAATGGAAAGGAAGCAAAAGGGGTTTTTTTGGCAACAAGGTGAACAGGAGAAACACATAAACATTCTTGAAAGGAAGGCAGCTTTTTATGGCTTAACAAGCTTTGTAAAAAAATTTAAAAAAATGGTCATATTTTACTAAGAATTGATTGCAATTGAGAGAATGATGTGGCAGTGAGGTTAGGTATATTTTTTGTATTTGCCACCTACATAAATACGTTGGATAATCAAATAGCGGTCAAAAAATCTGGTACGAAAATTGTATATTTATTTGCAAGCTATCTGTAAAAAAACTGCCACCGGTTTGTGTCGTGGCTTCCAGTGGATGCATTCACAATGAATTAGAAAAACCTTACTTCTTATATTCTTTCTTCCCAAAAATTAAGAAAAAAATTAAAACGATAATAAGATATTTCTGGTGGTTTTTTCTATCTCTGGAAAACTCAATCATGGTATCCAAAATTAGAATCCATGATTTGCTTAAAAGTTATCGTTTTAAATCCGAAAGGTGATTTACTCTTATCCTCGTTTAGGGATCCCCACCCACTATGAAAGAATCTTTCCCTGGGAGTAGCAATCTTATGAAGTTGGCCTATAGTAAAATGGGCGTTTGGGAGGATAAAATGAATTTTTTCCAAATGATGGTTTGCGACAATAATATTGAGACCATCTTGCAGCCTAATGTAAATCAAGTTGTATCCTTTTTAGAAACAGAGTCTCAAAATACTGGGAAATATTCAACTCTTAACACACATAGGTCTGCCTTAAATTTAATTTGCGAGCAGAAAAATCAGAAATGGAAGATAGGTTTATAAGAGGCATTTTTAAGTTGCGCCCTTAGTTTTTTAACAATTAAAAAGCCTCGTAAGCCCGCTACATCCCAAAGCATTAGCAGGTGGATTTAAAAAGGTCTAGCAGGACATAGCACAGGACATAGGGTATCTTCCACAGCATCAAGGGTTGGTGCATCAATTAAAAGTATTAAAAAAGCTGCGGGATGTTCCGAAAAAAGAAAAACGTTCAATCGATTTTATAATAAACCTTTCATTTCAAAAGATTTCTTATCTAATTATACTAAGAAATATATTTTAAACACATTTAAATTTTAAACCTTATGGTTTCTTTATTATTATTTAACGTTTTAACTAATATCGCCATATTCTCTAAACAACTACCTGGTATATCGAATAGGATGTGCCCAATCGAAGTATAATTAAGGATTAAACGACTTACCTGTAAGGAACTTCAGTCCAAATTATACGAGATTGGTCACATCCTATTAGACACTCTTCCATTTATATATTTATGTATTTTTCATGCAATCTATTTAAGTACTAGTCAACCCGCCTTTGGCGATCTTGATATTTCAGGAAAGCTTTAGAAGTATTTCAGGAAAGCTTTAGAAGTATGTTTTTCTTATCTCTATAACTTGCGTATGACGTATTATGATGTATCACTATCTGGTATATCTAATAGGATATGACCAATCTCGTATAATTTGGATTGAACGTCCTTACAGGTAAGTCGTTTAATCCTTAATTATATATGAAATCAAAAAGTGTAAAATTTTACAAGTAGAGAGTCAAAATTCAACTGCGAAGGAAATTTTAATGTGAAATATACGTCACTTTTATTGCAGAACACAAGCGCGCCCTCGCAATTCTGCTGTTTTCTTGTAGCTGATGCTTTTTTTTGTGGATCTGTTTTCACAACCAGCAGCTGGGCCGCTCAAGCTGTGTTGGATATCGACATTTGCTGATCATAATTTAATTTGGGTAAAAAATTTATTTTTTTAATTGCGACTTAGAAGTGGTCGTAAAAAGTTATTTCCTCCACACTGCCACATTATTATGCAACTATGATGTCGCAAACTTTTGTAGTGAAATTTAAAGGAATTTTCTAGTTGTAGCGTTCAATTTTCTGACATTATTACTTAATCTATCATTGTGCACTAGCGTTACATACAGGTCATGAAACTGATCCCACTTATCAATGTCACCGTAAAATTTGACCAAATCAATGTTTAACAGTGCCCTTAATGGTGCTTGAGACAAGCTCGAACTTTGTGGTTGAGGTAAGGGTTTATGGGGCGTTTGTGATGCTGCATGTGATCTAATGCGCAAAATATATTTTTTAGCAATCCCGATTAGATCATAATATTTTTCTTCAAATTCTTCGCGTTCATCCAATTCTAACTCTTTTGCCTCTAACAATTCTAATTTCGACTTAAAGTTATTGAACGATTCCAACTTTTCTGACATACTTTCTATACGTGAATCTAAATTTTCGCTCTTATCATCAATAAAACTGTTAAAAAATTTTTCAAACTGCGTTAGAAAACCTTTAAGCAAACCTCGCTCGTGTTTTAGGTGTTTAATTTCTTCAGCAATTTCGTTTTCGGTACTCATTTTAGATTAAATTAAGTTCTGTTTTTGCTAAAAAAATACCGTTTTTGTTTATAATGCAAACTGCGTTTTTTGATAAAACTTTTTATTGATTACGATACACGCTATCTACTCAAGCAAATTTAGCAATAAATAGAAGCGATATGATTTGGAAAATGGAACAGATTTCCGATAAGCCACTAATTCGTTTACATTAGTTGCACTTTATTATAATTGCATGGTTTTGCACTGTTTTATTTGTGTACACCGGTTATTTACGTTACCGGTTATTTTCATTACCGGCACACCGTTACGTCTTACGTTTACGTTTTTCATCCGGCTCGAAGGACCAATAGACGATAACTCAGTGGATTTGATTAAGAAACTATTACATGTTATAGTTTTAACGATTTATTTCGAAACTACATAGACTGACGCGCTTATTAAGAAATGGTACAGTTTATTTTTGTCTTGAAACCTGATGGTAAGGAAGCTCGATCCTCCTTCTTCGGCGTATCTAGGTAGAGTCTTAGTGTCCCATTTTTCTTCCAAATATGTGAAAACACTTTAATCAAAGTACAGTGCTTTCATGGCCTTATTTAAGGGCTGGTTTGCATGGTTGGAGAACACAGAATACACAGTACATAGAAAGTTTATTTCACTTATTTAAATACTTGTAAGCAGTGCTGAACAAAGGGTGTATGATAGATTTAAAAAGGATGGACAGATGGATATATCTAAGCGTATGATGACGAAAGTGTTATCTGCTTTTATTTTTGAAATTAAAAAATCTTGGTTATTTAAAGTTATTAAAACTACTATTGTTAGGATCAATTCTAGTGCGGTGGTGAGAATGAAAAATCAGGAGAACAGTAGGATAGTTTTAAAAACGATTAAAAGACACTGAAAGATGGTCAGTACACCGAAAATCTGAAGGACATCAGCGCAACAAAGGCAGGCGCCATAATCCTGGAAGCAAAATCAAAAGAAGATCAAATAAGAGCTGCAGAAATGCTAGAAAAGTTAGAAGGGTTAAACATCAAGATGCACAAAAAAAACTGCATCATTGAAATGAAAATCTATAATTTTATTTTAAACAGATTATTTTAAAATAAACATATTGTTATACTTAAATACAAAATTTAATTTTCTCAAATGTTTTCTTTAATCCAAGTAAAAACTATCCATTTAAAAATTTTATAATTTTTGATTTGAAGCCTAAGATCTTCATTTGGAAATTTACCGAAAACATTAAATGAAAACGGCACTAAGTTTATTATGAAACTCCATTTATTTTCATTTTAAGAGCATATCTTAAAATTAGGCAAAAAAGTATTTTTTCTTTTAAAACATTGCAAATATTTAAATGAGACTATTGCAATTTTAATATTAACATAAATTTTATTCTCTAAGTTCAAAATAAGTATTTAAAATACTAAAATGAAGTATAACCTTCAGATGCCTAATTGAAGAAAATTCTTGTCGTTTTATTCTTAAAATGAACATCTCAAACGGTCGGGGATTCTCGGTTCCGAGGTAGGACGTAAGAGCCTATCAGTCTTTTATTGTATGTGCATTGCATACAGTTGAATTTCGAGGAAAAGCTCGTCAAAAATCAGTAATTCGGAATTGAAAATTATTGGGAACCCCAATTATAATTTTATTATATAGTTACCTAGGTATAATAAATCACCACCCTTTTAATAATATTCTCGTCCCCCTTAAAAATATTTTAGTTTAAAGTTGACCTTTGATGAGAATTTTTTGTGCTAAATATTTCGTGAATTCGTTTTCCGCAACTTATTGAGAAAATTTCAAGATATCGTCATGGAGTCTATTGCTGCTGGTGGTAAGTAGAATCTCAAAAATTTTGTTGAAATGAAATATCCACAGAACTTTTTTAATTTTGATTTTTTAAAACTTTATTACGTCGTAAAAAATAAAAATAGGAATTTTTCGTCCTTTTCTAGACATAAAGTACATTTACCCGCATTACCCCATTTTTTAAATATGTATTTTTGGCAAGACCGCAAATTACGGGGAAATGTACTTTATGGCTAGAAAAGGAAAAAAATCCTATTTTTATTTTTTATGAGACTATATAGTTAAAAAAATTAAAATTAAAAAAGTTCTGTGGATATTTCAATTCAATATAGTAGTTTTTTTATACCTTCATTAAAAACCTGATTTTAATAACTGTCTGCAAATAACTAAAGCATGGCCTTTTTGGTTACCGATGCAAAAAGAAACTTTTGGTCACGGGTGCAAAAAAATATTTCTTTCCGTTTTTTATTCAAAATTAACGAGAAATAGAGGAAACTAGTAATATGGAAATAATACAATTATTCTTGCCTAAAAATTAAGCCATCTCCACCAGTTTTCATTAAGTATTTACGAAAAAATTGTTTAAAAATATCGTCAAAATATCAAACTTTCAAAGATTAAAATGTAGCAAGAATGAAAGGCATATCGCTATGGCAACCATTGTTATTTCATTTACCAGCCGCCTTGATTTATAGTTTAAAGATGGTGTGTTGCGAGAAGTGCTCTTCTCTCGAAAAGTATTAAAAAAATAGTGTTAACAACTCGCCGCTAAACTGTGCTTTATTAGTTTAAATAAGCAGCGAAATATTTAGAAACGCGAGTAAAAAAAAGGCACAGTTTAGTCGCGAGTTGTTAATACTATTTTTTTTAATTCCTTCATCACAAAATCCAAAAAAAAAACAGGAAAATACTTTTAAAAATCTCAAACGAAGAGCACTTCTCGCAACACAGCATCTTTACACTATAAATCAATGCAGCTGGTAAATGAAATAACAATGATTTCCCTAGCGATTTGCCTTTTTACTCGGTGACGTTGACGACATTTTAATCTTTGATAGTTAATATTTTGACGATGTTTTTAAATGATTTTTTCGTAAAGACGTGGTGAAAGAATAATCAGATTATTTCAATATTACTATTTTCAGCTATTTCTCTTAATTTTGGGTAAAAAACGGACAGAAATATTTTTTTGCACCCGTGATCAAAAATAGTAGTTTTAACAACTAGTGCCTAAAATAGTGCTTTTTTTACAAGCGTTGGTTTAAATAACGAGCGCAGCAAGGTATTTAAATAAACTCTCCTTGAAATAATCCAACCTTTAGTTCCTGCGGTAATTTGCGGTCTTTCCGGTATTTCTCTTTAATTTTGGGTAAAAAATGGACAGATATCTTTTTTTGCCCCCGTGATAAAAAAAAAAGTCTTTTTGCATCGGTAACCAAAAAGCCATGCTTTAGTTATCTGCAGACAGTTACTAAAAATCATGTTTTTAATGCAGGTATAAAATTTGTTTTTAAGATTCTACTTGCCACCAGCAATAGGCTCCATGACGATATCTTTAAATTTTCTCAATAACTTGCGAATAACGGAATACTCAATTCAGGAAATATTTAACACATTTTATTAACACTTATAAAAGTCTCATCAAAGGTCAACTTTAAACTAAAATATTTTTAAAAGGGACGAGAATATTAAAAAAAAGGGTGGTAGTTTTAACTAGGTAATAAAATTATAAAATTGGTTTTTCCAATAATTTTGAATTCGGAATTTCTGATTTTTGACCAGCTTTTCTTCGAAATTCGCCTGTGTGCGGCGCGGCGGTTAGTGTAGTTAGTTAGATACACTATGTTTTAATCTGTGATTTTTTTAGTTGATTCTTAGTTTATGAGTTAAAATAAAACTTTCGTATTGATCATCCGAAATTTAAAATTAAAGTTTTTTGAAAGCGAAAGATTCGCTTTATGTCAAAACTGATATTTCTTTGAAATTAAGGAGGAGGACAGTTTTGAAAAATTGAGAAGTTTGCTAATTAGCCTTATTCTCTTAACGTATCCGTTATTAAAATCGGTTAAGAAGTAAAAAAGTTCTAGAATGTTATGTTTGATGCTTTTTGTGTGGTCAAGACTGTCTCGCTATAAGTCATTTTCTTTTTGACGGGACGCACTTTTGTCAAGAATGATCAGGATATAAAGATTTTAAGCCAAAATTACACGTAAAATTCAGGACGTCGAATAGAAGATGACTTATATTGGGACAGTCTTATCACACAAGGAGCATCGTAATACTACAGAACTTGCTTATTTCTTAACCGATTTAAATAAAGGAAACGTGTTTATACGTTAAAAGAATAAGGCTATTTAGCTAACACCTTATTTTTTTTTACAGTGGCTCAAACATTTTTTTTTCAGGAAGGGTTAAAATGATCCACATTTTAAATCTGTTCGCACTTTTAAATTTTAAATAAATTTCAGTTTTGACATCGAGGGTATATAGTTTAAAGTTTCTCTTTTTAAAAATAATTTAAATTTCAAATTTCCGATACTTAACTAATATATAAAGTTACGATTTTTTTTTTAATACCTTAATTGCCTTATAATATATATAAAGGGTGTTATATAATAAAAAACCTTGATGGTAACTCCCTTTAAGAATTCAGTGCTTTTTCTATATTTTAAAATGAGAATATGATTTTCTTTGTTTAAAAAACCCATATACTTAAATTGAAAAATATACATTTTTGTTTTAAGAATTATATTTTTGCTGTTAGGTTACCCACTTAATTAATTTTAAAATATAATATAAATAATATTTTCAAAATAAGTATATAAAGGCAGGTCTATATCTTAAATATGAAATAAAATATAATTGATTTAAGATGAAAATACGAATAACAATGTTCAATTTGAAAAAGGCATATTCTCAAATAGAAAAATAGCTAGGTTTCGCTTTGGACATTTATAATACATGTATTAAAGATTAGTATTTTCAAAACAAAATTAAAAAAGATACAAAATTGAGATTTTTAATGTTTCACATTAAAAATATTATTTTAGGAATAAGGTGAAGATGTATACATAAAATAAAATTATTTATTTTTAAACCGAAGAAGGTAATTTGAGAATTTCATATTCTTAGTTGAAAAAAATATTGTCTCGCGTATATATATGATGCTAACATAGGCTTAGATCTAGTTTTATTGCTTTATGTTGAGTATTTCTTTTTTTCCGTGTGGATAGGATTGAAAAACCAAAGATTAGAATAGCAGGTGTGCTGGCGGAATATTCAGAGGAGGAAATTCTAAATTAACTATTGGAACAAAACAGAGAATTTTTAGAAAACTACACTAGAGACCAGAAAGAGTCGATAAAAATAAAAACAAGTAAAAGAGGTTTCAATGTGCAAAAGGAAAATGAACTTCATAAATTTAAAGGCGCAGGAATACATAGATGTGACTGTCTGTCTGAAATGTTGTGGTTTTGGTCACGTCGCCAAATACTGCACACAAACGGCAAGCTGCTATAAATGTGCTGAAAATCACGAAGGCAAAGGATGCGAAAAAACGGACAAAGAAAGTAAATGTGCTAACTGTAGAGAAAGCAGAGAACACAGAGCAAATAGCTACGCGTGCCCTATAGTGATACAAAAGATTAGTCTTAGGAGGAGGGCTATAGAATACTAGAAAATGAAGATTTTACAAATTAACGCTGATCGCTCACCAAGAGCAAAGGTAGACCTGATAATATCTAGCGAACCAAACAAATAATTAATGGAAAATAAAAGATGGATTGCAGATACAAACGTAGATGTAGTAATATATTTTCTAAACAAAAACATAAAGGTGAACAAGATAATGAAAAGAAATGGTATTGCAGGAATCAGAACAGAATCTTTTGACAAATATGGTTGTTAATTATCACCAAACATTACAATAAACATTTTCGAAAGACTCGGTAATTCTAGGCGAATTTAACGCAAAAGCAGTGGAATTTGGATAACCAGTGACTGACGCAAGGGAAAAGATGCTAGTTGAAGCTTGTGGAGAGTTGGGGCTCGTAGTGCAAAACAAACGAGGTAAACCAACTTTTGTTAGAAGAGAACAAAAATCATATATAGATATAACTTTTGCTAGACCCAGTCTCTCATCAAAAATTATGGAATGGCAAATTCTTGATAATGAACCACTGACACCACGCCGGCACATTGTATTTGAAATAGCAGATAAAACCCAAAAAATTAAAAAATTGAAAGGCAAGGTATACATAAATAAAATCCTAATGAAAAACAAGTTAACATCCGAACCATGAAATGGACAAAATTCTTAAAAAAATATATAAAGCCTCTAAAGGTTACGGACCCTCTCATAACTAACTAGAGAAGAATGTGTCAAAGCTCGGAGAAAATACACACGACAAGCCGCAAATAAGGAAATAGAGGGAAAAGGAGCGCGTATATAAGACGAATACAAACAAAAGAAAAAAGTTTTAAGAGACAAAATACGAGATGAGAAGAAATTGCACTGGGAAAAGCTATGCAAAGAGTTGGACGAAGATGTATGGGGACAAGGCTACCACATAGTCAAAAAACAATTTAAAAATACTGGCCCACCTTTTAAACTTACCAAAGAAAAAACTAAAGATTTAATAACAATACTATACCCTAAGAAAAATGAAATACTCCCAGCAGCAATATCCACCGACACAATGCAACTATTTACAGTAGAAGAGCTAAAATCAGCCACAGAAAAAATCAAACCAGGCAAGGCACCAGAACCTGACGTAATACCACCAGAAGTAACCAAAGAACTAATACAAGTAGCACCGGACATATATTGCAGATTATGAACGGTTTTCTTAAAAAACAGGAAATCCCATGCAGCTGGAATTTAACCAAATTGGTCCTTATACACGAAAACGGAAAACCATACGATGCTGCAAACGCATATAGGCCGCTCTGTCTAATCACCGCGATTGCTAAAACATATGAACACTTGATAAGAAAACAGAATAGAGTACGAGATGGAGGCAAATGGAGGATTTTCCCCCCTAAAATATGGGCTTAGAAAAGGCAAATCTAATATGAACGCAGTAAAAAAGATGTTAGAAGTAGCAAACCGAACAAATCCTAACAAAAATATAAGTGAGTGGGTAGTGCTAATAGCGCTGGATGTTAGAAATGATTTTAACTCTGCCCCGTGACTGAAAACAATAGAAAGGCTAACAGATACTCGTATGCCCCAATATCTTACTTTAACCAGCCAGTTAACTCATTTTCGTTTTAGGATCCTTTGGCCTATGATCAATGCCATATTGACACCAAACTGACAGAAAATCCATGTTTTACTTGTCAATTTGGTTAAAAAAATAACTGCCAGAGTAGGCTAAGTAGGAGTTAACTGGATTTTTAGTTGAGAACGGTGTTGCACAACATAGGCTTTTATAAGCAATTGTTTCTTTTTGCTTTCCAAGCCACCTTTGACAAAACGGCAAAAGTGCGATAAAACTTAAATACCCATTATTTACCATTAAAATGCGAATAAATATGACATGTGATACATCATTAAAATCATAAAATGGGTGATTTTAAAAAAATGGATAAAAAAATACAGATCCGTATTTAAAAAAAGTAAGTTGATGTTAATATCTCGAAAACTAGACGTAGCAAATTTTCTTAAAAAAATACCAAATTGAAGAACGTCAAAAATGCAAAAAAATTTTTCTTTACGAATTTTTTTAAAAATTATACTTTTTGAGGCATTTGATAAAATAGTTTCCTGCAATTTTTCGAAAAACCCCCGTACCTCGGGATAAAATATTTATTTCTTTAATCTAAAACAGATTTTCACTGTCTCCCAAAAACTGCACATTTTGTCTAATTTGACGAACCTTGTAGTTCTTATAGTTACTGAGATAGCAATAGTAGCCCATGGCAATTAAGACACCCTGTATAACTTATATAGGTCCCTGGTTATATCGTAGGACGTCTCAACAATGTCACTTAAACCACGTGTAAACCACATAACATAAAAATGTCGTTTGTATGTAGGAATATAATGACTTTTTATATTTCAAAGTAAAATATATCTACGTTTATTTATCAGCAGCAATTCCCACTGTCTGTTTGGTCACAAGTCGGTGTTTTATAATGAAGCGGAAAACGTCACGTTTCGTCTACATTTTAAAGACGTGCTTTCAAATTTTGTGCTAAGTGGGTAATAGATAATATAAACCTAGGTACTTAAGTAGCGTAATAAAAAAATTACCCATTACATGCACAGAAACCTAAAGAAAATTGCTGCCTGCTGTACATTCGTAAAATTTCTCATTAATTACGAGTTATTTGTATTCAAACCAGCAAGCGCCCTAAGCAGCAATGTTCTGATTCCACTGTTCCATATTACCACCTTTTTTCGAATTTATCAACCTGGCTCTTGCATAGATAACAAAAATATAATTCATTTATCAATGACACAATTCTTTTCATAAAAAGCAAATATTTTGACCCAAATGGTGCCATATAATTGCTTGACAATTTTGCTGGGACAGGATTAAATAGAAAAAACGTTGGTTTCACTACAGAAGGAAGGCTTCTTCATTCTTTGAAATTGTAGCGATTACTCAAGAAAGTTCCAGTTTTGTACTAGGTTCATTTGCAATGGTGCATTTAGAAGGTCATTTTTCCCACTTTTAGACCAGTAACTATTTTGCTTTTTAAAAAAAACATAAATGAATGGTATAACACAATGCCCAATGGATATCAAGACTGCTTTAGACTCGATGCTGTATGTGATACCCCCGAGAAGCTGGCTCCTTGTTGCTGGCACCTTGTTGCCAGCTTCGGAAAAAATTACAGCAGACCAGATAAATACTGCTAATCGTCAATAGCATTGCGAAAAATATTTATTTGTTTTACCCTGATTATTTTCCTCTTCCTTCCTAGAGGATAATTTTTTGTCTCCCCCCCCCACTCTGTTTAAGGCGAAAATATAGACAAATGATCAGTTTTTGCTAATCGACAATCAAATTATTGCATTTTTCCAGTGTTTGCGTGTAGGATACTTAATCATGATTTATTTTTAAAATATTACCTAATTTTCTTAGCCCCACCCTCTGCCCTTTGAATAACCCAGTAAAAAAATCGAAAATAAAGAGAAAATCCTTGTTTCTACCGTAAATGATATTTCACTCTGTTCCGTAGCCCTGGTTTTGAATGCTATTATTTTGACAGAAATTTGGCAGCACTTCTTAAACATTGAAGTCATATATATATATATATAATCTTGTAAAGGTATATTTTATTTTACTCAAATAAAGAGAATACCTATAATTTTACAACCAAAGTGCCAAACCAAGCTCCTAGGCTGGTTGATGGTCCTGTTTGTCTTTCCATCATCCCGTCAAAATGTGATTGATCAGATTACACTCTTCAATAATGCTTTAGCTATCGTTGCCGCTTCCTGATTTACCCCTAAATGCACTGTAGGCACCTAATCACGATTGGCTATCCGATCCCACATAAATGAACAAAGAGAAAGTATGGATTAGCTAAACTAATCTTAATCTGAATATTTTTACGGTGCATCTGGGGGTAAGTTATGTTTTAATTTACCCAACTAAACCCAACCCAACTATCAAATATTAGTTTTCAGATACTATCAATGAGAATGGACCGGCGATGTCAACTGCTATTTCTTCCCAAGATGCTTCGGAAATTTATTGCATAATTTTTCCGTGAGATTTTGTTATGTGACCGTTTTTAGAGGCGCACATATTGCAACTCTATATATATTTATTACAGCGATCTTGGAGTCGTGCTAAAGTTCTAGCTTCTCCAAGTTGACTTCCACTTCTACTGTCATGTAGCTAACGAAGTACAGTGTCTATCCTAGATCATAGCAGAATTGTATGACATACGACCTGTTTTTCATCTTAACTCTCCCAATTGCGTGTGATTAAGTCATTGCGCGCGGTCAGTGAGTTCCACTGCAGCCAAAATCCGCTGACTTTATCATGAAAATCTCTTGGCAGTCTATGGGCTAATTTCTTTTTTTTAGTGACGGTTTCAAGTTTTCATCGTCCTTTTGCCCGTTTTTGAAAAGCATTAAGGCTAATCTGGCCAGATTATTTTCTGGCTTTATGTTCATTCTGTGCTATATTCTGAATACGATTTTTACAATTCGTAGCTTCTTTTTCCTCTTGTCGTTGGCAGAATTTTCATGATTTTTATGCGCATGGTCGTCTTAAACTATCGGCGTTTGTATGGCTGGTTCTTTTCGATGTTTAATATGGAAGTCGTAACTCTGTAACTTCTCTAGTAAACGTGCTAACTGTCCTTTTGGATTCTTAAAGTTTAGTAGCTTAATGATCGGCTCTTACAAGAAACTTTCTGCCGTTGACAAAACAGTGAATATTTTCAACTACTTTTCTAACTGTTAGTAGTTCTTTCCTCGTGATGCAGTCATTTCTTTCTACTTTTCCCAGGGTTTAACTGAAATAACTGATAACAACTTCTTCTCCTTCCTAAACTTGGGAAAGTATTGCAACTTAACCATTTTGCGATGCATCACTCTTCAAAATAAACAATCCTTCATTTCTGAAAAAGCCTAAAATGGATACGGTAAATCAATAGCTGTATTAATTCTGTGAAAAATTGATGGCATTCCGGAGTCCAATCAAATGCTGCCTATTTCTCTGTTAGAGGTTGCAATCCTTTTTAGAAAATGCCGGTAGTAACTACAAAATCCCGGAAAACTTCGAACTATCGTCCTACCTTTGGGACTCGGTAATGTCTGAACTTTATCGGAATCTGTTTCTATTCCTTTTTTAGAAACAACGTGTTCATAAAAATTAGCCGTCTCTTGGAATAGTGCACACTTTTTGGGATTCAGCTGTAGACTGCCATTTCTCAATATTCTGAATACTTCCTTTAAGTTGGTGAAATATTTATCAGTCTTTCTCGATCACCATGACATCATCCAGGTATCCTCATAGAACCTTCTAAAAGTTGCTGGTAAATAACACAATCTGAAGTGTTTTCTTTGTGAAGTTCTTTTTTTACACGTTTATTTTTTAGATATATCCGCTTTTCAAGTAACGAGCAAAAAAATGCTAATTCCTATTCAACAACAACACAAACATCACTTATCTATTAAAAAAATCTCCAACAATGATATCTTGACTGGTTTGAGAAAAATTAAACCAAAAAAGATAGTTGAAATAGAATAGATACTTGCTAATTTTATAAAGAGTTACTAACAATATTTAATCTATCCGCTTAGTATTATTTTTAACAAGATAAATATGGCAAAACAGTACCCTGTTATGTGAATAACAGCAAAAATGGTGCCGATATTTAAAGGTGTACTCAAGTAGAACATTCAGAATTATAGTCCAATATCAATTGTGTGCACCTGTTCTGGATTTTTTGAAATAGTTCTGAACAACAAAATGTTTTCGCGATTAAAAAGTGCAATAAGACATAATCAACAAGGTTTTATGTGAGGGCTTTCAACTACAGCAGCAGTGTACAGCTTGATTCTATTTTTACCGACTTTGCTAAAATGTTCCTCATAAACTTTTATTGAAAGATTTAATTTTGATAATGACATTATTAGTAGTTTAAAATCTTTTTTTACCGAAAAAAAGTAATACATAGTTGGATAATTTTGTCAGGAGTTCCGCAGAGTGCAATATTGCCACTTTTTGCACAAAAATAACGTGATTTTAACAATAATATTTTCCTAAAGTGCATAAGATAGTATATAAACCTCGAATCTAAGGCATATTTTAATCTCCTAGCGAACCACAAACTTTTACCGCGGGATTAAAAGTAGCACTTTAGTCCCTAGGTTTATAGTGTACTATTATATTCCTAATATTTACAACTTGCGTTTAACTCAGATGTTTTGTTCAATCACCATAAGCAATACTCTGCCAGGCAATAATTTGGTCTAGCAAATTACCGATAATTTTCAGTAGTAAAAACTATTGCTGTAATTTTCCTATTGGTCCAAATCTGCCAGCCACATCGATTTTATTGGTCAATATTTTTCTGAGTAAAATAGTCATTTTAATTCACCAATAGGTATCGACATTCACTTTAATAACAAGAAAAAGAAAGAATAAGCTATAAAAAAACTTGACAATTTCAAAGGCAAAATATACTAGTTTACCAAGAAGAATTTTGAAATTTCGAGAGCAGATGCTCATCGTGAACTTATTCTTTTTTTGAAGAATACGTCTTTTTCAATGTTTCGGAAAATTTTACTCATTTTACGCAAGAGTCTTTTAAAAACCTACAATGTTCTGAAGAGAGTTAACAAGATGAAAACTGCTACTACTATTTGTAATTCATTAACCACCGAGGCATTAGCCAGGAAACAATCTGGGAGAAAAGTTGCTATGCTATGCGAAAATAAATTTATTTGTCAATTAAATATTCGTTGAGATGTGACATTATTTTCATAAATTCCCCAAAAGACTGCTGAGGGTTTTAATTGTATTTTTTTTATACTCCATCCATCCATAACTAAATGTTACTAGAGTGGTAATAGCAAAAATAATATAGGGTGTGTCACAAAATTCCACACTTTTTGGATTGGCTATAACTTTTGGCAAACAAGATGGCGGACAGTTTTAGAAAATTTTCACCCTCCCTGAAAAAAATTTATGTACGACAATGAACAAACTCTAAAGCTTTCACTAAAAACGCTCATTGTTTATGTATATATTAACGTACCATTTAATTAAATCGGTTGGGAATTAAAAAAGCTTTGAGATTATGAGTGTTTGGGCTTATTTTTTCAATTAGCTATTTTAACTAACTTTTGACCTGATTACTTAATTTTAAAAAAAATATTGTTTGGAGATACAGAACATGACAGTTGCGTCCGTTTGTTCAAAATTTGACATTAAAAAAAATTCAGGATGGCGGATAGTTTCAAAAAAGATAGTAGTAGAGAAGGGGCGGTGCGAAGCCTGGCAAGTAGGCCTCCTTGGGCCCTTTCTGCCTTACCCCGAGCCTGCACCTAATCCGCCGGCTGCAATAATGGTCTGGCAGTCTGCTCATCTGGTTTTACTCTTCTTTTTGCAAAGTCCAGTATTTTGTCCCATTTGAGCGTGTGCAGGTCCTCCTCATCCAGGGTCGGGGAACCGAATACCTGATATCTCTCTCTACGCAGGCACAGCAGGTCGAGTCATTTTCCATCGCGATCTGAGTCATGTGATTCCTTAGTCGGTTGTGACCTGTTATGATTCCTGTCAATAGACCAGCGTCCCTTCGTGATCTCCTCAGAAGCCTTCAAAAAAGATAGGTTTTACACGCCTTTAAGACACTGGACAAAATATAAAGTAGTATTTCCGAATCTCCATTTTTTTTCGTATATTCGGATAACCTAATTGAATCAGATATGAAAATAAAAAAGTAATGGGTATTTAGATTCTTAGTGTTCTTCTTAATTAACCGATTAAGACCTGGATTATCAAGAATTCGAAAACTTTAACACCAGATTATTTATTTAATCAAAAATAATATAAAAAAATATATTTTGGCAAAAAATTTTTTGCTCAACCCTGTTCAAAAATGGCAGCCATATAAGAGACGCTAGGTTTTTAAAGGTGTAAAAATCATAAATACAAAACGTTGAAATTCTTAGATTTAAACGTATTATTTTTTTTAAATACTTGAAAAGATGAAAAAGAACTACATAAAACTAGAAAAGTATAACATTATAAACATGTGTCAGTATCGAGTTATTTGGTATGGAATGTCACGAAACGGTCAATACATAAACCGACATTGCATTTTTTACATTGGGTTCGAACGGAACTGCCTTTATGATGTTCTCCTGCACACCTACGACACTTGTTGTTTGGTACGTATGTAACCAAATGATTTTTGGAATCAAAGCGCAGATCCGCTGATACCCTGTAATCTTTGGAATGGGATTGTGGTTTTCCCACAGATCTCGGTAGGTTTTGATAACGTTTTAGGTATGTTTTTGTAATATCTCTTCTAAAATTTAGCTGACTTTGTCCAGGAATTTGGATTTTATATAGTATCCGCATTTTGAGTAGCTGCACCTACAATGTAAGTAAAAATGCCCCACCACCACTTAAGGAAAGCTCTTTATACCAATTCTGTATGCATCGAGGTCTTTGAACCGCAATTTTTTTCTTTTAAGCAGCTGAGTAACGCTGAGCAGTTGATAGAGGAAAAACCGGATACCTTGTTGAAGCCACTGTAACTACTGATTTATCCACCCATCTGGCAACAACAATTGATTTTAAAGGGCACAAAGCATAATCAAATTCACCTCGTTTGGCTTTTTTTAAGGATTTAACATCTGTCAAACGACAATTTCGTGGTAGTCTATTCTCACGAATAGTACCAGTACCATCATAACCGTTTTGTTTTAAAAAGTCCAAATATTTTATACTCGTAAAAAGATTGTCAAAATAAAAGCTAAACGGAAGTTCTTTCTTTTCATTAGAGATATCTTCAATTAGTTGGATCATGGGTGCTGTAGCTTTTTCAAATTCTTTTAGGCGTTCTGCGTTTGAGTTGGGAATATTTCCTTGATAAATTTTAAAGTTAATGAGATACCCGCTTTTTAGATTTAAACACCAGAACTTATATCCGAAGCGAATTGGCTTTCCTCGAATACACTGTGTGCACCCATGTTTTCCAAAATACTCAATCATGCTTTCATTATAGCATACCTCGCGACTGGGAATAAAATATTTTAAGAATTGTTGCTTCATTTTTTCCATCAGTGGTCTTATTTTTGCTATCTTCTCACCTTCAACTAAATTGTTGTTATCCGCGCAATGGAGATATCTCATAATTTCAATAAATCTGTTACGTCTCACTGAATTGTACATGCCATATTTCTTAAATCCTCGCCAGAATCCAAATAGCTTTGCTTTAATGGGTTTTGATCATAACCAGAAACAATTAGGATAGCCAAGAAGCATCTTAGTTCACAAGAATTTACGTTAGGACTAGGACAGTTACGATATAATGCATACTTGTTTGTTTCATCTCTTAGAAATTCAATAATTTCATCTGTAAAAATCACTTAAAAAGTTCTACTCGTGACATATCTCTGTAACATGTTTTGTCAGGTGCAGGAAATAAGGATTTTTGTGAAGTACTTGGAAGGTTTTTTTTGGACCAAGAAAACTCTCCACTGAAACTATAATTTTTGAAGGATGACTGAGTTTTGCTGTTTATCGTATCACCACTATCCACTACCACTTCTGCCCTTGCCTGCAATTGTCTCCAGGGTAAATTGTCCATAGTACCCCTACTATCTTCGTCAGTTGATTCCTCATCTGACAGTACGCCACTATTAGGAGGTTCCATATAGACTCGTACATTGTCATTTCTTTCCATATCGTCCCAGAACTCATCACTTTGCAGCAAATCCGCAATTTTCTTAATCGACAATCTAAAAATAATGCGTTCAATATATAACAATTGAAACACCAGTATAAAACATAACCTAGAATATCAACAGAACCTAAGTTTAACTTTTTGTAAAAAAGCCTTTTACTCAAGCCTATAATAAGGTGATAAATACAAAATAAGTAAAAAAAAGAAAGAAAAGATTATTTAAAAAAAACTTACCCTTTCTGTGGAGCCATTTAGCTTGCGTTTAACAGGTGTACAACTTTTAACTGACTGGATAAACAAGTCACACTACAAGGACCGCGCCGCCGCGCCGTAAGCACTGTAAACAACCTAAAAACAAAATTTGGAACCGCGTTCAGTAATGCATTAAGCATTTGTGTGCGTCTCTGTGCTAGAGAACATAGTGTTCCGTATATGGAACGGTAAGTCATAATGGGTTAAATAATTAGGTCAAAAGATTATGTAAATTTGTGATTTTTTTCAATGCGAAGCCAAACAACTGATTTAATTAAATATACACAGAAACAACGAGCGTTTATAGTGAGAGCTTATTCAGTGTCGCACATACATTTTTCGAAGGGGGTGAAAATTACACATTTTTTAAAACTGTCCGCTATCTCTCTCACGTTTTATCTTTCCAAAAAGCCAATATATTTTAAAATCAAGTAATCAAGTCAAAAGGTATAGCCAATCCAAAAAGTGTGGAATTTTGTGGCCCACTCTATATAAAAGGTCTAATTTTTATAACCTTTCCAACTACTTAGCGCAAAAGCCAAATCAACGCGACTCCAATTCAATCATGAAACCATCTATAATGACGATAAAGGACTATATTAGTCGCTATATTAGCTGTTTTTTTGCTGCAAAATCTAAGGTGCTGTTGCCCTACGGTTTGTCGTCGGTATAAAAGATCTGAAATCTTTTTGAATCTACTTTCAACGTTATCTTTAAATTCGTCGCCTTCATTTTAGCATCCCTTGTCGCCTGGCTATTGAAACACCCCCAAATTACACAGTCAAGGCAAATTGTAGGATTCACGAAGGCATCGTAGAAAATTGTGTGTCGTTTCATTCAAAAAAAGGGAAATAAAAACCTAAGCGCAAAAAAGGAACTTTTATGTTTGTTTCTCATTTCGGATCTATAAGAAAGTGACTTGAAAGTGCGATAAAAATAAAAAATATATTTTTTTATACTTCAATCAAAAACGCGATTTAAGTAACGGTCCACAAATAACCCAACCATGGCTTTTTTGGATAGCGTTACAAAAATTCTTTATTTTCGCTCACGTATGTTGGGAATTTGGAACCTTTGGTTGCACTAAAACAAAGCTATGATTGTTTTACACTTTTTTGCACTCAACGCGCATTTCGCTAACAACGTTAGCATCATCAGGAGACGATAAACAATAAACTAAATTATCCTACGCTCTATCTTATGTATAATCTTTAAGTGGTCGGAGATAAGACTAATAATTTGTGATTGATCACGATTTATAATCTTATCTCCCCTCAACTAAAGAATAAAGTGTACTAAACGGGATGGGTCTTCTACCTTTATTTTAACTATTTCTGGATTTAATGATTTCCATACTTTCATATGCATTCAAAAGTCTTTTGTTTGGTACACTTTTTAGAAGTTTTAGGTTATCTATTGTAAATCTATCATTGTTTTCAAAAGCATGCTCGTCCACACTTGACTTTTCTGTTCTTCCATATTTTAAGTGTGCTATGTGTTCTTTAAAACGTGTTTGAATAGAGCTTCTCGTTTGGCCAACAAATTTTTTGTCACAATCCATGCAACTAATTTCGTACTTAAACAAAGAAAGATTTAAAGCAGAAAAGAATAGAATTAGGAATATAGCTGGCAAAAACGGTTACGACGAAGGCTTAATAAATAAGCTGATAAATAGACATTCTTTTCAAAAGACCTTTCGGGATTCCACTTTTTTCAGACAAAAAGATACCTGCGACTCAAAATTTGTATCAATTCCTTATAATCCTAATTATACGAAAGGATTAAAAAAAGTGTTTAATAACACTGGTCTTAAATTAGTATATCAATCCGGTAACACAATAAGAAGTTTACTAAGAAATCCCAAGGATAAAACTACAGTTCTAGAAAAAAGTGGAATTTACGAAATTAGTTGCATGGATTGTGACAAAAAATATGTTGACCAAACGAGACGCTCTATTCAAACACATTTTAAAGAACACTTAGCACACTTAAAATATGGAAGAACAGAAAAGTCAAGTGTGGCCGAGCATGCTTTTGAAAACAATCATAGATTTATATTAGATAACCTAAAACTTCTAAAAAGTGTACCAAACAAAAGACTTTTAAATGCATATGAAACTATGGAAATCATTAAATCCAGAAATAGTTTAAATAAAGATAGAGGACCCATCCCCTTTAGTACATTTTATTCTTTAGTTTAGGGGAGATAGGATTATAAATCGTGATCAATTACAAATTTTTAGTCTTATCTCCGCCCACTTAAAGATTGTATATAAGATAGAGCGTAGGTTAATTTACTTAGTTGTTTATCGTCTCCTGATGATGCCAACGTTGTTAGCGAAACGCGCGTCGAGTGCAAAAAAAGTGTAGTTTTGGTTTGTGGAAAACAAACATGGCTTTGTTTTCGCTCACGGGGTCAAAAAAATTTTGCCATTACAGAAGAATTCTAATTCTTTCTTCCTAAAAATTGGGCCTTTTCCTCAAGTTTTAACCACAAAAACAAACATCAAAAAACAAAATGGCCAAGAGTGTTGTAAGATCACTGACTGAAAATAAACTCTAAACCCAAATAGAAAACCATTAATTTTTTCTCTGCTTCCAGCAGAATATCGTCACTTAGTGTTTTGGCCATTTTGAAGTGGGACTAACAAAATTGCCTTTTGGCGATGGCGTTTAGAAGATAAAATATTAGTAGTGATAGTTTTAGATGATTCATAATTTTAAAAAAATTTACCATAATAAAATAATCGGAAGTAACATAATAATAAAGGGCCAATGCTTGGAATATCGGGCGTCGGAGCTTCTTAGAACGTGGGGCTTAAAAGCAAGATATATTGAAGTACGGCTTAGTGAAAATTAACGAATCCTTGATACAGAATGACGTTTAGGAAGGATTAGTAGACTCCTTGGTACAGAATGGCTACTGAAGACCCGTACTCTATTTGTTACACAGTGCCTACTGGGGATCGCTTGTAACAGCGTGTGTCGATCTAGTAGCAATTTTTTGTGAGTTAACAGTAGTTCTCTTCTTTTAATTGCATCGGTCTGAGAGAGATCACGCTTACCAGAAAATGCTCCCCTCTGCTCACGAAAATTGTAACTATCCTTTTGATATAGTTATCGTTGATAGATAGACGGGGTCGAAGGTTGTACAGGCGGGTCTAACATGCCATTTTCTGGTATGCTGGATCTCTTTCAGTCGAATGTACTTAGAAAAAAAGAACAATAGTAACTATACACTAAAAGAAGAATTTTGTAACAATAACGAACATTTAGTAACAGTAACCAAAGGCATTGCCCATATTTAGCTTATTAGATATTTGTTTCCAGGTAGCAACTCATAAATTTCAATGTTTAAAAGAAAAACATGTTAACGAAAACAAAATCGTTTGATAATAATTAACTAAATATTTAATAACGCTACCTAAATGATAAATATCTTTAATAAAAACCCTACATTAACTATTAATATATTGTTGGTATTTAAAACTAAATGAGTTTAATTAATAATAGACTTGATATTTAATACAAGAATCATTCTAATTTTATTTTTTCATAAAATGGCGACATTTTTCAAAAGTCACTGGTCACGTAACTCTCAGATCGCTTAAGACGAGAAGTGGCTGGGTCTTGGAACACTCGTCCATTTATCAGTGAGGAACTGACATTTCTAATCCATAAAAGTACTATCTGTCTCTCTTTATTTTAGTATGAAAGAAAGACACAAACCCTAAAAATATGGCATGCATTATAACATGATGAAGTATAAAATATTTTTGTTTACTACTTACCTCTTACAATATTCTCCTAAACAGAAATGTTACTGCTAAATTTGAAGCCCTTTATGTCTGATCCAATAAATTAAGAATAAAACACTGACACTTTGTCCGACCAACAGCGTTCTCAACTAAAAAGTCAGTTAACTCCTATCATTTCACTACCCTTTAGTCTATTGCAGCTGCCATTTTTATAATCAAATTGACAAGTAAAACATGGACTCTCTGTCTGTTTGGTGTCAATATGGCGCCGATCCTAGGCCAAAGGATACTAAATCGAAAATCAGTTAAGTGACTTTTTACTTGAGAACGGTGTTGGTCCGACATTACTTATTCTAAAGAAAGAACAAATTTTATCTGCCCAAGAATGCCAAGAATTCGAAGAAGAAGACCGCGACCCAATGACTCACTAAACAAAATGTTAGAAACATAGACTCCACGCGCGAATAGGAACGGAATTCTTAGGTGTAAACAAAATGATATTAGGCGATAATATCGCCAGTTAATAGAAACTAAATAATTTTGTTATGATAACGAATTAATAATAAAAAACAATTTTGACCGTTATATTTCAAAAATCCCTTCATACATTATACAAAAAACTTTTGTTAAAATAAATATTTTTAATGTTAATTATTACAAAGAAATAATTGCTAGCATTAAGAGTATACTTATACCCTTAATATATTTTAATGAGCACAACAAAAATCTGGTTTACCAGATGCCTCTTAATAATAAAATCAATTTTTTTTCAGTGTAGTAAGCTCACAAAAAAATGCTATAGATTTCCGTGGTCCTATTTATACCGAAATCTAGTTGATTCAGCAGTTTTTCTCATTATGTAATGTGCGTCGATGCTAAGGTAAGTAACTTATATGCCGTAGTTTAAGTTTTAATAAAAAATTTTACCTAAATAATTTTATTCATGGCAATATCTTTTCGTTAGCAATCGTCAAAGTAAGTCACAAAACTCGCAAGAGTTTCTTTACATTTTTAATGTTCAGTGTTTGTTTATTTTACTTTTATTTTCATTTGTAGGTTTTTTAAACACAGGTACTCAGGATTGCCGCTCTCTAGAATGTATTTAGGAATTTCGTTAGGTTTCCGCTGTAGCTCCAATGAATACTGAAACCACTCTGACTGGTTCCGTTTGCGTCCGTTGCGGATGCAAGGACGGATACGTCAACCAGCATAATAGTTTAATTGTTTTCGTCGCTATGTCAATAAATTAAAAAGTTATAATCTTCTGCGATGGTTTTGGAGCTATGTCGGTAGTATGGTATTTTTTCTTCAATTAAGTTTAGTTTATGACATAGCTATGTGTCGATTCGTGTATTATTTAGAACCTAGAACTTCACATGAGCTTATATATACATGCGACATGGTGGTTTCAATATTTCGGTCTTCTACGATGTACCTGAGATACGATATTTTTGCTGTCAATTGATCTTGGATAGCAAAGATGCATCCTTCTCTTTCAGAAAAAAAATACTTCTTCTGTTAGTTTTCTATTGTCAAATTTGTATAGCCTCTGTCTGATTGAAAGTCTTTGTCATATAGGTTTAGCGATGTAAGGTTTTTAGCAATCTTGCCTATAACTTCATGAATTTTATTAGTGATGTATTAGCTTTAAAGTAAATCTATTTCTTAATAAATCTATCTGCTTTTACATATAATCCGAAAATATGGGATTCCTCTTCAGCCGACGCTGCGTGATAAGTGTAACCGTTCCTTGCAAGCTCTGGAATGGTGCTGGCGATGTTTAGTGAAAGCGACACGTGTGCTTCTATTAAGTTCTTCCAACTCAGTGATTGTCCACAACACCACGCCGAAGCTATAAGCTATCACCGGAGCAGCATACGCATTGTATGCGGTAGCTATACTATGGTATGATAACCTTGATTTCTTGTTAATTTTTTTCTAGTTTTAATATTTTTCACCAGCTTGTCATTGACCTGTTGATGTTCTATATCTCAAGCTGGCGCGAATCCAAGGTATTTTTAAGTTTTGTTGTACTACATGCTTTCCATGAATTTTTCTCCGGCCGCTTGTGTAAGTTTGTATCTCTCCGTCTTGAACCACTTTGGCGCATTCCAAACTTAATTCTAATATCTTCAGAAAACTTCTCTTCTCTCTTTAGTTCTATTTCGGATAATAAATAAAATTTGATATCATCAGTATTCATTAGTTCTGTAGGTTTAGTATTACCCTTAAGTTGGTAGCCTGATTTGAGATTATTTAGTGCTGTAGACAGTGGTTTAATTGCTATGCAAATCCATAGCGCACTTAATGCATCTCCCTGAAAGGCACCTCGGTTAAAGACGACCTTTATTCTCTTTCAAGTCAATGAAAGCAGTATGGAAATATTTTTTTTTGATAGCATGTCGCGCTGTTTATGGATAGTTCCTCTCTGCATCCCTGTGCTCTTGTCCTGTATTCTTCTTGTTCTTCGGCTAGAAGATTGTGGCTAATTAGATGGTCGTATACCTTGTTGCAGATGAAATCATTTAGATTGTCGGGAGGCACGGTATTGATCTGTATTTGGTTGTATATTTCGTTGGGTGGTCTGTTTCTGAAAGAAGGTATATTGTCTCTTTTGTCAGAAAGCTGACTTCAGGGTTTCTCAAAAAAAAAATACTTATTCGACTTCTTTTTTTGATTATATCGGTGTAGTATTCTCAAAACTTTTAAGTTGGAGTCTGGTAGTCCAGGACCAAAAGGTCAACGCATTAACATGTGTGCTAGGATTCGGTAGAACATACTCCAGGTAGTCAGAATGTAGCTTTTTGATATAGCGCGGCGACGATAATGAAAACGATTGTTAAACCCAATTTCCGAACATTCACCTCCAACTCTCCGTCAACCTTTCTATTTGACCAGTTGCTAGATTTGATGAAAACTCGCTGCTTAGATGCTGAGAATTTTTATTTTTCCTTGTCCTGGCTTTACGAACGCTTTTATCTAACGGTATCGTAACATCAATAACCCAGGCATAGTCGTTTCCATTAAAAAGAACAATATCCGGTTTTTTGTGTTTTACTAACTTATCGGTTGTTATTTGTCTGTTCCAATAACCCAATGTGTTATAGCACGTGTTGCAGTTCGTACTTCTAATAATAAAACTTTATTTTAGAGGATTTTTTGCCGGATCTGCACATTAGTTTTATTACTAATATTTTTGATTTATTATATAATCTTTTATTTTTAGATGTCTGCATTGGCGTTTTGTTGTAGAACTTCTCTCACGATGCGACAAGTGTCAAAGATGACGGCTTTTTGTGCAGCGACGTATAATTTTCTGTAATTTTAATCTTTTGGGGATATTTCCTCTAACTCCTATTAAAATACAAAGCCTTCTTATCTTTTTACAGTGACTTTACTTGTTACTTTTTCATTATATTTTTTTTTAATTGATTTGCAACGTTTGGGATAGTTATGTTGATCAGGTAAGTTTTCTTTGTTTCTTTGCAGGTGAAAGTGTTATAGTAGTATCTTGTACTCTGCGTTTTCGACTATTTTTGTGGGTTGTGTTGATAGTCTAATTTCTCGTCGTTTAAAAGTCCATAAAGGTTACATATCTTCTGTTGCATAATCTTCGCCTGTCTGTCTTTAGATTGTTTTGGTGCTAGAACAGCACATCCACTTATAAGGTGATTCTTCGTTCCTGGTTTTTATTTCCATGTATGCCGTGTCTTTGTTTATAGTCTTTTAAATGTGTTTCTGGTAATACTTTGTTGGTGCTAATTGATTGTATTGCAAACATCTGTTTGTGTAAGGTACTGGTGTTGGCTTCCTCAAAAAAAATAGCATTTGATTTTATTTTTTCTTCGTTTTCTTTTCTGTCAGCTACGTTCGAGAACCCTCTTCCACCTTTTTCGTGAGAGGTGGAATCGTACAATGGAGCTTGGTGGATTTTAGTTTATCTTGTTGAAAGATACCTGTTTTGATGTGAATGTGATTCGACTGCATTGTCTCTGTTGGCATCCAAACCATGAATTTTGTTTCCCAGTTCCTCATCATTTTCTTCTAAGGACTGTGTTAAATAGTAATTGATTTTTTTGTACGAGTCAAAATATTTTTAGTAGGTAGTCAACGTATGTACAGTAGACAGACCTTTTATTGTCTTTTACGCCTTGTGACACGACCGAGTCGATGATTAGTTGTTCCTTGTATGCTCTTGATTTCTTCCTATGCTTCTTTTGTTCGTCAGCCAGTAGTTTATTATTCGCCACGTGTTGGCAAAACTTGTTATATATTATTGATATCAGGATCCTGTATGTGATGCAAAGATACGTGATAGGTCGGTATTTTGCTGGGTATTCGGTACCTGGGCTTGTTTTGGGAAGCTAGGCATTTGTTGTATCTAGCTAGTTTTGCCGATGTCGCATTTAGCACTTGTTTAATACTTTTACGTGTTATCTGTAGTGTTTATTCTGGGTGTTTTTATCCGATTTCAGCAGCACGTTTTTGTACTCTTCTGTTCTGGTTGTTATTTCTAGATTCTGCTAGAGTTGCTATATTTGTTCTTAGGTCACCTATTTTTTATTCTACCCTTGTTTCCTATCCTTTTTTTATTCTTTTCTTAGCATCACGGTTGTTTGGTTTAATTTTGTTGTCCGTTTTTATTTTTTTTATCTTTATCTTGCAATCTGTAGGGTAAATCACAAAGTTTTTAAGATGTACTTAGTTTTCTTATTTTTATTTTTTTTTGCAGGTCTATTTAATACTAAAATTCCGCGTGGAGCTCGGAGGTAAGTTCTGCATTTTTTAGGTATTTTTTGAATCCTTTGTGATCTCCCTTGTGAAATCAATTCTGCCGTCAGAACGAAAAACCCCGTGAGCGACCTAAACTTGATTTGTGGAAAAATAGAAAAGAAGCTTTGAATTATAATAAAGTATCTAAAACGTTCTAGGTGTAATAGAGACAAATGATTTTTTTGGCTATAGATAAGGATTCAAAATATGAATTAAAATACCTAAAAATAAAACACATTAATTAATAATTGTGCGTTTCGCAGATTAAAAAGGGCACATACGGTGAAATAACATATCCTATTCGGGCAGTCCTGCTGGGCAAAAGAGAAAAATTATGGCAAATACTAAGAAAGATCCACGTAAATCCACAGACTTTACGTGTTTTTTTTTTTAGCACTGGCGATATACGTGGTTATAGCTCAGTAGAGATCATAAAAGAGTTGTAAATACGTGGTTTCATATATTCTTTTAAAATAAAAAATTAGAAAAAATTTATGTTTTTTTCATTTTAACCTGTCTTAAACCAACCAGTAAGTTCCAAAAACCAAAAAAGTCATTTTTGAAAAATTTGTGGGTTGCGGGGTTTTTCCTTTTGACGGCAGAATTACTATTAGATTGGTTTGCACGCTTTCAGCCTGTCATGTTTGTCTTACGTCTTCCAACAAGGTATCTACTTTTATATTTCCTCTTTTTCTTTTTTACCTACTTTTGATTATTGTAATGTTTTTGTTTCTTTGGTCCTAAACAAGTACATCTATTCTGTTGTGTGACAAGTATTCATTATTTTCTGTTATGGTGGTTGGTTTGTATCTATAATAAGGTAGTTTTTCTTCGCTTATATTCAGTTTGTAGCATATTCGCATGGTCATAGGACTTTTCGAGAACTTATGAGATGTTATACGTTTATTTGTCCTTTATTACACATGCTACATTTGGTTTTTGTTACGTTATTGTCCCCTACAATGTACTTCATATAGAATCTGGCTGGTATACTTCTGGTATACCACTCCGAAACGGTAAGCTACCACAGGTGCAGCACGCATTGAAAACTGAAACTAGGTTTTGGGCTGGGAGGTTTAATTAAAGGATACGTTAAGTCTGTTCTTAAACTTTTTCAATAATTTGTTTTTGCCCTCTTGAGTTTCTAGGCCTCCACCTTGCGCGAAGCCCAGATATTTTCAATTGGCCTGTGTGAATTTTTGCCCTTCTGTTGGTAACATTTTTCGCTTCGCATGTTATTGGTCTTGCATTTTTCAATTCCTAATTTCAAAAAGTTGAACTTTCTGCACGCCGTGCATTGCATTATGTTTATGTATTAGGTTTATAACAGCAACATTAAAATAATAACATACTTCTAAAAAAACCATCTAAAAAACTTGTCAACCACTACATGTCAAAGAAACATTAACAGAACATTTATAGATTGCCTTCAAATGATATATAACCGGCACTGGTAGCCTAGTCTACTAGCCAACTGACACTATCAAGTTAGGTTTCTTGGTTCCCGGTGTGTCGTGGGTTCAAACCCTGCGCAGTTCTAAAGCACTTTTTTTTATAAAAGTGTGTTTGGTCTTGGATAAAAAAACCAGGGAAGAGTGTAAAAGGTAACCAGGCCGGATAAGGTAGGTATCCCGTGGAGGCGGCCCTAGTTACGCACTCCCCAATCGCCAGACTGCTGAAGGATAAAAAGACCAGATAAAAAAAGTACCTGATCTGGGGTTCGAAGGTAGTTGATGTCCCGTCCGATTACGATAAAGGTGGCTACGAGTCTCAAAAAAGTAAAAGTAAACAAATGTGGAGTAACAGCAACTACAAAGTTTGACATTAACTCTGTGTTTCAGACTTCCATTGTCTATATTTTATTTATACACGACGTTCCGATCAGTAAGTTCTCAACGAAACGTCGTGTATAAATAAAATATAGACAATAAAAGTCCGAAACACGGAGTTAATTTCAAATACATCATTGTCTCAAACTTTCAGATATAAAGTTTATTGAAGTTTTTCCACGAAAAAAGGAAAAATGTCGTACCTAACATGTGCGTTAATTGCCTCACCTGCCATTGGTGGCACCCATCGACGTACTAACTATAGACTTGGCAATTCATTCATAAATCACTATTTGTTTTGGCCCCAACACGTCCCACATAGCCAGACAAAGAAAAAGAGATTTTCAAGATATCGGTGGCAACACCGCAAGGGACCACGGGCGCACTTGAAAACGTATGTGTAGTGTTTTTGCAGAGTATAGCAGTGGCGGCGATTATGACCTAATATGAATTTAGTTTTTACGCTGGTTAAGTCCATACATTATTTGTTTTTAAAGCATTTTTACTATTATTATTTAGTATTATTCGATTTAGTAATAATACTCAATATCTTAGCGCAAATTTTTTTACAATAAATGCATGAGGTTTTGATGTTAAGAAAAAAGTGCCACACTACAATCGTTCAAGTGTCGCAAAATGTGTAGTAGTAATAATTTTGAAAAACAAAGAAAATAATGTAAAAATCAGGTTAACTTGATTGGGAGAGTCGTTATTATCGCTACTAAATCGTAAATTATGCCTCCCTAATTTCGTTAAAATTTTGTTTAAATCTAAAAATATCAACATGTCAGGAGACCATATAAAGCATATATTATATACCTATGGACCAAGTGGCATTTTTGATTTTTTTACAGTTCTGTGAGGTATAAAAAAAGACACTTAGGCACAGGGTATAATATATGTACTATTTGTAGGGCCATAGATTTTCGTATTTATAAAAAATACTAAAGAGAACAACCACGTCGTTTTCAATCTATTTATGAATTTTTGCAAATCAAGTCTTTTTATTTTCTTAATTTTAAAGTAAAAAAAAATTAAGGAAATAAAAAGACTTTTGATTTGCAAAAATTTTAGTATTTTTTATAAATAAGAAAATCTATGGCTCTTTGACTTTAAAATTAAGGAACTAAAATGCTATCGCACAAATTTTAAATATGCATTAGTATAAATAAATATTCCCTTTATTTTTAAGTATTTTTTTTTATTGAAAACATTAATAAATTTTAACCAAGGTTGTAGATAGGAGTAGAAAAAACGCTAAGGTATATTTCCAAAACTTTGATCTTCTTTCTTTTATCGGCAAGATTATCTTTTATCATTTTCAAATATTTTCGCCTCTTCCGTTGTTGACAAATCTCTGCATCTCTCTTTCTGAAATTAAAGATATTACCAGCTAATATAAATTAATAATTATTTTAGTACAGCACACCAGCGAAAACTGCTAAAAAATCTGATCTGAACACCTTTTTAAAAAGTTTTACAAAAAATAGCAGCTATTTTTATAAATAAAAACTGCAAGATTTTTCTGACATGCTATCACAACAGAGAGGGTTGAATATAAATAATGTATGTCCTAAAAGTTTTAGCACAAAATTCATGGGCTTTAATTTTAACTAAAACAAAATAATATCAAGTTGCCTTTGGAAACAATAGTTTGTTTACTTTCTTTACGGCCCCCAACTGGAGGCCCAGAGCCTACCACCTATTTGGAAAGTTTGTTAAAAAGGAAATTTAACTCACTAGTTTCTTTTTATATCTGTCAACCAATATGTGAAAAATTTATTTTTTGTCTATTGTTTTAGTTTTAAAAAAAAACTACTATATTTCTCTATTTACTAAGCGAAACTGCCCATTTGGGGGCCCTCACTGAGTGTCCAGAGCCTACCAATATTTTTTTCATGAGGAGGTACCACTTGTGGCACCTTTTTGGAAAGCTTGTTAAAAAAGAAATTCGAATAAATATTTGTTTTTGACATTTGCCAACCCATGTGTTAAAAATTAAAAAAAAAACCTATTTTTGTCAATTTTTTTAGTTTCAGTATAAACTAGGTACATATTTCCTTATTTACAGTGGAATAAAAAAACTACCACACAAGATTATTTTTAGTGTAAAATTTTTCACACATGGGTTGACATATGTCAAAAAAATTTATTTAATCGAATTCCTTTTTTAACAAGCTTTCTAAAAAGGTGCCACAAGTGGTACCTCCACATAAAAAAAATGTTAGTAGGTCCTGGGCCTTCAGTGAGGGCCCCCAATAATGTTCTTGTCTGCTATTTTCTTTATTTCGCTTATTCAAGCTTTCCAAAAAGGTGTCACAAGTGATACTTTCTTATTTTTAAAAAAATATTTGGTAGGCCCTGAGCCTCCAGTTGGGGGCCCCAAATGTTTTTTATCATGTGCGGAAATTCCGTAAAAAATCGTTAGATTCGTTTTTAGCTTTTTTTAAACCTCGTCCCTAAAGCCGCTAGAAGCACCGTTCCATTTAAAGAATCCACCCTGTTAGAACTGATACTAGATCCCAATAAAATAAATAATTTAAATGGCATTTCAGTTTACTTTTTTTACAATTTTCACATTTTATAACATGACTTTATCAAATCTAAAATTGACGTAAGATCCCATCAGTCGATACCTACATGTAATTTTTTAACTCTTGGGAGTGTAAAGGTCGAATGAAAGGGGGGCGGGTTGTTTTAAAACTAAAGCAGGTAAATATTATTTTTTAAATATCGTAAAATTTCTCAAAACTTGTCATAAAATTATCATCAAATTTATAAAAAAATTGTCATAAAATCATAAAAAAATTGTTTTTTTTTTCGAGTGGCCACCCTTTTATCGTGTACTTACTTACATTGCCTTTGATTCTAGTTGTTTTGAAATTTCTGTAGGACCTCCAGTTGCTTCCCAACTTAAATCCTTAGTTCATTGCTTGAAAATTTTCATCCTCCCTGGAAGTATAAGAATGGAACTAAAATCAACCTAGATATATTATATATACCTTAATTTTTCTAAAGTATTAAATAATTATTACAAAAAAGCAAACAAGTTGTACAAACAGCTCATACCTTTTTGTGGGGGGCTGCTGTCCGACCCATCAAGTAAACTCCGATAATTGGTTTTCAAATCTTTTTGAAAGTAAAAAGTACTTCCTGAGGTGGTGGAATCACATCTGAACTGTAAAATAAAATTACCAAGATAAAAATTTGGTACACAAATACAGGATGTCCCAATATGCGACCCACTTTATTTAATCTACATACATTTTTTGACAAATTTTTGGAGTTGGAGCTGGTATACCCATGTATTAGAGAACATTTAACAAAAACGCGACTTTACAGATCTTAAATTATATATCAATAAGCATGTCATTGTAAGTTATATTAAAAAAAAAACATAAAGGGAAACTTTTTTATTAATTATAAAGTAGTAAGGCCTATTCATAAAGAAAAACAAAAACTTATCTTTTCTATTTTTATAAATTACAAAACACCTATTTTATTCAAAAATTATTATTTTTGTGAATTCTAATAGGAAAAAATCAAAAATATGTTCTTTCATGAGGAGGTCACTTTGCTTTTGTCACAAACTCCACAAATATACAAAGTACTTGACTACTGAAAAATATTGGTTTTTGATGCTCACTTACTTACCTCTTTGTTTCGAATATGTCATGACTTAATTTTGGAAAGCTTCCCAGCTTAAGGTAATTTATTCCATCTTTTCTAGTTAAAATGTCTTCAAAATTATAATGATCAGGACACAACACTAATTGTTTTGATAGCGGCAGATCTTCTTCAGTCCCAAGTTTTTTGGAAATCTAAAAAAAATTAATACAAAGCTCTATTACATAGATGTATATACCTATAGCTAAGGAATCTAAAAAAAAAATACGAAAAAAAAACAAGAAAAAATTATTATGGCTAACCCAAAGGTAGACCCACCCAACCCGAAATAATATTTTGTTATTTTCACGTATTTTTGAACATGTAAAAATCAATTTTTTCTGAGGTTTTTTGCCCGAACATTTTTCGTTAAAAATGTCGGTTTTCTTTTGGTATTGCACAAGCAAAAAGCAGTATTAAGGCGCATTTATACAGACAAACTTTCCTTTGATGTTGAAATGCCGACAAACATTTACACGAGCCTCTGGAGCAAAATGTTCAAAGAAAAGTTCGAGCAAAATCTCGTACAAAAAGAGTCACGGAAATTTTGGAGAGAATGTTAAGCAAAACTTGTTTGAAGAAATATTGGTATAGAAATTTCTTAATAATTTAAATTTTATAGTTTTATGGGAATTCATTGAACTTAACTGAAAATAGAAAGACCAAGTTTTAAAACAAGGTATTTTTAATTAAGTGCTTTCCGACGGAAAAACGATTTGATGTCGAAATTCACATTTTACCTCATAAGCAACTTCGATTGACCTGATTTCTATAGGGGATATGCCAGTATACTTGTAACTTTTTTGGGGTTGTAAAAAAACGAGGATAAAAAATAATAATGGCTTTTATTTATTGCTGCTGCCTGTAAAATATAATGATAAAAATTTACGTTTAAAAGAATATCTCTTTATTTTACTTCCTAGTTTAAAACACAATACAATAATAATTAAGTCAAATTAAAAAACCTATATACATTTTATTAAATCTCAAATATACGAACAAAAGCACGTTCGGTCTAAATAATACCCGTTTATTACCCACTTTTACAATCCTACCATCCCGACCATTGTCTAAAAAAATATAATTTAGCAGTAATAGACTGGACTTCTGAATCGGAATGTTGCTCCTTTGCATATTGTTTGTTCAGTGTCAGTAATCGACCTTGATTATTACATTAAATTGACAGTAAATATCCATCTTCAGCATTTTCATGAACCTTTTGCTTTTTTAAGCAACCGTTGGGGCCTTAAACTAACTAGGTAAATCTGGTGTGAGGAATTAAAAAAAAAACAATCAAAGCTAAAGGTAAAGTAAAGTTACAAAAATATGTTTAAAAAAAATCCCCTCCCCACTACTCCTCATAGTCGTGAGGCGCGGATTACCGCTTAAAAGTGCAATTTTTGAGTTTTTTGCCGATATCTGAAAAACTCAAAATTTTTTTGCAAAAGAAAAATTTTCCTGGGTTGTTTTTTGAATTTAGGAAAAAAACCCTTGGAAATAAAAAAAAACTCGCAAGAAAATCCAAAAAAAAAACCCGGGCAAAAAAATCCGGGAAAAACCCTAAGAAAAAAGTATTATAAGTAACCTTAATCCATGTGACAAAACTGCCAAGAATAATGTTTCGCTTGCCGTCGGCTTTTTTTCACAAAAATTTAAAATAAAAGTTGGTGTTCCATTTTTTTAAAGAATTGAGATCACTGATGTGAAATTTTATTTATTCTCATCTTTAAAAATATGTTTCCAAAACAGATAGCAATAATTTGCTCTAAAATTTACCCGAACAAAATGTTCAAAGAAAAGCTCACAAAAATGTTCACGCAAAAAATTTTAGATCTTTTGCACGAGCTTTTGTTTGAGCATGTTCGTCTGTGTAATTGCGCCTTTATATCTTTATCATTTGTTTTACACTAGATTTTATGGTCTGAAACTTTCAAAAATCACATTGTAACCACAGTGTAATATAATTTATGACAGAACAAAGAGCAAAAAGGTGCCAATTGTTCCCCTTTTAGTTCTAGGGCAATAAAAATTATACTACTCTGGCATGTACTCTCACACCTCTTTTCCCTTTTCTACCTACCATCAAGGTCAGATGTTTTATTTAAATTTATTTAGCTACAAATGATTGAATCGTATTAGTTGATGGAATTTACTGGGGGTGTTTCCATTTTTTTTTTGGTTTCAGAACAGGTAGAGGAGTTAAGGCCTATTATTTTGATTTTCGTCACATTTTGACATATTCTTAAGGCGCAATTACACAGACGAACATGCTCAAACAAAAGCTCGTGCAAAAGATTTAAAATTTTTTGCGCGAACATTTTTGTGAGCTTTTCTTTGAACATTTTGTTCGGGAAAAAATTTTTGAGCAAATTATTGCTATCTGTTTTGGAAACATATTTTTAAAGATGAGAATAAATAAAATTTCACATCAGTGATCAGTGATCTCAATTCTTTAAAAAAATGGAACACCAAACTTTTATTTTAAATTTTTGTGAAAAAAAGCCGACGGCAAGCGAAACATTATTCTTGGCTATCAGTTTTGTCACATGGATTAGGGTTACTTATAATATTTTTTTCTTAGGGTTTTTCCCGGATTTTTTTGCCCGGGGGTTTTTTTGGGACTTTCTTGCGAGTTTTTTTATTTCCAAGGGTTTTTTTCCTAAATTCGAAAAACAACCCAGGAAAATTTTTCTTTTCCAAAAAATTTTTGAATTTTTCAAATATCGGCAAAAAATTCAAAAATTGCACTTTTAAGCGGTAATCCGCTCCTCACGACTATGAGGAGTGGTGGGGAGGGGATTTTTTTTTAAACATATTTTTGTAACTTTACTTTAACCTTAGCTTTGATTGTTTTTTTTTTAATTCCTCACACCAGATTTACCTACTTAGTTTAAGGCCCCAAGGGTTGCTTAAAAAAGCAAAAGGTTTATGCAAATGCTGAAGATAGATATTTACTGTCAATTTAATGTAATAATCAAGGTCGATTACTGACACTGAACAAACTATAAGCAAAGGGGCAACATTCCGATTCAAAAGTCTAGTCTATTACTGCTAAATTATATTTTTTAGACAAGGGTCGGGATCGTAGGGTTGTAAAAGTTGGTAATAAACGGGTATTATTTAAATCGAACGTGCTTTTGTTCATATATTTGAGATTTAATAAAATGTAAATAGGTTTTTTCATTTGACTTAATTATTATTGTAAAAGACTAAACTAGGAAGTAATATAAAGAGATATGAGTGGTAAGGCGTTTATAACTAACGTATCAAAAAGACAATAAATACCATAAGTACAAAAAATACTCTCACCACAACTACGACGTGTAAATATAAAGAATTCTTTATCTGGTATTGTAAGTTCAATTTTTTGTGAAGTAAATCCAACCCAATTCGACCCAAACTACTCTATGTTAAGCTTCTTTTTATTTAAAATAATTTTTTAATTTTTAGACTATCATAAATCCATCCTTTCGATAATTCTCTTCCCTAAAAACCCCTGTATGCCAATTCTGATTGAAATCGAACAAAATAAATCTTTTTCGTCCTCCACTTCCCTCATTAGCGGGAGGGGGTGCCTAATAATACCATATTATTGTATTGTCGCCGCAACTATAAATACACACCGAAAACTGAAATTGAATACCAAATTTGAGTTGCAAGATTTGAGCCGAACAAACATACATAAATAAAAGCTTGTAAAAATCGCCAAAAATTTCAATATTTAAAAAATCGGAAACGCAAGTTCTACGCGTCAATAAAATAAAACGAATTTCTTTTGATTTGTTCTAAAACTTTCATAAAAAAACTGCGTTGACCCTTGTTTGTTGTCATGTAATTTTGTGTGTCAATGGTCATTTGACCAAAACCCCCTCTCACTAGTCTACGGTTTTTACCTTCTCCTAACCCAGCATCAGCAACAAATAAGAGCCAATTATGGTATAATGGCATATCCCTTATAAAAATCAAATCAATCGAAGTTGCTTACGAGGTAAAACGTGAATTTCGACATCATATCGTTTTTCCGTCGGACAGCACTTAATTAAAATACCTTGTTTTAAAACTTAGTCTTTCTATTTTCAGTTAAGTTCAATGAATTCCCATAAAACTATAAAATTTAAATTTGTAAAGAAATTTTTATACCCCCAATTCTTCAAATAAAGTTTGCTCAACATTCTCTCCAAAATTTACGTGTGTTTTTTTGTACGAGATTTTGCTCGAACATTTCTTTGAACATTTTGCTCAAGAGGCTCGTGTAAATGTTTGTCGGCATTTCAACATCAAAGGAAAGTTTGTCTGTGTAAATGCGCCTTTATACTTTTTAAATTTTCACCTGCAGTACTATTTTTGTTCTAAACATTATTTTTATGATCCCATTTGTTATCTTCCCAGAAAATTGTAGGTAACTGTTGAATAAAAAAAAAAGATATTTTAGTTTTTTCATTACTTTACCATTGGTGTCATGTCGAAAAAATTTAAATTTCTTATTTATACCTCTTATTGATATATGCCTTCTCCACTCAAGATCACTTTTTTTTGGCCATAGCTTAAGCTCTAGTTACCGATAAGCATAAATTTAGTGCTAATTCTGTATGTCGGTGTCTTATAAGGATCTAAGGAAGAAAAGAGACAGGCATACAGAGTTAGCACCAAATTCATGTTTATGAATTGGGTAAAACTAGACCTATTTTGGGTTGGTTTTAGCTTGAGTTGTGTTTGGGTTAGTTATAATAATTTTTTCTTGAAAGTTCTTTTTTGAGACTTTTTTATGGGGGTTTTTTCTGGAGTGTTTTTATTCTTAGATTCTGTTTTTTTACAGTTTGGCGACTCTTACAGAAGGTTAATTCTAGATACGACTGTCATAAATTTAGACAGGCACTGCCTTTTTTTATCTTTTCTATTCGCCATTGGTAAATATTGGAAATGTAAGTACCTAAATAGTCTTTGTTTATGGATGTCGTCAGGCGAAAGAATAAGATAACGGTAGTCATATAAATTAAGCTTTAAATGATATCCTAAATTTTCATGACTGCAGATTTGAAATAGGTACCTACACCTGCCAACTGCACCGGTTATGATAAGCTGGCAGGAGCATTTCAACCTATAAATGCCTAAAAAGAAGTTCAGAAAACAACCCCAATTAAATTATTTGATTCTACGGCACTGTTTATCAAAATAATGCTTTCTACAAACTTACTTGTGAAACGAAACATCACTGTTCACATCGTCTAGTTTTTTGCATAAAATTTATTCTTCAACCATTTAAATGTTTTAAAAATTAAAAAAAAAGCACAAAAAAACACAAAAAACTAACAAAAATGCTTTAAAATATACAAAATATCTATTTTAATTGTCAGCAACACTGTAACCAAAGTTTACGCCCTACTAGTTCTGACTAGTAGGAAGGCAGTTTAAGAATGGGAATTTTTACAAATCATACGGTGAGTGTCGTTGCCCCAGGCGCCACGTTGCCGTTGTTAACTGAAGAAAAATCGGTAAAAATTATTTACGAAGGAAGATCTAAAGTAATAGTGGTAAAGTAATACCTAATAATTATTGATATACTTTACGTTGATGCTAATAATTAAAACTTTCTTTTAGTTCAAAACACTACCTATAGTATGCCGTTATATAACCGTGAAAATTTAAAATACTATATATCTATACCTTACTTTCTATGGACTAAATACATGTAGGTAAGTAGTACGAGTTTTTTAAATAAATTGCACTGCGTGGTTCTTATGAAAAAATAGGGTATATTTTTTAAAAATATTTTAATAAACATATTAAAATAAAGGGATTTTTGCAAAACGTGACAAACACGCATTTATAAATTCCAATTAGGCAACCACCACTGCGTTACAAGGACGGATTTTTTTGCCAAGACACACGTTTTGTGAGATAGCTTTGTTTATGTTGGCGTCAGCATATTTTGGACGTTCCCTATCTAAGGTTAGTACATCGATGGTGGCACTCCAACTCCGCAACTGTCATTCGTACATCTGCTACCTTGGAAAAGCAGTTAGTTCCCGTATGTTTGCCTATTCATGATAGAAATATGTGTGATACTTCAAAATATCTAGAAAAAGTTCTAGATTACCAAATGTGAGGGTGGAAATCTAGCTTATTTTCTGGGGATGGGGTGATAACCCTTTTTAAGGGGGTTGGAGGGTGGTTTTTGTAAAAAAAAGGTTGGGACCGATTAGCAAGTTTTCAATTTTTCTTAAAAATCTGAGGCCCCATATATAAGTTTGGGTCATTTTGAGGGGAGTCGGAAACCCTTAAATTATTTTTTTTAATCGAATTTTTATTTTTTTTTAACCGACGATTTTTATCAAATTTTTAAACAAATATATTTTATTCGATGGATAGAACACACATTTATCTTTAATTTTATGCCTATTATTAAAATACCATAGCTTTTTAAAAATGTTTAAAAGATTAAAATAAGGGTGTTTTAAACAATTTTGGTTATTTTTTCTCTAATTACATTTAGCAGAAAAAACGTTGCCTAAATCGAAATTAACTATTTTAACTCTTTTTAAGAAAATATTACCGGCTTTCATTAAAGGTAACACTTTCTTACGTAGCATTAATGGGTAGCTGTTCAGAGTAGCTAAAATTTTAAAAAAATCAGAAAAACAGGTTTTACAACAAATAAAACTTTTACAGCATTTTTTATTAAGCGTAACATTCTCTATAATTTAGTGTGGCTTCAAGCTACACAGCTGTTATACCTTTTACTAAAATTTAAAAATGTAAAACAAATTTTAAAAAATGGGGTTAATTTTTTAATTTTTTTTTAAATTTTAGTTTGTTTATTAATCTAGGCCATGAAATTCCGTTAACCTAGCCGTAGCACAAAATAAAATAATAGTTATTATCTAATTAAATTTCGTATCGCGTATATGTATGGAATACCGAAATGGGACAAGTGGGCGCAAGACCAAGTAGGCAACAAAAAAAATATTGGTTTGGGTTGGTGTATCTTGTGTTGAGTTGGGTTGTCCTATACTAATAGGAATAAGCCTGATAATTATAGGTATCATATTACACTTAGTTCTGGCTAAAAAAAATGGCGCGCAAAGTAAAAGGTGGGTTGTAAGAGGAAACTATTATCTTCTCCCAACAATGCGAATGACACATTCCCAACACCAAAAATGGGCTTTCTAACGTATTTAGAGTCTACCCTGGTAAAAGAACCGCGTAGAATCTCATGAAAGTTAGTGAGTCTTTATGCTCTCTTATAGGGTTTTATGAGTATCTACGAACCAAGCTGACTAGCTTGAAAAAACTAATATAAACAATCTGTACTTTATGCGGTTATTCTTGGTTTTTACAAGTTTGTTTAACATATCGCATCGAAAATATATAAAACCTGGTAAAATTATAAAATTTTGTCAAACTTTTCTAAGAGTAAATCTCGCGCTATTTTTGGCAGGGTATTTGGGGAAAAGTCTTTCGAACAAGTCGATTTTTTATTCGAAGGGGACCTTTTTTTGACGTGGGTCGATGTGATACCTTTTTTGAAGGTCTCCTGAATGCTTTTATAATCGTGTAAAAATTTCGAAAATCTTTTAATTTGTTTTTGAGATATTCACTGTTACATGTGCATGGACCAATGTAAAAATAGTTTTACTTTGTTTATGGTAATAATACATTTTATTATTCCATTTTGTCCTCTATGATAAATTTCTACTTTTAAAGTTTGAGCTTACTTTGAAAGTCAATACCTCAAAAATCGATAGATAGATTCAGACATTCAAAACAAAGTATCATTTGAGCCACTTTTCAAATATAGGGATGAAGTTTACCCCTTGAAGGAGGTGCGTGCTACAAAAACTTCGCGAGAACCAAAAAGTGTCCCCTCGAATAAAAAATCGAGAATTTTTCCAAAAACAGAATGCAAATACGTGAAAACGCTTTTGTTTCATTTTCGTTGGAACAAATGTGCATTGAAATATGAATTCGCCTCTTCTGAACAATATCTCCTAAAGTTTATTACTACACCCACCAGCTTCGAAGTGCATGCCGTAAAGATCCTCATTAGTTTTAAAAGCCATAATTCTTTATTATTCTTTAAGCCGTGTATGCCATGCATCTGTTTAGGTATTGCTTCATGTTGGCGCACAGTAGGTATAATCAAAAATTTTATTGAGCCATTTAAAGGTTCTTTTCTTAAAGTTTTTTTTTATATATTAATAATGGGTGACTCATAAAAAGTGGACCGTTGGGACATTCACATTCCGAAACGTTTCCAGAATATTGTTGAATCTAGCAGATAAAAATTAAAATGAAATATTCTTCTGCTATATGAGCTGTGTGTTCTGACCCACTATGCATTGTCGGTAACGTATTACTTCAAAGGTAAAACTTCTAAATTTACAACGCAAATTTTCGAGAAGAATCATTAAACGCTTGTCTAATGGCTATTTCGCCACAAAAGGTTTTTAAGATTTATTTCGGTAATAAAAATGTATCTTAGATATTCCAAAATAAAAAAAAATGTAATTGCGTATTGAAATATCTAGACACAAATATCCAGTTTTAACACTATTTGAGTGAAATGTGTTATTTGTCAAAAATATTGGTGTTGATATTATTAGAACAGGACCTATTAATTTAGGTAATTAGATGTGCTGTGAATATCTGAATATCGTCAGACACTAACGTCAGGATATTCCTTAAATTTTGGAAAAATATCCTTTTTACTCCAATAGATCTTGAAGACTTGGGTCCGTACTCTTGATGACGGCCCCTGAGATGTTACTGTTTCAACTCCAAACAAAGGGCGTGGAAGTAAAGCAAAAAAAAATAAAAATACATAAATTAAAAATAGAAAAAGTATTCATCGCGATTTGTTACAGGTTTACCGACCCGACTCGTCAGCCCCTTTTTTATCTGAAAAATGAATGAGCATTACTCAAAAATGATACAAACCTTTTTATTTCCTGCACTGGAACAAAGCGAATATTGTTAATCTACAGGTATTATTAATGGACGTTTTTTTGTTCATTTATCATTTTGTTTATGAAGAATTTTTTACAATATTAGCGAAGAGGAGAGGTATCCAAGGGTCAGGAAGCACAGAACGCTTTTTAAAAACAAACGTTGTAAAATTAATTTCAGAACAAAAATCATACTATACCGAGTAAAAAAACTGCAAAAAGAGTTTAAAATGTATATATAAAAAAGTGGTATTATAATATTATACTACTGAACTTATCGACAGAAGAAAAAACCAAGATCAAGCATTCTATTTTAAGACAAAATTTTTTCGTATCGCTTCAAGCATTACTGAACCAAAAAATTAAATTTTCTAAAAACTACGATTGATTTATAAAACCGCCCGCTATTTAAAGAATAAAAGAAAAGTTAAACACATTTTTTTTAAATAAACAGTTTTCATACAAGTTTCCGATATTTTTCATGGTAAATGAGAGATACCTAAGCAACAGTCAAATTCGCTAAGAGCCCAAATAGAATATGCTACATAGGAGAAATAGATAAAAAAATTAGAACCCAACATTTTTTTTAATTAACAAGCTTAGGAAGGTCCACTTAACGAACTAAAAGTCCCCATTCCTACCCACTCGGGAACTGTCATTTCTAACCTCCAAAAAACTGCAAAAAAGCGTTTTTATTGGATAACTCCTAAACGGTGACAGCTGTCAAAAGCAAAAAATAGGAAAAATGTTTCAAATTTAATTCTCTATCAACAACTAAATAATGATAATGCAGCCTAAACCACTCTTTCTACGAAAAAACTTGAAAAAACCCAAGAAAAATGATGCCAATTTGAACAATTTCTTGCATATACCTTTTTAGCATTTTCATCAAGATTTCTCAACCTACGACTATCACACTTGGCAGGGTTAATCTAAGAGCAATTACCTAAAATATAGTCCGATTTCCTTAACTAGAAAATTTCAAAATGTACCAAAATTCTTTGATACGCCACTGTTACTGACACATACAAAAAAAAGGCCCCGTTTTTCACTGGATCTTATACTAAATAAAATTGCATTTTCAATGACACCTTCCGCTTGTATTTGCTGCTTCTGGTAATAAAATGACAATTTTTTAAAATAATAATTGGTATTAGAAGAGCTGGAAGAGAGTTGACTTTTTCATTTAAGAAATTTACTAGAAAAAATATAAAAAATTATGATTTAAAAAAATTCTTGTGTTATTACTAAAAGGAGCAATTACAAGCGGAAGCTGTCGTTGGAAATGAAATTTTATCTAGTATAAGATCTCGTGAAAAGCAGAGTCTGAAATTTTCTAATTAAGAGAATCGGACTACGCCACTGGAAAAATTTAATTTTTTAATATAATTTAGGTCTTAGATCAACCCTACAAAGTTGGATATATACGTAGGTTAAGAAGTCTTGATGAAAATTCTTATAAGGGACATGCAAAAAAATTTTCAAATTGGCATCATCTTTTCTTGGGGTTTCTCAATTTTTCCGGTAGAAGGAGTGGTTTGCTAGCTATTTTTGCAATTTGTCACTTTTGAGAGTCTGTCACCTTTCAGGAGTTGTCCAAGAAATACTCTTTTTTGGAGTATTTTGGAGGTTAGAAATGACAGCTCTCGAAGTGGTAGGAATGGGAACTTTTAGTATATTAAACGGTGGACATTCCTAAGCTTGTCAATAAAAAAAAATTTTGGGTTCTAATTTTTTCCTGTATTCAGAAAATTTACATCTAAATTGCCTATCCTAAAATAGGTATAAACACCTATTTTAAAAACTCTAAATTTGTATAGTTTTGAAATTGCCAAAATTATTAAGATTGCACTATAAACTAGTCATGGAATTTAATTGGTTTTTGTAGTGGTTCGATATTCAAAAATCAAAGGTCAATCCAATTTCCAGAGTAAAGGAGTGCTATTTTAAAAGATAAATGCTGCCGCACAATCATAATGGATATACAGTCCATTCTATTTTTATTTAGACACATCATAACCTCACTTTCCATAGAACAAAAACCAGATTTTTAAGTTGCCAAAATCAAACCCTCTAGGTTTTGGTAAACGGCATTATAACTACACTTCTAACTTTAGGTCACTCCGAATAACCCCTTATATTACGCTTTCATATCAATCAAATGCACTAGTGATATGCCTGTTAAGGCGAGCATGATGTTCGTTTTTATTTGTACACCGAACATAAAAAAAACGCGATGCAGACCCAATATGCCTGAGAGAGACCCCAACTGGTGAGCGAAGTCACCCAAAAATTAATAAATTCAAATTAAATTTAGACGTTTAAAAATGCTGGACCGGTTTTAAATTTTGCGTATTTTTTATTTTAAGCTTTCAGTTAACTTCACCTCTATGTAAGTATGTTTATATGTTCGGATCAAATCTTGCAACTCAATTTTGACTTTTATTGACGATTATAGTTCCGGTGACAATACAATAATATGGTATTATTAGGTACACACTTCCCTCTAACGAGGGAAGTTGAGGAGGGAAAAGATTTAGTTTGTTCGATTTAAATCAAAATTGGCATACAGGGTTTTTTCGGGAAGGGAATATGAATTTTAGATCAGATTTGAAAATTTCAATATGGCGGATTCAAAATGGACGATTTTTGGTTATGTTTTGCTAACCAATTTTAACTGACTTATATACATCCGATTGTCTTTAAATTTGGTATGCTTTTTATAGTTCCGGTAACAATACAATTATATAGAATTATTAGGCATTTCCCTTCCCCCCTCCCCTACGAGAGGAGTTAAGGGGAAAAAACACCTAAGTTTGTCCGAAGGTATGCGGTTAAAGTTCCGGTAACAATACAATAACTTGGTATTTTAGGCACCCCCTCTTCCCTACGAGAGGAGTGGAGGGGGGAACACCTAAGTTTGTCCAATTTCAACCAAAATTGTTATACGGGGTTTTTTGGGTATAAGGAATACGAATTTTTGATCAGATTTTGAAAATTCAATATGACGGATTCAAGATAAACGATTTGTGGTCATGTTTTGCTAACCAATTTTAACTGACTTATACACATCCGATTATCTTCAAATTTAGTATGCGTGTATAGTTCCGGTGACAATCAAATAATATGGTATTATCAGGTACCCGCCTTCTCCTAACGAGGGAAGTGGAGAGGGAAAAAGATTTAGTTTGTTCGATTTTAATGAAAATTGCCATACAAGAAGATTAAGAATTTTTGATCAGATTTTAAAATATCAATATGGCGGGTTCAAAATGGACGATTTGGAGTACAAATCTAAAAATTACAAAATAATTTTATATAAAAGAGCTTTTCAAATCCAAGTTTTTATACAAAAATATAAAGTTCACTATAATCGCGTACCAAGTTTGAATTCAATCGGACTAAAAGTTAGTCAAAATTAAGTTGCAATATTTTTACTCGAACATAGAAACCTATATAGATAATAGAGGTGAAGTTAAATAAAAGCTTGTAATAATAAACTTAATGTTTTCTAATTTTTAGAAAAAATAATTTGGGGGGTGGTTGATATATGTGAAAATTCGTAAGTTTTGATCCAAAACTGTAAAGTCATAACAACTATCTAAAAACTGCATATTCGCAGGACCTTAAGGCTGCTACGAATTTGCAGTTTTTAGATTTAAAATAACAAATTGCTTCCTAATATAGAGGGAATTGTGACGAAACAGATTTCTATCGATCTTGGTACTCTTGCGGCTATTGCTTATTGTGCCCCTGAAAATGACCAATGGGTGGGTGCCTCCACCATGCCTGTGGCCCAAACAATGTCTGAGATTCATTTATTTGATATTTCATAACCAGTCCCTTTAATTCGATCGACACTTGCGGCCTTGGTCAAGAAAAAAATAAACGTCAGACTAAAATTCTCGTTGACAGTTGACGTCAATTAATGTGGATAAATTTTGGCTGGAAGATACTGTACGTACATACATGTTTTGTGGGTATAGAACATACATAGTTATAGTACAACTTATCCCTTGTTACGAGAAAACATTAGTAGGAAGTTGTGGCAAATATTGGGGTTTATATGCATAACAAGCACAGTTTGGGGATTAAACCGTAATATATTAAAACTCAGTGATCTATTATTTTAACCTCAAACGGAGTTATTGCAAAAAAAACTACTCCATTTTTTTCTGATCTAAAAAGGTATTACAAAGAAAAGCGGGTATTAAAAAGACACGTTGACAATTATTCTGATAATTGATTTTTGGGGTCTAAATAGTGTCCTCAAGTTACTCTTGAAAAAATAACCGGGGGAAACTTCTCCAGTCAACCAAACTCACAAAACCAAAATGTGTGCATACTATATTGTGGGCAATAAAATTTCCTTTCCAAAGATGTAGGTATCGCTTAGTATCGCTTATGTTATGGTTGACAGTCTAGTGGTGACTGTAAATTGGCGCTATTTTGAGAAAATAGTTCGACTGTACACTGAAAAATAAGTACCAAAGAACTAATAAGAGAACCTAATTCCCAGAATTTAAGTGACACCCTAACCAAGTTTGTGTCTGCAAATAAACCCTCTTCAAATGCGACTAAACTGATTCCTGGGTCTGAAAAATTTTTGTCATCAATTTGATCGCATTTTATTTGGTGAACATTGTTCAAAGAGCTAGTATTAAAACTATTTCTATAATCAAATTAACAGCCACTGGATTAGATGGAATAAACATATTAACAATAAATCTCAGGTTACAATTTGTACTTCCATACATAACTAAAATAAATAAAATAAAAATCAGTGTTTCCTTTCAAATGGAAGAGAAAACCAACAACCCCAGTCACACAGTAATTTAAGAGCTATAAGTGTTTTTCCAACTATGCCCAATATCCTAGATAATATTATGCAAGGCCAGCTACACTTATCAAGAAATTTTCAGAATTTATAAAACATGTTATCATCTTTCGTAGATATGGATCTAAGAAAGCCTCTGTTAGGTTTGCTAGCGGGAAAGCTTTTGTATGTTCTCAATTTGGCAGAAAAAGTTAAGACCTCGGTTAAAGTTGTAAATTTATCCAATTGTTTGGTTGAATGGTCCCGGGTTCGAATTTCGGCTAGGAGTATGACTATTTTGTGTTTGTCTGTAACTTTGCAAAAAACTTCGCTAACACTGGGCACTGATCCTGTAATGGATGGAAAGTCCCAGTATATAAAAAAAGTAGCTAGAGATCCTGATATTTTAGATATTGTATAATTCTGTTATTCTCACCGAGCTTTTTAATTAATGTAGACTATTGGACATTGGAGCTATATACATCTATATGTTGAAAAAAAATATTGTTAGGGCTAATTCTATTGTTCTCACCGAGTTTTTTAGGCTTAATTGTTTCTATACTATTGGACATTGGAGCTAGATTCAAATGTTAAAATTGGATAAACCATTTTTTTTATATGTACTATATATTTACTTCTAAAGGCTAGTGGTTGTTTCGGTTTAAACAACAGAAATACAGTTTGCAATTTCTGCAAGTCATCACTTACCGTTCTATTATCTAAATACAATAGGTTCTTGTACCTAAGTTTTACAAAGGTGTTATTTTGTGCCCACATTTGATAATAGGACTTTGTATCTAAGTTTTGCAAATATGGTCTTGTGCCTAGTTTTATAATTCTGAACTTTTTGCCCAGTCTTACAAGTGTATTTATGCCAAAGTTTATGGAAAATATTGAATCAGTTAAAAAGAGAGTTAAGGAAAGAAAACTCATTGGAAAGTAAAGGAAGATGAATTAAATGTGGCTTCTTATATACTTCCTTATGAAAGACCAAAGAAAATAAGCAGAAAGCTAAAAAAGAAACTAAAACGCAGCAGTAAGAAAAATGCTCAAAATTATTACAAATAGGTTCATTGAGCTTAAGTATTACAAATGTGGTCTTTATGCCTACATTTGATAATAGGTTTTTGTGTCTAAGTATACAAATATTTTATTGGTGCCTAAATTTTACAAATGGGGTCTTTGTGCCTCATTTCATAACATATCTTTATAAGTTTACAAATATAGTATTTGTACCTAGTGTTGCGATTATGGTAGTTGTGCCTAATTTTACAAATATGCTGCCACGCTTGAATCAAGAAATTATTTTAAAGATAATTAAAAAACTTAAAAATTCAGTAATTGATAATCTACTTGCCAGTGACTTAGTACTTGTGCTTTTATGCTTGTAGATGGATCCCTTACCCCCTGTAACAATGACTTACACTGGTAGTATAAATCTTTAAAAGAAAGTTTTCAGATTGAAAGATGTAGAGCATTCGACTGCAAGCATGATGGTAGTCTCAATATCTCAGTTCACATTCAAACAATATGAGGTTGCATAAAAAAGTAGTGGAGTTTTTGTTTGAAGTATAAAAAAATGTTTTTGAAGTAGATTACCGGATTGTTAATTTTAGATATTGAAAAAGCACCTTAAATCCTTTTTAGTAACCCATTAAGAATGTGAATCTTTCTAAACAGAAATGTTAAGTTATTTCATTGCTTGCATTGATTATGGCACACAGAGTTGATAATTTTTCTGCGATTGTGCTATCTATAAGTTTGAAAATTAAAGATAGGCAATATTAAAATTTTACTAAGGATTAAACGACTTACCTGTAAGGAAGTTCAATCCAAATTATACGAGATTGCTCACATCCTATTAAATATACCTGGTAGTGATATTTCGTAGCACGTCATACGCAATTTCTAGAGATAAGAAAACCATACCGCCCCTGCAGCCTGCCTGATCTCTGCTAGTCGTAGATATTTCCTTTATCTACGCTTCAGTATACTTTCCTGAAATACTAAGATCGCCAAGGACGGGTTGAGTAGTACTTAAATAGCTGCATGAAAAATACATGAATATATAAATGGGAGGGTGTCTAATAGGATGTGACCAATCTCGTATAGTTTGGATTGAACTTCCTTACAGGTAAGTCGTTTAATCCTTAATTATACTTCGATTGGTCCCATTCTATTAGATATACCTGGTAGTTGTTTAGAGAACATGGCGATATTAGTTAAAAAGTTAAATAATAATAAGTAAACCACAAGGTTTATAATTTAAATATTTTTAAAATATATTTCTTAATATAATTAGCAAAGATATCTTTTAAACTTAAAGGTTTATTATAAAATCGATTGAACGTTTTCCTTTATTTATATTACTTATAATTTTGATTGATGCACCAACCTTTACTGCTGCGGAAGACGCCCCATTTCCTGTGCTGTGTGCTTTAAAATTTAATTCTATTGCTGCGTTTTTTAGACCTTTTTTAATCCACCTGCTAATGCTTTGAGATGTAGCGGGCTTATGAGGCTTTTTAATTGTTAAAATAAGTGTATCCTCTTTTTCTCGAAATCGATTTGTTTTCTGTATGTAATATATAATGGTAAAACACAAATAGAACTATAAATTTTCTTTGAAAAAGGGAACCTAAGAAAAGGCTGAATTCTGGTGGGTCCAGATATTTTCAAAATAGCTTTAAGAGTTATTTCTATGTCCTCTTCGTTAGCTTTGATGTTATTTAACTTATACAAAATGTGTCAACTCTTTGAGCAGAACAAAGAGTCAAAAGAAGTACCATTTTTATATTAGCGAAACCTCTTTAATTGTTATTTTATTTCGTTTCTTTTTTCTTTAAATAATCTTAGTGGCTGCTTTTATTTTTGTTATTCTTTTTTGTGCGATAGATATCCATCTTTTAAATAATGTTGATGTTTCAGACATTTTTTTTCCCCGCCTTATCCCTTAGATAAGAGAAACAGGCCTGAGTAATTTGGTGAAACCTTAGAAAAAAAAGGTGCAGTGGCCAGACCGAATGGTAAACATTGGAATTCAACTTTTGTTTAGAAAAGAAAATCTTAAATATTTTTTGTATTCATCAAACATTGGAACTAAAAAATATGCATCTTTAAGATCTAATGTCGCAAGTTCTCTAATATCTTCCAGTTGAAAATGGGGTGGGCGAAAGAAATTTATTTAGGCTTTTAGGATTAAAGAAGAACCTAAATTCCCCGTTATCGTTCTGTCTTAAAAAATAGCTTAACAAAAACTGATCTTGACAGTTATTAACAATTTTAACTGCTCCTACTTATACTGACCTGTTAAGCATAAGAGTCGTATCTGCATATTTGAATATTTTGAGAAAACAAGAAAAAAACCTCTTGTCTTTTTGCCATGCTAAGTACTAATATCCTTGAAATTGTAATAACCTTAATGTATACATTTTTTTACGTACAATTTAAATACAAACTTGTTTTTTACAAATTAAGAGTATAAAACATGTTTTTGTTAATTACGACAAAATTGCCTAACAATCAGCAACTAAAATAGTAATGATAATTAGTTTAACAAATCGCAAGTGATCATCTCTCTAGAAAAACTACACTTAACGAAGGTTAAAATATATATTATAACTTCAATTTTTTCATATAAATGATTTTATAAAAAGATAAATTTAATGGTATTATTTTTTGTTTTATATTGAAATCACAGTTTAAAAACTTATCTTTTAGAAATGAAACCCCGTATCTCCAGAATATTGCCTATTTATAAAGAAAATCATGCAACACAGTAATTACAGCGTGGATTCTTTAAACGGAACGGTGCTTCTAGCGGGTTAGAATTTGGTTAAATAAAAAAATCCAAAAACTCGCCAACTGAAATTTTTGATTTCCTTTAATTAATTAATTAATTTTTTATGTCATTTTGTTTACCAGGTATGGCAAAAAAATATATATTTTAATATAATAAAAATATATATATTTTTAAATAGGACACCCTGTATATTTTGAAATTTTTGAGATCTGCCAAAAATTCTCTCTTCAGCAATAGTACACAGTAAGATACGATACTCAAGATATTTTTATCTAAATCTGTATACTCATTCAAATATCCCCCGTAAAACAGGGGATAGACAACAATTCCATGCAAGTTTAAATGCCTCTATCTTGGAAACCATAAGAGATAGAGTATTGGTGTGTGGTATTGTCAAAAAGATATTTTTTTTTAGAATTTAAAAATGTCAAACTATACAGGGTGTCCTATTTAAAAAAAAATTTTTGCCTTAACTCGTAAATAAAATAACATAAAAAACTCAGTTGACGTGTTTTTGGATTTTTTTGTAAAACCAAATTCTAGCTAGAAGCACCGTTCCGTTTAAAGAATCCACCCTGTGTTATAACCTGAAATATTCTAATACTACAATTTTAGTACACAAACTAACGGAACACAAAGCTTTAAAGAGTTTCTTCTGTAACTTTTACAATTTTGGAGTTACGAGGTATTCGCATGAAGCCGATGAAATCAATGGAATAACAATAAATTTACAATTTACTCACCTTCTTTTAAAGTCCTCCAAAGTGTGGGTATCACTTTAACAATATAATAAGGGTACCGTTTATTTATTTCTAAAAGAACAATACTCACTGTCCCAACAAAAGCAAACAAATAGATTTTAGAGGTTATATTTATCTGTCAAGCGTCAAAATACTAGATTGCGCGGCAAAGCCGGTATTAAATCAATTTGGCGTATCTACTTCATTGTTAAGTAAATATGTCGCATGTATGCTATGTAAGGTTTATTTGTCGTATTTAAACTGCAAATACGACATATATACCTAAAAATATGCAGTTTGGACAATTTTGCTTAACAAAGTGAGCATAATTTCACATACGACAAAGAAATAATATAGTTTATTGGCCAGTAATGAATATTTTACGACATTTGGATTTAACAAAAAAATGTAAAACTTTGACATTATGTAAAATACCAGAAAATCTCAAAATTACCAAAAGGTGCAGATACGATTCTTATGCAGGGCAGCATAAATGTTGCATTGTTTTCGAATAAATTTTTAACTCATTTTTGGTAAATTTTGAGGTTTTGGGGGTGAAAATTTGAAAAGGTTTGTCCACAAAGGGAATTTTGTATTCTTTTGTCCAATTCAAAGTTAATTTACTTTGAGTTATTTGATTCCACTCTTCTGAAAAAAAAATATGCGACTGGTACACATTCCTTTACTGTTTAGCTCTAATATTTCCTCTCGGCGCCTTTTATATATTTTTGCAATTTTCGGCAAAATCTTCGCGAACAAAGAAAAGATCTGGATTTTGCGCAGTAGCAATTTTTTATACATTTGCATGAAACTATATTGTGCGCCGATTCGGCAAGACCCAAAACATCTTCATCAAGTGCTTCGTCTCTCCCTTTTTTGTTTAGGCCAAATTAGAGAAAACCTGCTGTAAGGCTGTCAAACCTTTTCCAAAAATGGTTCACAATTCCAAGAGTTACGTATCTCTTTTTTGCTCTGTGGATGCTAACATCTTGGATTTAATTTGGGTCCTTAAAGGATTGGCAATTTCTCAGAATTTTGTATTTTTCGAGGAGATTATTTTTGGTTTCCTTATCTGTTCCCATAGACAGGTGCTTCTTCCATCTGCAAGGTAGCTCTGCTGATATGTCTGGACCCAATGTACTATCATCTGTTTCCCCTAATATACTTTCTAAGGGGTGTGTTTCTATGCTAGAGTTTGAGGAACTACCAGTGTCTGACGAGTGACGAACTTGAGAAACTGTCAGATTCGTCGTCACATATAATAATATGAAAAACGACGTGCTAATAATAATTTTTTAAATAAACATATTTTAATCTACTTAGAAAATTGGACACCCGGTAAAGTAAACCATGCATCGGGATTTGTTTTTACGGGCGCATATAGGATATAACATGCTACGAAAAAATATTCTGAGTCCGGCTTCGGCTACATGAAAAATTCGGTTGAGAGTTTTTGTTAAATTACGACGAGTGAGTTTTCGAATGATCTCGGAAATTTATTTTTTTAAAAAACTTTTATTTCGTATAAGCGGTAGCAAAGCTAAAATACAACAAACAAATTATGATGTTTCACATATACTTATAAACTAATTAATGCAAAGCTAGCAAAATGAAAATCTAAGAAGAATATAAGACACAGGTGTTCTTGTGAGAACATAACTCCTCCCGCGCTAGTTGAAAACACATTATGAAGGACTTGATTTCAAAAATTTTTATTAGAATCTTCGGTTACTTCTGTTTTCCTAACTCTAATTAAAAATCTATTGATTAACATATAGCAAATACTAATAACTAATATCATATATAATATAGAAAAATAGTCCAAAAACTGGCTTTTGTCACATAAACTGGAGATGTCATGTCTTGAAGATATTTCTTTTGGGCTGTCAATTGGGTCTGAATGTTGCCGGTGGCATGTAGATTGATTAGATTTAAATCAATCGTGGGTGGATTGAAAATCAGTGATTGTCTTTTGATGTGGGTCCAATTGAGTATAGGCAAATTAACTTCTGTATAGGTCAGCGGTGTAGAGCCATATGATTCGAATACCATTGATTTTATTCGAACCTTACATTCTGGTGGTACCTCCATTAGATAGGAACCAAAGAGTAGTTTGTTGGATTCGGAATTGCCACAATTGATTTTGGCAATTGTATTGATTGGTGTGGTTATTATCCATTTACCATCTGAGACTCTGGTAAACTGATTGTTGTGTAGGTGGATAACGAACGGGTGACAAGTGGTGTTATTTAATTAAAACTTTAGAAGCATGGTGGATGTTCCTCAATGGTGCGAGTGTGGGTGTTCTTGCAGATGAAGTCGTTTGTTTGGACTTCTTCACATTTTTCGTCTTGTTATACATATCTGGATTCGCCAAGTGCTAGGTAGAGTTTGTGGGGTAGGTTGACGAGAAAGGATTGATTATTGGGAATTGGTAATGGGAACAAATTATAATATTGATACGTTTCTTTTTCAATCAAAGGCAATTCAAAAATAAATATTATTGATAATCTCTTATAAAACTTTTGATTTCAATGAATTTTTCTAAAATAAGTATATTTTTTGAGTCATCCTGTATAGGCAGCGAGTCTTCATTATGAAGATGTTTACTTATTTCTTGAATTTTTGCAAGTAATTCATTTGGGTGAATAATAGAGTTATGGAGAGTGTTAATTTTCAAGAACGTTAAGGCTATTTCAATTTTATCCAATATATTATAAATCGATTGATATAGTAATGTTATTTGATTAATAATAATAAACGTTTGAATGTACTCGTGGAACTGCATGTTATGAATGTCTGATCATTTAATAGCGCTCTCAGTCTGTAAAATACGCGATTTTAAGATTATTTGGTTATGACTTACACTGGACATCATGATTCTAAACTTATTAATGGTTCCGTTCAAGAGAGTAATTCGATTGATTGCATCAATTTTTAGTTTATTTTGGTTAAATTGCAAAATTTTTATTTTTTCATTGAAGTTTTCGGCATCCGTTTAGTCTAGATTTCCAGTGATATCCTTAATAAATGTACCCAATGGGTTAAATAAGCCACGCTTTTGTCTACTTTTGAATTTGTAAGGAAATATTTGGATTAATAATATCGTAATGCGTCTTTCTATAGCATGTAGAGGTAGTAAAGAATAAAAATATTCCCGAAAATACTCGCTATCATTTTTTAAGTGGGAAGATAATATATTGGTGTGATTTTGAAGAGAATTAAACTCTGTTATTATTGGACCATTGGAAAGGACCATTGATTCGTAACAATTTTGGCTGTTCCTAGCTTGAAAGGCAAAATTCCAGGGTGGTTGTTCAAGTCGTTGAACTTGACGCTGGCGCTGGTTCCGTAGATTGTCCACGCCCATCTGTAACAATGGGTACTATTTTAGTTTCATTAATTTGGATAACTTCTTTGCGTTTATTTTTGGGGTTTTCGATTTCGATTTTATTGTTTTCTAAAATTTGCATCAACGTAAAAGGCCCTAAACATTTATTTCTCATTTCACCCGATCTCTTTTCAGTTTTCTCGTATACTTGCGATCCGAAAACTAATTTTTGTTTAGTTTTCGATTGGTTTATTTTATCAATTATTTTTTGGTTTGTTTCTTTGGTTTTATCCGAAATTTGATTACAAAGGGCTTCAGTTTTGGTTTTATGATTATGGATGTATTCGGTGTAAACATGTGAAGCAACTAAATTCATTGGATCCCTCGCATCTGTGAGTCCGTGGACAAGTTCAAAAGGTGTAAAATTTGTACTGGAGTGTATGGTGCTGTTATAGGCAATAAGTGCGTATGGAATTAAATTAGTAACTTCCGCGTTGGGGTCTGCATCGCGTAAGAGTCGAATACCACCTCGTTTCGAAATTCTGGTCCGTTATCTGAAACAATTAATTTCGGAACTCCCATAAAAGAAAACATTTTTATTAATTGATTGCAACATGAGATGGCATTTCCGTGGTAAGGTGATGCTTGTGCAAACTTTGAGAATTTATCTATTAATGTTAAAAATTTTTGATGTTCCATAATAAATGTATTAATAATAAATGTATTAATTCACAAGGTTTACTTGGAGTTTCAGTAAGAACTAAAGGTTGATCAGGGGGTTTGCGATAATATTTGGATCTTTGGCATACCTCGCAATAATTTGTTACATCGTTTTCTAAAGATTTCCACTCAAAAATTTAAGAGTTTGTTCGATGCCACGGTGGTTAGTTTTGCCTTCGTGTTTATATTTTATTAACATGGTTCTCTCCTCTTCTTTAGCGTTATTTATTAATTTAGTGCATTCTATTAATTTGAAATTTTGGAAGTGATTAGACATGGCCTGTTGAAAATATACTCTAAGATTTTTGGACTGAAAATATATATGCATTGCTGATTTTGATATATATTCTTTTAAACATGTTACAATATGCGAGACACTTGCTAGTAAGGTAGTTTTTATAATTTTATTGCCGTCGAAATCTTCTTTATCGATTTTAACGTAAGTTTCGTATGGTGATTGATTAACAATGATATGATTGGTTTTATTATACAACATAATTCTGATCGGCATTCGTAGTGTGGACAGTATTACAGTTTTGATTTTGATTTATGTTTTGTAGATTTGGATCTTGTAGGGTCGGTTGAGGCGCTTGATCTGGTGATTTAATTTGCAAATTTGATGTTATGTTTATCTTCAGTTTTCCGTTATTTATGGTTTGCAGGTAATCAGAGACTAGTTCCGAAGAAAGTGCGTTTGAATCAAAGTCTTCGCTTAAAAATTTAGAAATATCAGAATCAATGTCTCCCGGAGAATTGATAACAGACTCCGATTCTAATTCGTTTAACTGAATGCGTGACAGCGCTTCGGCATTGGTATTTTGTTTGCCTTTTTATGTATAATTTCGAAAGCATATTCTTCTAATTTTAACCTCCAATGTACCAATTTACTGTTGGGTTCTTTAAGGTTACACAGTTAAACTAAAGAGCGATGGTCTGTATAGATTTTAAATTTGTGACCGTAAAGATATGGCCTAAAATATTTGGAAGCCCAAACGATCCCTAACAATTCCTTTTCAATCGTGCTATATCTTTGTTCCGTTTCATTTAGCGTTCGCGATGAGTAGGCGATAGGTTGGTCATTTGGGGGATTATCTTGTGATTACAGGGCACCAAGAGCAATGTTTGATGCGTCCGTCGTAATTACGAATGGCTTTTCGAAATCTGGGTATTTTAAGATAGGTGCATTTATTAGTAGATTTTTTAAGTGATTAAATGAATAAAAAGGCTGGCGTGTGCTCGACTTTGGCATTTTTCTTAAGACATATTGTGAGAGGTTTAGTAATTTTTGCAAAATCTTTGATAAATCGCCTATAATAGACCGCTAATCCTAAAAATCCTTTAATTTATTTTTTTGTTTTCGGTAAAGGGTAGTTTTTACAGCTATAATTTTATCAGGGTTCGGTTTTACTCCCTCGTTAGTAATTGTATGGCCTAAATATGCTACTTCTTTATATAGGAATTCGCTTTTGTCGGGTTGGATTTTAAAGTTGGCCTGCCGAAGCCTTTCAAATACAGCTTTTAAACGGTCAATGTGTTCTTGAAGAGAGATTGAAAATACCATTATATGATCAAGGTACACCAGGCAGATTTCATTTTGAAAACCACGTAATACGTTAATCATAACGCGCTGAAAGGTCGAAGGTGCATTTTTTAGCCCAAACGGTATGCGCCGGAATTCGTAGTGATCTGTATCGGTTGAAAAGGCTGTTTATTGTATATCGTTTGGATCCATTTGAATTTGATGGTACCCACTGGCCAAATCGAGCGTAGTGAAGTATTGGGATTTGCCCAATTTATCTAAGATGTCTGAAATATTGGGTAATAATCGATCACGATGCGCTATTTGCATTTACCAGATGCGTCCGTCTTTTTTGGGACTATCCATATAGGACTACTCCAGGGTGATGTTGATTCTTGTATAATTTGATTATTTAACATTGCCGCAATTTGAGAATGAACTTCAGCTTTATGTACGTGTGGGTATTGATAGGTTTTGGTAAAAATAGGTGTTTCATCTGTTAAATTTATTTTATGGTTTATTTGATTAGTGAATATCAGTGGTGTATTTTCGCAGTAAAAGATGTCTCGGTACTCGTAACATAAATTTCAAATAGCTTTATATTCTTCCGTGTTACAGTGTTCAAGGCGCAGATTTTAAAAATTTTGTTTTTGTAAATAACCGATATTTTGATCATATTCGTTATCTACTTCCATTTTTTCAATAAAGTGAAATTCAGTTTCTTCCAAAATTTTAACATTTATGGGTTGTAGTAATTTGATTTTTATAGGATTTTCGCGTGAGTTAGTAATATTATACCTAAATCAATGTAATTAATAATACCAATACCATTGGATTCGTTGACAGGTATTTTTACTTGTTGAGACGTTCTCGGTTGAATTATAATTTCGCAGGGGAATATTTTAAAGTTTCATTGTGACTTATTATTCACCTGATAGTACAAAAGCAAAACCGAATTTTTTGATTCTAAACAAAAGTCCTTTAAATTAATACTAGCGCCTATCTGTGTTAAAAAATCTAATCCCAATAAGCCATCGAATTTGGGAGAGAAATCAAAAAGATAAAATTTATGACGTCCGTGACAATTAAAAGACGGAAATATTGGTATATTTGTCTCCTCATTATGATTTGATGTCGCGTGATCTGTTCGCACGAAAAACGGTTCAGTAATGATCGAGTTAGGACAAATTTGATATGATAATTTTGGTTTTATAAAAGTGCGACCTATACCAGTGTCTATTAAAAATTTTGCATTTATTTCAGGTAGAAAAATGACTGGCAGTTCGGAGTTTGTGTGATTGTTTAATAATATTATGTTATTTTGTTGGAATCCTGACGTTTCTGAAAATTTTTGTTTAAAGGTTCCTCATAACTCTGGGTCGGCTCAAAAAGGGTTGAATCATTATTTATTTCCAAGCTGGGGTCGTAATAATAATTATCTGATTGATTTGATCATTTTGATATTGATTGGTTGATTGGTTATTGCTATAATCAATATTTTCAGAATTAACTGGATACTCGTAATTTTGATACGTGTGATTTTGGGAATAATTTGTCATGTTAGAGATCGGTTCTATCGTTTGGTTAAAAAGTTCTTCAACTATAAAATCGCGACGGGGTTGATTTTTTGGATTTCTATTTAAAACAGTTTTGCCAGATGAAGTATCCGTCGGTTCTGGTCTATTTGTTGACCGAACGACTGACGAAGTCGCTAGTCGTTTGTTATTTTGATTAAAACTATTATTAGGTTTATAATTTTTAAATGGAGGGCGTAAGTTATTATTGAACATTGGACGATTTATTGGATATCGGGGTGCAAATGCGTTTTATTCATTTTGAAAGGTAGGCGGGTTTTGTCTCCACCTTCCAAAGACTGAAAATTGATTATTTGGTGTTGCAAAACGTGAGTTGTTGAAAATGTTAGGATATTGATTCTGCCTAGAGAAATCATGATTGTAGTGAGGTGGCTAAAACGCTGCAAAATTAGGTCTTTGTGGTACATTTTGGGATAGTGGGGGTGCTAAAATTTGTCTTTGTTGGTTTCTTGATTCAAACATATTATGGGTTTTATAATACATAAAATTTTCTTTTTTTTGCGCGAAACTCATAGCTTCTTCAAGTGTTTGAGGATTTTTTAAACGTACTATTAATTGCATTTGATAGTTTAAACCGTGAATAAAGGTTTTCAATACCAATTTATCGTATTCATTGATTTTTAATAATTTTATATCCCTAGCGTCATTGGTTACATTTATTTTCGAGAATAAAAAGCTTCTGATATCTTGAAGTTTTAGACCAAACTGTTGCGGTGTTTCATTTTTTCCCGGTTTTAAAGATATTATATCTTGTACTACGCAATCAATCGATCTTTGATCGGCAAAAGTAAAAATTATTGATTGTTTTACGAGTTCCCAACTTGTTAATTCAACGCGGGACGCTATTAAATCTACAGCCCTACCAGTAAGTTTGCTTAAAATTGTATCAAAAAGGCAGCTATTAATAGGAGCGTTCGTATTGTTTCCATCTTTGTGATTTGATAGCAAATTTGCACATGCCGATATGAATCGATTCATTTATTTTGGATTGCCGTCATAACAGGGGATATTATCCGCTCGATACCTAATTAACGCGTTATTAGGTTGTATCATTTCTTAATATTATATAGTTCTAAATGCCTTAAATATCTAAACAATGTGTCAATATAATTTTTTTTAAAGGATTAATAGTCAAGGATGCACTTACAGTAATAATATTTTCTTCATTCCAATAGGACGAGCGATGGTGTCTCTTCCCTGGGATCTAACTATGAGGATTGTCTGGACGATGCTTGTTCCATACACCTCGCACCAACAGGACACTGTATTCCCTGGTCTTTGTTGTTTCACCACTTTTACAACACCACTTTCCTGAAATTTTAGTTCTTTTTGTAGGCTCGTTCCACCACTAATCGTTAACACGAAAACGGTTACTTTTCCGCACGATGCGCAATAGTTGTCCGCTGGCGGTCGATTATCCTACCGACTTCGCCAGTTTTCGAATGATCTCGGAAATTTATTTTTTTTTTTAAACTTTTATTTCGTATAAGCGGTAGCAAAGCTAGAATACAACAAACAAATTATGATGTTTCACATATACGGCAAAATGAAAATCTAAGAAAAAGCTGGTGAAATGTTTTTGTTATAATAATTATTCTGGAAATTAAAATGTGATATTTTGGAAAGTGTTTTTATAAACATTATGGAGTTTTTATCGAGACTAATATGGCTTGCATAAGTCAAAAACTATGCAGAGTTTAAGTTTTTATGAGTCATAAAAACAAATGTGTCTTTACAGAATAAACAAACCCATTCCAAAAAATATTAGCCAATAGCCTAATATTTGTCTCACTCCATTGTTTAAAACTGACAATGCACCTTACTTACTTGAACCACGACGCTTCCTTTTTCTGTCCTTTTCCAGTTTCCTCATTTTCTTCTTTAGGTAATCCATTTGATTTTCACCTTTTCTTTTGTTAGATTGTTTCGGCATTTTATTTGCTTAACTGTCAGATTCGTTGTCACATATAATAATATGGAAAAAGACGTAAAGTATATAGTATAAGTATTTAGTATTTAGTAATTTAGCGGGCATAAGTCAGAAACTATGCACGGTTTAAGTTTTTATGAGTACCCATGCCAAAAAATATCAGCCAAAGCAATATTTGTCTCACTCCATTGTTAAAAACTGACAGTTTCCTTCCTTTTCATGCTACGAAGTATCACTACCAGGGGTCTGATTTTCGAATCCATACAAAAATATCCGCATACGTGTACTAAATAATCATCAATTTTTATGTTAGTCTCTTTCTATTCCGTGTGAAATGAGAGGCGAAAGATAAGCCGGTATGTGTGGACCGCGTTCGAATTCGACTGGTTTTACGCAATATTGCACGAGTGGGTGGGGGGCATTCGTATTGTTTCGCATGAAAAACCGGTTATTCTTTCACGTTTTACCCACGAATCAGCATATCGGCATGTCTTTTGCCTCCTTTTCTATACGGTACAGGAAGAGACGGAAGTAATCGCATGCGAATAATTTCGTATGGTTTCGAAAATAGGTCCCCACGGGTCCGATTTTCGAAACCATACGAAACTATTCGCATGCGACTACTTCCATCTCTTACTATAGAAAAAAGCCAACTTGGTCCAAAGAATCTATCACTTTTGCCAGATTCTATAATACACACATTTTTGGTAAAATTTTGTTTGTCAGGGATGTTTTATCTTCTTTAGAGTCTGCATGTTTTAATTTTGAGTTTTATAAGTAGATTAGAATAAAACTCTTTGTCTTTATGATTTTTCTTCTTCCAATTTTATTTGGTGTTTCTTGGATAAAGTTTTGCCTGAAGTTGATAACTTTATTTTGGAGTGTCGCAAAAGGCTACAAACGGCTATAGTTGACCAAATAATTACTCACTATCGAGGGAGAAAAGTATAATTGAAACATTAAACGAACTTTTTACAGTGAAGTTCGATCTTATTTATACTGGTCTCCCTTGGTAGTGAGGCTCTAACCTTTTAAAAAGTAAATAATTGAAGAAATAATTTTCCCGCCCTTTTTGTATTGCTTTTGTGACACGACTTGAAAATAAGTGAGGTTATAACCACTTCCTCTTATACGTGAAAGCAGACAAGCCTAATTTTTTTGAGGGGCTTTGAACTACTCATAATAACATGAAGTTGACCAAATATTTACTCACTATCGAGGGAGACCAGTATAATTAATGTCGAATTTCACTTTAAGAAACTCATTTGATCTTTCAATAAAAATCTTATCGAAATATCGTACTGATAACAATACCACCCTGCGACCTTTATTTTTCTTTCCTTATCACTTGTTTTTTGAAAACCTTTGATAGATTTTTTGAGTAAGTAACTGATCTATTTTTTTAAATATTTTCCAGCCCAACGCAAAAACCTAATCTATAGTCTAGCTAAACGCGAAAAAACTAAAATATAGTCAATTTTATTATAAATAAATCGACTTTAGACATATATATATAGATTTTATTATAAAGATACGTACATCTCAATCCAATCATAAAAATAATCAAACATTTATTCAAGAGCTGCCAACAGCAGTCGATTCGCGATGGAAGTTACCAAAGCAAAAATTTATTAAATCAACCGTTAAACTTTGCAAAACTCGAGAAACAAAATAATTTTATTTAAAAAAAAATTAAATCTCTTGGCTAGGTAAAATATACTGCCAAGAGACATCATACAAAATATTTTAACTCGACAAAACAGTCAAGATTCATTCTCACTTTTTCTAAATTTTATCTATTATAAACTATAGTTATTTACGCACCTAGGTCAAAAAGTACACCTTTGATACCCGCAGTGTTTAGGTAACAACCTGAGGCGTTAGCTGAGGGTGTTGCATCCTTAGAGCGTTGAAGTTAACTTTTACGCACGTCGGTTAACCTAGGCGTACCATTATAAGAGGCCCAAATATTTTTAATGCCACAGTTTGTGACTATATTGTTACTTACTATTAAATTAATTTTGTAGCTGCAGCGGTTTTCGAGAAAGCACTACCCTCCTAGCTTAACCGTTAAGCTGAGAAGCCACCCCATAACTTCAGTTCTGTTAAGGCTGTGGAAAATTCAAATAAAAGCTACACTTTGTAGCTGGACTTTTTCGAGAAAATTGCATATAAAATTTTTTTACAATATTCCTAGATTTTTTGTCATTTGAAAAAATCGATTTTAATGTGTTTAATTAGTGTTGAACTTGTTATGGTGCTTTATTTTAAATGCTATTGATTTCAGATTTTTTGTAGCTCTTTTATTACGGTTAAATGAATTTTGTTCAAATAAACATTACATTTTTTAGCTCGCTTTATTTGACGGAATCACATATTAAAATTTTTTAAAAGATTCCTACATGTGATATATTTTTCTTATTACCAAGGATCCCACACACTTTGATGGATGGCAGTGACGGTCCCAGCCATTTGAAAAGGGGGGGGGGGGGCGAATTCGATAAAAAAAAAACTAGAATGAGGAACAAACAAAAACAAAACTTAGTAACTACAAGCGCGGATTTTCCTTCAAATCTGGGGGGGAGGATACTCAGATATGAATTTGTTTATTTCATACATTTTTTATTTTAAAAAATGTTTAAATGCGCGCTAAAATTTGAGAAAATTTTACTAAAAATGCAATTTTTGAGTCATAATAAACTAAAATCGTAAATATCAACGTGTCATAGTGCCGCAGGCAAATTTTTTTAAGAAGATTGCACTAAAACATGCATTTATTTATTTAAAATTAAACTAAAATTCTAAATATATCAATGGTTTTAAAGCGCAGCAGGCGAAAATTTTTAAAAAAGTGAGACCACAAATGCCATTGTCAACTCAAAATTAAACTAATACCGTAAATATTAAAGGTGGTATAGCGCCGCAATTTATGCCCTACTATTGATTTTTTAAATATTTTTAAATCCGAGCTTGAGCAACTACGTATAATTTTTTCAGTTATAAAAAATATAGATAACAAACAAACCAAAAACAAAACCTAATAGCTAAATACTTTGTTTTTAAGGTCTAAAAAGTTTTTTAAAATGAAATATTACCTTTTATTTTGCATATCTCAAATATAAGATGCATATCTCAAAAGAAAGTTAGCTTCGGGTTTTTTTGGGCAAACCAGTCATATACTACGTTTATTTTATTTATAATATTTATTATTATTATTATTATTATTATTATTATTATTATTATTATTATTATTATTATTATTATTATTATTATTATTATTATTATTATTATTATTATTATTATTATTATTATTATTATTATTATTATTATTATTATTATTATTATTATTATTATTATTATTATTTTCAGGTTCCACAGGGTTTCCTGGTTACAAATTCTCTCCGGTACTTGCGTACAAGGATTCGAAGTTTGGTCTACGGTTTAGGTAAGTATTCTAAGGTAAGTTCTGAACTTTACGTACGATTCCAGTAGTTTCTGTCACAGTGATTTTTTGCATTAGACTAAAAAGATTTTCTTTTAGTTCCAGGGTTTTGAGGCCCTCAATTGTTGCTGACGGTACTTCCCCAGTAGGTCCGAAGATTATTAGCACAATGATGACGCGATCTTGGTTCCACATGTCCTTGATCTCATGTGCTAAACTGGTAAGTATTTGTTTATTTTTTCTTGATGTTTTCGTTGGGCATTTGTTGGGATTGCTATGTCTATGATATACGTTTGTTTTATTTGTTTGTTAACAAGCACCATATCTGGTTTTTTATGTGGTATGTGTACATCTGTAATTATTTGTCTGTTCCAATATAGCTTGTAGTTCTCATTTTCATTCACAGGGTCAGGTTTTAGTTTATAATATGGAGTGTGAGGCAAATCAGGTTTAATTTTTTTGAGAAATTCTTGGTATATGATTTTTCCTACGTTGCCGTGTCTTTTTGTGTATTCATTAGGAGCTAATATTGTGCAACCACTCACTATGTGATCTATCGACTCTGTTTCTTCTCCACACATTCGGCATTTGTCTGTTTCTATGCGTTGTTTCATTATGTATTTTTGGTAGTTACGTGTGGGGATTACGTGATCCTGAATAGCCATGACAAATCCTTCTGTTTCTGGAAAAAGTTGTCCCTTCTTAAGCCAATCCAATGACGCTTTCTCACTAAAGTGTTGTTGTTTGATTAATGCAGGGTATCGTCCATGTAATTCTTTGCTAAGCCATTTTTCAACATGATTTATGGGTTCTTCTGCCGGTAGCTGTCTGCTTTGTAGATTCAGGGGCGTGATTTTGATATACTTGTTTACTAATACTTTGTATAGTCCGGACTCTTCCGCTTTTCTATGGAAGTAGCTTCTTAAGTTTTTTTATCTGTTTCTGATGTAGTTCTTCAATGTTTAACACTCCCCATCCTCCTTGCTCCCTGGGAAGGTGAAATCTCTCCATAGAGCTTCTTCGATGGTGAAACCTGTGCTTGGTGGCTACTGTTCGTATTGTGCGATTGAGTTTGGTTAGCTCTGTTTGCGTCCATGATATGATGCCGAAGCTATAGATTAGGATTGGAATTGCATATGTGTTAATCGCCTTCACCATATTCCCTCCAAGCAGCTTCGTCCTCTTAATCATCTTTGTCTGAGATTGACTCTAAGGTGTTCTTTGGCTTGCTTCTGATGTATCCCACGTGCTGCTGATATCCCAGATATTTATACAACTCGTCCTTTTCCATTCCTTCTATAACTCCAGCTTCCTCTCCCATTTCCACTCCTTGATGCTTCCTCCATTTCCCTTTCTCCATGATATTGATGCGACATTTGTCTAAGCCAAATGTCATACCAATGTCTTCACTGAACCTTTTTATTAACTGAATGTTTTTTTCCAGGTCTTGGTCATGTTTTGAGGTCGTCCATGTACAGGAGATGGGTGAGTGTTCTGTTATTTTCTAACTTTACACCTTTATTTTGTTCTTTTAGGATGGATAATAGCGGGTTAAGAGACAGACAGAACCACAGAGGACTCAGCGCGTCGCCCTGGAAAATTCCGCATTGTATAGGTATGTCTCCGATTACTTGTTGCTTGTTTTTGATTGGGATTGTTAATGTTGTTTTCCATATTCTCATTGTTTTTTCTAGGAGTTTTATTATGTGCGGGTCAATTTTATAAAGTTCAAGTACTTCCAGGAGCCAGGTGTGTGGTACGCTGTCAAAGGCTTTCTGGTAATCTATGTATGCAGTGAAAAGGTCTTTCTTATCTTTCTTTGCATTACCTGTTATTATGGCATCGATTATTAGTTGATCTTTGCATCCTTTTGCTGATTTTGTGCATCCCTTTTGTTCTGTTGCTAGGATTTCGTTTTCGGTAAGGTGTTTATATATATATATATTTTTTCAGATATTACTCTTGTCAGTAGCTTGTACAATGTTGGGAGACATGTGATGGAACGGTATTTACTAGGATTTTTGCTCGTAGGTGAAGTTTTTGGGACAAGATAGGTGATACCTTTTGTCATAAATGCTGGTAGTTCAGTTCTATTTTCCAGTATGTCTGTGAAGATGTCGACGATTTTCTTGTGTGTGCTTTTAAATTTTTTAATCCAGAAGTTTTGTATGTTATCAATGCCTGGAGCTTTCCAGTTTTTGCTTCATTTGATCACCTTCTCGATTTCTTCCAGTGTTTCATCCTTTCTTTTTTTTTTTGTTATCAACTTGGCTTTCTTCCTGTGTTGTTTTGGAACGGCCCATATATTTTTTCAATAGCTTTTTGTGTCTTCTTTTTCTGGTTTTTCATCTTCGTTGTTATTTTTTGTTGAATTCAGTTGCCTGTAAAATCTTCCCTCGTTATCCTCAAATTGATTGTTGTCCTGTCTTCGCTGACGACTTTCTTTGAATCTTCGAAGTCTTTTTGCTTTAGCCGCTAGTTGCTGCTTAAGTAGATCGAGTATTTCTTGGCTGGTGTTATTATTTTCATTTTTGTATTTGTTTGTTAGATTCTTTGCTTTTCGTTTGAGTTTTTCATTTGCTGTATTTCTCATGGATGGTTCTAATTGTCCTATATGCTTTCTGAGTTCCTCGATTCGTTTAATGAGTCATCTTTCCCATGGTGGTTGAGACTCTCTTAACGTTGGGGTGACTTTGTTCGGTTTCTGGCTCGTTTCGTGGTTTATTTCAATCGCGGTCATTGCGCCAACGTAGATTATCGTGTGAATGTCGAGAAGATTTTGTGCATCGTTGATTTTTTCTGCTATTATGCTATTTATGAGGGTTAATGTTCGGTTTGTGTTTTTGTTTGTCTTTAGTTTCTTTATTCTGGGCCTCATTTCCGGTGTTGTGCCATTGTATTTGATGTATATTTCTTAAAACTTTTCTCTCACTTGTGCCTGGTCTTCTTCTATCACATTCACATTCGCGTCTGCTACTGGGGGTTGGTTTTCGTTCTGGTCTCGTACTCCTAGTTCAATTTCCGCTTCTCTTCTTATGGGTTGGTCAGTTTCGGTTGTTATTGCTTTAGAGGTTAGTAGTACTCGCCTTTGATCTAAAATGTTTTGTACTGTTTTACGCGCAAGTTCAGGAAACTGCTGTGTCATTTGTGCATGCAGTTCTCTGCTGTAACCGGTCTTTTTGGTTTCCAATTTGCTTAGAACAAGGTAGCGTCCGTATAGGAATTCATTCATGGCGTTTGTCCATTTTGTTCGCTGCCTTGGTCTCCCCTGTAATGTAGTGGGCTGAGGCGCAGCCTCAGCAGCAGCTGCATTGTGGGTTTCATCTTGTTCGTCATTGAGCGGTTCTTGCGCGTTGTGTGCTCGTTGTCCTTGTCCGTTGCTTTGGTCATTTGCGGTAGGTCTAAGGTGGTTCCGACCCGGGTCCAGCTGCCCCGGCCCGCCTGAGTATCTCTTATTTCTTGTATTCACAGCAAGAGAGAATCTCGTCCGTGGGGTTGCTAGCCCCCTGGATGGTGTACGATTGCCCCGTTAGCCGTCAAACCATTTCCAGCTAGCAACACGTGGAGGTGGGGTTGGATTTTACTAGCCTTTTTATTATTATTATTATTATTATTTTTTTTTTCCTCCTTTTTAGGGCATTATTACGTAGTGGGATCTTTGATCAAACACTAGGTACGGACACAATGTAATTTTATAATTCTTTTTCGGGTAAGTTTAAGGTTTTTCGTACTATTATGCACGTTTCAAGTATGACTGACTTTTGCATAGTAGTAAAAACGTTTTTATCGATTATACTTATTTTTTTTAGGTAGCCCGCAAAATTCTTTGATACCAATCCAGTAGCTGTGATGACTAATGGGGTGATGGATATTTTGGAAAGGTAATGTATGGATTTATACTCTTCGGATAGTTCAAAATATTTATTTATTTTCTCTCTTTCTGTTTTCTCCAGGTTATGGTCGTTGGGATGTGCTATATCGATGAAGAACCCTACCTTTTCCAGCTTGTTGATGAGGACTATGTCAGGTCTGTTACTGGCTACTGTTTTGTCGGTCTGAATTGGAGTGTCCCAGTACAGCATGTAAGTATTGTTTTCTTAAACGGGAAATGGTGTATACTTGAAATACCTTTCCTTCTCTTTCTTAAAGCCGCACATGACTGCCAGGTGTTGGTGTACAATATTTGCTGTTAGGTTATGTCTCTTCAGATATTCTGTTGGCGCTAGAGCTGTACATCCTGATATTATATGTTCTATTGTTTCAGGCTGTTTTCGACACGTTCTGCAAAGGTCGTTGTCGAGTCTATCACCGTGTACTACTTTTTTGTGATTTTTTGTTGCTATCACGTGGTCTTGAATAGCAACCATAAATCCTTCTGTTTCACCAAACAAGTATCTTTTTTTAAGCCACTCCGTAGACGCTTGAATGTCCGTATCTTTCAAAAGATTCGGGTACTTACCGTGAAGCGGTTTACTCAGCCATTGAGTTTTTAGGTCAGCCATGTGGTATTGCGCCCCTTCTGGTTTATTTGATTGTTTTATAGGTGAGTATTTGTCCAATTGTTTGATCACTCTATGTAATTCGGAGACTTGTTCTTTTTCTCTAAAGTACTTTTTAAATTTTTGTATCTGGTCGCTGCATAACATTTTTAGATCGAGAAGTCCTCTTCCACCAAACCTTCTCGGTATATACAGTCGCTCCGTACATGCCTTTGTGTGATGAACTAAGTACTTAGACATCTCTACTCTAATTGCACGATTCATCGCTTCCAGTTCTGTATCAGACCAGTTGATCACACCAAATGGGTTTGCCATCAGTGGTATTGCCCACGTGTTAACCGCTTTTATTTTGTTTTTTGCCGTCAGCTGGGTTTGAAGATTTTTTTTTTACCCTTTGGCTAAGTGCTTCATTGAGTTTCTTCTTTGTTTGTTTTCGTTGTATTGTCAGTTGTTGTTGGTATCCCAGGTATTTGTATGATTCATTGTTGAGGTATCTTATTGTGTCTTGATCTACTCTCTGGGTTTCCCTTTATGTTCTACCAGCTTTGCACATTTCTCCATGCCGAATTTCATTTTTATATCTTGACTAAATATTTTAGTGATGGATAATAACCTGTCTAATTCTTGTTCAGTCGGCGCATAAAGCTTCAAGCCATCTACATAGAACAGATGAGTAAGGTCGAGTGTAGTGTCGGTAGTTCTAAGTTTGTATCCTAGGTGAGAATTTTTTAAAGAATTTGATAGAGGATTTAGGCTGAGGATGAACCATAACGGGCTCAGCGAGTCCCCCTGGAAAATTCCACTCCTTATAAGTATTTCATCTGTGACTATCTGAGTTCCTTTTATATTGATGTGTAATGAGGTTCTCCATACTGTCATGCATAACTTTAAAAATGTAATTAAGATTTTATCGACTCTGTAAATCTCAAGGATTTCAAGTAACCAACTGTGTGGCACCGAATCAAATGCTTTTTGATAGTCTATCCACGCAACCGCAATGTTGCGCGTTCGATGTTTGGCGTCTTGAGTAACAACAGAGTCGATTATAAGCTGTTCTTTACAGCCCTGGGTTTTCTTTCTACATCCTTTTTGCTCTTCCGTTAAGATATTCTGTTCAAGTAGATGTTTTTCTATTTTAGTAGCTATTATCGAGGTTATGAGCTTATATAGGGTTGGAAGACACGTAATTGGGCGATAGTTTTTTGGATCCTCTGTTTTCTCTGATTTTGGCAGCATGTGTGTTATGCCTTATTATTATTATTATTATTATTAATATTATTATTATTATTATTATTATTATTTTTATTATTATTATTATTATTATTATTATTATTATTATTATTTTTATTATTATTATTATTATTATTATTATTATTATTATTATTATTATTATTATTATTATTATTATTATTATTATTATTATTAATATTATTATTAATATTATTATTATTATTATTATTATTATTATTATATTATTTATTTATAAGGTCGGTTATAAATAAAATCGCTTTCTTCGAGGGTTTATACGTCCTTCATTAAATGTCATTACCCACATTGGAGGAATATTCATGTTATAGGAATATTCCCTCAAAGTGATTTTTGGAATATTCTATTGCGAATATGATAGGAATGTTGCAGAAATATTTTTTGTTGAATATTCTTTAGGAGTGTGTGATAGTTATATTTCTTTGGTAATAAGATAATAATATGCCCATGATAAACTGATAATCAAGTTATTTTTATGAATATTCCCAAATGTCAGGATTTTGACATGTTTGCTGAAAATATCACTATCTTGTAAAAAGAACGCGATTTACATGATTTATAATTATAATTTAGTTTAATGTTATCTATTGTAGGTAGATGGCTCTGGAATCAATATGATCTGTATGTAGCAAGTAATATTGTTATACATATTATAAGACAGCAAAAATATATTTAGGTAATCTTTTGATAACTAATCTCAAGTAGTAGATAGATACATACATAGGTTACTCTGTAATTGCACTTTAGTGGGAGACTTATGCATATTTGATGAATATTCATGTGGATATATATCCACTCCATATCTTAGGATATCCATCTTGTGGCCATCTGCACATGTTTTGAATCACAAAATCATATCCATGCAATTATAGTCGGTGTCCAGGTATTTTATTATAATTCTTTTAGAAAAATGTTTCGGTCGTATTATAGTCGAGTTTCACGTCACGTTTTTATCACATTGATATCACCTGTATGAGCTAGAACGTAACTTATTGCCGGCATGTGTTAGTAGTATTCCCAATGGTAAAATTTCTATCACATTCCTTGTTCTCTAAGTATATGACTATTAAATTACAGGAATGTTTAAAGAAGAAATGCCTTAAAGCGTTTTTAAAGTGTTTATAACGACACTAAAATGGGTTTTGAAGCGATAAACCGCCTTTTTCATTCGCTTTAAAATAAAATCGATTTAGTGCCTAAAACGGTTTTAGTGGTATTTATACGACAATATTTTTAAGCCGTCCTTATATAAAAGCGCTTTAAGAGGCCCGTGCATAAAAAAGTATTCAGACATATATTCAATATGTCTGTTGATATGGTAAGCCCGTCAGGCGAATTTCCGTCTTAGTGTTTTAAGGTACCTATGTTTTCAATCTTCTGAGGCAGGAGAAGCTTCTTTTGACTATGTTGGGAATTTGGAACCATTGGTTGCACTATAACAAAGTTTTGGTTTGTGGTTTGTGGAAAACAATCATAACTTTGTTATATATGTTTTGATTTAAGCTTTTGCCTACTTCTGACCGATATTGTTTCCAAATACTGACTTATCCCAATAAAAGTTTAAGAATTTGTATTTTTGATTGATCAAACAGCTAATAGTATTTGGAAACGACATTGGTTAATTTTTCCCTGATTTTGGCTTCACGTTGTACAAAAATTGGTATGATATGTTCAGGTCAAAAATACTTAGAGTCTCGTTATTGAACCTTGATTTTATGTCCGAAATGATATTGTCTAAAACTTGTTTATAAATTAAAACTCTATAACACTGTTCTATTTTTCTAATATATTGGTTTTCGTATGTTTCAAACTGTCCCAAAATAGTGTGGAGGGAGTCTAGAATGTCTTTAAAGGAACGTTGTGCAATTTCTCGTTTTTTCTCCAAAGACTTCAGGGTTACCACAAGCATCTCTGTTGTCTATTTTTCTCTGGAGCAAAGGGGGGGCCGATCGCATTTTCCTGTTTTTCTTGTATTTTTTGATAAAGGTATTAAAAAAATAGTGTTAAAAACTCGCAGCTAAACTCTCCTTTTTTTACTCACGCTTTTAAATACCTGGCTGCGCTCGTTATTTAAACCAATGCTAGTAAAAAAAGCACTATATTAGCCACTAGTTGTGAAAAAAATAATTTGTTCGTCAGATAAACGGCAACAGTTACAAAATATTTTAATACCTCAGATTATTATTGGTCTATGAACTAACCATCAAAGGATGTGAGCCCCCTGGTAAATAAGAAAATTATATCACGTAGAACATTTTTCCTATATATTTGGCCCAAATAAAACAAATATTTCTGGTAAAATGCAAGAGTTACAAAATTTTTTAATACGTCACATGATAACTAATGTGCTCTATATACCAATTCTCAAAGTGTGTGTTTTTCCTAATTTAATAAAGATCTAGGAATATTAACTTGACCGTAACAAAATAGCTACAAAAAAACTGAAACCAATAGCATTCAAAATAAAGCCCCATGAAAAGTTCAACACAGACAAGAAAATCTATTTTCTTTAAATAAAGAAAATTTAGAAATATTTTATATACTTTTAATATTTTATTCCCTCAAACAAGCGGAACTCCAAAATGTAGTGTTTACTTGAACTTCCCTCCTGGCATTAACTTAAAAACGGCTGCAGCTACAAAATTATTTTAACGGTAACAAAATAGCCACAAAAAAGTTACAACATTTTCTCCAGGTTAACCAACGTCTGTTACGCCTGGCTGTGCATAAAAATAATATAGTTGATATACATAATGTGTAAACCATCCATTTACTAGACGAAAAAAATTAAAACAAAAATAAATAAAAAAACTACTCGAATGAGTACTAAATCAAGTTTAGTATAGAGAATAGAGATAATCGATAATCTGCAGTTGCAAGACCAAATGTTTTTTTTTCCACCCAAGATCTTTTGATCTTTTGTTACCAAATGTCGCATCAGAAAAACACACGTCTTTCGAAAAAAACAAACGGCAGTGGTTTCAAGCCCCTACAGGGTGATAAAAAATTATCTGCTTGAAGTCTTTTTATTCACACGTAATAATGTAAGTAGACACTTAAAGTAAATATTTCAACGCATCCGTATCGGTATAGGTAACGCGATCGAAACAAAGTCAAAATACGCTACATTTTTGACTTGCTCATGCCATGTTTCGAACGATGCCTGCTTCTTTGACGGGTGTGATGGCAGAATATCGTTGCGAACGGAAGGATGTACGTATCGTTAGAGACCCACGAACGTACGCAACGATTTCATGCAGCAGTCCTATCATCGCACCCTTCAGAAAAGCGAACATCGTTCGAAACATCGCATAAACAAGTCAAAAATGTAGCTTATTTTGACTTTGTTTCGAACGCGTTACATATACAGATACGGATGCGTTGAAATATTTACTTTAAGTGTCTAATATTTCAGGACGTACTCTTGTTTAAAAAAAAACGTATACGTGCATTTTTCCCTATATCTGAAACCTTGACTTTTTATCAGTGTTTACCCAAAAACACCACCAGCTTGTAACGATGATGTTATGTCATATTGAGAAAATCAAAAATTGAAAGTCCCCTAAATCAAAAAAATGCCTTAATTTAAGACAAATAACCTTGAAATTAACTCTGTATTTCGGACTTCCATTGTCTATATTTCATTTATACACGACGTTTCGATCAATACAATCTCTGATCGTCTTCAGGTGCAAACTACCCGACTACGAAACGCAAAGGAGGGTTTTGAGTTTAGTTTTTTGGTTCTAAATCAATGTTTATACTCGGATATAATTATTTAATGATACCAAAAATCGCACTTTAAACAGCAAATGAATATTTAAAAACAATCTTTATTGCAAAAGAGTAATTAGCAGCGGCCACTCACTTTGGGGTTGATAAAAGGACGATAATAAAATGAAAAGAAAGATGGATTCAAAATAATACAAAGGATTGAAAACAAATAAATATTAAATATTACTTAAAACAACATCAAAAATTAGTATTTGATGGGCGCACCACTCTTTTCAGTAACACTCTGCAAACGCCTGGACATTTTTTTAAAATATACATGATCTTCTGAGAGCAACTCCAATGCCCGATGAATTGCATTGCTTAACTCCTCAGCATTTTGTGGTCTCCAGTTTCTCTGATAAATAATTTTGACAAGTTGGCCCCATATATTTTCTGTTGGGTTCAGATATATATATTATGGTTTTCAAACCACTGGCGAATAACATTAGCCATGTGCACGGGACAGTTGTGCTGCTGGTAAACGAAGTCGTTGTTTTCGTAAAATATTTGCACAAATAACAAACCTCTAGATCCATATTAGTCCGAGCAGTAGGGGTTTTTGGCTTGCAAAAGGTGGAGAATAAACGATTTTGAAATATGTTATAGACGGATAGACTCTAATAAAAAATTCAAGTTTTCGACCTTGGGGGGTCGCCGCTAGCCCCACCATCTTGGATTATATGTACAACAAACTCTTTTTTAACTATATATTCGTAACGGTTTACCCTACCGGAAAACATTCAATGGCAAAGATGAAGAAAATAAAAATATCTAAATTTTATGTATGTACACTTTTTTGTATACCTGGCAGGTAAAAAGATACATAACACAAAGGTGAAATTTTTTTGCTTCCAACTAAGAACGCCACACGATACCATTCATTCCGAACGTATTTCCAAGTTCAACAGTGGCAGGGGACTGGAGATGGAAATTAAAGGCAAATGGTCTGTTTTCCATGACCATGACAGATAAACCATCCCCCGATGCATTGTTAAAAATTATTTCCTGCACCTCTAAGAAAGGATGTGGAGCATGTAGCTGTAGGAAAGATGGATTAAATTGTTCGATTATGTGTGGCTTTTGTAATGGTAGAAGGCGAGCAGTTGTTTGGTGTTGACTTCCCAAACGAAATCCAAGAAAAAGAAAAAATCGTCCCAGATCCTCAAAAAGAATCAAAATTTAAGTACTTAATAATGATCGCAGATATTTGATATTAATATCTGACGATGATCAGAGAGTTATACTGAACGAAAAGTCTTGCATAAATACAAATACAGACAACTGGAAGAATTCATAGTCTCAAAATTTGAAGCGACTGGACGTTTCAATAAAATAGTTCATGAAGCGTAAGGCCAAGAAAAGATTGTCAAGTATATACCTATCAACAAATCGTAGATCAGGGTACCTCATGTTGGTGCGGAAATTATTAAAACACATTAAAATGTATTACGCGGGGGCATATATACACACCCTCCTATACGACGGCACCAGCGTGCTGCGATTTCTTTAACTTATTTTTACTTAAACAGCCAGAGGATCTATAGGAAAAAAAAACTACGACAAATAAAGACGAAAAAAACCGGGAAAAAGCCTTCGGAAAATAAACGGAAAAAACCCCTAAGATAAATTTATTACAACTAATCCAACTCAAGCTACCTAACCCAACCTACCCCAAAATAATATTTTTTTATTTTAACTTATTTTTTTAATAAATAAACGTCAATTTTTCCAGGGTTTTTTTCGGAGTTATTTTTTCCGCCTGTTTTTTTTTTGTTTTTTTTTTGTGTTTTTTTTTCGTTTACCAGCCAGAGCCACACAACCTTACGCTTTAAAAGAAAATTGATATTTTGCTCATATTTTTCCTCCATTACAACTAGGTTAAAGACTGTTAGAAAAATCAGTGAGCTTTTTCAGCGTAATTATTGCCCACACAGGCTCACAGATTTCAGCACGCTGCTTATGTCGTCGTATGAGAGGGTGTGTAAATATACGTTTTTTTTTATAAACTTCATACTTCTATCTGTGTAACTTTTAACCTAGAAGACATACAAACGAAGTGTAAATACATAAAATGTAGATTTTTTTTAACTTTGCGATTAAACATTTGTTTGCATAACCAATTGTTATATAGTCCAAGATAGCGGTGCGAGAGCCGCCTCCCAAAGGTCGAAAACTTGGTTTTTTATTAGAGTCTATCCGTCTATAACATATTTCAAAATCGTTTTGCAAGCTAAAGGCCTATTTTATATCCACTTACTGGCCTATATAGCACAAGGCATCCTAAAGATGACTTATTGACGTCTAAATAACGTCTGAACGTCTTAGGAAGATATCTTTATACCTTAAAGTTATCTAGTAGAAGATATTTTCCAAAAAGCATGCCTAAGATTTCTTTCTTATGTCATTTAGAGTCAAGTAAATTTTATTTATTAATCGTAATCTGACGCTCTCAAAGTGATGAAAAATATCCAGAAACGTCCAAAAATAATGAACATTTTTCAGTTTTTGAGTCTCTTCGAAGTTTGTTTATCTTGGCAGCAAAAAATAATTATTTTTATTTTCCAATATATATTGGGAATAAAACCTACACAATGTGAAAACCTCATACTTGTAGCGGATCACCTATATAACCGTGTACTACGCTACCTCATTCAATATTTGTCGTCGGAGTTGCGCTTTAGTAGAATCGAGCTAATAAATGTAAGGTGGATGGATCATGTGTGAGGAGGAGCATGCTTGGTATTGCCTGATGCAGCGTTGCCATATGGAGAGAATATTGGTTTTTCCTAATAGTCCGTTAGTTTTTTTTTTAAACTTGAAAAATGTGTAACTTTTATGAAAGTCCCAGGGTTGTTTGCAACTATGGCGAGGAATACTTGTGCAAAATATTATAGAACTGCCCCCCTTGAGGGCCCCACAGACTCATTTTCTATATTTTTAATACGTTAACGCATATGATTGGCATTTTGCAAATATTTCCTGTACTATTTAGTTTTGACATATGGGACGTATGTCATTATGAATAGGACAAATTTCCCTATGTAGGAAAATAAATACAATTTTAGCAGGTAAATTATTGTGGCACCAGTGGCGTTCGAAATTAAAAAAAAAGACAATTTTATTTTTTTTACATTTTTTTAAGTCGGGTAACGTGCGGGGTAATTCAAAATAACTTAAAAACATCTTAAAGCTTTGTTCTTTCTAAAAATGTAAAAGTTTTAAGAATCAGATTAAAAGTAAAAGCACAAGCTGAGTATAAATTAGTATTATTTGTGAAAATTTGCTTTCTTTTAATTTTTGGCATGGTCATGTCATTTTTGCTGGGAAATGCAGATTTTTTTCCGTTTTTTCGTTTTTATTTATACAAAAGACACTTATCGTCGCTACTAAATGTACTATAATTGGATTCAGAAAAAAATGATGTTTTTTCTTAGATTTTGGATTTGCGAAGTTCATTATAAATATGAGTAGAAGATCTGGGCTGATTTTGATCTGACCTATCCCATTTTATTTTTTCCTCTTTTTTCTTTATTTTAAAACCTTCCGGGTTAAAATCCTTCATTTACAATTTTTGCTATATGACTTTTAGTATAGCCTTGCAACACGATTTGTTGGATTTTTACGGGTGAAAGATGTCTCTGGTCACCGAAAAATGTATTTATTACCGAAATATACAGTTTTTTGTTTATGGAATTTACACAAAATAAAATTCTAAATTAAAGAAAAATAGCCGGCCCCCCACTCCCTCTCTCGTTTTCGCCGTTACGTAATGATTTTCAGCAAGTTTCTGCACATTATACCTCATATTATTACATATTATTTAACAAAATAAATTTTACAGTCGTATCCCGCCCCCCTTACAGTCGTAATTCCCCCTCTCCACTACGCTCGGTTTTTGGCACATGCACCCGTGGCCCAAAAAAAAAAATTGCAGACAGTTACTAAAATCACGTTTTTGATAAAGGTATAAAGTTTGTTTTTATTACTTGTTGAAAGTGATTATAATCGTGTTTTTCATAAAAGTATTAAAAAAATTTCTATTGTCATAGTAAGATTAATACTAAATTTTAATTGTTATTTTTTTACAACATCATTATAAATATACTATTATAACTGTGGAGTTGATAGCAACTTTTTGATTTTAATTATTATACTTAAACACTGGGTATTATATAATATATATATATATAAACACATCGAATAACACAACTATAGGGTACACTCTGCAAAGTTTTTCGGTGTGCGAGTGATAAATATGTCCTTTCTTTAAGTACATCTAAATTGCAAAATGCAACACTCGGTTCCCACCTACGACTTTTTTGTGAGTGTCCACTCACGCGTCACATGATGTCAATATGAAGTGTTATGACAGTCATGTAACGCGTGCGCGTAGCAAGTCGTAGGTGGGAACCGGGTTTAAAAAAAAATGAGCGAAAGGCTTAGGGACAGGTGTAATAACTTACTTGTAACTAAATAGTAATTCGTAATAATGTAATTAATCGCAAAACTGTCATGTGCCAAAAGTCGAGCGTAGTGAAGAGGGGAAGTACGACTGTAAGGGGGGGAGGGGGTACGAGTGTAAAACTTATTTTGTTAAATAATGTGTAACAATATGTACGTATAGACAAATGTGCAAAACTTTGCTGAAAATCATTAAGTAACGGTGAGAAGGAGAGAAGGTTGAGAGTAATTTGTTTTTAACTAACAATTTTATTTTGGGTAAATTCCATAAACAAAAAACTGTATATTTCGGCAATAGAATATATTTTTTGGGTGTGCATGATGCATTAAAATGTAATTAATCGTAAAACTGTCATATGCCAAAAACCGAACGACTGTAAAATTTATTTAGTTAAATAATATGTAAGTATACAAAAATGTGCAAAAACTTGTTGAAAAACCTTACGTTACGGCGGTAACGAGGTGGGGGGGAGATATTTTTTTTTTTAATTTACAATTTTAGTTTGGGTAAATTCCATAAATAAAAAACTGTATATTCCGACAACAGAATATATTTTTCGGTGACCATACACATCTTTCAGCCGTAAAAATCCAATCCATCCATATTAAAAGTCATATAGGAAAAATTGTAAACAAAGGATTTTAACTTGAAAGGTCTTAAAATAATAATTTTTTTCTGAATGCAATTATTTACGTTTGAGCGTCTCGAAAACTCTAAGTTTCCATCACATATAGACTAGTAGTATTCAAGAGTGATGGTAAGTGTCTTTTGTATAAATGAAAAAGGAAAAACGGAAAAAAGTTGACTTTCTGCATTTCTTAGCAAAAATGACATGTCCATGCGAAAAACTAAAAAAACTCTGCTTGTGTTTTTAGTTTTAACCTGATTTTTAAAACTTTTACATTTTTGTAAAGGTCAAAGTTTGAAGATGATTTCAAGTTATTTTGGATTATTCCGCATGCTACTCAATTTTAAAAAATGTAAAAATAAGAAAAAAGTAAAGTGCAAAAAAAAAAGAAAATTGTATTTTTTTAATTACGAATGCCACTGGTGCCAAAATAATTAACCTGTTAAAACTGTATTTACTTTGCTATATAGGGCAATCTGTCCTCTTTATAATGACATACTTTTCGTATGTCAAAAGTAAATAGTACAGGAGATATTTGCAATATCCCAAAAATCTGCGTTAACGTATTAAAAATATAGAAAATGGGTCCGTGGGGCCCTCAAGGAGGCGCAGTCCTATAATATTTTGCACAAGTATTCCTCACCATAGTTGTAAATAAACCTGGGACTTTCATAATACTTAGACATTTTTCAAGTTTCAAAAAAAACTAACGGACTATAAATCTAACGACTGATCGCGTTTCAAACCGATTTAGTTGAATGTCTTTGTACTATCGTCATTTTATTAACCCTAAAATGAGTGGCCGCTCCCCTTATAGACCAGCCGTCTTCTAGGTTTTTTTTACACAAGAGTATCTAAATGAACGAGTCACGAACCTAAACTTTTGTGACGTCACGTTTATTTTCTGGGCCGCTGCTACTGTCACCTCCAACGTCAACCAAATTTTTTTTGTCTTCGTTGAAATTTTATTTATTTTTTGAACAATTTTAGCAGTTTTTATCTCAAAATCAACTTGCAAGAGTAATAAAAGTAAAATTTAAAAAGGGATTTAGTGAGGGTGAATAAATAACAAAATCAATGAATAGCGAGCTTTCCCTCAAAAAGGTAATGGTAACCGTAGATCCGGATTTCGCACTTGTGGTGCTCATCAGTACGGTGCTAGGAATTAGGAGATGAAATGATGATGGAAAAATATGAAACAGGAGTGCGAAATCTGGATCTACGGTTACCATTACCTTTTTGAGGGAAAGCTCGCTATTCATTGATTTTAGTAATAAAAGTTCCTCAGAATAAAATACACGCCGAGGTAAAAAAGTCCCAAAATATATTTTTGGTGCTTTTCTCTAAAATTATGCTAAAAAGTGCATCCTTTATAAAATCATTTGAATATTTGTTTTGATCAATAATGGATGGTATGGTTGATATAGAAAAGTCCAGAAAGATGTCCAGGATGTACTCCATACGCAGATGCATTACCATCCGTCCAGCTTTAGCAGAACATGTGCGGCTTTAAAGCATCCTTCCTTTCTGTCCTTCTAAGAGGCGATTTTTTGTCTGATTTTTTTAAATTCGTTACATAAAAAAATAAAGTAACTTTTTCTTGGGCGGTGGCTAAAGTTACGGCAGTTGTACTGTTCTTAGTTAGCCACCCTTCTTTCAAAATTACCCCCAAATTTTTTTTGTTAACCACAGATTTGGATACAATGGACAACACCATAATTGATATATCGCATGCATATTTTTGATTTTTTGCCTACGGCTGCCATCTTGAATATTTTAAAATGGTGAGTAATGCCCAAAAGTCACTAATTAATTTTAGAACGGGGTTGAGCAGATCTAACGAAATCTGCAAAAAAATTTAAATAAACTTTTTTCGTTAAATCCCCAATACACAGTTTTAATGTTTACTCCATAAATACCCCCCCCCCACTCCTTCAAATTACCCCCAATTTATTTTAACTACAGATTTGTAGTCAGCGGATCGAAAAACCCTGGAATTGATGTATAACATGCCTATGTTATTAGTTCGATTTTTTTTCATAAAATCAACCCACACTCTATTGGGGTACCCCCGGGTATCGCCCAGAATAAAAATAATACCGGATTTAGATTTAGGCGACTTAAAGCCGACCAAGATAATATGCCGCAGACCAATATTTTGTTCAGATATATTTTTCTTTAGTTTTTTCACTTAAAAATGGCTAATAAAATCAGAACAAAATATTCTTGTACCATTCATTTTCCACTTGAGGCAAAAATCGTGGTTTGTGGACTAATAGGCCATAAGTAACTATGAGATACTAGGGAATTATCGGTAAAAGTCGGCAAAGTCTAACTTTAATAAAGTGGCACTATGTTTGACAGTAAGTCACGAAGTTTAAAAGGTTTCTGACATTGTTGTCATCTAAACATGTCATCTAGACGTGCTCATATTGTGGCACCCATACCCAAGTTGACATAAATGCCGTTCTTTATAAGGAACTTATCGGATATTTTAGGCTGACTTTAATAAGGTCGGCAGTATACATTAAGGTAAACAATTACTAAATATTTTTAGGCACTAACACATTTATTATGAGATGGCGGCGGCGTGGCGCGGCGCTCTTCTTGGTTGCTGGGGCTATCCAAAACCTATGTTTGGCCAACCAACCAGAGCATTTTTTTATGGCGCCGCTGTCAAAATAATGTTGACTTAAAATAATATTTTTGCCTGTTTTTAATAGGGACCTGTCAGTACATTAAGTCGGCATAGCTACACTACATATTTTAAGCACTTTTCCTATCTGTTATGAGACGACTCTCTTCTTGATTTCCGGGGGCTATCTGAAACATACGTTGGGGCGAAGCTTTCTTGTGCGCGGTGCTTTCACTATTTTTACCTTTAATAAAGAACGGTATTGACTTTAATTATGAAACTATATACCGATAAGTCCCTAATAAAGGATGGTATTAACTTTAATTTTCCACCTCTATGGATGGCACAATATGAGCATGTTTATATGACAAGTTTATATGACAAGAATGTCAGAAACCTTTTAACCTTCGTGCTGAACTGTCAAAAATAGTGCTGAGTCAGGCTATATATACCGATAAGTCTCTATTAAAGGTTGGCACAAACATTATGAAAGTCGACATTATTTTGATAGCGTAGATGTGCCGACTTTGTTAAAGTCAGGCTAGGCCCACTTTATGAAACGATAAGTCTCTACTAACGGCAATCCCCTTGTATTTTGCGAAAAACGCCGTAGAGATAGTAATTCTCCAAATCAAGTTAGTTTTTCGTCTTTGGCGTTGCCAATGTCCAACCCTGATTTTTATATTAGGGACTTATCGGAAATTATAGGCTGAATTTAATAAAATCGGTACTATTTTTGACAGTTCCACACAAAGGTAAACAATTACTACATATTTTTAGGCACTTACATACCTGTTATGGGACGACGCTTCGCGGTGCTTTCCTTGGTTGCTTAGGCTATCCAAAACCTACGTTTAGGCTATCCAGCCAGAGCTTTTTTGATCGAGGCGCTGTCAAAATAATGTTGACTTAACATAATGTCTACATCAAGTTTTGTAGTCTGCAGAATTTTTTATTTTCGTGGATCGTATGAGTTAAAATTGCAATCTCTAAAATCTCAGTAAATACCTGGGAACAGTTTGCCAATTTGAAGCTGCAGTGCATGGTTCAGCCAACTTTATGAATGGCACAATATAAGAATGTCAGAAACCTTTTAACCTTCGTGCGGAATTGTCAAAAATAGTGCCGACAACTTTATGTACTGTAAATTCCTAATAATTTCCCTGTTTTTCAAAGTTATTAGTCTTACGCGTTTTTCGAACCTTGGGCAGTTACCCAGCAAACATGGATCTACTGGTACTTTACTAATATTGTACTTTGACTGCTGGCAACTGCTCACACCGCCAAAGGTATGCATTTTTTTTATTAATTTTGTATGGCAAGGCCTAAATATTTTAAAAAAGTGCCAAAAAAGCAACATTTTAGAACCTTGTATTTTATGAAACAAGAAATTGCATTTTATCTTTAAAAAAATCTTAGTGCAGCCAGAATTAATGGCAATAAAACCTTCTTTAAGTATATACAAACAAGTGATTTAATAGTAGTTTTAATAACTAGTGGCTAAAATAGTGCTTTTTTGCTACAAGCGTTGGTTTAAATAACGAGCGCAGCGAGGTATTTAAAAACGCGAGTAAAAAAAAGCACAGTTTAGCCGCGAGTTGTCAACACTATTTTTTCTAATACCTTTATCATAAAATCCAAGAAAAACAGGAAAATACTTCTAAAAATCTCGAACGAAGAGAACTTCTGGCAACACACCATCTTTACACTATAAATCAAGGCGACTGGTAAATGAAATAACAATCGTTTCCATAGCGATATATCTTTTTACTGGGTGACGCTCATTGTTGCGACATTTTAATCTTTGACAATTTGATATTTTGACGATATTTTTTAATAATTCTTTCGTAAATACTTGGTGAAAACTGGCGGAAATGGCTTAATTCTTAGGCAAGTATAATTAGATTTTTTCAATATTACTATTTTCCGCTATTTCCCTTTAACTTTGGGTAAAAAACGGACAGAAATTTTTTTTTGCACCCGTAATCAAAATAAAGGTTTTTTTGCATCGGTAACCAAAAAAGTCATGCTTTAGTTATCTGCAGACAGTTACTAAAATCATTTTTTTAATGAAGGTATAAAAAAAAATATTTTGCTATAGGCAAAAAATAAATAAACTTCCGGAATCAAAAATAGATCATGTAAAAATTTGTACAAAAAAATACAAAAAATCAAGCATATTTTTAGTAGTGGCAAACATGTACAACAAGTAGATGGCGCTACTTTCAATATTTTTGCTCCACAGAAGATACTACTGTTAGATATATTTGTTTAGCAACTGAAGAACAGGAAACTTAAAAATTATGATCAAGAAGATTAGGAAATATGGTGCTGATACATCTAAGAATCATTATCGTCTTCTGGAGTTATGCGGGTTGGGATTTGACCTAAATGAACTTCTGTGGGACATTTAGGCAATCCCTATTCTTTGGGATATTTTGAACATTCCAAATGGATCAATTAGGGGATATCCCCGGGATATACTGTGCTATTAGGGTGTGAGATAATGTTGTTTCATTTATTTTTATGGAATTTTTATTTTTTTTTAAAGTAATTTCTCCTTAGTACTTATCCGTTATGTTTGAATCAACATTTAAAAAGTTGAAGAAAAAATTAAAGTAAAAGTACAACTCTTTTTGTACTAAATATATACATGCTGGCCTGATGCAGGCCGTTGTTCAAAATCAATGCTAATTAAGTACTAAATAACTAAGTACATATAACTATTAATAACATATTACTTTGCGTTATTACCAGCGCGGAAAACAAGTGTTTAAAAAGTACTAGTATTTTGCATGTAAGTCCCTGTCAATAAAGCAAAAAACAATCAAAATTACTTTATTAATGACCCAAAAGGCTATCAAACTTTCGGGTGTCTCATCTTTCCAGCGATACCACTTTTAACAAAATCGGTTAAGCCATTTGGTCTCTAACGTGGCACATACAAACATACCTACATATATATATACTGCATTAAATTCGAAAAACATAACCCTCGTGCCGTAGGCAGTCGGGTAAAAAATGAGAGAAAAAGGTGCTAACAGTAAACAAAACATCACTGCTAATGTCTTCAAGAACATTAGTTTAAAGCGGCTCTTAGACGATCAATATTATTGTCAATATTTTTTTCAATATCATGAAAAGGCGCTCTCTCGATCAATACTTGTACTGGAATTTGATTAAAAAATGCGCTTCTTCCAATTACTTAATCTTAAAAACTGTTAATTAAATTTGTATCAAATTTTGTACGCTGAAAGTCTAAAGTATTATCCCGGAACCGTTTCACGGATTTTGCTTAATTTTAAGTATTTTACATAATTTTATGTATCCTAAAAATGTTTAGTTCAAGTTAAAAATTTTCGATTATTATAAAAAAACTAATTAAAAGCCAGACATATATTTTTTTAAAAACCACGCTAATGGTCTGTGAAGGATACCAGAAGCCTCCGCTGTGCAAAATTTTGTTAATTTTTGATGTGTGGTTTATCTGTTTAAGTAAACGAACTGTTTGTAGGATTCAAATTCATTCTGAAGCGAAGAATTAAGGCCACTTAATGTTTGGCGTTTGGTAAATATGTGTGACATTTAATTGCATAAAATACTATATAAACTTATCGACAAAAGTGTTATTTTTTTAGGCTTCAAACGTTTTGCCCCAGGATTGAGAGTGCCACTTTATTTACTAGGTCTAAAATGTACCTTTTAAGCACAACCGGGCGTAAAAGCACACTTTAACGCCCTAGGGCGTTCTTTATGCCTGCAGGATTTAAAATTCTAAAATGACTGGTTGTCCTGTGCAATGTACAATCGTTTGTTTAATAATGTCATTACAAAATTATAAAATATAATTTTTTTAGATTAAAATGAAAACATGCTCATCGTGCATAAAATGTTGTATGCACCTCGGTCAAAACCAGCTTGCAGCGTCTAACAGTCCTCGGTTAAAGTCTCAGACTGTTATTTACACAAGCTGTACTTTTAACCTAGGTGCATAAATAACAATTATCTGATGATGTACTTATTTAATATTATGATATGAAATTGTGTCGCGCCTTGAGGTTTTTAAGTTTAAATATCATAGGGGTATAACGACTATTTTAAAGGATTTCCAGCAAAGGCGATTTTAAGTTAAAACTTGAATTTCTTTCGATTTCGAGTATAGAGTGTAGAATTAAATAAAATCGTTTTACCTAAAAAGTTATTTTATTTATTTTATATCTAGAAATTACGATTTATATCTAATACTCCCAGTTTAAGGAATACGCACTTCAGACATTCTTGTACATTAGTCAGTAAGTACACTGCAAGAAAATTGCTTTCAAAAATCTCGGGATTTTAAAGGCTCAGTTAAGTTTGCCCCCACCAGATCGATTTTCTCAAAAATTTTTAAGCCAAAATTTTGCACACATTTTGCACAATTTTGCACACCACAAATCAAATTTTGCACACCTTCCTACGAAAAACTACAGCCCATTTTCTGTGGGGGGGGGCAAACTTGACGTTGCCCGTCAAGTTTGCCCCCCCCCAGTCAATATTTTTCAATAATTATGATGTCATTTGAAAGGTCTTATTTTACACAATTTTGCACACCCATTTTAAAATTTTGCACACCTCCCTGTAACCCACACGAGGGTTCTGAAAATATCAAGTTTGCCCCCCCCAGTCAATATTTTTCAAAAAGTTTGGTGTCGTTAGAAAGGTCTTATTTTGCACAATTTTGCACACCCATTTTAAAATTTTGCACACCTCCCTGTAACACACACGAGGGTTCTGAATATATCAAGTTTACCCCCCCCAGTCAATATTTTTTAAAAAGTTTGGTGCCGTTAGAAAGGTCTTATTTTGCACAATTTTGCACACCCATTTTAAAATTTTGCACACCTCCCTGTAACCCACAAGAGGGTTTTGAAAATATCAAGTTTGACACCCCCAGTCAACATTTTTAAAAAAATTTGGTGGCGTTAGAAATGTCTTATTTTGCACAATTTTGCACGCCCATTTTAAAATTTTGCACACCTCCCTGTAACCCACACGAAGGTTCTGAAAATATCAAGTTTGCCCCCCCCAGTCAATATTTTTCAAAAAGTTTGGTGTCGTTAGAAAGGTCTTGTTTTGCACAATTTTGCACACCCATTTTATAATTTTGCACACCTCCCTGAAACCTACACGAGGGTTCTGAAAATATCAAGTTTGCCCCCCCCCCAGTCAATATTTTTCAAAAAGTTTGGTGCCGTTAGAAAGGTCTAATTTGGCATCATTTTGTACACCCATTTTAAAATTTTGCACACCTCCCTCTAACCCATACGAAGATTCTGAAAATATCAAGTTTGCCCCCCCCCACCGTCGATATTTTTCAAAAAATTTTGTGTCATTCGAAAAGTCTATTTTGCGCAATTTTGCACACCCTTCAGTACCCCACAAGAGCGTTCTCAAAAAAGTTTGCCACCCCCCCCCCCAGTTAATATTTTTCAAAAAATTTATGTCATTCGAGAAGCCTAATTTTGCACAACTATTTTTAAATTTTGCACACTTCCCATGCCGTTTTCTTATTGTGGCGTTTACGGTTAAACTTGGACCTAAAATTTCCCAGAAGTATAAGCAAATTAAGGAGACCTCGATTGTGTAATATCTTTGAATATTGTTTAAATTTACAGATAATTGTTTATGTTTACATTTTTCTATAATCGAAAGTTTTTAATTTTTATGAATTTCCGGATTATACTTAAATTTTCATATCAAAAATGAACAGAAAAAATAGATGTAGACAGCAGAACAGCAATCGGAACCAGCCTATTTTGCCGGTTCAGAATGGTTGCGGTTCTCAAGGTATGGATTTTCACAGGATGAAACCCAATTCTTTACTGATTTGTTGTCTGTCTGTCTGTCCGTCGCCTCGATATGCGCCACTGTAACGCAAAAACTCCTGCACCGATCATGACGAAATTTTACACAACGATTACGTGTATTGACGCGCGGACCCCTATTGTTTTTGAACTTTCCTCCATTTCTCCCTTCGGAACTACCCCCAAAATACTTCATCCCTAAAAAAATCTTAAGACGTATCTCTATCTTGTCGGCCAATTAACCAAGTACACTTTTAAATTTATGGCGAATGCATGACATCTCCAGCTGATCGAAATGACACGTTTTTGTTGATAGAGCAACGTCTTGGGTGAAAAATACGTAACGTCACGTCTTCTTACGTGTTATCCTGACACGTATTGCAGGACAGGGTACCTATTCTTCAGTTTCGAGAGAACACTCCTATAGGAATGCTCACATTAGTGATTTGGACCAATAGGATAGTTTGACTGCTTGCACTAGCCATCCGATATCAGTCGAGCACCGCCGGACATTACCGGGCTACCGCATATCAAGAGAACTCTCCTACAACTTACATCTGCTGGTTATGAGGAAGAGAGCGGGTTCTCCTGCGCGGGCGCCGTGGAGCTTTTCAGCTTATCGAACGTTTCGTAACCGCATTGGGGCTTGCCTAATGGTTGAAATAAAGGATGTGATCGTTCCTACACGAAAGTTTATCTAGAAACTGAAGAATGGGTATCCAGGGGTACTTTGATCAGCTGGAGCTGTCTCGCATTCCCCATATATTTAAAACTGTACATGGTTGATTGGTCCACTCGACAGAGATACGTCTTAGGATAGTGTTAACTTTGATAATTGGCTTTATGTGTCTAATAAAATAAAAACGTTAATTTTAAGTTCCATAAAAGTCTTTGTCACGCAAGTTAGTCGAAAGTAAGTAAATCGTATTTGCGTGTTGTTGCATTTCTAATAGTAAACTTCGTTGATAGATAAAATAAACACTTTCTTTAAAAAAAAAACAACGCTTTGTTTTCTTTCAGATCTTTCTACTTTCCCGCACGCATATTTTACTTCAATAATAAACCAAAATAAAAGTTATATATTATATATATATATATATATTATACTTACGGGACCGTGGAGTTAATAGGAGTACGCCCTAATTCACTCCACGGTTCCGTAAGCTTGTTTTTATACAACCTACACTTTTCTAACCTGTATATTTAACTTATAAAAAAAAACAGAATTTTTTTCACGCCCAGACGTTTTCGTGCTTCTCGTCCATTAAATTCATTTCTTCCACAAATACACACTGCAAAGTGTAAAGACAAGATGACCAAGGTCCAAGAAACGTCAAAATTTGGTGCAGAACACCCAAAAAGGTAGGTCCATTTGGGGAGTGAAGGACGAGGAAACTGTCACTTTCTATGAAGCTCTTACCGAAAACGACTAAGAACGCCTATAACGCCGCATTTCTATCTTTCTCTTTTACATGTCAAGAATACCAAAGGCTTATCAAATTTCTAGAGGGCTGCACTTACCCATTTTGGGGCAAGTTTCACCCGAGGTCGAACGCGCCTCCGATTTCATGGGTGCGTCCGAAAATTTTCATCTGGATAATGGTGGGATCACACTTTTCTATTTGCGGACAGCGGCTACGGTGATGACGCCCGCCTTGATTTTGCAGTTCACACCACGCGTTTGGCGTCTTGGTGTGTCATTAACTAGGTTTACATCAAAAAATTCCGTCCGTCAATAATTATAATTAGAAGAAGTCGTTTATTTATTTCTACACATAAACATAGACATTTTGATTTGTATTTCATGCAGTTAAAATGGCAAATAAGAAAAAAATTATTATTCCTTTTATAGATCGAAAAAAAAAATCAAATCGAATTCAAAATATATGTCATGTAAATTTGACTTAATTCTCAACACAAAGACGGAAACACCGCCTGCTGCAAATGGGATGACACCAATAGGTAGAAAGTTAAAGTTCCATTCACACTTAAGGTCTTTGTTTAATTGGTCAGTGTTTTTGTCTCTTTCCTTATTATTATTGTTACTTCTGCGACTGCGCAGTTCCATAACAGAGTTCGGAATTTCCGGAGGAATTACTTTATGGTTATCGTTATTTTATTTTTTTCGTAATATTTTTGGAAAATTGATTGATGAGGTACGTATCATCGACTAAAAAAAGTAAAAAGTAAGTAAGAACGTTAGGTTATATTTACCGATAACCACAAAGTAATTGCGTAAACTGAGAGGTAGTGCACTTATTACGTAACCCTTATTTTTCCCAATTTTGACCCCAACCCGCGACCCCCTATATAACGCTTTGTAACGTTTGGGACTACTCCAGTCTAAAATAACAAAACGTTTTGCTGCCAGGGACCCCCTCTTTTTTTCTTTTTCACTCGAAAAATCCAAAAAGTTGTTTTATTTCACAATAATAATTTAAAAATTGCGTTACGTAACGGAACCGCGAAACCCCGCTCAACCCTACATAACCTCTATAAGCGTTACGCCTAGTTGCCACCTATGCGTGCTCACCCAGACATTAAAAACGCATCACGCGACACTTTTAAAAAATCGGCAAATGCATGGCTGATCACGTGATGCATTTTTAGAGTCAGGGTGGGCACGCATAGGTGAGAACCAGGCGTTACGTAATGTTATGTATTTTAAATAGAGGCGTTCACATTGACTTTCCTGCCGAAATGGAACGCCACCATTTAAAATACACGTTGCAAACTTCGGAAATTTCACCCGAAGTCATTCTGAATCATGAACACAAATAAAACTAGGCATTGCTAAGCGACATTTCAATATATTACATAAAAGGCCTTCGCGCGTGGTAGGTGTAGGTACGCACGCATTCCTCTTTACGGCACGTACAACCTCCCGCCTCCCGCGGATACCTGTCCCGAATTCAGATATAGGTGCATATACCTACCTACTAGTTTCTGGAACTGTTTTCTTTTTGTAACGGTTACGGTTAACCTTGGTCCTAAAATTTCCCAGAAGTATAAGCAAAATAAGGAGACCTCGATTGTGTAATATCTTCGAATATTGTTTAAATTTACATATAATTGCTTATGCTTACATATATGTGTCTATAATCAAAAGTTTTTAATTTTTATGAATTTCCGGATTATACTTAATTTTTCACATGCTATGACATCATCTAACAAATGGACGTAGATAGCACATCCTGTAAAGATCCATACCTTGAGAACCGCAACCATTCTGAACCGCCAAAATAGGCTGGTTCCGATTCTCAAGGCATCGAACATGACAGGATGCGCTGTCTACATCGATTTTTTCTGTTCATTTTTGATATGAAAATTTAAGTATAATCCGGAAATTCATAAAAATTAAAAACTTTTGATTATATACAAATGTAAACGTAAACAATTATCTGTAAATTTAAACAATCGAGGTCTCCTTCGTTTGCTTATACTTCTGGGAAATTTTAGGACCAAGTTTAACCGTAAACGCCACAAAAAGAAAACGGCATGGGAAGTGTGCAAAATTTAAAAATAGTTGTGCAAAATTACGCTTCTCGAATGACATAAATTTTTTGAAAAATATTAACTGGGGGGGGGCAAAGTTTTTTGAGAACGCTCTTGTGGGGTACTGAAGGGTGTGCAAAATTGCGCAAAATAGACTTTTCGAATGACACAAAATTTTTTGAAAAATATCGACGGTGGGGGGGGGGGAAAACTTCATATTTTCAGAATCTTCGTGTGGGTTAGAGGGTTAGAGGGAGGTGTGCAAAATTTTAAAATGGGTGTGCAAAATGATGCAAAATTAGACCTTTCTAATGACTCCAAAATTTTTAAAAAATATTGACTGGGGGGCAAACTTGATATTTTCGGAACCCTCTTGTGGGTTACAGGGAGGTGTGCAAAATTTTAAAATAAGTGTGCAAAATTGTGCAAAATATGACCTTTCTAATGGCACCAAACTTTTTGAAAAATATTGACTGGGGGGGGGCAAACTTGATATTTTCAGAACCCTCGTGTGGGTTACAGGGAGGTGTGCAAAATTTTAAAATGGGTGTGCAAAATTGTGCAAAATAAGACCTTTCTAACGGCACCAAACTTTTTGAAAAATATTGACTGTGGGGGGCAAACTTGATATTTTCAGAACCCTCGTGTGGGTTACAGGGAGGTGTGCAAAATTTTAAAATGGGTGTGCAAAATTGTGCAAAATAAGACCTTTCTAATGACACCAAAATTTTTGAAAAATATTGACTGGGGGGGCAAACTTGATATTTTCAGAACCCTCGTGTGGGTTACAGGGAGGTGTGCAAAATTTTAAAATGGGTGTGCAAAATTGTGCAAAATAAGACCTTTCAAATGACATCATAATTTTTGAAAAATATTGACTGGGGGGGGCAACGTCAAGTTTGCCCCCCCCACAGAAAATGGGCTGTAGTTTCTCGTAGGAAGGTGTGCAAAATTTAATTTGTGGTGTTTTGGCATAAAAATTTTTGAGAAAATCGATCTGGGGGGGGCAAACTTAACTGAGCCGATTTTATAAGTAGATATTATTTTTTTTTTCCTCAGTGACTTTAGCTCAGAAATGCCGAAGTGACGGTCAAAACGACTCATGTGATATCCATAATTATTGGAGTCAAATAAAATCAGAATTGGCTGTACTCTGAGTGGAAGGCACATTTTGTAAAAACTTATAGAGATCACTTTTTTAATTTTTTGCGGAATAAGCTCAAATTTCTTAATAAGGCCACCTGGAATTCAAAATATTCAAACATTTGGACGTCCAACACAGAACCGAAATCCATACTTGAAACTATAGAAAAAAAAAAACATTAAATTAATAACCATGGTCATTAATTTTGCTCCGATAACACCAAAACTGTTAATATAATGCCGAGATGGTTATTATTTGATTAAAGAGTAATTAAATTAATAAGTTTACATCATTAACTTTTCCGCCCAACATTCCATATTATCAATAACCATAGGTAATTAATTAATGAGAAAAATAATTGCATTTATGATAAAAGGATTTTAATTGGTACCTTACTGGTATGAAAGCAGTAACAACAACAACAATTACTTAAAAGTATTATTTTTAAACCTTTTAGGAATTAATCCACTACTTTTAAGCATTAGTTTAATACTCTTAATTGATTATCACAGTAACATCCTGTAATGTTCCTAAATACTGATTGTCTAAATTTAATAACATTACGTTATTAATTTATAATTTTTTGAGGATTGTTCCCTTACCCAATGGTATTGTTCTTAAATACCAATGGTTATTAATAAAATAGCATTAAGTCATTGATTTATGGTTATATGAGGATTGATCAACTACCACAGGCATTGATCATAATTGATGATATTATTATTTCAATAACAAAAGGTTATTGATTTATCGTTTTTTGAGGATAGATCCATTAAACATAGGCATTGATATTATACCACAAAATTATTATTTTAATAATGAATTAATATGAATTTAACAGTGAAGCACCGAGGAGGGGGGGTTGGTTACAGTTGGACCTAACGTAAGATTTTAGAAAAAGTAAGTTCATGTTCCAAAACTAAGGGTCACCGGGTTTGTTTCCGGTCATCAATTATTTTTTCGAGTTTTTTAACTTATTTTATAATTGGTATATATTTTGCATATGCTAAAGATGCATATGCTAAAGATGTTCTAAAAGTAAGCTTATATGCTAAGGAAAAAACAAAATTCTTTTGATGTTCTTTTATGGTACCAGAATAGCATATGCTCTCTCTTTGCATTTCTCTTTGCATCTGCTAAAGATGTACTCGAAAGAACCTGCTCAAATGGTACACTCACTACTTAAATACTATGTATCAAGCATATGCCAAAGATGTGCTCAAAAGGACATCCTCAAAAGAAGGTTCAACGCATATGATATGCATGTAAATTTCTATTTAAAAGGGGGGTAAACACTCTGTTGAGTAAATTAAAATTGACGTTATATGTTACTCTTATCAAAACTTACCCTTGTTTATTAATCATAAAATAAGAATTAGATTATCTTTGTATTTATTTAAAAGGGCTTTTTATCTATCGAAAGTATGAACAAACTTTACAAACACAAACCCATCGCAATCGCAAACCACAAATAAAAATATTTCATCAAAGTAGATTATGAAAAAAAATGCGGCTAAAAACAGACATGAATCCAACTGATGCGTTCACAAAAGAGTCATGTCGGCTCAACGAACTGTTCGATGCCCGGTTCTCTGGTAGAACATGATAAAATGGCCACTAGCAAAGTACCGATAAAAACTGCAGAGTTGAGACTTTTGAGTGTGATCTTTCAGTGGAAAGCTTTGTGTGATGATTAAGCTTTTAGATAAACTCCATGTTTTAATTTCAGTTCTGTTTGTAAATAAACGAATAGGTACAGTTGTTTTGGATTTTTTTTCATTTGAGACAGTTCTCGTGCATAATCAGTGACCTTCACTTATGTTTTTTTTTGCCTCGTAGTGCCCTCATAAATATATTCTTTGGGCTGAAAGCAGGTTCAAAATATGGCGTTTTTCTGTACAAAATTGGAGGTGTTTTATTGATTAATTAACAACTTGGGATATTAAATAAGGTAAATTAATTTTTGTACAAACGTTTGCTTAGGAAAATTATAAAGGGACTTATTACCAATTGCCACAAAACAATCCTTTCTGGGGGCTATAAATTTAAACCACCCCCCAGAGGTGGTCTAAAAAATCATCAAGTTTATAACCTTATTCGTATTCACTATTTGCCATTTTGAAACCTGTCAAAAAAAATTAGCTTTAAAGCATTTTCTCCAAAAATATGGAATATTTTGAGAGAAAAAGCAGTTTTTCTGTGGTATTTTGCAATAACAATACGAAATAATCAATAACTTGGTATCTTTTTTGTATGGGTACGTGTTTTTTGAAAATGGGTTTTAAAATTTAGTACGCCCCACACGTGTTAATATTTAGACCCGTGGGCGGTACTATTTAAGACCTTAGTATAACCCACTGTAAGTGTCTAATAATGCGTATTGTTTTCACTGCGGCTACTTACACTCCCGATCCTCAGAAAGTTGGATGCTCATGAGCCGGGGAAGATGATGACGTAATGCATATTTGTGATTTCTACAAAGACTGTAAAACGCACTTTTTTATTTTTATTTTTTTTTCACGCATATATATTTTTGTGCCTTACAGTTTGAATGTTTTTTCTGATAGAATAAATTTCATACTTTATTATTTTGTCTTAATCTTAGCGCCCTCGTCATGCCCCGCTCTCCCCTACCTATATTTCTACTCTAAGTGCTCTATTAATCCAGACTTCAAATGATATTTATTAAGTTGCTACTTTTACACGCAGCTTTTCGATTTGGACACAAGCTACAAAATCCTGCAGATGTAATTCTGCCACGCAAAAATTATAAATCTTTATAAAAACCATGGGCACATCCGCATGAGACCGACAGATTTAAGGTATCGTTTCGCTAATTTGTGAATCATGCAAATATGGTTTATTTGATAAAGCTATCAGCAAACAAATAAATTTAATAAACCACAAAAAAAATCAGTGCATACCGCGAAAAATTTTACGATTCTGACGTTTAAATGAGCAGCAATATAAAGAAATGTTAATAACTCTAATAAAATAAAATTGCACAACTTTAATAGAATAATTTATTAAATAAAAAGTAAAACGTTACCAGGGACTGACGTCTGTCCCTGACATTACGAAATTTTATGTAAACAAAGTCACAACGAGAGCTTGAGTATAAGAAACACAATTGGAAGAAAAGGGTTACCAAGTTGACCTAATTAAAAAGTCTTTAGAAAACAGTATCTATAAATTAAATATTTTTAGCTAAAATGATAGATATAGAATAAAAATTTACCGATAAGAAAATATTGCACTAGCCCTTTTAAATATACTAAAGTTTCCTCAAGCCTTTCTTAGAAATGAGTAAGTTACTGGGCAATTTATTTTTTTTTGAGGTTTTTTTAGGCTTATAGTTACAGTATACTTACCTACTTATGTATTAAATTTTGAGCTTGTTTTTATTTAGAAGTATTTTTTTTCATGATACCGTATAAAACAATGTAATTAAAGTGGAAAATAGACACATAAAGTAAATATTTCAACGCATCGGTATCGGTATACCTAACGTGTTCGCAATAAAGCCAAAACACACTATATTTTTGACTTGTTTATGCGATGTTTTGAACGATGGCCGCTTTTTTGACGAGCGCGATGACAGAACAGCTGATTCCACTCGTTGCGTACGGAGGGATCGCCGTAACGTTACGGACCCACGAACGTACGCAATGATTTCAATCAGCAGTTCTGTCATCGCATCCTTCAAAAAAGCGGGCATCGTTCGAAACATCGCATAAATAAGTCAAAAATCTAGTGTATCTTGGCTGTATTTCGAACGCTTTAGGTATACCGATACCGATGCATTGAAATATTTAAGTGTCTAAGAACTCTTAGTATTATTTAGTGAAATTTTGCCTTGTATTGTAGCATTAGAAATAAAGCTTACTACCAACAGAAAATATTAAAATCTAAATAATGATCAAACGGCAATACATAAAATATCGATTTGGACTAAAATTGTGAGTGCTGGTAAGCAAATTAAATTGACATTATTGGTGGGGCTAACGCAAATTGCGTGCAGGATCAACGATTATTTTATGGATTAAGCACCCTCGTCATTAAAGATTAAAATAAATATGTATTATGGTTTGACCTGTTTTGATTGTCAAAACTAATGTATTGTGGTGAAATAAAAATTGGTTTGCTTGACCAATGTGCATAAACCTGGAATAAAATTTATATGGACAACATTCTTAAGTTTAAAAGATCCAACTACGACAAAAATGTGCCTTGTATACGCTTAAATTTATTTTTAGCGGTACAGTATCACAACTCACAACTCAAAACTCGGTGTATCTATTAGTTATTAAATTTGAATTTAAAAAAAACTACACCTGTGATTGGTTAACTTCTATATTGATTATATCTTTCAAAAACATTTTTTTTTACCAGTACTAAAACTCAGCCTTACCAAATCCCATTTAGATAATAATACATATTAGTTTTCTCCCCCTACTTGATGGAAAATTCCGTGGAAATTATAATTTAAATCTCACGTGGTGGAAACTTAAAAAAAACTTTATAAGCATAACCGTCACTAAAAGTTTTAAAAAGGAATTAATTTGTAACAGCTATTTTGTTGAAAATCTTCCACTTTCCACAAAAGTCTCTAACTGCACGTTGAGTACTTCACAAAAAAGGGGAGAAAGGTGTATAAAGAGGGGCAAAATCAGACTTTTGAAATTATCTCAAGAACATTTTAGTTTAAACTTTAAAATTAACGAAATTATGGTAACAACCCAACACGACGCCACTTCGTTTTACTCGAAAATACTAGTAATTAGTTTTTCATACATTTTGAAGCACTGCTTTAACCAATTTTAACAGTTTTTGTTACATACCTTGTATGATCCATGAAGAATCCATATTTGAGCAACTAGTGTTCGACACCACTATGTCTACGTCTACCAAAACGTCCAAGAAATCGACAAGGCTTTGTAAAAACGATGCTAACTTTTTGTGAAGAGAGGCTAAAACTATAAATTTAGGGTAATTTTTTTGCTACTGATTTTTGTAACACTAACACTGGGATTTACTATCTAAAATAGTACCTCCCACAGGTCTAAATATTTAGGGGAAGGTATTAAATTTTATAACCCATTTTCAAAAAACACAAATACCACTAAAAATCTAATTTTTTCCTCAAAGTATATCATATGCTGGAAGAAAAGGCTCTAAAACTAATATTTTTTGACAGGCTTCATCCAGGGTTTAAATTTATAGCTCGTGTTAAGAAAATACCGTTTTGTGGCGATTATAATTTTTGAAGGAAATGTTTTTTAGGATGATTAATTTACTTTACTCAAAATCCCAAGTTGTTCACTAACCAATCCCAAGTCACAATTTCTGTAACTTTGCGTGACAATAGTGTATGCGACCGTTTTTTTTTCAAGGGTATCAAAGGGAAATCTTGCACTACTTTCCTACCAGAGTCATTTCTCCTCTACCAGGAGAGCCCGGGTAGTGTCGGATTCCTACCGACTAAAACCCCTCGATTGTGACTCCAACCTGCCAGGTGGCACGCCATAGTCACTGCACTGCAGCCATTACTGGCTTATTTGCACCCTCTTAGTTCCTAGGCTAACCACTCCATTAGTTTTATCCCCTGCGCAAGTTTGTACAGGTCCTTAATGGAGTAGTCCCCAGTCAATATTGGGTCTAATTTAACTACCCCAAATATTAGATGCCTTTTACGATCCAGTTCCTCGCATTGGCATATTACATATTCTACTGTTTTTGGTTCCTGATTGCACAGTCTGCAGCTCATGTCTCCGTGATATAGGCCCATGTTGTTTAGGTGAACTTTAACCGCAATATGACCGGTCATAATCCCTATTATAGTTCTCACTTGCATCCTACTATACTTTAGCAGGTTTTTGGTGAGATAAGCATTTAGGCCTTTGATAAAGGCTGTGCTGTGTCTTAGCCCTTGTCTTCCCAGCCAGTGGCTTTCATGTTTTTCTCTTATCCAGAGTTTGACCAGGGATCTTATTGTACACTTTGGTACCCCCAGGGCTGGCTCCGATCCGATGTATTTTTTTTGACGATCCTTGTCTTGCAAGTTCGTCAGGTTTTTCATTGCCTTAGATACCTCTATGTCCCGGCACCCATACTCAATTTATTTTATTATGTTCCGCCAGTCTCATTCGTTCATCAAGGCATTCCCACACTAGCTTTGAGGTTACCTTTGGGCACATAAGCGCTCTAAGGGCTGCCTGGCTATCCGAGTATATAGATATGGTCTGACCGAAGTAATCCATTCTATTATTCTCTCTTGCACATTCTAGGATGGCAAAGATTTCTGTTAATACTATCGGGTACGATCCCAGTAAGAAATACAGGTCTCTCCTAGGTCTTTCCCCGAATACTCCTGCCCCACTGCCTTCGTCAGTTTTTGATCCGTCTGTGTACCAGATCAGTCCTTCCTGTGGCAGCGGGTTGTTTTGTCCTGAGTATGCGACCGTTGTAGCAACTCGCTTTTGCACCAATTTGGCAGAGATTTTTTAAGTATTGTTGATGTTGCCTGCGACTAAAATCGCCTAAAATTTTTTTAAAGGAGACTACGAGTCAAGCGCCCTCTGGATAATAAAAGGCCATTTTCCTAGGTAATATTAAAAGCCATTCCCAAGTTATTTCAAACTTTGAGATTTGTTTTATTTTTGATTGAAGAAATTACAAATACATAATATATTGTAAAATGTAGTTAAATTTCCCAATTGAACTTTCATTTCTCTCAACTGCAAGCAACTGAAAGCAACATTGGTGGGGGGAGGCTACCCCCCATCCCCCTTCAAGGGATCGCCGGTTTCTGAAACTATTAAAGGGCTAATTTTCATTAACACAAATTAATAATAATTATAAAATACATACCCTGACAACGCAAGTCCGTTTCAAAGACATTCCAGGAACGTTTCGTCCAAACTTAAGAAACGTTACCAGAACGGCAAATGTTAGCAAATATAACGTTCCCTGAACGTTCCCATTGGCAACAAAAAGTTGAAGGATTAGGTTTTATCTAATTATTGTCAAAATTTTAATGATCTTACCATATAAATTTTGAGGTTATCCTTAAATTTTTTTTATAAATAGCTATTGTTTATATTACAGTGAGAATATTACTTACTCAAAACTATGTGCTACATCCATGATGGCAACAATGGATAAATTTTTATTAACTAATTTCGAATTTGCATGAAATTTTTGTTTTAAAATTTTTGACAAAGATTTTTTAACTTAGCGTTTTATTTTTCAATGTGGCCATCTAGCCATGTAGAATGTTTTAAGCACACATACCCACCTACACCTTGGTACAAACGCACCCATGCAATAGCAACTGATTTTGTTGGCGTAAACTGCAGATTGCAGTTCTGTCGCTGGAAATTACATATCATGTAAAACAAGAAAGTTTTACCATTAGTAGGTACTGACAGTTTTGAAAAAAATCAAAAACCGTTTTGAGCAAAAGGAACAGTCTTTGCAAAAGCATACAAAAAACTGACGTCCACTGGAAAATGGTGGATGTGCGGAAGCCCAAACTGGAGTTTCACGAACTTTTATTTTTATTTTACGCAGCTCTCATTCCGCTCTAGGGTCATCTAAAATTTAACGAAAGATAAGGATTTATAGAGCCCCTATGTGGCTTTCATCTGAGCGAATTTGGTGAATTTGACTCCAACTGTGCAGCACCCATAGCCATTCAAAGCAAAAAAGTACTGTTTTGTTAAAAAAACGATATCTCAAAAACTCGAGGTAAAACAAAAAAACTGAGAAATTACTTTTTTCATCTCTTGACATTTATCATTTTAAGACATTTAAAAAAATTCTTAACACCTTTGTTTTACACCCCTTCTAGCAAGTTATCTGCATCTTAGTAAAGTTTATAAAAATATAGGCTTTTTTAAGGACGAATGGCTCTATCAAACAAAAAAAGTTTTTGAAACGTTGATATGGCTGAGAAGGGGTCAATTAAAAAAAAAGAAAAGCTTATTTTCGTTTCGATTTATTTAAAATCATCATCAGCGCATCTGAAAGATATAACCCACATAACATTGGAGTAATATTCATGTTATAGGAATATTCCCTCAAAGTGATTTTTGGAATATTCTCTTACGAATATGACAGGAATGTTGCAGAACTATTTTTTGTTGAATATTCTTTAAGAGTTTTTGATACTTATATTTCTTTGGTAATAGGACAATAATATGCTCGGGATAACCTGATAATCAAGTTATTTTTATGAATATTCCCAATAAGAATGTTTTTGTCAGGATTTTGGCATGTTTGCTGAAAATATTACTATCTTGTGAAAAGAACACGATTTTAATGATTTATAATTATAATTTAGTTTAATGTCATCTATTGTAGGTAGGTGGCACTGGAATCAATATATTCTCTATGTAGCAGGTAATATTATTATACATACAGGGTTCCTAAGCAAATCCTTAGAGGGCCAAGTAGCCATGTATAAGACGCAGACAAACGGAAAAGCACATTAGGCAGAAAAGTATGGGCATGGGGCGATGTTGTCACTACATCTTACACGTAGTAAATCCATTCCTAATGTTTTCTAATGTTTTCCATTTTCATACCTTTAGGACTGGAATAAAAATTGTTTTTGCTCGACTTTAATACCAAAGTGATTAAAGATATCGTAAAAAAAATTTTTTTTCGGCTTTTCATTTTGTAACCATTGTCCTTACGCACTATTTACAGGCTGGGGACTGAGATACATGCAAATGCCTAACCTAAAGCGTTCATATACGGCCGGAGAAATCGACTGAGATATTTCCGTAGAAACTTTATCAAGCAAATAGGACGGGTTGACGCTTTCGAATATCCAACCCAGGTTTTGCACTTTGATTCGAAATCAAAAAGGAGGAACAGTCAGATGTGGGGCCGTGCACAAATAACGTAACGGTGATTTTACCAATTTTTGACCCCCTCCCTATGTAATGTTTTGTAACGGTTTGGCACGCCACTTCCCTAATATTACGTAACGATTTCAAGACCACTACCCCCCCCCCCAAAAAAAAACTTTTTACTTATTTTCATTCCAAATTTTCTTAGCTTCACACAAATGCAAACGCTGTCGAAAACCTCCCTACCCCCTACGTAACGTTTTGTAACCCCCCCTTCCCCCTATGACCATTACGTAATTTGTGCACGGCCCCTGTAGTCCCAGTGGAGGAGAGCGAGAAAATTGATATTTTTTTTTTAAAAATTATACTCTTTAGACCTATTTCTTTGCGTTCCCGAAATTACGTAATTTTTGAAAAAAAATTATATCGTGCTTTGTTTTTCTAACATTTTTGCGTTCGGCTAATTTAATTGAAAAATTTTTGCCTGCGGCGCCCTTTATCTCCTCACTCGAAACCAAGATCCCCCGTTTTAGGAAAACTGATCCCGTCTCTGTTTCTAAATTTTTTCGAATAAAAGTAGAGTATGACCATGGGGGAAATAATTTTTTTCTATGGTATGACGAAAATTTCGAGAAAGTTGAAGAAAAAAATAAAAAAAGTGGCAGAGCTCAAGTTTTTCGTAAAAAAAAACGTTTTTTGTAAAAAAAAGAACAAAATAAATCTTTTCACCTCTTTTTGGATGTTACAAATATTGGCAGCCCCTTATTTTTCGCTTTTACCCTCCCGCTAGTTTTGAAGAATTGGTTCGCTACATGTTTCGAGATCATGTCATAAATCACCTCGAAAATATGAAATGTAGTGTAGGGCCAGCTTTATTTAAAATCAATAATATCGCAAGCAAAAAGGTCCGCAGGAAAAACAGCGCCGTTTATTAATTTCTTTTGCTGCTGGTGCTAGCTGTATGGTTTGGCCGTTTCGGGACAGATGTCACTAGTAAAACAGAATGGAAAGAAATTTAATTAAAAGCGAAGATATTTCTTTCTAATGTTAACAATCTTACAAGTTTATCGCTCAGTATCGTAAATAATGGACCCTGCCGCCTCCTTTAAGCAAGAAAAAGCTGTGGTTTGGACCTGAAAACATCTAATTTTTAATTAGATTAGATGTTCAAATCTGTGCCCTTCTTGAGCCTCACAATATCCCAATCTATTGTAAAACTCTTGGCGCGTATCAGCCAACATTTCAGGGGTGATAGAGTTGCCCGCCTCTAAAATTTTCGCCCTCAACTCCTGTATAGTCGTAGGCCGTAAGTGAGGGAGTTGGAAAATTTTGTCGTGCCAACAACCCCATAGGAAAAAGTCATTTGGCGCAAGAACTGGTGATCGAGGAGGCCATCGGATATTTCCATACGTGGAAATAATTCTATCACCAAATACCTGAAGAAGGTAATTTGTAACCTGGCGTGAATTGTGGGATGCACAGCCATCTTGCTGAAACCACAATTGGTCCAAATTTATGTTGAGTTCCCTCAACCGTAGTAAAACCTGGTGTTGGAAAAGATCAACATATTTTTGGCTATTCAAATTCCCTTCAATGAAAAAAAAATCCCAAGTTTTTCCTCGATCATCTCATGGTGTGGCCGCCATCTAGCGGAATTTGCAGACATCTTGTCAACGGTTATTATTGCAACTATGATTTATGCTCACAATGAAAGTGTGGCGACAATTTTTTCTCATGAATGCAGTCCGAAGATAATAACAAACTGGCACCATTGCTCAATATACCTGTTTCTTTTGTGCGCGCTGAACTTTATATGCCATTTCTGTTTAATTTATTGAAATCCTATCCCGAAGGAAAATGTTAGGAATCGTGTATAAGATAGCAAAAAGATATTTAGGTAATCTTTTCATAACTAATCTCAAGTTGTACATCAACTTAATGGTGATACACTGACATAGTTATATCCATAGGCTACTCCGTAATTGCACTTTAGTGGAAGACTAATGCATATTTGGTGGATATTCATGTGGATATATATCCACTCCATATCTTAGGATATCCATTTCGTGGCCATCTGGACATGTTTTGAATCACAAAATCATATTCATGCGATTATAGTCGGTATCCAGGTATATTAAGTACTATAATTCTTTAAAAAAAACATTTCCGTTCGTATTATAGTCATCTTTCACGTTACGTTTCTATCACATTTATATATAAAATTTCTATCAAATTCTTTGTTTTCTAAGTATATGCTATTACATTATAGGAATATTTAATTGTTATGTGCGAAAATAATCCACCTTTAGTTTCAAGGGTAAAAAACATTAAAAAAAGGAAGTTTATATATAAAATGACATATTATCATGGCTAAGAGCCTTACTCAATAATTATTATGTGTAACTTTAAATATTATTTGTAGGGGCTAAAATATAAAATATGGATAAAAAAAACTATACTTAACTAAAGACAATATTAAAACGTAAAATAGGTACACATAGAAGCCACAAAAATAGTTGATTGATAAGAAATAAAATGGTACTGACCTTTGATTCGTTTTTCCGTTGTCACAAAAGCAGTGATGAGACAAATACGTAATAGACATAGTTTAACTCCAAAATATTGACTATTTTTAAAAATTCTTAGATTAACAACAATTTATTAATATTTTTTAAAAACATTTTGTGTGGTTTCGTGGAAGCGATACCGTACGACTGACTGCTTGGTTTTGCTAAAAATAGCAGGTGGTTTGCAAAGAAAAGAAGCAAAACAAAAGCAACAAAAACCCAATTATCAGTATTGGTATGTCTTAATTTTTGAAATTAAGTTATAGTACGAAGTCCTTCGATGTATTTCCTCGTATTTACAGAGTCGCTCTTTTTTATCCAAATCATTTCTGAAAAAATACCTTTAGATAGATTCTTCTGTTGGCCAACTATTCTTGTTTGAAAGAAATTAAATGTATGATTATTCTTTTCTACGTGATGTACCAATGCCATAGAGTTAGGAACATTTTTCTTTTTTTCATCCTTAATGTGCTAAAAGAGTCGTTTTTCTAGATGACTTCCCGTTTGGCCATTGCATTTTGGGCAGTTTTTACATGGAATTTTGTAAACTGTGTTTGGTGTTCTAATAAAGGGTATCTTAAATTTGAATACTTATTTTTTAAAAAGTAATTATCCACCTTCATTAATTAAAAAAGCTCTTTTACAAAATTCCCCTTGCCCTTCGAATAATAAAACTCACAACAAAAAATACTACAAAATCGCGTACGTCATGGGCCTACCAGAAACTCCAGACCAGACAAACCATACAAACCGAACAAATACAAGTCGATTTTTCAAATGAAAATACTATAAAAAAACACTTTTTTACCAAACAAAAATGCAAGACACCTTTCATTAGAACACCAAATACAGTTTACAAAATTCAACGTAAAAACTGCCCAAAATGTTATGTTGGGCAAACGGGAAGACATTTAGAAACATGACTCTCTAAGCACATTAGGGATAAAACAAAGAAAAATGCTCATGACCTTACGGCATTGGTAGATTTAATTTTTCTGAATTTCTCTAAAATAAGAATAACAGAAAAATCTATATTAAAGGCTTTTTTCAGAAATGATTTGGATAAAAAAGAGCGACTCTGTAAATACGAGGAAACACATAGAAGGGCTTGATACTTCTTACTATAACTTAATTTCAAAAATTAAGACATACTAGTCAAATCAAAATAAGTTTTTTGTGATAAGTTTTTCCGCTTCTACTAATTGGGTTTTTGTTGGTTTCGTTTTGTTGGTTTGTTTTCTTAGCAAACCACCTGCTATTTTTAGTAAAACTAAGCAGTCAGTCGTACGGTATCGCATCCACGAAACCACAAATTTTTTTTAAAAATATTAATAAATTGTTGTTAATCTAAGAATTTTTAAAAATAGTCAATGTTTTGGAGTTTTTGTGTTAAACTATTATCCATTACGTATTTGTCTCACCACTGCCTTTATGACAACGGAAAAGCGAATTAAAGGTCAGTACCATTTTAAAATTTTCTTTCTCTATCAATCAACTATTTTTGTGGCTTCTATGTGTACCTATTTTACGTTTTAATATTGTATTTGTTTAAGTATAGATTTTTTATTCATATTTTATATTTTAATCCCTACAAATAATATTTAAAGTTACACATAATAATTATTGAGTAAGGCTCTTAGCCATGATATTTTGTCATTTTATATAAAAACTTCCTTTTTTTAATGCTTTTTACCCTTGAAACTAAAAGTGGATTATTTTGTATATTTCAGATGCACTGTTGATGATTTGAAATAAATCGATACGTTCGCAAATTAAAAAAAAGCTTTTCTTGTTTTTTAATTGACCCCTTTCCAGCCAAATCAACGTTTCATAAACATTAGGGTCATGAATCAGCCATAAAAAAAGTTTTGTCAAGATCGGGTCACTAGTTCAGCCATAATTTAAACCCAAATTTGGGTAAAAAATCCTGGTTCACCACTTCAATTGTTACTTGATTAATAGATTATTTACCATATAGACCACTCCGTAGGTTTAAATAAAAAAAAAGTTATTTTAAATTTAAATTTTGTTCTTAAATCCAAAAAGAGGTTTTGTAAAATGATTTTTCTCTACAAAAATTAATAAAAATTCCCCTTATAAATAAAACTACGCCCAAACTACTACGATTAAAATGATTAAAACTAAAAATTTTAATTAACTTAAGAGCGCTTTGAAATAGCCTAAACCTCTTTTAGTATATTTCGATGTAAAAGTCTGGTTCGCTCATAAAAGAAAATCTTAAAGCAGTGAGTGGACTGTAGTATGTTTTAAAGTAACCTTACAAAAACTAACAATAATTACATGAAAGTAAACATAGCAATGACGGCATATTACATATGAAACACTGAGAGTATTCAATGACCCCAAATTTATATAGTTGTAGCTACCCTTACAAAGAGTTACTATCACTTTCACAAAGCCTGGCGCCGAATCCAAGGTGGTTCCGAAAACTACTTGTTCAAATATTATTTATCCAGGGAGAGTAGACCAAAAACTATGAAAAATATATAAAGGATTTCTTTAAGAAGTATGAAAATCCTATTACTATTATTTCAGAGTAAAACACAGTTACGCCGGGTTGGGTTGTACGCAGAACCTTGTTAACTTTAATCCGATTGTTTGAAAGATAATTTTGTCTGCTTTAAAATATCTTAATTTTGTTTTTGTAGTTAAATTCATTTGGAGCAAGATGTAAATTATTATTTAAAATACATTATAAAATAGTAGAATATACAACAAATAAATAAAATAAAACCATCCCCACCCATAATAATTGGAACAGACGAACATTATAAATAAAACATTTCTTTCATACAAACATCATAAGGAATGGTCCCCCTTTTGGTTTACCTAAAGTGACGTTGCATTAGGTCAATAATTTGTTATATTCCTTTCCTTCATTTAAAGTTCGATGGCGACGTCTAACAGGTAGCGGAGCTAACGATGCTCAAAAGTCGGAACATGCAACGTAATATTTAGTAAAATATATGACGTTCGTTGAACGTCGACCTGCAGCCCTTGGTATTTACAAATTAAATATTAAAATAACAGAGGTAATGGCAATATTCCGGGATACTTACCAACAATGTAGTAACGAAGGTCGAAAACTTTACGTCCGGTTCGTCGCACCAACTAAAGTTGCATGTAGTATAAAAGTGTACCCCTTTTTTTAATTAAAAAACCTAAGCTATTATAGTTTTGACGAAGATAAACTTATTTGAAAATCCCAGCCTGAGTCTAACGCTGAGGTCAGTAGATCACACCCGTAGTATGAAGAAAATATATCCTTTCGTAGTTGCTAAGAAGCCAGTCTAATGCTGTATACATCTGCTTGTTGAGTAACACTTTGGCTTGACCGAGGAGTCACGTGGCTTTATGTTCTCCTAAAAAGAAAAAAAATAGTAATTCAAAAACTTTTAAAGAACAAGCTTTTATTAAATGCTGTTTATGATTGATTGATTTTCCCCAATATTTTTATTTCATGAATTGATGCCCATAAAATTTTATTTTTGTTGTCTGCGTGTTTTTTGCTCACTTATGACTTGACACGCGCGCTCCCCACCCTACGGGGGTCCTATTTGCCCAAAGATCGTTGAAGAAAAAACATCCCAGCAATTAGCAACCTGTGCATGGAAAATGGCCGGTCTCCACCTGCGATAATTAAATATCAAGTAAGTGGAAAGTTTCAGTGAGCAATCGTAGTTTTCCCTATTTTGCTTTTAATTTTTTATTGGGATTTTATTATTTACAACATTGTGGAAAATTGTATTAATGCAATCATATTCATTAATTGGTCCTTCAGACCCGAATAGGAAATAGTCCATGGATTTTCAGTTATTTAAATTTATTAAAAATAATATCGTGATATTTTATTCCATAAAAACCATATCATTTAATTTTATTTTCTTTCAGTGAAAACTTTTCGAGTATCCGACCGGGTTTTTTTGTTGATTTGTGAGTTTGACCTTCAACCAGTCGTTCAAACGCGCAAAAAAAAAGTCGGTTTTGTTTTGTTGGCCAAGGGTGTTCGAAAATTGTGTGTGAATATAGTAACCATACTGTAACCAAGCTTTTTTGTTAGCCGTGTCATTTTCCAACCAAAAATTGTTCTTTGCCGACAGATAAACAGCTGAGCGAATCAACCAAACCAAAATAGTTGTTCTGTGTCCCGTCAACGTGGACATAACCCTAGAATTTTACGCGATTTTGTGATTTTTCGTAAAATAAAAACTTTTATTTTTCGCGAATTTTTACCAAAATTGTTGTGCAATTACCCAAAATTGAGTTAGAATCGGTCCCATATTAGGAATATTAGTTGTGCGCTACCACCTGTGTAAGTATTTACTATTATTTTCCCGTTTTTCAAGGTGTTTTCCCAGTGCAAAATACTTTAGTAGTGTTTTATTTCCAAATTGTTTAGAACCTTATCATAATGTCTAACCACGATTAATTACTTGTTAAACTGACGAGAAAGCGTCAAAGCTTTTACAATCGTATGGAATCTATGTACACTTTAGCTGTTGATTGCCAAACTGACCCTTCCAAATTAGACGTTTAGACGATTTTAGTGTAGTTTGCTCTTCATTTGAGTCCTTGCATTTGGATATAGTGTGTATGTGCAAGGAGGAGAATGTTGAAAAAAAGCATAAAATAGGTAATAAATTTGATGACATGAAATATTGTGTTAGTTCCATAAGGAAAGACCTACTTACCCCTGCTAATATTTTGCCCAAAAGTGGCACTCCCGGTGCCAATACTTCTTTTTACCGTAGTCACTCTGAAGAGTTGGAGCTGCCTCGCATTAATGTTCCTACATTTTCTGGCAATAGGCGAGACTGGCCTACCTTTTTTGATTTATTCCGCACATTAGTACATGAAAAAAGATTTCTTACCGATATACAAAGATTTCAGCACTTGCAAATGGCAGTAAAAGGTGAGACAGCTGAAGTCATAAAAATATTGTATTGACCGAGGACAATTATGCACTTGCATACAATGCATTGATTGAACGGTATGACAATAAGAGGGCATTAGCCACGGATTATTGGCTCTCAATTTACAATGCTTTACCTGCCAAAAACAATTGTGCATCTGATTTAAGAAAACTTATTTCAAGTTTTTCCCAAAATATGGATGCCTTGTCGTCTATAAAGGGTATTGATCTCTGGGATTTTATCAAATTAAATTTAATGCTACAAAAAATTGACCCTTCGCTGAAAACGCGTTTTGAAATTGAACATAGCGACAAAACTATCCCAAAATATTTAGATTTAAATAAATTTTTAAATAAAACTTGTAGAGCTTTAGAAAATAGCACTTTGTTTCTTGAACAAAAAACCAATAGTAGCCCCAAACCAATTGAAAATAAACCAAAAAAGGTTCAGCCAGTCAGACCAGTCTATATGACATCAACCGAGGTCATATCCGTTATTCAAATGTGCAAAATTCTTAGAAGCTGAGGTAACTGTTCGACATTCCTTTGTTAAACAACACCACATGTGTTTCAATTGTTTTTCAAAGTCCCATAGTGTCCCATCGTGTCCAAATACCAAATCTTGTAAAGTGTGTTCATCTAAACATAATAGTTTGCTTCATTTCCCAGAAAAAAAGTTACAAGAATCACCTACAGATTCCACACCTTCTAGTATTTCCAATAGTAATCAAACTTCGACTGGTACTCAATGTTATGCTAGTGTATCCCCAATTAAAAATGCTGCGCTATTTGCCACAGCCGAAGTCCCTGTGTATAGTTCCAATAATGACTTGTTGACTTGCCGTGCCATGCTAGACTGTGCCAGTATGACTAATTTTGTAACATTGTCATGTGTGAAACGGCTATCTGCCTATTCTTCCAAATACTATTCCCATCCAAGGCATAAACAATATGTCGACCTTTTATTCTATTGGTACTGTGACTATAAAATTATGTCCAAAGAAGTCCCATTTTTCATGCTTGTAATTTACAGCTATTATTGTTAACTCTATTTGTGAGTCCACTCCCATTTCTCCAGTGAATTCTACCAAGTGGAAGTACCTAAAAAATCTTGATTTAGCTGACACGCATTATGGACAACCCCATTGTTTAGATTTGTTGTTAGGTATCCCATTGTTCTCTGAAATTGTTACTCCTGGATTAAAAAAGGGTACCAATGGCGGTCCTTGTGCCATAAAGACCATATTTGGATGAGTCCTGATAGGTGGAGAAAATTCACTACCCAATGGGTTTATCTCATTATGCACATTTGTCCCTTGTGTTACTTCTGTCGATTCCAATTTGCAAAGGTTCTGGGAACTTGAAAATGTTCCACAAAAGTTCTATCTAAGTCCGGAAGAACAGATGTGTGAAGAACCCATTCCAGGGAACCTAGTGGTCGCTACATTGTGCGCCTTCCATTTAAAGACTCTTGTCCCGAACTAGGCGAGTCTAGAGGTCAAGCATTTTACTCTGTTAGAAAACCGTTTGAACCGAAACCCTATCCTTCATAAATTATATTGCGACTTCATGAAGGATTATTTGAACCAAGGTCATATGGTACCTTGTCCTTAACCAGAATCACCATCGTATTATTTCCCACATCACTGTGTTGTGAAAGACGACAATGGATCTCCAAAAATCCGTGTGGTTTTTGATGGCTCTTCAAAATCCTCAAATAACTGCAGCCTAAATGACGTTCTCCTTGTTGGTCCTAAATTACAAAATGATATTGTAAGAATTTTGCTGTCTTTTAGATTTTTCCCAATAGTTTTCAGTTCAGATATCCGCCAAATGTATCGGAATATTGTTGTTCATAAAGAAGATGTCAAATATCAAAAAATATTATGGAGATTTAATCCGTCCGAACCCATTCAGAACTACAATCTATGTACCGTCTCATATGGTCTGAACTGTAGCCCCTATCTAGCAATCAGAACATTGCACCAATTGGCTCTTGACCATGATCATGAGTATCCTTTAGCATCAGATACCCTTATGAATTCAACCTACGTTGATGATATAATCGGATTTTCTAGTTGTATTGATCAAGCTTTGGATCTACAAAACCAATTAATAAGGTTACTTCGTTGTGGTGGTTTTGAACTGCGAAAGTGGACCTCCAATTGTCCAAATTTGCTTTCTTCTATTCCAGAAGTACACCAGCAAAACCTTTCCTTTTCTGACAAAGACCATTCCATTCTGAAAATATTGGGTCTTGAGTGGAATCCTATATCGGATAGGTTCTCCTACTCGGTCAAACCCATTGATCGTGATTGTACCAAGAGAGTAATTTTGTCAGAAAAAGCCAAAATCTATGATCCTTTGGGATTCATAGCGCCCGTGGTATTGGGTGCAGAATGTTTAATCCAGCGTTTATGGATCCAAAGATTAGGTTGGGATAACATTTCTTCCCAGGATATTGTCAACCAATGGAAATTATATGTGTTGTTGTGTTACCATACCTGACGCGGTATGGACCGAGCTACATGGCTATAGTGATGCTTCGTTGTTAGCCTATGGTGGCGTTGTATATGTTGGACAAGTTAATGACAGTGGTGAATTATTTGTAAACTTACTGTGTGCTAAAAGTAAGGTTTGTCCCCTGAAAATAGTTTCGGTGCCAAGGCTAGAAATTTGTGCTGCTTTGTTGCTAACCAATTTGATGCATTTTGTTCTTTCCAACTCCCCAATGAAATTTGACCAAATATATGCATGGTCTGACTCCAGTGTTGCATTATATTGGATCAAAAATCATCCCTCCAATTGCAAATCTTTTGTTGCACACAGAGTGCAACAGATACAGGACAAAATTCCTCCCAATCGATGGTTCCATGTTAGTGGAACTAAGAATCCTGCCGATCGTCTTTCCAGAAGTTTGTTGCCTGGCCAGCTAGCAAATCATCCCTTGTGGTTCACTGGCCCATCATGGCTGAAATCATCTGAGGAATTATGGCCAGTCCCTTTAGAATTTGATTCCCAAACTAATCCTGCTTTTCTCCAAGAAGAGCGTAAAGTCATATGTAATCTGACTACCTTTTCCAATCCAGTACTTACATCCTTGCTTTTGAGATTTTCCTCGCTTAAAACCATCCAACATGTGTCATATTGCATTCGGTTTTTGGCTGTGTATTTCAAGAAAAAGGAGGCTCCAAAATCAACTGCACTGAGTGCTAGTGAGTTATATATAGCTTTATGTGTTATGGTCAGATCTATCCAATTGGAGTGTTTTTCTGAGGAGATTAAAAATCTTCAAACTGGGAAACCTTGTTCCAAACCGTTTCGCAAACTTTCTCCGTTTATTGATGCAGAGGGTGTTGTCAGGGTGGGCGGCAGATTGCGCCACTCCGATTTATCCTATGATGCCAAACACCCCATGCTACTCCCAGAAGATCATAGACTAACCCTGTTAATCATAGAATCTGTCCATAACGAAAATGGTCATCCTGGTCCCCGGCTACTTCAGTATTTGCTAAGACAGCAAGTCTGGATTATCTCCATAAATCGAGCCATTCACTCTGTATTGAGCAAATGCTTCAGATGCGCTCGTGTCAAACCAAACCCTGTGTATCTCTTGATGGGAGATCTTCCAAAAGTGCGTGTTTACCAAGTTAAACCTTTCTCACACTCTGGTGTAGATTACATGGGTCCAATAGCTGTAACTATATCGAGACGTCGAGGTGTACAAAGCCAGAAAGGTTATATTTGTATTTTCATTTGCATGTCAACCAAGGCATTATATTTAGAGCCTGTATCAGACTTAACTTCAGAGGCATTCCTTGCCGCCTTCAGGCGCTTTGTAGCCCGCCGTGGAAGATGATATAGTCACCTATATAGTGACCAAGGAACACATTTTATTGGCGCAAAGAAACTAACTAAACTTTAACTCACCCTCTGCCCCACATTTTGGGGGTCTCTGGGAGTCTGGGGTAAAAGCAGTTAAATCCCATATTTACCGTGTCATTGGACAGCAAGTTCTGTATTTTGAAGAAATTTTGACAGTTTTATCTCAGTGTGAAGCTGCTCTTAATTCCAGACCATTGTGTGAAATGAGTCACGATCCAAATGACCTAGAGTGCCTTACTCCAGGCCATTTCCTGACTCTTGAAGCTCTGACCGCCCCTCCAGACAAGGATTTAGTTGAGGTACCTGCCAATCGCCTGAAGCGTTGGCAGATGATCCAACAAATGCACCAGCATTTCTGGAGGAGGTGGTCAATAGAATATTTGAATACTCTCCACCAACGAAACAAATGGAATGTTGAATCCACCCCCCCTAAAGTTGGATCCCTTGTTGTCATTAAAGATAACAACCAACCCCCCTCCGTTGGGTCAATGGGCGCCTGGAGAAAATATATCCCAGCCCTGACAAAGTTCCCCGTGTAGTTAAAATAAGAACTTCCAAAGGGTTCTTAGATCGGCCTTTGGTTAAAGTATGTTTACTACCCTCACAATAACTTTTCCAAATCAATTTTTTCGTGCGTATATGTTTAAACCAGAATTATTTTTGTTTTTTTTCTCTTTCCTTTATTGAATGGAAATCCAAATTTGGTGTGGTCTCACAAGAATTATTTTTGTTTATTTTTTTTTATTCTTGGAAAAAATATTGTATTTTTTAGTGGGCGGTAATGTTTATGATTGATTGATTTTCCCCAATATTTTTATTTCATGAATTGATGCCCATAAAATTTTATTTTTGTTGTCCGCGTGTTTTTTGCTCACTTATGACTTGACACGCGCGCTTCCCACCCTACGGGGGTCCTATTTGCCCAAAGATCATTGAAGAAACAACATCCCAGCAATTAGCAACCTGTGCATGGAAAATGGCCGGTCTCCACCTGCGATAATTAAATACCAAGTAAGTGGAAAGTTTCAGTGAGCAATCGTATTTTTCCCTATTTTGCTTTTCATTTTTTATTGAGATTTTATTATTTACAACATTGTGGAAAATTGTATTAATGCAATCATATTCAAATGCACTCAAAGGTAGAAAATAATTTTTTATCTTTCTTATACCATAATAAAAGCTATAGGCGCAATTTAAAAATTTTTACTTTAGGTATCGTATATCGGTCACATCGACGATTCACTTAAGAAACTGTTGTATTACTCTATAACCTAAGGACATTTTCAAAGGCTTAGCAAGCACGGCTATCTCACCGGTTCCCAGCTTCTTTAGATCAAAGCATTATGTTTATAATTAGAATAGAAGAAGAATTTAGTTCTTCTTTTGTAGTTCTCTCTTCGTCACCGTAAAGTTAAAATTTTTAATTTGCGCCCATCGCTTTTATTATTATTTTCTACTTTTGAGTGCATTTAATAAAAGCTTGTTTTTTGAAAGTTTTTTAAATAAAAATTAATTTTTTAATTTTTAAATTTGTACCCTAAATCATTCATTTTGAACTCGCCATATTAAAATTTCCAAATCTTAACAAAAATTCATATCGTCTTCACGAAAAACCCCTGTATGCCAATTTTGATTTACATCGAATAAACTAAATCTTTTCCCCCCTCCATTCCCTCGTTAGAGGGAAGTGTGTACCTAATATTCATCATCATAGGCAATCACGCGAGACCGAGTATGTTTTCCTCTATTCTGTATCGTCGCTATCTGTTGTGCGTTTTTTGATGGCTATGTAAGCCAATTCTCGAGCCGCACACCCTTCCATAGTCCTGGCACACCTAGTCTCCGGCAGCAGCCGGGTGTTGTTGGTCATCCATTCTTTCATTTTGTCGCTCCTTTCTACGTTCTCCCTTTTCCGTCTCGTTGCTCTTCAAAAGTTTGTGCTCCCTCATGGACTGTTCACCACCATGAAGCCCTATCGTTTGCCGTGGTCTCGAAGTTGTTTATATCGATGTGACCACCCTTCATCATATTGCTTTTGAGAACGTCCTTGTACCTTTTTTGTTGATCTCCTTGATTTATCTTTCCCTCCTTCAGTTGTTCATAAAATATCTGCTTTGGAAGACGTGTTTCGGGCATGTGGATAACGTGACCAGTCCAACAAAGCTGGTGCTTGAAGGTAAGGGCTTCTATACTAGTTGTTCTGGCTTCTTCTAAAACACTTATGTTTGGTCGTCGGTCTTGCCATTTGATTTTCCTAATAAAACCATATTATTGTATTGTCGCCGGACTATAAACGCATACCAAATTTGAACACACAGCCTTAATTTTTAGATTTGTAGCCTTAATCGTCCATTTTGGATTAGCCATATTGAGATTTTCAAATTTGATAAAAAATTCATAATCCCTCTCCTTAAAAACCCCTTTATGCCAATTTTTTTTAAAATCGAACAAAGTAAATCTTTTTCCCCCTTCACTTTCCTCGTTAGAGGGAGGTGAAGGTGAGGTGAGACTCACCGGAACTATAAACACATACCAAATTTGAACAGAATCGGATGTGGCTAAGTTAGTTAAAATTGGTTAGCAAAAGATTACCAAAAATCGTCCATCTTGAGTATTGATTTTTCAAAATCTGATCAAAAATTCGTGTTCCTTATCCCCCGAAGCCTCCGTATAACAATTTTGGTTGAAATCAGACAAACTTCGATGTTTTCTCCCCTCCACTTTCCTCGTAGGGGGGAGGGGTGCCTAATAATGACTTATTATTGTATTGTCACCGGAACTATAAATTCATGCCAAAGTTAGAGGCAATCGGATGTGTATAATTTAGTTAAAATTGGTTAGGAGAAGATGATCAAAAATCGTCCATCTTGAATCCGCGATATTGAATTTTCAAAATCTGATTAGAGATTTGTTATGTCCATCCCCAACACACCAAATTTCAAATCGGGCGTTCTTCAACTGTACCCCCTCCACCACCTTCGAGTATCTCTCTTGTGTTGTCACCGCAACTATATAAGCATGTCAAATTTAAAGCTGATCCGATGTCGGGAAGTGGGTCAAAATTAAATTGCAAGATTCCACCCGAACAAACATATTAACATGGATACATTGCAAGTTAAATAAAAGCTTGTAAAATAGAGTGAATTATTAAGTATCATTTACACAGGCGAATATTCCTTTGATCTTTTAGCACAAAAGGTTCGGACGAAAGGTTCGGGTAAAAAGGTTCGGGTTAAAAAATTAGAAGAATTATTTACTGTGTGTCATTGAACTGAATTGTAATATAAAAATTAAATCTTAAAACCTTTCCGACGGAAAAACGATTTGATGCACTCGATAAAAAATAATGAGGATTACTTTATTTGATTTTGTAGGGTTTTGGTGGTGGGGTTTGGTGGTGGGATTTGGTGGTGGGGTTTGATGTGTTTACACTTAATTAAGGAAAACCAAAAAAGTGATAAAGCATAATAGCAACAATTAGATACAAAGTTATTTAGTAGATATCTGCCAATCTTACAACCTACCATCCAGCAAATAATAATTTTTCGCTTTCCGTCGTTTTCCAATTTAATTTCATAATTGAGGTCAGTGATGTGAGATTAAAAATATTATCTCTTCCCACTTTCAAAAATATATTTCCAAAAAATCTTGCGAAAATTTGCCCCAATGTTCGTGCCAAATGTTCTCTGCAAATGTTCGTTGCAAATGTTCGAGTGTTCGGGCAAACGTTCTTCAAAAAATGTTCGCAAGATTTGGCCCGAATTTTTGGACGAACCTATTCGCTCTGTGTAAATGCGCCTTTATACTTAGGCGTATTTTGACTGTCTAAATAAGGCACAGGATAGAATGTATAATTTTTATATTAGTTGCACACCTGTGTGCTTCTCCCATCTAGTCGGTCTAGAGGTCCTTACTTTCCAGGAAAAATGGTGTCATGGAAAGTTTCTTTTGAGAATTAACAAGTACAGTCAACGTTTTAACTGGCGATATATATGAAGCAAGATATCTCTTTTTTTTGACTTTACAAACTCATTTTTAAGGAAAAAATACTAGGTATTTTACGTTATGTTGTTTGTTGCCCCAGGACGTCAGGATTCTCATAGTCTAGTAAACATACCATGGAGGTACGATTCTGTTCCGTCAAAAGGACGACGAGGCAATGATGGTTTACGTAAACTTTTGGTAAAAAATTGCTGAAAGCTGTATTTGATCGTAAATAAATATAGAAAAATGGTAATCCAGTCCAAATTAGTCATTACTTGAATAGAATACGTCCGTCAACAAAATCTACCATTATGGATTCTGTCGCCTGTCTACCATTGAACACAACACGATTGTTTTTTAGTTTTATGAGTTTTATTGAAATTAAGATAAGTCGTTTTGGTTTAGGTCTCGCTACTCGATGTAGATTGCCGTTGCATTAGGTCAGGTTAAGACGGCTGCAGACGTCAGCAAGACCCAAATTTTTATTCCCCGTTTAGGTGCAAGAATCGGCTGGCGTGAGGTCGGAATGGCGTTGCGTCGGGTTGTCTAGCCCGAGGTAATGTTATGTCAGCATATCGTCCAAATGTTAGTTGGGAAAAGTGTCCCTGCAAACTGCTTCCCAAATAAGACCTTTACCTCTGCACCAAGGAAATAACACATAATAATATACACGCTTACCGCCTCTTGATATAATCCAGGGGAGACAAACGACCTGCACTTTTAGCGCAGCTCCGGGCATGATGCGCAAAAATGAGAACAGATTTGCCGCAATTTTTTTGTCGCATATAGGTCGGCCCAACCTGAGGGATACGATAATATCGAAGGTTATCCAGTAGGTTCTCGACTGCAAAGTAAGGTCGACCATATAACATTTAAATTCTTAGTTTCTGAGATATTTGAAAAAGTGTGATTTTGTTCCTCTTTACCCCCTCCTATATTTCATGAAGTACTCAAGCTGCACCTAGAGACGCAACTGTTTCTTAAACAGAAGGTATTCTAAATAAATTGACACAAAATATATCTGTGGCCAACTAATTATTTTTACTTACGACCAACTCATAATACTAGTATAAAAAGCATCCTAAGCCGACTGTAATGGACCATTTACGCTCCTAGGATAATAGTGAAGTTTAGACGTAAATCGTAAGAGGGCGCGCCAAGCGATGAAACTTTCTTTCATAAAGACACTGATTCACGCCAAAAATGTAAATTATTTTTCTATATTTTTAACAAAATAAATATTTATTAAATACAGCGCTACTACTACTACTCGATAATCTGAATTCTTTAGTAGTCCGAACAAGCATTTTCAATACATTGGGTACTCTGTAATCTGAATTTCATAGTACTCGATAATCTGAACCTGTAATTTTAGGCCCATTTCCTATAGAACTTATGACTAGATGTTCAGGGATTCCCCCAATTACCCTTTTGTTTATATCTGGGATTCACATTAAACAGGTGTGCAGCATTTTCACTGCTTTTGTACGCTTTTGAGCAGTGATACATATTTACATACTTTGCTTGTTACATGGGATATTTGTAATGCCATTTTGGGTGATATAAATGGGTTTTTATTTCAATATTTGCTTAAATAAAAATGCCCCTAAAAGAAAACACAAGACATTGTCCATAAAAAAAAGTGAAATTATTGAAAGACTTAACAAGGGAGAAAGTGGAAAAGTGTTGGCCGCTGAGTATGGGGTTGGAAGATCTACAATCTGTAGTATAAAAAAGAAAAACCCTAAAATCGACAGGTACGATTAATTTTAAGACAATTTTAGTGGTTTTCTTTGTACAATTGTGTATTTTTTTTTAGATTTATTGATCATTGTGATTCTGGCCCAGGGCCAAGAAAAACTTTAAGAAAAGCTGAATCTGCTGAAATGGAAACTCGTTTGTATACATGGTTTTGTAGACAAAGGTCGAGGGATGTCCCAATTTCCTATGAAATTTTATCTGCTAAAGCAAGACAGTTTTATACCGAAACATATGGAAATGATAATTTTAGAGCTAGCAGGAGCAAGATGTGTAACTTTTGAAAAAGGCATATTCTTCGTGCTTTAAAAGTCTGCGGCCAAAAACTATCCAATGATCAAAGTGCCGTCAATCCTTTCTGGACTACATTTAAAGAGAAGGTAAGAAAATTAAATCTTGTGGCTACTCAAATATACAACGGAGACGAATCGGCTCTCTACTGGAAAATGTTGCCGGAAAAAACGCTGGTTCGTTCCCAAGAGAAGACCGCACCAGGTCGAAAAATAAGCAAAGAACAGGTAACATTTTTAGCTTGTTGCAATGCAGATGGGTCACATAAACTAAAGATACTAGTGATAGGAAAGGCCAAAAATCCACGGGCATTTAAAAATGCAGACATTCCTGTTGAATGAAAATCCTCTGCTAATGCATGGATGACTACAAAGATTTTTATAGATTGGTTTCTTTAATCATTTATACCTCAGGTTAGGAGGCATCTAAGAAGTCATAATTTGCCTGAAAAGGCGCTGTTAATCATAGATAATGCCTCAAGTCACGAAACTGTAGAAGAGCTGACTATTGAATATGGAAGATTTACAAAATTTTTCCTCCCACCAAATTGTACAGCACTCTTGCAGCCTATGGATCAAAATGCTATCAGACTAACAAAATTGTTTTACCGAAAAAGCCTTTTAGACCACATTTTATCAAGTAGCGAAGAGAGCGTTGTTACGTCGTTAAAAACTCTTAACCTAAAAGATGCAGTATGTCTGCTATGCAATTCTTGGGAAAATGTCTCTTCTGAAGTCTTGCAGAAGTGCTGGGACAAAATTATGTCCGATAATGATGAAGACATTGAATATGATGTTGAAGATCTAATTCCTCTAAGTAAATTACGCCATAATCTGCTTTCTTTGGATGCAGATATGGAAGGTAAATAAAAATGTTTGTTGTTGTTTGTTATTTTTTCTTATTTAACTAAATTTTTTAGATGTTGCTGGAATGCTTAATGTTTTGGCACAACCAAATCTAACAAACGTGAAAGTACGTAATTGGGTTGATAATTATGAAGATCTCTTACTGCTGGAAGAAGCAGATGGAGATGAACCTGAGGTTAGCGAGCATGAAGGCTCGGAATTAGATAATCAAAACAAAACTGTTAAGAACGCTGAAGCAGCTAAAAGTTTTAACCTGTGATTAAAATGGGCTAAAGAAAATGATATTCCACTAAATGATATTCTTGTACTTCAAAGATTAAAAGAAATGGCCTTTATGAATAATCAAATATGTATAAAGCAAACCAAAATTAAAAATTACTTTAGAAATTAATACCATATTCTTACTTTTTATATATTTTTTAGTGTTACTTATTCGTAATTACTGTTTTTTTTGCGTTTCATAATAAGAATTTTAATAAAAAAGAACTGCTTCGGTAATCCGAATTATTTGCTAATCCGAATCGCCTTGGTTTTTATTAGTTCGATTAAATTAAAAAAATAAAATCTTCAAAAAGTGAAACATTTTCAAAATTCCAAAAAAACCCAAAATTTTCAAAAATTCTCCAAATTCAAAAAAATAGATTAATTTTTAAAAATTTCCAAAAATTTAAACATTTTAAAAATTCTAAAAAATTTTTTGAAATTTTAATATGAAATTTTTAAAAACTTGAATGTCACAATTTTGTATTAATTTTCTTGAAAAAGTAATTTTGCATAAATAATAAAAAAGTGTGTACTTAAGGAGTGTTGCGCTATTTCTAATCATTTTTGATATTTATAATAAAATTCTCATTGGTCGTACGTAAAGTGTAGTAACTCGCATGTTATAGTCATTACACGCTAAGATAAATTGAGACACTCGCCTTCGGCTTACATCTAAAACTTCATCTTCTTGTGTAATGACCATAATATCATGCTTATTATGGAAACTACTATTGCTCAACAAAATAATTAGTTTAAGTTCTTGCATTTGATTTATTTAATAAATATTCTAGACGTCGTTTAAAAATGCGTTAAGGCAAAAACGTTAAAAAATCGCATGTAATTACCTTTTGGGTAACTCATCAAAGTCTGTGAATATCGATTTCCCTTACCGTTAAACGCCAAATTAAAATTTTAGCGAACACTGCATAAATTTAAATGTCCATCTTAAATTAAAGGCACGTAGAATTTCTTTGCATCCTGCATTGGTGTATCTTTGGATGGGGTAAGTAAAAAGCATCAGAAAAATAAGTTCATTTTGTTTTAAATATTTTGTTATTTTTACGTAACTAAATACCTTTTTCCTTAGTAGTTTGGTGTGTTTTGTGAGGTTTCTACACAGTAAAAAATGCTATTAAAACTAATGCTGTAAAATAGCAAAGTTTTTTGAGTAAAAAGATATGGAGTGTATTTTGCGGTATATCTGATCAAAATTGATAAAATAATCTTAGTTTCACTCAATTTTTTGTAATTTATAAAAAAAAACAGTTTAAAAAGCTTGACTAAACATTTGGCTTTTTTTAGTTTTCTTTTACTACGCTTACTAAAAAATGTGCTCCCCTGGTATAGGGTGATCATTTATAACCGCACACCCCCTTAACTTTATTAATATTTACCGTAAAATGGTGAAGCAAAATAGTAATAACTTATGAAATTTTGTAGGTCCAACGTTTTTTTTATTACCCTGTTATAGGCATGGTTGCCTTAGCGTCTCCCTGCCTTTACAGAGATAAAAAAAACAATAAAACTGTGGTAAAAACTACAAAATTTTATTGGTTATTTACTTTCTTTCACGACAAATAATAATACAGTACGAGGCGTATACGTTTATAAATTATCGTCCTGTACTTTTTGAACTCGGTACTTTTCAAACGATATATTGTTTTAAAACTACCCCGAATTGTGCTAAAAATTACTCAAAATTGAGTTTCTAAGTACTCATAATTGAAATAAATCTTCAATATTGTGTGAAAATTATCCCGAAATGTGTTAAAAATACAATATTGTGTGAAAGTTACTCCGAATTGTGTTAAAAATTACTCATAATACTCGTAATCGGATCAACCTCCCAAAAAACACTCAAAAAAGCTTTACGTTATAATACATTAAGAGTATCATTTACTCACAAAAATTGAGCGAAAATTTTACTAATTTCGGTGTGGACCTATTTTGGGCAAATTCGGAGTGATTTTTCAGTGAAAATTCACTCAGAATTTTTTACTGTGTAACAGATCCATGTGGTCCCACTTCCACTAAAGCTTCAAAAATAACCTAAGCCTTAATCAAGTATTATAAATCAAAATTTTTCCTAATTAGTATAAAACGTTCCTTTGACTTGTCTTAATTGTAGAAGTGGATATACCCATGGAACATCGCGTCGATTCAATCGATTGTTATATCTAGCAATCATTCACAGTGGGATTTACTAAAAAGGTATAGCCTATTTTAGACAGGTCCTAAGTTTACGTGAAATTCTTGGTTTTAAGCATTTTATACCAACTTCCTTGAGTTTTGGACATGATTTATAAGAGTAATTTTAATTATTTTTTTTAGTAAAGAATAATCTTACCACAACATTTGTTGGATTTAAGAAGAAAGTTTCAATTTAAAAGAAGTTTATTGTTGAGCAAATTAAAATTAACGTTATATGTCGCTCTTATCAAAACTTACTCTTGTTTATTGATTTTCGCGATTAATACTCACTATCACAAAACCATTTCTATATGTAAAAATAAAATAAGGATTAGACTAGCTTTGTATTCATTAAAAATGGGTCTTTATCCATCGAAAGTATGAAAAAAGCTTTACAATCAGAAACCCATCGCAATCGAAAACCACAAATAAAAATATTTCATCAATGGAGGTCATGAAAACAAATGCGGCTAAAAACAGATCTGAATCTACTGGACTGGACGGTGCCCAGTTCTCTGGTAAAAGCAATGTTTTAATTTAAGTTTGTAAATAAATGAATAGGTACAGTTGTTTTCGATTTTCTTCAGTGGGAAAAGTTTTCGTGCATAATCAGTGACCTTCACTTGTGTTTGTTTTGCCTCGTAGTACCCTCATAAATATATTTTTTGTGCTGAAAAGGGGTTTAAAATATGGCATTTGCCTGGACAAAGTTGAAGGTGTTTAATTGGTTAATGATCAACTGGAAATATTAAATAAGGTAAATTAATTCTTGTAGAAACGGTGACTTAGGGACATTATAAACGAACCAATTGCCACAAGACAATCCTTTCTGGGGGCTATAAATTTAAACTACCCCCCCCCCTCGGAAGTGGTCTAAAAAATAACCAACTTTATAACCTAAAACACAGATATTGAAGCTATTATTTGCCAAATTTTTGGCGCATTCACCATATGTCATTTTGAAACGTGTCAAAAAAAATTAGTTTTATGGAATTTTCTCCTAAAATATGGTATATTTTGAGAAAAAAAGCAGTTTTTCAGTGGTATTTTGCAATAACAATACAAAATGATCAATAACTTTGTGTCTTTTCTGTATGGGTAAATGTTTTTTGAAAATTGGTATTAAAATTTAATACCCTCCACAGGTTTAAATATCTAGACCTGTGGGGGTACTATTTTAGATCTTAGTAAATCCCACTGTCAATGTTTACGCTTTCGTCTTCGAAGTAGCAATGCCATTAAATTTAATCATCTTCCATTTTACATACTGCAACTATATACAGTCCACTACCTGCGAAAATTAAACTGAGCAAAAACAGCACAGCAAGATGTTTTATCGTTGGAACAGAAATTTTATCGCCTTGTGTGAAAGCTTTCTGCGAAGGCTCCCAATTGCACCGTGTGAAAACACCCTTACCGCCGATATACAAGCTTTCTGTTTGCGTTCGCGACCGTGGTACAGTGGGGCAAGCTAGTCTAAACTTGATATATCTATAGTCTGTACTGGCACTGACCAAAAAATTTAAAATTTGTTATTTTAAGAACAAATGCACTTTTGTAGATGAAATTTACCCCCGCTGGCCACCCCTACTAATAATGACAACAGATTTTTTACTTGTTTTGAATATGTATTGGTAACAAGTAGGAGGTAGATGCATATCTAGTTAGGAGTAATTTCCTTTTTCTAGGGATTGTTATTGAATGTATATTTTACTCCCTCTACAATGTTTTAACACTTCTTCTTTTGACAGGATATATAATTTTAGAAAAGTCATTACAATATTACTGTATTCACTCAAATAAGATGTAGATAATTTAGTATTTGAAATAGACATAAGAACAAAAAAAAACTTAAAACAAGTATATCTGTGGCTGTCGGAATAAGAAGGAATTTATTTTATAGAAAAATAAAAATATTGTGTGTAAATATGGTAGGAACTAAGATCACAAACATACAGACAAAATAAGTCAAATATATCGTATCAGAATAAAACATATACATAAAAATTTAACAAAGATATTAATTTTACTCAAAAATATCATCATTTGTATCGCTGCTAGATTCGCATCTATTACTTTGAGACATTTCATCAACGTCGACCTACATTTAGTCCGAGGATCAATTTTTTTTTTCCAAGGGTCTCAAGGGGAAATCTTGCATAAGAGGCCCGAACTACTTTCCTGCTAGAGTCATTTCTTCTCTACTAGGAGAGCCCGGCTAGTGTCGGATTTCTACCGACTAAAGCCCTCCGATTGTTACTCTAGCCTGCTTGGTGGTAGGCCACAGTCACTGCACAGCAGCCATTACCAGTTTATTGTTCACCCTCTTCGTTCCTAGGCTAATCACTCCATTTTTCATCTCTTTAGATGGTAATTTAATTAATTTTCTCTTACTGGATATTAAAGGATCTGAACTTAAGAAAAACAAATTTAAAATATCTTCATTATACCAAATTTTTAAAATATGGCGGCCATTTTGTTTAGAAGCGACAGATGTCAACTTTTTTTATATTTTTAGATTAGACCTTAATAAAAGTCAAGAATTTGCGATATAATTTCTTCAAAAACGTAAAAAAGACAAGTTTTCTTAACTTTGACAGCCGCCATCTTGATTTCTGCAGGCGGAAAATGGGAAATCCTTGACTGGAAATTTAGCTTTTGATAACTGTGCCCCATATATTAAAATTACTCTTTTGCAGCTTTCTACCAAAAATCTCTGAGATTTTACTCCATTAATAGCCTGGCGCAGTACTATGGAAAAGCCGTCATTTTGAGTGAGGGTGTAAGTGGCGCAATTTTCTTTTCTACAGCATAAATCCCAATGTATTGAGCCCGTCGAGTCAAAAATAACACTCTAGCCAATTACTGCCAAAGGAAGAAAACTCGAGACATATATATTTTTCTTAATTATTTTTTCTTATTTGACGCATTAGTTTTGAAAAAATATTATAAAGCTCTTACATGGACGTTCTAAAAATTAAAAATATTTTTAAACATCAAAAGCTTCGTTGTAAATTATCCATATCAAAAAGTTACTAAACCTCAAACAAATTTCCTTCTACAAAGGTAAAAACACAACTGATTAATTTTTATAAATAAGACACATAAAAAAGGTATTGCATAACTCTGGATTTGCGGCAGCAAACTAACTCTGGCGGCTTATCAATTTAAAGGAATTTGTTTTTATATAGTTTGGTGTATATACTCTCGGAACACGATATCATTTTTGCTAACAGATCAACTTAATTTATCGAATTTATATCAAGTTTTTTACATTCTGCCCCAATGTGCGTCGGCGCCATTGGTGTTTATAACCGAAAACACGGTAATAAACGCCGTCCATTGTTGCCACTTGCCACTAGTCGCTACTTCTGTTTCTCTCTTTATTAAAAAAGGTGAGATGGCAATAGAAAATATATTTCTCTTTTTTTCTAAACGACGAAGAGGGAAATAAAAGTGAGCTCAAAGAAGTGAAACTGTGAATCATGGGTTACGTGCCGTTCGAAATGGGTAATTTTGTTTTTTGCCGTAGGTCATTCAAAATGTAATAATTTTAAAAATCGGAACGGTAATGGCGGACGATAGCACTAACGTAAATGCAGGCGGCAATGGAAATACTTTAATTCGACCTTTTTTTTTGGTTTAAAATTAAGGCTCTTGAAACAACTTGGTCATTGTAACGTCACATTGTCTAGGTGTTGCCAAGCTTCTTAAATATATTTTTAATTTCTAAAAATCTCTTTTGAAACCCTAATAATTTAATGTGTTAGAATATATAAACAAGAAATATTTTGCGAAAAACCGATCAGCCTTGGAATTGAAATACGTTTGGAATCTCAGTCTGACTCTGTTAAACATATTTCCGCCTACATTCGGTCATCTGTGATTTATCAGATTCGTTAAGTATTCATGCACCATGACATTACCATGCCGCATATGCTTGAATATTGTGTACACCTTAATCTGTGCGTTGACACACACTTGTTTATTGCTCTTACACCACGCCATTGCCATAGAATGAGCCACTCCTTCACAAAAATTTTGTTAAAATTTAAATTTAAAACATAATAGGCCAAGAGTTAATAATTTTTATTAACATTTTTGGAAAATATCTATCATAAATATAGTTCTTGGGAGAAAATGCTTAATGAGGCCCTGGTTGGTGTCGGGGTACATACCTCGACTTTCAAGCTGGGGACGCCGGGTTCAAGTCACGGGTCATGCAGGTAGTCTACTTGGATTTTTCTTATAAAATAACAGAATTTTTTAGGAATAAGGCAAAACGCAGTATGAGTAGGCCGAGTTAGCTGGAAGGCCGTCCCTCGGAAAGGATTTTAAGAGGACGGTCCCATGTTATCCATATATTGATAGCGGAGCACGTTAAAGATCCTATAAGCTAGCCCCGATAAAAGGGTTTAGGTCTAAATCCTTCTAGGAAAATAAACCTGCCTTCCTAGGGGGTGCTCATCAGACCGGTCTGGTAAGCAGGGGTGGGGGGAAACCCAGGGAAAATACGTGTAAAAGGTATCTTCGGTCCTACCCTTTCATTTACGCCAGTATCCAGGCCGGATGGGATCAGATATCACGTGGAGGCGGATCTAGTGACACACTCCCTTAGTCGGTAGGCTACTGGAGGATAAAAAGACCTAGGTCTGGGATTCGAAAGTAGTTGATGACCCATCCGATTAGGTTAATAGTGCCTACGGAAAAGAAAACTTAAGCTCTTAATTTTACTAAGGAAAATAAAAATAATAAATTTTTATTAAAAAAACTTTTAAAGAACAAGCTGCATGCAGTCAAAAGTAGAAAATATTTTTTTATCTTTCTTATACCATAATGAAAGCGATGGGCGCAAATTAAAGATTTTAACTTTAGGTATCGTATATCGATCACATCGACGACTCACCTAAGAAACATTGTATTACTCTGTAATCTAAGGACATTTTTAAAGGCTTGACAAGTACGGCAATCTCACTTGTTATCAGCTTTTTTAGATGAAAGCATTAGGTACGTTTATTATTCGTTTAGAAGAAGAATTTAGTTCTGCTTTTGTAGTTCTCTCTTTGTCACCGTAAAGTTACATTTATTTTTTAATTTTTAGATTTGTACCCTAAATCGTCCATTTTGAATCTGCCATATTGGAATTTTCAAATCTCATCAAAAATTTATATCCCCTTCCGAAAAACCCCTGTATGCCAATTTTGATTTAAATCGAACAAACTAACGCTTTTCCCCCCTCCACTGCTCTCGTTAGAGAGAAATGTGTACCTAATAATACCATATTATTGTTTTGTCGCCGGAACTATAAACGTATACCAAATTTGAACACAATCGGATGTGGATAAGGCAGTTAAAATTGGTTAGCAAAACATGACCTAAAATCGTTCATCTTGAATCCGCCATATTCAATTTTCAAGATATGATCCAAAATTCGTATTTCTTATCACCAAAAGCACCCGTATACCAATTTTGGTTGAAATCGGACAAACTTAGGGGTTTTCCCCCCTTTACTCCCCTCGTAGGAGGGAGAGGTGCCTAATATTGACATATTATTGTATTGTCACTGGACATATAAACGCATGCCAAATTTGAAGGCAGTCGGATGTGTATAAGTTAGTTAAAATTGGTTAGAAAAAGATGACCAAAAATCGTCCATCTTGAATCCGCTATATTGAATTTTCAATCTCAATCTCATTAGAAATTCGTTATCTCCATCTCCAAGTGCCCCAACACACCAAATTTCAACGAAAGCGGGCGTATTTCAACTGTACGAGTAGGGAAGTTCGTCAAAACTAAGTTGCAATAGTCCACCCGAACAAACAGTTCGTTATTACATACATACATTGCAAATTAAATAAAACCTTGTAAAAATGGGTATTGAAATAAAAATAAAATATCAAAATATTTACGGCTTCAATACGTCTAAAATATAACTGTGAATCATTTAGCACACAGTTTCTACACAAGTAAACCACAGTATTGGTATTCCAAAAATTTCCTGGAAATCGGAAATGCACTACTTAATTATATTACTACTGATTATTCCACTTATGTGTTAAAACTCCCATAAGACAAATGTGATTTTGGAGAAGTAGAGCGATAATTCTTGTGAGTCACGTCAACTGAGAAGAATTACACTGAAAACTCCACATCAGTACTTTTTAACAACTTTTTGACCATATATTTGCTTGGACGAACAGAAAATTAAAGACGAAATTTTTTGACGTAATCACAAAATATTTTTTTTACTGAAAGTTATTTTTAATTTCTTTATTTATACATATATACACTTCGCAAAAAGTCAGTACAAAAAGATTAAATCCTAATTTTTAATAAACTTAAAATTTTTGATAAACTTTACTTAGATAAATTAAGAAGGAGATGGCAGAAGAATACAAAGGACAAATCGTAGTTTTTACCACATGTAGTAACTCTATACTATAATAAGTCCTAAAATAGCATATACAGTGCGGATGGAAAAAGTCCCCGTCCTGCTAACTCTTGAGCGGATTGAGGTATCGACTTCAAATAAAAACCATGTTTATTGATAACATTTTTGCTACTTTTTGACGTTCTTTTTATAAGCGTCATATTGATTTAAGACTATAAGGTCACTAACTACTTCAAATTTTAAATAGAAAGGGGGATCGGGAGAAACATTGTTTAAAAGATATATTAACTCTCTAAAATATTACTTTTTCTAAAAATCGGTTTTCCACTTACAGAGTTATGAGTATATTCGACTATAGTTTCGCGCACCTCCTCTTACTTTTGAACGTTACAAACTACTTTAAAATTTAAAATGAATGGGACCACAAGTATTAATTTATTTAAAAGGTATTCTAATGCCCTATTTCAAATTTATTTTTTTTTAAATCGCTTTGACCCGTACAGGGTTATGAGTATTTTTGACTAAAGTTTGTCCACCACCTCTTTTAAACGAATTGAGATATCGACTTCAAATAAAACTATGTTTCATTTTAATACATTTGCATATTGACTTAAAATTATAAGGTTACTAACTAATTTAAAATTTTAAAGTACCTTGAAAAAAATGTATCACTCGACCTCCTTTCTCCATTTAAAATTTTAAAGCAGTTAGTGAAGTTATAGTCTTAAGGGATTATGAGGCGTATTAAAAATATGTCAAAAAATTGAGATAGTGTTGTCGTTAAACATGTCTTACCAGTATCCAGGGGGGAGGGACTTTTTACGTCTGCGCTGTATGTGTAACTAAAGTAAGTAGAAATCGTCTTGTTCTAAACCAATTATTTTGCTCATGCCATGCCACAGAACTAACAGTTTTGGACCTCAAATACTTTTTAATAATTTTGTATACAAAGAAATTGTTTGCTAACAGTATACTTTATTACAACAAAAACTCAGTTTTTATGGCAATCGGGCTTTCGTGGAATGTTTTGTTTGTGTCAACATACCTACAAAAAAAATATAAACACAAATACCAATACCAATACCAATACCAATACCAATACCAATACCAATACCAATACCAATACCAATACCAATACCAATACCAATACCAATACCAATACCAATACCAATACCAATACCAATACCAATACCAATACCAATACCAATACCAATACCAATACCAATACCAATACCAATACCAATACCAATACCAATACCAATACCAATACCAATACCAATACCAATACCAATACCAATACCAATACCAATACCAATACCAATACCAATACCAATACCAATACCAATACCAATACCAATACCAATACCAATACCAATACCAATACCAATACCAATACGAATACTAATACTAATACTAATACTAATACTAATACTAATACTAATACTAATACTAATACTAATACTAATACTAATACTAATACTAATACTAATACTAATACTAATACTAATACTAATACTAATACTAATACTAATACTAATACTAATACTAATACTAATACTAATACTAATACTAATACTAATACTAATACTAATACTAATACTAATACTAATACTAATACTAATACTAATACTAATACTAATACTAATACTAATGCTAATGCTAATGCTAATGCTAATGCTAATGCTAATGCTAATGCTAATGCTAATGCTAATGCTAATGCTAATGCTAATGCTAATGCTAATGCTAATGCTAATGCTAATGCTAATACTAATACTAATACTAATACTAATACTAATACTAATACTAATACTAATACTAATACTAATACTAATACTAATACTAATACTAATACTAATACTAATACTAATACTAATACTAATACTAATACTAATACTAATACTAATACTAATACTAATACTAATACTAATACTAATACTAATACTAATACTAATACTAATACTAATACTAATACTAATACTAATACTAATACTAATACTAATACTAATACTAATACTAATACTAATACTAATACTAATACTAATACTAATACTAATACTAATACTAATACTAATACTAATACTAATACTAATACTAATACTAATAATAATACTAATACTAATACTAATACTAATACTAATACTAATACTAATACTAATACTAATACTAATACTAATACTAATACTAATACTAATACTAATACTAATACTAATACTAATACTAATACTAATACTAATACTAATACTAATACTAATACTAATACTAATACTAATACTAATACTAATACTAATACTAATACTAATACTAATACTAATACTAATACTAATACTAATACTAATACTAATACTAATACTAATACTAATACTAATAATACTAATACAATCAATATTTATATTGACAGGTTAGTCTTTAAAACTGGATAAACTAAAAAATACATTAAATAATGATACAATAAAATTAAATTTAAAGTTAAAAAAACGGATTTACTAAAAAATATTTTATCACACACTAAACGGGTAGTGGCAAACGCTTTATCCGATCACTGACCCCGATACGATAAAAATATTTTTATGTTTTTTTTTCTACAAAAATAATGACAGTTTGTAGACACCACAAAACGCAACAGTACGTTTTTTCTTTAAATGTAGTTCTACTAAATTCCTGAAAGTAAAGATTAAGCAAATGTTGTATAATAATTTTTTGAGCAACAAAAACTCTCTTTATGTTAACGTGCTGCCCCGTAGTTCGCCTAACTAAATATTCACGAAAAAAAAATATATAAACTTTGAACTCTATATTTTTGAGATTGACATACCCCTACCTTTAATTAAATATAAATTTAAAATCTCTGATGTAGCTGTTATTTCAGAGCAATCCTATTTTTTTTGTTCGATGTCCTGTTTTTAACACCAAATTTAAAATCCTCATAAAATGTTCTTTTTAAAGATGCCAATATCATAGGGTTGGCATATCCAGTTTTCCAGATATCTGCTATTAAACTCTTAATATTTCAATTTTTGAAAGCTATTATCTCACAAACTAAATAAGTCACCCTATGTAGTTGCTTGTCGAGTGCCTCTATGTGTTAAAAAGTATTTTCCTTTATTCAACTAATACTGAAATCGGATTATTTTCCAAAACGTGTGCAATTTAAAGCGTTACGTGATAAATTATACGTTACGCCTTTTTTAACAAATATAAATTTGTTAATGATATAATATAATATTAACAAATTACCTTCTGTTATTGTCTTTCCCTGCAAGGCAATCAGCTATTATCATAGGTGCCCCATAATATGAAGAGGCATGAGGTATACATTTCACAAATTAAACATCTAACCATATGACAACTGGAAATGATATGTAAATAGCTGGTATATTGACTATCAATTAATTTGAAACATTGTGTTGCGCTAGCTAAATTGAATCGTATGAAATTTATCGTATGCTGGAAATTGCCTATACCTGATTATGACACAATAAATTATAGGTATACATTTTCGAATTAATTAGGACTAAAACACTTATTAATTCAAACAAAAACCAGGAGTTTGTTATACTAGTGCAAAATAAACATCATGATCTTCGACTTTTCACAAAGAGGGTGGAACCTAGGATGACACCGTTTCGTCCTTATTAGATACTCATCAGCTAAGTATATCAAACCGGAAAGACTCCTGTCGAGGACCAACCACGGCAGCCTCTGTTTGAACCTCCGACAACCAACACAGTCAGTGGTTTAATGAATTGGCAAAAGTAAAAACCACTATTTCTTTGGATCAGCAAAATCCTTTAAAGAATTTGAATTACTTTGGGCATAAAGTTTTTCATATTTGAACAGGTTTAATGTCAATATAAGTAGGCTAAATGAATATGAAACTATAATAACCGGTGCTGGGAAAACATAATAATAGGTATCCATTTTAAATTATTCCTATGTAGTCGGGGGTTTTTTATATCTTTTTTCCAATGTATAGGAAGATTTTTGGTGATTTTGTTTTAACTCGGTTCACACTTAGCTATGACTTTGAGGACCACCAAATAAATATTAGTTGTTTCGGCGACGGCATACGTTAGGCGTCGCGACGCCCTAATTTTTTTTTTGGACTTAGAGTCAGTCTGACAGCTATCTCCGTCAAATTACAAAATTTTAAAATTTTGGTGAAACCTCTTAAAAGGCTATGGAATGGCTTTTAATATAGTATGCAAAATATGATATTTTACTTCCGGTTGATTGCATATAAAAATAATCAATCTGAAATTTCATTTTTTCTAAAAATTTACACAAAAAATTTCTATTTTCTTTTTATAAACGGTATTGTGCAAAAAATCGGATTGACGCATGTTTCCCTTTACAGACCTGCCAATATACGTTTTCTAAAGGCTATATAAGACGCTAGAATATTAAATGTAACAAGTCACAATGGGCCCCCAAAATTTAATAAAATTAAACAACATACATAAAAAAGATTTTTGCTAAAAACTTCAAAAATAACAGAAATTATGTCATGCTTTATATTCTGTCGTGTATTTAGAAATTTTTTCAGGGTATTCCTGAAATTTTTACAGCTACTTGAAGGTAATGAATTATCCTGTTAGAAACACCAAACTCGAATCTTGGACTCCTTCAGGATTTTTTTGCTGTGAGCTGTCAAACATAGATGATTTTTACAAGTCGTCCAATTTTACTTAAAAAACCATTGCTTCTTTTGTTATTTTATTCAGTTTTGAGTATGTAAATATTTTTTATCGGTGTGGGTGCACCTAATAGGCAACAAGCACATAAAAATCACATTTTTACTGCCCCCTCTTCAGTCTTCACTCGTATCTCCTATTTGATAGGTTTAATCCATAATAATATATAGGAAGGGCTAGAAAATCTTAGACTGATTTAATTTCCTAATTACTTTTCGGTTCCTTAACCGAATTTTATAAAGTTTGGCACTTTACAAAGCTATAAGAACAAAGTTTACTATTTTTGTACAAAAGATGTAAAATGTCAAAATTTCAAAATGGCGAACGTAGTCAAAAATCTAGTCTGGAAAAAAACCTGAAACTTTTCTTCGACCTCTCTGTAATTTTCTATTGTCAAAATAGGAAACCTTATGCCTTTTCACGTCTAACGAGGTAGCACCCATAAAATTCGGTTAAGTAGTACAAAAGTTGCATTGGCTCAACTTATCGCATAACGTTACCGTCAACATAATATGTCTCTTTTTATTTAGCAAGAACTTTCTTACTCCTCATCGGATTTTTACAGGTGTATCCTGTCTACAAAGGTAAATAAAACAAGTCAAAATGTCAAATGTCAAAAACCCAAGATGGTGGACATACCTAGTAAAAAATTACTTTTCCAAAAAAAAGCTAATTTTAACGAAAACGACGATTCTTATACCTTTCTACTACTTAACCGAATTTTAGGTGTGATATCTCGTTAAACGTGAAATGCTTTTCTAGATTTGCAATAAAAGATCAGGAAGGTCAAAAAAGTAATTTTTTTACTATGTCAGTTATCTTGGGTGTTTGGCATTTGACGTTTTGACAGTTTATTTATCTTTCCAGAAATAATATAAATTTGTAAAAATCCGATAAGAAACAAGAAAGTTCTTGGGAAACAACAAGAGACATTATTTTGGGGTGGTTAGAATATGCAAAATTTTGCGCTAATGCAACTTTTGTACTACATAACCCATAAAGGTATAACTTAAATAGAGACATTATGTTTACCACAGTTGCGATCAGACATAAGGTAAACAATTTGGTATCGATGCCAGATTGCGCTGAAAGTTGTATCTCTACTCTTAATGTTTTTACAAACATATTATTTTATATATCATTTACCTGCAATTATGCAAATTCTCCGGTTTATTTTTATGCAAATATATAAAGAAATTTAGGTAAATTATATAATTTCATTTAAATTTCCTTGAATCTTCATAATTTTAAATCAATAAATAATTTATATTGTGCAGGTACATGTTATGGTACTTGAAATATACCTCATTTTTTTTTAAAATACCTGATATTTTGGCCGAAAGAATAACCATTTTATTTCCCAATATATATATCGGGAATAAAACCTACAACAATGTGCGCTTTCACAATTTCTAGTCGGCGTTGTAGCTTTAGCATAATCGAGGTTTTGGTATATTTTACAGATTGTTGGATAGTTTTTAATATTTTTTTGATAGATATTTAAGTGTTTTTGGCAAAAGTCATATGACAAAGTGCGTAGTGTGACAAAAAACTTGTTATAGGCCGCCATAGGCGTGCAACTAGTGTTACAATAAATACAAAACGTAATTAATAAATATAGGAAATAAATTAGCTTTTTGCGGTATTTTTGCGATTATCTGATATGGTAAGCACTTATAATTAATTACATTATATTTGGTATAATGAACCAACCACAGCTGCGATATATCCTATATCAGTAGCAAAAATATGTAAGAGGTGTTTATGATATTTTTGATATTATCTGTAGTCAGCTTATTTTTTCGGCCGAGATTTGCTTATAAATGTTACAAGCGTTTCCGGTATAAATATAACATTATATCAGACACAAGATGATGAATGTATGTTTGTTACAACTTTTCATTTATAATATTTACATAGGTAGGTACTCCACATAAGATTTTTTGTGTAATTATTAAAAATGTAAAGATACTTTTGTACGTATTAAATAAAAATTATAGTAGAGGGTATAAATTCCATTTATTTTTACATAATGAAAAACCATCATATAATCAATATATCTTTTTTTTTAAAATACCACTATTTTTAATTGGATTTTCTAATTTTTTTCACATTGGTTTTTTGGTAATTTGCCTAAACAGTGCAGAAAGTGATACTTTTCTGCACACGATCGCCGTTAAGGGCGAAAAAGGCAATTTGACACATTTTTAGTACAACAATTTCATAAAAAGCTTCTTCCTAAGGTTATATATATTTGGTATTTTTGAAATTAAAACTAAAACATAATTTTGTTTCCATTTTTAATTTAATCTAGTTTATAAATGCATCTAAACACTCCAATTAGACTTCAAAATTCACGCCGCTCTAAAAAAATACTTTTACTTATGCTAATTTTTTAATAAAGTTTTGCGGGTCACTTGACATTTGTGGTATGATCAACCATGTACATAGTTTGTTTACGAGTAGAAGTCTTGTCAAGGGGACAGACGTTTGTCACCGAGACGTTACTGAGAGAAGGAAAAAGAAAGTCAACCGAACACTGGAGCCGCTGGACAAAGGAGTCGACGCTAGAGGTTGGACACTATACGCACAAACCACAGACATAACAGTTACACCTACGAGAGATCATCTCAGTTATAGAGTTACCTTGTTTGTATTGTTTAGTTGTAAATAAAGTTAGTTTTAGAACCTTCGTATCGTCACTTATCATACTACATTTTTGGCGACGAGGTACACTTTTATAGACTTAGTTTGAAGATGTCTGAAGCAGAAGCGACATACAAACATTTTCAATTTAACAGCTTCGACAATGACATGGAACCTTGGGACTATTATATACAGAGATTCAAACTTGAGCTAGAAGTGCGTAATCTTATGACTCCCGAAAATGCTGTGGTAAGACGAAATTTGCTGCCGTCCAAGGTAGGTCCATACATTTTTAAGTTACTTGTAGACTATTTTAAACCAGCTAAATTGACTACCGAAACCTACACAGAACTCGTAATAACTCTAAACCGATTTTATGCTAAGAAAATATATATTTTTGCTGAAAGAGTAAATTTTGCTGGTTGATTTCGGACAGAAAATGAAGCTATTACTGAATACGCTAATCGTCTGCATGCTTTAACAGGAGACTGTAGTTTTGGCAGTAGTTTAGATGAGAAAAAATTATTTAAAAACGTCCTGAAAATGCTATTTAACTATCAGAGGTTGAAGCTACTGCTCTAATGCTAGAACAAGCTTCCATTCAAACCAAACAGCTTTCATGTCTGAAATCATTTTCGCAAAAATCAGAATCTTATGTTAACCGTGTAAACAAAAATCCAAAGAAACAGAGCTCTACTGTTTCTAGTAACATAAATTCAAAAATTCGCGAGTTGAATCCGGGTACTGCGGTAACTCCAAACATCGACAAAGACACTGTCCTGCTTTTGGGAAAAAGTGCATGGGTTGCGGCAAGGAAAACCATTTTGCGCGAGTTTGCGTGAGTTCCGGAAACGCCGTCATTTTACAATCCTCCAAAGTTTTTAAAAACGATAAATACAAACGCACACGTTGCGTTAAAGACAAAACCACGAAAAGTGACATTTGACAGAGGGTTTCTAAGATGCACGTGGCGCAAGTGCGAAAAATCGCTTCAGCTAAAAAAGTGATGTTAGATGTGCGTGTGAATACAAAGTACATCGATAGCGAAAGAAAACATGTGAGAAAATTAGAGAACCTGTTTTAACAAAATCTGATGATCTAATAGCATATGGTAAAAATCCAATCAGGACACTTGGTTCATCTATGGTGGAAGTAAAAGCTTTTGACAGAAAACTTACCTTACCTATTTTCATCACTGAGGACGAAGCAACACTGTTCTCAACTAAAAAGCCAATTAACTCATTTTAGTTTTAGTATCCTTTGGCCTATGATCGGCGCCATATTGACATCAAACTGACAGAAAATCCATGTTTTACTTGTCAATTTGGTTATAAAAATGGCAGCCACAATAGGCTAAAGGGCACTGAAGCGGCAGGAGTTAACAGGCATTTTAGTTGAGTACGGTGTTGGACGAAGACGTTCCACTTTTGGCACTGGACTGGTGTTTAGCTTTTGACGTGCCATTACCTGAAGGTGCCAGGGTTTGTCAAGTCCAAGAAACTGTTTTTGCTCCAAAATTTTTTAATGGGGAGGCAATTCAATAAAAAGAAATGATAAATAAAATTTACAAAGATTATTCTGAGGTGTTTAATGAGGGCCTTGGTACAATAAAAGGTCACCTTGCTAAAATCAGCGAAAAGGTTACGCCCAAAACGTTTCGTGCAAGAAACGTACCTCTGGCCCTTCAACATCAAGTTGAAGCCGAACTAAACAGACTTGTTACAGAAGGTGTCCTAGACCCTATAGCGTGGTCTTCTTCAATCGTGGTGGCTATGAAATCAAACGTTAAAATTAGGATTTGTGCTGATTTTAAATTTACCATAAATCAGCACGTTCAGATTGACGACTACCCATTGCCACGATTTGAAGACATAACTGCCAAACTATCTGGTGGCAAATATTTTTCCAAGATTGATCTTAAAGTTGCTTACTTAGAGATGGAAGTGCAGCCCGATTCAAAAAAATACCTTGTAAAAGCTACACACAAAGGTTATTTTTGCTATAAAAGACTTCCATTTGGAATCAGTTTTGCACCGTATAACCTTTGCGTACTATGAATCAGATTCTTTCAGGAATGGAAGGCGCTGTATGTTACCTTGACAACATTCTGGTTACGGCTCCAAATCTGATGCTTCAGGAAAAAAGGTTAAGAGAAGTTCTTCGTAGATTACAAATTTCTGGTATCCGAATGCAAAAAGCTAAGTGCGAGTGGTTTAAAAATGCAGTCGCTTACTTGGGACATCAAATTGATCATGGGCTGCACCCGACTGAAGAACGCATTCAAAATTACGTTCATTATTTGGAGCTATAACATACTACGGTCGATTTATTGAAAATCTTCATGTCAAATGCGTTCCTTTGCATAGACACCTTAAGAAAAATATTAAGTGGAACTGGACCAGCGGACCTCACAAGATACCTCACAAGAACCTTGGTCTCGTGTTCATTTTGATCCTAGCAGACCATTAGTTGTCAGCAGTGATGCAAGTGACAATGAGACAGGAGCCGTACTTTCTCACCAGTACCCAGATGGTACCCTAAAACCCATTGCATTTGCTTCTCGTTTGTTTAAAGAAGTAAAAAAGCGGTATTCAACCATAGATAATGAGGCTTTAGGTTTGGTCTATGCTGTTACCAAATTTCATCAATATCTTTATGGCATACGATTTACTCTAATGACAGATCACAAGCCCTTAGAGAGTATTTTTGGAGAAAACAGAGAAACGCCGAAAATTGCTAGTAATGGCTTATTACAATGGGCTATGCTTTTAAATAGTTACAATTTTCATGTAAAGTGTCATCTTTTTTATTGATTGAAAAGAAAATTGTCCTGCTGATTCCCTTTCCAGAATGCCTCTTCAACAGTATGGCTCAAATATATCCGATCACGATAGACTGCTGCGCTTAAAGGTAAGAAAGAAAAACTGAGACATCTAAAGACAAAATTCTTGCAAAGGTTATCACTAATACAAAAACTAATTATTGGCCTGAAAAGAAAAATCTTGCTGAAGAACTGCATTCATACTATGAAAAGCGTGAAGAGTTATCCTTTGAAGAGGACATACTTTTGTGGAGCGGACGTATCTGTATTCCCAAAAGTTTGCAACCTGAAGTACTTGCAATGTTGCATGATGGTCATCCAGGCATTACTGCTATGCAGTCACTGGCAAAGCTGCACGTTTATTGGCCCAAAATTAATAAAGATATAGTGTCTGAAGCTGATAATTGCCCTTCCTGCCAAGAATCAAGGCAAAATGATCAAAAAGCACCCTTGTATCCATGGGGCGTTTCACCAGAACCTTGGTGTCATGTTCATTTAGATTTTGTAGGATCTTTTAAAGGGAAAATGTGGATGGTTGTTATTGATTCATACACGCACTGGTTGAAAGTAGTTTGTATGACAAATATAACGTTAGAAAGTACGATCAAGGCACTAAAAGAAATGTTTGCTCGTTTTGGACTTCCAAAATTTCTAGTAACGGACAATGGAACTCAGCTAACGTCGAATGAATTTAAAACATTCTGCACCGAAAATGGAATCACTCATGTAAAAGTAACACCATATCACCCAAAATCTAATGGTTTGGCAGGACGAACAGTAAGAACTTTCAAAGATAGAATGAGAGCCCGTAATCATACAGTTAGACAATCAGAACGACTTCAGAGTTTCTTGTTTTCCTACAGAAATACAGTAAGGAGATCAACTGGTAGAACCCCCAGTATGTTAATGTTTGGTCGTAACTTGAGATGACATTTTGACTTGCTAAAACCTGACATTTCAAGAAATATTGAGCTGGAACAATTTATTCAAAGAAAAATCATGATCGCACTGTTGGCTTCAAGCCAAATTTTGTGGAAGGAGAAAAAGTGGCAGGTCAGATTGTCAAGCAGACCGGTCCACTCTCCTATCAGGTAAATATTGATGGTGTAATTCGCCGCAAGCATTGTGAACAGATTAGAAAACGAAAATCTGATATTTTGCCGACCTGTGATCAAGAAAACAAAACAGAAAATGAATTCTCACGGAAGTCTCAACATTCGGAAGACTTACTGTACAAAAATTTGCCCAACTTGTGTGAATCCAGTTTAAAACAAACAGAAGAAGAAAGTAATAATATTGTTTTAAATACCGAACACATTCCAAGAAGAAACCCTGCTGGAGACAGAAGACCTCCAAATCGCTACCAGAACTAAGCTTTTCTTTCGTGGGGAAGAAATGTGGTATGATCAACCATGTAAATAGTTGTTTAAGAGTAGAAATCTTGTCAAGAGGACAGACGTTTCTCACCGAGACGTTACGGAGAAAAGGAAAAAGAAAGTCAACCGAACACTGGGGCCGCTGGACAAAGGAGTCGACGCTAGAGGTTGGACACTATACGCACAAACCGCAGACATAACAGTTACACCTACAAGAGATTCATCCCAGTTATAGAGTTACCTTGTTTGTATAGTTTAGTTGTAAATAAAGTTAGTATTAGAACCTTCGTATCGTCATTCGTCATCATTAAATAGGTAAAAAAACAACTTCGAAATTGCGTGTCAAAAAGCCTACTTTTACATATCAATTTTAATGTGGAAAGTTCAACTTCCCTCCCACACGACGTGCGTAAAAAAAAAACACGGCGTGCATAAAAAACTGTCCCAGCCTTCGTGAAAAAGGTCGAAAAAAATTTTCAGATCTTTTTTTCCAGACTAAATTTTTGACTCCTTCCGCCATCTTGAATCTTTGACATTTTACATCTTTTGTATAAAAATAGTAAACTTTGTTCTTTTATCTTCCTAAAATGCCAAACTTTATAAAAGGAACAAAAAAGTAATTAGAAAACTAAATCAGTCCAAGATTTTCTGGCCCTTCCCATATATTATTATGGATTAAACCATCAAATGGGAGAGACGTGTGAAAAGGAGGCGGTAAAAATGTTATTTTTTTATACGTATTGCCGATTAGGTGCACCCACACTAATAAAAAATACTTACCTGCCCGAAACTGAATAAAATAACAAAAGAAGCAAGGTTGACAGCTCACAGACAAAAATTCTAAAGGCATTTAAAGGCGCAATTACACAGACGAACATGCTCAAACAAAAGCTCGTGCAAAAGATCTAAAATTTTTTGCGTGAACATTTTTGTGAGCTTTTCTTTGAACATTTTGTTCGGGTAAATTTTTGAGCAAATTATTGCTATCTGTTTTGGAAACATATTTTTAAAGATGACAATAAATAACATTTTACATCAGTGATCAGTGATCTCAATTCTTTAAAAAAATGGAACACCAACTTTTATTTAAAATTTTTGTGAAAAAAAGCCGACGACAAGCGAAACATTATTCTTGGCTATCAGTTTTGTCACATGGATTAGGGTTACTTATAATATTTTTTTTCTTAGGGTTTTTCCCGGATTTTTTTGCCCGGGGGTTTTTTTGGGATTTTCTTGCGAGTTTTTTTTTATTTCCAAAGGTTTTTTCCTAAATTCAAAAAACAACCCAGGAAAATTTTTCTTTTCCAAAAAAATTTTGAGTTTTTCAAATATCGGCAAAAATCTCAAAAATTGCACTTTTAAGCGGTAATCCGCGCCTCACGTTTATGAGGAGTGGTAGGGAGGGTATTTTTTTTAAACATATTTTTGTAACTTTACTTTACCCTTAGCTTTGATTGTTGGTTTTTAATTCCTCACACCAGATTTACCTAGCCCCAAGGGTTGCTTAAAAAAGCAAAAGGTTCATGAAAATGCTGAAGATATAGATATTTAGTGACAATTTAATGTAATAATCAAGGTCGATTATTGACACTGAACCAACAATATGCAAAGGGCAACATTGCGATTCAAAAGTGTGGCCGACCTACTACCTGCGAAATCCAAAACGCGGGATGATAGATCAGCGACACAGTCTACTAAATTACTGCTAAATTATATTTTTTAGACAAAGATCGGGTTCGTAGAGTTGTAAAAGTGGGTAATAAACGGGTATTATTTAAACCGAACGTGCTTTTGTTCATATATTTGAGATTTAATAAAATGTATATAGGTTTTTTAATTTCACTTAATTATTATTGTAAAAGACTAAACTAGGAACTAGAATAAAGGGATATTTAAAGGTAAATTTTTATCATTACATTTACAGGCAACAACAGTAAATAAGTGCCAATTATTATTTTTTTTATTCTCGTTTTTTTTACAACCCCAAAAAAGTTACAAGTATACTGGCATATCCCCTATAAAAATCAGATCAATCGAAGTTGCTTATGAGGTAAAATGTGAATTTCGGCATCAAATCGTTTTTCCGTTGGAAAGCACTTGATTAAAAATACCTTATTTCAAAACTTGGTTGTTCTATTTTCAGTTGAGTTCAATGAAATCCGATAACAATATATATTTTGAATTTGTAAAGAAATTTTTATAGCCCCAATTCTTCAAACAAATTTTGCTCAACATTCTCTCCAAAATTTACGTGTGTTTTTTTGTACGAGATTTTGGTCGAACATTTCTTTGAGCATTTTGCTCAAGAGGCTCGTGTAAATGTTTGTCGGCATTTCCACATCAAAGGAAAGTTTGTCTGTGTAAATGCGCCTTAAGATTCAGATTTGGTGTTTTTAAAAGGATATTTCATTGCCTTCAAGCAGCTGTAAAAATTTTAGAAATTCCCTGGAAAAGTTTCTAAACACACGACAAAATATAAAGCGTGACATAATTTTTAATATTTTTGAAGTTTTAAGCAAAAAGCTTTTTTTATGTATGTTGTTTAATTTTATTAAAACTTGGGGGCCCATCGTGCCTTGTTACATTTAATATTCTAGCGTGTTATATAGCCTTTTAAAATGTGGGATGTGGATTACAAAATTTGAAGTTAAGCAGCCGGGGTTAAAAAATTGGAGATTTTGTAAATTTTCTGAACATGCGTCAATTTCCGATTTTTTGTGACTTTTTCCGTGGCATCAATTTGCATTTTTTTTTAAATCGGCCCTTTTACAGTCACTTTAAAATGAATTTGCACAATCCCGTTCCTAAATAGAGAATATATTATTTTGTAAATTTTTAGAAAAAAAACACAATTTTTTTTAAAAATGTCAAATTTATTATTTTTTTATGCAATCTACCGGAAGTAAAATATTATGTTTTGCATACTATATTAAATGCCGTTTCATAGCCTTTTAAGAGGTTTATTCAAAATTTTAAAATATTGTCAGTTGATCGAGATATAGCTGTCAAAATGGATGAGCATCCCACAAGGAACACATAAAAGATCAGAACAAAAAGAGAAATTATTAAACGATGTTTCGCCCTGAGTAACCCGCCTGGGCTCATCAGTAGTTTCACTGGTCACCCTCCACTATACATCATTAAACACCATCATACACTTTGATTTCCAACCTTGAACCACTCACAAATAGGCATCGTTCCGCACTGGTAATTACTTATCCAAGTTACCTGATGCGAATTCGTCCTGGCGTGTTAATATTTCCAGTAGGATTATGCTTCTAAGGCAATTAAAACAAAGAAGAAGTTAAAAAACATCCAAATCAGTTACTTCAACCGAAAAGAAACTAAAAATCAAAAGATCTTAGGTGGAAATAACGAAAATTCAAACATGGATGAGCATCCCACAAGGAACACACAAAAGATCAAATCGAAAAGAGAAATGATTAAACGATGTTTCGCCCTGGGTAACCAGTGTGGGCTCATCAGTAGTTTCACTGGTCACCCTCCACTATACATCATTAAACACCATCATACACTTTGATTTCCCACCTTGAACCACTCACAAATAGGCATCGTTCCGCACTGGTACTTACTTATCCAAGTTACCTGATACGAATTCATCCTGGCGTGTTAATATTTCCAGTAGGATTATGCTCCTAAGGCAATTAAAACAAAGAAGAAGTTACAAAACCTCCAAATCAGTTACTTCAACTGAAAAGAAACTAAAAAACAAAAGATCAAAAGATCTTGGGTGGAAATGACGAAAATTCAAACTTGGATGAGCATTCCACAAGGAAAACACAAAAGATCAAAGCGAAAAGAGAAATGATTAAACGATGTTTCGCCCTTTCTAAGATCTTTTGATCTTTTGTTTTTTAGTTTCTTTTCGGTTGAAGTAACTGAGAACTTCTTCTTTGTTTTAATTGCCTTAGGAGCATAATCCTACTGGAAATATTAACACGCCAGGACGAATTCGTATCAGGTAACTTGGAGAAGTAAGTACCAGTGCGGAACGATGCCTATTTGTGAGTGGTTCAAGGTTGGAAATCAAAGTGTATGATGGTGTTTAATGATGTATAGTGGAGGGTGACCAGGGAAACTACTGATGAGCCCACGCTGGTTACCCAGGGCGAAACATCGTTTAATCATTTCTCTTTTCGCTTTGATGTTTTGTGTGTTCCTTGTGGGATGCTCACCCAAGTTTGAATTTTCGTTATTTCCACCCAAAATAAAATTCTTATTACAATTTACCCTATCGCATAATCAAATTTATTCGCACAAAACTCAAATTAGACTACAAGACCACTGAGTGTAGCTTTCTAGCAGAAGGCATTCTAGGTCTCCCAATGAGTCCCTGGCTCTTGCAAAGCTATTGCACGTACACAGGACGTGTATCCCAGTTTCCTCCTCTGACAGAAGCGACATAGTTTCAGGGAATAGAACCAACTACAAATTGCTTTGACAGAATTTGTTCATTAACCGTCTCCTCCAACAATCAGACCAACGAATCAAGGTCATTTTTCGAAATTTAATATTTTAGGTTTATGATAAATTATGCACAAGGTTTACTTAACGCATCTGTATTCAATCTGCTCGATTATAATTATTCGATTTTACAAAAGTGTATACAACAATATTGCTTAGTTGGTAATATTAATCACGACAGATTAAAATATTAGTTTCTTGGCCCTTGCTAAATAAGCTGACTGCACATCTAACGCACTGATTTAGTTCATTAGCCTTTTATTGTATTGTTCTATTTAATGTACTAAAACTATTGTATAGATTCCAGCACAAACACGATCTCAATCTTCCATGAACCCGAAGTAGATTTCAATGCTCTAGCTGAGACATTTTAGATGGCACTGCTGCGGGACTACGTAGGAGTATGTGTATGTCGAAAAACCGGATTAAAATTCTCAGTGTTGTGTCTAAATTGTAATAAGACAGCATACGAAACCATTAAACCATTCCCCATCTGGTAATAGATTTCGATGCCAAAGACCCAAGCAAGGTAACAAGATTTGACAAATACCTACTGGTCATAATAAACAGAGAACCTTCCTGTAGTTTAAATAACATGATACGTAAATTTGTAGAGAGGATTCTAGACAAACTACCCCAAAAAAACTTTAATTTTCTTAACCCATAAGTCGAGTCGCATGGAAATCCGTTGATTATGAATAAAAAACTAATACAAAACTTTGAAACATTACTGTAAACAATTTTGCACGCAACGCCTTGTAGAACTAATACTACGTAATCTGACTGCGAGGGAGATTGATAGCTGCATGAATGCTGCACGCCCGGCGCTGACTCAGTGGACGGTTGCTTAGTTTTTTGGGTGATTGATATAATTACACACACAGAGAAGCGTTAGAAAATGGTAGTTGTTCTTTTGTTCTCGAATAGTATTATATTGTTTATTTAATTAAAGGTTGTTTAAATTAATTGTGTATTGTTAATATTACCCCACTTTCCGCTCCGTAACTCGGAAATTATTGTATATTTGTAAAAAATTTTATCGCCTTTAGGAAACTAAGGAGGCCTCGACCCATAAAGAAAAATAGGTATTCTGGCAATGAACAACCGTCAACCAGTTCCTTTTTAAAGGAGCTTTAAACTGGTAGCTTTTCGGATCAACCGACTATCTAATTGGAGTACCCTCCACAAAATAACTTGAATTTTCTGAACTCATAAGACGAGTCGTACGGAAATCTGTTGATATTTAATAAAAAACTAATAACAAAACTTTGAAACATTACTCCACTTTCCGCTCCATAACTCGGAAAGTATTGGTCTGATAAAAAATGCATTTAAGCAATTGTATAAAATGTTATCCCCTTTGGTAAACTAAGCAGGCCTCGACCCATATAGAGAAATGTGTAGTCTGGTAACCAACGAACATCCACCAGTTTCTTTTTAAAGGAGCAATAAACTGATAGCTTTTAAGGGGTTAGGTCTTCCTGAAAGGTTTTCATAATACCTGGCTGATAGTTTAAAGCCTATACAGAGCGCTTCAGGCTACTGCGAACATAGGCCGGAAGAAGTCCAATTTGCCAGTGTACGTACTCGCAGGGACACAGCACATCTATCACTGGAGCAACCAACACTCAGGCTTGCGATCACCGTTCGCGGCTTTCATTTAGAATGCTTCTAACCACGGTGCAGTGTGAAGTGTAGTCCATGAAACCGGAATTTGGTCAATAAATACGCAAATTTTGAAAATGTAATTTTCTTGTTTTTTGTCACTGATAAATTAGAGCGTTTTATTTTCAACTTCGCAGATTTATCACTAACAACGTGTTACAATGAATATAATGAAAAGCAACAAAATAAAAGCAAGTTCTCAAAATACATTCAAACAAAGCCCAGTCAAAAAAAAATTAGAGCAAATGTTCGAAAAGTCCTCCTTGCTCGGCTAGACAATATCCGAGCCTATTATAAAAACCCCTTCTAACGTTTCCAAGCACACTAGGGTTGATAGATTGAAAAGCTTCTTCAAAATTATTAGCCCTTTCATGCCCGTAAACTTTATTTTTGATATAACTCCACAGACACAGTCATTACCCAAGAAGCATTTTTCCTACTTACTACCTAATCTGACCAGTGCGACGTCGTATTTAAGTTGAATTTGGGTTCCGTGGTGGAACACACCACCTTAAATCATGATCCAACGTCCGGTTTGACTGAAAATTACGTTGCAGTTACAAAAAAGAATTGAACCAGACGTGGAGACGACGTCAGCTATTGTAATATAGTTTTAAGTACAGGTTCCATCAACCCATTGACGTCGGTCAATAGCCCACCTTAGTCCGGTTCAAATATTAGTGCACGCTTAGTCGTTGGATGGACGTCCTTATGTCTAACATATTTTTAAAAATTTCTGCCAACTACAAGTAACGTGCGGTAAAGTCCCTAATAGATAAAAGTAAAATTAAGGCAAGATACAGACGATGTCCCATCGTCAACAGATACGACGTAGTTTTAGGTGGATTTGCCAATAGTCATAGGTATATCGCCGACGATATATGCCGTTGGCCTGCACGACCTATTTTTTTGTATTTATAACGTACGTATAATAACGTCCGCTAGATTCCTACTGGTGTCTTCTGGTTGCCGAAGGAAAAATGCCTTACGATGTATGCATATCAATTTACGTCGACATTTGGCCTACTGTCTAGCGTCATTTGGATAGTTCAAAACAGTAAACAAGGGCACGGTCCCTTGAATAAATACGGTCTAGTAATTTTGCCCCACTCTTCATACTCGTGACGACACAAAGATAGCAGCTGATTTTTGTCCGCCATTAAAAAAATATATGGTTAGGTTTAACAAATTAAAATAAATTTTCTGATTTTTCTTTTTTTTCGTTTAAATGGGTGATGCAAGATCTCTTTTTCGCTTTGATCTTCTAGTATAAGTTTTTCCGTATGAGCAGATAATATTTATTTTTGTCCTGCATAAAGTTTTTTTGTCGCTAAGAGAAATTAAGATAATCTGATGGAATCAATTCCATCCCGAAAATCATCGGATGAATTGGAGTTAGTTCGCTCGTCCGCCTAGTTCAAAAGTTAGGTTATGTGGTTGTGGCGTCTTTTTTGTTTGTGTTCTGGAATCGATTTTTTTTGGTTGTCTTTCGAGTTTTCCCCACGGAATTGTGATTTTCCCTTTATATTTCTATTAACTTTGACTATGTCTGTAGGAGTAGACGTGTTGTGTAGACATATGCAAAAACAATTTTTATGATTGCAAATTTAAACAATACAAAGTTTCCTTTTATAGTTTTCCCAAAGACGTTAATTTAAAAAAGCTGTGGGTGGAACGATGCTTTGGAAGTTCGGTTTCCTGGAACCCGGCATCCTTAAGTAATCAGTACTTGTGCAGTGACCACTTTGAGGATTCTGATTTTGAACGGAATCTCCAATCAGAACTCTTGGGTTTACCCTTAAAGAAGCTGCTAAAAAAACATGTTAAGTAGGTGCTTTTTATAGTTTTTAAGGCCTATTCAGAGTTTTATAAGTTTTATATATTTATGGGGTAAGGATGCAGTAAGATGCAAGAAAAATTATTTGCCTTCAATGAACTATGCCTATTATCATTGGTCACAGACAGTTTTATTTCGTAATTAATTCATATACCTACGGGTTTCTAACGTTTTTCTGAAAAATTCTTTATGAGGGCACTTAGGGATGTCCCTTTTTTTAACTAAATCAACCCACTCTAACCTAAAAACAAACAAAACAACTAAAAAAATCTTTCAACTCCCCCTAATCCCTAAAAAAAGCGTCGGACTCAGATTTAAGGTCCTAGGGACCTTAGAAGGTACCCCCATAAATCTGTGTATGAAATAATTACCTTTTATTTTTCTGACAATCTTACTTTTCACTGTTTACATAACTCTGAATAGGTCTTGTTTTTTCACTTATGGCAAACAGAACCTAATGGATAATTCACATTTCTGATTCACATGTTAAAGAATAGAATAGAATTGAACTTCATTTGACTATAATAAAAGCGGCATGGACAAATTCAAGAAACAAATATTGAATGCTATCAACTTATGCACAAAGTTATCCACTAAGTTTAGCAATTGTATCTGTAATCACTATTATGTATTTTTTATTAGGATTACTTGATTTTGACTGAGAATTATATTATATATTAATTCCCTGGGACAATTTTGAGGTTTTGGCATTAGGAGTTAGCCAGAAAAACTGCAGTACATAAGATATCCCCCTCTTGGTCTGTGTGGAATAGTTTCAAAGATACTGAGAATTAACCGGATAATTCACCTCGAGTACCAATTTTTTATGTAATAAAAATACCTAAATATATAGACATTCCGAAGGATATTCCTTTACACATTAGTCTAATAAACTACATATGGATCATTGGCTTTATTTCTCCAACCCATCCATGAACCACATGTATATCATAAATGCATTTTTACTAGCATTTTTGTAAGGATTTAAACTTTACTTGTTTTATAAATAAAAATTTTGAACAATATCAAGAAAAAAATAATTAAGAAATACCCTTTAAAATACCTACTAATGATAATAAAATTCTTAAATATGTGTTTTACTCTAGATTTTACCATGGAACAAGGCATGGGATATACCATAAATTACACATGGCCCATGAATGTGTGTCTGTTAACTGGGAACTTTTGAGAGAGTCACATTTACTTAATTTTAGTTGCTTGGGGTAAATCCCCTATGGACACATTTGGTTTGAGTTTTTTTATATAGTCAAACAAGTAGTCAAATAAAAATAGAGGGGGTCTCTTTCCCCTTCCAACAATCAAAAATCAAATCATTTGTCAATAGCTCTCAACCGAAATCAAACTAAAGTGGGTCCAGTCTATCCAACCAAACAAGAAAAAAAAATCAGATTTTACTTTTTCACATTAAATATTAAATACTTTTTTACATTAATTACATTAATAGATTAACTAATAATTAAAGACCTAATAAAATTGATCTTTAAAAATCTAATCAATAGGTTTGGTCAGGATATTATGAAATCTCCGGAAATGTTACAGTCTTAGTCACAGTGAGTTTCAGATGGTACAAAATCACAAATTTTATTAAAAAGAAAGTTCTGTTGCAAAGAAAAATCCGAGATTTTAGTGGGGGTTGAGCCACTGATTCTGTAACCACCTTTTTATTTATTTAAGTTGGCTCTGTTTTAAGAAAAAAAAAATAAAACTTTTTGATTTTTTCCTTGTTTTTCTGAAGAAACTTTTGTGTAACTTAAGAACTCTTGGATGTTAACTAACAAAATTTGACAACCTAATAAATGAGGACTAGGAGCATTTTTTTGAAAGACAAAATACAAATATGGTTTTAAACAAAATATAATCCCTTTTTGCACTTCATGGACTAAAATGATAGTTTTAATAATTTTAAATTTTAGGAAGTAAAATAAATTCATTGTTTCCATACTTTAATAAATCGATGTGTTTGATCCTTTTTAGTAAAAAACTTTGTAAAAACTAAAATCTTAAGTGCAATAAATTGTATATGTTGGTACCCTCAGTGAACTGTGGCCCTCCCTTCGCTTAGGCTACAAATTTTTTGCTTTGGGATAAAAAGTGCCACTTTAATCCCTGGGTATAATATAATGTAACATTAACATAGTACTGAGCATAGTACATTATATACCAACCTAGGGGATAAAGTGGCACTTTTTATCTTCAGGCTTTATGGGTGGGACACTCCTTGAATAGGTGTACAAATTTTTTAAAGTGTCCTACCCGAGGGGATAACCACTGTTGGAAATCATGTCCCAAATCTTATCCGTTTGCAGTCCCTTCCAGCCCCTGTACTACCTAAAGCTCACCAAATCCTAACAGTCGGCAGTCCTCTACAATCACATCTACATGATATTTTCGTTTTTTAATTTTGTTAACCTTAGGCACCAACGAAAGACCAATTAATTATGCATTTTGTTTTGCACGTCCAAGTTATATAAAAAATGTTTTTAGGATTACACTCTTCTATACTATTCTATTTCATTCCTGATTAAGGAAAAAGGCAGCTAATAGATACTAAAAAATTTTTGTTTTAGCTGTCAAAACCACATTTTTGTGGATGAAAACAAAAGTCATTAAAAAAATTGATCTAGGGTTTTCCCCGGGGATTTCTTATCAATAAAATGTCAAAATATTTGAAACTTCTGTATTCCTATGAAAGATTAAATAAGGAAAACCCAGAACTTCAAAAAATAAATGAGTAATTGATGACAGAACTAGAGAAACTAAAAGCTGAATTAAAAAAGGATTCACTGGCTTACCTTGAACAGATTAAAATGGAAAAGTGGCAAAGGATTAATATGAAAAAATTTTAAAAACTTGTTATTCACAATGCCAAGTATATGTCTTAACAAAAAAAAAAAGAAGAAAGTTCATTGGACCACAGAAGACTTGTCAAGTGCATTTACCTTAAGGTATTTGAGTAGAAGAGCCTACACTTACTTACGAACCAAGGCAAATTACCCTCTTCCACATTTGTCAGCCTTACAGAAGTGGGCTAGTAAAATCAAAATTCAAAACGGTACTCTAACTGAAGTGTTACGCTTTATGAAAATTGCTGGAATGGATCTCACAGAGAGAGAAAAACTTGTAAGCATCCAATATGATGAAGTCAAGGTGCGCTCACAGTTGGAATATGACAAGGTTAATGATGAAATTAAAGGACCCCACATCTACATGCAATTTGTCATGGTTCGGGGAATATTTAAGAATTTCAAGCAACCAATTTTTGTTGATTTTGATCAAAAGATGACAAAGGATATTTTGGATATACTCATTACAGAGCTATATGCTATTGGTTATAAAGTGGTGTCATGTGTTGCTGATTGTGGAGGAGGTAATGTTGGTCTGTGGAGTGAATTGAATGTAGCACCGAACCAAGGCAAAAAAAACCTACTTTTATCACCCCGTAACTGGTGCAAAAATTCATGTATTTGCTGACATACCACATATACTTAAACTTGTAAGGAATTGGCTTCTTGACACAGGTTTTGTGCTACCCAGGGAGACACCATTTTAAAAACGCCACTTGAAGATTTAATTGGAAAACTACAAAATCAAGAAATCAAAATTGGTCATAAGCTTACCCCACTCCACTTACAATGCAAGGGCACTCAACGACAAAATGTCCCGCTAGCTACCCAGCTTTTATCCCATATCACAGCAACTGCTCTGTTGCATTACTTTCCCTATAATAAATTGGCACAAAGGACAGGTATGTTTATAGAGATGGTGAGCAACCGGTTTGACATTTTTAATTCATACACTCCCAAAGAAAATCTATTTACAAAAAAACCATATGGCTTCAATAAACAACAACAAGACGAAGTCCTAGAAAAAGTCAAAGATGTTATTGGGAATATGAGATGTATTGGAAAAAGTGCAAGGGCTTTGAAAGTTTTTCAGAAAGGTATGCTGATTTCAACAACTTCTTTGCAAAATCTTTATAATGACTTAAGAGAAGAATATGGTATATGTGACCTTATAACCAATAGGTTAAATCAGGATAGCTTGAAAAGCACCTTTTCGAATATTAGGATTATCGGAGGAATTCATGACCACCCAACACCAATGGAATCTCTTCAACGTATAAAATATCTGTTAGTAGGAAAAAATCCTGATATGGCACAATCAAAGACTAATTATGAGTCGTCAGAAAATCTGACGAATGAAGAATCTTTGGTGTCAATGGTTTTGAAAAAGGCACAAACAAGTGTTTTCACTTCCAGCCAGGTCTGACAACTTAATGGAAATGTCAGAGACAGAAGAAGATGGTTTTCAGTATTTATGTGGCTGGCTAGCCAGAAAATTCAGAGATAAATATCCAGATTTGGGAATGTACACTAAAGATCTACCACAGTCTGAACATAAATAGCCAAAGTACTTGGAATCAAAAATTGTCATTTGGCGGTCTGACTGAGCCCAGTCAGGAATGGGTATCTAGGGCAAAATCCTTTGAAAATATTTTTCTAAAGTATCACCAACAATATGTAAGTAAAAGGAAACAAATCTTCAAAGTAACAACTGACAAAATAAAGAGAAAACACACCGATTTTCCTGAGGAAGTTATAAAAGCCTTTGCCCTTCAGAGAACCTACATTCGAATAAAAAGTATCAATTCAAAAAACAAGATTGTTGTTGAAAAAAGAAAAGCAAGCTGCGAAAATAAAGTGGCACGAAAAATGCAGAAAATAATGCGATAGGTACACACGGTTCCAAAAAAAAATAAAACAACATTGAAATTTGTGCTCTCAGATACCAAAGTGAAATCATGACAATTCTTGACATGTCCTAATATTTTTTGTACCTATCTACATTTTCCTAAAATTATTTCTAAATGTTTACCTATATGTATTATTAACTCAAAACAACAAAACAAAAGCTACCTAGAAATGTAAGATGTAAATTTATAATTTCTTATAAAATGATTCATTCATTCATATTATTACATTTAAAAAAAAACACAAGTCTGATTAGATGATGGTTTTAATTATTCATATTTTAAGATACAAGTAGGTTTAATGAACAAATTTAGGGCATAATTTTATAGCTTTGCTACACAAAGGTAGATAGTAAAGAACTTAAGAACTATAAAGCTTTATTTATTATAGTAAACTTTCCCTATAGTTTAATGTAGGTACTATTATTTAGTGTTTTACTGTATCAAAAATAAAGAATTTTAGAATATATATTCTGTGTAAAGACAGGCTCTAAATCAGTGTTGCCAAAAACATGATGAACATGAAATCTATGATAATTTTGACTGAAACATGATAATTAATAATTACCTATTATCAACCACTAAATCTTTGGTAATTTTATAATGCGTCCAATGCACATAGTGAAGACATTTAAAAGTTGAAATAAAAAACTGTAGGTACAATTGTACCTTTTAAAATTGAAATTAATAACCAGTATGTTTTTTTATGGCCACTCAACAATAACAATACATTTTAAGAAAATCTCATGCAAAAATAAAAACTATGATAATTTTTCCCTAAGCTTGATAATTTTTCGAATTTCAAATGGTCGTTTTTTTTCCAACTTCCTGGCAACACTGCTCTACATCGAAAACAGGTTCAGTAAAAATATTTTAATAAAAGCTTTTTGTTTTTTTTTCAAATTATTATACAAAGGTAGCAGTTTAGAATCTTATTTTTTAAAATATAAAGTATCAGCTTAGTAAAATAGTGTTTTTTTGCTGATGTGGTTGGACCCCCTCCCCAATTTTTTCTTTGGAATAAAAGAAGAACAATCATTGCCTCTGATAGTATAATGTAATATTGTTTCTGAATTAAAAAGTTGGCGTGGGATTTTTATTGACCCTGTCCCTTTTAAATGATATTTTGCCAGATCACCCCCCCCCCTCACACATTTTAAACTCTCACAATATCAGAAACATTCCTTAAGGAGCTCCGTAAGATGTCAGAATAAATAAAAAATCTAGGAACAACGTTTTTTAATATCTTAATTCTGTCTTGATTCTTACTGCTTACCTTACAGAACTATGTACATACCTTTAAAAGTATCGCCGGATCCACAGATTTGCTTATTGCTGCTCGTTTTTACTTCTCTTTTTGTCAAAAATATAGAGAGAGGGAAATAAAAAATATATTTCTCTCTTGCTCATTATAGCACAAAGAGAGAAATAGAAGTGAGGAGCAAAAAGTGAAACTGTGGATCATGCATTACTAATACTAAAGTATGAACAACAACAAATGGTTTCTATATATAAATAGTTTATTTTTTCTTTGACTGTTGGTATATTTTAAATGTTATTTAACAAATTAAAATTTTAGAAAACAAACTAAGTTAATAATATTTTACTTAGCATGTTTGCTACCAAGAAAACTCATAATGAGCTACTCTTAGTAGATGTTTAATTGATCACACTGTACATAAACATAAGGGCAATTTAAATTACTAGTCTAAAGCTAGGAACACACGATGCATCTTTTTCATGCATCAAATTTTTTAATAACAGGTTAAAATGGGACACAATCTGCTTGCGTCTTTTCTTATCTTGTGAAAACTAAAGTTGCATCGTGTGTTCCTAGCTATAGGTAGCAGTTTGTTATTTGGAAACTGTTTAGAATTAGCGAAGGTACATAAGTAATTATTTAATATACAGTTTCTTGCCTATTTCATTTTTTTTTTTTTAATTCTGAATAGAGGCACCTACTGACTCATGATATAATCAGGTGGTCTCTCTTTGGTTTGCGAGAAATTTACTAAGAACAATTTATATGTGGTCTGTGAGAATAAAACACAAACGCCGCTGTGGAAGCGAAAATTGCCTTAAAATTCAATACCAAAATGCAAGTAGAATCGCTGAATAAGAATTTTTCATGTATCAAAAACGGCAGACGCCCGTATACCAACTAATAAACAAAGTAAGAAGAAATTATTTTAATTTTCATTACAAAACAAAAATAACAACTATTACCATAACCTCAAATTAATCAAACGTCCACCACCAAAGAAAAGAAAAAGTCAAGTCAGAACATAGACCGTGAAAGAAGGGTTCTTTTAAAGATGCCAAAGAAAAGTTCATTCACACATACTCACTCATTGTTTTTTGCGATTTTGCCGAAATTTATTCACTGTTCACTGTTTTTATATTGCAAGAAATATTTGAAAAAATGGTTAGGATTATTTCGACATGGTTGACATTTGACGTTTAAGCACAGTTACTGGATTCCGAGCCGTCGACGATCGGACGAATTCCACTTAGGTCGACGGTCCATTGGGCCATCGTCGTACCTACATGATAGCCCCGAATGAAAAAAATTGGGCGTCGGTTCCAGAGTTGTCGGCGGGACGTTGAGCCATCGTCAAGCCTACGTATAAGGTGTATATCATGGCCCGTATACTAAACTTGGAGGTCAGGTCCAAATTGGTTATTTTTTGGGCCTCAGCGGAAATCCGCCATACTTGCGAATTAGTTGTCTTCCACCATTAGACAAACGCAGGTTAAATTTTCCAATAACGTTGATATTGACAATCAAAAATGGTCAATATTGCAACCAAAATGATAAACATTATTTTTTAGAATTTAGCTTAAACTAAGAAATGTCAAATATGTTTGCAAATTAAGTTTTTAGTTTCTATAAAATCTAAGAAATTTTGAGGCGCATGTATTTTACGGAATTATCTTATCAATGTTTATCGGTAAACTAATCTTCGTTAATCATTTTACATACCCATCGTGCGTTAAAGGCCTGTCTTGTTATGATTATTATAAACTGCTTCTAAATAATAATATTATTTGTTCTCCATATAGGTAGCTTGTATTCACAAACAAGTTTACCCGATGGAACTAATAAGATATAAATAGGTATATATAATGAGATTACTTCTACCTATTCCACCTCGGCTAAAACTATGTTTTACGTTGGCGACTACTCAATCATGGATATTTTGTAGAAACCTAGGTAATTCCGATGGCGGTCCAACGTCGTACGATCGACCCGTGTACCTATTACCGCCAGGTCAGTTTAAGTACATCGATAGACCCTAATAATTAAAGTGTTCGACGTCGACACGACTCGCATTTCAATGTGCCATATAGGTGCAAAAAGGAGCCGGTTCGAGGTCAAACGGACTTTGGGGACCGACGTCCAATTATTAATGCGGACGAACGCACAACGTCATATTACGTCAAATTGCTATTTGGATAGGAGCAAGATCGGGTGATCGAGTTCCCCGTGTACTTATAACCCGATTTTCCCTAACAAGGCCAATATTGCGAGTGGGACAACCATCTTGTTGAAACCATGTTTCACCAAATCTCACACCTAACGACTGCCTAGCAGTTGGAATAATATTCTGCTGCAGTAGATCCAAGTATCTAGGACCATTCAAATTGCCGTCAATAAAATATGGCCGAATTACGGGTTCCCCTACAATAACCCCCAAACATTTAGTTTTTGGGGATACTGTGTTCTTACGTCGTGTTAGGTTATGACGATTCAATAATGGAAAAGTGCTTTCATCTGAGAAAAGAATAGATCTCAGAAAGTTTTCATCATGATTAGCCCTTTCCATCATTGTTTCGTAAAATTCCGTACGACGATAGTTGCCCTCCGGAAAAATTCGATGTGTTTTTGACGCTTTGTAAAAATGATAAACATTATTTTTGAGAACATTTAAGAAGTAGCTGAAGACGTATAAACTGCTTCAGCAATTTAGTGGCTATTTAACTTTCGATTTTCCTCCACCGCAATGCAAGTAATCACATCTCGTACTTCCTGCGCGTCATTCAAACCTATGAATCGTTGATAAACTAGGTTCTGGGCAATTTACAAAATTCTCCAAAAAATTTCTTAAATAACTCTCAATGGTCTGCCTTGATAGTACCATTTGACCATCTGCACTTTTTCGGCAACTTCGTAGACATCCATTGTTAGTTTTAAAAATGTATTATTTTACTTAAGAACTTACCAATCTGTTTCTCGAGCAAGGCAGAAATAAAACAAAATAATAAAAACAAAATAAATTTCAAAAAGATAACACTGCAGCGTGCTTTGACCCCACCTCGGTCGTACGGCACGGAGAGTAAATTGGATTTGATTTCTCCTATGTTCGCAGTAGCCTGAAGCTCATTGTTTATGAATGGCTTAACTACGGTTCTATGTGCGTGGAATAATATGTTACCAACGTTTCTTGCCTATAACAGGGAAATTCTGGAACGCTTAAAATTTTGACAACTTTGACAGGCGCTATAGTGTTTGACAACCGCACTATGAATACCACGCGCCGATTTTACTAGAGTTTTTGGAACACATTAAAATCTATTACTTGTAAAAAAAATTTGAAAAAACACAGAATTGGCCTTCATTTTACAAAATAAGTGAGTTATATGTCAGAACCCGGATATATTTTATTATTTCTAAAATTGATTGCCCAAAAGTTATTTAAAATTAATCAAAAAAATTACCACAATCACAACGAAATGGATTCGCAGCTCACGGTAGTGGTTAATTAGCACAACGGGAGACGCATACGAAGTGTCAAATAAGTGGTCCAAAATTTCCCTAGTATTATGTAGAATCTGCTGGTTTCGTAGCTCAATAGATATTGATGGCTTGGCTTCGAAGCCTGAGGAAGACAAAAACTATTGTCGAAACGTTGCTTATGAATTAACCATACACAACAATAACAAGGTGACCTTATTCCCAATAATCTCTATACAATCTGACTAATAGAACGTTAACTGCCTTTTATTAGTAGTTTTCACAACTAGTGGCTAAAATAGTGCCTTTTTTACAAGCGTTGGGTTAAAAACCGAGCACAGCGAGGTATTTAAAAACGCGAGTAAAGAAAGCACAGTTTAGCCGCTAGTTGTGAACACTATTTCTTTAAATACCTTTATCAAAAAATCCAAGAACAACAGGAAAATACTTTTAAAAATTTCTAACGAAGATCACTTCTCACAACAGAGTATCTTTACACTGTAAATCAAGGCGGCTGGTAAATGAAAAAACAATGGTTTGCATAGCGATGTGCCTTTTGACTCGGTGACGTTCATTGTGCGACATTTTAATATTTAACAGTTTGATATTTTGACGATGTTTTTAAGTTAATTTTTCGTAAATACTTGGTGAAAACTGTCGAAAATGGCCTAATTTTTATGCAAAAATAATTAGATTCCACTATTTCCTATTAATTTTGGGTAAAAAAGGGACAGAAATCTTTGTTTGCACCTGTGACCAAAAAAACAGTGTTTTGCATGGGTAACCAAAAAAGCCATGCTTTAGTTACCTGCAGACAGTTACCAAAATCATGTTTTTGATAAAGGTATAAAAAAAACTTATTATTGTTATAAACTTTGCGATCCTTTTTTCAATATGGTATCTCATAGATATATGAGTCGAACACAGTAAGTAGGTGGACGCAACGGGCCCGGATGGGTGGTCTAAGTGCAGGATTGGCACTCGCAAGAGTCGTTTACATCGCTGACTATACATTCATTAACTCAACTTTGAATAAAACTTTTTACTTAAGCCTATAGAAACTGACTAGCTGGACGCCTTCGCGTGTTTAAAATGGAAGATTCCTCTTCTTCTTTCACCTTACCCCACTTTCATGCCCTTAAACCTTCAGCCCCTTAAACCCTTCTATCCACTCGATGACCTGATTTGCCTGAAGTTTTTTCCCGTTTTTGTTCCCTTAAACTGATGTTGATGAAATAAAGCCCCTGCACTCCACAGAATTCCAAGGAATAGAGCAGTGAGAGTTCCATCAAACTCCGTTTAGCAGTTTTTTCAAAGAAAAAAAACGATTTGAGATAAGATCAGTTTGCTGCTGGAATGTTGATAAACACAACTTTATAAAAAACTATCAAGTCTGAGTGAGTATTAACTGGATTATTTTTTTTAAATTTATAATCAAAATTAGGTTTGCCTATGATTATTTATCATTGTTTGTTCGTTGTAGGGCTTGAAAAAGTCTTAATCAAAGACAAAACGTTGCCAAAAGACTAATTTGGTTTTCTTTTTATCCCTAAAACCCAAGAAACTTCAACGTTAAACAACATTTTTTCGTAAAACCTATGGGATTCTAGATATCAGGGAAGAATTTTGACCGCCATTTCTTCAAGATTGCTGTCGGCCGAGGTCGCAAACTTGGGTTATAAAAGACCTACAAGTCTACCTTCCTGCCAAATTTCAAAACTACTGCACCTTTGGCAAGCAAAAATATATACACTGACTGGCCTACTGGTGTATAAGAATTTAAAATAAAAATAAAAATATAGGCAACTTTTATTTTTATTTTATTTGAAAACGGATTCATTCATCTGTTGTTGTCATTTACATTTTTTTTGTTCTTTACTTGTTTTTTATTCTGTAGGAATCACTCTAATAACAATAATAAATAATAAACTAACCACAAATTCCTATCGCTTTTAAACCTAGACCCACCGTCCCCAGAATAGCAGCGACATGTCCTCTCTGAACTGCCAGACTGATCCTTTGAGTAAAGACATACTTAAATTTTTTATTTTTACTTTTGCATTTTAAATATTATGTTAATTTCTTGGCTTTCTACCCCCAAAGACCATGAGTTTCTTGACAAATGGTAAAAAGATGTCCCAAGTCACCAACTCTCTGTACTGTTTCTGTTCTGCTAAACGTGAAGCGAAATCGGCTTCATTAAATGTTTTATTTATATGAGTTTCTGCTAAGGTGTTTTTCAGATTTTTTGCACTTTTTGGTTTGTTTTTGGCAGATATTATTTAAGAAAACAGTATGATGGAGTTAACTTTAATTATTCAAATTATTTATTGGTGTCCCAAATTATTGTTATTCCTATTTTAATTTGACCATATAAACCAGAATTATTTCTTCTTTTTATTTTTATTTTAATTTTTGTTTGGTATTTTTATTTTAATTTTTATTTCCCTATATAAGCCCAGTTTAATACGATGTTACTGCAACGGATAGTCCAATAAGGATAGTAGACACTTAAAGTTAATTTTCAGTTTTATCAGCATTCGTATCTTTATCTCTATCGAGTCGACCAATCAAGCAGGTGCACTTTTAAAATCATGGCGAATGCGTGACAGCTCCAGCTGATTAAATGCACGAAAACCTCGTTAGGTACGATAAAGGAGTCGTAACATTACGATCGTCCCTGTATTCAAAATGATGTTTTGACGCATTTCATCAGCTGGAGCTGTCCCACATTCGCCATTAGTTTAAAAGTACACCTGCTCGATAGGTCGACTTGCTAGAGATAAGGATATGAATGCCGATAGACCCAAAATTTAACTTTAAATATCTATTGGAATGAAAATCGGTAGCAACGCATAGCAAAAGATAACCCAAACGCATAGTATAAGGTTATAAGGTTACTGAAATGAATCAGACTTGTAGTGAGAAAATCTCTCTTAACATTGATCTTCCGTAAAATAAAAACCAACAAGCGTGCCTGTTTAATGTTTCGTTCATGCCATGTTCATACAAAAAATCAAGTGTACACCTCCTGAGTGAAGTACGTTTGCGTCCTTGGCTTAATAATCTATGGACAAATCGACTTTCGAGTGAAAGTCATGCTAACTTTGTGCCGATAAGCTAATTTTATTAAGGGTAGCCTATAGTTCTTTCTGATACAAAATTCGTATTCCTTATCCCCAAAAACCCCCACATACCAATTTTGGTTAAAATCGGACAAACTTAGGCATTTTCCCCCCTCCAGTCCCCTCGTAGAGGGGGAGAGAGTGCCTAATAATACCATATTATTGTATTGTCACCGGAACTATAATCACACACCAAATTTGAATTCAATCGGAATATTTGACCAGAACATACATACATAGTGGTGAAGTTAAATAAAAGCGGTCTTTCTAGAGACAACCAATTTGTTTTTCCATTGAAATAAATGTAATATACAAGTGCACATATAACTTCCATACATGAAATTTAAAAAAAATGGTTACTCTACAACTTTTTTAAAATTTTGTCTTAATATAGTTGCAAATGGCTTCTGAAAATAAATAACTAAAAATTAGGTTTTTTTTGTGACAAAACAAAGCCAAATTTTGAACTTTTTTATAGAAAACAATTTTATTGTGTATTTTCACTGAATCTTCTTCTGTTATTTTCGACTGTCTATGTTAATTTTTAAGAAAGTTACAGCGTTATTAAAACTACTATGCAAAAAAGTGGTGGGGAAAGTAACTTCAAAAAAACGCATTTACCAGAATGAAAACAAGTCAAAGCGTGATCTATGAGCGACCCTTAACAAAGTTAGATTATCGACATAAAGTTAGCACGATTTGTACACGAACTACTCTTTTTGCTGGATTTGTCCATGCGATTGTCAATGTCCATTTGCCCTCGCATACTCGAGCAACCAGATTAAGCTGCGGGCGCGCCCCAGGTACCAAAATATCTATTACCTGATTTCTATTCTTCCATGTCTTCTCTTTCAATACCCTGCTATTCTTAAAAAAGAGAAGATCAAAAGATCTTGGGAGGAAAGAACGAAAATTCAAAAATGGATGAGTGTCCCACAAGGAACACACAAAATACCAAAGCGGAAGGAGAAACAATTAAACGATATTTCGCACGGGGTGACTAGCGTAGGCTCGTCAGTGGATTCACTAGCCACCCTCAATCCAGACATCATTTAACACTATAGCACACTCTGACTTTCAACTCTGAATCACTCACAAATAGGCATCGTTCCGTATGGTACTTACTATAAGTCACCTGATACGGGTTCGTCCTGGCGTGTTAATCTTTCCAATAGGAATATGCTCCTAAAACAATTAAAACAAGAAGTTAAACTTCAAAATCAGTTACATCAACCGAAAAGAATCTAAAAAAGAGAAGATCAAAAGATTTTGGGAGGAAACAACGAAAATTCAAAATTGGATGAGTGTCCCACAAGGGACACACAAAATAGCAAAGCGGAAGGAGATACAATTAAATGATGTTTCGCCCGGGGTGACTAGCGTGGGCTCGTCAGTGGATTCACTATTCACCCTCAATCCAGACATCATTTAACACCATCGCACACTCTGACTTCCAACTCTGAATCACTCACATCTTTCATCATCATTTTGATCTTCTCTTTTTTAGATTCTTTTCGGTTGATGTAACTAATTTTAAAGTTTAAATTCTTGTTTTAATTGTCTTAGGAGCATATTCTTATTTGAAAGATTAACACGCCAGGACGAACCCGTATCAGGTGACTTATAGTAAGTACCATACGGAAGGATGCCTATTTGTGAGTGATTCAGAGTTGGAAGTCAGAGTGTGCGATGTTATTAAATGATGTCTGGGTTGATGGTGACTAGTGAATCCACTGACGAGCCCACGCTAGTCACCCCGGGCGAAACATCGTTTAATTGTTTCTCCTTCCGCTTTGGTATTTTGTGTGTTCCTTGCGGGACACTCATCCAATTTTGAATTTTCGTTCTTTCCTCTCAAGATCTTTGATCTTCTCTTTTTTAAATTATTTTCGGTTGATGTAACTAATTTTGAAGTTTAACCTGCTATTCTTATTAGCCAAAATCTCAGGGTTTTCAACAGCTGAAAATAAATTAGTGGCAGCACATCACTTAACATAAACTGTTTTGAATCTTCATGTGGCTATTTTATATAGACCAATAATCATTACACAAAACTTATAAGCTCAAAATAAACAATATTGTAGTATTTTGAAATGTATATATTTGTAGTTCGCAATACAAAATCCAAGTCTCAACTTCGACAATATAAACTTTAAAACCAAGTCAATGCTGCAAAAAAGTTAGTACACCTCTCCTTTTGCTTTAAAATAGCTAGCTAGTTTAATCTGTAATTTTAAATGCTAAAATTGTTTGACGATTACATCTACATCCAAAATAACTTCTATAAATACAACTGAAAAAAATGCAAAGATAGCAAAGGTTATCTGTCGTATCCTAATGCAATTTTTATTGAAATTCAGATGTTTCTAATACTTTTTACACATATTTATAAAATTAATATACACGCCCTGGAAGTGGCATATTTGTTAGCAACATATTATGATCAAGTGAGCCATGAAAATAAAGATTTTGCGGCTGTTTTGTTCAAGTGCGTTGGATTGATGTTACTCCCGACGCCATTTTTGTTTGTTTAGATTTTTGACTCCGAAAGTGGTGTGTTTTTTCGTTTTTAAATTTTACTACTCATAGTATACACCCAGTTAAGTTTGAAATGGTTTACAGCATATACTTATGAATTTACACAGGGGTAAATAAACTTACCTGTAATCTTAATAAATTTTCAATCATTAAAATCAATTACATTTTTATTTTGGGCGGCACATATATTTTTACGTAGAAAAACGAAAACTGCTTGGTTTTTGAAAAGTAAACTCTACTTCTGTCAACGTCAAATGTGACATTCATACGCCATCGTCCATCGCAGTGAAGGGCATCGCGCATGCGTAAAACGGTCAAAATTCCAAAAATTTTCTTGGCCTCCTGGATTTAGATGATTAATCTTGCTTACAAACATTTTCACGGGGATGCATCGCAATGCCGTGTATATTACGTATATAAGTATATATCTTTTTAGCTTTTTTGAAGAAGCGCTATCTCGTGATAGTAGAATTATTTATTTTTCATTTTTTGGGCTTTTTGACATGTTGTAACAAAATGTATAGCTATAGACAAAGCTAGAAATAGAGGCCAGTGGATGTCAATGGAATATGTATAAATTCCGGGTGAAAAATACTGTATATTACTATGTTATTTTCTTTAAAATTTAAAAAAAGAAACTCTAAAATTCACAAAGTCTAAAGAAAATCCTTGTTCCCAAAAAGAAATTTTCATTTGTTCGGATTGCGCTGTTGGAATAAGACACCTGGGGAATCTTAGCGCTTTGGCCCTTTAAGCCATTTATTCTAAAGCTTTATGTTAAGTATTTTAAGCTTCCTTTCTTTTCTGACGTAGTCAGAAGAGAGTCATATTATTTGATATACCTAGTTAAGTTATTTGTTTTTTAAAAAAGTGATGTTTAAGATATATTGTTTTTTTTCTATGCGTTCCCATCCCGATTTTGTTTTCGTTCTCCATTGATGAGGTTACTGATGGTCCGTTGATTCGGCCCATTTAATTTTCTTTAGTTCTTGTTTGGCCATACTGCTTTAGTGTAGCTCAAACCAGGAACCCCCTGATGATAGTAGTCTAAACTGCCGAAACATGTCGGGTTTTTGATATTAAAAAATAAATTTTAGTGGAGAAAGACCATATTTGTTGTATTGTGGGCCCCACAATTCACTAATTTAGGTATAAGTTGTCAAAACATGTCATTGTCATGTGTTGTTGTGGCCATCGTTTCAGTATTTGGTGCCATATTGACACCTAACTGACAGAAAGTCCATGGTTTACCATTTAATTTGGTTATAAAAATGGCAGCCACGGTAGGCTAAAGATCACTGAAACGGTAGGAGTTAACTGGCTGTTTACTTCAGACGGTGTTGAACTAACCGAATTTGAAAAAGGCTCAGTTTGTGCAAAAAAAAAGTTCATTCATCTAGTAGCGGACTATTATAAAAAAAAGAAAACCAAAATTGTGCGAATAAGAAGAAAGTAACAAGTAGAAGGAACTGTTCGGCGAAAGAAAGACGCAAACAACAAAGTGACCATTCCTCAACAAGTCAGTAATTTGCATATGGATCGCTCTAACCACATAGCAATTTGTCATCCATCCCATGTGCCTGGAATATCCTCAAGAAGAGAAAGAATATGCTAAGGATGTTCTAAATTAATATTGGGATATCCTGAGCAGGTGCTTAGAATAGATTACGTTCCGCCCTAATCACATTCTATGCAGGTTCTTAGGATGTGAATAAATCTATAGTAGCGCAAAACCAGTTTAACTCCTAAAATATGACTTTAAATAAAATAAAAAATATATTTTTGAGCTCTAAAAACTATATCCTATCACAATACACTCTAATAAAAAAAATAAAAATAAATAATAAAAAAATGTGCGACGCGCCGACGGGGTTCGAACCGACACCCTACAGGTTGAGAGACCAATACTTTATCCACTGTACCATGCGCTTATTTCTAAAGAAATTAGTTGAAACCGCGGAATATAAGCTTTTTGGCGGATTTTTATAGGTCAACTGAAAAGTGCTAATCCTGATTAAAGCCTAATCAAAGAATTTTCGCGTTTGGTGGATATATATGGACAAGCATCTCTAAACCAAGGGTTACCGGGCTCGTTTCCGTTCATCGATTTTTTTTTCGAGTTTTTTTTACTTATTTCATAATTGGTATATACTTTGCATAAGCTTAAGATGTCCTTTAGTATATTCTGAGGAAATACTAGAATAACATGCTTTTGTTGTTCTTTTACGATATCAGAATAGCATGTACGCTAAAAGGACCAAATAATGTTTTAATAAGTGCTATTTATTTTGCATATGCTAAAGATGGTCTAGTAGTAACCTTCTTTAGTGGTATTTCATCCTTAGCGTATTTCATCCTTAGCATTGTAACGGCGCTCGTTCGTTGACATTACTAAATATTTTTTTTGTAATACAAATTGACCTCAGGTTGAAATAAACAGATTATTGCATTGAATAGGGCCCACCCGGCTATTCTTGTTCAGGGGTGGGTATATTAAAGGAAATTTATTTTTGAGGGCGCCATGCAGTTGAGCCCCTATCAATGCGGTGGTTGAGCAACTACAAACTCCTAGAATAGAGTGCGGTTCTATTTCTTCTGAGGTAGATAAAAAAGGGTTTTAGTTAATACACAGAAAAATAGTTTTAGTTGAAGTTAAAGAGAGAGCTTTATTATTTTTTTAACTGGGTTAGTCTTCATTGTATATCACAGTGAGTACGAAAACATAAAAAATAAATAATTTAAAATGGACCTCAAAATCGGAGGTAAATCTTGCATAACATATTTAACCCTACTTGCAAGCTTACAGAATATAGCGCTATATTGAGTTTACATCTTGGCATTATAATAAATCTTTTAGGAAAATTTAATTTTCTTAAATAAAAAAAAAATGTTAAACTCAAAGCGAATCCTTTACCATGGAGGTAAATATTTAAAAACACAGCATTAGATGCTTACCATTGTGGTAAACCTTTTAAAACAAAGCTTTAGGTGCTCTCTGGCAGCTGCAAAAATTGAAAAACAAATCATAGCAACCATAATTTGAACCTTAAGTCAATGCCATGACCAAAAACCGTAACAATCTTACTTGAATGTAGTTTCCATTCCATACTAAATTGTGTCGCTGCTGAGGCCATACTGCGGCAATCTTAAGAATGTACCATGCTGCGTAGTGGGGTGGTCTGTGCTGGCTTCTCCTTAGATATCCCTGTTCAAAAAAATACAATCTCAAAACGTTTAATTGCAGACTTGACTTATTGAATTTCTTTGTTAAAAAAAATAATAAAAAAATATTTAGATTAGATTAGATCTCCCTGTTAAAAAAATAAAATCTCAAAACTAGTAATTAATGTGAAGAGGACTAGATTAGATTAGACAAGAGGAAACTCAAAAAGTTATATATATATATAATTCATGTACAACAACCCATTGACTAAAGTGAGGTCCTAGCTTTTTTTCTTATCTTAGAAATAAATTATATTCATAAGTTGACTAGCAGCAGATCAAAAATGACCTTCCTTTTATTACCCAATTAGTTACTCCAAAACCCAGGTCTTTATGCAGTATTAAATGTTGCCACAAAAAAAAGGATCAATATGGTTGCCCTACAAAACAAAAGGTCATTCGACGATCACGCTGTAAAATCCAAGTTCATCCTCAGGGAAGAAAAAATTATGAAATGTAAAAAAAAAATTTACACCAAATTACCTCATTTGAGGGTTTTCGAAAAGCAGCCTTCGAGGGCAGTTGCATAGTGCATGGAAGGTTGATAACTCAGATTCGTAGATATCGGTCAGGCAGCATGTCGGTCACTATAGGTTAAAAGGAAAAAAAAAGCAGGTAACCTGTAAAAATAAATAAAAAAAAAACGAAATTTATGAAAATAAAAATGACAAAACCGTTGTCTACTCAACCTCCATAGATATTAGTAGAAATCAGTGGGCAGTCTGTAGTGCTCTACCATGGACTTAATGTGACAATAAGGTAAAACTATAAAAGGTTATGGGTCAACAGATGACCCGTAACAGCATATGCCAAGAAAATACTTAGAAGCTCATTCTTTTGATGTTCTTTTATGGTAACAGAATAGTATGTGCACTAAACGGACCAAAAAATGTTTTAAAATTGATATATTCTTTGCATGTGTTAAAGATTTACTCAAAAAGACCTGCTGAAATGGTACACTCATAGCATTTGCTATGGATATCCTTAATGGCATATACTTAAACAATATGTACCAAGCATATGCTAAAGATGCGATCAAAAGAACATCCTCAAAAGGGGGTTAAGATATGCATGTAAATATTCTTTCATTGCTCTTTGGGTATGCTCGGCATAATGCATAATGGTGTACTTGTTTCGTCCATAATGAGCTTTGTAAAATTATTTTCCAAAATAAATATGTCGAACAAATGTTTTGTTTATATTCATTTGTATAGTGTAGTATAATCTTAAAACTAGAATAGTCCAAATGTACTATCAGTTCTTTTATGTTATTATGTTTATGTTATCAAAAAATATAACCTAAAATTGTAAAACATCAAAGTCGGTTACAATAAGCATCGCAATTATCAAAATTTAAATACATCAGACATGCAAATATGTTCTGCTGTCCGCTTTTCAAGCAATAAAACTTGGAATTATAAGGAAGTTAAATATGCCCCCGAAAGAGGTTCTATGCCTAATGAATGTAATTACACCTTTTCGTATTTTGCAGGTACTAAGACCACCATGATAAAAAAGTTTAATGAATTTACATAATTAGTCATTGGTTAGCCTGTGGCCATAGTGGATACTGTAAAATTACTTGCTGCGTGTAATTTTACAAAAAGATTGTGGATTTGCCTCACAATTTACATACCTGACAGTTTATGTTCACATTTATTTGATAGATTTACAATATTAAGTGTACTGCTACTTTGTTGTAAAATGTCATTTTACGTAAGCAAAACATAAATTTACATTTTAGAAAGTAAAACTCAATGCGTATTAGGGATTATTCCCCTTTCATTGTAAAGATGCCACCATATTACATATTTAAACAGAAATAATACAGTTTTCACAAATGTTGTAATCAAAATGAAGCTGATCTCTAAAAAGCAATTGTAAATTTCTAAACTTTTTTATCACTGCATGTTTATTTTTATAAGCGGTGAAAATCTGTGAGAATGAAATCTTATTTTTTTTTGTAAAAGCTTGATTTTTTGTAGTTTCTATTTTTTCTACACGGGTTTAATTATAAAACCATCCGAGTAAAACCGTTTATCCCATTTATAATTTTTTGTACGTTAAATTTATTTTTCATATAAAATTTATAATTTATTTTTGCACTTTTGGATAGTTCTTTTATTTCTACATACTTGCAGTGTATTTTAGAGTTTAGAGATCTAAAAGCAGTTAAAGAATTCTGCATATTATTTGTAAATCTAGCCACCATTGCAACTGCTACAAATAGGCAAACGATTTTTAATTAAAATAAATATAATTTGCCCTAGAATAAAATAATTAATTGACAATAATTTGATCATCTGCTCGGTTTACACGAATTTTGGTCGCCGCCTGTTGGGCACCGGACACTTGGGCACCGATAGGAAAAAGTTTAGATAGCAACAGGGAACGCTGTATTATTATATCCGTTCGCAACAAAGCCTAATTTACTCACTAAAACCAAATAAAGCGAATCGTTACAATTCTGGTGATATAACTGTCAAATAATACCTATTATTATTCAATATCTCCCTGCAACACCGCGGGTCGATCGCTACATATAAAAACGTTTTTGCATAATTTTTGTAAAATATTTACCCTTTAAACTTATGTACATTTTTAATATTTTTTGTATAAATTATACAATTTTTATATAATTTTTTCATACCTTGATTAAGTATTTGCTATAAGAAGTGATTGATTCAACTGTCATATTGTCAGTTCCCAGCAAATCTGGCAAGTCTGAAGAAGCTGCTGATATCTCTTGTGAGGAAATAAGGACTTGAAATGAATACTTTTTGGAAACTTTAAATCTGGAACCCAATCACTCATTCATTCTAATTAAAGATATTGTTGCCTGTTATGTTAGAATAAGATTTTTTAATTTAAGCAAAATAATTCACTGCTATGTACAGTGCAAGGTAAAAATATAAGGAACAAATTGAATAAGTTGATATTATTCAATCATCAGTAATTGTGACTGTAAGATTGAATAAATCATTTTAATTTGAACTTTGTCATTTCTCCATCCATAGTGTATGTATTAAAACCCCATTTTTTCAATATTTTTTCAAAACAAAGGTGTTGTACCATAGTAAAACAAAGTTATGATTGTTTTCCACAAACCAAAACTACACTTTTTAAAAAAATGTTATATTGTAAATAAATGTATCTCTTCTGATGCAGTTTTTCATGTTTCTGCCTCCCCCCCCCCTTTTAACTGCTAAGCCATCACATACTTTAAATTTGTCAGGTCATCAATTTGCCATATATACAGCTGGTTTAAAAAAATATAGGACAGCACAAACATCAATGTTGCACTTTTTTTTCAACCGGCTAAAAATTAAATGATTGATTATGATTTGGGTGTTAAGGCTCGCACCCTATACAAATATTAAAAAATTTAAGAAAATGCTGAAACACATCAATTTTGTTTGTAAGGGGGAGACTTTTTGGCTATATCTCAAAAACTAATCGATAGATTTTCACAATTTTTACACGATTGTCAAGACATTCAGAAGACCTTTACAAGGTATCACTCGACCCACTTTCCCTATTCAAAATATAGGGGTAAAGTTTACCCCTTGAAGGGGATGCGCACTATAAAAATTTCAAGATAGGTAGCCAAAAAGTGTCCCGTTTACAAACAAAATTGATGTGTTTCTTCAATTTTTGAAAAAATCCAGGTGAACCCTTTTAAATGACCAACCCTGTATATTATATATATATACAGGGTGTCCTAAAAATCCGAGTCCACCCTAATATCTCCAGAACCAAAAGAGACAGAAAAGTAAATATTCACACAATTAGATGGTTTACAAAAAAATATCTTTTTGGATGTTAATTGTACCGCTCTTCATTAAGGGGCGGAGCTAGAGCGGAGACAATACTTTTTATAATTGATATAGCCTGCATATTTTCGAAAGTTTGAATAGAGTTTTTTATTCTGTTTCCAAAAATACCTAATATGTTACCATTTTCTCTAATGGTTTTTAAATAAAATGACAAAAACTTTTAAATAAGAGCCATGATTTAGAGAAAGACTCCCTGAATATCTGTTTTCTTGTTCAACTCATTCAAAACCATTAGAGGAAAAAGTAATAAATTAGGTTGTTAATGAAAGGTGCGATGATTAGCATCCAAAAATATAATCTTCTGTCAACCATCTAATTATGTGAAATTTTACTTCTCTTTACCTCTTTTGGTTTTGGAGACATTGTGATGGACTCGAACTTTCGGGACATCCTGTATGTCGAAACAATATTGCATTAAATTGACTTGCAAAACTAAAAATAAAAACATGATACAATAAGGTTTTGAAAACAAAAGATCAAAAGATCTTGGGTGGAAATAAAGAAAATTCAAACTTGGATGAGTATTCCGCAAGGAACACACAAAAGATCAAAGCGAAAAGAGAAATGAATAAACGATGTTTCGCCCTGGGTAACCAGCGTGGGCTCATCAGTAGTTTTACTGGTCACCCTCCACTATACATCATTAAACACCATCATACACTTAGATTTACAACCTTGAACCACTCACAAATAGGCATCGTTCCGCACTGGTACTTACTTATCCAAGTTACCTAATACGAATTCGTCCTGGCGTGTTAATATTTCCAGTAGGATTATGCTCCTAAGGCAATTAAAATAAAGAAGAAGTTAACAAACCTCCAAATCAGTTACTTCAACCGAAAAGAAACTAAAAAACAAAAGATCAAAAGATCTTGGGTGGAAATAGTGGAGGGTGACCAGTAAAACTACTGATGAGCCCACGCTGGTTACCCAGGGCGAAACATCGTTTATTCATTTCTCTTTTCGCTTTGATCTTTTGTGTGTTCCTTGCGGAATACTCATCCAAGTTTGAATTTTCTTTATTTCCATCCAAGATCATTTGATCTTTTGTTTTTTAGTTTCTTTTCGGTTGAAGTAACTGATTTGGAGGTTTGTTAACTTCTTCTTTATTTTAATTGCCTTAGGAGCATAATCCTACTGGAAATATTAACACGCCAGGACGAATTCGTATTAGGTAACTTGGATAAGTAAGTACCAGTGCGGAACGATGCCTATTTGTGAGTGGTTCAAGGTTGGAAATCTAAGTGTATGATGGTGTTTAATGATGTATAGTGGAGGGTGACCAGTAAAACTACTGATGAGCCCACGCTGGTTACCCAGGGCGAAACATCGTTTATTCATTTCTCTTTTCGCTTTGATCTTTTGTGTGTTCCTTGCGGAATACTCATCCAAGTTTGAATTTTCTTTATTTCCACCCAAGATCTTTTGTTTTTTAGTTTCTTTTCGGTTGAAGTAACTGATTTGGAGATTTGTTAACTTCTTCTTTATTTTAATTGCCTTAGGAGCATAATCCTACTGGAAATATTAACACGCCAGGACGAATTCGTATTAGGTAACTTGGATAAGTAAGTACCAGTGCGGAACGATGCCTATTTGTGAGTGGTTCAAGGTTGGAAATCTAAGTGTATGATGGTGTTTAATGATGTATAGTGGAGGGTGACCAGTAAAACTACTGATGAGCCCACGCTGGTTACCCAGGGCGAAACATCGTTTATTCATTTCTCTTTTCGCTTTGATCTTTTGTGTGTTCCTTGCGGAATACTCATCCAAGTTTGAATTTTCTTTATTTCCACCCAAGATCTTTTGATCTTTTGTTTTTTAGTTTCTTTTCGGTTGAAGTAACTGATTTGGAGGTTTGTTAACTTCTTCTTTAATAAGGTTTTGATTGACATGTATGTAACTAAATAACTCTGTTTGACATCTTTGCATCCAACAAAGAATTAACCGAGGAGTTAACTATAAGAAAAGTAAAACTTAACAGTACTTGTCTTGCTTGCAGCAATAATTCTTATTTTATATACATTACCTATTACTTTTTATGTTTAAACCACTTAAAGGGAATTTAATTTTGAATTGAAATAATATATTAAAAAATACTCCTTTACAAAAATAGCTAGATTTTAAAATAATTTTACACATTGAGGTAAGGGTGAATTAATGATTTCATGTAAGCACTTTTCCCTCAATAAACTAATTTTCAGATAATATTTTAAACTCTGACACTGAACATTATCTATAATATAAATATACTCTGCATCAGTCATTTGTTTAAACATTCCAGTTCCTTATTTTGCTTCAATTTTGGAAAGAAATTCATTGAAGGTTTCAGTTTTTGTTTGAGAGATATATCTAGCTAAAAGCTTATGTTGAACTAGCTTAAGGCACTTTTGTTCTCTATAAAACCTGCCTTAACGACAAGTAAACTCTTTTGAAGGTCTTCCATAGTATCGACACTTTTTGTCCAAATCTAGAAGGAACTTTAATTTAATCTCAACCTAACAAAAAATTAGCATATATGAGATAACAACATTTGTTTAAAATAATTAAATTATCTGCCTTTGTTTATTTTTGCAATCAGCTGATTTTACCATATGTTTACACGTAGGTTTTGAACCAGCTCAAAACATTTTTCTCTTGTTGAACATGGATATAATTTATCAAATTTTATTTTTAATTAATTTCTCGGCAAATATCCTAATATATTAAATCAGCAAGGCAGCGAATATTTTTAAATTGTTGCACTGACACTTATCTTTGGAATAAAAGTTCGATTTAAATTTGAAATGTAAACGCAAGCCGCATGTCAAGCTCAACTCAATTCCCCCCTTATTAGCCATTTCGCGCAGATTCTGGCCCATTCTTAACCCATTATATTTCTATGATATATACCAGCAAATTCTAGATATAAGACTACAGTTCCAGTTCATTATGTAAAGTCTTTGAAGATGGTGGGGTTCCTACTTTGTTCACTTCCATCAAGCATCTATCTGAAGGAACAAAACAAAACTAATAGCGTTTTCGACTATCCTCCTCGTAAATCGCTCGGAGATTGCCCGAGGTCAGAGCAATGACGTCGCAGATCAGTTTTAGGGCGGTCCAAAGCCGACCACAAGTTGTCACGAGCGCTCGGACAACGATTAGTTCAAATGCACGTTCGATTTATTTTCTGCTCCGTTTTAAATATTACATTGGTTTAGAAAGGATTTTTATTTTCAAGTATATTTCTGAAATAAAATGAGTGGAAACGGAACCACATGAACTATAATACAAATTTTTGATGAGCTGGCCAATCCGTGCATTGACGGGAACAACCATATTCTTGTCCAAATCGTATATATAATATATATATAATATGTATATAATCGTCGTGATCATACTTCAATAATTTTTCCTTTCTATACTCATTTTCCAGCAAAATAACAAAACACAATTTGAATTAGGTTATGTCAATTTTACGCAGGATTTTCGTGCTCGGGCTTCATCTGTACAATTTCTTAGATCAAGTTCGAGCAAATCGCTTGGAGTTTTCCGATTGATCTGGAAGCGCTCTAGATCAAGTTTCTAGCAATAATCGAAAACGCTATAAGATCACTCTGTAACGTTGGTTACGTTTCCAAAGCGGTAGGCATCGGTTTCTGTTGGATTAACTACTCCTCTGAGAGAAAATCCAATAAGTATCTCGGGCGCCACCCTCTGGATTTATGTGGTAGAGGGCCCACAGCGTCGGGTAGCTTTTAAACAGTGGAGACGGTTAAACCAGGGGTATAGATCTTTCGATTCTTAACCTAAGTAACACGAGTAAAACAACCAATTTTCCAACATGGCGGATATATTATAACTCGTTTTTAATCAACAGTTCTCTTTATGTAGCATTCAACGGTATATAATAGAAAAGGACGGAAAATATTAGAAATAATCGGTAACTTGCATGTTTCATAACGTCTACGGTAAACCCCGGTATTTGATATTTAATTTTAACGGTAAAAAGCTCCTTAATAAGGCACCCCCAACATAGCGGAATTTACATATACAAGGTTCCTAAGCAAATCCTTAGGGGGCCAAGCAGCCATGTATAAGACGCAGACAAACGGAAATGCACATTAGGCAGAAAAGGATGGGCATGGGGCGATGTTGTCACTACATCTTACACGTAGTAAATTCATTCCAGGTTGTTGTTTTCTAATTTTTTCCATTTTCATACCTTTAGGAATGGAATAAAAATTGTTTTCGCTCGACTTTAATACCAAACTGATGAAAGATATCGTAAAAAAAATATTTTTCGGCTTTTCATTTTGTAACCATTGTCCTTACGCACTTTTTACAGGCTGGGGACTGAGATACATGCAAATGCCTAACCTAAAGCGTTCATACACGGCCGGAGAAATCGACTGAGATATTTGCATAGAAACTATATCAAGCAAATAGGACGGGTTGACGCCTTCGAACGTCCAACCCGGGTTTTGCACTTTGATTCGAAATCAAAAAGGAGGAACAGTCAGATGTGGGGCCGTGCACAAATTACGTAACGGTGATTTTACCAATTTTTGACCCCCTCCCTATGTAATGTTTTGCGACGGTTTGGCACGCCACTCCCCTAATATGATGTAACGATTTCAAGACCACTACCCCCCCCCCCAAAAAAAAACTTTTCACTTATTTTCATTCCAAATTTTCTTAATTTCACACAAATGCAAACGCTGTCGAAAACCCCCCTCCCCCCTACGTACCGTTTTGTAACCCCCCTCCACCCTATGACCATTACGTAATTTGTGCACGGCCCTTGTAGTCCCAGTGGAGGAGAGCGAGAAAATTGATATTTTTTTCTTAAAAATTATACTTTTTAGACCTATTCCTTTGCGTTCCCGAAATTACGTAATTTTTGAAAAAAAATTGTAAGAGGCGCCATTTTTATTTCGTGCTTTGTTTTTCTAACATTTTTGCGTTCGGCTAATTTAATTGAAAAATTTTTGCCTGCGGCGCCCTTTATCTTCTCACTCGAAACCAAGATCCCCCGTTTTAGGAAAACTGATCCCGTCTCTGTTTCTAAATTTTTTCCAATAAAAGTAGAGTATGACCATGGGGGAAATAATTTTTTTCTACGGTATGACGAAAATTTCGAAAAAGTTGAAGAAAAAAATAAAAAAAGTGGCAGAGGTCAAGTTTTTCGTAAAAAAAACGTTTTTTGTAAAGAAACAAAGCAAAATAAATCTTTTCACCCCTTTTTCGGTGTTACAAATATTGGCTGCCCCTTATTTTTCGCTTTTACTCTCCCCCTAGTTTTGAAGAATTGGTTCGCTACATGTTTCGAGATCATGTCAAAAAACACCTCGAAAATATCAAATGTAGTGTAGGGACAGCTTTATTTAAAATCAATAATATCGCAAGCAAAAAGCTCTGCAGGAAAAACAGCGCCGTTTATTGATTTATTTGGCTGCTAGTGCTAGCTACATGGTTTGGACGTTTCCAGATAGGTGTCACTAGTATAACAGAATGGAAAGAAATTTAATTAAAAGCGAAGATATTTCTTTTTAATGTTAACAACCTCACGAGTTTATCGCTCAGTATCGTAAATAATGGACCCCGCCGCCTCCTTTAAGCAAGAAAAAGCTGTGGTTTGGACCTGAAAACATCTAATTTTTAATTAGATTAGATGTTCAAATCTGTCCCCTCCTTGAGCCTCACAATATCCCAATCTATTGTAAAACTCTTGGCGCTTAGCAGCCAACATTTCAGGGGTGATAGAGTTGCCCGCCTCCAAAATTTTCGCCCTCAACTCCTGTATAGTCGTAGGCCGTAAATGAGGGTGTTGGAAAATTTTGTCGTGCCAACAACCCCATAGGAAAAAGTCATTTGGCGCAAGATCTGGTGATCGAGGAGGCCATCGGATATTTCCATACGTGGAAATAATTCTATCACCAAATACCTGACGAAGGTAATTTGTAGCCTGGCGTGAATTGTGGGATGAACAGCCATCTTGCTGAAACCACAATTCGTCCAAATTTATGTTGAGTTCCCTCAACCGTAGTAAAACCTGGTGTTGGAGAAGATCAACATATTTTTGGCTATTCAAGTTCCCTTCAATGAAAAAGGGTCCAATAATGTGATCCCTGATAATACCACTCCAAACATTTAATTTTTGAGGATGTTGCGTTCTAACACTTGCGTGCAGATATTTATTTTCGCGGGACCAATAGCGGCTATTTTGTGGATTGTGAGAGCTATGAAGTTCAAATGTCTTCTCGTCACTAAACAAAACTTTTGATAGGAAATTTTCGTTCCTGTCACATTTATCCCTCATAACCTCACAATATTCTAACCGGCGAAAATAATCACCTGGTTGCAATTCCTGCGACTTCCCAATCTTAAACGACTTGTAGCCGTATTTTTTTAGGATCCATTGGCAAGTACTGCTGGGAATATCGCATACCATTTCGTCTCGTTCCACCCTGTATGGAGGAACGGGATGCTCTGGTATTTCGCCGTCGTGGTAACACTTTCTACAACCATTTATGCACCGTACCTTTCAAAACGATGATAAATGTTGTAGACAGTTTGAGCCACAGGAACCGGTCGATCTGGAAACGCAAAAACAAAAAGCCCAATGACCTCGTCCGCACTGTCACTTTTTATGTAGTTTTTAATAATAAAAATCTTTTTTTCTCGAATATACGGCATTTTAAAAACACAAAATTTACGAAACTGAAGCGACTCGAAAGGAAATAAAAATGCAATGCCTGTGAATCTCAGTTTTTCCTCGATCATCTTATGGTGTGGCCGCCATCTAGCGGAATTTGCAGACATCTTGTCAACGGTTATTATTGCAACTATGATTTATGCTCACAATGAAAGAGTGGCGACAAATTTTTCTCATGAAAGCAGTCCGGAGATAATAACAAACTGGCACCATTGCTCAATATACCTGTTTCTTTGGTGCGCGCAGAACTTTCTATGCGATTTCTGTTTGATTTATTGAAATCCTATCCCTAAGGAAAATCTTAGAAACCCTGTATAGAATTCATAGCAGGTTTAGAGAAATAAGAATTAGTGTGTCAGACAAAGATACCTTTATAGCACCACTACTCCATAAATCACTCCATATGCTGTTCCACCGTGTGTTAGAGAGAGATGCAAAGAGAAAAAGACACTCCGATCCAGCGATAGCACTGTCTCACTCTCACTCACTAACTGGCCAAACAACATAGGATCAACCTACTTAGGTAGTTTAGAGAGAGAGAGAGATGTATTACCCGTATTCCGAACCAGCGATAATACACCTAACCTCCAATCACAGTGCCTTTGTCATTACATGCTTAAATAAAACGATCCGGTGGCGCTAATTCTCAATGAATTGCTCCATACGCTGTCAAACCGTGTGTTAGAGGAGAAGATAGTCCTAAAGATAATCCGATCCAGCGATAGCACTGTCTCCCTTTCACTCACTAGCCGGTCAGATAGAGCAAGACCAACCCATTAATAGCTTTGCCTGGTGCTAGAGAGAGAGATGTGTTACCCGTATTCCGAGCCAGAGGTAACCCATCTCACCTCTACTTATCATATGGATAACTTCATTTTACGGTATGTATAGAAAATCCCGCTATACTGATCAGGTGCTTACCTATCGGGTTCCGGCAGGTGATGTTTACATTACATTACATTTACATTTAAAAGGCTTTTTATTATTCTCAAGATATTTACAGGACTAGTCTAGTAACTTAATAAATAAATAAATATTTACAAGCTAAACCTAAATCTAATCCTACAAATCTTACTGTCTAAAACCAACTACAATATATACACGCTTAAAACTAGGGTTGGTGCGCGGGCTCCCCACGCATGCGCCCCGGTCCACACGCGCATTTGCAATCTTCCTATTAGGATTGCCACCTGCCACCGCGGTTCCATGCAGGCTTCGGAGTACCACAGCAGGGTCTCAGCGAGCTGAATCCCTTTTTGCCCTGACAGAAGAAATTAGTTGTACGACCAGTGAATTTTGCTGTGATTTATAAGAAAAACTGCGAAAAACCCAGTTCTCACACTTATCGGATGTCGTCCGTCGTCCGTAGTCTTGGTGTGTTGTGGTTGGTCAGTATTTTGTAAGTAGGCGGAGTCATATAAAAGGCGCCAAAAACCACGAATTTCTATGAAACTAGCGGAGGGGGCCACTCGTCTATGAGTACCACTGGACAACAATCTAATCTATCCATAAACCGGAAGTTTATGATAGATTGGCTTGTACCGCAAGTTAGAGTTATGTCGTCGGTTAGACGTCATGTCTCTAGTTAGTCGTGAATTTTGAATATGTTCTGTTATCTGTGATGTCAAGGATATTTTTGAGGAATTTATTTTGCATTATACGCAAACGCTGCATTTGAAAGTTAGATATGTGAGTGAAGAGCGGGTAAGCGTACGTTAGGAGTGGACGAATCATAGTTTTACAAATAACAGTTTTATTTTCAAGATCAAGAGGCGATTGCGCGTTGATTAGTGGATATAATGTGTGGATAGCTCTGATAGCTCGGCGTACATTATCGTTGATGTGTCGGATAAAGCTTAGGTTCTGGTCTAGGTGTACGCCGAGATACTTGATACAGTCCTTTGTTGGGATTGATGTGTTTTCTATGATGGGCGGTTGAATAATGCGATTGTTTTTACGTTTTTTCGTAAAGACGATTTGCTCGCATTTTTCGGCGTTTATTTTTAACTTACATTTTTGAAAGTAAGCAAGAAGTAGGCGAAGGTGAGACAGGATTTGCCTGTTTGCCGCTTCTGCGTAGAAAGATGATGCGGTAATGCGGACGTCGTCCGCAAAGGCCGCAAGCTTAGTTCTTGGATGTGTTGGCATATCAGCGATGTTTATGATGACAAATAATTAAAACAGTCATCGAGTGGCGTGGCAGTTTTATTTTTGACTTTTTACAGACTGTACCCGCTGAGATCCTCAAAGAAGTTCACCATCGCGAAAAGGCGTTGGCCCCTCACCGGGATCCCCGCGAGCACAGCTGTAAGGTCTTTGATGGCCCTCAGGGCCTCTTTCATGTTAATAAGGGAATTCAGTTCACTCATTCCCCGCTGTAACGCCCCAAAATCTGCATACCCGGTACTTACAGCGGTGGCAGGTTGCGTGCGTGGCGCCGCGACGGCTGTCGTCGCTTGTTGGGATTGTTGTTGTTGTTGCTGGGCCTGCTGCTGCAGGTATACTTGCCTACGCTGCTCCCATGTGTTCACCTTGGGGGCCTGTGCCGGCACTAGGGGTGCTCGGTCGCCTCTTCTCGGTATTAGGTTTTTGATTCTGTCCCTATACGCCGGACATTCCACGTTGCAGCTAGTGTGCATTCCGCCGCAGTTAGCGCAGTTTGGCGGGTCGCTTTCTTTCTTGTTGCATATGAAAGTGTGATGATCTTTTGCACACTTATACATTTGATTGGCCTATTGCAGTTTGCCTGGCTGTGGCCGTACATTAGGCAGCGTCGGCATTATATTACCGGCCCGTCATTTCGGCGCAGCTCCCATCACACTCGGGTATAATTGAGGTACTTCACCTGGGTTTCGAGTTGGCGAAGCGTCGTTTTGGCGTCGGTGATTACTAAAAATCGTGGAATCACCTTGGTCTTCATTTTATAGACAGCCGTGACTTTAATGTTATGGTCGTTTCTTAGTTCTTCGCGAATGTCTGCAGGCGGGATTGACCCTTGAAGGCCCCTGACGACAAACGCGTGTCTCTTCTCGCTCTGTAATGTGTACGTATGGTACGAGGCCCCTCCGTCCTTGTCCAGGGTGTCCTTGAAGTTGATGTATTCGTCAATTTGGTGGATATAAACGAGGGTGTCGCGTTGGTTATATCGGAGGGTGAATCCGTTTTTTATTTGCGTTTTTAAAAACGAGACGAATCCCTTGTGGTCCTGTGCGACCCCGTCTAGGACAATCGGTAGGGGTTTTTTGGTGGCCGTCTTCTTAACCGGGTTGGGTTGGGTAGGGTTTGGATTGGGTTGGGTAGTCGGGGACCCTTGAAGGCTCTGGCTCGCCTTCCTGCGTAGCCTAGTTGGCGTATCGTCGGCGCTGTCACTGTCACTGCTTGGCCGCCTTCTTCTTATTTGGGGGGGGGTGCGGGTGTTGCCGCCTGATCCTCCTGGCTGTTGGTCGCTGTCATCGTTGAGGGTGGAAAAACGGTTTTTAGTGGCGGTTGGCATTTTCATAAGAAATTCGCCTAGTTTCGTGGCATAATACGTTTCTTTGGGGGCAGGGAACCCTTGTGCGTCTATGACGGGGGGAGGGCCTCTTGAATCTGCATATTGCTAAGTATTTTCTTTTCTGCTTTTTTGCTTTCCGATGCGGCTAGAGTGGTGGTTGGGGCTGGCAGTGCTGGCCATTGCTTTTTCGTAGCCAGGTCGCTCATCATTGGGAGGCTGGTGGGTGTGGATTGCGCCTGCGCAGAATTTTTGTCCGGCTACAGGGTGCCAGTGAGTGCGTGTGATGTACTCTCTACACTGCACTCACTTCACTGCCACTTTTTGATGTTAGTAGTTTATTGTTTTTGGGGCGATTTTTGTCGCTTTGAAATATTGCGGATATTTTTGGGGGTTAACCCAACGGTTTGTGTTTGGGAGGTAATGATATTTTTTTAACATCTATATTGTTTTTGTTTAAGTGCTCATCGAGCTTTGAATGCGTGTCGCGCTATAGTCTAGTTTGGCTTTGAGCCGGTTTGCAAAAAATAAACACTTAGTGCATCTGCCCGTCACTTGCACCTCGGAACATGCCGAGTTCTCTGAGTCAGAATGACTCAATGAAATAGTCTCCACTTTATTACCAACGTTGGGATCGCTATTCCGTCGAAGCGGTTGTTGTCGGTTTTTGCTCTCAACAGAAACGCAACTCGTCTACGGCATATACTAGGTAGTGTGCTACTTGACTGTTGCTGCTACCAACTGATGTTTACTGGTCGGTCGGTCGGAATGAATGCCATGAAACGCGTTCGACATCGCTTTAAATAGCCTCGCGTATCCCCACCTACCATACTCCCGTCGAGCAGGCTATGCGCGCAAAGCTCGTGCAGCATAGCAGGAAACAGAAACGTGGCGGGTCAAAGCGATGTCTAAAGTCTAAGCACGGATCACCTCTAAGAATAGCAAATAATAAAACGTCATAGAAAATACAGAAATTATGAGACATGAAGTACCTAAAAAGAAAAGAAAAGCTGAAATAAATAAATAAAATTAGTAACTTCGTTACAACTCTTTTTGCAGGTTTAACTTAAAAGTGCCTACAACAACATAGAAACTTAAAGTAAATATTTCAACGCATCGGTATCGTTATACCTAACGCGCTCATAATAAACTCAAAATTCTATGTATTGACCGAGATCCTTTTATGTTAGATACGAGGCCCGAACTGCTGATTTCAATCGGGGCGTACGTTGGTAGGTCCGTACCGTTACGTACCTCCCGGCGTATGGAACAAGTGCAAGCAGCTGTTCTCTTATCGCACCGAAAAAGCAGGCCTCGTTGTTGCTTATGGTGTTAATGCGTTAACATATTTTCTTTAAGTGTCTAATATATGTGTAACACTAAAACGTAGTTATATTTATGTTTTCTGACGCCATTATAGGAGAGAACATAGATAAGTCTTATTTAGACTAATCTGCCGTCCTTGCCAAGTCAAGATCTAAGAAGTCAATCTTCTTCACATATAGAGGTATCATCTGCAAAATTGGAATGCGCCATAAACCACCCATTTTTCCATCAAGCGTTATCGGAAAAAAAGACAAAATAAAACTTATGATTATTTTTGCCGGCCCAACATTAAAGTAAAATAAATTTGATTGCATGTATTTTTCTTAATCTATATACTACGTCCCCCTTAAAATTTATAATTTTTCCTCTAGAAAATCTATAATTTTCAAACACTAAACTTTCACTTACCTACAAAGGTATTTTTTGAGAGCTTATTGCCTCCTTCAAAATTCCACCAACACGCCACGCTTCAGGGTCAGCGGTGTTCACGACATTCACAGCACTTCTGAGAGGAATGTTGCCCCGGCAGTTTAGAATAAACTTTATTTTCCTTGGTTGAAAGACAGTGACAGAAATATTACCCGACCACGTGACGTCCGGCGTGTAGTCTGGGGGTCTATTCTTAAATCGAGAGAAAATTATCTCTTGCTATTGGACTTGACCAAGAAAATTAATTTCGATCAATATCGGGCAAAAGTGAGAGAACCCGATTTAAACCGAAGATTTGGACCAATGAGATGCACAGTAACGAGAGAATATTACTCCCTGGGAGCAAATTTTCTCTCGATTCAAAAATATACCCACTGTGGGTCTATTCTTTAACCCCAAATCCCTCCCCCCTCGGAGCACCAGTGGGCTATGGTGTATCATTGTCAAAATCTCTCGTTCTTTTTCTAGTCGTTTTGATGACATTTTAATCGAAAAAAGTGAGTTCTGAAGACGAAACGAAAAAAAATTTGGTAGTCCCAACAACTGTACTTTTAAAAAACAAAAGATCAGAAGATCTTGGGTGGAAATAACGAAAATTCAAACTTGGATGAGTATCCCACAAGGAACACTTTGTAACTAATCTCGTACCATACATTCAGGATATTTATGAAAACATTCAATCTGGTAATCAGGTTGATGCCGTATACACGGATTTCTCCAAAGCATTTGACAAAGTGCATCATCCGACCTTATTTGTTAATTTGGAGAACTTCGGGGTGTGCGGCAAACTCCTCAGCCTGTCCAAAAGCTACATGTCAGAAAGGCAGCAGTGTGTAAGAATAGGAGATAGCATATCCAGTTTTGTAAATGTAACCTCAGGTGTCCCTCAAGGGTCACATCTAGGTCCCTTACTTTTTTCTATATTTATCAATAATATCTCGAAATGTTTTAAATCCTCTAAAACTGCAGCTTTTGCCGATGATTTAAAAGGATACAAGGTTATAAATAATTTAACTGACTCTCAGGACTTTCAGGAGGACCTCGATAGATTTTACCTATTTTGTAGAGAGAATCGATTAGAACTAAATCTAAGTAAATGTTGTAAAATAACATTTTCTCATAAAAGACTCAATATTACATTTCCTTACAAAATGGGTAAAAAAGAATTAGAGAGTGTGGAAAGTGTAAAAGATCTCGGGGTCATTCTTGATAGGTCCCTACAATTTGAATTGCACATAGAGACTGTAGTAAAAAAAGCATATAAAAATCTAGGATTTATTGCTAGAGTGACAAAGGAATTTAAATCATCCAAAAGTGTTATTATGCTTTATAATTCGTACGTTAGAAGTCATCTTGAGTATGCAAATATAGTTTGGTGCCCTACTTATTTTAAATATATTGACCGTATAGAGAGAGTTCAATCAAAATTTATAAAAATCCTAAACTATAGATTTCATAGAGCAAATTCTCATGAAGATTATGAAACTAGCCTAAGAAGGCTTAGGATGTGCAAACTGAGCTCTCGAAGGTTGGTTCACTCTGTAATATTTTTATACAAAGTAATTAATAATCATGTTGATTCATCTGAGATTTTATCGAGAATGACCTTTAATATTGGATGGCACCACAACTTAAGACATTTTAATTTATTTTATCTGCCAAGATTTTCAACTAATTATGTAGGTAACTCACCTTTGATTTCCATGCAACGTAACTTTAATGTCTACTTTTTTCACATAGACTTGTTTAACATAAGTATTAATTCTTTAAAATTTGAATGTTATCGTACTATCCACTAATTAAGTTTTTGTTTGCTTAACTAAACTAAACTACCTTAGGACTATTTTTTAGCTTTAGGTTTACTTTTTGTAAATTTTGATCTGTGGTTCTCTATAAAAGGATTGACTATGTCAATCTGTTGAGAACCCTTATTGTAATAAATAAATAAATAAATAAATAAACACATAAAATATCAAAGCGAAAAGGGAAATGATTAAACGATGTTTCGCCCTGGGTAACCAACTATACTTTTACTATTAACTATCATATAAATAGCAAGTAAAATTCTTGAGTAAATTTTTTTGATGTATTTTTCTCACGCTCAAAGAAAAACAAGTGTTCTGTACACGTGCAATAACCTTTTTTTTGCATTTAACTGCTTGGCAGAACTTTGCTCCGTTTCGCTGTGCATCGTTCCGTAAACGAGTTACGTTTGGAAAAACAGATTCTCTCACTTGCTAGGAAAATAGCCATTACCATTACAGCCTCCTACTATTAGGGCCGACCTTACACTAATAGCGCCTGACTTTAAGTCAGTTGCGAAATATTTTTTCGAATCTCAAAAATTGAAATCCGTAAATATTTTTTATAATCCCTTCACATTTTTGACTTTCGTAAATATAAATTAGCTTAGCCTTGAATACTGTTGTGACTTTAAGTTATATTTTTCGAAAGGTCAAAGTAATAACGGGCTGTAACTGATTTTAAATTTTCCACAAATAAAGTCAGGCCGTTACGCTATTACGGTTGGAGTTAAATATGACAAAAACGGAGTTAAAATACTGCCCGGCTATGGCAATAGTGCCCGACTAAAACAAATCTTATCATCATTTTGTTCATTTGATTTTGATTTATCGTACTAGTGCGTTATGTTGAAAATAACTCATGCAAGACAGATTTATACCACGAAGCCGTCAGGCCGAGTGGTATAAATTCTCAAGTGACTGACGGAGACATAACACATGAATGGCATACAATGTTTTATCCAACAAGGAAGAAATCGTTTTTTTATGAGATAATAATTAATAAGCTTTGTGATTATAATCAAAGCTACTTGCGTCTCAGTACCCTTCCAACAAGCATTTGGACGTTATATTACGTTATGGTCACGTAGGGCAAGAAATACCTGACGGCTCCGACGTCTATCAGTCTTCCTGAGGACTCGATTTAGCACCTAAGTGGGGAATCAAAATTCAAATCGTTTCGACGTCGGATCGGGCGTAAAATATTACATCAAATTACCCACGACCCAAAGTTTTACTGTGCACACCAAGTTTAAACTTATTAGGTAAAAACTTTTATATATCTAAACAAACACATCCCTGTAGATGACAATAATTATTATCTTGGTTATTGTGAGTAACTAAAAAAAGTTACTCTTACACTTTCTATGGATCCAAATCTTCCAACCAAGGTCAGTTTACTGATAAATTTAATTAAAATAGACACTAAAAAACAGAAAAAATAACTCAAAACTATTAATAAATTAATTTAAAAAAAAATACCTAAAAATAAAATATTTATTCGGAAGCTCGTTTCTTATAGTAAAATATTATAGGCATTTAAAAAATGCATTTAAGTTGCCAACAAATGAGTTAATTTACATATCAAGCATTTAAAATGAAAAAATAAAATGTATTGTTGTAATGGCACATCGATGCTAAACGTTTTTAATGGCGTTTCGGGCGCCGACCAAATTTGTAATGATTATTTACCTATTCGGACAAGAACACCTCCTGCGACGTCGCCTTGTAGAACGACCCGACCTAGAATATTGTAGTATAATTGTAGGTCACGCACCCATGTCGGCGGACCTCGGAATAGTTATAATTAATAGATAGAAGTTTGGCAACGTCAATTCTATTACAATTCTACTTTAAAACTCATATTAAATATAACGTCTCATAAGTTAGACGTTATACCGGGTGTCCCAAGGTGAGTTGCATTAGACCAACATTTGGCTACCTCAGTTTTGATAAGTATCGACGTCACAACTGATGCACTAGTTGTTGGCGACGTCAGGTCTCAGTAAAAAATACGTTGTTTCATGGACAAACCAACTGAAGACTTAAATTTGGGCCAAAACTGACCTCATGTTAGGTTGTAATTAGTCTGAAGTCAGGAAAATGCTGCTTGGGCTCTAAATGTCAGAATGACTTGACAGTGACTTTTTTACATTTTGGTCAAAGTAGGTTGTTTGTTTGGTTGCCACGGGCATGATACATTGTTAGCAAATGTTTAAATAAATTTTGACACTTTTCAGTTTTCCCCGCAGAAAAGGGAAGCTTTCTTGAAGAATAAAACGTATAGAAAATGGAGGGAAACGATGAAAATTACGTTCCTGAGGATATCCTTACGGAAGCGGAAGAAGTAGCGATGCAGATTTTGCCAGAAAAGTCCCGAGATGCTTAAGACAAGAAGTTCAAAATGTTGGAGTCTTGGATGAATTCACGGAATATAAAAGGTATCAATAAAAATGTTCGATTGGCTTATTTTTTACATTTGCAAGAAAAATTAGCCTCATCGTCGCAATGGACCAAATACTCGATGCTTCGCGTGACTATTCACCTTTGTAAAAAAATCGACATTTAAAATATGGAAAACTAACGAGCTTTTTAAAAAACAAATCACAAAGATACAAACCAAAGAAGTCCAAGACATTAGAGCGACCTGAAATAGAGAAGTTTTTGAACGAAGCTCCTGACGACGAGTACCTGTGGATGAAAGTGGTTTTGATAATGGAAATTGGCGGTGCTTGTAGATGCGATGAATTGTTCAATTTGAAAATAGAAAATATTCAAGAAAAAGCGAAAAATTTTCACGTAGCCCGATCAATTTGTGTAAAAAATACATGTCTGTGAGCCCAAAGAATACTAGTTCTAGTTGCTTTTCTATTGTTTACAAAAATGGGAGTTGTACCAACCAGTGTGTGGGAATAAATACGTTGTCGAAGATACCTTCAAGAATTGCAATGTTTTTGAAATTGGAGGAACCAGCGCTCTACACCGGTCGCTTCCTGAAAAGATCTTCGGCGACTTTTTTGGCCAATGCAGGGGCTAAAATGACTACTTTGAAGCGTCACGGAGGATGGAAGTCCTCGACCGTAGCAGAAGGATACCTAGAAGAATCGGTGCATAACAAAATACCAATTGCAGAAAAAATACAATGTTTTAATGCGTCGGCGTCATCCAGTACTATCAGCAGCTGTACCGATATGGGAGCGTCTGGTTCCAATCAAGCAAAGGATTTTACAATGACTTAAAATTCGAATAAATCGTTAATATTTTCCTTTAATTTCAATATCAATATGAATTCTGCTTGTAATAAAAAAAAATAAATAGAATACTAGTTTAAATATCAGGGTGAGTTATAATTCATAACTCACTAGTGAGTTATGGATTATAACACATTGGTGTGATATTTGATAGTTTACTTGTCTAAAATGACATTACTAATGACAGTCAAAACGGTCACGCTTTTGATAAAAATTTTTTGCTGAGACTTTTCCCAATTGATGTTTCAAAAAATTAAAAGGTGACAATAATTACAGAAAAATCCTAAATCTAAATCACTGACGAAAACTGCTGAAATAAATTTCAGTGTGACAAGTTTTGACCCAGTGGATCTCGTTTTTGGTGACAACCCTATTTTTTTTTGAAGTTTTCGATTTTTTTTGATAAAAAAGTGATCCGCAATGCAATATGAATGAGTGCTTTGTATTACTTGTAGGTTTTTGAGCAATTTTTGAAACATTTACCATTTATATTTATACTGTGAAAATTACTTGAGTTTGCTTTTAGTTGGGCGGGTTTTTTATTTTAAAAAACAAGTTAAGTTTAAAGTTGGGTTAATACAGGCAAATAAAAATTAAAATTGTTATAAAAGTTTTAAAAATACGCGCCAAACTGATTACGCGCGCAAACATTTGACAGAAAAAGAGAAAGCTGATTCAGACTGATTATCGGAGAGTGTTCTTTGAAACTGTAGAAAGTGAATAAAAGCTTTATAGCTTGATTGAAAGAAAGACAACCTTTTTCAGAAGTGGGATTGTGTTTTCTCTAATCCGCAAGTGGAAAAACGCCGAAAAACTAGTGGAAAACTAATAAAATTCCTTAATTTTGGTTCGCATTCACTAAAAGTTAAAACACGTTAGAACGGGCCTTGCTTCTGATGTGAAGTTGGCCAAGGACTTGGACCAATCGGGTGCGCGGATTTTAGTAAACAGAAACACACGTGCGAACTTGACTGTCAAAAAAAGAAGTAAACAATAACAAATGTTGTTTTTACGGATCGCGAAATTTTTTAACATTTTTGATTGTTTTGAAATGTAAAAAAATGAGTGAGGATGCGAGAAATAATGAAGAAGAGTTTCATGACAGTATTACAGGTGAATTTCAATTTCAAAATATGGACACTACTTGCTTTCATGCGTGAGAAAAGACAAATGTTCGAGCGAATGTTGATGTCTTTAAATAGCAACAGACAAGATGCCCCTAGTTTTCAAGTAATGCCTGATTATCGAAGAATGTAGAAAAGTTTGATGGTAGTAAAAATGAAAGTAAGTGGATTGGTAAAATTAAAAGCATGGCTATTTTACACAACTGGCCTGACGAACTGAGCCTAGAAACAGCCAGATCAAACTTGATCAAACAGATTGGAGGTGCTGCATTTTGGTATGAAGGTAGAAAGAGTGTTTTGGTGAATTTTGACTTGTTTGAGCAAGCATTTAAGAGCACTTTTGTAAAAGATAAAGACTTGCCAACAAAATGGAAAAAAAATGGAGGAAAAGAAGCAAAGAAAGGGTGAAGATTTAAGCAATAATTACCGTGAGAAAGTAGCACTTTGTTCGAGCTTAAATTTGAGTTTTATCGAGACTTAAAACAGATTTTAATTGAACTCTTTGACCGTCATATGATGTAACCAAATAGTAACCAGTAGGGCACCGACTTCTACATGCTACATGTCACAGAATAGAGCAAAACCAGAAGGCGAAAAGAAAGCAAAGTAGCCATTAAGAAATAGTGAAGGAAAACCACTCTGTTTCAACTGCAGCGAGTATGGGCATGTGACGAAGTACTGCCAGAAGCCCAAGAAGGTTGTCAAATGTTTTAGATGTCAACTTGAAGGTCATATCTCTAAAAATTGCACCAACAGTGCCATTGGCAACTCAGCGAATGTCAAGACCGAGCCTAAGACAGAAAATAGACAAATGATGATTGTAAAACCTAAAGATACAAACAATGTTGAGAAATACTTAAAGAAGGGACAGTTAATGGCAGGACATTGATGTCGTTAGTTGATTCTGGGAGTGCAGTATGTAAAATGACTGAAAGTGTGATGCAAAAAGAGAATTTTGAGTGCATTTCCGAAGAACAGATGTTGTATGGGTTTGGTGATCAAAAACAGAATGGATTAAAAATGAATTTATGTACAAATGCTAGTGTTAAGATAAACCAGTACCGAAACCGTTTTGCACTTAATGTGAATGAATTGGGGTGTACGAATCTTATGGAGGTAAAAATTGATGACACTAATGTGCCGACACGTAGTGCTCTATATAGAGTCACAAGGGATGAGAGGCAAATCATAAAAGACATTGTAAAAACGTGGCGCGAAAATGATCTTGTTAGAGACACAAACTCGCCTTACGCGTCTCCTGTTTTGTTAGTGCCAAAAGCTAGTGGGGAAAAGAGATTGGTGATTGATTTCCGACGTTTAAAAAATCAAACGGTTAGACAGAATTTTCCAATTTGTAACTTGGAAGACTGTTTTGAGAGATTATCTGGGTGCAAGATATGTTGTGTTTTAGACTTGATGAACATTTGACAGAAAAAGAGAAAGCTGATTCAGACTGATTATCGGAGAGTGTTCTTTGAAACTGTAGAAAGTGAATAAAAGCTTTATAGCTTGATTGAAAGAAAGACAACCTTTTTCAGAAGTGGGATTGTGTTTTCTCTAATCCGCAAGTGGAAAAACGCCGAAAAACTAGTGGAAAACTAATAAAATTCCTTAATTTTGGTTCGCATTCACTAAAAGTTAAAACACGTTAGAACGGGCCTTGCTTCTGATGTGAAGTTGGCCAAGGACTTGGACCAATCGGGTGCGCGGATTTTAGTAAACAGAAACACACGTGCGAACTTGACTGTCAAAAAAAGAAGTAAACAATAACAAATGTTGTTTTTACGGATCGCGAAATTTTTTAACATTTTTGATTGTTTTGAAATGTAAAAAAATGAGTGAGGATGCGAGAAATAATGAAGAAGAGTTTCATGACAGTATTACAGGTGAATTTCAATTTCAAAATATGGACACTACTTGCTTTCATGCGTGAGAAAAGACAAATGTTCGAGCGAATGTTGATGTCTTTAAATAGCAACAGACAAGATGCCCCTAGTTTTCAAGTAATGCCTGATTATCGAAGAATGTAGAAAAGTTTGATGGTAGTAAAAATGAAAGTAAGTGGATTGGTAAAATTAAAAGCATGGCTATTTTACACAACTGGCCTGACGAACTGAGCCTAGAAACAGCCAGATCAAACTTGATCAAACAGATTGGAGGTGCTGCATTTTGGTATGAAGGTAGAAAGAGTGTTTTGGTGAATTTTGACTTGTTTGAGCAAGCATTTAAGAGCACTTTTGTAAAAGATAAAGACTTGCCAACAAAATGGAAAAAAAATGGAGGAAAAGAAGCAAAGAAAGGGTGAAGATTTAAGCAATAATTACCGTGAGAAAGTAGCACTTTGTTCGAGCTTAAATTTGAGTTTTATCGAGACTTAAAACAGATTTTAATTGAACTCTTTGACCGTCATATGATGTAACCAAATAGTAACCAGTAGGGCACCGACTTCTACAGGCTACATGTCACAGAATAGAGCAAAACCAGAAGGCGAAAAGAAAGCAAAGTAGCCATTAAGAAATAGTGAAGGAAAACCACTCTGTTTCAACTGCAGCGAGTATGGGCATGTGACGAAGTACTGCCAGAAGCCCAAGAAGGTTGTCAAATGTTTTAGATGTCAACTTGAAGGTCATATCTCTAAAAATTGCACCAACAGTGCCATTGGCAACTCAGCGAATGTCAAGACCGAGCCTAAGACAGAAAATAGACAAATGATGATTGTAAAACCTAAAGATACAAACAATGTTGAGAAATACTTAAAGAAGGGACAGTTAATGGCAGGACATTGATGTCGTTAGTTGATTCTGGGAGTGCAGTATGTAAAATGACTGAAAGTGTGATGCAAAAAGAGAATTTTGAGTGCATTTCCGAAGAACAGATGTTGTATGGGTTTGGTGATCAAAAACAGAATGGATTAAAAATGAATTTATGTACAAATGCTAGTGTTAAGATAAACCAGTACCGAAACCGTTTTGCACTTAATGTGAATGAATTGGGGTGTACGAATCTTATGGAGGTAAAAATTGATGACACTAATGTGCCGACACGTAGTGCTCTATATAGAGTCACAAGGGATGAGAGGCAAATCATAAAAGACATTGTAAAAACGTGGCGCGAAAATGATCTTGTTAGAGACACAAACTCGCCTTACGCGTCTCCTGTTTTGTTAGTGCCAAAAGCTAGTGGGGAAAAGAGATTGGTGATTGATTTCCGACGTTTAAAAAATCAAACGGTTAGACAGAATTTTCCAATTTGTAACTTGGAAGACTGTTTTGAGAGATTATCTGGGTGCAAGATATGTTGTGTTTTAGACTTGATGAATGGTTATGTACAAGTGCGACTTAGTGAAGACTCGAAACATAAGACTGCGTTTATAACCCCTGACGAAACAGCGGAGTTTAATAGCTGATCATAAATTATTTTGACGATATTTTAGTCCCTGCATGTGATTTTGATCATATGATGGAGTTGCTGGAGTTAATTTTTAAAGCTCTTAGCAATGCCAACTTGACACTTAATGTCAAGAAGTGTAAATTTGCACAAGAAAGTGTGACATTTGTCAGTTATGAACTAAGTGGTAAGGGATTGAAGCCAGGAAGTAATAAATTACACGCTGTGGTTGATTTTCCAAGGCCTGTAAATAAGCAGGAAGTTAGACGCTAACTAGGGTTACCAGGATTTTTCAGAAGATTTATCCACCAGTATGCTGTGATTGCCCGACCGCTTTTAGACCTTACTAAGAAAGATATAGAATTTACATGGAGCCAACCACAAGAAGATGCATTCCAAAAACTTAAAAGCATGCTAGTAGAAGCTCCCATATTGCAATTGTATAATCCACAAGCATATACCGAGTTGCATTGTGATGCTTCATCAGTGGGAGTAGCAGCATTGTTATTGACAACAAGAAAATGCACTTAGTGCAATGTGTTTCCAAGAGAACCAATGAAGTTGAAAGTAAATATCACTCGTCCCAATTAGAGCTGCTTTGCGTACTCTATGCTTGCGAGAGACTGCGCCATCTTCTCCTTGGCATTAAATTTACTGTGGTCACAGATTGCCAAGCATTGACGCTAAGAAAAATATAAATCCACAAATTTTTAGATGGTATTCACTGTTATTAGAGTATGATATGGAAATTAAGTATAGACCGGGAGAGAAAATGTCACATGTTGACTCTTACAGTCGAGCACCAGTAGAAAACCCTAGCGAAGTTAGTTTGATGGAAAAAATTTTGAATAAATGATTTTTGTGATAGTTTCTGAGGAAGATAAAATCTTGATGATGCAAAGAGGTGACCAAAATTTAAGACAGTTATTTGACATTTTTAAGAAAGAATAATACGAGAGATCTAAAGCAGAAAAGAGACAGATAGAAGGCTATGAATTCAGCAGTCGAAAATTATGCATTATTATATAGATTGTAAAGGTGAATGACAAAGAAAGAAAACTTTATGTGATTCCGGAACGCATGCGAAAATCAATAGTTGTCAGCTACCATGATTTAAGAGGACACTGGTCTCTGGACCGAAGCATAGCTCTAATTTTAAAAAATTTTTGGTTCCGAGGACTTAGAAAGTATGTACAGCGTCACATTGGAAGATGTTTCCAGTGTTTACTGAATAAGGTACCAGGTGGTAAGAAACCAGGCTTACTGCACACACCAAAAATACCAGAAAGACCAATGATAAAGTTTCATGTTGACCATGTTGGACCATTTCCGAAATCTACAAGAGGACATACTCACCTGTTAGTTGTTGTGGATGGATTCACACGCTGGGTCAACGCTGGGTCCAAATATATCCTGTGAGATCGACGTCAACAGCTGAAACTCTCAAAAATATGGAGACATACATTTGTCAGTATGGTGCGCTTAGAATAATTGTGTCAGATCGAGGCACAGCCTTCACAGCCGAAGATTTCAAAAGCTTTTGTCAAAAGTACAATATTGAACACAGACTTATTGCAACCCATTACCCACAAGCAAATGGTTTACCTAAGAGACAAATAAAGAAAATTGTACCAACCATAATGATTGAGGTAGATGATGATGAACGATGGGATAAAAATCTACACATTGTTCATAGAAATCTGAACAACACATATAATAAAACAATAGGTTGTACACCATTTGAGCTGATGTATGGTTTTATACCCAATTTTGAAGATGCTGCATTGGTAAACCATACTAAGATAGAGACCAAAACCCAAAAAGATATGAGAAATGATGTAGAAGAAGTTGGAGAATGAGTAAGTCGAAAACAGAACCAAATTAGAGAGTATTACAACAAGATATGAAGGTGTGAAATTTAGAGTGGGAGATATTGTAGCACTCAAAACGCTACCAGTTTCCACGGGCCAACCAACGAAAACCCAAGCAAAATTTAAGGATCCACTAGTCGTTACTGAAGTACTTAGCAGTGACATTTACCGAGTCGAGAAGTTAAACAGCACAGAAAGTCCTATAGAAACTATAGAACAACAGCTGATGTATCACAACTAAAAATATACAGAAACGCTACAGTTTGACAATGTTCCAGAGGTTTTGGAGAAGAAAGAGAGTTCTGAGAGTGAAAATGACTCAGATCCAGATGATATATGACAACTAGATGATGACCAGAATGATTATGATGATATGACACATGGCTCACGAGCCAAAGAACAAGGAAAATACCTAAGAAACTAGAAGACTATGAACTGGTTTAAATATGTATGTATGACTGCGGGGAATGCTTGAAGTTGTATGACTGAGTAATATTAGATAAAATTTATAAGTTAATTTTTTTTAAGCTGAGTTGTATAAAATTTTATAAGTATAGATACTAAGCAATGATTTCTTAAAGTTTTTTTTTAATTTAGATTAAGTTAAGCTATTAAGCAAGTTGTTTGAGGTCAAACAAATGTCAGGATGATCGAATGTTATAAAACTTTTAAAAATACGCGCCAAATTGATTACGCGCGCAAACATTTGACAGAAAAAGAGATAGGTATAGGTTAGAGTAGGATAGAGAGAGCTGATTGGCGGTAGAGCAAGGGTGGTCGTGCGGTAGCCGAAATCATTAAGAAAGGTGATATAGTGAAAATAGGTAGACGACACTTAGGATTAAGTTTAGAATAGTGTTAAGTGTTTAGTTCCTAAAATAAAGCTGATTCAGACTGATTATCGGAGAGTGTTCTTTGAAACTGTAGAAAGTGAATTAAAGCTATAAATTCGAATGATTAAAAGAAAGACAACAAAATTAATATCAAAATAAATGGCGACCGCAGGCACGTATAGCCACTCATAAAAGCTTTCAAAAAAGCCAAAATTTTTTAAACAATAATTTTTTTTTTTTTTTTTTTGGTTGAAAGTGAAATTATCTCTCTTAATGTAAACCGCGGGTCGCTAGCTGCTACGGTTTGTGAGTTACAAGTTTTTTAAACGTTTAATCCCTTCTTCTACCCTCTTGCCAACCCCCGACCCCTATCAAAAAATAATCAGCTCTGCGTAGGGTGACATATAATTTTTATGCCCAATTTGATAAGAAGCGGTTTAGTGGTTTTTGAATAATCGTCTCACCGACAGACAGAAAGACAGACACCCAGACTGACACACACCTTGACAAAATTTTGTATTCAGGTCTTTTTTGACCCAATAAACATATATTTAGTGTAAATCAAAAAACCTCTTTTTTGACGATTTTTTTATAGGAGAAATAAAAATCAAAAATAAAAAGATAAGCAAATTTTAACTTTTATTTTTATCCTAAAACCGAGCATAAAACGGACTTACACATGCCCCATTGAAACACATAGCCTTATTTTCATTTGTTATTTTTTAGGTTTTTTGCCATTTTTGGTTTATTTTTGGCAGATACTATTTAAGAAAACTGTATGACGAAGTGTAGTTTAATTATTTCAATTATTGGCGTTACTCACTTTTGTTCGCTGACTGATTCAAAGTTATGTTAATTCTTATTTTTATTAAACTGTATAAACCAATTTTTTTTAATTTTTATTTACATTTAAATTTTTATTTGTTATTTTTATTCGAATTTTTATTTGCCAGTAAAAATACAACTTTAATGTACGTTAATCTACGTTATTAAATTAAGATTTTCTAAAATTTCTACAAAACAAGGTAGTGTTAATAGATTTACGCAAATGTTTTAAAAAATACGTGACCAAGCAAAAATCTGAAAATATTTTATTCAGGTAGGATTTAACACTATCAAATAAATCGGAGGTGTACAAAATTTGGGAATCGATTTGCCCTTCGAGCAAATGCCGCACAAAGTATAATAGAGTAGAGCTAACAAGATTTATAAAATTTCAGTTTTATTATAACAGGGGTCCATTTTGCCGCTTTTAGATTTAGATTTTGATTTATCCAAGGGTACTTCCATCAATGAGGGCTTATGTTTGCATGGAAACACACACCTTATGAAATAATGCTAGAATAAAAAAAATAATTAGCATCTATTGCTTAGTAAGTAACATTTTTTGCGCGTATATTTTATGTTTGCTTAGTCTAAAAATTAACACTACTTTTCGTTAAAAAGGTAAAAACAAACGTGTGAAATTTTTTTTTACGATTTTTTATATTGGTAGACGAAGTTAAAGTCGAACCAAAGCACGTCTAAACTGTGTGAAGTTATAGTGCTAAATCTAAATCTAAAAAATTGACCCCCAGGTGTAAATAATGAAATTACACATACCATCGACTACCCCAGCATGCAGTGCGTAAAACTTAAATAAATTGGGTGTATATAATGATAAAACTATATCGGCAGAAACCATACAACTTGAGTGAACCAAAGCAAAGCCCAAAATTCTCTGCACGTGTGCCACGTGCTCATTTTCTGTAATGCTTATCCACGATCACAGAGGAAATTACGCATCAGTGGTTGATACTTTATTATTAAAGGCTGGAAGTTTATTAAGGTTAAAGTGCAACTAGGTGGAAGGAATTATTTTTTATGTGAGGGCCGTAAAATGATCCCAATAATTTTACAAAAATCATTAAAAAACTTAGACCTAACCTTACAAAATAGTGTACTACATGTTTGGCTAATCTCCTTTTCTTAATCAAAAACAATTAATTAGCCGGATCGAAATAGCTTATTTGGAAAGAAAAAATTAAACATTTTAACACTTCAGCTTAATGAGTGAAAAGAGTAAAGGGGCTTATAATAAACGATTTTTGTTTTGAATTTTGCAAAAATAATTGAATTTTAATGAAACTTTTTGAAAGTGATGATTTTCCTAAGTAGAATTTTTAATTGAAAAAAGAGGGTTTTAGAACGAAAAATTCAATATCTCGGAAACTACTTGATTTTTCCAAACAAGAAAATTGTGGTTATTCCAGACAGAGAGAGATATACCTTTAAAAAAGAAAATAATCATAATTTTTTGCATTTTTGTCGAATATTTTGAAGTTATGTTAAAAGTGATATTTACAAAAGTTACATGTTCTGCAACTTTTTATTTTTTGCCTTTAAGCCTTGTTGGATATTGATAATGACATTTTTTCTTTCTTTTTCACCGACCGCGATCTAATCCACCCCGCAACACCCCTTTACCATTTCCAATCATGAAACTGCTGTTACCTATTTTTAATAGTTTACAATATTTGGGTTGGACTAAATAACAAGCTTTCTCTGAAGATAGTTTGATTTATTAATTAAAAAGGATTTACTTTTAAATTGTAAATCAAAGTGTCTCCACTAGGTAAAGTATTTAGCGTGGACTCCAAATTTTGTATGCTAGGCCTAAAATAAATAATGGTATTTTAAGCGATAACTTTTTTGTTTATTGGATATTTTTGTAGGTTTTTCGTATTTCTAAAAATGATTCTGAGGAAAATGTTTTATCAAAATAATTGAATTTTAATGAAACTTTTTGAAAGTAGGATGATTTTCCTAAGTAGAATTTTTAATTGAAAAAAGAGGGTTTTAGAACGAAAAACTCAATATCTCGGAAACTACTTGATTTTTCCAAACAAGAAAATTGTGGTTATTCCAGACAGAGAGAGATATACCTTTAAAAAAGAAAATAATCATAATTTTTTGCATTTTTGTCGAATATTTTGAAGTTATGTTAAAAGTGATATTTACAAAAGTTACATGTTTTGCAACTTTTTATTTTTTGCCTTTAAGCCTTGTTGGATATTGATAATGACATTTTTTCTTTCTTTTTCACCGACCGCGATCTAATCCACCCCGCAACACCCCTTTACCATTTCCAATCATGAAACTGCTGTTACCTATTTTTAATAGTTTACAATATTTGGGTTGGACTAAATAACAAGCTTTCTCTGAAGATAGTTTGATTTATTAATTAAAAAGGATTTACTTTTAAATTGTAAATCAAAGTGTCTCCACTAGGTAAAGTATTTAGCGTGGACTCCAAATTTTGTATGCTAGGCCTAAAATAAATAATGGTATTTTAAGCGGTAACTTTTTTGTTTATTGGATATTTTTGTAGGTTTTTCGTATTTCTAAAAATGATTCTGAGGAAAATGTTTTATCATATTCAGAAGAAATATAGTTAAAGTTAATTTCTATAGTTTTTAATAGTAGTTTTTAAGTCCACTGTTGTACAAAAAGTGCAGTTATATATACACATTAATTTATAAGTTTTCATTGGCTTCTTAAAGTCCAATATGCAGTTGATTTTATAGATTAACCAAGGAGAGTACAGCCTTAAAAAATTCGCATTTTGTGACACAAATGCATGGAACTGGTCTACATGCTTGTTACGTTACGCGAGTTAAAAATCTTTGGCTTTCATCCACTTTCCTTAATGTTAATTTGTTTTTTACGAACAAAAGTTACAAAAAAATGAATAAATATAGTAAAAATCATTCCTAGAATTTAAATTTAAAGTAAATTATATAATTTAAACATAAATCAAACCATAACCTTCAAAAACGATTTTTTTTCCTTGAATTTACCACTTCCTTATAACTAACTGTAGTCTCTTTGAGGATAACCATTATTTCATAGCCCAGCGCCATTACCTTAAAAAACTCAAATTAACTCACTACTTGACTAATCTTCCCTCGAAGCTTCAAGAAACTGAATTCTGTTCCTCTGTGCGCCGCGCCGTGGTGTAACCTTCCAGAAAGAACTATTGCAAAATTAATAACTTTTGGGCATCATCCACCTTTTTTAAATATTCAAGATGGCTTCCGTGAGCAAAAAAGTATAAGAAAATCATATGCATACGATACATAAATTATGGGATTTTTGGATCCGCTCAATCCAAATCTGCTGTTAGAAAAGGTTTGGAGTTAATATGGAGAAGTTAAAGGCACTTTGAAAAGTAAAACAGTAAAAAGTTATTAGCCCCCACTCCCCCAATTTTTTTGAACTACAGATTTAAGCAAAAACAGCAATGTATCACATTCCTATATTAGTAAGTCAATTTTAATCAAAAATTCATCTCCATCCTCTGTTGAGGTTCCCCCGAAAAAAAAATAATGCCGGATTTGGATTTCGGCGACCAAAATCATTTTGTTCGCATATTTTTTTATCTACTTTTTTCACTTATTAATGGCCGCTACCTTAGAATTCACATAAGTGCCAAAGTGGCATAAATCGGATTATTAATATAGCGCATCTTGGCTAACAAAATCAGTAAAACAAATCTATAGCGTTTAATTCCACCTTTTTTAATTTCCACCAGACTTTATTATCCATTAAAATATTTGTACTCATATCTTTTACTCCCATTACAATTTACTTCAAAAATTTCTCGCGCCCTTTTGCTTAAAGAAAAATGACCACAAAAGCCTTTTAACAAAATATTGAACCTACTTTGAAAAAGTGCACCAAAAAGTATAAAAAAATATGTATAATCCCAAAGTCACAACTTCTAGTTTTTAAAATTATTTTTTAGTTTTGTCGGGAAAGTGGAGGGGAGCTATATTTTTTTGAGAATATACCTTGTGCATATTATTAACTGATTTTTTTTTTTTGGATTAATAAGTGGAAATCGCATCCACGAAAATCGCATCCTATATCTTTATTTCTTTTCTTTTGTTTAAAATTCCCCTCGTTGAGCATAATGAAGGAAGGAGATGTCCTTTACTCCACAATAAAAGGGTTTCTTTTTTGCATCAATAAAAGTATCCAAAAGGTGTTTTTTGAAAGTGAAATTTTATTGATATACAAAATACCCCGACCGGTTTAGAGCTCACGCTCATTTTCAATTTATTACCATTTTTACATTCAAAAAGAATCAAGAAATATAATTATAATCAATTAAGTTAGTCTAAAAAGAAGCACATTAAAAACGTCATTTTGTTGTGAAAAAAATTGTAAACAGTAACTTACTAATAAATTTGGCAACCGCCCATACAAAGGTTTTTCCATAAACATCTTGAGGTATTAGGTAAAGACAAGAGTTTTTTAACACTCAAAACGGTGGCGTAGCCAGAAATCGACTCTGGGGGGGTTTCATCATTTAATAAAAATTAATTACCTACCTACGGCAAATTTTTAAAAATTAAGAAGGGGCCTATTGCTTGAACTCTTAAAATGAAGGGAGGGGAGAGGGGCGGTTTAATAGGGGTTGAGTTAGTATATATGAAAAAAAATACTTATTTACTACAGGCTAAAATATTTTAAAAAATTACACTTAAATGCTGTTTTTTAAGCGTTTTAAATATTGTTGACAAACAATTTGCTGTAAATTAAAGAAAATTGTAACAATATATAATATTTTGACAAAATCAAAGAAAAAATAACTTAAAAATTTTGATCTCTTAGGTTCTTTTTAAAATATTTTTGAAAAAGTAGGTTGAGTTAGATGCCAGGAAGAGGTGGGTTGCGGTGGTATATATTGATTTGTTGTCAAAATTATGCTAAGAATGCCATTTATTACACGTTTGGAATGCCGGTGAATTAAACTAAAATTTTAACAATTAATGACGTAATAGCACCACTGGCAAAATTTAAGACATCACACCAAACACACGTCATAAACCGGAGTAAAGAGTCAGTTATAGCTCTCCCTGGGGCCCCTGGGGGGGGGGGTTCTAACCCCCAAAATCTTCCCTGGCTACGCCACTGCTTAAAAATTAATTATTTTTGTCAAAAATTGCTTTCTTTTTGGAAAAAAAGAGAAAACAGCAACCATCTCATTTTTACATTATTAGTAGTTCAACTGAGTAATATAAAAAAAAATCGGGGGACACTATGATCAAAAACAAAACAATCCTTGACAAAAAACATTATCAAAGGAAAGGAGACGTAATGCCCATACAATATTAAAACCATTAAAAAAAATTTTAAACTAAAAGACACCTCAAACAGCTGTGTTTTGGTGTTTATGTAGTTCAAATACACATAAAGGTTCACTAAAACGTTATTTTATTAAGGACACTGGAAAATTGTATGCCAAAAATCAACTATTTTATGGTAAAAAACATTGAACAAAAATTATACAAACGAAACAAAATTAAACATATGTAACAAGGGGGGAAGAAAAGAGCAAAAAATTAAAAGTGATATTTGAGTATTTTTTCAATAAATGCGTTTTAAAAGCTGATCAAACAACGATAAGCCATCTGGGACGCACGAACAAACAAACAATATAGAAGAAAACAAGGATCAGGGGGGGATTAGTTTTTTTATATTCTTTTATATTTGCACCTATTGACGACTTGGGCAGCTTCCAGACAGTTGGAAGGGGATTTTTCGTTCAATGAAAGAAAGTTCGGATGTAGTTCTAACCTAGCATTCTCTAAATTCTCATAACCCTTGAAAAACAAGATCCGAACATTGTTTCATTAAACGAAAAATTTCCTTCCAATTTTCTAGAAGCTGCCCAAGTCATTAATATGTTTAAATATTGAAAAAACTTATTCCCCCCCCCCTCATCCTTGTTTCTTATGTATTGCTTGAGGTTCGTGCGTTTAAGATGGTTTATCGTTGTTTGATCAGCTTTTACAACGCATTTATTGAAAAAAAGAAAAAATACTCAAATATCACTTTTTATTTTTTGCTGCTTCCTTCCCCCCTTTTTACATATGTCTAATTTTGTTTTGTTTGTATAATTTTGGTTCAATGTTTTCACCATAAGTTAGTTGATTTTTGGCATATAATTTTCCAGTGTTCTTAATAAAATAATGTTTTTAAAATTTTAATTTTTTGTAATTTACTTATTGTTTTTGTTAGTCCAGAGTCCCTTTTAATGGTTTTAATATTGTATGAGCATTACGCCCCCCCCCTTTGATAATAATTTTTGTCAAGGGTTGTTTTGCTTCTGATCACAGTGTCCCCCGATTTTTTTCTATCACCACGTGACCTTTGAATTTTTTTTGAACTACTAATAATCTCAAAATCAGCTGGTTGCCGTTTTCTCGATTTTTCCAATAAGCAAGCAATTTTTGACAAAAATGATTAATTTTTAAGTATTAAAAAACTCTTGTCGTTACCTAATACCTCAAGATGTTTAAGGAAAAAATTTTTATGGGCGGTTGCCAAATTTATTAGTAAGTTATTTTTTACAATTTTTCACAAAAAAAAATACGTTTTAAATGTGCCTCCGTTTAGACTAACTTAATTGTTTTTAACTATATTTCTTGATTCATTTTGGATGTAAAAATTGTAATAAATTGAAAATGAGCGTGAGCTCGAAACCAATCGGAGTATTTCAATAAAATTTCACTTTCAAAAAACAACTTTTGGATACTTTTATTGACGCAAAAAAGAAACCCTTTTATTGTGGAGTAAAGGATATCCCTCAAAAAAAAATCACTCGTTATATTCTCTATCAAAATATAACGCACGCATGTCAAATTTCCTTCTCGAAAATTTTTGAAAATTTCGTTTTCCGTCAATTTTTTTTAACAAAAGCTTTCGTGCATGACTCCAGAAAAAATCCCTCACCCTACGGGTTCGGGATTTTTTTAGATTGCATGCACTCAAGCTTTTGTTAAAAAATTGGTGTAAAACAAAATTTCCTGAAAATCTGATGCACTTGGTATATTACTACTGACAATTAACAATTTGTGAAAATCCAAGATGACTGAAATCAAAAATCAAAAAAAAAATCCACTTTTTTGCTAGATTGACTGGAGTAAAAAATGCAGTCAAATTGAGTCGAACTTGTAACCTCGCTTTTTTTTTAAGTCAGTTAATAGACACATAATAATAAATAATTTAGAGATATAAGTTTTGTTTGTGGTTTTAATAAAAATAATAAATCAAATATAGTTTTTCCACAAAAAGTTCCTAACAGATGCGCAAAGCACTTGAAGCTTCTGGACTTCGCTTCGCGTTGCTTTCTAAATAACGATTTTAAGTAAATACTCCTAATAACTCTAAATAAAAATAATTAATAATATTTTCTTTTTATAATAATTTATTATAGTCTCTAATAATAATTTTTCGTTTTTCGAGCAAGAACATGAAAAGCAATCATTTTTCCCTTTCTAGTAAGTAAATAAACGTTTTCTTGTTCTAAAAAAAAAAAGGGAAGTACGTTTAGGAAATGGAACATTTTTAAAAGAGCTCCAGAAAAGATATCTTGTTCCTTTCAGGAAAAAAGTTATATAAAATTAAAACTTTGCAAGTGTTTCCTACCTTACTCATATTTTTTTGAATAATTAGCAGTTACATTTCCAATAATTAAGTTTTTGATAAAGGGAATAAATTAGGTAAATAACAAATAAGAAACAAATAATTTGCAAATTTTCTTTTATATAACTAGCTTGACATGATTTTGCTGATCCAGTTTAAATAATACGCAACTTTAGTACTGATGGTAGGGTATCCAATTTCACATCCAATTGATGAACTAAAAGACTGCACCCCATACAAAGTATTGTTTATAACCACTGGTCCTCCGAAATCTCCTTCACAACTGGTAACACGTGATATATTACCATTATATGTACAGATTTGTCTTTCTTTTCTTACCAAATCGTAATAGCGCTCCTCGCAAACTCTAATGTTAATAACAGAAACTTCTCCAACCTGTAGAGTTTCTGCAAAAGATGACGCAGTGTCAAGTCTTCCCCAACCGCTTACCGTGGCATTTTGATCGACTAGATCTTTCTCTAAAGAATCAATTAAGGGTAACTGAATTATGTTTACATCATTATTTAGTATAGCAATTCCAAGGAGCTCAATTAGAGCTATATCATTAAAGAGAACATCTTCATTAAAATCTTTATGCGGGATTATTTTCTCTGCATCAAACAATTGCCGTGATGTCTCAGAAGTTTGGACAATGTTAACTGCTCCTAATAAAATAGTAGCGTTTTTGGCCCTAAAAATACATTTTCATTAGTTGATCTACGTAAAATAGATATTTACACTTCCGGCCACATAAAATGCGTACGCCAATTTTATATGATGTATTATTGGCCTTGCAACTCAGTACCCTTTTAGGTATTTCAAATTGACAAAAAATGTCACCATCAGGTTTTGTTGTTGTTATACGCTTATATTTAAAAATGCCCCAACCAAAGCGGTTCTCAACTAGTTTAGAACGAAAAAAAAAAGAAAAGATCCAAAGATCTTGGAAGAAAAGAACAAAATTTCAAAATTGGACGAGTGTCACATAAGGAACACACAAAAGTCCAAAGCGAAAAGGGAAACAATTAAACGATGTTTCGCTCGGGGTGACTAGCGTAGGCTCGTCAGTGGATTCACTAGTCACAAATAGGCATCGTTCCGCATGGTACTTATTATAAGTTGCCTGATACGGGTTCGTCCTGGCGTGTTAATCTTTCCAATAGGAATATGCTTTTAAGACAATTAAAACAAGAAGTTAAAACTTCAAAATCAGTTACATCAACCGAAAAGAATCTAAAAAAGAAAAGATCCATTATGGACGAAACAAGTCTAAGAATAAGAAGAAAGTATCAAGAAAGAGGAACTGTGAAGGCGAGGCACTGGCTTAATCCAAGTCAGTACGCCTTTGCAAGATCAGCAACTGATGGACTTTCTTGAAGTCTACGATGGCCTCAGAGGCGAAAATTGAGGCACATTCTCCTGGACCATAAGAACGACGGGCAGACGTATAAGCTAGCTGCTCTAGGCTAAGATGTCGCGTTGCTGCCAATAAGATCTTAATTAGTGTAGAAAAGAAGCAAGCCAGGTTAATTTTTGCACTAAACTATTCACTACAATAAGAATAATTTGGGCAAAAGATGGTCTTCACGGATAAAAAAACCTTTCAGTCCCACAATGACAGCAAACAAATCTTGGTATATCGCCCACCACTAACACGCTATCTCGAAAAATATATTGCTGGGAACGAAGACCGGGCTGGAAGATTTTCCGAGAATGTGTGGGGTTGGATATTAGAGAGAGGACATGGGGCTCTTTTTACAATCCATGGAAGATTTACGGCAGAGGTTTATGTTGACATGATGAGAAGTATTATGCTTCCATTCCATCCACCATTCTTTTGAACACGATAACTGTCCTATCCATATTGCACGCATTTCTAAACAGTGCTTCCAGCAAAAATGTGTGGGGCCTTATAGCAAAAAAGTTAACAAATAAATATTTTTACCAGAAATTCCTTCCAACCACTTAATGCCAAACAGTTCCTTCTTCTTGATACTTTTTTCTTATTCACACAATTGTAGTCTTGTTTTATTCATTAGTATATTAGTCTTATAGTAAAGTGTGGCCAGTCTCCTTATTTTTGTGTTTACAATGTCAAAAGATCTAACCTGTAATTCGAAAACGTCAAAGTCAGTTACAATAAGCAACGCAATTAGCAAAACTTAAATTCAACAAACCTGCAGCTAACTTCTACTGTACGCATTTTATGTGACCGGAAGTATACCTATTATTTGTTTCATTAGTGAATAAATTTGCACTTGCAGCCATTTGCACCAACATGTTTAGGGGTAACCTATCATTAGGTGGCACCTAAACCTAGTTTAGTTTTGGGATGTGGGAGCGCTAGGGGATCAAAAACGGACCCCTAGATTTAGAGATCACCTAAGGTAGTTTAGTGGAGTTCTAAATACAAACGAAACTCTTCTCTAACCTAGGCCACCTTATTCTAGAGGTGACCCCTAAATGAGTAAATATGTTGGTGCAAATGACTGTTGGTCTCTTTCTTTAGAAAGGACAACGCCTTAAGGTGGTACATTTTGTTTATTTATTAGACATTAATAGTACTTGACAACTCTTCACGCGGTTTATTTTTATCCATAGTTAAGGAATATCTACGTGTTTGTTGCTTGAGGATAAATTATAAAATCATTTGTTTTATAGAATTAAGGACGTATAGCTAAAAAGATGGTAGTATTGAAAAATAAATAATTTTATCCCGTTTAAGCTTTTTTACAGAGAGTCCTCGAAACTTGCACTTGACGTCATTTCATTGCGTTTGTATTTTACATTGAAATAACCTACCTATAAGTAGGAATACAAAAAATGTAAACCACACCCATCTAGGGCGGGGAATTTATGAGTAATGAATATTTTTTTAAGAAGTTCGCAAAGTAAGTCATTTTAGCGAGAGTATGCTAAAGGTCCACAAAGAAAAAAAATGTAGCACAGTCTAGGTGGAGGAAGAAAACCCCAAAACTGGCAAAATTTTGCTATATGAAAAATATTTAAAATCAAATGGCAGTTTCGTCCGACATTTTTTTTAGAAAATTACGCGCCTAAGTTAAAAGAGCGCCTAAGTTTAAGGGAGCTGTGCATTTCCTACACCAACCTTGACATTTTGGCATTGGTAAATAGCCAGAAAAGATTATTCGCGATTTGTACCACTTGACATTAATATACATGTTATATTTTTTACATCACTTTTGCAATGATTTTACGTCCTTGGTATAATTGAGCGGGGGAAAAATGACCGCGGTACAAATGAGCGTGACCAATTGAGCACAGGAATTTAAATAGTCGAAACTCGAAACTTACCTATTATTTATGTTATACTTTAGAGTATAAGTTTAACTTTTTAAAAACTATTTTATTTCAAAAAATACAAAAAAGAGAACTTAACTTTTTCAAAATACTTAGATAAAATAATAACGTTTTAATACAACGAATAATGGCTTAAGACTAACTTATTTCTAACAAAGCATGTTTACTTATAGGCTAAAAAGGTGCTGAATTGGGTTTCTCATGGGTTCTTATCTTGTTTCTGGAATCGAGTAACGATAAGTTTCCTGGGATTTTCAAGATTGCATAAATGCACGTGGAGACTGGTTGTGAGAACAGCAAGTGTGCTTCTTGAGTCTCTTAAAAGTATGGGAAGGAATTCTCATAGAACAATTCTCCCTTTAAGTAAAAAGTTGGTGTTTAACAGAACAGCAACTTTTCAAGCGGTGTTTTATTGGAATTTAATTCAAATGATTCTTTTTCGGCTTCGGCCAAGTGGATAGTGGGGCGTCTTTTTGGAAGCACATTGGAAAATCGTTTTTGTAGTGTAACGATTTTTGGATTCAGATATTGCGGATAGTCGTCATTATCGGTATTATTGGTTGTGACAATACCAATTTTTATTGTACTGCATCCTCGGCGGCATTTGCAAGTTACGTAAAGGATTATCAGCATGATAACCAATGCAATTATAGGTATCGTAAACCAATTAATACGTTTTTCAATGAATGGTATTGGTTAAGGCTGTGTTGAGCAATATTCAAATCTTCGACATTTAATTCGTTAATGCGTAGCGGTTTCAATTTTGGAATATCGGATTTTACTGGTAGATGTTCGCAGCATGTGTATGGAATCAGAATTAGTGACGGATTGGTTCTAAAAGAACTTTCTTTCATAGAACCATCTAACGTAGTTTCTGCTTGTATTCGAGTGCTACCTACGAAGGTATTGCAGGTAAGCAATAGATTAATAATACGATAATTTAATCATTTCGATAATTCTCGTAACGATATCTTGATTTTCACATTTGGTTGTGATTGGAACTGGACTGGAGGTTGTAACTAGCCAGGAATTGCGTTGGATTGGTTGAACATGGTAGCCATCAGCATAAAAGATTGAAGTTCTGCAGGTCTTAGGCAGTTTTGACTGTCGCCTAAGTAATTGGGATTCACATATCGATTCGCTATCGATGGGGTACGGAAGTATATCGGAACATATCTTTATTTTGTTATCGATCTTCTTGCAGCTGCAGCACTTGCTATGTATTTATTTGAAGTTAAAATTGTATGGAAAAGACCTTTTCGATTATTTAGTATTGGTATTGGGTATAGTCTATACACAGTATAAATATAGGGATCGATAAGTAGGATTCTTAAAATGAATACTGTGTCTGTTTGAAAAGCTTTCAATTCAATTAAATCGATATATTGAGCAATTGTTGAGGTTGATATAGGTAAAGGTAAATTATTCTTTTGTTATGATTGGGAGATATGTTTTAAAGAATCTACCAAATCTGATGGTTTAATTATTGACCCGTATATAATTTTTAGACGTGCAAAAGTAATTGTGTTTAAAGCATCGTTTAACGTATCTTTGATAAATGTCTAGCTCTCCATTAGTGACTCACATAAATCAAGTGTTTTGATTTGCGCGCGATAGTAACTTAAATTATTAGAAAGCGTGCCTATTAATTTCTGTATTTCAGTGATATCATTGTTAAATGTTTCTTTTCGAAGTTTTTGTATGGTTGAATTAAACTTTCTATTACTGAAGTGGTTCATCGTGACTGATTTTATCGATACAGTCATTAAAATAGTTTCCGTCCGATGCGTCTAAATTTCCAGTTATGGTTTTCTAAACTATTCCAAGATTGTTAAAAATTCCTCTTTTAAATCGAAGATTGTAATCTTTAGTGTCTAGCATTATTTCCTGATACTTTGTATTAACATATTTAGAGATTTGTTTTAGTAGACTTGCATGTGTTTCAACTTGTGTTTTAAAGGCTGTCATTCGATTTGATATTTCCGATAATAAACTTTCTGATAGAGTAAGAGACAGGAAGTAAGTCTCTATAAACCAAAAGTGTCTATTGTATTCTTTATTGGATCAATTCGGTATTCACTGCTGGCGATTGCGATCAATCCCAATAATATGTAGACTTTTGGTGCCATTTGTCGTGTTCTTTGCTTGTTGAGTATTAGAGGCTTCACCAGGTGTTCCTTCCGTACCCTTGTTGCAAAGTGAAAACGCTTGGCAGCTTAGGAGCTATCTTCTTTGTTTAGCAATGCACTCGCGAATTAGGCTGTCCTTATTTCCGTGGCGTAGTGCTAAATCCATCAGCGACTGCGCCAATGCTATACTTTAGAATATAAGTTTAACTTTTTAAAAACTGTTTTATTTCGAAAAATACAGAAAAGGGAACTTAACTTATTCAAAATAATAACGTTTTAATACAACGAATAATGGTTTAAGACTAACTTATTTCTACCAAAGCATGTTTACTTATATGCTAAAAAGTTGCTGAATTGGGTTTCTCATGGGTTCTTGTCTTCTTTCTGGAATAGAGTAATGATAAGTTTTCTGGGATTTGCAAGATTGAATAAAAGCAAGCTTCTTGAGTCTCTTCAAAGTATGGAAAGGAATTCTCATATAACATTTATAATGACCGCATGTAACATTTTCCTTTCATTTTTTGAATTATTTGATTGTAAAATTAATGTCTGACCCTATGAAGACGCCGTTCTTCTTAGTTTCATAATGGAGTAAACAACAACCCGTGAAAAATCGAACATTTTTATTTTTATCAAAAAAAAGTAGCTTATTCTATTATACTCAAGATATATCTTTTTAACGGCTTTTGTGTTTATATTATTTACTGATTTCAAAAGATAATAACATTATTACAGAATACTTTTACTATTGCTTCAAAGAGTTTGTACGTGGTTTGTAGAGTCATATTATAGGGTTTTTTTTCATGCACCGACGTCGTGTTGTTGGAAATGTGCATCTATACATAATGTTTTTTCTCCAAACCAAACATTTTCCCTGATGCAATGAAATAATATCTTATGCTTATCTGGAACCAACAACTTTTCTTTTAGATCGCTATCGCTAGTACTCTATAACCTTGGCTCTCTCAAATAATAGTTCTCCACATAATTACTTTTATATTTATTTGAAAATTGTTTCCTTCGTCAGGTGAACAGCATAATCGTAGTAGCTCACCGAGGGAGGGGGTTAACCCCCCCCCCTTGAGAAGTATGGTTATGGTCACATTTTTACTTTAAATTAAGTTTTTTACTATTTATCCTTAACCCCTTCCCCTCGAAGTCAATTTCTGGGTGCGCCACTGATAAATAATCGACAAAAACACTACTACCATCAATTACAAGAGCACTTCTTTTCTGAATTGCAACATTGCCAAACACTGACTGAGTTGTGTCGTTTGCAAGTATAAGCCCTACAGTTTTGTGACCTGATATCAGTTACTCGATTTGAAGTTTTTGAATCTTAAAAATTATTATCAATATTTCACCCGATTTGTTTTAACAAAAAATGCCTCGAAAGTGAGCTCCTAATTTTAAAAGAAGATTCAATATAATATAAGACACTTTTTAACGAAGTTTATTTTTTATATAGGTACTTTATATTACATTTATTTTATTAATATAAACTTTGTTTTTACTCCATTTTCTCCTGCTTTTTTTTAATAGTGACCAAAATTAAAGTCATTTTTACACGCAATTATTACAGGGTGGCTTGGTTTTATTTGCTTTCGCTAGTTTCTTTGGTCAACAACAACTTTAATATATATTTTATATTTTTCTACATGAAGAGTACTACAATTTCAAATAAGACATTTTTTAACTGATCAAGGGCCTAATCGTATGTAGGTCTTTGCTTCAATGGTCCAAGCGTTTAGGAACGGGCTTATAATTGAAGGGGCATTGACAGAAAGCATGATGACAATTTAAAATTTGACAAACGCAACTACAAGGAGTGAATTTTTACTAAAAAAGGGACGTCTAAAATATAAACAGTTATTTATGGTTCTAGTGTGTAATATAATAAATAAATAAATAAATTTAAATTTATTTGCATAAAAAAAAAGTACAATGATCTTCTATTACTAAAATATGTGAATGCAAAAAGGAGTTGAAAACAATTTGGTAATTGATCTAAGTTCAACCCCTTTTAGGTATTTTACCTATAAATTTAGTATTAAATTATATAAATAAAAAATATTAAAGAAAAAACAATAACAAAATTTAAAAAAAATACACAGTTATAATAAAATAACATCTATAAGAATTATATAAAATATGGTCCCTACAGATTTTTGATAGAATTAAGTCGAAAAAGTTTACTAAAATTAAAAAAAAAAAATAATAAATTTGACGAGTTAAGAGTTTTTTTTCCGAGGATTTTTTTTATTAGTTTTGATTGGTTCGAGTCACATACATACAGATTGTTTACTGAATTAAGAACAAAAAAATACAAGAAAAAAAAAACAAAAAATATCAATTTGTAGAGTTAAGGAGTTCTGTCTTCAAAAATTTCTTGTTGTTGTAGTTAAAACATCTTTCAAAGAGTGTTGTACGATGTTGAGGCGTGATAATGTACGTTTTGTTAGATCGAAATTTAATTTTTTTATATAAATATGTTGGCTTTTTTGATTTAATAATGTTGTGAAATAAACATAATGAATGAAGATTTCTTCTCTGTTTCATTGACAACCATTTGGCTTCCTTTAATTTATGTGAGATTCTTTCGAATTTGCGTATTCCATAGATATATCTTAGGCAAGACTTTTGTAATTTTTGAATACGTTCTGTATCCACTGCGTCCAGACAGGGACCGTACACAGTGTCACAATAGTTGAAGTGACTTAGGACAAGCGTGTCTGTTAGTTTTATTTTAAGGCTCCTGGGTAAGGTATGTCTGCTGGGGTATAGCATCTTCAGACTATAGTAGGCTCGTTGGAGACATTTTTTTATGTGCGGTTTGAATCTTAGTGTAATCCTAAATTTTTTGCGTCATTTGTTGTACTAATTATTTCATTATTTATTTTAATTTGAATGGGATCTTTAACTTTCTTTCCAAATACTATTACCTTTGATTTTGTTGGATTAATCATTAGGTTGTGGGCTTCTGACGCTTTCATTAGTCTATGTAGGTCTTCATTTATTTCCGTTTCTGCCACTCTTTGATTTTCGTTTCTAAATGATTTTTTGATTTGTGTATCATCACAATATCTTGCTGATGAGCATTTTTCCAGACAGTTAGTCAACTCCGCAGTATATATATTGAAGAGAATGGGAGAAGCCTTGTGGTACTCCGCTGCTAATTTTGGCACAATCAGATCTTCCCTCTGACGTTTCAACAAATTGCGACCTTCCTTGTAATTGACTTTTCATTAACTCTATTGCTTTGTTCGAAAAGTCCGCAAAATGTAGGACGGCAAAGAGCAGTTCGTGGTTTAATCTGTCGAATGCTTTTGAGTAGTCTAGCAGAATCAAAGCCGTAGTTTTTCCACTGTCTGACGCTTGAATTATATCGTCTGTGATATTTAGTATATCGAAAATAAGTCACGCGAGAAACATTTATACCATGAGGGCATGAGTGGTATAATTCCTTATATGACTCATGAAATATAACACGCGAGTGGCATGTAAAGTTTTATCCAACAACTGAGAAATAAATATTTTTTTTATTTATTTAAACTAACTTGTTTTAATCAGAGAACTAAGAACAGTAAATAAAAGTATTTTTTTTTTGTTTTGGTGACCTTAAATGACGGGGGCTGATTGTTTTGGTATCATTCAAGTATGCTGCTGTGCTTGGTTACTTCGGAATGTTATATCATTAAAGTTATCCACTGTAATGAATGGACTGAAATTTATATGTTTTTATAAATATATATTATTTACAAACATATATTCACAGAACACAAACTTCCAAAAAAATTTTTAAACTTAGTTGTTTCATAATGTGCTTGTTCATGCTCTTCACCACAATTGACATTTGTGAGGCGAAAATGCCACTTTACTTCCCTAGACAGTTTTACATAGTTTACCTCCCTCCGACAGTTTTCGTTACTGTACCTCCCTGTACCGCGTATGAATCATTGCTACAAATTAAATCAGCACTTTAATATTTGTTACTGTAGGTATTATTCCTTGGTTTTTACTTCCTCAGGGAAAAGAAGTGACACTTTCCTCCCTTGGTATGTAAAAACTTAACTCTTTTACTATATCTTTTGGTACCAGAAGACAAGTTATTAAATTTTCGGCTTCAGTTTTAGTTAGGTAAAAGAAGGTATTGAAAAAATTTTCTGCTCCATAAACGAATTATATTCTTCTCTATCCGCTTTGTAAAGATCTGATCAATGCCAACAAGTTTCAACAGCGCTATTTCAGCCCCCGACATTTAAGGTCACCAAAATTAAAATAAAAGTTCTTTAAAAAAGACCTGTTTAATTAATTATTTAAAACACATTTTAATATTCATAGTTGTTTAAATCAACCATCGGACAATATTTTTTCAAGTAATAATAATAAAATAGTGTATAGATTTAAAAGAAAATTTTATACAAAACAAGAAAATCGTGCACTATGTTTTGAGCGCGTTTATGGGTTGAAATCACTTTGCTTTTCTTAGAGAATCGATCCCATCCTAGGTAACCCATAGTCTCTGTGTGAAGGTGACCTGATTTTGTCCACAGGTTCTGTCTCTGCCATACTAAATACCTTCTGTGGTCTCTTTGTTGCCATTTTTTTGGTAAGACTTTATTACTACTGAAATTATGTGGCTTATTTAACCCGTCGGGATTTATTAATATTATGATATGATATGATTTAAACATTTTGGTGAGTGTGTTTTTTTATTTTGATTGATTAATTAAAGAGTCAGAGTTCACGCGACAATAGTAGAGCAGTATTTTTAACTAATAAGAGAGTAACATATTTTTTCTGAAATGAACACGGTTGGTGATGTTATATTTTGGCTTCTTTAATAAATTCTGCATATTTGTACATGTATTATAACAACAATCACGATAAACCTGCCACTCCAAGAGATGAATCGTGTGTTGATGAATCAGATCACTGCCAAACTTAATATATATTATTATGGTTAACAAGAGCAGTCGGTTATACCGATGAAGCTATTGTTACTTCCTTAGATTTATTGGTTTTTGTAAACTTGTCTACATATCATGATGAATCAGTCGTTCTGAGTTCTGTTTTTTTCTACGCAAAGATATTTTTTGTGGTCAAAGCCGACACAGTTTCTTTTTGCAACGAATTTCAAGGATACACTTTACGGTTGATTTTATATTAAATGTTTTTAAGTTAATGCATGCAACTTTTTAATTTTTTTTACTTATATCTTTTTTTCTGACCGATACAAAATCATGCTAATCCACTAAAATCTAATTTTTTTTGTAGATACCTAGTCAGTTTTTTTTCTGGTAATTTCTTGTCCTTTTTTTAATTTTTGTTATATAACTTACTTAAGCCACTAGATATATATTATTTTTCTTTTTTATTTAGGATCGTAGCTTTAGTTTTTTTACTCAATTATATGTTCAATTCCAACTTCTTGCTATAGGATGTAATGCCATTATATCTTTAAAAGTAATAAAGAATCTATCTATCTATCTATTTATCTATCACAATGAAGTTTTTTCTGGGAAGTCCATTAAATAAAGATTTTGACTAGAATGGGAAATATCTGGTACATCACATTGATAGTAGCCACTAGTAATTTTAAAAAGGTTAATTAAATGCCTTCGCTCTCATTCAGTGTATTTTACATAAACGGGTTCTGAACATTAAAAGCTTATTCAATTTTTGGTGTCATTATTAAATAAACAAAGTTGGCTTTCTCACAGATCATATCTGGTTATATGCTGTTCCCATTTTAAATCTGATCTTAATAGAGTTCCTATACGCTTTATCGTTTTACTTATGCCATGGTGGAATTATTCAAATTATATGTAATATTAGGATTGTCTGGAATTTTCGATGTTTGCAGATCTCCCTGCAGTTGATCTGCACTAGTTAGACGATTTGTGTATATTTTTCAATCATATGCGAACAGTTTAACGACTGACTTTATGAGAAACAAGATCGAAATGTGAATAGTACTGGGCCAATAACTAATCCCTGGACGAAACCGCTGCTCACCTTGTGGGACTGAAAAGACTATAACTTGATAATATCTTTCAGTGTTCCAGTTGGGCAAGTAAAAGTTTGTGTATAACTTTTTCAAAAACTTTTTTATAGTCTAGGTATAGTACGTCTGTTTGTTGACCGTTGTCGTGATTTTTTTTCCATTCATTCCAGCATTCTATAATGTTGATCGTCGTTGAACGTTTTGGCAGGAATCCCTGTTGAGATGGAGGTATAAAGGTTATTTAAAAGAAAAACGATATTAATTCCTTGACTATGAGTTTTTCCATGCATTTAAATGAGGTGCACAGAAGACTGATTGGCCGGTAGTTTTCTGCTCTGTGTCGATCTCCTTTATGGATCTGGATTTTATTATTGTTTTAAACATCCCCGCATTACTTCTGCGAGTAAGGGACTGACTAAACTGCTACAATTTTAGAAAAACTTCTGAAATATTTTGTGGTCTAGGACTCTAGTCTTTTTTCATATTTTAAAGCGCTTTCTCATTTTTTTTTACTCTACTGTGAACAAGTAAGGATGAAATGGAGTAGGTTTTATTTGGAAAATATGTGTGAAACGGTTCTGCTCATAAATTGAATTGCAATATGTGTTTATAGTTCTAAATCTGACTTGAATGGATACGGATATTTTAACTCGAAGTCCAAAATTACTTAGTAAGCTAAGTTTAAAATATCCTTGCAAGAATGTGTTTAAAATGCGAAAAAATGTAGATATTATTATTTTATTGTGAAAAAACGTAAACCTCAAGTGACTATGTACCACTTTTTTGACACAAAAACTAGTGACTTATCGTTGCATAAAGTCGGAATAGCCTAAGTTTAATAATGTGAACACTATTTTTGGCAATTCCGCATGAAGTTTAAAAGGTTTCTCACATTGTTGTCATCTAAACATGTCATCTAGACATGCTCATATTGTGCTACCCATAAAATTGACATAATAAAATATTTGCCGTCCTTTAATAGGCGCTTAAAGTAAATATTTTAACGCATCGGTATCGGTATACCTAGTACTCGCGATCGCCCCCCCCCCCTTTACTCCAGAAAAAAGTAGACAACAAAGATGCTGGTGGTAACCCTGAAGTCTTTGGAGAAAAAGCGAGAAGTTCCAGAAAGTTCCTTTAAAGAGATTCTAGAATCCCTCCACAGTATTTTGGGACAGTTTGACCTTCAATTCGTCACACCAAGAATAAAAAAACGTATGACGTATTTACCGCGAAAACCATTGAAAATATACAGAACAGTATTATAGAGTTTCTATTTATAAACAAGTTTTAGAAAAAATCATTTCGGACATAAAAAAAGTATTTTTGTCCTGAACATATAGCGAACAAGTTTAATATTTCATTCATTTCATAGTCATACCAAGTTAAGTTAATACATAACACAAATTCTTCAACTTTCATTGGGAGAAGTCAGTATTTGGAAACAATATTGGTCAGAAGTAGGCAAAAGCTTAAATTAAAACATACCTGATAACGTTTTCGAAGCAATGAACAATTCTGTCGATATTTTTTATGTTGATAAAAATATTCTTGGATGTTTGTCAGTAAGTAATTCTTCGTCAGCAAGAAGCTTCTCATGCCTCAGAAGATTGAAAACATAAATACTTAAAAACACTATAACGAAAATTCGTCTGACGAGTTTAGCATTGCTGATCAACAGACATATTGAAATTGACATTGAGCGAGTCACGACCGGTTTTCAGGGGGATAGGGGGTTAGTTAACACCCCCTACCCTGGCCTTAAATTTTTTATGAAAACATTTAGAAAAACAAAAGAAGGGCATAAATTGCTGCGCTATAACATCTTTGATATTTACGGTATTAGTTAAATTTTGTGTTAAAAATGGTATTTATAGTGTCATTTTCTTGGAAATTTTCGCCTGCTGTGGGTTGAAACCATTGATATATTTACAATTTTAGATTAAATCTAAATCAAAAAATGCATTTTTTAGTTCCATTTTCTTAAAAATTTTTGCCTGTGGCGCTATGATACCGTTAATACTTACGATTTTAGTTTAATTCGACTTAAAAATTGCATTCTTAATGTATTATTCTCAAAAATTTGGGGCGCATTTAAACATTTTTTATTTTAAAAAATGTATGAAATAAACGACTTTAAATCTGAGTACTTCCTCTAGATTCTTTATTTCAAACGCGTTAGGTATACCGATATCGATGCGTTAAAATATTTATTTTAAGTGTCTATTAAAGGTTGGCACAAACATTATTAACCGCGCGCAAGAAATCTCTGCTCGAGCGTAGGTTTCCGATAGCCCCGGCAACCAAGAAGAGCGCCGTCTCATAAGAGATGGGTAAAGTGCTTAAAATATTAAGTAATAGTCATGCGGAACTGTCAAAAATAGTGCCGAATTTATTAAAGTCAGCCTATAATGTACCGATAAGTACCTATTATTAAAAAATATAAACTTTAGATGACAGTATAGATTCAAATAATACACAGTGCAACTTACTGATAGGTACACCTGGCAGACGTCAAAACATATTTTGTAGAAATAAGAGATCCTCCACAAATCCAAGTTTGTAAACTACTATCAACGAATTTAATATAAGCTTGATATGGAATGGAACTAAGTGGTGCCGTGGCTCCATTAACTATTTGAAGTTTCTTTTCTTCGGCCTTTAAAGTCAAAAGATAAAAGATTGACTTAAAATCAAAATAACAACCTTATAAAAACAGTGTACGTCAGTTTTCGGGATCTATATAATAGGACTTTATAATTTATTCTCGGATTTATGTGAAAAAGCCTACCAGAAAAAAACTTATTAATCTTAAAGTAAGCTGCGTTGCTAGCAATCCCAATGCCTATTTGGTGACATGACCAAAGTCCAATAGAACACTAATTAATAATAAAGTGTAAACAAATTGTAATACTAGAAACAAATATTTGTGGGAAAATATAAGTCAATGTTTTTATTAATATTATGAGATTTTTTATGGAAGATTCGTTAAAGGTTGAAGCAGGCTCCGCTGTATTCGTTCACGTAATGTAAACCTATAAAATTTCTATTCCTAGACATAAATCTAAGTACACTCATTTGCACAGAAATTGCGTTCATGAAAATTCAGGTGTCAGTTGACTTTGACGTTTTTTAAATGATACTTCAATTAATATTGACATAAATCACAAGACTTAAAATATCGCTTGTACGCATTTGTTCGGCAACTTAGGGTACCTACCTAATACTTTACTTAGAATATTTGCAACTTTTGTCCTTTTTTTAAGTTTTCTATTTTTTTGACAGATATCAGCAGAATATAGATGTCAATTGACCTTGTATGCATCAATTTCTATGTTTTCATAGGTATTGACTTCTATACATCTACCCAAAATTTTTATATTCATAGATCTCCGCAATACACATGTTAAAATTTAAAACGTTTTCTCTCGATAATCCTAAAGCATTTTCAGTAAAAACGTGTGATTCATTTAAAATCTTTTTCAAAACGAAATTTCCATAAAAAAGCAAATATTCGTAAACTTTTGAAATCCAAAAAAAAGGACGAATTGAAAAACAGGACACATAATAATTTCTTTTTAAGTGGTATAAAAACGGGACATCTGGTCTGGTAGCATTTTTCTTAAATTTAAGTAATACACGGTTTTATATTCAACGGTATGCAATATAAGTATGGCCCGATGAAAAATAATATAAATTTTAAAGTTTACCTTCCCGTAGAATACAATAGCTAACAGAAGACACAATAATTTACACGTCATATTAGTAAATCTTATTTCACTTAAAAAGCGATGGTATGTATTTAAACTCGAGGTGTTCATATATTGGGGAAATAGCAATTTTATCATTTTTATCAATTTGTTACACACACGTTTTCAAGAGCATTATTATAAAAACAATGAATTTGTATAAGCATACATACTTGATAAAAATATGTTATAAGATATACGTAGCGACTGGCATTAAGTCGGCAATAAAACAATTCTGAAAAGAGTCATGCAAATAAATGAGGAGTAAATTTATCTTTTTTCAGGTATCATAAAGCTTAATTGATTAAAAGTCAATAACTTTTATAGTAATATACTGACTAATCAAAAAAAATATATAATATAAATATTACCTACTACTAATAAAAAAATATGCCCTTAGAGCCAAGAGAAGGACCGCAAATTTCTTTTCATCAAAACATGCCGCATGTAAACAACATTTTATAAACCTTCTACAAACAGTTTTTCACTAACTGCCTTGTTTCGATGTGAAAAACTCACCCTGTATTTTCTTTAGACAATTTTGTCCTTCGCGTCGCGTCGTGATAAGATATAGTTAGTCATTTTTGATCAGGCTGATTATTTCACTACTTTATATTTTGACCAATCATAGCAACGTATTTTGATGTAAAATAATGTTTTATAGTGAAAAAGTGACATCACGTTCGATATTCTTCAAAAACCGTCAGAAAATCTTGCCCTTACAAAAAATCTGACGATTTTTAAACACAAGTTGCCACTAACTGTCGTTTTGTCAGGACTTATTTGCTAATATAAAGTCGTCTCCAGGCACCGTGCAGTACGGCAAATACAAAGGGGTGGCAAAAGGCGCGTGAGTTCGTTTCATATTTTTTCCTTAAAAGAAGGTTAGAAAAATAAGAAGTGTCGTGTCTACTAACGCTATCAGAAGTCCTTACAAGAACATCAAAAGACACACGACAAGGAATGGAAAAACCTAGTCCGAAACAAAGAAGAACAAATCAGCAACACCAATACCGTCATCAACATCTCTTCCCGACCACTTACACATACTGAATCGTTACTCAGCAAAAGACTTAACTACGTCATTGCACCCAACCCCAACATTTATATGGAAGATCAGAACAATTTTGGATAACAAATCGAGATTGAAGAAAACCCTAACACCGCAAGAAGAATCAGTCCTCAAGGATCTTAAATAAGATCAGTCGATCAAAATTCTTGCTGAAGACAAAGGAAATGCAACTGTAGTAATGGACGCCATCACCTACGACAGAAAATTGAATGGGCTGTAAAAAAAGACAATTATAGAGAAATAAATCAGAATCCAACCACCACCATAGAAAGAAAAATCTATTAAGTTCTTTACCAAGACAGAAGATATTTTAACGACAGTAAAAGGAGCAAATTCACGCCGTACTACATCAAAACACCGCATATGTATGGACTACCGAAAATTCATAAAATCACTATAAATCATCCAGCCTTTTCACGGAAAGTCACCATCACTCGTCAAAAATTCAAAGCACTTCATGGACCTCCTTAGAGACATCAATCTACAATCTGACGACCAGTTTGTTAGTTTTGTCATCGAAAGTTTGTACACGAACGTACTACTGGAAGAATCATTCAAAATCATTAAACAGAAGCTACTCAAGGACAACCACCTCTCTGATAGAACCAATCTACCAATCAATATCATTATAGATTTGTTGAAATACTGTCTGCAAAATTCTTGCTTCTAGGAAAAGACCGGTATTTTTGACAGGAAGATGGTTTACCCATGGCATCTCTAATTTCGATGGTAGTGACATCTTTATGGAATCCTCTGAAGAAAATATAGCTAAGATACATGGATGACATATTTATCATCTCAAAAAAAGGACAACATTAGAAACTGCATCATATTTACTCTGGAAAAAGAGCAAAAATTTTATCTCCCTTTTCTCAACACCCACTTCGGTATATCGCAAAATAACTCTAATACTGGACAATATCTAAACTTCAAATCAAACCACTCTACGTCAACCAAACTGGGAATTGCAAAAGCTTTTATAGATCGAGCCACCTACATCTGCAAAAGAGAAGAAGTTTTTAATATAAAAATATATAAAGAAAGGGCAAAAATCTCAGAAAATATAAGAAGAATAGGCAACCAATACCATCTTCGGACTGTCTTCAAAATGACCACAACAATAAGAAGTCAACTAACAAAAACCTATCCATATCGCCACAATACCAGGAACCATGCGGGTGTGGGGTATTTATATCGGAGAAACTAGCCGACCCATGGAAGTTCGCCTTACAGAACACAAACGCAAAACTCAACAAGGGGACACAACATTGCTGGGAAAATCAACACCATATGGACTGCAAAGAGGCAAAGATCTTCGCTAAGGAGGAAAATCTATTCAAGCGGAAGTTTAAAGAAACAGCATTTATACAGAGGAACCAGATATTTGGAAAAACATACTTATCGCAGGTAACAGATTTCAACTGCGAAAGGTCGGAACCAAACAAGTGTAAGCTTCATGTTTCACTAAACACAGGTTAGTTTTATGGTTCACTAAACACATGCTAGTATATAAGAATAGCTTTAGTGTTTATTAGTATTTACCTAATGATAATTGCAGATACCTAAGCATTCGAAACGTTATAAAAAAGTAAAGATAATGGAAGTTCGAAACTCTAGTATAATCTCAAGTTCAACATTGCCAGTCCCCGTAGCGCAGAAGGCCTCGAGTTTAAATCTCGACTAGGTGCATGGATATTTTGTGTTTGTCTTAAGCTCTGCAATAAAAAAACCCTAAACTAAGCAATGATCCTAGAATGGACGGAAAGGCCCAGTATAAAAAAAAGTTGGAAATCAAAGTGTATGATGGTGTTTAATGATGTTTGGAGAGGGTGACCAGTGAAACCATTCAAGAACCCACGCTGGTTGCCCAAGGCAAAACGTCGTTTAATCATTTCTCTTTTCGCTTTGGTCCATTTTAATTTTTTTTACCCAAGATCTTTTGATCTTTGTTTTTAGATTCTTTTCGGTTGAAGTAACTGATTTGGAGGTTTTTTAACTTCTTTCTTGTTTTAATTGCTTAAGGAGCATAACCCTAATGGAAACATTAACACGCCAGGATGAACCGGTATCAGGTGACTTAGATAAGTACCAGTGCGGAACGATGCCTATTTGTGAGTTATTTAAAGTTGGAAATCAAAGTGTATGATGGTTTTTGATGATGTTTGGGGAGGGTGACTGGTGAAATCACTGATAAGCACACGCTGGTTGCCCAGGGCAAAACACCATTTAAGCATTTCTCTTTTCGCTTTGGTTTTTTCTGTGTTCCTTGTGGTAATCTCATCAAAGTTTGAATTTTGGTTTTTTTCACCTTTTGATCTTTTCTTTTTAGATTCTTTTCGGTTGAAGTAACTGATTTGAGGGCTTTTTAAATTCTTTGACCTTCCTAACCTGTATCAGGTGACTTAGATAAGTACCAGTGCGGAACGATGCTTATTTGTGAGTGAGTCAAAGTTGGAAATCAAAGTGGTGTTTGGGGAGGGTGACGAGTAAAACCACTAATGAGCCCACGCTGGTTGCCTACGGCGAAAGATTCTTTATTTATTTCTCTTTTTGCTCTGCCCCTTTGTGTGTTCCTGGTGGTAAGCTCATCAAAGTTTGAATTTTGGTTTTTTTCACCCAAGATCTTTTGATCTTTTGTTTTTAGATTCTTTTCGGTTGAAGTAATTTATTTGGGGGCTTTTTAAATTCTTTAACCTTCCTAACCTGTATCAGGTGACTTAGATAAGTACCAGTGCGGAACGATGCTTATTTGTGAGTGGGATGCTCATCTAAGTTTGTATTTTGGTTTTTTTCGCCTAAGATCTTTTGTTTTTAAAGTATTTTATGTTGATTTAACCAAAATGTAACTAAAGAGACTCAATAAATAGCAAAAACATATTTAGAAGGCTAATTCTCAATAGTTTTTTCTCTGTGCTCTATCCGATTAGATGGTTTTGAAGAAGTCAAATTATCACATAAGTTTGTAGGTAAATTTCGAGCTTAAAATGGGTGCGTTACAATCATTTGAGTGCGAAAAAGAAATCGTCGACTTAGAGCAGAACTATCCTTACTGATATTTTGGCCATTTTCGGTTTTTTAGCGGATAAAATAATTTAAGGAAAGGCGGTACTTTTGCATAAAAAAGACAAAAATTGCAAAAAAAAAAATACAGGGCATCAGTGAAAATGAATCTTATCTAAAAAATGCTGCTGAATTTTGGTTGCTGTTATTCATAAAAAACGCTCTACTGAAAAGTTTACTTTTTTCAGGCAGGATAGTTCTGCTTTAATAAATAATTATAAGTCTATAAAATTTATTATGGGAGTGGGGCTAACAATAAAAGATTAAATATAAAAATCTAAAATTGGTAAACATTCTTACGAATACTTTTAGGCTTGTATTTATGTTTACAATAACAAACGATCCGAACAAGTGCTGTTCGATTTGGGGCGCTTTTTATAGCCAATTCTTTAGGCAAACTGCAAACTAATGGCTTGTGTGGATAACATTAGGAAAATTCGAAAAAAGGTTTTGCCTTTCCGAATAAAAGATGTTTTTGAAATAAAACCCAAAATCAATACCGATTTTGCTTGAGCTATGAGAATCAAAATAAATTTCGATCTACATAAAAAAGAATTATAGACCAATCAGGTTTTATGAAAATTTTTATTTATATCTGGTAAACAATCTTAATATAGACAGCATCGGTTAAAACAATACTATCAGTGCATACAGTAAACATGTAAACACCTTTAAAAAATGAGGCTGTTTCCTAGACAGTTATCTGAGTTTCTAAATATAAAAAACAAAAATTAAGATTTATAAGGAAATTGACGTTAAAAACGGTTAATTAAACATCAGAATTGGCTGAACTTTGAATGGAAGCCACAGTTTGTAAAAATCAGCCGAAATTCTTTTCCGAAGCCACCGATTTAAATTATTGAATATTTCCGTTAAATTAATTTAGTTTTATAGATACCTACCAGAATCCAAATCGAAAAAAAATGTTGTCTTGAACATAATTTATTGATGAATAATACATGCATGCAATAATTAATATTCACAACCTCGATTTCATGCTGGGTCATAATAAACAAATGTGTGATAAATAACAACCGCCTAGAAACCACCAATGTTCCTTCCCAGGTGGTAGATTCCTGACGGGGCGCCCCATGCGGTATGGCGTGCCTTCGTTTTTATATGTCGCCTGACGAAAATGTACTCATTTAAACAAATCATTTGAATATTTGCACAATTACTAAATAAAGCTTAAACTATATGAACGATATCTTTCGTTTGATTTTTAACCACGACCCCTGCCGTAAGCTACCAACACCTTCGTTGTGGTTGTGATTATTCTTATTGTTTAATTTAAAAAAGTGTTTGCGCGGGTAAAAAATACATTCATTTAAGTTTTTTTTACCCGACGGAACCGATCGTAAGCGCGAAATTAGGGAGAAGACGGGGCATACACACACACACACATAGACATTAAAAGGGGCAACAATGTAGCGTCACCATATCCATCGTTTTGTCATCCATGAGTGGCCCGTGATTAATATTATAAAAACGGTGAGCTTTCTTGTTTTTTTTGAGGATTTTTCAAAAACTCATAAAATATAGTGTTTACAACTGGCGGCTAAATTGTGCTTTTTCTATTCGAGTTTACCAAAGTTTATAAAAAAAATCCTATTCTACCCACTAGTAGTACTTGCTAAGAATAGATTAAGTTCCGCCCTAATCACATGCTATAGCATGTACGTAACAAAATGCTAAGAAAGTTTTAAATGCTTATCATTAATAAATGTTAAGTTATACCAAAAAAATTCTTTGGATGTTCTATCTAATCTATCGGGAGGGCTCCAGGGATGTGCTGTGTCTGCAAAATAGACATCCCTAAAATTAAAAAAAGAATATTCCAAGAATGTCCAGAAAGAACTTGCATGAGATGTTTAAAATTAATTTTAAGACGATATCGATGTTAGAAGAGAATATTCCATCACCTTCATTTAATTCTTATTAATAATTTAATTATTAAGTTAACAGTTTAAATAATTTTGCTAACCTTTAAAACATTTTTCACCTATATATATTAAAATATTTTATCCAATACTTTAAAACAGAGTTATTTGTATTTAGGTAACCACTGTTTAATATATTTAATATTGTAAACTCTGCATAGTTAATTATAATGAACATAATTTTATTTTCTAACAAACATCACTTTAAACAAATAAATTAATTTTTACTCCCCAATGAATGCAATTTTAACTTAAAATCATGATATTTTCATGCAAATTAAACCAAAGCTAACGATAAGGAAAAGGCTTTTTATTCGGCAATAAATACCACTTTGAGACACGGAGATTTTTATGCAAAAATGTCCTATTGCTCCGATTAACGAACGAACCTAACGAACAAGATAATAAGCGAATAAGATAAATTAATGTCAAAATTATCATATCTTTGAAACAAAGTGATGAACTTGTACTCTAACAAATGTTTTTTATGCTGTACCAACGATACTTTGTCCCAGAAAGAACGCAACATTACCGTAAAAGAACGTAGCTTTAAGGCAGAACAACGTTAACAGCGTTGCCTAATTTTTTATATTAAATTATAAAAAACTCAGAGCCGAATTTAGAAAATTACCACGTACAATTTCCGATTTACAATAAAAGTAAGCAGTTTTAAAAGTGCAAAAAATAGTCTATTGCCAAAAAATTGTATAAATTTAAAATAAAAAATATTTAATATATTTAATATTGTAAACTCTGTAGAGTTAAATATATTGAACATAATTTTATTTTTTATCAAACATCAATTTCAAAAAATAAATTAATTTTTACTCCCCAATGACTGCAATTTTATCTTAAAATCATGATATTTTTCTGCAAAATAAACCAAAGCTTACGATAAGGAAAAGGCTTTTTATTCTGCAATAAATACCACTTTGAGACACGGAGATTTTTATGCAAAAAAGTTCTATTGCTCCGACTAACGAACCTAACAAACCTAACTTTAGTAAACAAAATGTACACCTCAATCCAAAAAGAATGTATTACGATCCTAAACAAGATAAAATAAAGATAAAGTGATGAACTTCAGCGGCGAATAAGATAAATTAATGTCAAACTGATCGTATCTTTGAAACAAAGTGATGAACTTGTACTCAACAAATGTTTTTTGTGCTGTAACAACCACACTTTGTCCGAGAAGGAACGCAACATTGCCGTAAAAAAACGTAGCTTTAAGGCAGAACAGCGTAAATTGGATAACATCAGAGCCTGTATTCTTGACGGTCTGTGAGGTAAGTAGTCATCGGTGAGTATTTGCCTCTGTCACTTTTCACATGGTTCAAAGCAGGAGGGAAGTGTGAAACTTATTCACACTCACGGGTACGGGTGTCAAGAATACAGGCCCAGGTGGTTTTTTGTCAAAGACCTGCAACAGGCCATCATTGTGTCGTAAAGTTGCCACGTTTGTGGGTAATTTATATTGCTTTACTGGTATCAGGTCATTTTAAAAAGGAAACATCAGCATCTTAACCTTCAGCCTGTATTTGTTGGTGCATAAAGAATAACCACTTTGTGGATTTCAAACAAATTATTAGTTTGTGTACCGGGTGTCCAAAATTCGATGGTTTTGGGAGGTTTCGGGTACTTCTAGAGGACATAGAGAAAATTCGACGCCCTTTTGCGAGGTTCAAATTTCAAGACAAGATTTTTGTCAAAAACCGCATTTCAATACGTCACACAGAGGAACGAAGCATAGGGAAGTTTGGACATTGGATATAATTGAATATTACTGTGGAAGTACTAGTCCGATTTTATTATTTTTGATCATTTCGGAAACAAAAAATATTGAGATTGTTTTAAAGAATTTTAGTTACCTTGACAACCCCCGCCCCCTTTTAATCGGGAGAGGGGGTTGATAAACTTTTCGTTATCGATTTCAATGAAATTTTCCTTACTTATTGTAGATCCGGTGACAATAAATTTTTGTGGAAAAAAGACCCCCTAGACTCCCACCACTCTTGTGGGGGGGTTGGGGGGTACTTTTTAGCGAAATTCATCGAAAAATCGCAATGCAAAAAGAGATTAATACCAATGATTCAAATGCATGAAGTTTTAAAAAAACGTTTACTTTTTCAATGTGAAAATTAAATGTCACAACCCATTTATGTTTTTTGTATTTTTTTTCGTTGTGGTTTGTTAGTGCAGTTCGCTAGTATACCTTAACTCTCCTACATTCAAAAAAACTTAGGCATAACAACAAACTTATGCAAGAAGGTCTAGTGCTTTTTCAGTCATTTTTGTATGAGATTTTTGCTTTCTGCGCAATTTTGAAATGAAACCATATTAATTTATATGGAGTAAATAGAGATTAACAACTGATGTAAAATATCTTGATTTGCGAATTTTCTGCTTAATTTTCTAGAATATTATCTGTAATTTCTGAAAAGTCCCGCTTGGAAATACGAAATGGTTAACTATTTCCTCTCCATGGATAAGAATTTTGTGCAAAGAGATGGCATATAATAAGTTGTTGAAGATAAGAAAAATTTTTAAAAATAGTTTTAACATCAAAAGATTTGTAACAATCTTATTGACCGACATAATTAAGTGATACTTATAGTTATAAACAAAAGTGTTGCATATTTCGTCATGATAGCTTAGATTTTTTTTCGGTGTCGCACATTTTGTTTTTTCAGGGGGGCAAAAACTATTTTTAAAACTGTCGGCCATCCTGAACTTTTTAAAAATGACAAATTTCAAAGTAAATCGATAAGATGTCACATTTTGTCTTTCCAAAAATGCAAACATTTTGAAAACTTGGGAATTTTGTCAAAAGGTACAGCCAATCTAATAAGTGCGGTATTTTTTGACCCACCCTTAAAGTAGTAAAAGGTAGCAGCTGTTTTTTTGCAATCTACTAGTGGAAGGTTGACTGCTCATAACCTAGCTTGTTTCACCCATTACTTTTGAGTTTGTCTTATTTAAAAATCAAAGAAACCTTGTTTGAATAAAAACTTGAGTAAGTATCAGCAAAAAAAATACTTAATACCGTCATCTTGTGGCATAAAGATGCCTTATTAACCATAAATAAAATAAAGTTGTCAAACTCTTTCTATCTATTTTATTTTTCGACAAAAAAATTAGTTTTAATTTACTCCATATAAATTAATATGGTTTCATTCTATAAACATGAAATGCAACTCAGTAGTTTGCTTAAAAAAAACTAAATATTTCGTTTTTGAGAAACAACATGATATGTACCGAATCAGATTTCATTAGTTCCTTATAGTTTTTGAGATATATCATAAAGTTATTATTTTTGTTTGGAACACCCATATTTTTTTTAATTCTTTCTTAATTTTATTCAAAACCATGTGCCTCTTACAAAAATCGGATAAATAGTTGTCGAGTTATTAAATATTTTCCATAAATCGTATAGAAGGATGTGATAATATTATATTATTATATTATTAAAAAAATCTAGTGCCTTCGTTGACAATACAGGTATAATAATTTATTACTATACATAAAAAATTATTTTTATTATCTCAGATTGATAACCATGGCACTCTAGATTTTTTTTAATAATGTGGCGTGTCGCTTTTATCACAGCCTACCATATGATTTATGGAAAATATTCAACAACTATTCATCCGATTTTCGTAATAGGCACATCGTTTTAAAGGAAATTAAAAAAGAATTAAAAATATATTTTTTAAATGAAATGTTCTACAAGAAAAATACCAACTTATATCTTGATTTACGGAATCTGATTTAGTAATTAAATCCTAGTTTAAAAACTTTACAAAAATTCAATTAACAGCACGAAAATATTTTTATAAACAAAAAAATTATAGGGCCTATCCTAAAATGCAGACTTTTCGAGACAGCTCCCGTAGCTCGAAGAAATCTTGTCGTGATATTTATGCCTCGCAAAGGGGGGTCGAATTTTCTCTATTTGCTCTAGAAGTACCTGATACCCCCCAAAACCATCGAATTTTGGACATTCTGTACAGTAAAAATGCGTAAATATAATTATGTGGTCTGCTTTTCGATGCTACTCATTCCTTTATGACTCATGTGGCAGAAAATAGTTGCCACCGAAATTGTACTACTAATACTACTACTACTATTACTACTACTACTACTACTACTACTACTACTACTACTACTACTACTACTACTACTACTACTACCACTACTACTACTACTACTACTACTACTACTACTACTACTCTTACTCCTACTCCTACTCCTACTCCTACTCCTACTCCTACTCCTACTCCTACTCCTACTCCTACTCCTACTCCTACTCCTACTCCTACTCCTACTCCTACTCCTACTCCTACTCCTACTCCTACTCCTCCTTCTCCTCCTTCTCCTCCTCCTCCTCCTACTAAACTGGATTTACACTGAAAAAACATTTAATGAGTATCATCGATTTACGATAAAATTAAGGACTGTTAAAGGTGCAAAAAATAGTTTCTTACCAATAAATTGTGTAAATTTCAAATTTTAAACATTTTATTCAATTTGTAGTATGGTTTAGCGATCCTATTTTTAGTTTTCTTGAATGTGTAGGTTTAGGGTTCTTATTAATGCAACGACCTTTTTTTGAAATGCCAACGTTTCGCAAAATTTATTTGCTGCTTTGTCTGAAGTGTGAAGCAAATAAATTTGAGATCCCCCAATCCATAAACCTACACCTTCAAAAAAATTTTATTCAATGCATATTTTCTCAGTGAGTAAATTTTAAGTCACCTCTAAAATAAAAAAAATATGCAGAATACAAACAAAAACACGCAAACCGTTTAAGGCTCTTCTAAATGTTTTAAAGCGTAGGTTTAAATTAATAAAATTATAGCTGATGCAAATCAATTATCTATTTAAAACCCATTCTGGTTACCCTTAAAATAACCTAAATTATAGGAAATTGCCGTCTTCTCTAAAAGACCAATCAAAATAAGTGGTGTTTGTTCGGGAATTCTATCAAGAAATTATCTGCATAATTTTATGCCCTACATTTTAATATTTAGGTAAAATTGCCCGACTTTGGGTTTTTAATGGCATATAAAGTAAGTGTCTGGGTCTTTAGATTTTGATAGCATAAATTTAAAAAAATTACAATAAAACTACTACCCGCATTATTGATTCAGATTTTAGGTCTTTGTTAAATTTATATAAAGATATATACGACAATAAACAGTGGCGTATACAGAATTCGGTTTTGGAGAAGAGGGGTGGAAAAATGTATTGCTTTTTTAAAGTTGGCTATTTCAATAAAGATTTATTGAGTAGAGAGAGAAGCATAGACGGATTCAAATGTATGAAGAAAAAGAGTAAAGCTTATAAGGTGTTTGGTTTCTTGAGAATTGTTGGCAAAAAATGCCTAAAATGCGTCGCAGACAAAAATTTGGAGAAAATTATACTTAAAATATCATTTCTATGCATACATATGTGAAGAAATATGTCTTTTCGAAAAATATTTCTGGTAACTTATCTATGGGTCCTTCTTATTGTAAAAATTAAAACGAAACCTTGCGGAAATGCATCGCTTTCGAGAAAACTTTAAAAAACAGTAGCACACAGGGGAAATCTGATGCAAATATAATCTAGACAAAAAAACGTGTTTAGTGAATGCTATTGACACTTGAGGAAATGTTAATTTATGAAAATATTCGAAAAAAAAGCGGTGAAAATATATTATGTATGTATATATAACACTATGATTTTTTTTTAGGTATCCGATAGAAATAAGTTAACATATTGCAAAATTCTCTTGAACTATTATCTAAATATGCCTATATTTTTTGTGATAAAAAGTAGGTGTTGGTACAAAAAAAAATATAATCAATCTTTGTAGGTATTAGAAGAAAAAAATTGGAACAAAAAAATGATCAATCTTATTGTGGCTAAATACAAAATAAAAATATTCTAGTGTTAAAAGTGCTTAAAAAGCCATTGACCAGTGAGGAGCACTTTTGACCACAGTTATATTTTTGGTCATTAATTTTGAGGTTTTAATAACCATAACCGTAACCGTAACCCAACAGACTGTTCGCTTGGATGAAACAGTCAAACTGACTAGTGGAAAAATTTTAGTAATAGGGCCAAAGGCAACAATTCTTGACTTAGGACCCACCCAACCTCTTAAGTTCCACGGTCTATAAATGGGGCGCAGCCTTATAATCCAGGAGTTGTTTGCCCCAGATATTTTTCTACACAAAACCATTACCTTTAAATCTGATATCCAAAAACAAAACTAATGACCGGAATCATAACTCAAATCCCGAGCATCTTTGGTCAAGGCCAAAACTCAAACAGCTGATCAATGACGTCACCTATTTTGTTTAAAACCGTTGTCGCTTAGATGCATTGATCTTGACCAAATACGAGCGGTCATTATTGATCAATGGTTTGTAAATTACTGTGCCGAAATTTGATTCAAATATATCTAGTATATTTTTATTACAGAGTTTTATTTGGATTTGCTTATAACAAAAGCTACGAGAAGATTCGAGTGAGAGCCCAAGAAATTGAAAAAACGTTGTCATGGGCTACACTGGCTGCTAGAATGTGGTACTGTCATAAAATGGTCACATCAGCATTTACGATGATGCAAGAAACTTTACCAAAAATTGGAGGACCAGGAATTATTGTACAGGTCACGATAGACTACGGGTACTGTTGATATTAATATTATTATGGTTTTAATTTTAAGGGTAAAGAAAGCCGTGATCCGAGCGCCACTTTCCCTGCTCTAAGGTGTGAAACATTTAAATATTAAAGAAATACTGAAGAATAAATCATTTATCAGTCAATCAAAATATCACTATTTAAGAATCAAAATTCAGGAGCAGAAAATATAATAGAGTAAGGATAAGAGAGGTACACTAGATACTGGGCATGATAGCTGACGAATCTGACGACCTGAGAATGATTATATGTTCTGACAATGTAAGAATATAAGAAAGAGGGTCGATAATCCATACGGACGAGTGGAGAGCGTATCGTTGGTTTTCTGTGTGTGGATATACAGTAAACCACTCCGTTGAGTTTGTAGCCCCCGATCGCACTCACACTCAAAGAATCGAATCGCAGTGGAAAATGTCGAGGACATTTTTCAAAGGACATCATATTCCGCAGACGGACTTTGCAGAAAAACTATGTGAATATTTGCGGAGACGATATTGCAAAAAAACAATTTTGATCCTATGGAAACACTAATTAAATGTATAAGATTAGAATATGAAGATTTTCGTGATATATAAATAAATAAATGATATGCCATTATTTTGCCTACTAGAACCACTACAATATCATATAATTAGTTTTTTTTTAAAATGATTTCCCAATTTTTACTAAAATATAAAAAATTAAAATTTTCAACTTTTAACTTATTTCCGCAAAATTTGTCTATAAGTACATTTTATTGCCCGTTATTAACAACATATTAAGCTGTAGTTAGTTTTGCGCTTATAGATTTCCCACACATTTTTTTAGAAAAGAATGTCTAACTTTGCATATTAAATATCTCGCTTATAATGTATTTCCGCAAGAATTGAATAACATTGCGTTCATTAGGAACGTTAGTAGATTATTTCAGCTTTCCCTAAAAGATTTTCTATTAATAAAATTTGAACCAAACATTTTTTTATCACACCTTTATCAAAAATAAGATTTTAACCCCCAAATCCACAACAAGCATGGCCACCACTGATAAAAATATATTAGTTATAACAAGAGTGCGTAAACATTTTTCATAAACATTGGTTGGTTGGTTATCAATTTTTAGTTTTTTTTAAATTAAAACTAGCCGCACCACCTACATAAATCAAACAAGTAAAGTGCAGCTAGCTAAATTAAACCATTTTGCAATCTATCCACGGTCGCTGCTAAGAGCGGTTTGGCGATGTGACATTTTGATAATACGCACCCCTGTGTAATCATTTAAATTTACGAAATTTAATCACTACTTGTGCAACGATACGTTATAATTTCGATACTATATAGTCAGATTAAAACATGTACAGGGTGTTTATTTAAAAAATGCCCATTATATCTCAACAAGAAAAAAATTCAAAAACACGTCATATGACTTGTCAAAGGAAAAAGTCAAACTTTTAATTTAAATTATCGATGCAATAAATTGATAGATAGATATAAAATTATTTTGTTAAATTTCTGGTTTTCGTTTTTTAATAAGCGATATAAAAATTAAAAGTCCAATTTTGAGAATTTTTGTTTATTTTTCTACCTATCTGCCTGTCTGTGTCTCTATTTGTTCCAGCATCACGCCAAAACTACTAGATGAATTTTGAGGAGTCTTTTACTATTGCATTACTTGGATTCCTGGTTAGGAAATATGCCTAATTTTATCAAAATCGGTTCACGGGAAAAAAAAACTTATGACCATTTAAAGCAAGAAAAACGGCAGGCAGATCTGCGGGGTTTAGATTTTAATATTTTCCAGTTCTTGCTCGCCACCACAACGCCATAAGACAAAAAGGCATTGCGCATGTAAAACGAGTTCAGTGATGAAGTCCAAACGAAACCGACATTTTGGCACTTATTCAAAATTAAATAAATATTTTTCAACTGTCTTTCTGAGATATTGAAATAGCGGATAAGCAATATTGTAATTTCAATTCAATCAGAAAGAAACATTTCAATTAATTTTAAGAGCAAACGCGTATTAGGCTCTCTTTTGCCCTTACTCCATTTCCATTTTTTTTTTAATTCCAGCTATTTTAGCATCCTAGACAAATCACGTTGAGCCCTGAGACGTTTTCTAGCGTTGATTAAAATTTGTTTTAAAGTTTGAAACATTCGTTTTCTCGCATTGCAACGGTGACGTCACATTTAAACTGGTTAAAAATATTTCGAAACTGAACCATTCCCGTTTCCAAACCAACGCGTGCGCAGAAGTTACGTCAAAATTTTCCTTTTTTAGATTTTGGTTCTTTTCTAAAGCACTGTTTATACTTTTTTACCAAAAATTAGAATGGGGGACGATCAACCCAACGTTATATTTAACAAATTTGTGGACCGTAATGAAGAAGTTACCAAAAATGATAATAATGAAGGCTAAATAAAAACAAAACATAAAAGTGAGGTTACACGGAAAGAAATGTCAGCGACGTTACTGTTTTAAACTATTCATTTTCTCGTGGTTAAAATTATTTTAAAAAATATTTTGAAACCATTTCAATGCGAGAAAATGTCTCCGTATAGACCTTAGTTCGAGTAGTAAACAAGTTTAAAAAATATAACAATTCAAAATGTATGAAACTTAGAGAATTATCCACAATGATAAACATTAATAAAAAAATAAATAATAAGAACCGTTTTCAACTGATTTCATTAAAAATTAACAAGACACGCGGCAATTTATCAAAGCTAATGCCATACTTAGCTGCATAATGGACATAAGACATGTAAGAAGAATTTTACTCTTTCGAACAGACCAAGCCCCATTAGAATACAATTAACCATAATTAAAGGCTGTACAATATAATTATAGCGAAGCATCGTAAGTTATTGCAAAATAAAGAACCGTGTTACGCTATCTTGGAATGATAGTCAATGATAATGACAAATTTTGTTGGAGAAATAATCAATGCAGAATATCGAAGCAGATAATGATAATCATATGAGAGCATAAGGGAAGGCGGAACGGTATGGGTGATTCCGCTCTCCTCTCTCTTTGCGATAACTGTTTCAGAAAATTTCAAATAATTTTTTCTTATATTATGCGTTACTTTTCAATTTTTTTAATATTTATTTACATTTTTTTTTTATTATTTTAATTACCATATCATATTTTGCTTGCACCTTAATTTGTTTGCAAAGAATTAAAATTACATATTAGATAAACACATTTAAACCAGTATGGATTTTGTTTTTTTCTGGTGACTTTGCTGGCAAGTCAATAAAAAGTCATAGAATCACTAATGATAGAAGCTATCACGAGTTATCAGGAACCTATCCGACCACGGACGCAGAGTCGAAAGATAATTCACTGAGGGGCGGAGTATGTCTAAAAGTATCCAAAATGCTATTTAGTTGCTATGCCTACGCCCCCTTTAGTACAAACAAGTCAACACATTTAGAAATAACAAAATATTTACAGAAGTTTTAACAATAATTGTTACAGGTGTAATTTAAAGCCGGAAGTACAATTTTGAAAATAACATAATCTGTGAATTATATCAACTTTAAAATTTTTACAAGTGATGTTTCAAATATTAAGATTTTCAAATGATGTTTTAAACATCCTGTAAGCGTTACTATTATTAATGTTTAAAAAAAAATGTCGAAATTTTTTGCATGCTTATTCAGAAACGTAAAGATATTTCATTTCGCTTCGCTAATAAATATCTATCATTGTCAGTGTAAGAAGTTTTAAGATGTTGAAGATGAAGCTATTGTGTTGTCAGCCAAGATTTTAAAATAAAAATATTATTAATGGGTTATTTATTAATAGTGTGTTCATTTCGTATTATAATAAGCGTCTTTCAGTCTTCAGTTTACCACTCTCAGAAAACAACGTAAATAATCCAAAAATATATTTCGCGTTTTTATTGGCACTGTTTCATTTTTTGACTTCCTCTCATCCTTGACTTTTTAAATTGTTCAGATTTTTAGTATAAAACTAGAATTGGTTCAACTTTCGTTTGGGGGAAATTTTGTAGAGAAAAGCTAGGCATAATCAAGCAATCTACTAATGGCTCTAATTAGTCCAATATTATTCGTTTTTTGCGAAAATGCATTATAAGCAAGATATTTAATATGCAAAGTTAGACATTCTTTCGCAATAAAATACGAGAGAAATCTATTGGGGCAATATTAGTATATATGTAGGTTAATATGCTGCTAATAATAGGCAATAAAATGTATTTGAGACAAAGTTTGCGGAAATCAGTTAAAAGTTAAATTTGGAGAAGGCCCTAAATACATTGTTTACCGGATGCGTCCGATAAGCTGAATTTGAGATGTGTTAGAGCCATAACCTTCCTGATATTTTTTCAAAAAAAAATTGGGGGGGTCATCCGTCTCATTTTCGAGCAATTAGAATCTTGATAATAGAACTTTTTACAGTTTTTCTATAATAATTTTGTACAAAGAAGAAAAAGAAAGCTAAAGCTAGTCTTATTTTATAGATAAGGATAACAAAATATCTTGCATTACCTACCTACAGAGTAGACTCAAAAATACATATCATATAAACAGAAAAGTTTTCTCAGAACTTGCGATTATTCTACAGAAAACTGAAAATCCGTATTAAAAACTAGTTCAAGCATATTTACTATTAGTCCATCTAAATATTTTATGACGACTTATGCAGATTGGGTCGCATCTAAACTTACAGGGTGACTTAAATATTTTTCAAAATATATCAAATAAGTACCAAAATGCTTATCCTTAGTTACTCCGAGTATAGGGATGCGTCACAAAAGCTGAATTTAAGGTATGTTAGAGCCTTAACTTTTCTTATATATTTGACGAAAAAAATTGGGGGGGTCATCAGTCATATTTATTCGAAAAGGTGACACTGGAATCTTGATAATAGAACTTTTCACAGCTTTTCTATAATAACTTTGTACAAAAAAAAGATAGAAAGCTAAAACTAGTTTATTTTGTAGATAAGGAACACGTTTCAAGAAGGTAGTGAGAGTTTAAAAAAATATTTTGTATTACCTACCTACAGAGTAGACTCAAAAATACATATCATATAAACAGAAAAGTTGTTTCAGAACTTGCGATTATTCTACAGAAAAATGAAAATTCGTATTAAAAATTAGTTCAAACATATTTACTGTTAGTCCGTACAATAATCGCAAGTTCTGAGAGAACTTTTCTTTGTTTATATGATATGTATTTTTGAGTCTTCCCTATAGGTAGGTAATGCAAAATATTTTTTTAAACTCTTACTACCTAGTTTTAGCTTTCTATCTCTTTTTTGTACGAAGTTATTATAGAAAAACTGAAAATAGTTCTATTACCAAGATTCCAGTGGCGCCCTTTCGAATAAATATTGCTCCAAAACAAGGCCGATGACCCCCCCAATTTTTTTTGGAAAAAATATCAGGAAGGTTGGAGCTCTAACATATCTCAAATTTAGCTCATCCGACGCATCCCGGTAAACAATATATTTAGTGCCTTCTCCTTTTGATTTTTGTCTGGAGCCGATCGGGTTGGATTGAATTGAGTTGAGTTTTATTATTTTTGGTCGGTTTGGGTAATTTTATTTTATTCATATTTTTTCTCTTTGCTACGTTTTTTTAAGTTTTCTCAAAAATGGTGTATTTCTGCAAGGTTTCGAATCTACTTTTTATAAAAAGTGTTGCCTAGGTTGTAAAACCGTTATCATTTTTCTTTTGTATAAGATTAACAGTTTTCTCGTAAACGGTGCATTTCCGCATGGTTTGGTTATTACTTTTACAAAAACCGGGTTACTTAAATCGTGAAACCGTTTTTATTTTGTCAGATTTCCTCTGTGTGTTACGTTCTTTTATTTTTTTTGGAAACGATGATTTTCGCAAAGTTTCCAAAGGCTTCCAAAAAAAAAATACAAATAGACCCATACAAAAATTTTACTCCTAGATATTTGTGTGGCAAAGAAGACCCAAATTCCTTGTGATTGCGTAATGAATTATAAACACATATATAAATTAATTATAAACACAACGCATCAATACTACGAACCAATTACTTTTACCCATTAGTTTTATTAAAAAATATGGGGCATAATTTAAGCTCAAAGGCAAATTGTTTCGGTTTCTGTCACTTGTAAAAGCACGCATACTAAATGGTGTCCAAGCAATGCGGGTTGATAAATTGACGGCCATTGTCACTTATATTTGACGAAATTACCGTAAGTGTAAAATAATGCACTAAGTTTGGGTCAATTAAGGTAATCCTGATATTTTAGGGGTTAAGATAATAAAAGGTTAAGTAAAAGTTTTAAAATTCATACAAATACTAAACTCTCATACTTACTGATTTAAGTCGAGTGTTTACTTAACTTTTAATCTGTATTGGGTAAAATAAAGTTGGTCAAATTTTATCCGTGGGCAATAAATTTAATTCAAAATCATGCTCAAACCGCGACTTTTTTTGGATTTTCTAAACTCAATAATGGTAGAAATTGAGTAAAATTCTTGTTTGATTATCACTAAACATGATTCACTAAACATTATCCTTTACATGTATCGAACTTCTATTAAGCAATAAAACTTGGGTAAACGGGCCTTAGTTGTAAAGTTTTTTTAACTAGATGGTCGGATTTACGATTTGTCGGATGTATTCAACAAATTGTTTCTTACGGCAATGTTACTAACCCACGATGTATTACAATGACCATTGTTCTGTGTAATTTAACTTGTAAATTGCCTATTTTCAGGAGATTCTTATTAACGCTTGTTACACATTTGCTGTTAGGCAAAAGGACCTCTGTTTTAATGGTTTAAAGGCATGCAGTACGCCTCTTGTTTGGTCATCTTTTTGATTGGACTTTATTAGAATTTATTACAATTATTACGATTAACTTTTTAAAGGTTCATGTATTAAGCTCAGGCCCGGTTAACTTTAATTCATGTCAGTATAAATATTGCATTATTAGACATTTAAAGTTACATACAGGGTTGGTCATTTAAAAGGGTTCACCTAGATTTTTTTAAAAACTGTAAAGAATTGGAGAAAATGCTGAAACACATCGATTTTGTTTGTAAGGGGGAGACTTTCTTATAGCGCACATCCCCTTTGAGGGGTAAATTTTACCCCTATATTTTGAATTGGGAAAGTGTGTCGAGTGATACCTTGTTTTGAAGTTCTCCTGAATTTCTTGACAATCGTGTAAAAATTTCGAAAATATATCGATTAATTTTTGATATATTTACTTTCAAAGTAAGCCCAAATTATACAGATAAATTTCACCTCTCGCAGGAATCTATCATAGAAGAAAAAAATGCCATGATAAAATGTACTATTAACAAAAGCAAAGTCAACGTATTCCGGGATTTCTCAAAAAAAAAGAAAAAAATTCTTAAAAAAAATATTTGTAATAAAAATAATAAAGTGAATATTTCAAAAACTAATCGATAGATTTTTGGAATTTTTGCACGGTTGTCAAGACATTCTGGCTAACATCAAAACAAGGTATCACACCTTATTCAAAATATAGGGGTAAAGTTTACACTTCAAAGGGAATGTGTGCTATAAAAAAGGGTCCCCTTTACAAACAAAATCGATGTGTTTCAGCATTTTCTCAAATTCTTAACAGTTTTGGAAAGAATCCTGGCGAACCCTTTTAAATGACCAAATCTGTATAAAAATAGTGCTTATTCCTTGTCGTATCTCAGTGCGCATGCTCAAAACGCCATACGGCGTTATGTCTCACCCATAAACATTTAAAGTTGCACATAAAAAGGGTGCTTAGTCGTTGTCGTATCTCAGTGCGCATGCTCAGAACGGATACACCGTACAACAGCGACTACGTCTCACCTATTTCTTCGACCCTCCTCGCAGTATTCGTAAGCAGATAGCGCATTGTATCGGTCTTGAGCATGCGCACTGAGATACGAAAACAACTAGGCACCCTTTTTATGTGCAACTTTAAATGTTTATGGGCGAGACGAGACCCCGTTTAGCGTTTCGAGCATGCGCACTGAAATACGATAAGGCATAATCACTCTTTTATATATAATTTTAAGTATCTAATTATTTTATAGGTTTAAATATCCTGTATCCTGGTAGCCGATTTCATGCACAATTGCTTGTTGTATTCTCAGAGAAATAACCTTTTTACTACTTTTATAATATTTCCACCCATTTTCTACGTATCATCGCTTACGTATCCAAAATTATCCTTAACAGTTCTATTAACCAACAATATTTGAAGATTTTCGCGTTTTTCGAACAAGAAAAGATAATTGATGGTCATCCCATTAACAGAAAGCAGTCAATCTCTGTAGCAGGGCCGGTTTCAATATTTTTTTGTTGTTTTGCCACTTATATTTTAACATTGTCTTTCATTTTCTAAGCTTTTCCAAAGAAACTTCGAGTTTTGTTTATTTATTTAAAACTTTTGAATATAAAAACATAAATTTTTCCAAAAAAAAGAGCAGCCTGCAGACCGGAAAGAAAAACCACTCTCTCCATATCTCTCTATTAATTTTTTGGCTTTATTTATTTCTGTACAGCACTAAAGAAAACAAAGAATTTTTTATGTTTTCGTGCACGACCGGTTACCATTTTTTGAAAAAATAAATCAAGGAAAAGGAAAATAATGATAAAAAATGGAACTTATTGTGTCTGAGATTAGCAGGAGACGCCCGTATTTAATTAATCTGTGATTGCGCGTGCAAAAAAAACTGCCAGTAACTCTCCGTGTTCCCGTAACTGCTCCACCTAATTTTTGGGAAACTTTTGCAGGTTGAAGATCGAAAATATTGCGGACTTTTTCGTGCGGCCTTGTTTTACGTCACAAGCTATTCCCCCTGTACTATAAATTATTATTTTTTTTTACCAAAAGAAAAATGTTGGAAAAATAATGTATAGAAAAATAATTTATTAAGGGCCCCACGTTTGATGTTAGATTGCAAAAGTGGCGGTCAGCACCCTTTCGAGAGGCGGTCTTGCACTGCATCTTGCGCCTAAGCTATAGAAATTTTGTGCCCCCGTTTTCTACTAAGTTAATTAATATGGTTATTGGAGCACATACCATCCTAGAGATCAAAACTTCTACAGATCATAAAAATATTATATAGGCTTCAAAATAGCATCAAGTTATTCCACTTGATGCCTCATTTGTTTGCCATCCAAGTGCCACTGGATGTCTCACAATAACCCCCAAACCAAGGTGAAGGTCACTGCAAAACCCCTACATGGAGGCAGACTATACAGTCATTGTATTCCCATCTTCTAGTAAGGCCACAGAAAAAACCTTTTCTAGGAGATAGCAATATCCACTGCATCCCGACCCGACCAGAACCATCATGCTTAGGGCACTTTTTTTCTAGCTGCCATCAGAGAACACGAAAGCGCGGTGGGCGACGAACAAGTAAGAACAATAACTGCTGCCCTAAGGGCCCCATACTAGCATGTTTATTTTGGACCGTCTAAACAAGAGAAATGTATGTCAAAGGCGTTAAAATTTGGTTAAATTCACGGCCAATTGTAAATACAGTATTAAGTACTATGTTCAGCCCAAAAAAAATTGTTAAAAGCAAAGAAGTAAAAATTGTATTCCTCTTAGAGTCGGTTTCTCAACAGCGAGTTGGCGTTAGTTAAAAAAAAAATAAAACTTTGTTAAAGTTAACTTCAAAATAAGTTATTTTTTCAAGTTGGTGGTAAGTTATCTTACCCCAGGGTTAATCTAAAAAATATAGGCTTAAATCAACAAAAAACAGAGATATAAACCCGAGTTAATTTAGCTCGCTACTCCTTAGACTTTTATAATAATTGTAATCACTAATCGTGAGCGTTTATAACGCAGGATTAAAAGTTACATCCCTAATCTCGAGTGTTTACCTGAAAATTGGATGTTTTTCTAATCTTAAAATGTTGTTTCTTGTCGTTTTGTAAAAAAAATAATTTGAAATTAAGATGGACAAAAGAGGAAACCATAACGAATAAATAATAACATCTTAAATAAAATAATAAATCCTAAAAAATAAAGACCATAACCAACAAATTCTCGGGTGCAAAGTTAACAATTTCTTCTTCTTCTTGAAAAATTTCGGGCCCGAAAGCCAGACTCAAGATCGACGGCAAGGTGAATTCATCGAGCGCATTTATTTCGGCGGATTGACTCAATCCAATCCAAAAAATTTCAGGATTGGATCGAAGTTTTTGATTCCTTAATCCCACAATTCGCAGGAGAATGGCGGAATTTACTTGATTTTTGTCTAACTCCAGTATTTTTAAAATCTAAATATCAAATTTGACACTTGATAAAAAAACTAAAGACAGTGTTAAAATGTAGAAATCATAAAAAAATAAAAAAAAGCTGATACCGGCGCTGCCTCTCCGCGATTCAGGGGATTTTCTATGTTCTGTCAATGTGATGACTACTAGAATGTTTTATTCAAAAAAGCTAAAATCTTCAAATATTTTTGCAAAAAGGGAATGTTAAGGACAAATTTGGATAACTAAGCAATAAGGGTAGCAGAAAATTAAAAAAAAGATGATAAATAGTCATTATTTTCAATGCAAGCCAATTTGACCTTGTAGATTGCATATGCACGTTCTCTAAGAAGGTTTAGAAGCAATTGTGCATAAAATAGGCTCTCTGAGTTAAATATTATCGATAACGAGCTAGCAGTGGGTAGATCCCAAAGAAACTTTTGCAAAGATAAAAAGACCTAAATGGTAAAACTACCCATGTAATATCCTAATAAATGTTATTTTTACTTGACCAATTCAAGTAGATTAAGACCATAGTAAGATGTATAATGCCTTGGTGCTTTTACCTTTGGATCCATTGTATTTTGTTCAATTGCTTCTAAATTGATATATTTTTAACAGTACAAAACAAATACACAATTTCAAGCTTTTTTGCTTTCTAAATAAAAATCCATTTTTTTTATTGCTTATCTTCTTCTTCTGTAAGTTGGCTATCATCAGCTTTTGAATACTTTATGGGGTACAAACCACCCATCGGTTTTTCTATTTTTTCTTAAATACGTAGACAGTATAAAATAAAAAAATATTTATATCAAAAATTATGCATTTGAGCTAAATTTGTTCCCCGCTCGGGACGATATTGGTGAGGGCGATTGTCTTTAACTTACCAAAATCAAAACTAACCAGACCCCGTATCAATCCTAGTTAACAAATCTTATTAAAAGTCGATACAAACTTTGTGAGACATCGGCTTTTGATACAGACAGACCAACAGATGCAGAAAAAAAATCGAATCAATATTTATTTAAAATTTATGTTAGGTTGTAGGAAAAAACCCTTATGCCAGTTAATTTTGTACAATACAAACCTTCCGAGTAGTGAATTTCACCTCCGGAATTAAAAAAGGAAAAATTGATCCAGCTTAGCTGAATAAGCATGAAGTGAACTAGTTTATAGGCCCACGGGCCGCCGCGCGCCGTCCTCTACTACTACTAGATCGAGCTGAATATTGCATTAAAGGCCCATTGAATGCCGTTTTAGAGTCCACAATTTTTGAAATTCACTTTTAGTTTTTAAGATCTCTGAAATTTTGCCCAAAAGCATAGAAAAAAACATTGTCTTTTGGATTCGTCCAACTTGTTCGTTCGACAGTGGTTGGTTACATAAATTCGCAAAAGATATACAAAAAAATATGTTTCTTCGTTATTATAAACACCTAACATTAACAAGAAAAGAAGGGTCACTCTAAGCTTCTCCCCTTGATATGCATATCTCACTCGAACATCGGATGCTACTCTTTCTCGGTTCCTCGAAGTCGTCTCTGGGCGAAATCCATAAACCGGCTGTCCTTCGCGTCGCACAGTGGTCAATTTTCAGAAAAACACGGACATAAATGGAAAAATTAAAAAATTCAAAATGTGTCTAAGTTTGCTCCTTTATTGTTGTCAAGGTACTAGGCGTATAGTTGGCCAAAGAACAAACTATGTTGTTCACGAGTTTGAAGTTATGCAAATACATAAAAGACGGGTTATCAAAAGTCAGTATTTTTTATTTATTATAAAATAATGGCTTGTAAAGTTCCTTACCTCCATAAAGTCAGTTTGTTTATTATTTGTTTGATTGTCTGATAAAAATACTTTTGGGTGTACTTTAACTTCTGACAGTTAAGTTTGTTTTAAATATAACTTTGAGTATATTTAAGTATATGATTATTTTTTTTTGGTTAGCTTTTTCTTGATGAATAAGCCTTGATTCACCTTTCGTAAAAACATAATAATCTGCAAGCATTATATTTAATAACATAAAAACAAAAAGTTGTGCAAATATGGGAAATAGTATTTTTTATGTATATAAAAATTTTCCTGTTTTATTAGGTGCAGGGTTTTCTAGTATATCTTTGTACCCCGCCTAGTAAGTTAATTTGAATATATATGCACATATAATAAATAGAAAAGTTTCACATTTTTTTTATGAACCTTAAGAATTTCTATTTAAAATTTTGCAAGTTTCGGTTGGCATTCTTTTTAATATACCCTATGTACATAAAAATATACCAATATATATATACTTTAACATTTATATATATTGTGTCAATTACTTTAAAGTAAATTTGATTGTTCTATATTTACATTTTAAGTTTAATTTAGTCAATTAATATATATGTATCTTAGTTCCTAAAAATTTTGTTATTTATTTTTTATAATGTCCACGTTTTTCTATCTACACCTTACGGCTGCATATTCCTGGTAATCATCGGTGCGTTTTTGTAAGCACAACATCAGAGTTCCGACGGACTGTGAACCTTCTTATCTTGTTAATGTTCGGTGTTATAAAAGTAAGTAATATTTAAGAGATATTAATTTTTTATATATAGAGAATGATTTTAAATAAAAAAAATTCCATATAAATTAACTTATTTTTTGCCAAAAGATCAACATCAGATAACTTGGGTTAAAATAAACTTCATTTTTATTTTTATGTTTAGAACTTACGACGGTTGAACAATTAAAATCTTTGATCAAAGTCTTGCAGACAAATTATATTATTCAAATATTTTTTTAAATGTTAGCTTACTTTTTAGTCGTCGGTTTGGTATACGTTAAATATAACGTATAATTAATATTCCTTGATATTCCCTAATTACAACTTTAACTTAAAGAGCAGGTTTAAACTTAATTTAACAATCAGCTTTAAGACAGTGTCAAACATTTAAGGTTAAAGTTTGTTCTAACCAGAAATTTAATCTGGATGAACCCAATTTTCTTACAAACTCATAAATACAATTATAGGGTTGCTATTTAATCCAAGGGTCATTTGTTAAGGAGCGTTGTTTGCAGCTTTGAAATTAAGCTACAAATTAAAAAGAAACGTAGAGAATTATGGCTTTCTTCTATTTTGGATCATGACAGCATCAGCTAATCCGCAAAAATTAAATATGTTGATAGAAGATGTTAAAAATCGTACAAACAGCGTCTGTTTTGGGATAGAGGTTTAAAACATAAGTCAATAATTAGAGTTTCACGAGATTTTATGTACTATGTATATATATATCATTTAAATTATTTTTCTCCCCCCCCCATTTTAAAGCCAACACAATGTAATAAAGGATGTTTACCCCTTTTTATTCTTCTATTAATTGTAGATATTTTTTTACGATTCCATCATCACAATTTATTTATTTTGGTACGCGGCAGCTACCGCAAAAAATTTACCGCGGATTTTTTTCAGTGAAGTATTTTACCGCACACGCAAATACAGCGCAAGCCGTTTACCGCGAGTGACTGGCCTGGTATAACTAAACCAATTACCCTGTAAGCAAAAAGTCAATTTACAACCCAGGCAGGCAGATAAGGCTCAAGATAATTTTAGCGCGAATCTTTTAGAGCACGTGCATTTACCGCGATAACAAAAACGGCGCCAAGTTATTAAAGCGCAATACGTATACCGCGGCTTTTAGATTCCGCGCGCTATCAAGTACCATCAAATATATATTAGGCGCGTGCGCCTCTAACGTGGTGTGTAAATGCCTGTTAGGTTTGGTTGGGTTGGTTTCTTATTGACTAAACCGTAAATTAATGATTTTTGTTATTAAAATTACTTAATTTGAGGTTTTCGAGTATTACACGTAAAATATCATGCGCTGTAAATTATTACGCGCTGTAATTTTTTGAGCTGCAAAATGCCTTGAGCTCTAAATATCTGGCGCTATATATAACGCGGTTTATGTCTTGAGCGGGAAATGGGTGAGCGTTAAGAAATAGCGCGGTAAATAGTACGCACGCTCAGTTGCTTGCGCTGTTGGTGCTTGCGCGGTAAAAACCCCGCTTTAAACCGCTTTAAAATATTTGCGGTGAATGTGATAGAACAATTCGTTTATTTTATAGTACATAGTAGTATGTAATAGGAGGAGGTTAGTTCTCAAAAAATTCCTTTGTATGATCGGATTCGCCATTTTTTGAAAATAACAGTCATATCTTTTTTTACATATTTTAAGATAATATAAAAATACTCAAAAATTCACTATACTTAATATCCAATAAAAGTTTTTTTAATTTTTCCCTTGTAAAAAATGGCGTTCGGTGCTTACAGGAACTGTTTTTAAAATGGCGGCCAACTGAAAACTGTATATTAAAGGACGGATATAAATTATATATCGGTCCCTGGTGTTTTTCAAACACTCAACTAGAACCTCGATTTTGACGAATTTTGGTTCAAGAAAAAAAATATCGTAGAGGTCCTACTGTATATACATTGATAAACAATACACTCAGGAAAATTTCAACTAACCATTTATAAGAATTAACTTATCCCAAATAGACACTTCACCAAAATACGAGACCAAAAATCCATTTATTTAGGGCAAAAGGACCGATCTATTTATGGTTAATGAAAAACTATTTACGGATAATGAAAAACTATTTAGGGTTAATGAAAAACTATTTGTGTGTCATAAAAAAATTATTTATGATAAGTAGAAACCTAATTTGGTGTTAATATATTTCCTACTTGCCTTAAATGATTTATCTATTAACCACACAGTCGGTTAGAAACTAACTCAATCATAAAACATGGCTTCAAATATAATAAAAAGTATATTTTTGTGTTATTAGAACCATTGCCTATCACAATACACTATACGAAAAAGAAATAAAGAGAAAGAAGGCGTCAACGGGGTTCGAACTTCCAATCTACGGGTTGTAGGCCAAGCTTGTACCACTCCACCACCAAACTCGCGGTATGTAAACGTTTTGGCGGATTCTCAAATATTTTACAATTTTATTAGTTAGTTGATTAATATATAATTTGATCACTTGTGGTTATAGAGTTACTAGTTATTGGTTAATAATTTGATCACTTCTGGTTATAAAAATACTTGTTTACCCCAGATAGATACTTCTTTTACCACAAATATATTAAAGTTAAGTGGATAAATACATATGATAAATAAAAAATATACTTAGAGCCAATAAGAAATCACTAAGGGCTAATAATCGTCCGGCTTAGGTTAAAAAAAGGCTCTGGAATAGTATTTTTTTAGGTAAATGACATTTTTCAAGGTAATCGAAGGTTACACGTCAATTTAACTAGTATTGTCAAATATCTCTTCATTAAGTTCTATAGATTCATGTATAATTTTTTTACTTTCGATTTAAGAACGTCATTTTGAAGAATTCGCCGCCAACTTTTCTTAAACACGATCCTAAAAAATTTGGTGCTTTTCGCAAAAAATTAACAATAGGGTACATTAGAGTACTATTCGGGGCGACTACACACATGTTAGGTCAACTTTACTGGCCTATAGCGTAAAAACTACCCGATAGAATTTGGAATTTCATATCTGAGTCGATTTGTTGTAGTCTTCTAATTCATCAGAAGTCATCAGCGTGTATATCCAGCCAAATTTTTGGTCGCTAGGAAGAATTGAAGAAAACGTTGAAAAACCCATAAATATTCAAACAAAAATTAGGCGGCCAATGACCATATCAAACTAAAATTATTTTTATTAAAATCTACATACTTCAGCTATACATAATCGATTATTATTATTATTATGTTTTATCTAAGCTATTAAAAAAATATAAACTTTTATCAAATTTAAAATCGGAAATTTGTATGCCACGTCGTCTGCAGCGCCACCTTTCCAAAGTTTTTTTAGAATATCAGTTGGCCTTGACAGTTGTAATAATATTATCAAATTTGACATATTTTCCTCAAAAAGTAAAAAAGATACGGATTATAATGTACTTTTTTTTAAATCTTACTTTGACTGGCCTGGTATAACTAAACCAATTACCCTGTAAGCAAAAAGTCAATTAGAAAAGGTATTTTGATGTTCTTTTTAAATTATAAAATTACAACAAAAGACCTGCCGCGGCTTACTAAATTATGAAAAATTATTAAAGAAAATCTCAAAATGCATTTAAAAAAATAATAAAATGTCAATTTTCAAGGACGATAAAGGTCATACGTCAATGTAACTATTTTTTTTCAATATATATGTATCGAATTATATGGATTCGAGTATAATCTTGTTTTGATAGCGAACCTACAATTTAAAAAAAATTAAACGTCTATTTTGAAAAAATCGCCTCCATCTTGGCTCCTATACATACGATCATCGATTTTCTCGACCAAAATTTTAAAGAATTGTTTAAAGAATAAGTGTGCCGAATTTCATGCTCTCTGCACAAAATGAACAATTGATTGCTATTTGGGCCTTAAGCCGAACGATTATAATAAGTTCAAGCCAAATATTCCACATATCCAATCGGCTTCAAATTTGGCATTCTTATATAGTTGCGCTGATAACACAATAATATAGTGTCACGAAATTGACAGATTCCCCCTACTCGAAGTGGGTGGAGGAGGTACAGTTCAAGTACGCCATATTTCGTTCAAATTTTATGTGTGGGGGCATTTGGGGATGACGATAAGCAATTGTGGGTTAAATTTTTCAAGCCAAGATTGACTTCAAACTTCGTACGTTTGGAAGAACTTCTCATTGAAGAGCTGGATAGTTCAAAACTAACAGGAAAAATATCTTGTATTATCGAAGCATTATCAGAAATACGTAAGTTAAGACAAAACTAGAAATTTTAAAATACATTTTTATTAAAGAAAACTTTTAAAGAGCAAGCTTTTATTATATGCACTAAAAAGTAAAAAATAATTTTTTACCTTTCTGATACCATAATAAAAACGATGGGCGCAAATAAAATTGTACTTTTATATATCGCATCTTCACCCGTATATCGGTCACATTGACGCGATGATTCACCTAAGAAACAGTTATTTTACTTTATGAGCTAAGGACATTTTCAAAGACTTGGCAGGCACGACAATCTCACCCATTCTCAGCTTCTTTAGATGAAAGCATTATGTTTTATCATTCGAATAGAAGAAAAATGTAGTTATTATTTTGCAGTTCTCCTTGTCACAGTAAAGTTAAAATTTTTCATTTACTCCCGTCGGTTTTTTTATGGTATCAGAAAGATAAATAATTATTTTCTACTTTTTAGTGCATTTAATAAAAGCTTATTCCTTAAAGATTTTTTTTACTAAAAATTTATTTTCAGTCAACTCAACCCGCTATATTTTGATATTTTCCATGCACCAACCCTAAAACCCACGAATTTTTACTATACTACAAATTGAATTTCCTCATTTTTTTCTTTATAAAACATGATTTTATCAACAAATCTAAGGTAATAAAATAGTAAAAAAAATATTAGTCCTCCCTAGAATGGTTTCCATTATCTATAATGACCTAATGCCAAAATAGTAAGATAAGAGGTAAATAAATTTATATATGGACAAACGAATTCCATAAAAAACAGATAATTAAGTTTAATAAAAGCAAAAAAATTGGTTAAACCACAACGCTTTTGTTCTTTAATATAAAGTAATTTTTAGTATTTTGGAAAAACCTGATGTCATCACATACTCTTACTGACCCACGTACAAGTCTAGATGTTTAAGAACAAGGCGACGAAGGAGCCGAATCCGGAACGTTTTAGTGAGCGACAATAACTAGGTATACCAAAAAAAAAGTCATGTCGTTTATATTTTTTTCAACTATAACTTTAAAATTTCCATTACATTTTTGTCAAAATTTGTAACTTTTACAGTGTAAACCGTGAAAGTGCATTGGAAAGTGAAAACTGAACTGGGCAAAATCAATTTAAAATATTAAATTTACTAGCGTTATTTCAGTTCATACAAGACTAATAGCTGCGGAAATTCTCCTTGATATTGGAAATATGGTAGAACATTTCCTTTTCAATGGATTGGTAACCAAAAATAAATCAGAAGATGCACCTGATGTTGTCCCTGTGAAAATTTGAAATAATTCAAACCGCAATAATAAAAATTGTTCCCAAATAAATTTCTGTTTTAGTGGGGTAAAGCTACTTTAACAGAAAAACTACTGGAATTTTGGTCTCCTCCGCTAGTTCTACCAGTGATTGGTTTCAGACACAGTGTAACGTTGTGGTGTTAAAAACAATAGCACGGCAGCTTTTTGTCTGGTGGCACTAGGGTGGATAAGGGACCTTTCCTATTTCAACTTTTATCTAATTGGACACCACCCAATTTGTTTAATTGTATTATTTATTCTTATTTAATTGGGAAATAATAAGAATTAGAAACTAGTTGTTTAATAACGTCGATGTAAAAATAAAGATTGATAACCTAAGCAATGAGGAGGAAGAATAATTTAAACAAATTTATTTGTCACACAAATGGGTTATTTTTAACCAAAAAAAATCTTCAAAACCTATAACCATAAAGCTACATCACAACTACCCTACAATCATATGCCAACAAGAAACAAGCCCAAGGCAAAACATTTTAATAACATTTAAAATGTTGTAGAAACATTTTGCATAAAAACCCAAAATAAAAAAGGTTTTTGGGGGATTTTTATAAAAATTAGCACACATATTGATCGATCCAAAAACAGAAAAAAAAACAAAAAAAATTGGTTGCTACTACACTCTAAACTGCGTTTCAGTGCACTTAACTTTGGTTTGCATCTTCCAACTTTTTTCAATATATCTAAAAAGCGAACAAAGCTAAAATATAACTTTAAGATATATTTCTTCATTTCAAGAAAAATAATGTTAAAGTCAAGACTTTGACAAATTTACCAAAGTAGTGATTTTTAAAATTTTGAATTTTCGGACCCTGTCAAGAAATTTCCGATGCGGATTTTTTCTGTACTGCCTTTTTTTCTTCGTTTTAAGTCATGCTATAAGCTGTAACGTTTTCGGCAAAATTCAAAGATTTTAGACTGGTTATACAAAACAATTTTTTTAAATTTTATTTGACCAAAATTTAAAAACGTTTTTACCGTTTCTGAAAGAGAACTAAATACCTAATTTACAATTTAAAAAAAGTTTGTGGAAATATATTTCAAAATGTTAAAATATTTACCGCAAACTTGGAAAATTCGCTGGTTTAAAATAACGGTTTTTTAACCGAAAATGACACTTTTGGAGATAAATGGCTGGGGATTTTTTAGTTTGCGGTTAATTTTGGGTCCCCCAAAAACATTTGTTCTACTATAGACATGCTTCCAAACGGTATGAAAATTTTTTCAAAATACACCTGGTAACTGGTAGTAAGAGTGCGTTTAAAGTTGTGTATTTTTTAGTTTTTATACAAAAATATCAAAATTATATACTATAATGATCTGTGCTATATTTTCGGGTCTATTTCTTTAATTTGACAAACCTAGACATAGTATAACTTTTTAAAAATATTTGAAAGCTTAAAATAAATGCAGTTTGGTACATTCAAGAGGTAAAAAAACAGAATATTAGGTAGTATGGGTGTTATCCCGATTTTTACTTTAGAAAACGCCACTGTAGGTATACAATTGTAATAATGCCTCATAAATAGAAGCGAGCCATCAGAAAAAAATCTTTGTTAATTTTACATTACATTACATACAAATACAGTAATAGACCTATAAATTCAGTCGAGCCATTAGAGAACCTACACCCATATAAAAAACATAAGATTGTGCATGGTCATATCTTAATATAATAAATCATTACTTACTTTATTTACGGAAACAATACTACACCTGTGTGGGGGACCTGTGTAAGTTGTTAAATTATTTTCATGTTGCCAGGAAATCTGTTTTATTTTTCACGGATGTGAATTCCACTTTTTAAATACAGGAATAACGATCGTAGAAGTGCCCAAACTTTTGGAGTTGGGGTGACCTTGTTAAAAATTCGTATTTTAGTGGTATGAACAAAAAAATGTACTTACGTAAATTATTTATATCTTGCAAAACGTATAAAGTCGTTAATAGAATTGCTTTGTGTAATGTAATGTAATGAGGTAAATATATATATTTTTTTTAAATAATAAAATTTTTTTTTTTACAGTTTACAAAGCATTATTGCTTTTGTTTGAACAGTTGCCCTTACAAGTACAAATATTAGTATATGGTAGATTATGTAAATTACATTTACATCAAGAACTAAACCAATTTTTGTCAAAACAAAACACATCTATTAATGACCTTATATTTTTGGGCAGATTTCCTTCAATAGAATAGTCAACTTTAGGCTTATATGAAATAGTCCATATGAGACACTGGAGCCTAGATCTTAGTATATGTAGTTTAAAACTATGGTGGCAAGAATTTAAGGGACTTATTTGTCGTTGTAACTAGAAGTGTTCGTAATCCATTTAAATTTAATATTTGAGAGTAATTTTTTCTTTAACATCTAATAACAAATTCTGTTGAATTTTCGATGTCAGTCTGTACTTCATTATTAGCGAAGATAGGTTTTTTGCATTGCCACTATTTTGATATAAAGTGCTTAATCCTTTTTGTCTGCTAACACCATACATAAACGAGGTTGTGTCACATCCCGTAATACTAATATGTCAAATATTCATTTCATACCTTTTGATTTTATTAGGAACTTACAGTAATAATAAAGGCCCCCTTGAACTAATGAGGGATTAAGTACCTAATTCAAATGTCTTAACAACAATGTGTTTAAAAAAGTAAAAAAATCGGCATGCCACCCGTATTACCTAATGTGTCAAATAATCGTGTTTCTCTTGGCCTTTTAAACTTATTAGGAGCTTGCTTCTTTGTGTTTATTATAATTTTTTCTGAGTTGCATTGTGGTTAAAATAATGGGTTTAGACCCCTACTGAGGTGTCAAATTGCTTGTAAATTTAACTAAAAAACTAAACTATGTCTATGTTTGTCAAATTAAAGAAATAGACCTGACAAACACAGTTCATTATAGTATATAACTTTAATATTCCTAAGTGAAAACTGAAAAATACCCAACTTTAAACGCTCCTTTACTACCAGTTATCAAGTATATTTTGAAAAAAATTTAATACCATTTCAAAGTCTGTCTATAGTGGAATAAACGATTTCGGGGGACCTAAAATTAACTACAAACTAATAAATCCTCAGCCATTTTTCTCCAAAGGTGTCATTTTCAGTTAAAAAACCGTTATTTTTAACCATCGAATTTTTCATATTTGCGGTTTTTTGAACATTTTGAATTATATTTCTACAAACTTTTTTTAAAATGTAAATTAAGTTTTTATTTCTCCTTCAGAAACGGTAAATACATTTTTAAATTTTGGTCAAATAAAGTTTTAAAAAATCTTTGTATAAGCAGTCTAAAATCTTGGAATTTTGCGAAAAATGCGACAGCTTGGTATTTCTGATTGTACTACACATTTTCCCTGTAATATTTTTTCATATTTTAAAAAATGAGGTATAGCCAGACTCAAAAGGCAGAAATCAAAGTAGTACAGATAAAATCTTCATCAGAAATTTCTTGATAGGTACCAAAAATTAAAATTAAAAAAAAAATTACTACTTTGGTAAATTTGTGAAAGTTTTCACTTTGACATTATTTTTCCTGAAATGGGGCAATATATCTAAAAGTTGTGTTACATGAGCCAATTAAGACAGGTCTTAACTAATTAAAGCCGGAATAAACAACATTTTGACTTTTTTTGGTCTTGAGATATTAAAAAAAAAGTGGGATGGTGCAAACCTCAAAGTTAAGGGCCCTAAAATGCAGCTCAGAGTGGACTACCGACCAAATTTTTTTTTTTCTTATTTTTCTTGGGTCGCTCTATGAATGTACAAAGTTTGACCGACCATAAAACGCTCTATGGCTATGGCGAGCTCATAGATGACATGATACTTATATAACCCGATAACCTTGGTTATAACCTATATTACCCATCAAATTCGAATTCTTTGGTATATATTTACACTACCTGGCAAGATGTTATTAAAAAGTAAAAATTATAATTAAAAAAATCAAATAATTAAACTGACAACTTTTAACCATAATATTTAAAAACCAGGTTGGTCTGATTTTCAACAACATGACAAAAGAATCCTTGCAGGTTGTTCAGCAAACGGGATTCACCATAACCCCAAAGAGGTTCTGTCGATTGCGACAGAAAACTAAAGATGAAAAAACTGTTAGTATTAAAAAAGTTTATGTTTCAGAAAAACTGATAAAGGCTTACCTTCCACACGAAGGCAGATTTCAAGCCAGACAGACACAATTAAGGGCCCATCTGTAGGATGATGTAGATCATCTATAACAAACCATGAAAACAGCGATTAATTACAGAATGTACAAAAGTAAGACGACGTCATCTTACCTCATGGATAAAATCCAAAAACGGTTGACCGCTTAACGGTACGAAGAAAAATCAACTTAAAAACATGATTTAAAGAATGCTCTTTAAAAAGAGAAGCTTATATAATAAAATTAGGCCGCCATAGGGCTCTGTTCTCTCTTCATGTTGCTTGAAGAAAAAGGAAGTCCTCCATGGAAAATTTTAACAGGTTTCACCTGTGTCAGAGATAAATTTCAATCCGCCAGTAAAAGTACTCATCGAGTAAACCAAGGCCGGAGATTTTAAAGAGTTACTCTGCATCCAAGAAAAACAAAGCTCAAACCCACGACCCTGAGATAACCGAGTCTCATGCTCTAAACATTGGACTAGTCTGTCTTCTGCAACTATCTCAAAATAAATGAAAGTGGAACATGTGAAATGCATAATAAAATAAACCAATTGGCGAAATCACATTTTAATCCAAGGTTAATAAAGTATCGGTACAAACAGACCGTATTTTGTCCGACCAAAAAATAGAAGAATAGCATGCGACTATATTCAGATAACCGAGCTATATTCAAACAAAATACGTTGATACTCAGGTAATGAGCTGTTTTTATAAACAAACTAGAGATGGGTAAATCGATCATTTTCTACTGAACGAATCGATCCGTGATTCGTTTCTAGAGTGATCAAATCTTTTGAATCGATCATTGAATCAATCATTTTAAATTAAATTAAAGAAAATGGTGACCAAAAAAAAAAGGTCTATGCAGGATGCAGCTAAATACGACATACTCTACTGACCAAAAAATCTATATTTTCATACAGATTACCCCGCGCGCAGGAATTCGAATCAAAGGAACGAATGAACGAAACTATCGACCTATTTCCAACTGATTCACTGTATCGCCACAGTGGGTCAGTCAGTCGTTGATCCGTTCCGATTTGATTCACTCGTTTCATTCATTCTGTCTTCGTCGGTAATTTGACTGATTGAATCATATCGAGCAAACATGATTCGATCACTCAATACTCGCAAGTGATTCGATCATAGTGAACGAATCGTTCATGAATTACACGTCTCTAAAACAGACGTTTCATTGATTTTTCATATTCGCGAAATATAAATAAACCAATTTTAATTTATAAACATCACTAAACAAAAGACTGTATACCTTTGCCAGTGATATAGGACTAATTAATGGGATTATTAGTGTCGTCACACCAATGGTACAAGGAAAACGTATGAACCTAACAACAACAAGGAAATGTTGTGCGCGCAACCAACAAAATCTATGTAAATAAATAAGGGGAAAATAAAATTGTTAGAACAGTCCATCCATCAGTCGGGCTTTTTACTATGACGAATCGATAGCAAAAAAAAATTACAAAGTACACCGAAGTACCACAAGAATACATACCGGGTGCGACTTGGAGACTATATGCACGTGTTTCACCCTTGTTAGGAATCTTCAGTGCAGCATAAGTTATATAGTTAGTTTGCTTTATTCGATCAAGTACAATTTACAATAAATAGTACACATACCCTTTTGTGGGTGTTGATCCCGTCATAATTACAATTAATTATAATAAATACAACAATAAAAGTATTCCTAAAATTAATAAATATAATAAAATTATTAAAATATTGTTTTAAATTGATATTCTAATTAAGAGATCTTGATGAGTCTTTATCACAGTTAAGATTTAGTTTAGAATTAGATAAATATAAATTAATTTGATATTTTACAATTTAGAATTACAAATAAAATAGCTGAAAGTCGAAACTTTACAGTAATAAAATTAATAAAAAAGAAATGAATACCTTTTGTACTTTGTCATTTCAGATAATTTGACTTACACACTGATCCTCAAAGAATTCTTATACCCCATAATATGATTTTGACATAAAAAATGACTTTAAATTAGTTTTTCTATATTTAGAGTTTTTTTGACTCAGTTGTGTTGGCAAATGATTCCAAACTTTTAAAATGCTGTGCTGAACATTTTTTTGGATATAATTATATTTTTGTTTTTACGTTTGTTTTTTGTCTAGTATCATGTCAGTGTTGAGCCTCTAAATTTTCAGATAGACGAATAACACGAACGGTCAAATCAACAAATCATGGACCAATACCTTCTCCACATCGGCCAATCAAGTTTTAGTGTCCTTTTCTCTCCTTTAATGGATTTTCTGTCACTTTTGAGTGAAAATGTCGGCGAAGGTGGATTAAAGGACACTAAATCGGTAGGAGTTGATCGGCCTGTATGGAGAGTGTACTGCATGGACAAATGCTCGGCAGAACACTAGATAACAGAATGAGAAATTAATTCCCAATGTCCATATGGAGTTATATATAAATAAAATAGAGAATTCCCAAAAAAAAATATTGGATTTTTGGACTTCTCCACTAGTTCTACCACTGACTGGTTTGAGACGTCCATCCACCACTGACTGGTTAAAATGCTGTGCTGAACATTTTTTTGGATATAATTATATTTTTGTTTTTACGTTTGTTTTTTGTCTAGTATCATGTCAGTGTTGAGCCTCTAAATTTTCAGATAGACGAATAACACGAACGGTCAAATCAACAAATCATGGACCAATACCTTCTCCACATCGGCCAATCAAGTTTTAGTGTCCTTTTCTCTTCTTTAATGGATTTTCTGTCACTTTTGAGTGTAAATGTCGGCGAAGGTGGATTAAAGGAGACTAAATCGGTAGGAGTTGATCGGCCTGTATGGAGAGTGTACTGCATGGACAAATGCTCGGCAGAACACTAGATAACAGAATGAGAAATAAATTCCCAATGTCCATATGGAGTTATATATAAATAAAATAGAGAATTCCAAAAAAAAAAATATTGGATTTTTGGACTTCTCCACTAGTTCTACCACTGACTGGTTTGAGACGTCCATCCACCACTGACTGGTACCGATTTAGTGTCCTTTAATCCACCTTCGCCGACATTTTCACTCAAAGGTGACAGAAAATCCATCTGTATGTACCGGTAAGTCCGTATTGTACTATTATCAATTACAGAATGAGAAATAAATTCCCAATGTCCATAGAGGAGTTAAATATAAATAAAAAAGAGAGAAATAAATTCCCAATGTCCAGTTTTACCAACAGAAAAACTATTATGTTTTTGGCCTTCTCCACTAGAGAATACGGACTTACCGGTACATACATACGTAAAGTCGGCACTATTTTTGACAGTTCAGCACGAAGTTTAAAAGGTTTCTGTCATTGTTGTCATCAAAAAATGTCATCTAGACATGCTCATACAATACCGTCTTAACTAAAAAGCCAGTTAACTCTTTATTTTTTGGCCTACCATCGCAGCCATATTGACACCAAATTGATATAAAATTCATGTTTCACCTGTCAATTTGGTTATAAAAATGACTGCAACGGTGAGCTTAAGCGCACTGAAGAGAAAGTAGTTAACTGATTACTTAGTTATGAACGGTGTTGGCTCATATTGTGCCATTTTTAAAGTTGAAAAATTGAAGGTAGTACCGTCCTTTATTAAAGGTAAGCACAAATATTATGTTAAGTCAACATTATTTTGACAGTGCCGCGATCAAAAAAGCTTTGGCTAAATAGCCCAAACGCAAGTTTTAAATATACTCAGCCACCAAGAAGAGCGACGCACCGTCCCATAACAGATTTGTAAGTTTCGTTTCGATCAGTACAATCTCTGATCGTCTTCAGGTTCAAACTACAATCAATTCCTAAGGCTACGTACTTATATACTGTGAGAAATCACTCAAACTTGAAGTTTAAGAAGTTGCCTCCGCCCAAGGAGGGGCTTCCAAATATTTGGAAATTCAACACGTGGTTTACTGAAAATACCCTGATTCTGCCCAATAAATGCAGTTTCAAGGAATTTTAGTTTCTTCCAGTGTGACTCCTAGTGCAAAACCTTTGCTTCTCCCCACTTCATTTGGTGTTGTTTTGACCATGCACGTTCGGCGATTCCTGATTTCGTTGTTTCACCTTTTTGGATATTCTTCTGATATTCCTTAAGCCTCACAGATAGTGGATCTTTTTGTTTCGCCTATGTATGATTCACCACACTCACAAGGAACTTGGTAAATGAATTCCTTATTTTGTTTGTTCTCTTATTTTGTTTTATTAAGGAGGCTTCGAATTGTATTACTAAGTTTAAAAGCTGTTTTAATATTAAAGTTTTTCGCTACTCTTCGAATTTTCTCTAATACTCCTTTAACGTATGGAATTGTAAGGAATGCATTTGTCTGGTTGTGGTCTTATACTCTCTGTCCTGTTTGTTGAAATTTAGAAATAGTATCTGTTATAAGTTTAAGACTGTAACCATTCTGCTGCAGATCCTTCTTAATGTTTCTTAGTTCGATTGTCAAGTCATGAGAATTGTTACAAATTTGAACGGCTCTATTATACAAAGTTCTGATTATACCTACTTTGGTCGTTGCAAAATGATTTGAACCTTGATTTAAATATTGTTCTGTGTAAGTGGGTTTACGATAGACGTTTGTTCTGATGTCGCTTTCTACTCGTTTGACAAGTACATCAAGAAAAAAAATTGACAATTTTGCTCCAACTCCATTGTGAATTTAATGGTGGGTCTTAAGTTATTTAGGTGGTGAAGAAATTCTGAAAGTTGTTGGTGATTCCCGGTCCAGACAATAAAAGTTTCATCAACATATCTCAGCCAGAGCTTAGGTTTATATGTTGCGGTATCAACAGCGTGTGATTTGAACCACTCCACGTAAATATTAGCCACCACTGGCGAAAGTGATGTACCCATTGGCAGACCGTCATCCTGAGCATAAAAACTATCTTTCACTTGAAAATAAGAGTTATGTAGGCTGCACTCCAACAACTCCAACACTCCCTCCAGCGGTAGTGTGGTAGTCTCTTTGTAATAATATCTAGCGATTCCTTTATCAGGACATCAAATCTGACAAGTGTATCCTCGGTTCCTAAAACAAAAGATTTAAGAATATTAACAAAACGGTTGGAATTTTCTAGAAATAAAGCGGTATTGCCTGCAAGAGGTTGAATAATTTTCAAAAAAAATTTAGACAGATCGCTTGTTGCAGAATTTCCAGAACTTGTAATTGAACGTAAGGGCATTGCATCTTTGTGAATTTTGGCAAGTCCGTATAGATGAGAAGGCTTGCTAGAATGTGGTGTAACTTGAGACCTTGTATTATCCGGAATATATCTAGAATACTTTTCAAAATTCGATAAATAAAATTTTACCGGCAGACAAGGGCCATGCAACAGTGATTTTGGACACGGAAACCTATGACCAAAAAGTTAAAGCTTAGGAATTGATTGTAGTTTGCACCTGAAGACGATCAGATATTGTACTGATCGAAACGTCGCTTATAAATAAAATTTAGACAATGGAAGTCCGAAACACAGAGTTAATTTCAGATTTGTAAGTGCCTGAAAATATGTAGTAAATATTTACCTTTGTATGTTAAAGTCAGCCTATAATGTCCGATAAGTCCCTAATATGTATGTATGTATGAAATAAAGTTAATGTCGCTTTTGTTTAAGTTCTCAAATCTCTTGACTTTAAAAAGCAATAGGTCTTTCTGGGAATGTTTATTAAATCAAAAAATAGCTTTTCGGTTTTTTTTTTAAATCTTTGTAAGGTACATTTTCTCTAACACCGAACGAAAAGTACTATGTTTGCGCTACAAAAAGAAAGCGCAAAGTTGCACTTTTCCGAAGAGCGAGGGTTTCTTTACTTTAGATGTCCACTGTAGGAAGGTTAAAAACCTATAATTATAATAGGAACTCTTTAGGAGTGTCGACGCCCTCTATATAGAGGTGTCAACAATAGAGAGGAATCGCTATAAAAGATCTATAGAATTTTTTAGCACCTACAAAGCCGTTCATTAATAGAGGTGTCCACCATAGAGAGATATCGGGTTGCATTAATGTGTTACAAAAAGAAAATATCTCATTATTTATATTTAAAATCAAGGGCGGATATTTAAGAGGTTTTAGTTTCTTAATTTTAGCGAAAGGAAATCAAATTTTAAGTTTTGGTTTGCCTTAAGAACGTTTATTTTTTTTTATTCCGATCTATTTTGCAGTATTTGTGGAAGATTAAAAAAATAATGGGTTGGTTATCCCCCAGCTTCTGAAACCGCCGCCGCCGCTGCTAATTGTTGTTTTGCGAAGCACTTTTCACTAGGTACTCGAAATAACTTCAATTTATTAAAACTAGAGGTAGAGGCATGAGAATTTTAACTACGCTGGTAAATTCCAAAAGTTTTTATTAAATATAATATGAACTGGACATCACCACAATTTATTAGTTTGGAATAACGAAAACTTCGTCTGGTGAAAGGAGATGGTTAAATTGTTTATAAGTTCACTAAAGACAAATTTATCTCAAATAAATTTTCAAGACGTAAATTCTACAAGAAACCATTGTTTTGCCGTGAAATTGTATGGCATTCTTACCGAACCTCTTTTTTAAAATTTCAAAAAGATGAATGTTGTGTCTGTGTAAAATTAATTTTTTAAAGAATAGTTCGTGGCTGTAGAACCAACATTTTGCCTCCCGATTTACCATTAAAACATATTACCCTTCTTGAAAAATATTAGTTTTTTTTTTAAATTATAACTTTTTTATTTCTTAATAAAATGTAATATCTAATAGTTGTAAGAATTACCATAGATATTGCTTGCTGAGGTATATATAAAAAAATTAAATTTTAATCCCTCTTGATCAGTTGGCGCCGTCTCGCATTTAAAATTAATTTTAAATTATACCTGGTTGCAAGAACTTTCGTTAATGGGTACTTTTAAATTTTCTCCGCTCTAAGTTAATTCATGCGAACTTAAAATAATATTGTCCGACTCGAAACGGTTATTTCCCAATTAGAGGCACATTATCCCGAGGGAAAACCAAGCCTAGGCGGGCAAGAGAACCTCACTTATTTACGGATTACATATTAGGCAGACCATACAGTCTGGCAAAACTGGTGATTTAGGGTTTGCAATTTATTTTTGAAAAAGAGAAATTGTATCCGGAATTGCTGGATTCCAAAACCCGTATATTATTACCACCACAAAACGAAAGGCCGCGTATAGAAAGCCCGTTTTCTAAAACCATTTTATTTACACTTACAAACTATTAACTAAATATTAAACTTTTGTTAAAACCGAAAATATTTTGTATAAAAATTTACAAATAAACCTCAGTTAACTTAGTGTTGAATAAAGTCCTAAATAAAAAAAAACATAAAATACTTTAGAGGCACTTAAATTCAGAAACACTTCAACTAAGATTTTTTATTTCCTTTAATCAGGCTGTAGAAAATGTAATTTCTTTATATGCATGAATCTCAGGAAAAAAAGGTTTGTTTTATGAGCGACACGATTAATTTTTTTTTCTTCTACCGTGCGTGATTGACCTCTTTCCACTACGCGTTTTAGTTTGGAAAATGCACTTTTCCGTACGCCGTGTGGCAAAGTTACTTTTCGGCACAGCGGCGCGCGGAAAAGTAAAAATTCGTTAAAAATATATTAATACTCTAAATAAATTTGACTTCGATATAATTTATCAGTGACATTAAAATTTTATCTTTTTAAAATGTTATACAACAATTGAAACTACGTAAAATAACAGCATGAGTTCTTAAAAACCAAGTACTCTGCGGAACATGGAATTCCTGCCCGAAAAATCGAATAAGGAATTCACAATAATAACGAACAACTAATTCTATCTCGGTTAAAGTATATCTAGGGAAAGGACTAAAAACAGCAAAAATGACCATTTAATAAACAAATTATTATTTAAAAAAGTTTTGGCAAAATTTTAGGTAAATGTTCGTTTTAAAACAATTTATACTTTTACGCACGCTGTACGGCAATGTAACTTTGCCATACAGCATGCGGACAGGTAAAAAAATGATTGACTTTCTTTTTAAAGCGCAAACATAGTACTTTTCAATCGGTTGTAGAAAAATGATTTTTACTTTTCCGAACGCCGTGTGGCAAAGTAACTTTTCAACACAGAGTGCGGAAAAGTAAAAAATGGTAAAAAATCTACGTTTTGACTAAAAATGTCTCTAATTTATTTAGATACGTAGTTTTTTTGAACTAAAGCACTTAAAATCTACATTTTTAACCAATATTGAATTTTCCTCACGCCGTGCGGAAAAGTTACTTTGCCGCACAGCGTGCAAAAAAGTAACAAATGGTAAAAATATGTCTCTAATTAAGAATCACAAATGGCCAAATTTTAATATTTTTTTATGTTTCTAGATAAGTAGTTTTTTTGAAATAAAATCTTTTTCTTTTTTATGTGCTACACTAGTTAAAATCTACGTTTTCAACCAATATTTACTTTTCCGCACGCCGTGCGGTAAAGTTACTTTGCCGCACAGCGTGCGAAAACGTAAAATTTTGTTAAAAGCGTACACTTATTTAACGAAAAATTTTTGTCATCGGGCAAATTTGTATTTTATATTCATAATTAATAGAAATTCAGCTGTCAGATGAGTGAGACTTAATTAAAATTGAGAAAAATCACACAGACTAAATTATCACTTGTATGCATTTTTTGCTGCGAGTGTACATAGCATATATACCAAGTTAACAACTGTGAGTTTTCTGAACAGTGACAGCGACATTCCATGGCTAACTATGGTTTTGAATGTTAAAAGTTTTAAAGGCTTGTTTACACACAAAAATAAGCTTATTAAAATACACTTTTAATTAAAAAAAGGGGGTTTTCACAAAAACTGCCTAGAAAAATTAAAATTGACATATTTTTTATTTACTAGAACAGTATTAAGAAACTAAATATTAAGGAATCCCAGCAAGTAAGTCCGGACAAAAAGCAGTTAGGGTAAACTTAACTGTTTAAAAATCGTCAGATTTTTTGTAAGGGTGAGATTTTCTGACAGTTTTTGATGAATCGCGACCTTTTAGTCAAAATTGGTTAAAAACGTACGTTTTGACTAAGTTAGCTTCCGGAAAAGTAATAGTTGGTTGAAAACGTACATTTTCTCTAAAAATTAATGATTTGTTTGTTCTAAAAGTTCTATTTAAAATAGGTATATTTTTTTAAATAATAAAATATGTTTTAATTGCTTTGTTAGATACCTCTTGTTGAAATACATGCACTAGTAGAAAAAATATTGTTCCTAACTCTCGTGTAAAGCGTTTTTTCCACACTTGACTGCTGGTCGAACTCCGCTAATAACTATTTAAAATATGGAGTCAATTATTTCTTTAAAATACTACACACTATTATCGTTTTTTGAAATAATAGCGTGTTTCTATTAAAATGCAGCTTTTTTAGTCTTTAAAGCTTATTTTGATGAGTAAGTGAGAAGACTTTTAGTAAACAGGAGACGACCTTAAGCCTGGCATGTAGGCCTTAGTGGTCCCTTTTTGCCTTACTCCATTTCAGCCCACCAATTCACCACGTGCACCACTTTTAGCGCAGTTATCCTTCAGAACCTCTTTTTCTCTTCCAGTAGCTTGGGCTAGAGGCCCTCTATACATTTGACAGTTGTTGTTTTACCAGAGGTAAGCAACTCATATTGCCCTCTCTTTCTAGTTTTTTCATATTTGCATGTAAAGCAATTTTATGAAATGGCCCGACACCTCAAATACCTCCAATCACTCCCACTAGGTTGAGCTAGACACTCTGCATGCATGACATATGTTGATTAAAAAGAGACACGACGACCCTATATCAAAGTCAATTTTTCTAAAAAGGATTGAAATATATTTCCTTTATACTATACTACCTGTTTAGAGAGAGAAGCACCTTTTGTCCTTGTTTATTCGAAAGTGTCCGCAAATTAAAAAAAAATGATTTGTTTTCTCTTTTGAAAAGTGGGTTTGTTTAACTGTTGATGTTCGATATCACTGTCACGACGGTTACATTAAACAGAAAGAGATAGTGATTTTTTAACATATTATAACAGATTATTTCCATTCTTAGCCCCGATTCTTTGTTACTGTATCAATTACGATACGTCGTTCTAAAACTCTAAAACTCAACTTATCGGTAAAGAGGATAAACTTGAATGGTATGAAATATTTTTAAAATTAATAGTTAAAATACTGTACTATTTAATGAATAGTAGACTCTAGAATATCTATATTTATGTTTTTTTTTATTTACTGCATATCCATAGATATTAAACTAAAATGGCAACATTTTTGAATATCTGTGGTATGTTCAAATTATATAAATTTCATGGATATACATAGACGTACATCTATGGCATATATTCCAAAGTATATGCAACAAACATTTTAATTATGATTATTTATTGGATATGTAAATGATATCCATTAAATTAATATAAATAGACGTATTTTCACTGTATATCCAATAAAATATGTGCAAAAAATCCCAATTTTTATTTGATTGAATTGAAACAGCAAATTAATATATAGAAGTAAGTATGTCCTACATCCAGCAAGGTATGTGCAAAATAGGTCTCAATTTTCAATATCGCCAACCTATGTAAATGTGTTCACCCAACTAATATTCGTAAAATTATGGTCACTGCCTATCCAAAAAGATATAATATACACTGGATATGCAAATTCATCCACCTAATTAATATACATAGGCGTATCCATTGGGGTATGTGCAAAATAATTTAACATTTTTAATATTTTCTCTATATCCAATAAGGTACATACAACATAGGTCGCAATTTTAAATGTCCAGTGGATATGTAAAAGTGTCCAATTAATATACATAGACTTATGTCCACTGTATGTTCAAAAGTTTATACAAATTAGATCAAAATTTGGAATATCCAGTGGATATATAATTGTATCTACGCAATTAATACACATACACTGTATATCCAGTAAAGTACATAAAAGTCAGGTTACAGTTTTAAATATCTTTTGAATTTAAAAAATTATTTCATCCCAAAAATATTTCTGGGTTTCGCTAAAAGCATACTGAAATTGATTTTAAGGAGTATCCTCCAACTATCCTTACTTAGATATTCTACTTGAGCCCTACAATTTAATAAGCCTACCCGCCTTCAGATTGAATTATAATTTAATTTATTATTATGTATTGTAGGTAGATGGCGATGGTTTCAAAAATATGTTCCCTAGATCTTAAATAATTTTTTGACCTGAAGTCTTATAGAATTAAACGCTATAGATCACAAAAATTCCATTGGAGTGGATGGAAGAGTTTGGGAGGCAGGAGGTGGAGTGGCCAAAGAAAAAGATACAAGAAAGAGATGAAAAGGAGGGAGCGTGAAAGAAAATGGGCATGATGTGAAGGGCGAGGGAATAAAGCTATAATTTTAAATTTAAAAAAATGGCTAATTTTGTTTTTTACTTATGATTTACATTTCTCGCGGTTAGTGCTAGCCTAGTGTTTAAACGTGGTAATGGTAATCTACGTTTTTCAGGAAGCAGTTCGAAGAAAATTATTGTGGGTTGTAAGTGGGGTTGCCATATGTTTTTATCCGGACAGTCCGGTTTTTCTGATGTCCGTCCGGTGAAAACCATAAGGGTCTAATGTCAAGAATTCAACAAACTGAGAAGTCACCGTAACTTACGTGATTTTTCTCGTAAGTTTATTTTTTTAAGTTAAAAATTAAACGAAAAAAAACTGCCTAATACCTACCCTCCTAAATTACCCGACAAAAATAACATAAAAGCTAATTTTAAGAGGCCGCTAGACAAGGATCATCAACTGATCCGGTAGATCCGAAATCCATACTAAGTATTCCGGCATGCCAAGTTATAACGGGCCTGAAAAGTGACTTACACAGGCATCTTGAGGAGCTCCGAAATGGCACACAGGATATGAGACAGGCCAAACTTCTGATTGGTGAGGTGAGTGCCAAAGAAACAAAATCCTTGCTCCACCTAGGTATCAAGGATATGAGGCTAGCAACAGGGTTCCTAACAGAACACTGTCGCATTAACAAACACCTAGAGACATTGGGAATTGCCCAAGACTCGGAGTGTCGATGGTGCATCGAAGACGAAGAATCGTCCTTGTATGTCCTACTGGAGTGTCCAGCTCTGGACAGGTCAAGAGAGTCACACCTTGGGAAATGTCTGCTGGCCCCAGGCGATGTAAGAATGTTGCAGCTCAGAAAAATCTGTTCTTTTCCGAAAGAGGCAGGCTTCCAGGGCTAAACCATAGATAATGGGCGTGTAACGTGCCCAGCCCAGCAAGGTGGCCTACGTACATGGGAATTGTCCTGCCCGCGTTTCTACATTTATTCAAACAAAACATTTAAAAAAAACTAAGTTTACAAGAACAAATAAAAGCTAAAAAATAGACTAAACAGGAGCAAAATATATTGCTTGTGGCTATAATATAAGATAAAAAATAATAATTAGTTAAAAATTAAATCAAAAATGTAAAGCTAAAGAAATATATAAAAGTAAGAAATTAACTTGAGAGTGAGGTAAAAGTAATAAGTAATAAATAAAAAGCAAAAAAATGTAAAAAAACTAAGCTATAGTAATATAAGCAATACAAAAAACTAAATAAACAAACAAAAAACTTTAATTTTAACAACAATAACAATTTATAGGGTAGTCATTGCTGGTAAGATATTTTTCTTGAATGATTTAACTGAACCTTCAAACAAATCCATGTTAATGTTGTTTTGCAAGATATTAAAATATGAACAGGTACGACACAGTGGCTCATTTCTGACTAGGTAAGTAGGATAATTTTCGAAGTGAAATCGCCGATATGAGCGTGTGTTAACTGCTGGCACCGCAAAATTAAGACTACTCTATTTGATTATTAGAAAGTTATAATAGAAATAATTGACTTGATAAGATTGCGTTTTGTTTTAGTGAAAGAAACTTGAACTTTTCTAGTAATAACTGATGTTTAAAACCCCTTGAAGGATAAATCCCATCTTGTCTAAAGCTTAGATATTTTAAAAATCAACTTTGTATATATTCGAGCCTGTCCATATTTATTTGATGGCCAAGGAACCACTCCATAGCAGCCTAATATCATTTCCGGCTTTCGTAAGGAACCACACCATTAAATTTTTTTATATTGGCAGGGTCTGTCTGCCCACCTTATCTGTGAAATATTTATTTGATGAATTTTTCATAAACTCTCTACTAACCAAATTTGATGAAAATTTGATAGACTTATGTGTCTTAACAAGTTCCCGCCGGTCGCCGTAGCGCAGTGGTCAGCGTATCTGCCTGCCTCACGGAAGGTGTGTTTCTCCCAAAAAAGTTAACACTTGTGTCTCACTTTGGCAACACTGGTCATTTGATCGTAGAACGTAGAAAAAAGCAAGTTCCCTACGACCGAATGAAATAAAATTATAAAAAATTTTGATCAATTCTTATGTTGACAAGTTTCGATAAAATTAACTACCTACACTTAAAATAGTTTGGTGACAATTAAACATTATTTCTTCTTTAACGGCATTATGAAATTGAGTAGGTTTAGCTATTTTTTTACTTTTACTCAGGGCTGAGGCTAAAATTACGATAATCCTGTACCGTTTACCACAGTCGGTAATTTGTGGTTTACAACAACTAAACTGATAAAAAATATTAGTGAATATACACAATCAATCATTAGCTAGCGTGTGCCATAGTAAATACTGTAAAATTAAGAAAAAAAGAAGTTAAAAAAAAACTTCCAAATCAGTTACATCAATCAAAAATATTCTAAAAAGCAAAGGTCTTGGGTGGAAATAACGAAAATTCAAACCTGGATGAGCGTCACACAAGGAAAACACAAAGGACCAAAGTGAAAAGAGAAATGATTAAAAGATGTTTTGCCGTGGGTAACCAGCGTAGGCTCGTCAGTGTTTCCATTGGTCACCCTCCCCATACATCATTAAACACCATCATACACTTTGATTTCCGACTTCGAATTTTTTTGGGAGAAAGAAGATCTTTTGTTACTGTAAAATTACTTGCTGCATTTGATTTTACAAATAGCTTGGGAATTAACGTAGTAATTTTTCAAGTAGATAAATCATAGTTTGTAATTGTACAATGTAATTTTAGATGTTACTCAGCTATGTTTACATATAAATTTGATTTCTTTAAATTGGTATTAGTAGTATATACATTTATATATATTTATAGCCCTAAAGAATAATGTAGTGATTTCGATGCCGATTTAATCCCATCATAAACGTACTAATTAATTAGTATATTATAGGAATTACAAAAAATATTTTTCTACAATTAATAACGAACAGCGTTTTACATAAAGAAACACAACACTAGAGGTTGACAGAATTTTAATCAAGTTTGTGGAGGCTCATTACTCATTACTAAATAGCTATAAAAAAACTTATAGGAACAGTATTTTATTTAAAACAAATAAAAAAAAATCAAGGAAAAGTAAAACCGAACCAAGAGATGCCCTCCATTGGGTAAAGTTGCATAACTAATACTAATTATTATGTAAACACTAAAAAGCACTTCTGCTGTTCAACTGCTCGAGACAAATTTCAAGCGTTCTTCTTGAGTATCTGAAATTAAAAAGACATGTTTTAAATTGTAAGTATCCCAGAGTCTGGGAATACCATAGGTATTAATATTGTGCAGTTAATTTCGATTCTTCCTATCTCTTCCATACAAATTTAAACTTGAATATCTTGAAGAACATAAAAGATAGACCCAAAGTGTTTTTGAAAACATTATTTTTTCAGGATTCAGAAAATGTGATAATATACGGAGTGTCCAATTAAGTTTCGAGTGGAACACCACCTTTTATCCTGAAATGATCTTGTATAAATTTGTTTTTTTTTAAATCCATAGTTCTCCCAAAAATCCATTATTCCAGATTTTTGGACACACTGTATAAATATTACTCTATAAAGTAGAATAGATTATTTCTTACATTTTAGTGCAAAATTAAATAAAAAAAAGTAATGCATTTATTTTGCTTTTATTGCATTCAATTTCAATTAGTAAATTTTTTGCATGTTCCAAATAATTCCTTTAATTAAAATTTACAGGTAAATTCCATATTTGCTTGTTTTTTCGATCAAATATAATTTACAGATTTCTAATTTTAAAAGTTCCCTTGGGCGTAAATAATTCAGCATCAGTTTGCGCTGAAAAAAAGATGTAAAAAAAATCATTAATATAGAAGATTTTTTTTTAAATTTACAGGGTGGGCACTTTAAATAGAAAACAAACACTTTACCTGAGATTCTTTATTACCTTTAATCTTGATATCTTGAAATTTCTTTGTTATTTAAAAGACCCTGTATATTTTATTATATTTCAAAGAATCCCGCACGGATAACATGGGTTTATGGCCTACCTTGAAAGTTAACCATTTTTTAAAATTATGAAGATATTGTACTTTAGGTGAAAAAAATTAAATTCTATGAGGATCGTATGTCTGTGATAGGAGATATGAGCTACGGAAGAACGTATATCTACTAAACACCTACGGATAATTTTTATCGTAACTTGAAAAATACTTTACAGATTTTCGTGATTGGGGTGTCATTTGAAAGGTACTTATATACTGCACATAGGCGTGGCCAAGATTAAAATTTAGTTTTTTTAAAAAATGCGTAAATGAGACTAAAAAGATTTTGTGTTTTATTTTCTTTGGTGGTTTTTCATAAGAGTTAGTCGTATTTAAAAGGTACTTTAAGAGCGTGCACAGAATATAATTTGAGGGGGGGGGGCATGGGCTTTAAAAAGTCAATAAATAAAAAAAACGGTAAAAACAAAAACCAATTCTATATTTTTGCATTAATATTTTTTATCTCATTTAATCAATAAAGTGATTACTCTTTAAAGGTATAAACATTGGCCTATGTAGGGGTGGGTTTACGGTTTTTTTGCCCCCTAGATCTAATGAATGTTGAATCCTAAAGATTAAACTTTCCCAAAAATCAAAAATAAATTGTCATGTTGTTACTTAAATCCCCCCAGAAACCTCAAGCCCCGCCTCTAAAAACAAAATTTTTGCATACGCCACTGAGTATGGGCCAAGTTTTGGTATTAGGTTGGGTTTGGTGGGAATAAATCAGAAAAATGGAAAAAATCGAATTTTAAACAATGTTTTAGTCGGTTTTTAATTTTTAAACAAAACTTATAAACTGATACTTGTTCACTATCATACGAGGCACTTTTATTTTTAATAAAACATAATTTTTTGCTTCATCGATCTGCAGTGGCTTTCTAAAAAAAAACAATTTTCAATGACAATTACATAGGTATGTCAAAAATGCATCATGACCTACTTCTAATTTTCGCTAAGATATAATGTTAGATACTCCCCTAAAGTCTATTTTATTACCTTTAAAATGAGGCCAAACTTGCGGAAAACTAACAGCGAAAACAAGAAAAAATAAAGTGTAACTCTGATTTTCCATTCTTTTTTAAAATAAATTGGCCTCGGTTTTGGCCCTCATAAGCACGGCAACACAAAATCCTAAATACGCCTCTGTAGACTAATTTATTACCTTTTAAACAAGGCCAAACTTGAAAAAACTCGTTCCCTCAAACGGGGCTAAAATAAGTTTTTACTTTTTTAAATTAACCCTCCCGGACAATCAAGCTTTTCTAAAATTTAATCCTGGATACGCCCCTGTGCAGTATTCAAGTACCTTCTAGATGACACCCCAATTACATAAATTTATAAAGTACTTTTCAAATTACGAGAAAAATTCTCCGTATGTGTTTAGCAGACATAAGTTCTTTCACTGCTCATATCTCCTATCACAGACATACGATCCTCATAGAATTTAATTTTTTTCACCTCATGTGCAACATCTTCAAAATATCAAAATATGGTTAACTTTCACAGTAGGCCATAAACTCATATTATCCGTGCGGCATTCTTTCCAAACAATTTTGTTTTGACTTCCTCATTTAAAGTCTACACTCTGTATAAATATTTTAGAGGGAGGCATAAGCACTTGATTATCTAATAATAACAAAATAGTATATCACATAACAAGAGAAAAAAGTGACAAATTTCACTCGAGTAAATGTTGTGAACGAGGCGCTAGCCGAGTAAAACAACACGGGAGAATAAGAAAGTTACTTTCCATCGAGCTGTGTACGTACGTACGCTGTGTATTTTTCCTACGAACACTGATGAATTGCACTAACTTTGAAGAAGAATTGATCTTTAATATGTGAAAAATTACTTTGTAACACATGTGCGGAAAAGTATGGTGACAGTTATACTTACTCAACCGGTTGTCGAAAAAAAGGCATAAATATATTCTTGAATTCATGCAATATAATTAAGGCAATTCTGTAGTAAATCAAAAACCTATTTTCTTGACAAAAAAATTATATTTTTTTAAAGATAAAAGTGCAACTTGCTTTCTCTAAAATTTCTGTTCTATTCTATAGCAAATAGCATAAAACCCATATCGATCCATTTCGCCACTAGGAATATTACACCTAGCTGCGATATTACGTACGAATATAAAATTGCTTTGGCTATTTTTGATGCCAAAGTTCAAAGCACAGCAAATGAAGGTTCTCAGCAGAAGAAGTCTCATAAAATCTTATCATATTAAGGTTTATATAAAAGTTAAATTTTGTACTTCGTGGGCTTTTTAATGATGATTTTATAATAACTGTTTTAATCAAACAATATATAATAAATTTAAAAAGTGACATGAAGTGCCTCTATATCTTTCAAACAACTTACCCTACATTCCTAAAACTAAGGAGTTTCGTAGCATATGCTATTACCTACCAGTCTAACATAAAAAAAATAAGTCTATAAGTAAGCGATTTAAACAGGTTTCTTACCAAAATACGGATGCCCCACAACTATGGGGCGGAAACGTTTAGAACTCCATGACTATAATATTCCAGATATAAAATTTGGTAAACTACATAGAATACTTTTGCTCCTTTATGTTCTAATCATTGTAAAAACAGTAAGTGGTTTATATACTGTTTATTTTGGCTGGAAAGGAGTCCCTTAAAAAAAACCATATGAATTTTCGAACATTTCGATTTATTTAAAATCATCATCAACCCATCTAAAAGATACAAAAAATTCAAATTTATTCTTTGAAAAATATATAATAATAATATAACAACCGAAATATTTTATATATAAAATTTAAAACCTATCTAATATATAGTTATAATGTACTATTTGATAAGGTTTTGGGTATTTCTATGGGAGAAAAACTAATGTACATGTTTTTTCTCCATTTTTGAGAAATTAATAGTGGTGAAAATCACAAGTCAGTATGTCAACCCGTTTTTGAGCTAATGGGGCTTTTTGAACAAGATGTGATTTAGAATTTGGCCTCTTACTTTTTTGCTAATGCATAATTTTTTTTTGGTGTCAATTGCTCCTTTATAGATAATTTATAAAGTCAAATTTATTTAACGTTTATTTTTTCAGATATAACATTAAATTTGTATTTTTCTCATGGAGTGACCTATTTTACTCAATTTTTGTAATTAGTAAAAAACTTCCTATAATACCTATTTTTATTTTGTTTATTTTTTATTTTGTTTATTATTTTCCTGTTTATTTATATATAAAAACTACAATAAAAATAAATAAAAAAATTAAAAAGAAAACAATTACAAATGACTAAGAAAATGAAAAATAATAAACATTATAAGCGCAATAAGAAACTAAATAAAATAACTAAAAGAAACACAAGGGTACTGACCTTCCATTTGCTTTTGCATACGAGAATTAAAAAAAAATGTTTCCACTCTTTGGTGAACTTAAAAAATGTAATTTAAGGTAAAAAACCGTCATTTTTAAAAGGCTGTTTTTTTAAATAATAGGTATTGGGTTATGATTATAGGCGACTTTATACTTTAAGGACAAGGATTTCAAAACAAAAATATTTTATTTATTGCAAACAAAATTTACGAAGGATTTCATTTTTGTTATGAATTTATGATTTTTTTTATAATAGCTATTGGGTCATGATTGCAGCCAATTTTATATATTTTGATTATGTGATTTACTCCAGAAAAATATTTTTAAATTGTTTACTACCTTATGTAACCTTATCATCAGTGGCGCAAGTTAAATAAAAAGTTATTTTCGATAAAGACTATCTATAAAGTCATCATTGTAATCAATTTTATGTGTTTGGCGTCCGAGAAATTAAAAAAAAGTCACTATGACTTGAATTTAAAGTAAAAAATTTTGTAATTAGGTCTTTTTTGACCCAAAATTACTCATTTTTAGTGAAAATAAAAAAACGGTCCCAATAGCATCCAACTATGTATGGATGGCTAAAAAATCATTATTTTTGACAGGAACCATTTTTCTTTGCAGAATGGGTATTACTGCAAGATTATAGTCGATTTTATATGTTTTGGGTATGGTCTTTTAAAACAAATGTTTGGATTTATGGATAACCTTGAAAAACGACATCCAAGTTTACGAAAGATGTAATTGTCCGGTTACTATTCTGCCGTGTTAATAAAGAGGAGCGAATGTGCAAATTTCTAGTTTTGAGAAAAACGCATTTGAAGTTTTTGACTTTAAAAAGTACTTTTAACTTCTTTAAAAATTCGTATTTTTTTTCATTTTTTTTTGTTTAGTTTTCTCGTAAGAAAATCTTAGTATCTTGTAAAAATTATTGATTTTGGTTAACTTTTTCTATTAGAAATGAATATAAAATCAAAACGAATGTCCCCTGATTTTTAAATTTAAAGAAACTTGTTAAGGAAGAAGAGCAAATATTACACCTGTGACACTTTCGCCGTTCTTTATTAACATTACTATATACAGAATTTAAGCAACATTTTGTCAAAATCAGCGAATGTTGAACAAAAATTATAAGTGTTAATCTTATATCTCAGGAACAATAAGGAATTAGACAGCCAGGCACTGGTTTTGGGGTATTTTGATATCCTGGTTAAATAAGGTATTACTATTGACTAGTATAATTATGTAATAAAAACATGAAGTAGATTCTAAAGCAGTGTTCACATAAAAATGAAATTGTAACAGTAACTTAAGTAATACCCCGTTATTATATTATTAATAATAATGCAAATCATATCATATTAAAAAAAATAAACAAACTATATTTGTAAGTACAAAATACCTACTTAATATTTTTTTTATTAATAGTATTAAAAATATTAAATATATTTTTTAAGCTATAAATTAACAAGAACAAATAAAATAAGGTATGCATTCGAAAACCCACAAATATTTATTGCACAAACAACACGCCAAAAAATATTTATACAACATGATTGAAGGTTAAAAAAGTCAACGTACCTTCATTTTATACTGATTTATACTTAAACAGGTAATTACTTGCAGTCTAAAAACCTAATCTTCGTCACTGTCTATAAAATCATTTTTATTGTCATTTACCTTTAAATCGAGCCAAAACCTTTTATGTTCTGACATTAGTTTCAGCAAATGTTTAATGATTTTTTCTTTTCGTTCACGTGAAATAATTTTATCACCTTCTAATGGCAATGGTTTGAGAACTACAGATGTCGCATTCGAGCAATACTGCACGCAGTTGCAAAAATCTTTAAAATCATAAACACTTGTATTAAATCATTAACAACGGGTCTTTATAGGTCTGTAGTAGTAAGTAGTAGTAAGTAGTAATTTTTTACTCCTTACCACAGTTTTAGAAGACGCGAACATAGGCTCGTCACCCCCTCCTTATACCGAATTTTCTGTATTTTTTTATTATTGTACTTTTTTTTAATTTCACTATTTCTGAGTAAATTGTACAAGCGCTAACATTTTTTAGAGAATATTTTCGTATGCCACTTTTTTTTATTAAGTTAATATTAAGATCATATATTGGGCTATAAATAATGAACGAATTTTTGCTTAATCCCTTCTTATACCAACAAAACGAAACATTACCTGCCTATTCTGTTTTTTTAATTTTTATATTTTTAGGTTAAAACTAGCACTTAACGGCTTTTCGTAAATACTTCAAATTGTTAACACCTAACACTAAAACACAATTTTAATCTTATTTATCACGTAAAATGTACTTACATTTTCTCATCACATTTAAAAAAAAAGCAATGCTTATCCTTTGAAGAACGAATTAAAACTGAAGAGATAATTACATTAATTCGCTTGCGCTCTTGAAAACAGGCGCGAAAAATAAGTTGTTAAGAAAGAACAGCGAATGTGTAAGGGCCGGCGCGCCTCCAAGCGATTGTGTTAGAAAATAGGGCAAAATATTAAGGAAAAACAGCGAATGTGCAGAAAACGTGTATCATTCGCTCTTCTTACTTAATATTTTGACCAAAAAAATGCCCAATCGCTGTAGACTGTTGCATTCGCTCTTCTTGCCCAACAATACGACCTGAAATTTGGTTTCATGGCACATTCGGCGAATTTATTTTTTTTTCAATATTTCAAATTGAAAAAAAAAAAAATTAAAAAGGAGTTTAAAATAAGTCAATGATTATATAGATTATGAAAATGCAAAAAAGTGAAAATCACAAATTTGTAACATTCGCTCTTCTTTATTAACACGGCATTATTTCAGTTGCCTTAAAATCAGCGGTGCAATTCAAATATATTTTCGACATAGAATCATATAAAAAAATTACTAAAATAATATTGAAGGTAGTAGCAAACACTAGCAGCAAAAAAGACTATCACTTAGTAAACAAAAATGTTTGCGAAAAGAATAGCTTTTTAAACTTGCTTTCTTAGGAAGCACTTATACATACGTAATATTTTTTAATTCCATGTCTCAAAGACCACTATAAGTTTGAGAAATCCATTTTACGAGTCTACTTGATGCTACGTATCAATTTTTCTGTGTCCAGACTTCGCCTTTGTACTCAATAGTGTCGACCAGAATTGAATTTTTGCTCTTTTTCTCGTGGCCGCAAAGTCCCGCATGTTTGAAAAATTGACCAGCCCTTAGGGGTCTCGCTTCAAAAGCGATGATCAGTTAGGGGATATATATAGAATTTTGTAAAAAGTTCCAGGCTTGTTGAAAGTTATACTTTACTTTATAATAAATAGACAGTTTGTTTTTAACAATTTTTATTTTAAAATTTTGTGAGTGGTTGCGTGCACATATATAAATAAAAATATAGGAAAAATTTCGAATTTTGTGCAAATTTTTTTAAATTTTAATCAGTTCTTTCAGTAAACATGTTTTTGGCCTAAGGTTCAATTTCAATTTCAGCCTTGAGTTTGATCCCAGATTTACTCCATTAAGAATAAATAATAAAGAAAGACAGACTCTCAATTTTTACATTTCAACTACTATTCAACCAACCATCGATGTTGTGATTATAACCAAACTTTCGAACGCGAAGATGTTATTGTTTAAACAAAAATAAACAACAGTTTTTTTAACTAAAAGTTTAACAAAAAACTATGATGGTGTAAGAACAAAACTATGTACCTTAATTATTAGAATCTAGAGAATTTTTTAAATCGTCCCAAATTTTAAATTGTTTCCCATTTCTCCTTTATATTTAAGTTTACCCATTTGTCTTTTTTAACCTTTGAGAGGTAAACATATCACTTTACGATTGAAGCAAGTTCAATTTTGTTATTAATTATTATTATTATTTATTAGTTATTATAGTACGAGATACGGCTGCAAATTTTTTGACCGATCGCGTAACCACTCAAAATATTTAAAAAGTTGAAGATTAGTACTCACCATTCCCAGAAAGCTTATGGTGCCAGTCCGCATTTGGCCGGAAATGTCAAAAAAAATTTTTTACATTTCAACTACTATTCAACCAACCATCGATGTTGTGATTATAACCAAACTTTTGAACGCGAAGATGTTATTGTTTAAACAAAAATAAACAACAGTCTTTTTAACAAAAAGTTTAACAAAAAACTATGATGGTTTAAGAACAAAACTATGTACCTTAATTATTAGAATCTAGAGAATTTTTTAAATCGTCCCAAATTTTAAATTGTTTCCCATTTCTCCTTTATATTTAAGTTTACCCATTTGTCTTTTTTAACCTTTGAGAGGTAAACATATCACTTTACGATTGAAGCAAGTTCAATTTTGTTATTAATTATTATTATTATTTATTAGTTATTATAGTACGAGATACGGCTGCAAATTTTTTGACCGATTGCGTAACCACTCAAAATATTTAAAAAGTTGAAGATTAGTACTCACCATTCCCAGAAAGCTTATAGTGCCAGTCCGCATTTGGCCGCAAATGTCAAAAAAAAATTGTTTTTGACCCATTTTTTTCACATTTCTTCTTTTTAAGTGTAACCAAAAAATACTTGTATCGGAAGTTGGATTAGACTTAAACGATTCCAAAAATGCAATGGTGCCATCCCGCATCCGGTCGCGTTGCCGCGGCACCATCGCCTGAAAGATGCTTTTTTTAAGCAAAATCGACCCATAACTTAACCACTTGATTTATCTCCTCGATACGAATATCAAGTGATGCTATTGGCCGGAAGTGCCCGGCACCAATGATTTTATACTCAAAACTCGCGGGACGTTGACTATAGAGGCGAGTTAGCTATTGCTATATATCTTCGAGAAAAACATTAGTAGCCACAATTTTTTTTATAAGGACGATAGGAATACCAACCTTAATGTTCCCTAATAAGCCCTCAAAAATCCGACTGGTACCAACACCGCCACATTGAAAAAATGGTGGAAATAGGAGATTTTTTGGGTTTGTCTCGAGCTTTTTACTAAATATATCAGAAACTGTTCCATCCACGAAAAAACTTATGGTACTAAGCTAAAACAGTGCAACAACTTTGAGGCTCAGACCACCAGTAGCGGAGATAGAATATATTTTTTTTAAAATATGTGTTTCTCGTTCTTTCCAAAATATCTCCTAGTAATATAAAAAATATAGGAATTGAAAAAATAATCAGTTTTTTTGCGCTCTCTAAAATATTACATATTACATGTTAATATATAAAAAAAATCAGTAGTGAGTAGTTTATTTTAACCAAAATATTCGATATATAGAAAGCAAAGAAACATTTTACATTCAAGGCTAGCATCTCTAAATCAGCATTCCTAGCCCAGACCAATCTCTTTTAAATGCCCCAGGGTGCGTTCTTTTGCGGGATTTGTTATTCTTTAGCCTAAATATATTTCCTTTCGTCCTGAAAGGATCTGAATAAATAACAATTCTATTTCAAATCGGCCTTTTTACGCCTTTTTTGTACCAACTCAAACCACGTAAGAAAGGCCTTAGTCTGGAATGATTTGCTTTCTACTTTAAAGCAAACCCTACAACGGGATAAGTAGAGCAACACACAGTTTAACGTTAACTTTAGCTGCCTTAGAACAAATTTTGGTAATGAGAAACTAGGCGGAATCGATAGAAATTAAACATAAGAGAATTCCTGACCCCTCTCCTAGACATATTATCAGTTTTATATTTTTTCGAATAAGGTTTATTATTAGTCATCCATACATGACATGGGATCGCCAAAAAAGTTTTTTTTTATTTCCACTAAAAATAAGTTAAGTCAAAAAGACTTAAATACAATTTTGTCATGGTGCCTGTCTTTTTGTCTATAAAATTAGGAGTCCTAGCAACACACCTTAAGTCCGTATGGGTGTCTGTCTCTCTCTGTCTGTATGTCTATAACACGATTACTCAAAAATCGCTTAACCGTTTTTATCAAATTTGGCAAAAAAATTCTCTGCCACCAGGACTGGCGGTAAACAAATTAGTTTTTGGTAAGGGTGGGGGGATGCGAAAAAGTAGAAATGAGGGTTAAACCTTTTAAAATATCGCCGTAGCAACACACGGTTGTCACGCTTAAATGGATAATAAAATTTATTTGATGTTAGATTCATAGTTATTGAGATATTTAGGTAAAACCAAAATATATTTATAAAAATCGTAACCCACGAACTGCGGTAGCTAGGGACGCACGGTTTTATCATTTAGACGGATAATTACATTTTCAACAGAAACTGTATCAGCAGCGACACGCGGTTTCCAAAATAAGATAGATAATTGAATTTTCAACCAAAAAAAAATTAAAAAAATGAAAAAAAAAATTTTTATTTTCTTTAGGATTTTATGGATGGCTTTTTTTTTATTTCATGGGCATAAAAAAATGTACATTTGTCAAACTCGGTACCTAAATAAAAATAGTAAATCTATATCTGCGGGTATCATAAAGTTATTCTTCACACGTTTAAGTTAAGTTGGAGCTATGGCCAAAAACATCTTAAACTAAATTTCTTGACATAGGTGATGTATTTTTTCTTTTTTAATATGTGGTTAAATTAAGCTTGGAAAGAGACAAAACAGTTTTTTACTACATTTCTGCTCAGTTCGAAACACTCTGTATATATGTGTTGCGTTTAAAAATTTAAAAAGATAAAAAAAATATGTACTTATAAGTGGGTAGGTATTAAAATAATACCAATATAACGAATGTCAGTTGCACCTAAAACTTGAGAAATCAAACTTGATTAGTAATTAAAATATTATAATTTGATAAAATTATGAGTTTATTTGCTGCTATAATATTGTCATTAGGATTGTTACCTATAACGGTGAGTAAATGATTAAAAAAGTTTAATAATAATAAAATGCAAGGAACTTAAAAAAGTCAACTTTGGGTAATAACTTGTTTCCTTTAAAACTCTCAGTTATAAAATTGACGTTTAAAAAAAATTAATTGAATTTATTGTTACAATAGAACTTAGTTTCTTCTTTTATTTCAAAAATATCTTGTATGTAACTTTATTCTAACGGTTTTTAAATAAAAAATATAAAAAATAAGAAAAAATAATTATCAATAAGGAAAATTATATGGTGTCAAAAGGTAATATATTGGGTATTTTTGTAATCAAAAAGAAAAGGACTATTCAAGTTTTCTAAAAAAATACGCCGTCCTACCTCACTCCAAATTCTCCGAACCATTTCCCACAGCAATTTGGAATGCAAAAAGATGCTTTTTTGTAAACCATCTACGTACCTATGTGATATCTAAACTATCTGCATGTTTTGGTATTTGAAATATATAGGTGTAGATATCGTCGCTGCCAAGACATAAAGTCAAATGTAAAAAATCCTTTATGCACTTTAAGGAATAAAATAGTAATTTTAATCCGTCATTTTAGCGACTAATGTGGCACTAATCCATCAGGGATTAAAAGTAAATTTAATCCTTGAGGGTACAAAGTACAAGTAATTTTAGACAAAATATGAAAACTGCTTTATATATATTTCTCAATATTCTTGGAGGAGGAGCAGGCTTATAGCCTCTTCTGCGGCTTTTCCAGTATCTATCTTCAAACTGAATTCAATTTTTTAATAATCCACAACTTGGTTTGTTACCGTCTCAGTGGAATTCTTTCTTAAATGCTAAAGGAATGCTCTCATGGATCATCACAATTGACATATTAAAACTAGAGAACTAGATGATTGTCTTTCATTATTATTTTAGTTTCAGCTCTTCCAGTCCTAAAGTGTATAGTAGTAAGAACTAGGGGGCGGCCTAGACCTGGCAAGTAGGCCCAATCGGTCCCTTTTTACCTTACCCCAGCCAAGCCCCCTAATCCACCACCTGTACCGCTTGTACCGTAGTGGGCTCTCCGGGCCTTCCTGTTCTCTTCACGAAGTCCAGTACTTTGGCCCACCTGAGAGCTCGCAGCTCCTCTGCCGAGTACTGATGCATCAATAGGTATGCATCGCACTCCGCAACGAGGTGCCGGGATATCTCCTCCGCCCTCCCGCAGGCCCGCCAAATGGAGTCATTCCCGACCCCAATGCGAGTCAGATGCTTGCTGAGTCGGTTGTGGCCGGTCAGTATTACTGGCAGTAGTCCAATATCTTTTCGTGTCCTTCCAGGAGCCATTTGAGTCTGGCCGCGTCCGGTCCGTCGACGAATTCTTTGGACTGTCTGCATCCTAATTCGTTCTCCCAGGAGTCCGCCAGTGCATCGTTAGGTCACTTAATTTTTTGCAGCTGTCTCCTTGTTATACCTAAGAGTGGTTCCGGCCCCATGTATTGAGTGCTGGCCCCGATCCGAGCGAGTTCATCCGCCTTTTCGTTGCCCGACACTCCCGTGTGTCCCGGTACCCACATCACTGTAACTCTTTTGTCTTGACTCAAGGCTCAAAGCACTGAATGCCTTTAGAGCCGCTTGCTCCTCCGGACCATTGCAAACCTCTTCTGGTGTTGCTATACCTCGGCTTGGAAGACCGTAGCTTGCTCTCCGAGCGGGTAGCTTATCCGAACTTCTTCTCGGTCTTGCACGTAGACCCTCGCCCCTGTTGTCTGCCTCTCCGATAGCTTGGAGCCATCGGTGTAGCATATCAAAGCGTTCCTCTCGAACTGTTGGTGGAGGTTCTCCCTCTGCCAGAATTCCCTATCGGGAATTTCGACTTTGTGCCTCTTATTAAATCTCCAGGGAATTCGGGTTGCTTTGATCTCAAAGGACGCAAGTGGCATCTCCCTGGTGGCCATTTGGGCGACCCGTAGTTGTCCAATGGCTTCCCCTCTTCCTCTCAACTGACCAGAGTCTCTCAGACGGAAATGGGTCGCCATTGCTTCCTTTTTGATCCAAGTCGGTAGCGGACGGAGTCCCAGAATCGTCTCCAGTGCTTGGATTGGTGTCGTCCTCATGGCGCCGGTTATTCCCCTGCACATTAGCCCTTGCAGGCTTCTGAGCTTTTGGGATACGGTGGTCCTCTTCACTGCCGGCCACCAGACAATGGATCCATATTGGATCCTAGGTCTTAGTATTGCCGTATACATCCAGTGAAGGTTCCTGGGTGTAATACCCCAGGTACAACCTACCACCCGACGCAATTGCCACATTGTTGCCTGGACTTTTTCGGTCATTTTGGCAACATGCGGCGTCCAGGTGAGCCCCTTGTCCAGGGTGACCCCCAAGTACTTTAGCTCTGAGACCACAGTCAGAGGCTTCCCGTACATTATGTGTGCTCTCAGGATCATCTCTGTCTTTCCTGGATTAACAGAGAGGCCGTTCTGTTGGCACCAGTTTTCTATGATTACATTCTGCTCCAGACGGTGTCTAGGAAGCGACCTATCACCTCCACAACTCCGTCATCTGCATACGCTTGGGCGTCGAATCCTTCCTCTATCAGCTTTTCCAGAAGGGTATCCATAATTAGGCACAATAGGTGTGCAGACAGGCAGCTGCCTTGTGGGCATCCCTCCGTAACCTCGACCTGTACCTTGGATTCACCTAGTTTAGCTTTTATCTTTCTTTCTTTTAGTGAAGATCTTACCCCTAAAGTGTATAAAAGAGTATACTAACCAGAGGACCAAACTTTTGACCTCGCGATTAAAAGTATCACTTTAGTCCCTATGTTTGTAATGTACTATTTTTACAATAAGGGCGTTTAAAGTTTTAGTATTTTTTTGTTAATGTGTTTTTTTAATTGATAATAGGAACTTATCGGTACATGTCAAAAACCTTTTAAACATCGTGCGGAACTGTCAAAAATAGTGTCAGCTTTATTAAAGTCAGGCTATGCTGGCTTTATGTACCGATAATTCCCTATTATCTCAACTTTTAGAATAATTTTGAATCCACAAGGTGATTCTAAATTCCCTAGAAAGACTTAAACTGTAAAATCTTTTCTTTCAGAGATATTTGCATTCAAAAATTGTTAATATTTTCTGAGGAGCACCATTTACTACGTGGTTGAAACATCAATTTTTGAGAAAAAACTTTGAGAAATTCAAGATGCTTTTATACTTAGACGTAGACTTCCTTGGTATATTATATTAAAGGCGATTACCAAAAAATACGAAAATTTTACTCCTAAATTCAGAGAAAAAATATGAAATTTAAACAAAATAATCACTTAACTTTACAAAGTATAATGATATCCAACCAGTGTTCAAATCTTTCTAGGGAATTTTGAATCACCCTGTATTTGTGAGTCCTGCTTTCCTCCCTTTTTGAAAGATATTAAAATTATGTCTGCAAGGTTTTTTAAATATTTTTCGAAAAATACGATTCAGATTTAAAAGTAAATTTTAATAATGTTACTGTGTAAAATTTTATAAAAAGACAATAATTTTATGCTAACGAAGGTTACGTTTTGCATAGTTTTGTTGTAAGTAAATTCACATACAGATACCAACGTTTACCACTCAAATTCAATTAGTTGATCAAATAAAAATATTAGAAAATAAAAGGAAAAGAAAAAGATTTGTGGCGTAGAGGGCGAAGGGTGGGGGAATAAATCGGAAAACAGTTTTTTCTTGACCAGGATTTGAACCCGGGACCTCTAGAATACCAGTCTTATGCTCTACCAACTGAGCTACCAAGGAACTGAGGTTTTAACTGGCTATTCGGAAATCCTTTCGTCCGATTCATTTGTTAGTAGTGGGGAGATCTTTGAAGTATTCTGCGGCATTAAAAACCTAGAGATGTTATAAAAACAAAGAGGTACACATTCACAATTATTAGTTGTACGAAATTTCTATTTATCTATCAAACAACAAAACACGACATATAGAGTTTTATTGGAGGCGTCAGATGGCGAATTTCCAACTAATAATTTCAGCCAAAAAAATTTGCAAAAAAGACGGAAAATTTAGCGCCCTACGGCTTCGCGTCGGCCGAATTTCTCGATAATTTCTTGACCAGAAAGGAGCTATTTACGAGTTTATCCTTTAATTTCTAATCCCAAACTGCCACACCCACAGGTATGGTAGTTCGGCTGCCGAGCGGACCCACTTTTTTAGGGTTTGTTTAGCATTACATGTTAAAAATATATGAGAGAATTATTATCGATTTTATTTCCTACTTCGGCCAGTCGTTACAATATATTGTCGGTACCAGGGACCTTATTTGAGTAAAAAAAGGAACAGTTTAGCCGTGAGTTGTTAACACTATTTTTTTTAATACCTTTATCAAAAAATTCAAGAAAAACAGGTAAATACTTTTAAAAATCTCAAAGAAAGAGCACTTCTCGCAACGCACCATCTTTACACTATAAATCAGTGCAGCTGGTAAATGAAATAACAATGTGGTTTTCATAGCGATGTGCCTTTTTAATCGGTGACGTTCATTGTTGCGACATTTTAATGTTTGACAGTTTGATATTTTGACGATGTTTTTAAATTATTTTTTCGTAAATACTTGGTGAAAACTGGCGGAAATGACTTACTTTTTAGACAATAATAATTAGATTTTTTCAATATTACTATATTCCGCTATTTCTCTTTAATTTTGGATTAAAAACGAATAGAAATCTTTTAAAAATCGATTAAAAAGGCACATCGCTATGGAAACCGTTGTGATTTCATTTACCAGCCGCCTTAATTTATAGTGTAAAGATGGTATGTTGCGAGAAGTGCTCTTCGTTCGAGATTTTTTAAAGTATTTTTCTGTTTTTTTCTTTAAGGTGTAGGTTTATGGGTTGAGGGATCTTATTAATGAAACGTCATTTTTTTGAAATGCCACCGTTTCGTAAAATTTATTTGCTTCTTCAGGGCTATTCAAGACGGCCATTCCGCATGTCGATTCTATTGCCCATAGACGTCATCCTTCGGTAAAATGGTATTATTTTTGCACAAGTACCGTACAATTTTGATTAAAAACTTTTAAAAAGACATAAAAAACACATTAAAATATTATTACTACGGCGAGTATGCATTATACAGCTATTTTCTTGTTTTTCTTATATTTTTTAATAAAAAAATAGTGTTAACAACTTACGATTAAACTGTGTTTTTTTTACTCACGTTTTTAAATACCTACCTGCGCTCGTTATTTAAACCAACGCTTGTAAAAAAGCACTAGTTTAGCCACTAGTTGTGAAAACTACTATTTTAACGAAATAATTGTGTGAAATCTTATTGTAGGTAAAATTTTAATAACTTTAAAATTATAGCATACAAAATTAATGTACTGATGCCATTATCTTTGTTTTTCATCTTTTTAGCTTGCAATTTCAAACCTTCGCATAGGAAACGGTACAATAGCGGTTCCTCATTCACGTCCATATTTGGCCTATCTCACGCTTAGGACTGAGGGATTTTCTGGAGTTTGGCATTGCCTTGGAACACTTATATCACCAAATTATATTATTACTTCCGCACAATGCCTCGATGAGTAAGAAACACCAAAACAAAAAAGTTTCTTTTACAAAAAAAAATATAACCAAACAGTATTTCTGAGACAGACGCTTTGTCTATTGGACTTTCTGTAACTTCTTTCTTGGATCGACATAGAGTGGAGCAGTGTAGTCATTGAGTGCTTCCAAAAAAAGTAAAAATCGAAAACGCTGTTGCTCAAAGAATGACATTTTTACCACAATTAATATGTTTATTCTTTTGTAAATAAATCATGTTTTTTTTTTGAAAAAATATTATTTTTATTTGTTACTCTTGCAACAATACTTCAAAACTGTTAATTTGACAATTTTGTAGAAACAACTTTTAACTAACTATTAAAAAGACACCTTAAGAAAATGTCTAGGATTAACAGACTAAAGAAAACAGAGATATAAATAAAGCTCTTAAAGTTGTTAAGTAGTAGCAATGAACATTAACAAGAGAAGAAGGTTCACCCTTAATCTCCTCCCCTTCATATGCATATCTCACTTGAACGTCGGATGCTACTCTTTCTCGGTCCCTCGAAGTCGCCGCAGGGCGTAATCCATAAGCCGGCTGTCCATCGACACCCGCACAGCTGCATAAATTTCTCGGGATCATCGGTGCGTTTTTGTAATCACAACATCAAAGTTTCGATGGAATGGGAAACTCCTTCTCTTGCTTATATTCGGTGGTAATAGGGCAGACGATGCCCCATGTAAAATCGTTGGCTGGAAATGCGGTTTTAGCTCCAAGAGCTTTAGCTGAATACAATTTTTGTTTGAATTATTCATTCTCGCACGAGGTTAAAAGAGAGGGGGAATTCTAAATTATTTTTTTACATTCAATATTTTAGTTTAAAATTTATTTTTCAAAAACTACTGAAATAATATATATAAATATAGCGCTGGTAATGGATTATGTCACTAATGAAGCACTATCCAAATTAAATTTCCCATTCTAGCTGTTGTCAATTTTTGTCGACGACACGCTATTGTCAATCCCAAAAATTCACGTAAATGTCACTTTATCAGCATTTAATAGTATTAATTCAAATTTACAATTCACAATTGGACATGAAATTAATCAACAACTTCCATTCCTAGATCTCTTAATAATAAGGGAAAATAACAAAATTATAACAGACCTTTACTCTAAACCTACAAATACAGATAGACTTCTTAAAATATAATCTACAAGCTAAGTCATTCAAAGTTTAGGGAAAAAAATCTTATTATTTTAAAAGAAAAACTTCAAAAAAATAGTTACCCTAAAAAACTTGTCAGTAACATACTACGTCAAACTCCTCAACTTTGTACTCAAATGCATAATACGGTCTCCAGATCCATAACGCGCAGAACGCAACCCTCAAATTAAATATTTTAAGATACCCAGCATACCTCAGTTATCAAATAAGCTAAAATCACTGTTAACAACTAAGAACGGAAAGGTTGTTTTATATAATACCAAAACCATTGGTAAAACGCTATTTACAAAAACTAAGGACAAAACATCGATATATATCATAGTATATATATCAAAAACAAATGTTGTTTATGAAATACAGTGCAACAATTGCCCTAATAGCACATATATTGGGTAGACCTCACAAAACTCAGAAAAAAGAATTTACCAACATAAGTACGATTGTAATATTATTAATCAAGATAAGACATAACAAACAGCTCTAAGCATGCATCATTTTCAAAATAATCACAACTTTAACTTTAATTTAGAAAGAGAATTTATAGAATCAGCCTATATCTTAAAAAACAAAAACACTATAAACTTAAAAACGGACTGTGATAATTTAAGCAAAGTTTATCGTAACATATTAACCAACTTTCCCTAATAACTCACTCATAAAAGAAAAAAGAAATGTTCTTATTCAAATTTGCCTATTTTTGTTATGTTCTCTCCCCACCTTCCCCTCCCCCCGCCTGTTTCAATTAGTTAGCTTCTGTTCTAATCTCGTAAATAAATATATATATAAAGAGAACATTAAATAAAACTAATACTTTTTATTTAGAACATTTGCCTTATAATTACTAGTTTACTCTATGCGATGCTATTTAAAATTAATCCTGTAAAAACAATTAAATTTTATTAATAATTATGAACACACAAGAAAAAGAAAACAAATACAAGAGAAACAAAACATTGCTACGTATCGGCAAATTTAACCTTTAGTCTAGCAGAATACACGACGCTGAAACGTTAATATCAAAAAAAAATTTAACACCGTTTTCAAAATATTACTTTGTGATGTGTACCCTTTGTACATATTATTTTGTGTGTGCCTTTCTATCGTTTTTTGCTAATTTAAAAAAATTAGTCATTGACCCTTGTTAGTTGGAATAATTGAGGTGAGTTTCTTTTTTATTTTTAAATTTTTACTTGTGGCTGCTTGATTTTTTCTCCAAAATTATTTTATTGCGATTTCCTTTCTTTTATAAATATAGTGTTGACTGAAATGTAGAACTCACCGTAAAATATGTAAATCCTCTGAGGCTTCAGAATTAGTTCCAGAGAAAACTACAGAGTGGTAAAATTTTAAGTGAAAATAAAATTATAAAAAATAAAAAATTAAATAGTTTTGAAAATCTAGATTTATTATCGTGTTCCAACTTTAATACATAAGCTAGAACGCAATTAATTATTAAAAATAAATTTAATAAAATTTTCCTTTGAAACATTACATTTCAAATTGTTACTTAATTGATTCTCATAGGATAGGCAATTTAGATATAAATTTTCTGAATAGAGGAATAAAATTAAAACCCAATTTTTTTTTTCATTAACAAGCTTAGGAAGGTCCACCGTTTAACATACAAAAAGTCCCCATTCTTACCTTCTCGAGAACTGAGGGAAAATAGGAAAAATGTGCAAATTTAATTCTATATCAATAGGCAAATAGTAATAGTTTAGCTTAAACCACTCCTTCTGCCAGAAAAATTGAAAAAATCCAAGGAAAAATGATGCCAATTTAAACAGTTCCTTGCATATACCTTTTTAGCATTTTCATCAAGATATCTCAACCTATGAGTACCAAACTTGGCAGGGTTGATCTAAGATTTAAGACCTAAATTATATCAGAAAGTTACATTTTTTCCAGTGGCGTAGCCCGATTTTCTTAACTAGAAAATTTCAAAACGTACTAAAACTCTTTGATATGCCACTGTTACTGACATATACAAAAAATCCCCGCTTTTCACTGGATCCACTTGTATGTGCTGCTTCTGGTAATAAAATAAGAATTTTTGAAAGTCATAATTTTTTATATTTTTTTTTTGTAAATTTGTTAAATTAATGAGCTAAGGTCCACTACTCTTGCAATACTTTGTTTATGACTTTAAAAATTCAATTAGTACCTACCTAAAATAAAACTAACCTAAGCAAACTATCTGCAATTTTTTTGTATTGAACTATTTTAACTGATTTCCATTGAAATTTATGTTTCCAAAAATGTCTTAACTGTTTTAAACAAAAATAGTGTGATTTATTTATTTACCCCTTATGCAAAATCCTCGTTAGGTGAATTTATCGCTTAATAACGCGTTGTGACGTAGCTAACGTCACGTTATTTTTAAGGCAGCATTTTTGGTTTTTGCACTCCGCCTTTGATTTGTTTTTAGACGGCTTTATGCAGTATTTATTATTATTAAGATTTACAAAGAAAAATTGCCCAATAATATTGTTCATTTAAAATATCTTATTCTTGTGTTTTTTACCGTGAATTTTAATTATTAATAATCTTCAAAAACTCGAAAACACAACAGAGAAAAGAGAAGGTATAATAAACAGATCGGAATCACTTATCACAGTTGCCAGTACAAGTAAATGTTTTACATTTCTTACAAAATTCTAGCTTAAGAAACTGAATAAACAAAAATTTATACCCTTCTTTACAATTCAAAAGAATACAGAACATATTTGCATTCAAAACTCAATTTAAATATTTTGTTTTTTCTACTTAACGTTTTAGTCGCGGCGACCATGTCAATTATAAGGGATATGGTATTCACCCGCAGGTAACGTCTAACTTTATCGGTTACTAACGGAAATCATAATTTCATGTCAAGTGCGCGCGCTTCAAATAAGGGATAAAGTGAAATTGGGCCAAAATAAGAGCCGCAAAAGGTCACTAATATGCTACTACTTACCGCGACAGTAAGGCTTAAGCAGTAGTCCAGGGGGACAAAAACAAAAATCACAATATTTTCGCTTCGAAAAAAGTAAACTTTTAATATTAAATTAATAACCTCGTTGCACCCTAAAGATGTTAAAATCTGCACTTGTAATAAGGATATTATATGCAAGCAAGTGGCATTTTTTATAGAAAATAAAATTGTAACAAGTAATTTACAGCATATCTACTTAAAATAAAATTATGAGATATAATATTTCTTTACATAAATGCTAAAGATCAACGAGAAAAGAAAATTACTTTTCTAGGTAATAATTCTCTCGAGGTAATAAAGATAGGGGTGGCGTAAGATTAATTACTATGGCGAGTTAGGTTAGGTGTTGTAATTTTAAACGAATTGGGTTTATGTAATATCTTGCCTTAATTTTGATCGATATAAAATAACTGGTTTAATCTCTATTTTCAAAAAATTCTATACTGACACTATACATTTTTTTAAGCTTTTAAAAATGGATAGGCCTGGATTAAGAAGGAGGCTAAGGGGGCTATAGCCCAGGGCCCCGTCATTGAAAGGATCTCCCAAATCTCAGGATAATTTAAAATTGAGATTGGGTAAATTACTTAAATGTACATAGGGCCCCCATTATTATTTTAGCTCCAGGCCCCATTGTATCTTGATCCGGCCCTGAAAATAGAGGCAATTAAAATTTGGAAAAACATAGCATCATTTTCTTAATTTGTTCAAAAATCAAAACTATAACTTTGTTGTTGCACCCTGAACTACCTGCTAAGCTTTAAAAAGTCTACACATTTTTTATCGGTATTAAAAAATACAGTGTAGTGCTATGTGCATGAATAAATTTCAAAGGAAAGTCTATGTGCCCCAACAACAACGCAGTAGATTCCCTATTAATTTAAATTCCTGAAAATGAAACCCTCTAAAACACTTTTTAGCTATTCATCGTCAAAAAAAAAAAAGTTTTTTTATTTCCACTTAAGATTAGCCATTTCGGCCAAAAAAGACCTAAATACAAAATTTTGTCATGGTGTCTGTATGTCTGTCTGTCTGTAACATGATTACTCAGAAACCGCTAAACCGATTCTTATCAAATTTGGTACAAAAGTTTTCTGGTACCAGGCGGTGAGCTGATTAGTTTTTGCTGGGGGTGGGAGGTTGGCAACGGGGTAGAACGGAGGATTAAACTTTTCATTTTACCAGGGGAAAATTGTTTTTAAATAAGAACCAATTAAGTAAAAATAAGGAAAATGTCATGTTCCGAAGACAAATAATATTTTTTTTATATGAAAAAAGTCTCTGGATTAATTTTATACCAAGTTTTTGCAGTAAAATTTCGCATAATTAAGAAATAATGAATTGTGTTCTAGCCTATATATTAACATTATAAGGCGACACTAAAATTAATTAATATTTTTATTTTTTATTTTAAATCAAAATAATGTAACTTTTACCTCTGGGACTAATAATGAAGGTTTAAACTTATACCATATTTTACGGTAGGTATTACCTTTAAACTGAGACTATTCTTATTAAAATTGGTTTAGTAGTTTTTGAAAAATAAATTATATACTAAAGCCTGGCATGCAAAAAAATGCCCCCTTGCCTTTTTGCGTGCATGCGTAAATAAAAAGATGAACTTTTTCTTATCAGCTAATGATTCTAGAGCTTTAGTAAAAAAGGACAATTCCAGCCATCAAACTTTATCGGGTAGTTCGAAATCTGCCCTACCAAAGACATTTGACTATTAATACTAGAAACAGAGACAAATGCTTTTGCGATATTTTTAGAGCATCATTTATCAATATTACCCTTGGCTTACAAACGGTTAGCAACGCAAGTGCTGAAGGAACTCTGCTGACATCCACATTAAATGACGTAAGTCGACCTTCTAGATATGCTTACAAGGCATGCCTTTACGGCAACATTGCATTAGTGAAGCTTCATGAAACTTTAAATTTTAACACTACTGGAGATGCAATAAAAGCTGTAAAATTAGCTGATTCTTCTTACATTAAGAATGAGTTTGTGGATAAAGATGCTAAAATAAGCGGTAAGAAAATTATTAATAAAAATATGCTAGTTAAAATTAAAAGTTAAAACGCACAATTTTTGACATTTAAATCTACCTCATAAAATTGAATTTGTTTTATTTTAATTTAGCGTTCGCTCCAATCAAAACAAATATTGAAATTTATCTATAGAGAGTTGAAAATCCAACATTTATATTCATTTTAATTTTTAGGTTGGGGTTTTACAGACCCCTACAAGTATAAGAGTGAATCAGATATACTTCTTGATGCTACAGCAAAAATTATATCGAATGAGGCCTGCATGAATAATCAAGGATTTTATTTAGGTAACCAAAGTTGTTTCGATTTAAGTTTTTAAACGGCATTTTTTTATATATTTGTTCAAATATTCAAAAGATCAACGATATTCAATACTACCTCCTTAGAAATGTTGTTCTCGACTTCTACATAAAGGTAGAGGTTGGAAAGAGAAAAAAAATCATCTTTTGTACCAGAAAAAAATAACAATTTCAGTTTTTTTCGTTTTTTTATTATTTTTTTTAAGATTTAAGTTTTTATAAATCAAAACCACTTACAAAAGTAGAGGCAATAGTTCATAAAATCTTGAATTTACTTATTTACAATTATCAAAACTTATTTTGTACATTTGGTATGGTTACTTTTCTAGAGAAAAGGGTTTCCTACCTTGTTTTGTCTCTGCTCAATGAAAAGAGGCACATTTTCCCTCCTGGCAAATGTTACTATTTTGATTTTTGGTAGACTTTTTGTAATTATTTTTTTAACTAAATTATTTGTTGATATTTGCTAAATATATAGAATATTTTATTATCACTATAAACTGCCGAAACATGTCGAGTACGTAAAAAAAATAAATTAAATTCAGTAGATAAAGACCATATATTCATATAAAATTTACTACTATATACAGTGCAAAAATACACATCTTTTTCGTCTTTCGCCCAGTGCAATTTTCCCGCCCGTATAGAAAAAAAATAATTACCGATTTACGAGTCAAGTTCACTTTTATAGCTAAGCATAACAGCAGTCCTTTCGCACAGTCACTAAGGAACTATTTAACATTGCCAGATTTATAAAAGATAGTTTGGAAAAAAATTATGATTGATGGACCATATTGACTTTCCAGTTTTTCAGTACCTTACTATACCTTTTCATTTTTCCAGATAACACCATTATATGCACAAGACCTTACCGTGGATCGCCATGTACTTGGGATGAAGGTGGGCCCCTCCTGGTAGATGAAATGGTGGTTGGAATTATGTTCGACACTGCTGTTAATTGTACAAATCCTAATACAACAACAATGTATACTAGAGTTCCAAACTATATTGATTGGATAATGGAAAACAGTGATGTTCCGGAAAATATGGATTATTATTATTACTGAAATTATAGTCTAACATGCCAAAAATTATAAAAACATCATCAAACGATGCCTCCGATATTTTAATAGGCCTTCCATCCACTCGCGTTTTAGTGAGCTTTGAACGTATGTGACGGCCATTTTGACAATTAACTAATGTAATAACTGTCAACAGTGTCAAAAATGGCGGCGGCATACGTGTAAAAGGGTATTAAAATGGAAGGTGTTGGCTGGCCTCCATGTCGGAGGTATCACATCAAAATATTAAACTGTCAACGTCACCGAGTAAAAAGGCACATCGCTATAGAAACCATTGTTAATTAGCAGCGGCCTAGATTTATAGTGTAAAGATGGTGTGTTGCGAGAAGTGCTCTTTCTTCGAGATTTTTAAACGTATTTTCCTGTTTCTTGGATTTTTTGATAAAGGTATTAAAAATAATTGTATTAACAACTCGCGGATAAACTGTGCTTTTTTTACTTGCGTTTTTAAATACCTCGCTTTGCTCGTTATTTAAACCAATGAACGCTTGTAGAAAAAAACACTATTTTAGCCACTAGTTGTAAAAACTACTATTTTGATTTTGAATATTTTTATTTGTCTGCAAAGATTTAGATTACTAAAATTTACTGATCCTGCAGAGGTGCGCCGACTATGATTAATGATGATATTTCTTTTCGCCAAACTGTTCCTTTTTTATATTTTTTTTTATTCGCACAATTGCGGTCTTGTTTTGTCCATAATAAGCTTTAAGAATAATTTTTTATAATAAAATGTTGAATAATTTAAAAAAAAATTATTTAATCATTAGTATATTAGTTTTTGAGTAAATTGTGGTCAGTCTCCTTATTTTTGTGTTAACTTAAATTCATCAGAAGTGCAGCTAAGTTCTGCTGTACACATTTTATGTGACCGGAAGTGTATACAATTGTATTTTTAGATATTTGCTAAATATATAGAAAATTTAAATAAAACAACTATGGTCTTTCTTCACTGAATTAATTTTTTTTCAAATCCCGACATGTTTGGACATTTTGCGGGAATCATTTGGGCAGTTTAGACTACCTTTACCAGGGGGTTCCTTTTGGTGGTAGTCTAAACATGTCGGGATTTTAACAAAAAAAAGAAATCCAATTCAGTGGAGAAAGACCTTGGTGGTATGGAAAATTTTATCAAAACTCCAAATTATAGGGCATTTATCTAAGAGATATGCAGTACACATCTTTTTCATCTTTAGCTTAGTCAAATTTTCCCGCTTGGAAAAAAAATGGTATAAATAAATATATGGTTGATAAAATACAAGCAACTATTTGTTTAAACTGACTCGTTTTAAAAAACAATACTTATAATAAATAAATATTTGTTTAAACTACTGATTTATTGATTTCGAAAAGTAGTTTGGTTCACTGAACCAAATAAAATGTTACTATTATTCGGAAGAAATGATTGTTTCGTACAAATAAATGCTTTAGCTACTAGTGTGCTAGTATATATATTTGGCAAATACTTACATAATTGTTTCTGTTAAATACCTGCTTTATTTACTTTCCGATAATATTTGGTTACCTAAAATAAATGTTACAGTTTGCTCAAGTTAACTTTTATTATTAAAATTATTTTTTTATAAACCATATTATTTGATAATCCAGTAAAATTTTGATTGTGATTCATTTTGCAAAATCAAGTAAACGGGAGAAAGCTTCCAGCTTCATGAAGTATAAGGCTCTTTCTAATTTTGAATGTCAAATTAGAATTGACAGACTGAAAGAGCAACGCAATCCCAAAACATGTTTTTTTGACATATTTGGCGTTTTAAATTCTGTGTTTTTGGGGGAGTTGAAGATTGATCCCCACTTGCGAGCCATAATTTTTAAGAGAGTTTTAAAGGTAAAAACCGCATCTTGATATGGGAGCTTTTTGAAAGTCTGCATTTTGGGATGGAGCCTGTATAAATTTTTTATTTGTGAAACATATCTTGTGCTTTATTTTTATAGTTTTTTTATTCTTATATAATTTTTAAAGTTTTAATCTTTTTCATTTTTCAATTATATAAAAAGTAGCTCTAAAAACTATATAAAACGATAAGAAAAAAATAATCTCTACTTTTAAAATAAAAGAAATATGTTTAAACTGAACAATTGCAATATTTGGAAATAATCATAATTAAATTTGAGAATTTTAAGAAGCTATAACAAAATGCAGAAAATATGTATCACTTAACCACCTTTTTGTGTCCTAAGTTAAGTAAAAACTAAGTAAATTTGCTTTAAATTATCAAGTATTCACCTAATGACAATGAAAAAATCGCAACGTTGCAAAAAAGTTAAGAAATGGGAGTTCGAAATTGTAGTTTTCTCTCAAGTACAATATTATCTTGCTGCAAGTTCAAACAACAGCGACCTCTAGGGGTTTTTAATTATTTAACCCGAACACAGATTGATCAATTAAAAAGTACGGTAATGAAATATCCAAAAATAAATGAATACATAGCTTTGTTTAAAGGGGCCAAATAAAAAACAAACAAATATTTGGTTTTAAAAAGGGTAAATATTTAATGCCTGCCAACATTTGATTTTTAGTAATAAGTTTTTAGGAAAAAAGCACAACATCTTCTTGAACCTGTTGCAATAATATAGCGTTGGTATCCAACTACAAGGACCATTTAAAATGTGTTTTATTTCTCCTAGGATACCCTGTATGTAAGGTATTTTGCCGAAGCTCAATTTGAATAGGTAAAATCGAAGATTAAGTTTACTATTCACTTCGTCCCGACTCTTTTCGGTTTTTCGTTTCAACGAATTTTCACACTGTCATAAAGAAAAGTGGTCTTTGTTTTAAAAATTCATCGTAGATGCCTTTTGAACATGCTATTTATTCGATTACTAGATAGACCGAGAATCTAACTAATTATTTTCTGTGCAGTTACATTTCAAATTTTCTTTTGTTTCTAATTTTTATTTTAAAAAACTAGAATACCTTAATTTCCCCAGTACAAATATAAATAATTTTATTTTGTAATAAAAATGATCCTAAGACTAGCACTGTACGTACGTACAATTTTTCATACGGAAAGAGTAAGTTTACAAAGATAGGAGCGGAAAATAAAAAAATAGACCGAAAAAGAAGAAGGCTCGGAAAATGATCATTTTCCGGTCTGTTTTATTTTCGAGTGCCATTTTTAGTGAAGTTGGCTATGACTTGTGTTGACAGTTTTAAAACTTTTTTAAAGTTTTTCTTTCTTTTTGGAATTTTCTTTTTTGATTTTTTTAATGTTTTTTAATTTTTTTTTTTATTTTTAAACTAAAAAGTTTATCAATGCCGTCTAGGTGTAAAAATAGGCAAATATTAGTGGGTAAAAAAAGCCTTTACAGGTCTCCACAGATTTACAGGCTCGCCCTTTACACTTTCTGTGTCGACCTGTAAATATCCCTTTTCCGGTCCTGTAACGTAAATACCTACTTTGATATCGGTTAAAATACCAGGGTTTTTTTATTTTATTATATATTATATATTTATTAACAAATTAAATCGCGTCACTATTTCGTTACAATCTTAAAAGCCATTTATATGACCTATATATATATATATATAATATTATTGATTGATTGTCAAAGTAAAGACTTCAAAAATATTCATATCTACAATTTTGTAGATTTTTCTACACAAAATAAGTACAAAGAATAAATAGAAACCATATGCAAAATTTCGATTAGTTCTGTTTCAACAAGAAAAAAATTTTCAATCCTAATCAAATTGTCCATTTTCCAGTTCAGTTTTATTTAGGACGTCCAAATTTAAGAAAATTAATGCTCCCAAAGAAGGAAAATGTTTTTTTCCACTATACGAATACTTACGAAAAAATCGAACATATGTAAGTCCAACTGACCTTCGTATTCAAGCTTGCGATTATATTTTTGATCACTGCCAAGATCTGGCAAGTTTTGCTCACCACCCAAATTTAGACAAAGAAGACTATAAATCTCTTATGAAATCTAATTGTTCGTATGCAACTTTAGTAGAAGTTCCAGCTATTTCAGAGCTCTACAATATAAATTTTAGAATTTTTACCAATAATAACAAACAAATCCACACACGAAAATTCAATTAATTTACTTTTCTCCAGAAGCACAGAAGCTGGTAATTATGACCTTCTTTTACCCTTCGAAAATCTCGACTCTAAATTATGCGATAAAACTTTCCAAAGTCAAAGAGGACTCAAAATAAATTTTTAAAGATGCCATAAAAGTTTTCGTACAGATTTAACTCTCCTCAGTTCCTCAAATTTTTCAGATTGTGATATGGACAAGCCTTCAACTTCTTCGTTGGACTTTTCAAAATCGAAAACTTTAAGAAGAAACAAACAGTGTTCACTTCGTAAAAAGTTTTTTTTTTGTGGCGACAGTGGTCTCAAAATTCACCTAGAAGCCATACACGAATTGGTTAACATGGAAGAAGAATTTGAAAATAACACTTCATCCAACATTATCTGTAATTAGCTCTCCTCACTTCCTCAAAACACTCGAATTCTAGCACGGATTCCAAAAAGTGCAAGAAGATATTTTGTTCAAGAATTCAATGATTTAATAAAAAAACTGTTTAGAGGAAAACGCTGTACTATCTTGGATTCTTTTTTCTGTTTTCTGTTACGCTGCTTTGCATGTTCCAGTGAAGTTAAAAACAGAAAAATATCTTACCTTTTTATGCATACAAAATTTAAACATGTGGTAAACACACAAGAAACTTTTAATTCCTTGTTTGTGTCAAAAATATTTACCTAAACCTAAAGCTATCAGAAACGAACAACAAGAAACTAAAAATATATTCAATTTGGTAAAAAAAAGTAGATCAAGAACTCTCTTTTGGAGATGTCCAAGGTGCAAGACGTCGTCTCAGCAGTAATGATAATTTGGCCCCGAATGATGATTCTACCTACGACAAACTACAAGAAAACCATCCTTTGCCTCTTTCTACTGACATCTCAGCAAAAGATTCCTTTTTCGACATCCCTCAAATAGAAATATTAGAAAAAGAAGTCAAAATTGCAATTTCATCTTCCAAACCTGGTTCTGCAAGCAGAATAGATTCTCTTAGTCCCCAGCACCTGAAAGATATAACTAATGAAGCTTTGGGAGATACTTCAGCTACCTTTCTACAAAATCTGTTCAAATTTATCAAAATGTTAATTAAAACTAAAGTTCCTGATGTTATTAGACCCGCTTTCTTTGGAGCAACCCTCTGTGCGCTAAAGAAAAGGGATGGTGGACTGCGTCCGATCGCTGTGAGCTGTACAAGTGTACACTTAGATGGCTTGCTGCTAAAACTATCTGCTTAAAAATAGGTGAGGTAGTCGGTGATTCTTTACGCCCAGTTCAGTTAGGTTTCAACACAAAATGCGGTATTGAGGCAGCTGTACATGCTACTCCGCTTTATTTCCTTTGGTAATCAACTGAGAAATTTTTGCTAAAAATAGATTTCCTAAATGCTTTTATTATGATTATGATTACTTTCTTTTAACGACCGTACTATTGTTTCCCAACGTGGTGTGCAGCAAGGCGACCCTTTAGGTCCAGCTTTATTTTCGTTGATTGATGATAACTCCGTCTAAATGTTATCAAATTTTTAAACTGAATATGAAAAATGATAACTGAACATTGTTCAAAAATTGGTATGGAAATATATTTCAGTAAATATGACGTATCTTTGATTTCCGAAGAAAATTCCTGTAGTCGTGATATCTTATGTTTCAAGAAATTTATTTCTGTCGCCCCATATATCAAAATTATTGAAAAAGATCAACTTAATTTATTAGGATGTCGCCTCGGGAAGTATAGTTTATTTATTGATTTTGAAAATCAAATTTAAACTCTCAAAACTTTTACAAAAATTTATAAATTCTTTCTTTTCATTCGCGATTTTATTTATTGAAAAATTCATTTGAAATCCCTAAAACCTTGTACCTTATTAGATATACACCATGTTGGACAGAACCTGCTCTTCTCTATAACAACGGTATTATTTTCAAAAGTACTTGTAAGGTTATTAAAAACTGCAATTTCAATCCCTCTGCTTGGTCAGTTTGTAAATTATCAGCAAAATTTGGAGGTTTAGGGATTTTTTCTTGATGTTTGTCTGCCTTTATTGCTTCAAATAATGTCATTTTCGAACTAATTAAAACCCTTTTTTCTTTATCCATTCAGAATCCTCCAAATGAATATTATTCGGCAGCTTGTAAAAGTCCATCTTTTGATCAATTTTTCCTGAAATTTCTTTAAAACAAAAAAATTTCGATGAACAACTTTGCCATAGATAAGGCTCGCAGATTAACGTGTGTATTGATGTTCTTCCTTCTTTCTCTTTGGGTACTCATCTAGATGACACCTCTTTTCGAATTTCTATTGCTCTTTGCACTGGGAAACTCATACCTGCTCTTATGGTGAACCTGTTCTTCCAAATGGGCTTCATGGGCTTTCTTGCCGAAGGAGCGCAGGTAGATGGTCTCGGCACAATTGTCTTAATGATATAATAAAACGTGCTTTAGCTTCTGCTTATTTTCCAGACATTTTAGAACCAAATTGAATTTTTAGATCTGGCGGTAAAAGAGCTAGTGGCCCTTCTCTTTTACCATGGTCCAAAGGAAGTCCACTAGTTTGGGACGCGACTTGTTCAGATACTTTGGTACCATCCTATCTAAATTTAATGTCTAAAAGAGTTGGAGAAGCTGCAGAAATTTCGGAACAAAATAAAATAAAGATATATTCAGAAATTTCTCCAAATTATTTTTTATTTCCTTTTTGTGTAAAAACTTTTGGTCCATGGAGAAAAAAAGCTAAATCATTTGTGAAAGAACTGGATGCTAAGATCTATGCTTCATCATTTGAACCTAGATCCACCTATTTTTTGAAGCAGAGAATAAGCCTTGCAATCCAGAGGGGTAACGCTGCCTCTGTTTTGGGTGCACTTCCCGACATTCAGCCGTTGGACGAGGTCTTTTACCTTTAGTGCTCAGAGGGTTCTCCAAACTTTATTTTATTATTTATTTTTTTCATTTTTTTGAAGAAGTGGTTCTTTTATGTTCTATTTTTAATATTTTATATAATTTAGTCTTTAAGTTAAAACTAACAGCATTACACAGTCAAAAATTAGCATATCAAATTACTTGTTAAAGTTTCTTTAAAATATTGAATACATTGAAAAAGGCTAGACTTTGTTTAATATTTCGATTTGTTGATAAATTGTTAAAATTACAAACGAAAGGTTTGTAAATTAAACATTTATCTCTTAAATAGTACTTTTGTGATAAATAAAAAAAGAAAGTATGAGAACTCTTTTTCTTCCAATTTGATCATCAAATCATTCCCATTGTTATATTTCCAATATTCAGGGGGATTCCTATAGCTATTTGTCTTTTCAAAATTAAAGAACGGTAATAATTTTTTTCTATTTCCGTGCGAGAAGTACCTACTTCTTGCAGGCATTTTAGTTCGCAAAGTGTCTCATTCCCGCACTGAGTGCAAGAATAAATCTGCCCCGAGAGATTCCCGCACCTACTTTTTATTTGACCGCCTGAATCATCATAACAACAAATAAAAATAAGCCTCTCAGTGTCAGTCAAAAACACTACCTTGTCAAAACCAATTTAGATGTCGCATTTTTTTTTTTAATTTTAGAAAAATAAAATTTAACTAAGAATTTTACCCCAGTAGAAAAAAATTTGTTCCTAACAAGTGCGAGAAGCGTCATTGCCGCACTTAAAGCTACATACGTCTAACTGTTTTTGCGTGCGGGAATGTGTCACTTCTCGCACTTGTTGGGAAATATATGATAACATTATTATTCACTAATTGTGCCCCTTCAAAATTTTGACAATAATGAGATGAGAACTTTAAAGTAAAAGTTAAAACAATTAGAGACATGAATTTTTTGGTATAGGTATTATTGCTACATACATCAATGCATCAAATAGGGAACCAAGAAAATGGCGTCACTCCGCTTACCAAAAAATCCTACTATAGCCTTGTAATAGATTGAATTATATTATATCGGCCCCGATTATTAAACAGCAAAAATGTGAGCCTCCGACAGTTATTAACAAGATTGTTTTCATAATTTTGATTTGTTTTTTTTCGTTTTATGGCCAAAAATGAATAAAAAAAGCTGTGGTAGAAGGAAAAAGGAAATATTTTACATTTAATCAGGTATAAAAAATAAGAGAAGAATGGCTAGTTTAAAGTGGTACAAGTAAGTTATAATAAACCATTTTAGATGGTGCGCCGCCGCCGGGGTTCAAATTGTAGAAACAGGAGTTTTTTCGTTTCTTGTTTTGCATAGCAATACTATATCAACTAACCAACGAACTATAATCCTATCTTTAGAATCTATACAAGTCGGAACTAGTTTAGGAATATTGCCTAAGAAATATTTGTTTCAATTCGATCCCTGATTTAAACCAATATGTAGATATTAAAAATATGTTTTGAATAATTAGTATTATTTTTTTTAGATTAAATAATATAGAACTATATTATATTTATTATATAAACAATTTGTTTCTTTGTAATAAGGGCACTAAATAAAATTATTTTCGATTAAAGTGGTTTGAAAATTTGTTAGCAGCAGATTATATATAAAGATTGGCAGTATTGTCAGATTGGCAGGAACTTTGAAATCCAAGCTACTCTCAAGAAGGAGCATAATGCGCTTTAAGGGGCCCGCATAAACACAGTAAGTGACACATTTTTTAATAGTTCAAGGGCGTTCAGTGTGTAGTGGTTGCTTATAATAATAACGACTCTCAATTAGTGCATTTAATATTTTTGTTAAAAATCTACTAGATAAATTCATAAAATTTAAACAAGAACTATAAAATATTTCCTACTCCCCACTTAACCTTGTATCTTTTCCAAAAAAATATCATGGAATAGGGTAGGTACCTCACACTCTTTACATAAACGTTTTCAAATCCATCAATTGGAAGTAGGTTAAGTTTGGGGAAACGTTGGAAAATCGTAGCCATCAGAGTAAATATTTTAAGACTATTGCGCCTTTGCTTGACGGCCGATTTGTTTTGATAAATTAAATATACTGTACGAATAAAGAATAACCCGGAAAGACGTTAGAATAATCTTATCTAGTGGTAAGGTCAGATTTTCTTTAAAAGTTTTTTTACGTTTTTATTGAAACGTAAATCTGGTAGTAATGCCAGTATCGAGTCCAATAAAAAGTCGTGTTGATTTATATGGGTAATGCCAACTAATGCTATGTGTGGTTTTCCCCTTAGTAAAGGCCTATTTATTGTTCCATAAAGTAAGCAGTAAAGGCAGATTCAGAGTTCCACAAGTTAAGCATTATGAGGTATGCGGTAAGAAGGAAAATAAACCATAGCAAATACATGCTGCTCTTACCTCTTACCACTTTTGACTTACGGAATACTATGAACTCATACCGCTTATCTTATAGAACTCTGAATCTGTCTCAAAAAGTAAGAAGTATGAAGTAAGAAGTAAGAAATACACAGAAACCATATCTCCATACGTGCATACGTCCTACTTTTTTCTTCATCAGACCGGGAAGTACACACTTTTCGTACAATTTTTTTGTAGCTAAATAGTAACTTTACAAAGATGCGACTGGAAAATAAAAAACATACCGGCAAAGGAGGAACAGTCCGGAAATGGATCATTTTCCGGTCTTTGTTTTATTTTCCGGTCCCATTTTTAGTCAAGTTGGCTATGAATTGTGTTGATAGTTTTAAAACTTTTTAAATTTTTTTGGATATTTTTTTTTTGTTAAAAAAATTTTTAATTTCGATTTTCTTTGTTTTTTTTATTTTTAACTTCTTTTTGGTCTAGTAACATAAATACTTACTATTAACTAGAACTTTTTAGTTTATTTTCCACCTAGAAGTCATTAATAAACTTTTTAGTTAAAAAATAAAACAAAAATAGTCTAAAAAATAATAAAAAGTAAATAAAAAAAACAATAAAGAAAATCAAACCAATTTAAAGAAATACCAACAAAATATATTCTTTTTTAAATTTAAAAAAAAGTAAAAAAAAATTAAAAATATAATAAAACATTTAAAAAAGTTTCAAGACTGTCAACATAATTCATGGCCAAGTTGACTAAAGATGGGCCCAGAAAATAAAACAAAGACCATGAAAAGATAAATGTTCAGTCTCTTCTTCCTTTTCCGGTCCCATCTTTGTAAAATTACACTTTCTCTAAAACGATTGTACAGAAAATGTGTAGTTTCCAGTCTGCTGAAAAAAAAGTAACACATAGGGTAAACTGTCCAATCGTTGGCACCTTAAGGGCTTACTCACATTTCAATAGGGTTTTGATAACTTTAAAATCTTCATTTTGTATTTTTACTTACTTTTTGGAATACCTTGGGGTATCTACTTTTTAAAATTTTAAAATTTTTCGTGATTTGTTGATATTGTTCTACTATAATAAACTAAAACATTAAAAGTGGACAAATTACCTATTGTTGGCACCTCCAACCTATTGTTGGCACTGATATTACTGGCATCCATTAACAAAGTGACCTTAACGGTAGTTATTATATTTCGAAATATCTTTAATTTAGAAACACTAAAGCATTGTACAAAATACTTAACTAACTAACCTTAAAAATAGTTAGTTTCATTATTTTGTTAAAAATTAGGTACAGAAAATCAAATAATATATAAACTTCAAACATACTTATTAATAAACGCTTATTTTAGTCCTGTGCCGTCGGCTTGACCTGGTGAGATTACACTCTTAACTTTTCTTCCATATTTTCTTCCAGATTGCCTCTTCTCCACGTGTCGTCAGTGTCCGCGCCGGTGTAGTCTGACTAATACCGTCGCTAGGAACCTTTATTCAGTGCGCTTGTTTTTCTTTCATGCGTGTGCTATATTGATATTGCCAATAGGTGTAATATAACCTAAACAAAGTGTATTAGAAGACGATAAAGTGCGTGTTTCATTTATATGGTAAGAAAATTTTTATTTTACTTTTTCTTTCAGGGATGTTATGGCTTTTCTGGCGTAAAAAAATGTTTAATTCAAGCGCCTACTGCCTTAATATCTTATTGGGAAAGTGAAGCAAAGTGCTTTACTCTTGTGTTTTCCCTATTCAACGACGTTGCCTCCCGATTTTCGGAGCGGCACCTCTCGATTCGACGAGTAGCACTGCCGCTCTTTACTGCAGACGGCGCCGGTCAGATTATATTTGATGCCTCTCGAATGCAGGCAGTGCCGGTTAATATTAGGTGGCGCCGACCAGAAATAAGACGCGCCGCTCAGATCAAGCTGCGCTGGCCGGATTGAGCGGCGTCGGCCAAATCAAGCGGCATCGGCGGAATCGAGCGGCGTCGGCTAAATAAAAGGAAAGAATCGGGTGACAAAAGTGGATCAGGTCTTTCTAAATGTTTATGGTCATATTTTCCTTTTCAGGAAAATATGGAACTGAAAACTCTGGATGAATTGGCCCAGTTATTGCCTGATAATCCTGATGACACAGTTATCTTTAAAAGACTGCCTAATTTGGTTCAGTCACACTATCCGGTGCAGTGGAAGAACTCGAAGGTATTTCAATTTTCCAGTGAGGATATTTTGAGGAATGAATATGACCCCAAAATCCTGAACAAGATAAGATTTGAATTACCCACTGTTGCGATGATTCAGGTGTGTGAACCAGACATAAGAAACATATCTGAGAATGAGAATGAGAAAATTTCGAGAAATAAAAGGAAGATGCTCAACTGGCCAAAAATTAGAGGTGAAATCTTCGTAGCATCATTATCAGATCTGAAGCCGCTTATGGTATCTCAAAAGGAGGCTCAGATCCAGTTGCAAGAAGAATTGGAGGATCTGGAAGATGAAGAAGAAGAGGGACGCGATGAAATACCAGAGAGTTCCAGTAGGAAAAATAGATTGAACAAACCTAAAAAAACCACGGATGAACTTAAAATTATGTTTCAATCATTTATGGATAATTTAACAATCCAATCAAGGATCAAGAGGGAATTCTTCTGATGAGGAAATGGATGATGATCTAGGTTCTCATTCTCCTAATGTCCCTTCTCTTATGAATTTAGATGATGATACTGGTGATGATTACAAGTCAATTCCCAGCTACATCATTTGGCAAGCCGTGATACCATCAATGATATTCTTGTAAAAAACGATAATACATGGGGTACTATGCTGCAAGCTGTTCTTTTACAAATGGATTATTTTTCGAAAGCTATCAAAACTCTTGTAGCTAGACACCCTTCTATAAAAAAAATATTTACAGGAGCTCTTGGGTGGTTCGGATGCAAAATTTCGGCAATCTTCTGATGACATATTGCAGTTAGCCACAGGGCTGAGGCCATTGATCAGAGAAGAAGAATTTATTATCCCAAGCATGCACAAATTTCCTCCATGATGGGATCTATACCTCCATCTGCGACTCATTTATTTGACGTAGAGCCACTATCTGATTTAGTGAGGCAGAATTTCACTTTCTTTCGCTCCTTTCGAAAAGCCACAGAGCTTCCTTCAACGTCGGGTACGCAACCCCAACAGAAGTTCCGCAAGTATAGTTGACCTTCACGAAAGACCTTTTCTAGAGCGCAGGTTGGAAAACGAAGAAACCAACCTCAAAAAAGGATACCCTAATAGAAAACGATCATATTCTAATGGCAGGGACGACCGGGCAATCAAAAAAGCTAGAAAGTGACTATACTCTGAACTTTCAAAGCGGGGCAGTTGGGAGCAAATGAAAGCACCAAAAAGAATATTAAATATAATACAAAGTTATTCTATTCCGTTTATAAAAAAGCCCCCTTTGATATACCTTTTCAACCCTAAAAAACTGTCAAGCTTCAATACAACGAATATGGATGTAGAAATAGACAAAATGATAAAGCGGGGAGTTTTGGACAAGTCAAATTTCCAAACCGGTTTTCTATCAAAAATGTTCGCAGTCCCGAAGTCAGATGGAACCCAAAGGCCCATCTTCAATTTGAAAGCACTCAACCAGTATTTAGATCCCAAATCTTTTCGTCTAATCAATCATCACAAAATTCCACTCAACTACAAGAAAATGATTACATGACCAAGATACACCTTTCTCAAGCCTACTTTCAGATACCAATAAAAGAAAGATATCGCCGCTTTCTCACAATGGTATACAATCATCACGGTTATCACATGACTTGCCTACCCTTTGGTCATTCAACCGCCCCACTGGAGTTTTCCAGGATTTCGAACTGGATGGCCGGCATGTTGAGAGATAAGGGTTTAAGAATAGTAGTCTATTTGGACGATTTTTTTCTGGCGAATAAAGATCCCTTAAAGCTTCAAAATCAGACTTCTCAAGCTATAATGTTTTTAGAAAATTTAGGGTGGCGGATAAACAGAGAGAAATCCATATTAATTCCCCGAAAAAATTTAGAGTTTTTGGGAATTATATGGGATACACAGGAAAACAGTGTTCTACTTCCCAAAAGAAGAAAAATGGAATTCTACAAAAATTAAAAATGATTAAATGGAGAAGTCAGTGGGATTGTAAAACCGCCAAATGTCTTCTGGGAAAGATGAATTTTGCTTCATTGGTAATCCTGCTCGAAAGGCTCCATACCCGTCGAATGCAGAGAGCAAGCCGTATTTTACCGGAACTTGCCGCAACCCTGAAGTTCAAAATATCTACAGCAGTGTTAATTAATATGGAAGAATGCCATTGGTGGATGAAAAACATGCACAGATCATCTCCAATTTTTTAAAGAGATCCTCAAGTTTTTTTGGTAACAGATGCCAGCGACTGGGGATGGGGAGCTCAAATAAACGACAAATACCTCAAGGGCGAGTGGTTTCCCCACCAGACATAGTGGCATATAAACTGCAAAGAAATGTTTGCCATTTATACAGCAGTAGAAAGATGTTTGAAAATATTACGAAAAAAATCAATTTTGATTCAATCCGACAACCTCACCGTAGTATCTTATATACAGAAGCAGGGCGGACCAACATCAAGAAAGTTATTAGACATAACCACACCTCTTTTCAATCTAGCTGCAGCTCACGAAATAATTTTAAAAATCCAGTACATTCCGGGAATTTGCAACAATGTGGCGGATTGTCTTTCCAGGAACAGACAACTTCCGGATTGGCACCTTTTACCGGGCTTAACGAATCAGATCTTTCTTTGGTGGGGCATTCCACAAATAGATCTTTTTGCAAGCAATCGATTCAAGGTGGTCAACTGTTATGTCTCTCGGGATGTCGAGGGTCAGCTGGCCCTATTCACGAATGCCTTCAGTCAGCAGTGGGATTATCAACTGGCCTGGATATTTCCACACCCAGGGTTGATACCCAGAATTTTAAATCACCTGAACTCAGCAAAAGGCAAATTTATACTGATAGCTCCAGACTGGGACAATGTGTTTTGGATGGCGCATGTCAAAACTCGGGCAATCGACCATCCGATCAAGTTTAAAAGTTAAATTTGGGAGCTTGGTCGGATTTAACTAGAAACTGGTCGAAACAAGATGTAGATTTACTAGAAAAGTCTTGGCGAAAATCCACTCTTAAAACATACGCATCTCCTTGGAGAGACTGGTATCGTTGGTGTATTAAACACAATGTATCGATTAAAAGTCCAAAGGGCGATCTAGTAGCTCAGTATTTATCGTATTTGCATAGGGTAAAAGGCTTGGCCCTTAGTACAATACGTGTTCATAAATCAGTTATTACCACGTTATCAAATCCACTAAAATCAGAAGAAATTTCGACTCATCCTTTAGTGAAAAGGATACTTAAAGAGATTAAAGTCGAAAGACCTATATCGAATAAGAAGAATTAGTTGCCTGGATTCAACTGGATACCGTAGATATTCATAGCATCTTTCAAATTTCACGTAGACTTGCCTTTATTTTATTACTAGCTTCTGGTCGCCGTATTCATGACCTTACTCTTTTGAAAATAGGTGACTCTTCGATGCAAATAAGTGATGATTCAATTACATTTTGGCCTGAATTTGGATCTAAAACAGATAAAAATAGTTATCAACAGTCTGGTTGGAAATTGTTAAAAAATCCGAACCAACAGCTAGATCCATTATATTAGCCTAAATTATTAATCGAAGTGCCTCACAGGCGATGGCAGGCAAGAGAAAACCTAAATAATCTTTTCATCTCCACAAGAGGAAAAGTAGGACCTGCTTCGAGGTCAGTTATTGCGGGATGGATAAAAACGGCTTTATCGAAGGCCAACATTGACTACTCACCAGGTAGTATAAGATCAGCAGTATCATCATCTAGGTTCAACAGTGAAGTCCCTTTGGACGAAATTTTGAAAAATACGAATTGGAGGGGCAAAACAAATTTTTTCAAATATTATTATAAGGAGGTTAAGAGATCATCTCCTAATCTGAAGGAATCTCAGAAATGCTCCCTTGAACCTACATTCATACCTGTCTAAATTTAATATGTGAAAGTTTCTTTGGGATATCCCTTTTAGGGCTAAGACGATAGTGTTGTTAGTATCGTTTTTATTTTTTTATTTTTCCTTGCCAAGTACCATATATTTTTATTTTAGTTGTTTCTTATATACCTTTTGTGAATATTAAATATAATAGTTTTGAACAACGCATAATGATTTATTAAATGTTCACAGTACGCTATTCCACATCCTAAACACATCTCACCAGGTCAAGCCGACGGCACAGGAGTAAAATAGAACACGTTTTTCCCCCGAAGGGAAGAAAACGTTTCTTTTAGGCCCTGCCTAGGCTTGACCCAATAAGTCCTTGACGACTTTTTATTTTTGATTAGTACTGAATAAAGGTTCCTAGCGACGGTATTAGTCTGGCTAAGAAAAAAAGGGTTCAAGACCAGACTACACCGGCGCGGACACTGACGACACGTGGAGAAGAGGCAATCTTAGCATAAATATGGAAGAAAAGTTAAGAGTGTAATCTCACCAGGTCAAGCCTAGACAAGGCCTAAAATAAACGTTTTCTTCCCTTCGGGGGAAAAACGTGTTCTATTACACAGCCATCTAACGTAAGACGTGAAGCACATTTATTTTTTTTTTTTAAATGTGTCCTTTTTGAAGACACACAACGTGGTAGGTTCTATTGCATGTTAGACATTTACTCTACTTTAGCATTATGTTTTATTCAGGGATCTTTTTAATGGTGTATTATCTAATTTCTCCGTAGGAGACTTAAAGATTTTTCGAACATGTGTCTGTGACTTTGATGTTGAAGGCTCAGTCATTACATCGTTGTAGGGTGACTGGTTGTACCCTATCATGTTGTTGTACCCTATCATTTTGTAAGTCTCTTTTAATTTTCGTTTTGCAGTTTTTATTTTTCTTTTCATTTTTTTGCTTGTTGTCATTGTTTGTTCTGTTCTTACGCTTACTAATTTTTCAATAATATCCAGTTGTTTTAAAATGTTACTGCTTTAATCAAGGACATGCACATTTTCGCTATTTCTTGCTCTGTATAATAACATAATGAATCATTTTCTTCGCTATATTTTCAGCAAAGTCAGGTTTTCATCTTCATCAACTTCTTGAACGCCAAGTAAATTTTTAAGTTTCGCAAAAGACATGAATAAAATAATTGTTTCCTCAATCTCAATGTCTGGTGTTGTAATTTCATTTTGTAAGATATTATTAATTTCATAACTATTTCCTTGAGGATTGATTCAAATTATGCTTTTTCCAATCTTGCATAAGGATGTTGTCTTCGCCAGCTTAAGACCCCTTAGCGCAAGGTGCATGGCAATAATGGGGAAAATGGACAAAATTTTGTTACTATTAGTTGGCACCCAAAACTTTCCAACAAATTGTGGAAAATATTAGTGTTTTTTACAATAGTTGATATATTTTAACTATTTTGAACTATATAATGAACTACTAAATGTACTAGATTCAAACAAACATTAAGAAAAATAATAAAAATACACATTGTTTTAATAAAAAATATTAACTTTTACATCGGCACCATTAAAGCAAAAAATAAATTATAGAAATTTTAAAAATATGGAAGAACAAATTGTTTTATTTTTTGAAAACTACGTTATAGTTAATTTTGTGATTTGGAACCATTTCTAAAGTCAAATAGTAAAAAAAATTAAGTTTTTGAAAAGTGCCAACATTGGGATATGCCGTTTTTTAGGGGTCGCTATGTTGACAGTGGATGCCAATAGATTGCTTATCCCACATTTAAAAATGCCTGTCGTTGGCACCCTCTCTTTTTTCAATCATATCATTATAAACCAAACAAAAATATTCTAGAACTATCCAAAAACTATATCCCTAATTGTCTGCTACTCAAAGTTCTCATAAGTTATTCTACAACAGTTCAAGTCAACAAATCTTTGTAGAGTGTTCCTTACCAAAATTGCACGTGCTCTGTTATCCCGATTAAAATCAGAGTGACGGTAAAAAGTTGAAAGTTGATCCACTGTGCTATTAATTAATGTTGTCAGATTTTACATAAACCATTTTCTGGCAAATTTTCTGGTTAAAACCTTATTTTATTAAAAAATAATATGAGGTGCCAATAGTAGGCTGAGTGCCAACAATAGGCAAGTTTACCCTATGCAGTAAGGAGATACGGCTTTTATCCTTCTATGTATTTCTTACTTCTTACTTGATACATCTTACTTTTTAAGGCAGGTTCAAAGTTCCATAAGTTAAGCGGTATAATATTCTATAAGTCACAAGTGATAAGCGGTATGCATTTGCTATGGTTTAGTTTTCCTCTTACCGCATACCTCTTACCACTTACCTTACGGAACTCTCAATCTGCCTTTACTGCTTACTTTATGGAACAATGAATAGGCTTGGCATTTACTTCTTACTGCTTACATTACTCAACTTTGACCAGACCTTAACTTTATCCACTCCACATCAAAAAGTACATGTTGATTGGGAAGGTGTTTTTGGCAAAGCCTTTGTCACATCTTCCCCTTCTCGGTAGCATCATGATCCACCAGAAAATGACAGAAGATGAATGGTACGGTCTCCACAGATTTACAGGTCTCGCCTATGGCTCGCCCTGTAAACTGTCCATGTCGACCTTTAAAGTTCCCTTTTCTGAATTCAATGGCGGATTCAGGGGGGGTGCGCGCTCCCCCTGAAAATTATCAAAGTTTTAAAAACATTAAAATTGGCTTCATACCATCAATTTTAAAACCAGTTTTTTGAGTAGATATGAACTAAAATTAAAAAATCAGCACGTGTGTGGAGCACTACAGCAAATGATTTGTAATCTTACAATTTGGCATGCCCGTGTGGTCTTCCCCGCATTTTTTTCAAAAATGAAAAACGATTGCGTTTGTTTTGATGTAATACTCTATTTAATTATTTTAAAAAATTTAAGAAAGATGCGACAAAAGAGGATGTTTTAAAATAAACTTGAATAAAACTCAGGACTTGAACAGAGACAGAACAGAATATTCCTAAAAACAAAAGATCAAAAGATCTTGGTAGAAAATAACGAAAATTCAAACCTCGATGAGCATCCCACAAGGAACACTCAAAGGACTAAAGCGGAGAGAGAAATGATTAAACAATTACGGAACCTCTGACGAGCCTACGCTGGTGGCCCGAGGCGAAACATTGTTAAATCATTTCTCTTTTCGCTTTGGTCCTTTGTGTGTTCCTTGTGAGATGCTCATCCAGGTTTGAATTTTCGTTATTTCCACCCAAGATCTTTTAATCTTTTGTTTTTAGATTCTTTTCGGTTGATGTAACTAATTTGGAGGTTTCTTAACTTTTTTTTTTGTTTTTTTAGAATATTCCAGTACCAGTTGTAGTACCAGTACCAAAGTTATGTCGGATAATTTTGTTAAATAAGATTTAAGTTAGGAAGCTTGATCACCGTGTTATGATATTGGTGTCTTTGTGCCTAAAATAAGTGATACAGACGACTACACCAGATTTTAGCTTCTGACAAATCATTGAATGCCAGATATCAATCATGTACTTTCTTTCTCGGTTCACATAAAGCGAGGTAGGGAGGAAAAACGCCGAGTGAATAAAGGACATTTTGAAATATTTGATTCGCTGATTTTCTCTAAACAAAAAAAAAGTCAAGGGTTATTTTGTAAATATTGCAGTATTTTTTTTTCGAATACCTTAGTTAGAGGACAAAAAACTGTTTTGCCTAAAAAGTTGACTACAGAACGATTACAAAATTATTCTAAACTATTCGGGGTGGATGGTGATTTACAGAAGTATCAGATGACAAATTATCATACTCAATCTAAAGAAAAAGGTAGGTAAATTAAAACAAAGGACAATAAAGTTTTAATAAATTATTATTAATCAATAGAACTGTCAGTTTGACTGTTAGTTAATTAATTCTTTTTAACTCCACAATATCTCGATAACTTGGAAAATACTTATAGTGGTTTAGCGCTGAGTTTGCCAAAATAAATTATTTGTATCAGGTAGTATCTGTTAGTCACCACCAATGGCTCAAGCAACTACGAACATATGTAGGTCTAAACTGTTTGGTTAGTGGGAAGGTCCAGGTAATAACTAACCAACATACCAATCTAACCAAACTCCCAAAAACAATGATGAGCATAAAATAGTAATTTTCACAACTAGTGGCTAAAATAGTGCTTTTTTTTACAAGCGTTGTTTTAAATAACGAGCGCAGCAAGGTATTTAAAAACGCGGGTAAGAAAAGCACAGTTTAGCCGCGAGTTGTGAACACTATTTTTTTAAAATACCTTTGTCAAAAAATCCAAGAAAAAACAGGAAAATGCTTTTAAAAATCTCTAACGAAGAGCATTTCTCGCAAGATACCATCTGTACACTATAAATCAAGGCGGCTGGTAAATGAAATAACAATATGGTTTCCATAGCGATGTGCCTTTTTCTTCGGTGACTTTTATTGTTGCGACATTTTAGTCTTTGACAGTTTGATATTTTGCCTATTTTTTTAAATGATTTATTCGTAAATAGTTGGTGAAAACTGGCGGAAATGGATTAACTTTTAGGCAAGAATAATTATATTTTTTCTATATTACTATTTTCTGCTATTTCTGAGTAAAAAACGGAAAGAAATCTTTTTTTGCACCCGTGATTAAAAAAAATTTTTTTGTATCGGTAACCAAAAAAGCCATGCTTTAGTTATCTGCAGACAGTTACTAAAACCATGTTTTTGATAGAGGTATAAGAAAAGGACTTTTTTTCCTTATGTTCGTAGTCGCTTGATCCGGCCTACACAAGTTTTATTGCTTGCGGCTCCCCTCCCCCCTGAAATTGCTAGATTCGCCACTGGAATTTCGGATCTAGTAATGTAAACACCTTATTACTATGAACTAGAACATGTTTGTATTAAAGTTCTAATTTAGGAAAAAAAACAATTTTTGAATTGGTCCATGAAAAAAGCAAATATACTAAAAACTAATCGCTTGGTTTTTTTAAATTTTATCATTTAATAAAGGCATTAGGAGACATTTAAAATAAGGATGCGGCTTTCTCTAAATGAATTTTTTAAATTCTTATAGTACACTGAAAAAAAAAAATATATTTTTTATTTAAGAATAACCCTATAGTTACAAAAATACAGTTGGTGTAAGAATATAGTTCATCATTTAATACTTCAAACAACTATTTGCTTATTCTTAAATTTCAAGAATAGGAGTTTTTAAATTAGTAGTTTATAAACTTAAATCAATAATAATCGAAAATTTAATTTAGATACTTGAATTATTAAAAAAATATAAGTTGTTGTTCTGCGATGAAACGGTTGGCGAAAGTAGTGAGGAGGTTATGATGTCGTATGCTACTTAAAGATCCGCGACGCCAATGTTCGCGACAGAGTTGGTCTGCGAAAATAAATGAACCAAATTTTATGAATGATAGATCGCTAAACGTCGGATGGTAAAGGCTTTCTAATTTTTATTAAAAAAGTTGACAGGGTGCTTACAAAAAAGTTGCAGATCTGTTTTTGAAAATCTTGTTTTATACTATTTCTGCCATCTTGGACTTTTGGCATTTGACATTTTTTATATAAAAATCGTAAATTTTGAACAATTGTTGTTGCAAAAAGGCTTACTCTATAAAAAGCCGATAAAAAATTAGAAAGTTATTTACAAAAACATTTTTTGGTATTTAGAATAGGTTCTGTATTTAGAGGAAATTTGAACACACGTAACTTTTGTAGAAGTAAACCAAATTTTATGAGTGATGCCTCATTAAACGTAAAATAGCGTCAGCTTTCTTAACTTCACAAAAAAAAATACAGGGTGGTAAAAAAAAGTTGCAGCTCTTTTAAAAAAAATGTGAATTTTATTTTTTCCGCCATCTTGGATTTTTGACATATGGCGGTTTTTGTTAAAAAATTATAAAATTTGTTTTGTTACATTTCCATAAAGCTAACATTTATAAAAATCGGTTAAGGAACAAAAAAGTTATTAGAAAATCAAAACAGTCCAAAATTTTAAAGTCCACCCTATATTTCACACGCATATCAATTTTATTTTTGTCTCTAGAGACGAAAATGTTTTCTTCTCTACAATTTACATTCCCAAAACCCCATCAATATTTATAATTTTAGTTTAAGTTTTAGGTCAAAAATTGCATTTTAAGTGTTATTTTCTCAAAAAATTTTGCCTGCGGCGCATTGAAGCATGATTTTCACATCAAATTTTGGGTAACTAAACAATTTTAAATTTGATTAACACTCTTTCCCCACATTTGAGTTCAGGTTTGCGCTTGTAAGCACCTGTTTCCTTGTATCCATTATGATAACATTTTTACTTCAAATTAAGTTATGTTTCTTTAATTACATTATATTTACGTGATAAGAAGAGAACTTCGTGCATGGCATTATACAGAACATGGAAGGTACTTTTTACCTTGGTGTATGTTAAAAATTTATGTAGTAGTTACATAAAGAGTACGTTATTTATGTGACGCCAAATTTACCTTGATGTTACTTGTAAGAGATATAAATATTATGTCAAAAAATTTACCCCAATTTGACCTTTCCATTTACTTTCTAGTTTCTAGTTATTCTATATCTGCCATTTCCCAATTTTTTGTTGCCATGTATTATTTACGTTATTTTATTTAAATATTATAACGTAAAAAGTAGAGAACTTTGTGCATAGCATTATGCAGAACATGGAAGTTACTTTTTACCTTCTTGTGACTTCCAGTTTACCAAGAAATTATGTATCAAAATAATCATATGTTGTAACTTTTACGTAATACTTACGTAACGGTGTTGGCTGGGGTGCTTGGAAAACTGTAATTAAACCTAGATAGGCTTTGAGTTCCAGTTTGACAAGTTATAGCATTGTTATTGCTATAAGTATTAAGTATAGTAATTTATGAAGCAGTGTAATTATTATAATTGAGTTGAATTTTTAGAGTTGCAACCCCTAGATATTATATTTCATTATTGAAGGATAAGTATTTCTTAACTGAAGATTTGGTTATATTTTTTTAATAGTTTCCTTAAAGAAAATTTTGAGTCATTATTAATTTAAAAATTTATAAACTAACTTACAAAGATTTATTTTACAAATTTAAGAATAATATTCTTGCAGTAAATATATTTTGAAGTAGGTATAGGGTTATCCTTAAATGTAGAATAAACCTTTTTCCAGTGCGCCCAGACAACAATTGTGCAAGTTAAGTTATTTAAAGGGAAAGACAAAAATACCAAACAAATTCCCTTCCTTTATAAGTAAAATTCAGAAGTGCTTTACACGCTTCTTATGATCCTTAAAGTATTAAGATTCTAGAACGAGACGTTATTTTAAGGAGAAACCGAAGCGGACAAGTAATAAGATCGAGAGCAGAGGCCGAGGAGTAACTTGGGGAGCGGTGACACTTCCATGTCTCGCTCGGTAAATCACGGCGTTTCTTGCTTTTGTTTAGAATCCCAAAGGCGAAACGGGACTCCCTGGGGGATTTTAAGTGTAAAGGTGGCCCTCTTTTGTTTGGTCGTTTGTGTAGAAACAAATATCCGTTAAGTGTACATTTCCAAGATTTTTTCATCTAAAACAAAATTTTCAAAAAAAGGTTTTCGTTGATTATAATTTCTAAAAGGAACTTTTTAAAGAAACATTATAGAAAGGTTGCCCAAAATTCAGAAGGAAGATAGAAAATATAGAAAGTTTGGGCATTAACATAACGCTTCTTTCAAGAATTGTTTTTAGCTTCATTTTTAATAGTTTTGCTAAACTATATCAAAAAAATGTTTCGGCGTTTACGTAGTCGAACTAAAACAAATATTTTTGGTATGAAACATATTTGTTTTAAATATCATACATAAAGTATGAGTTTCTATAAGTATTTATTCCCTTTGAATCTTATTATTATGAATCCTTTTGTTTAAAAGTGACAACAAAAAATGTGCATATTTTCTGGCACAAGTTCTGCTTAATTAAGCTATACAATAATAAAGAAAAATGGTTATGGTATTGACAGTTGACTTATTACCTATATAAATCTTTATTATATACATGTTTTAAGCAAAAAGCAAAAATAAATCCTAAAAAACATAAAAAATTAATCTCAAGAAAAAACGATCCTTAAAACTAAAAGTTTGTTGTAATAATAGCAATTATAATTTTTCCCCCTTTTTTTCTGGATTTTCTGCCCTTTTTCTTGCAAAACCTGTTTCTTTCATTACTTTTTTATTTTAGCTATATTGATCGGGTGTGGTTAAAAGTGACAAAAAAAATATGATATTTTCTTTGGCACAAGTTCTGCTTAATTAAGGTATACAATAATAAAGAAGAAAGATTATGGTATTAATAGTTGAGTTATTACCTATTTTATATATTTTATGGAAAAAGAAAAAGTAAATCCTAAAAAAAACCGATCTCTCTAAAACTAAAAGTTTGTTTCTATAATTTCTTTCCTAATTTGGCTAAATTGCTCTGTCAATACATTACTTAAATTTAAGAAAAACACTGAGACTCATTACCATAATGCTAATTAAGTAATCTACTCATGCTAAAATACTAATACTAATATTTTAATGAAATTTGTCTATTTGGTTGGTTAACAAAAAAAGTGCCACGATTGATGATACATAAAGTAAAAGTAGCCTATTATAGCAATTAAGTCGCGTATTCACTTGAGCAAGAATGCGAACGAGGCAAACCGAGGCCGAACGCATGCCTCAAATCAACAAGTGCAGTCCACATACGAACAGATTCTCCTTTGAAGTACCGACTCCGATCGGATGGCTTGCGAATGCCTCGGTGCGCGCGTCGAACAAACGAATTCTGTTTGCCGCGCCTCGTGTGCACGTACACATATGTATGCTCGGCTTGCCTCGTTCGCCTTCGTGCTCAAATGAATACGCGCCTTTACAAAAAAAACTGTACGCAACAAAAAAAACTTACTCAATTATTTCTTATTCGTCCTTCCTCGTGCAACCTCTCACACATCTATCGCCAAACTAATAGCGTTTTCTTTTTGATGCACTGCTGCGCACTAAGTGTACCTCTATCCTTTTCTATTTTGCATCAAAATAAAGAATATAGATACACTCAGTTCACACTGGTGCAACAAAAGGAAATCTCTTTCCACTAAAAAAACATTTCAAAAGATTTCGAAAGCGCCTCGGCCGCCGTTTCGAACACGGTTTAATTTGGCAGTACTTGTCAATTTTTAGCAGTAATGAAAATAGGCCAAGGTTATCAAGCGGCGACAAAAAACGGGCTCACTTGTGGATCTAGGATATCCGTTTCGAAAAATCACAAAAACACTTCCAAATCCAAAAAAAGAGAAGCTACACAAACACAGCTGATTAATGTTATTCAATAATTATCATTTTGGCGATCAGTGTAAGAACATTTGTACGGTGTTACTATAGAGCAGAATTGCTGCAAAGTACTTTAAGCTCTTGTATTGTATAAGAGGGTTTCAGGCCCAATAATACAAAGATTTTAAATCAAAAAGGCTCTATAATTATTACTTTTACTTTATGATACATTAAAAGAGCAAAAAGGTGATAACCAACATATCGGATCATTTTAATGAAACAAAAATGCACTTAAGTGGTTGATGGTGCATGAAAATAACTACTTCTCTAATTTTTCCTTGCTTTTGCGTTATCCTCATAATTGGCCAACTGCCCGATTGAAATTAAGCGTAATTTCTCACATAACCTTAAACAACAAACAGTAAACAAAAAGTTTAAGTTTATAAATCCGCCTTAGACAAAGGACCTAAAAATGTAAACATGGGCCACTCAAATTAAAAGAGATGCTGATAGTGGAAAATTAGGGCGGACGGGAATACCTACAACTCAAAACTACTGTATAGTTATTATATACTTGCTATATATATGTTATAAATATTTAGACGTCCAACTTAGAAATGTTCTGTCTAAAAAATCTATCCCAAAACCAACAAAAGCCTCAATAACATGAAGGTATAATTCATAAAAATACATAGAAACGATAAACCATGCACAAATATTGCATAATTTGTTTTAAAAAAAAACATCTTCTGTGTATATTTAGTCACTTTTTATTTTTCATTAGACAGTATTTTAAGCTCCAAATAAAGATATTTCAATGGCGCGCGAAAATTTTCTTAAATAAATGATAGTGACATTAGCAGTAAAGTGGTGTTCGTTAACAAAATTGTGGTGTACGTGTTTCGAAATAGGTTAAGTTTTCGCGTAATAATTATTTTTTGCCAAGATAGTTTTTCAGTCATAGTTAAAACCCCATTTTGTTATTTAAACATTCACTCAAACTACATTAAAAAAACATTTCTTCTCTTACCTTAGGGGATCAGGTTCTATTTTTTTCCAGAAGAACCCCTTTATAGTATGGATAGATGTTGAAATTATTCTATAAATACCACTTAAGAGTTACGCAGATCTTGTATACAGTTCTTATAGATTTATCAATAGAAGTAATTTGCTCTATATGGTGGTGCCCATTTTGCACTTATAACCGGCCTAGTAGCGTTTTACAGAACCCTTACAGAAGCTAATTATACAGGCATTTATTCCTGCAGTTTTTGCTGTAAGAATATTCTTTCGGCTCCTACAGAGAAAAAAATGCTGGTTGTGTATATCTAGAAAAAAACACAATTTGATCAATTTTTTTAAAAATATAAGACCTTAATTATAACTTAGTACAACTCGTTCTCACTAATTCCATATGACTAAGATATCAATAAATAATAAACAACAAATCAAACAAAGATAGCTATATCTTTATTTCTGAAACCTACAATAGACGAACAAACAATAAGTTGCATATCCACTCGTCTCGAGAGTTTTGTTATTCCGAAGTAAATTTCGATTTTTCACGGTCCTGGTAAACCTTGGTTATAAAATTTCCCAGAAGTATAACCAAAAAAAGGAGACCTGGATATCTTTGAACATTGTTGAAATTTACACACAATTGGTTATATTTTAATACGTATGTAACTAACCTTCAGGATTGTATTTAAATTTTTAAATAAATAATGTCATGACGTCAAATACCAGCTCACATGATGATAAAAAATGGACTTAGATACCTTGGGAACCGGGCCGTTCTGAACCAGCAAAATTAAATGGTACCGATTCGCAAGGCAAAATGCGCTAAGGACGACTTTTTAAATTTATCGGTGGATTTATCGGTGCCAACAAAAGACTTCCCAAAATGTATGTTGTTCATCGGTAGAGTTACAAAACCCTTGATGGATTCCGCCCGCCCAATCCGGAGGTCCGTAGGAATAGTTTGATAGATTATTTAACCTCACGTTTATTGGTTTTTTATTGTATATTTTATTTTTGTTGTGAACCAGTGATAACAGTAAATTTAAAAGCAGCCGTAGCTTCACAAAAATTTTAGGTTTAAGATGAAAAAGACATTTACAGTAAGATTTACTAAAAGGGTTTAGCCTATTTTAGACTGGTCCTAAGTTTAAGTGAAATTGTTGGTTTTAAGCATTCTATACCAACTTCCTTGAGTTTTGGACATAGTTTTATTTATAAGAATAATTTTAATGGTTTTTTTTAGTGAAGAATCATCTTAACACAATATTTTGTGGGATTTAAGAAGAAAATTTCTATTTAAAAGAAGTTTTTTTTTAACCCTATGGGGGATCTAAATGTTAAACACTCTGTTGAGCAAATTAAAATTGACGTTATATGTTATTCTTATCAAAACTTACCCTTGTTTATTGATTTTCGCGATTAATACTCACTGTCACAAAACCATTTCGATATGTAATCATAAAATAAGAATTAGATTAACTTTGTATTTATTTAAAAGGGTTTTTTATCTATCAAAAGTATGAAAAAACTTTACAAACACAAACCCATCGCAATCGCAGACCACAAATAAAAATCCAACTGACGCGTTCATAAAGAAGTCATGTCGGCTCAACAAACTGTTCGGCGCTGCAGAGTTGAGACCTTTGAGTGTGATCTTTCAGTGGAAAGCTTCGTTTGATGATTAAGCTTTTAGATACAGTCAATGTTTTAATTTCAGTTCTCTTTGTAAATAAATGAATAGGTACAGTTGTTTTAGATTTTTTTCATTGGAGACAGTTTTCGTGCATAATCAGTGACCTTCGCTTATGTTTGTTTTTCCTCGTAGTGCTCTCATAAATATATTCTTTGTGCTGAAAACGGGTTCAAAATATAGCGTTTTTCTGGAAAAAATTGGAGGTGTTTTATTGATTAATAAACAACTTGGGATACTAAATAAAGTAAATTAATTCTTGTAAAAACGGTTGCTTAGGGAAATTATTAAGGAACTTGTTACCAATTGCCACAAAACAATTCTTTCTCTGGGCTATAAATTTAAACCAACTCCAGAGGTGGTCTAAAAAATCATCAACTTCCTCAAACACAGATGATAAAGCTATTATGTGCCAAATTCTTGGCGTATTCACCATTTGCTATTTTGAAAACTGGCAAAAAAAAATTAGTTTTAGGGCATTTTCTCCTAAAATATGGAATATTTTGAGAAAAAAAGCAGTTTTTCTTTGTATCTTTTCTGTATGGGTAAATGTTTTTTGAAAATGTGTTTTAAAATTTAGTACCACCCACGGGTGTAAATTTTTACACTATTTTAGATCTTAGTAAATCCCACTGTTAAAGATTAAGGGCTATGTGGTCTAAACGAATCTAGAAAAAAACTTCCAGAAAAAAACCCAACGAAACAATTATTATAACCCAACTCAAGCTAGACCCAGCCAACTCAACCTGAAATAATATTTTTTGATTTTCATGTACCAGGCAAAACCGTAGCCAAATATGATTTAATGTAGTTTAAGTCTCACTTTTGAATTTCTCGAGTAGGAGTTAGTGTTAGGAGAAAAGTGTGCAAAAGTAATTTATATCGGGGCGTTTTTTATTCGGCGTTTGATAGCCAATCTAACTTTCCTCGGTGATGACGTCACCATTCATCTGTCCATCAGCAGAATCCACCGAACTCAAAAAAGCGTTGATTTTAAAAACGTGTACATCGATTTCTTCTGTTCATGTCAGCTGATAGAAAATTTAAGTACAATCCCGAAATTCATAAAATAAAACACTTTTGACTTTAAACAATATTTAAAGATATTACACAATCGAGGTTTCCTTCTTTTGCTTATACTTCTGGGAAATGTTACGACCAATGTAAATCAGGAACGTAACAAATGAAAATCGACTCTATTTAAATTTGGCAGTCAAGAAGCCTATAAGCAAAAATAAATGAAACCCAACAACATAATGCAAAAGAAACAATCATAGGTACACAAGCAAAACAAAAACTTAATTGCTAAACTTAATTAAAAATTTTTTCAAAACGGTTTTTTGGTATTTGCATCTGAGCCCATCTGGCACATACCCACGTTATACTTTTGTTTTGATATGATTTACTAAAAAATAATGATAAGAATATAGTGTATTCACTTAAAGGCCTTCGTGTTTTTGCGTGTTAATGCAAATTTGACTCCAGACGTTTAAACCCTTTATATTTACAGTAGTAAGTATTCGACTTATTGGACATCTGTCAATCACATACCAAATACAAGATGGCGGATCCAACATGAAAAACAGGAAAATTTTGGAAAATTTACAACTTTTTCATTTGTGAATCGAATTTTCATATCTAATTTTATTTCGTTTGAGTTATAAGTGCACTTTTAGTAAAACTATCAACCATTTACATTTTTGGTGTTTCTGTAATAGAAAAAAATATTTCCTTTAACAACATGTCTGCAAAAAAATTCGTCTCCCTAGATGTAAATAATTATAATCCACAAAATATAATGATAGCAACTACTTTAAAAATGTCCATATTTTACGTTGACAAAAGATCTAAACTTCGTTTACTTTTTTATGATAACAAACAACAAAATAACCATTTTTGTGCTAGAAAAAATGTTTAATCTTATTTTGCTCAAAAGTGGTGTTATGGATTAGTTCCATTTACATCTAGGGCGACGATTTACAGGACGCAAACAAAATGTGTATTAACAAGTTGTATTCATAGTGGGTACTATTTTAAATACAGTTAAAAAATTTTGGAGTTAACCTGGGTAATTGGTCTACCTTAGAAACCAAAAATTTATTTTATCATTAAAGTTTTGAAAGCGGAAAGAGCTACTAAAATTCAAATCTGAAGCCATTTCTAATAAAAAAAAAAGAAGCCGATATTGGACTGTACTTATAAACTAAATATTTGTCCACCTATTTATTGCTGGGTATTTTTTGCAATTTAGAGCAATCTTTAGGAGCCAGAGAGGCACACCGATAAAAAGGTACTCTCATGCTCCATAAAAACCCACCTATCTATTTTTCTCATAAAGTGTAGAGTTTTCGCAAAAAAGGTTAAAACCTAGTATATGATTTAAAGTAAAGTAAAGTAATATGTTACGTACTTACATAAGCAACCATACATTTATGGATGGATGTACACGTCAATTTTTATAAATAACTTTTGTGGCATTTTGGCAAAATTTTTTGATCGACTCTATGCTAAAAAAGATAAAAACCTACATAAAAGTTCTTGGTTGTATAGAACATAATAAAATTATATAGATTTATATATATAAAAACATAAAAGCTATATTGAAACAACCATACATTTGTAAAACAAAACAATTACTTACTTTTATAGGCAACAATCTTGACGACGTTTGTATAATAATAATTTAAAAGTGCGTATATACTAAACACAAATCAGCACAATTGGCACACATTACTATTAAAAATCTTTGGCTTGAAAATTGCTATCTAAAAACTCTCTTACTGAATAAAATCTCTTTTTTTAACCCCTAGGGGAAAACTGCCTTACCTCTTCTGGTAGTTTATTAAAAATTTGAGCAGATGCATACGTCGCACATTGTTCATATTTTGTTAAGGTATGCATAATTGTTACATATTTACTACCAAAATATGAATTATTTGCGAACTTTTGTGGGCAACCGAAATAATTTTGTTCAGTTTTGAGCCGTCGCCTATTAGTGATGTTGGTGATGTCCCCTTGGGTGCGTCACTGACACATGCACCATCTTTTCTGAACGACAAACTCACCACGCAATACAAAAATTTTAAATCAATGACAAAATATTTTAACCCACCGTTTATGCTTTCGAATTAAAAACGCTTTTGGATCAGCTGTTTACTGCGAATCCCTGAAGTGAACTTTTTTATTTGTTTTTTGGGTGTTTTGTCTTATATGGTTTCCTTTTGATCAAAGAAACTCTAAAAAATTTTGCCTATACTTAGGAGCTTTTTTTGGTGTTAACGTTTGGCAGAATTAAATGAAAAACAATTTGAGCGTTTATACGCATCCTTATATCGGTTTTCGGAACGTTAATCCGCTTTCCTAATACGGTTTTAAATAAAACGCAATACCTCTTAAAACGGTTTATACACGCGTCTGTAGAAAACCGTTTAGAATATGGTTAGTTAATTATAAAAGAAGTGTGTAAAAAATAGTTTTAAAATATTATGTTCTTTTTAAATTTTTATGATGAAATGAGCTCTAAAACTTTGGTTTTATAAATGCAAACCAAACCATACAAATTTGCATTCGCATCCATTTTCAATTTAAATAAATGTTTGCCTTTAATCTAGAATTCAAAGTAGTTTCTGTACGTTTTCTTAAAACGCCAAATAAATATTTTCTCTAAAACGGCAAACTATTGAAAAATAAAATAAAATAATGATAACTTTTACCTGCCAGGGAAATGGATTTTCATATTTTCAGGAAAAGAAAACGGCAATTTTCATGACTGAGGTATTTGAAAAGGCTTTTTAGCTTTGCATATAATTACAAAAAACATTCAGATGTGAGCAGCTTTTACATTAATTTTTGAACTTAGCATAATCTAAGTTTTAACTAAGCCAAATATAAAAAAAAATGATAAACCGCTACACTATTCCTAAGTAAATTATCAGAACACTACTTTTACAAAGTTATAATAAGTTATTTTTTATTTGTCTCGTAGAGCTCTCAAATGCCACAATAAACTGTTGAAACGTCGGCCAAGATTAAACTTCCTGACTAAAGCGCACACAATAATAATAAGACCCATTTAACAAATGTTAATCTATGAAATATGTTTGACAAAACTTCATTCTTAAGATACGATGAAAAAGAAATAGGGCTAAAAACTTAAGAAATGCATGCAGTGCCTTCCCAGTAAACATAAACCTTACGGCAAGGAAGCGGTTTATTAGTGGCACTGGTGGGCAGCCAGTCGGTAAACCACTTGTATAACGCTAGTTTTCAGCAAGCGGCCGGACATGGCCATCAATCGTGATGCCGCTCGTAAATATAAGATAACTGCACGAAAGAAATTCACAAGGTGAAAAACGTGTAACTAATCACTTTGACATTTTATCTTTCTAGCTAGATCAGGCAATCAACTGTGCCGCATTTGATCAGTTTGAGTGATTTTACCAAAGATTCCTTAAAGGTGGCATAAGGGTTACTCGCCACAATCAATTGTTCTGCCATTGATTGATTTAAATGGCTTTACGAAACAATCCCAAAAGGTGGTATATAGTGTGGTGTGGTGGCATGTTGCGATAGATTGATTAAGATGGCTTTACGAAAAAATCCTGAAATGGGGTATATTGGTGGCTAGCTGCTCTACCATATGATTTTCCTAGATCTATGAGGCAATCAAGTGTGCTGCCATAACTGGTTAAGATGGCTTTACGAAAGAATCCTGACAGATGGCATATTAAAGGAGAAAAAGAAGTTAAAAATCCTCCGAATCGATTTCTTCAACTCAAAATAATCTAAAAAGAAAAGATCAAAATATCTTTGGTGAAAAAAAAAAATTTAATTAGGTGAGTATCCCACAAGAAACACACAAAGGACCAAAGCGAAAAGAGAAATAATTAAACGATGTTTCGCCCTAGGTAACCAGCACACAGCAGACGAGGCAATCAAGCGTGCATACATTGATTGAATAAGATGGCTTTACAAAACAATCCCGATAGATGGCATAATGAAGGAGAAAAAGAAGTTAAAAAACCTCCAAATCGGTTACTTGAACCGAAAAGAATCTAAAAAGGAAAGATCAAAATACCTTGGGTGGAAAAAAGAAAATTCAAAATTAAGTGATGATGACGATGAGAATCCCAGCATATTGTTGGATACCCAGACGAGAAAGGAAAAAGTCCCAAAAGGGGACATACAGATGCCTAGCCGGTTCGTTATATCATCTTACTGGCCAGAAGCGGCAATCAAGCGTGCTGCAACTTAGTAAAATTGTGTGGTAGGCATTAATCCAGTGCCACCTAGAGGAGCAATTAATTATTATGATATAACTATAAGATACTATAACGGCCATGCCGTTATATTTTCCGAAAAAAAAGTAGGGATCAAGTTAGCCCGGAAAAAATGCGGAGCCAAAAACTCTTCTGGACGCGAGCAGAGTGCGTCAGGTTTGTTTAGATTACGATGTCTAAACTATTCAAAAAATTAGTTTAGTCATATTAATCTAACCAATTATCTATTTACACAGTTTCTAGAACAATAATAATACGGGTTAGAACACACCATAAATCTGGAAAATATGTCTTATAATCACCCTCATTTTCTGGTTCGTTATTACTATTACTACCACCATACCCATTATCATTATTGTCTGTTATTATCAGTGGCTCGACTTCATCAATCATCTTTGTTTTCTACTACTTAAAACAATTGTGCCAGGCTTGCATTTTCCAAAAAAAAGTAGCGATCAAGTTGGCTCGGAAAAAATACGGAGTTAAAAACTCTTCTGGACACGAGTAGATTGATTTGGCATGCGCGGTAGATTTTTCGCCTTTGGCCTTGCTCAGGACTAACCCTGATTTTGACCTTGTTTTCTTTGTTTTTCACAGTTACTATTATTACACATTTTGTAACACTACCGCCATTGTAATATCTCATCGTTAAATGATCAACAGATTTTTAAAATGCAAACTTTGACAATGTTTATGAAGTCTAACTAATAATAGGTACTACACAAATTTCATGATTATTGCGTGCGTGGCGGCATTTTAACAGCCACTAGCGGTTTACCGATGAATCTGTCAGCAACGTGTCGGCAGCCGGAAGAGATGCGAATGCGGCAATCCATCATCTAGTGACAGGCAGTCACTCATCCGCAAGTTATTCTTTGATGGTTTGAAGTGTTCTAGAAACTCGTGAACAGTGCGCAAAGGCTAGTTCTGTACGATGTAATTTTTGTCTTGAGTTCGGCTGTCCCATTCACAAAAGACGTCATTTTACATAACAATCAGCAAGAATGGTGTAACCAACCAATATGGACATAAACATTTTTCGACTTTCCTCGTAACCATTGTGAATTTAGCCCCATTGAAATAGTGCCGGGTATCTGCTAAAAATTTAGCGACAAAGATCTTGCCAAAATGTTGACAAAGTTAGCGTCGTTTACTTACGGGAAGAAGCTTTGACGTAAGTTAATCAAGAAGTATGGCAGAAATGTTTTAAATAGTAGAGAAGAAAAGTGATTGACGAATTCCAGACACAGATAATAGACACTTAAAGTTAATTTTCGGGTTTATCGGCATTCTTATCCTTATCTTTATCGAGTCGACCTATGAAGCAGGTGTACTTTTTAACTAATGGCGAATGCGTGCCAGCTGATCAAAAGCGTCAAAACATCGTTTCATATGCACGGACGGTCGCAATGTTACGACTCCCTTATCGTACCTAACCAGGTTTACGCGCATTTAATTAGCTGGAGCTGTCACGCATTCGCCATGACTATAAAAGTGCATCTGCTTGATTGGTCAACTCGTTAGAGGTAAGGATACGAATGCTGATAAAACTGAAAATTAACTTTAAGTACCTAGTATATCGTCGTTAAATGATTATTACACAATTACAATAGTTATTTTAGAAGGTAGATGGCGCTCGCTTCAATATTATAATTCTTCATTATATAATATTTTTATATACATGGACTTTAAAGAAGATTTTTAAAATGTAAACTTTGTCAATGTTTATGAAGTATAACTAATAATAGATACTACACAAATTTCATTAAGATTGCGTGCGTAGCGGCAATTTAACAGGCACTAGCGGTTTACCGATGAATCTGTTGGCAGCCGGAAGAGATACAAATGCGGCAATCCATCATCTGGTGGCAGGTAGTCACTCATCCGCAAGTTATCCTTAGGTAGTTTGGAGCGTTCTGAGAACACGTGAACAGCGCGGCGCGGCGGCGCGCGGCGTGTGTTTCTCGCAAAGGCCAGTTCCGTACGATGTAATGTTTGTCTTGGGTTCTGCTGTCCCATTCACAAAGGAGGATATTTTACATAACATTCGGCAAGAATGGTTTAATTTGGCCAACCAATATGGACATCGACTTTCCTCGTAACCATTGTGAATTTAGCCCAATTGAAATAATGTGAAGCATCTGCGACAAAGATCTTGATAAAGTTAGTTTTCAGTAGTAGAGGAGAAAGGTGATTTACGAATTCAAGCCACTGATAATAGACACTTAGTTAATTTTCGGGTTTATCGGCATTCGTATCTGTGTACTTTTAAACCAATGGCGAATGCGTGACAGCTCCAGCTGATCAAATTCGTCAAAACATTATTTTCGTATGCAGGGACGGTCGTAACGTTACGACTCCCTTATCGTACCTAACGAGGTACTTTTAAACCAATGGCGAATGCGTGACAGCTTTAGCTGATCAAATGCGTCTAAACATTGTTTCGTATGCAGGGACGATCGTAACGTTACGAATCACTTATCGTACCTAACGAGGTTTTCGGTCATTTAATCAGCTGGAGCTGTCACGCATTCGCCATGATTTTAAAAGTTCCCCTGCAACCTGAAAATTAACTTTAAGTGTCTAATAACAGACAATAACGATGACAATGGGTATGGAGGTAGTGATAGTAATAAGAACCAGAAAATGAGGGTGATTATTAGATATATTTTCCAAATTTATGATGTGTTTCTTATAGCCGTATTATTATTGTTATAACAACTATGTAAATAAATGATCGTTTAGATTAAAATGACTAAACTAATCTTGGTAAATTGTTTGAATTTTGCATGAATATGTTCTGTTTCCATCCAATTTTTTTTCATAAATGCGTCTTCGACAGCTGTGTCTGTGTCTGTGTATGTGTGTGTGTAATATTAGTTTTTTTTTATGCTAAAATATTTAACCATATTTAGTTTTTAATTTTTCCTCATGCTAACAAGATCTTAAAATTAATCGTTTTTAAAATTCTTCTAAACACGGACAAAGTAGTATATTACATATCAAGAGAAGGTGTCAAATTTCACACGAGCGTGAATATTGTGAACGAGGCGCTAGCCGAGTGAAACAAAACGCGTGTGTAAAACCGGCGCTAAACAATGCTATGAACTCCCGTTCACGACTCGTTCAAACTAGTGGCGCTACACGAAACAGTGCAGTGTTTTATTTTTGTGGATAGTACAGAAACTTAACAACTCAACGCAACTAAAAACTATTACCGCTACAATAGCAACGCGTGTATCCTCCTTGGTTAACGGACACAAACGTTTGTACCACACTTTAAAATAGATATGTGCTTTAAGCATTCGTAACACCGTATAGCAGATACATTTACCAAACCAACTAATATTGGAACCAATGTTCGTGTAGCGCCGGTTTAAAAAAGTTACCTTCTATCGAGTTGTGTACGCTACTTTTCCTACGAACACTGATGAATTGCAGTAATTTTTTGTAAAAGTAGGTCTTTAATTTTGCACAAATCAAACGAAGCTGCTTTTCGGCACATGGGTGCTAAAGTACTTTGCAACGCATGTGCGGAAAAGTATGATGACAGGTAACGTCATCCTAGATATACTTTTCCGCATATGTGCGGAAAAATTTCTGCACACGGGTAAAATTTAACGTTTTCTAAGGATGTCGTAGAAATATAGAGTTTTTAAAACAAAATCTTTGGCAATAATTTTAATTAATAATATACTTCATACATATTACAAAAATCATGGAGGCATTCTTATCAAATACTACTCAAAGCATGGTTTTACATACAGGCAAAGTAAACACGAATAATATGCCCGCCACTAGAAACTAATTTTTCATTGTTTTTCTTCACTATATCACAATGTCCGCGGAACAGACTGTGTAATTTTTTAGCCTTTCTAATTTGGCTTCCGGATCGGACGGCAAGTTACTGGGTGCAAAAAACACTCGTCCGTCTGTCTATCTTTGTCTTTACTAAGGCCACTGCCACAGGATCGGTAAAGTATCTGGAAAAAAATATTGAGTCTCGGAAAAAGAAACTAGTAGAAAATTTACGAAAACTAAATTCTTTAATTTATTTAATTTTAGTATGGAAAAAAGAGACACACCTATGCTTAAATTTGTGCCTTATCCATTACGTTATTAGACACTTAAAGTTAACTTTCGGTTATATCAGCATTCGTATCCTTATCTCTATTGAGTCGACCTATCGAGCAGGTCTAGTTTTAAACTAATGGCGAATGCGTGATAGCTCCAGCTGATCAAATGAGTGTAAACATCGTTTCGTACGCAGGGATGGATGTAACGTTACGACTCCCGTGACGTACCTAATGAGTTTTTCGTGTATTTGATCAGCTGGATCTGTCACGCATTCGCCATAATTTTAAAAGGGCACCTGCTTGATTGATCGACTCAAAAGATATAAGTATACGAATGCTGATAATACTGAAAATTAACTTTAAGTGTCTATTAAACAGGTAAACTCGTCCTTATTAGTATATATATTTATATATATATATATATATATATATAAGAAGTAATTGAACAATGAAACAAACGGGTGAATTTTCTACCTTTGAAATTTGACAGGTACAGGTACTTCGTCAGATATTAAAGACCTTTTGCACCTCTTACAAAAAATCCCCGTTAGGTGAACTTATCGCTTAATAACTCGTTGTAACGTAGCTTATATCACGTTATTTTTAAGACAGTGTAATGTATGCTAAAAGACATAAATATGTCAATAAAATTAAAGGTAAAAACTCTCTAATAAGTTCTTTATCAAACAACTGGTTTTTGTATGCACCTCGACGCTTGTCCTTGCTCTGTATGCTTTTGAAATTTACCACCCTTTGACTTTTGAAAATACACTGAATCTTGTTTTATGCTACCACTTAAACTTTCACGTAACTCATGTTCAAGTAATGCTGACTCTTTGCTAAGCGCAATTTTGATATGCTTTTTCTAAAGATAACTTAGACACGTCCTTCTCAAAAAGACGGTCCATTATTTTGTCATCACTTATGCCCGTAACAAAAATATCGCGCATCACCACTGGTAGCTCGGTACCAAAATTACAATTTGAGACCAAACTTTTTTCTTTAGCTTGCCAATCACTAACCGATTGATCAAACTGCCTTTTTGCACTGTAAAATTTTAACCGTTCGGCAAAATAAGACTTTATCGGTGAGAAATGGTCAGTTAAAATTTTAACTAACTCGTCCACTTCTTTTTCTTCCGGAAATTTTGGCACACAAAGATTACGCACTAGAATTTAGCAATCCTCCGATAACGAGTTGAGTAAAATTGCTTTTTTTCTATCTTTGTCCGTAATATTATTGGCCACAAAAAACTGCTTAAGCCTTTCGGAGAAGACAGAAAAATTTGACACTTTTGGATTAAAAATGCTAAGTGATCCCAAAAGACCAACAACTTCCCTCGTTATTTTGTAACTTCACAACTACACGACGTTTTGTAGAATTATTTTTAACTTGAAAAATATCTACACTTTAATACTTTTACTTTTTTTAAATAATTGTACTGCACCGTATTAATTTTAACTTTAAAAAAAAAATACTCTGTATTTTTTCTACTTCACGTAGGTTCTTAAATCATCGTCGCCATATAATATCTTTTAATATGAATTCAGGAAATACAGGGTTCCTAAGCAAATCCTTAGGGGGCCAAGCAGCCGTGTATAAGACGCAGACAAACGGAAAAGCACATTAGGCAGAAAAGGATGGGCATAAGGCGATGTTGTCACTACATCCTACACGTAGTAAATCCATTCCAGGTTGTTGTTTTCTAATGTTTTCCATTTTCATACCTTTAAGACTGGCATAAAAATTGTTTTTGCTCGACTTTAATACCAAGCTGATGAAAGATATCGTAAAAAAAAATATTTTTCGGCATTTCATTTTGTAACCATTGTCCTTACGCATTGCATGCAAATGCCTAACCTAAGGCGTTCATACACGGCCGGAGAAATCGACTGAGATATTTCCGTAGAAACTTTATCAAGCAAATAGGACGGGTTGACGCCTTCGAACGTCCAATCCGGGTTTTGCACTTTGATTCGAAATCAAAAAGGAGGAACAGTCAGATGTGGGGCCGTGCACAAATTACGTAACGGTGATTTTACCAATTTTTGACTCCCTCCCTATGTAATGTTTTGTAACGGTTTGGCACGCCAGTCCCCTAATATTACGTAACGATTTCAAGACCACTACCCCCCCCCCCCCAAAAGAAAAAACTTTTCACTTATTTTCATTCCAAATTTTCTTAGTTTCACACAAATGAAAACGCTGTCGAAAACTCCCTCCCCCCTACGTAACGTTTTGTAACCCCCCTCCCCCCTATGACCATGACGTAATTTGTGCACGGCCCCTGTAGTCCCAGTGGAGGAGGGCGAGAAAATTGATATTTTTTTCTTAAAAATTATACTCTTTAGACCTATTTCTTTGCGTTCCCGAAATTACGTAATTTTTGAAAAAAAGTTGTAAGCGGCGCCATTTTTATTTCGTACTTTGTTTTTCGAACATTTTTACGTTCGGCTAATTTAATTGAAAACTTTTTACCTGCGGCGCCCTTTACCTTCTCACTCGAAACCAAGATTCCCCGTTTTGGGAAAACTGATCCCGTCTCTGTTTCTAAATTTTTTCGAATAAAAGTAGAGTATGACCATGGGGGAAATAATTTTTTTCTACGGTATTACGAAAATTTCGAGAAAGTTAAAGAAAAAAATAAAAAAAGTGGCAGAGCTCAGGTTTTTCGTAAAAAAAAAAACGTTTTTTGTAAAGAAACAAAGCAAAATAAATCTTTTTACCCCTTTTTGGGAGTTACAAATATTGGCAGCCCCTTATTTTTCGCTTTTACCCTCCCGCTAGTTTTGAAGAATTGGTTCGCTACATGTTTCGAGATTTTGTCATAAAACACCTCGAAAATATCAAATGTAGTGTATGGTCAGCTTTATTTAAAATCAATACTATCGCAAGCAAAAAGCTCTGCAGGAAAAACAGCGCCGTTTATTGATTTCTTTGGCTGCTAGTGCTACGGTTTGGCCGTTTCCGGATATATGTCACTAGTAGAACAGAATGGAAAGAAATTTAATTAAAAGCGAAGATATTTCTTTCTAATGTTAACAACCTCACGAGTTTATCGCTCAGTATCGTAAATAATGGACCCTGCCGCCTCCTTTAAGCAAGAAAAAGCTGTGGTTTGGACCTGAAAACATCTAATTTTTAATTAGATTAGATGTTCAAATCTGTCCCCTTCTTGAACCTCACAATATCCCAATCTATTGTAAAACTCTTGGCGCGTAGCAGCCAACATTTCAGGGGTGATAGAGTTGCCCGCCTCCAAAATTTTCGCCCTCAACTCCTGTATAGTCGTAGGCCGTAAGTGAGGGTGTTGGAAAATTTTGTCGTACCATCAACCCCATAGGAAAAAGTCATTTGGCGCAAGATCTGGTGATCGAGGAGGCCATCGGATATTTCCATACGTGGAAATAATTCTATCACCAAATACCTGACGAAGGTAATTTGTAGCCTGGTGTGAATTGTTGGATGAACAGCCATCTTGCTGAAACCACAATTCGTCCAAATTTATGTTGAGTTCCTTTAACCGTAGTAAAACCTGGCGTTGGAGAAGATCAACATATTTTTGGCTATTCAAATTCCCTTCAATGAAAAAGGGTCCAATAATGTGATCCCCGACAATACCGCTCCAAACATTTAATTTTTGAGGATGTTGCGTTCTAACACTTGCGTGCAGATGTTTATTTTCGCGGGACCAATAGCGGCTATTTTGTGGATTGTGAGAACTATGAAGTTCATATGTCTTCTCGTCACTAAACAAATCTTTTGATAGGAAATTTTCGTTCCTGTCACATTTATCCCTCATAACCTCACAATATTTTAACCGGCGAAAATAAACACCTGGTTGCAATTCCTGCGACTTCCCAATCTTAAACGACTTGTAGCCGTATTTTTTTAAGATCCATTGGCAAGTACTGTTGGGAATATCGCATACCATTTCGTCTCGTTCCACCTTGTGTGGAAGAACGGGATGCTCTGGTATTTCGCCGTCGTGGTAACACTTTCTACAACCATTTATGCACCCTTACCTTTCAAAACGATGATAAATGTTGTAGACAGTTTGAGCCACAGGAACCGGTCGATCTGGAAACGCAAAAACAAAAAGCCCAATAACCTCGTCCGCACTGTCACTTTTTATGTAGTTTTTAATAATAAAAATCTTTTCTTTTCGAGTTTACGGCATTTTAAAAACACTAAATTTACGAAACTGAAGCGACTCGAAAGGAAATAAAAATGCAATGCCTGTGAATCCCCGTTTTTCCTCGATCATCTCATGGTGTGGCCGCCATCTAGCGGAATTTGCAGACATCTTGTCAACGGTTATTATTGCAACTATGATTTATGCTCACAATGAAAGAGAGGCGACAATTTTTTCTCATGAAAGCAGTCCGGAGATAATAACAAACTGGCACCATTGCTCAATATACCTGTTTCTTTTGTGCGCGCAGAACTTTCTATGCCATTTCGGTTTGATTTATTGTTCATCCTATCCCTAAGGAAAATCTTAGGAACCCTGTATAAATGAAACAAAACTAATTTGAGTAATGTCCATATAATCCTGACTATCGGTTGAAAAGCATACAGAGCAAGGACAAGCGTCGAGTTGCATACAAAAAACAGTTGTTTGATAAAGAACTTATTAGAGAGTTTTTACTTTTAATTTTATTCACATATTTATGTCTTCTAGCATACATGACAGACAGCATTTTTAGTTTTTGCACGGCGCCTTTGATTTGTTTAAAGCCTACTTTATACGGTATTCATTAATGTAAAGATTTACAAAAAGAATTTGTCCAATAATATTTTTCATGTAGAATATCTTATTCTTGTGTTTTTTACGGTGAATTTTAATTATAATTAATGTTTAAAAACTCAAAAACACAACAGAGAAAGGGGAGGTTATGACAAACAGATCGGAATCACTTGTTGCTAGTGCAAATTAATGTTATACATTAATTTAGACAAAGAAAATGATTAAACAAAAACTGGCACTTATCTTTGCAATTCAAAAATCAATTTAAATTTTTTGTTTTTCTACTTAACGTTTTACTGTCTGCAACCATGTCAATTATAAGGGATACCTTATTCTCCCGCAGGTGAACGTGAAACTTTATCGGTTAGTAAGGGATTCTGTTATTATCTCGTAACTGCGCATGCCCGAACTAAGCAATAAAGTAAAAGGACATAAAAATTATAGGTGAAAAAGGTCTCTATTATCATATAATTGCATTGCGAAAGCAAAATTCTTATAATTTTTAACCTGCCCAAGAATTTCAAAAGCGACTCTTGGTCCCGTTCCCACTACGGCTCACTTTAAAAAATATCAACTGAGAAACAAAAATTTCTTGCAGTAAAAGAGTGGCCTTGATAGGAGGTGAAAATTTTATATATACAACCTGGAGTTTTATTCATATATGTTTGCACCGACTTGTTTTTAATTGTCCTTTAACCAATTCTCTCCATAACAATGAGTGCAAAAGGAATACCAGATGTGTCTGTCTCTTAATTAGTTAAAGGACAATTTAAAAAAACTCGGTGAAAGTACGTATAAAAATCCTAAATATTCAAAGAAATTAAAATAAACTAGAACCCGCATAAAAAACGTTAGGCAAATCCAGAGAAATGGGAAAAATATAGAATGTACATAAACCACTGCGCATTCAAATTCTTGGTAACGCACAGGGTGCCGCCATTTTTATTACCCTGAAGTTGGCTTCTTTCTCTTCTTTTTTTTTTGACATATCTGTAACCAACCAATATTTATGTCTGTGATCTGCTGATGCTTTTTTCTTAACCTCGTGTTTTTGGAATTATTTTTTCTGTTTTTTGAAAAAGTTTTGTTAAGTGCTCGCGTCATAGACTTTTATAGCTATGAGTTGTTCGGTAAAAAGTTGTCGAAGTGTTCGTCGATTATTAATAGACGACTCTATTTCTTTTCATAGGTAAATAATACCCTTTGTATAAACCCACTTTCAATATATTAAAATGTGATTTTTTTTGGCCAGGTTTCCTAAAACAGGAGCCTCATTAAGCTTATGGTTAAAAGCACTAAACATATATGATGAATCTTGGAAGTGGGCTGCTCATAAATATGTTTGTTCAAGGCATTTTCAACCAGACAATTTTTTGACTACTGAAAATTCACGACGATTAAAAACAAATGCAGTGCCAACTCTGCATCTTAACGAGGTATCTGAGGAGATGGAGTCAAGCTTGGGTTCCAGTTTTGGGGCTACTTCAAGCAAAAATATAATTGAATGTTCCCAAGATGCCTCAACATCTGTTGTTCACTATGCCTCTACTAGTAGTGGCAGTAATAATTCACAGAAGATAGAATCCATATCTCAAGATAGAAGGGAGAAGAGAAAGAGGAAGTAGGTACCTAAGTACATATTTTATTCTTTGTAAAAGATTCGGTAATTATGCAGTATACAGTTTTCTGCCATTTTTGATTTGGGTAGTAGGTGCTCCCATAAAGAATTTTTCATAAAAAATGAAAAATGACAGAAAACTGTTTACTGCATAATTACCCAAGATTACCACCCTGACTCTAAAAAGCATGTCACATGATTATATTTTTTGTCCACTCTATAACAATTGGCATAAACAATTGAACCTCTGTAAGTCCAATCTATCTTTAACTCAAAATTTTTGGGGATTTATTTTTGTATTTTAAAAATATTTCATAAGTCAAACTCTCTGAAACTCAGGCTTTTTGGGCTGTCACACTAACAATCACACCTTACACGGAGGATGAATTTCGATCTTCCTGATGCCTATGTTGGGAATTTGGAACCTTTGGTTGCACTAAAACAAACCACAAACCAAAACTACACTTTTTTGCACTTGACGCGCGTTTCGCTAACAACTTTAGCATCATCAGGAGATGATAGACAATAAACTAAATTAACCTATGCTCTATCTTATATACAATCTTTAAGTGGGCGGAGATAAGACTAATAATTTGTGATTGATCGCTATCTCCCCTCAACTAAACAATAAAGTGTACTAAACGGGATGGCTCCTCTATCTTTATTTAAACTATTTCTGGATTTAATGATTTCCATACTTTCATATGCATTCAAAAGTCTTTTGTTTGGTACACTTTTTAGAAGTTTTAGGTTATCTAATGTGAATCTATGATTGTTTTCAAAAGCATGCTCGGCCACACTTGACTTTTCTGGTGGTGTTTGAATAGAGCGTCTCATTTGGCCAACATATTTTTTGTCACAATCCATGCAACTAATTTTGTAAATTCCACTTTTTTCTAGAACTGAAGTTTTATCCTTGGGATAAAAAATTAAACCCCCCCTTTTAAGAAATAATGTCTTCTTTCCCTGGAAAAATCAAGCTTTTCATTTTTTTCAAAAAAATGCTTATGCATGCTTAAAACCATCTCTCCTTGCTATTATTATTATTTATTTTTAGGTTAAACCTAGCACTACAAATTAGTAGCTCAAGCTCAACCAGCAGTGGTACCAAACGGAGAAGAGTACAGCTGGTTAAATCTATACATAGTTATAGGTAAGTTATAGTTTTATCTTTCCTATGTTTTTATCATATTTTTAAAGTGTTTTTTGTAACCTTTGTTATAAATTTCTTTCTTAAAGCTTTATATTTTTAGTGCTTCTCCAAGTACTTTAATGAAAAAAAACCAGCAAATGAGGCAGTCAATGCAAAGATACAGAAAAAATCTGTATTATTCAAAAAGAAAAGCAACAAAGCTACAGCAAAAAGTGACATCAATGAAAAGCATAATTAACTTCCTGCAAAAAAATGGCGAAGTTTCAGAAAATTGTTTGGATCATATCAATAAAGCTGTTAGTGATGTACCATCCTTACTCATGGCACGATATCTAAAAAACTTAAAAAATGAAACTGTCACACATGAATCTTACCCTGCTCCCTTGCGACAGTTTGCAGCGACTTTACAATTCTACTCTTCAAGAGCTTATGAGGTGGTTCGTAAAGAATTTGACCTTGCCTTGCCACATCAAAATACAATTCGAAGGTGGTTTACTCACATTGATTGTAGTCCTGGATTTATTTCACCGGCCTTTGACACTTTAAAAGAAAAAGCTTTGGAGGCTTCGCATTTAGGCAGAGAAATAATTGTCGCCTTAGTCTTTGATGAGATGTCCATCAAAAAGCAGATTGAATATGATGGTAAGAGAATGTGGGGGTATATTGACACTGGAGTAGCTATACAAAACGATCAATTGGAACCAGCTTCAGAAGTTCTAATGGTTACTGTTGTATCCCATTTGTCATCATGGAAAATCCCAATTGCTTATTTTTTTATTAAATCACTATCAGGCAAAGAAAAGGCCAATATAATTAATGAATGTTTAATAAGACTCCATCAGATTGGAGTAAAAGTTACTTCAGTAACTTGCGATGGTCCCTCTGCCAATTTTACAATGATGGAGGAATTGGGTGCCAATGTAAAGGATATTAAAAATTTAAAAACAGACTTTTCTCACCCAGAAACGCAAGAGAAAGTTTTTTGTATATTTGATCCATGTCATATGCTAAAACTATGTAGGAATATGATGGCAGATTTAGAAACATTTAAAGATCCTAGTGGAGGAAACATTTGCTATGTTTTCATGGGTATTGAGTTCGTTTTCAAAACTCATTGTATCTTTTTCTTTTTTATAGCGTGTTCTTGCTCTTGATAAAGAACACGCTCTATAATAGAAGAAGATACAATGAGTTTTGAAAATGAACTCAATACCCATGAAAACATAGCAATTAGGTGGTATTACATTAAAAGACTCTACGAAATTCAACAAGAAGAAACATTGATTATTGGCAATAAACTAAAAACAACCCATTTAGAATGGAAAAGACAAAAAATGAAGGTATGTATTCATGTGTTTAATTAAAAATATATTTTTTTAAAGTTTTAAACCATATAAGTATTTTTATTTAAATTCATTCTTTGTAAATGTTTGATAGGTTTAGAAACATTTGAATATTCTGTAATTAATGTTTATTTTATTTTAGGTTAATTTAGCTGCTCAAACTCTAAGCCGAAGTGTGGCAGATGCTATTAGATTTTTAAGGCTTGATATGAAACACCCTGATTTTAAAGATAGTGAAGCAACTGAAGAATTTATTATCAGAATAGATAGATTATTTGATATTTTGAACTCCAAAAGCCCATATGGTAAAGGAACTAAGGCATGTTTAAATTTATTTAATGAAAAGGATTGGAGGCCCTTTTTGATGGAGACAATTGAATTCTTGACAGATTGTACAGACGTTGGTGGAAGACCAATTTGGGCCACACCGAAAAAAACTGCATTTAAAGGATTTTGTATAACAATCATCTCAGTATGTGGAATTTTTGATATGTATGTAAAATCAGGAAAAATGAGTTATTTGCTAACATTCAAGATTAGCCAGGACCACCAAGAAACACTATTTTGTGCAATTAGGTAAAGCAAAATGCAATCATTATTTTTCTGTTGGTTTATTTGTCTTCCTGTTGTTTAAAATAATTTTTGTGTATTATTTTAGGAGCAGAAATGGTTGGAACAATAATCCCACTTGTCTTCAAGTAATGTATGCATTAAGGAGATTATTACTACATACTAGGGTTGGAGGAGAGGGTGGAAATTGTAGGCTGCTTGATTCCACTGTTGTTTTATCTGTCCCTAGCACAACTAAAGGGGAGGAGGATACAGTGGATTTATCACTACTAAGAAAATACAACATACTACCAGAAAATACAATTATACAGGATGAGGATTATGATGTTATTGAGGAATTTATTCCATTAACACAAATATCATCAAATGTTGTAGCATACATTTCAGGTTTCGTTATGAGGATGCTACTGAGGAAAAGAATTTGTAATGAATGCTACTTAAGTTTGGTTGGAAATAATAATCAAACTGAAAGTACTGCATATAAATTAATACATAGAAAAAATAGAGGTTAGTTTAATGTTCAGTATTTTATTAAGAGTTAATTTTTTTATTCAAATACATTTCATTTAGGTTTTTAATCACTTTACCATACTTTTCAACTTAAATTTCATTTAAACATATATCCTAGAAGTACTTTTCATTGATATTAGCGAAACACAGCAAATATTTAATCCACTTTGAGGTCATATTTGAATTTTCTACATTGTAAAAAAAAAGATAAAACAATATTTTCCTTACTCTATAAAGATTTGCATTGAACAGTTTAATGTTTTTAGGAGGCCTGATTGTACCATCAGAAAGTGTAGTAGAAATTTGTGAGAATACTGAGATAACAATAAGAAAACCGATGGAATCAACCGAAAATAAAATCCCAAAAGAAAAAGGTTTTCAACAGGCATTTGCTATTGCTGTGAGTCAAAAGTTTTATCCCAGAATTTATAGTTTATTTCCTGAATTGAAAAATCATTTTTTGGAAGCAGCTCCATTTGAAGAAAACCATGGATTTATTTTAATCAAAAATATTATCTCTTCTTATGCAAGAATCAGATTTTTTAATTTAGCAAAAAATTACACTTTAAAAATTCAGGGACCCTCAGTAAGAAGGCACTTAAACAAAATTATTTTATTTAATCATCAGTAAGTAGTTACCCCCTATTTAAATCCTAAGATTAATATTTAATGTAATTAAAAACAAGATAAATACTTATATTGCTTAGATAAAGTAGTTACATTTTTACTTCTTTCTTTTCATTATTTGTCTATTTGTAAGTTTTTCTATCTTGGTATGCATAGGTGCTTGCCAAGCTCTCAAGCCTTAAAATAGTAGGATAGGTATGAATAATTTTTTTATATCCTTAATTTCCTATTAATGTTTTTTTTTATTCAAGGACAAAACTAAATAAATTTGATCTGCTTTGTATTATTTTACTACATATTTATATATATTATAAGGTTGTAAACAATATACCCAAGTTTAGAGAAATAAAAGGACATTTTTTTCCAAAATTTATTGTTTTATATTCTAAATCTCTTTGGGATAATATACACATATTTATCACTAGCACCTTAAAAAATGTTGACTGCATCTACTGACTGTACTCCTGAAATAAAATTGCTACTATTAATGATTCAGATTATACAAAGTTATTGTTCAGTCCAATTTCAATATGGCAGCTGATATTTACCATAATGAAACTTTTCATTCATTTATTTCATTGGTCAGAATTGAATCAAAGTATACTATTTCAAATGTGCTATATCATTCTGACTAATAAATGTGTCATTTTATTCCTAGATACTAATCGGATAGAATTAAGCAGCTCTGGGTTCTGAATTTGGTTTATGTCTTGGAAACCTATTGGTCCCTATCTAGCAAAAAAGTAATTATATGGCAACCAATAAATATCTGAACTCAAAATGGAAGAAGGGCTTTCCAAAATCTTATTTTAAAGGAAGGGGGGGGGGGGTTAATAAAAATAAATTTTTAATTGAAAAGATGTTGCACATAGAAGAAATATTCTTACTAATGCTTAGGTGTTTAAACATCATCATAAAAATTTTAATTATTAAACCCCCCGTACAACATGTTAGCAGGGGAGGGAGGGAACCATATTAAAAAGAAACTCAAATAATTAGTGGACACCTCTCAGAAATCTGACGATACCTGACCTACTGAATTGTTTTTAATAAGTGTTGAGTTACGATAAAAGTCATATTCTTATGTAAAATGCAAGGTAAAATGTACATACCTATTGTATAACTCAGCATCTTACTGCTTCAATTTTAAGTTAATTTAGGTCCTTTATTCTTATCTTATTTTTAAGGCAGATTTAATACTATGACCGAAGAGCAAATCCTTAAGAGTTATAAGTACCTCTCTTTTTGCCAACCTATTTTTGGCTATGATTGTAGCTGGAATCTGCAAAAAAAAGAAAAAAAATATGTTAAGTTCCATGCATGTTTTTAACACATATGCATGACAAAATAAGAATATCATTTAAATTATTCAGTTTATTCATGAGACAACTTACAGTTTATATAATTTTTATTAAGAAATTTAAAAAAACACAAAACTGGGATGGTCATCCTTTTTATGCAACTATATAACTGTATGACAGACATATATTTGGTCACATAAATTAGTTACTGTTTTAAACAATTCTTTAATTAAATTTATATTGGCCCACACTAAAAGAGCTTATTATTTAACTTATTTTTATCAATTTTTGACATTTTATTTATTAAAAATAAATCCTTGTCTATTATAAATAAAATGTTTCAAGTAAAACCTAGGGTGGGTTTTGAAGATTTTGGGCATAAAAAAAGTGCTTTTGAATCTGGATTGTAGTTTAAAGTACCGTTCATACAAGGCATAGTTTTAGTCTTTGGTTTAATTTTTTGTAACAGTCTTTAATCATAAAAAAGTTAAAACCACTGTTTTTTATGAAAGTGTCCATGCAATGCTTTTGATTATGCTTTGTCATAGGCTTAGTCACAGTCCTAAGGAAAAGTTGGCAATTTTCAACTGTTATAACTAAAATTACGACTATTACAATAATAAATATAAGTGTGCATGCGCAATATTTTCAAAAGTTTTATACAGGCAAATTAAAAGCAAAAAATAAGTTTTGCTAAGTGTTTGTAGGTTCCAAAAAAAAACTGTGTCTATTAAACCTTATTCTCTTTGAAAACAAACTACAAAAAATTAAAGTAAACAAAAGAAAACATCAAAAAAGTGAGGTTAAATGCATTTGCTTCGTAAAATAAAAAGACAAGTATGAACAGTGAGCAATTTTTAAGACCAAAACTATAACTAACACTATAACAAAACCAAATACTAATCAAGTGACTAAGGCTATGCCTTGTATGAATGATCCTTAAATGTTATGTATCACCCATACAGTAGGGCTCATTACAGCACTAGTGTGGTTACCTCAACTCAGTCTCAGAGAAACAAATAGTTTTCCATTTCTCTGCTGGGTCTGATCTAGTGGAAATATTCCCTACCGATTTCTGTAATGAAGCTCATACCATACTAGTAATATAAATAACTTATGGGACTTACCTTATAGACTGGTCCAATAATTATTCTCTTTGCTGAAAAACGGGGCTTGTATCCTTATTAATTTAAAGTTGTTCCAGTAGCAAGTCGTTGACAGAAGTATGTATGCCGCCCTTATATGTCATGACACGACCAGTCAGGGCCGGCAGGCATGTGTTCTACAAGACCAGTGAACAGGCAAACACGCGAAGTTTAGATAATATTTAGAAAAAATTTAAATAAAGACAGAAGAAACAAAATGTAAATAACGTAACATAACCTAGCTTTCAAGCAGCTGATGTTGACAAGTGATAAAAATGGCTGCCGTTCAAATTCGCCCGTTCGCGCAGGTTGACGTTTATTCTATATTTTTCCCATTTCTCTGGGCAAATCACACATCTAGGCTGAAATTTCAGAAATTTAGACCGCTATTGCCGAGTTACATAATTATCTCTTATTTTATTTCCTATAATTACGTAATATTGCAATAGGTAGCGAAAATACAATGGACGATATTTTCTCAAAACAAGAAAAAAAATCAGATAACATAGGAGTCAAAAGTCCTTTGTGTTCAAGATACAAGATGTCAAAGTGCGTGATTTTTTTTGTTATATCTTGTTTAGAAATCACAAAAAAAGAAAAATTGTAAAAAAATTATGTTAAAATTTTTAGGAAAATACTTCTTTTTAGGTACTACTTTTGAATATTTTTCTGGTATGATAGAGATGTCTTCGGGTAACCATATAACTTAAACAAATATGGTATTTTTTTTTAATGTTAAGTTTTTTCAATAATTAAATAAAATAGAAATTGAAAAATTGTTAAAAGCTATCAATTTTTTTCATTTTTAAAATTCCCTTTTTACCCAAATTCCTGAATTTTAAACACCAACGATATTGTAGTATTTTTTTCTTATTTTTTAATTTCCTATTAGCGAATAGAATGTTTGTACTCATACCTATGCAACAAAAACTATTTTTTTTTAAAGAAAAATAGTGTAAAATGATAATACAAAGAAATTCTTATTATTCCTAACTTCCATTTAAGTTTTTTTACGTTAGGCAAATCACACATCTAGGCTGAAATTTCAGAAATTTAGACCGCAATTGCCGAGTTCCATAATTATCCCTTATTTTATTTCCTATAATTACGTAATATTGCAATAGGTAGCGAAAATACAATACATTATTCTAATAAAGTAGATATAGTGCGGAAAAATATGAGGAAGTTTATTTAACATAATGTTATGTTTTATCATCTAGAAACAATTATTAGGACTTTTACTCCTTACAATCTAACAACCAAGGCAAAAATGTTATTGATTTGTCGAGGCACGTTTTGCCATCTTAGATACGATTTTTGTTAGTCTTTTCATGTTTTTTGCAATGTTATTGTTATAGTTTTGTTCTAAGGCTTATAGAAACGCATAAGAAGTGTGCGTTAGGTGAAAAAAGTGCCGAAAAGTCTCCGAAACTGTCTTTTCACGGGTAAACAACACATCTGTATGAAACCACCACATTTTAAATATTTTAAATATTGCTTCAGAATCAATCAGAACGCGATTCTACAGTGTTGCCATAACTGTTCCTCAGCAGTTTGCTTAGATTTGGTTACTGATTTGGAAAATTTTCCTCCAATCTATGGAGTGCGCCTTCTAGTTTGTTTTAATTTCTTCGTAAATATTGAAAATTGTAGGTGAAGCGGCCGCGCTTCACCCGCATCCCGTGACGGGCCGCCACTCTTGCAAGCGCGAACAAAGCATATAATTTTTCTACAACCAAGCAAAAAGCACCATGTTTGCGCTTCAAAAAGAAAGCACAAAGTTCCACTTTTCCGAGGAGCGAGCGTTTTTTTACTTTGTTGTTCTTGCAACTACCTTTTGCTCGCTTGTAGAAAAAATCTGGTATGTAATTCGAGCGCAAAAACTTTGCCGCTTCCCTTCGCGCCACGTGTCAACTTTTTTCCTAAGCGGCAAATTATTACTTTGCGCTCTTAATACACAAATAGATATTGTAAGAATTGCAAAGTAATAATAAAAACTATTCAGACCATTCGTTATAAAAGTTCTGCCATAAAATTACACAAAAAAATTCTTAAAATAAACATTTTAATATTAGTTGTCACAAAAATAAATATTTCTCAATATTAATAGTATATTTATATATTGGAGATTGTAAGTATTCATTACAAAGACGTTCTGTTACCTTAAAAGTAGGAGTGTTTTGCTTATACTTAATGCGAGGCAATTAATATTTTAAACAAAAGACAAATTTTATTAAAGAAACTAATGAGATATGTTTTATAACCAAAGCAAATATTAAGTTATATTTGCTGGTAACATATTTTAATGGTTTACCAAAAATTTGTTAATAATAATATTGTTTTTTTCAGTGAAATGAATTACTGTTTCAGGTTAAATTATTTATTATAAAGTTTGTGCTGCTTTCTTTCTCTTTTAAGTTAGTTTCATACAATAACATTTTTATCTCACCTTAATTTTAAGTAAAACAATCTAAGTAAGTAACTTATCTAAAATAATAAGTATCTGTACGTTAAAAGAAATTCAGTGCAGACGACCTTAAACTTATAAAAAGTTGGCGTCTCGCTTACTGACATCTAGATAAAAACGACGAAAACTATTTTAGGATGTTTTATGAGTCGCAGTTTCGCGATAAAAAACTACTACGAAAGAATGATTTAGGATTTTAGCTTTACGCCCCTCATTCGATTCACTACATTTTAACGTCTTTAAGCCTAGCATAAAAGTTTGAAAAATTGACATTTATTTTTTTAACCTTATTTGCAGATATAAAGTGGTAGCGTCTGTAAAGATATTACTAGTAACGCAGCATTCAAACATGTTTCTTTAAAATAACCAGTTACTAAAAAATACTAAAAAAAACGATTTTTTGATTTCTTAAAAATCCGGTTCGAAAAAATGGATATTTTTGTCCAAGTAAAAACCCTCCCCCTACTATATATACAGAGGTGCGTCGTGCCGAGTGGATGATGTCATCGATTAATCGACGAAAGTTAGGTTACTATGAACGAACTGGATGAACGAACAACAAGATAACCTTAAACATTAATTTTAGGATAGTCATTATTATTTATTAAAAATGCCCCAGCCTACGCTTACATTATGTTCGGTCACCAATCTTGTAAACAACATACCAAAATGAACATATTCACTGGCTTTCAGATCAATTTTTTTTCATTTTTTTCCTGTTCTATGGATTTGCGTCTATTCAGTTAATATCAAAATTTTCAAAATTAGAAATAATTCAAAAGGTTGATTTTGGTTAGGTTTTAGTGTTAGGTCGTTAAAGACCTTTGTGTTCCAGATACAAGATGTCAAAGTGCATGATTTTTTTTATTATATCTTGTTTAGAAATTACAAGAAAAAAAAAATGAATTATTTAGAGTCGCCCATTAGAATAAGAGTCAGTAATCATTGAGCATAGAAAAATTATAAAAAAATTGTGTCAAAATTTTTAGGAAAATACTTCTTTTTGGGTATTAATTTTAAAAGAGGGATCTTTTGAATGTTTTTCTGGTATGAAAGAGATGTCTTCGGGTAACCATATAACTTAACCAAATATGGTATTTTTTTTTTAATGTTAAGTTTTTTCAATAATTTAATTAAATAGAAATTGAAAAATTGTTAAAAGCTATCAATTTTTTTTCATTTTTAAAATTTCCTTTTTCCCCAAATTCCTGCATTTTAAACACCAACTATATTGTAGTATTTTTTTTTTATTTTTTAATTTCATATTAGCGAGTAGAATGTTTGTACTCATACCTTTTACACCCTGTAAACCACTAACTAATCTGCAAATAAGCAAACAATAATTTTTTGCTTACCGGTGCAACAAAAACTTTTTTTCAAGAAAAATAGCGTAAGGTGATGTTATTAAGAAATTCTTATTATTCTTAACTTACACTTAAGTTTTTTTTACCTTCACATGTAGGTATGTTAGTTAGTATGCCAGTCATTTTTGACTTACTTGTAGATAACCGATCAACTTCAAATTTACTGCGCGCTTATATTATGGACGTTAAAGGTTCAAAAATTCATAGTTTTTGAAAAAAAGCTAATACGAATATGTGGTTTTCTAAATATTTTATAATTTTGGAGGTAAAAACAAAAATGGAGAGTCGTTCAGGGGATCAGAGGGGTTTATATATATTTGAAAACTGATAAACTTTACGATCAAAGTTGCTAAGAATATGTAGTTTTTAGTTTTAAGATTTGGAGGGAGAGGTTGTTAAAGGAGTGATATTATAAAATTGACGGTGTGGATGAAGGTTTTTGGGGTCGAGGAAAACAAATTTTCGATCAGATTTTAAAAGTTATGATGTTTACAGCTCCTTTCCCGAGAGAGGGAGGACCAAACCAAATTGGTGAATACGAATTTTGTGTTGTTAAAAGTTATGAAGTTGAGGGGGGGGGGGTAACATTTAACTTTTGGGGGTCTTTTCCTAGGCACCTCATTTCAAACTTTAACAGCGATTATTTGGCCACCTATCAAATATCGGTGGTCGTGCCAATGACAAAAAGTTTTCCCCAAGCGCTTCACCACAACTTTGGCCCGCAAACTTTGAAACACACCGAGAGTCAATTTCCCTTTAAAAACTGCGTCATTCTTTAAAAGCATGTCAACTTCGATGAGCACATGTCTTTGCAAAATTGACTGAAAATGGGACCGGAATAAAAATCATTACCAGGTTATAGGTATTTACGTTACTAGACCGGAAAAGGGAACTTTACTTAAAGTTTACAGGGCGAGCCGTAGGCGATATCTGTAAATCTGTGGAGACCTGTAAAATGAGTTTCCGGTCGTGTATCGTACTTTCTTTTTTTAGCTAACTAATATTCGCCTATTTTTACTCATAGAGGTCATTAATAAACTTTTTAGTTTAAAAATAATAAAAAATAAAAAAATTTAATAAAAAACAAAAAACAAATAAAAATTTTTTTTAAAATAATTAAAAAAATAATAAAACAAATACACAAAAAAAATCAATACAAAATCCAAAACCAATTACACCGTCTATTTGTACGAAAAAAATACAAAGAAAATAAACTACGTTTATATGCGCGCGTTTTATATAAGAACGGTTTTAAATAAAGTAATACTTCTTGCCCAATTTTTAGAAGTGTCTGTGCTGTCATGGCAAATGTCTAAAATCGACTACAGTGGACTTGGATTTTAACGAAATGTCAAATTTGACAAAAGTTTCATATAGAACCACAGCCGTAAAAAAAATGTACACTTTTTTTTGGCCCAACTTATATTTCCGGCAAAAAACTATTTGGATAAAACCAGAAAAAATACGTCACTCATATTATCCTGATTTAAACAGAGTTTAAAAAAAAATCAATAAAATTTTTTTTAAGGAAAGCAGTTTAGATAAAAAATACATCTTTACTTTAAAATAGGTGTGCATATTTTTACTAGAATGATAAAAAAAGTGCATTCTAAGCGTGGGCGGTAATACCTTTTTATATTAATTATGTATTGAATTATGATAATTTTTGCTTTCCAGTCCTACTTGATTTCATTTTTTACCCCCAAAGATCCATAAAAACCTCCTATGCTTGCGATCGTCGTTTGGTAGAAAATGAGGATGGTTGTGGTACTAGTAGACCAAATTATTAGATGCTTTTAACAACAAAAATAACGTGCTAATTCCATTATTTGTCTTTTTGCATTTCTGAGCATGGTTTTTAATTTAACCAAAATTTTTTTATTGGCTTGCCAAAAAGTATAGGTCAAAACAAAACAAATGAGCAATGTAAAAAAATACTACGAGAATATTCCTGAGTAGAATTTTTGATTGAAAAATTTTTAATGAAAAAAAAATATTACGATTTTTCGCATTTTTCTGGAATGTTTTGAGGTTATGTTGAAAAGTGACATCCACAAAATTTATAGATCTTTGCGGGGTCTACAACATTTGCACTGAAGTTTTTACTTTATGACGTTCAGATTGGCCGGAAATTTCAATAATACTGTTTTTCTCTCTCTTTCCACCCACCAAACCCTACCCGCAAAAGTCCCACTTATGCATTTTTTTTAAACGGTTATTAGAAGCCCTCTTACCATTTCCACTAATCAGAATGCCGTTAATTTTTTTTTTCTTTCTAAATTAGTTAATCCGATCGGAATCGAAATGATTTCTTTAATAATTAATTTTTAGAAGTGTCTTTAAATGGCAATTTGTTTTGCCACTTATTTAATTACTGCTTGTAGGGCGACCAGATATACTCTTCTTTAGAGTATTATACTCTTTTGGCACTCAGAAAATCCCCTCCCCTTTTTCTGGAAATTTAGACAAAATATACTCTTTGGTCAACTAAGGCTCAACTATTATATTTAAGTTGCATTGTCAGCAATCTAACAACTTTCTTCTTCTTCAAGTGCTCTCTTCGAACGTTGGCTATCATCAGCACGATCTGTACTCTATCCACTGCTTTCCGAAAAAGTGTCGTAGTGCTAACACCATATCAATGTCTAAGATTTTTAAGCCATGATATCCGTCTACGACCCGGACCTCTTCCGCCTTCAATTTTGCCTTCTATTATCAATTTTAAAAGATTATATTTTTCATTTGTCAAAATATCGCCAAAATATTCAAGCTCTGTTTTTTATGGTAAATAAAACTTCAAGATTTTTATTTATTCTAAGCAAAACATCCACATTAGTTACTCTGTCCACCCAAGATATTCTTAGTATTCTACGACAACACCACATCTCGAATGCCTCTAACTTTTTGCAAATGACCTCAGTGTACATGCTTCCTCGCCATAATATAAGATGCTTAAAACATAACACCGAAGCACACGAATTCGGAGAGTGATATTAAGATCGCGACTTCACAACACTGATTTCATTTTGATAAAAGATGATCTGGCCTGTTCAGTTCTTGTACGAACTTCTTGCATGTTGTCCCAGTTCTCATTGAGTAGGCAACCCAAGTATTTGTAAAAATCCACGCATTCGACTTGCTGCCCATTTAATTTTCCTTCCTTGGATATGACCATCCATTTTGTTTCCCCAACATTTAAGTTAAGCCCGAATTGCGAACTTTTGGCAGCAATTTGATTTAACAACTCTTGCAGGCCTTCCAACGTGTCTGCTATAATGACAGTGTGACAGCGGAGACAATATACAATCTTGGCGCACACCTCTTCTTATTTGGACCTCTTTGGACAGTTGGCCATCAACCTTTATTTGAGCAGTCTAGACCAACTTCTTTTAGGGAACTCATAGATTCCGCGTTGTACTCGATCAAACGCTTTTTCGTAATCTATAAAACAGGCATATACTGGCACTGACACATCCCTAGATCGTTGAACTAAGACTTGAATGCCAAACAGGACCCCTTTTGTTCCGAATCCACCACGAAATCCAAACTGCGTGTCACCCATAAAGGATTCGCATTTTCGATAAATTCTTTTATGGAAAATCTTTAGAAATATTTTTAACATATGGCTCATTAGGCTGATTAGGCGGTAATCACTACATTTCTTTGCTGAATGTTTTTTAGGCAGTGTAACAAAAGTTGATTTTAGCCAGTCATTAGGGATTTTACCGCTGCGATAAATCATGTTAAAAAGTTTGACCAGCGTATTTACCGAATCTTCGTGTTTTATTAGCTTTAAAACCTCAGTGTATACTTCGTCTTGCCTTACTGCTTTTCTGTTTTTAGTTGAAGATATTGCATATTGTACTTCCTCTAGTATTATATCTATGCATTGGTTTGAGAATTCTTCTGACTGTTCGGATCGGTTATCGGTAAAGAGATGTTTTATGTAGCTGGTGTAGCTACAGTTCTTTTATTTTTTCATTGGTATCCGGTACGATTTTGCCCTGATTGTTCACAAGGATTACAGCTTGCCTTTTATTAAATAATCCTGTTGCTTCCTTCATGCGTTAGTAGAAATTGAAAGTGTCATGTTTAGCTTCTAGATCTTGTATTTCTTGACATTGCTGTGTTATCCAGTATTGTTTTACTGACCTTATCTTGTTTTTCAGTTCTCTGTTGATTTCATGGTACTGATCGGTGCCTTTTTTAGTACGTCTTTTATCCATCAACTCAAGGATTTCATCCAAAATTTCTTTTTATTTCTTGTTTTTTCCTTGCCTAAGAGTGTTATGCTCTCGACTATGGCAATTTTAACCTTTGTCCATACTATTTCTCTATCTTGCTCGGTAGACTCATTAACGTCTTTAAGCTTTTTATTGAGTTTGAATGTAAGTTCAGTTTTCGTCTAAACTTTTAGCATTTAATTTATCTGTGGTTTTCTATTAAGATGGTTCTCCTCTAGGTGGCCATTGCTGAGAATATTTTTCACGGTAATAAAGTTTTGTATATTTAGGGTATGAAAAATTATTAAGAAAATTTGTGATATATATATATATATCCATCTTTATCTTATTTGTGTCAAGAAATGAGTTAGAAAATTGGTTTTCACTTCAATCAACCAATATTGATCTATTTAAAAAAACCGTTTGAGTGTCTACCTACACATTAGAGCAGATCATAAAAGTTAAAAATAATGTGAATTTAACTTCAGACGAATTATTAAAACTAAGATTAATTTACTTGCTAAAGCAAAAATAGCTGAAAAACACAATAATGAAGAAGATTAGCAAATTAACTAAATTAGTTTTAGTTACACTAGTTACCTGTTTTTATATTCAGAAAGTTATAATAAATATAATAAGCATGTTTTATAGTTATTTAATTTTTTAACATAATAGAATGATAAATTTGCTTTCGAAAAAAAATCGGGTTACCCTACTGCTATTTTGGCCAAAAAGTGGCTGGTATTCTTGCTTATGTTAGGTAACTGAAAAATTGAATAAAAAGGCTAAGCTAAAAACTGTTTACAAAGTAAATATAAACACTAGCGGCGAAAGTCTTGGCTACATATCCAATTTTTCGGCACAACATTCTTCAAAAGATTTTATTTATTAATTTGCATTTCTCTGTACGCCGTTTTCCGCGCTCTGCTTTTATTTATTAAAAGCCCGCTCATGCACCTTCTGCATACGAATTTTGGCAAGCAAACAACTATTTTTAGATCTCGAGATTTTTGTGAGCCGCTTCATCAGATACATTTTAATTAAAATTTTGCTGATTTGAATAACTGGAAAAACCATCTCACTCAGAAAGAAAGGCTGAAGGTAACCAACAAAAAAGCTAAAAGCCTGGAAGTTGCCTGAAAATATAGTTTCTACAAGGAAAATAATTAGCATAGGTAGAAGCTTGCAAAATTTTTTCTCAAACATTGAAACAGTTTTAGAAATTTTAGTTTGGCCTGCAATAACAAATAATTAAATATTTGTCAAGTATTTTGTGCATTTCTGTCAAAAAAAATTTATTTTAAAATGTAGATTTATTTGACCTTTGACACCTTGAAAACCTTTTGCACCCCCTCCCTCGAGAAACTGGAGCCATTTTTATTTTGAGGAGTATATCGGGGCTTATATTTCCTTAATTATTTTTCTCAGAAATATTATTTGCACCATATAGTAGACATTTTGCACCACCATTTAAATCTTTGGCACCCGCTCTCATTTTGTTTAAAAAATGTTTTGTACCGCAATACACCACTATTAAAACCTTTTGCACCCTTTCTTTTGATTTCTGTGGACATTTGTGTGGATATAGCTCAATCCAAAAACGTTAGAAAAATTTAGGGGATTTCTAGATTGCTAATACTCAAGAACCACCCAACATAGCGCAGACCCTGGTTTAATTTATTGAAGGCCGCTAATGCATCTTCTGCATACAAATTTTGGCAAGCAAACAGTTATTTTTAGATCTCGATATTTTTCTGAGCCGCTTTATTAAATACCTTTTAATTAAAATGGTGCTAATTTAAATGACTGAAATAAACAGCTTTTCGCGAGAAAGAAAGGCATCAAGTAACGAATTTAGAAAGCACCCTGCTTGATAACCACTAAAAAAAACCTGAAAGTCTGACAGTTTTCTAATAACATAAAACAACCATGTAACGACCGTTCAGATCGTTCCAAGGTTTCGATAAAATAGAGCCTTTGGGAGTGAAGGTAAATCCGGCGAAGGATAACTCAACCAAACTCAGCTACTTGGTAGTAGTAGTAATAGTAGTAGTACTAGTAGTAGTAGTAGTAGTAGTAGTAGTAGTAGTAGTACTAGAATAACCACCACGTTCGAACCTTCCTGTTCTTTGGATATCCGACCATTTCAGCGTCGAAAGGTGTTCCGGCTCGAACACTTCCTCTCCGAAGATTCCCTCTCTTGAAAGATAGTGGTGTGAGAACTCTTATTAGGTGTCCTATTTCTATACGTTTCCTGCGCAGCAACTAGTCCTCTGGTAAAACCTAGACACGGTTAAGGTCCGACGTATGTCTGAGCTGACCCTTTCTTTGCAAGCTCGTCCGCCATCTCCTTTTTCCGCTGCTAGATCCTGGAGGGCGTCCGCGTACTCCTGGACCAGTCCTTTTCGCATTGTAGGTTTAAAAAGTACTTTTATGGCAGCCTAGCTGTCCGTACATATGTAAATCTTATCTTCTGCTCTGGCCCTTATTTCTTCCTCTCGTGCGGCTGCCAGAATGGCATACACTTCCCCAGGAAAACCGTTGCGTAGTGACCTAGTGGGTAGCTCTTCTTTATCTCCCTACTTCGTATGAATAGACCTGCTCCTATCGATTCCTTGTCTGCTAGCCTCGATCCATCTGTGAAACAGATCATGGCATTGCCTGAAGGGTCGACTTCGTTTCTAGTCTATGCATCTCTAGGTCGTATGGTGGTATATACTCAGCTACTTACTGAATCTTTCAGCAACAGAACAGCGGTTTCGAATAGGTTCGCGAATTTTCGTAATTCTAACCTCAACTTTTCAGCCTTTATTTTTGGTGGTCATTCTCGAGAAAATTCTTATTTTTTAAAAATAACTTAACAATTTGCTAACTTTTCGATTATTTTTCTATCGGAAAATGGGTTGGAAAAATGCCGATTTCAATTGCGCGCCGATAGAAGTGACAGTCATAAGTGTGTAGGTTTTAGTGTCATATATTTTGCGGCAAAAATTACACTATCCACTCTGAGCTATGAAGGGGGGGGAGGTGTAGGGTAAATTAAGAGTAAACGTTTTTCATACTACTTCTATAGATTAAATAAATTTTTTAAAACTTTTGGTGCGTCTTCTAACCCAAAGATATAGATGCCTACCAAAAATTAAATTTTTACAATTTTTTTCTGTCTGTCGTTATGTTTGTTCCAGCATCAGGCAAAAAGTACAGAACCGATTTTGATAGTAGTTTTACTTTTGCATTCCTTATAGTTCTGGATAGTACATAGGTTTTATTTTTTCAAAGTCAGTTTACCGAAATAGTAGTTTTCACAACTGGTGGCTAAAATAGTGCTTTTTTTTTACAAGCGTTGGTTTAAATGACGAGCGCAGCAAGGTATTTAAAAATGCGAGTAAAAAAAGCACAGTTTAGCCACGACTTGCTAAAACTATTTTTTTTAATACCTTTATCTAAAAATTCAAGAGAAACAGGCAAATACTTTTAAAAATCTCGAACGAACAGCACTTCTCCCAACACGCCATCTTTATACGATAAATCAAGGCTCGATCAAGAGGTCTTTTTACTCGGTGACGTTTATTGATGCGACATTTTAATCTTTGACAGTTTTATATTTTGACGATATTTTTATATGATTTTTTTCGTAAATAATTCGTGAAAAATGGCGGAAGTGGCTTAATTTCTAGGCAAGAATAATTAGATTTTTACATTATTACTATTTTCCGCTATTTCACTCTAATTTTGGGTAAAAAACAGACAGAAATATTTTTTTGCACCCGTGATCAAAAAAAAACTTTTTTGCATCGGTTATCAAAAAAGCCATGCTTTAGTTATCTGCTTTTTGCCAACAGGCAACAGAGTTGTATTGCGTGAAAATTGAAAGAAGAAAGAAAAATAGAAAATACTGAAACTAAAAGAGAAGCTAAGTTTTATGTTTCAAATATTCAACCTAATATTTTGAATTTTTACTTTTGAATGGCATATTTAACTAAAGTAATCGTTTTCACTGCTCACAATATATTTGATGGAAATGTCCTTGCAAGAAAATAGTAAGCGAATTAGCGGATAGTCAAAAGCAAGTAATATATCAAGGGAACTCAGCCAGGGAGCAGAATAAAACTTTAGAACACGCTATTAAATTTTTTCACTCCCTAGTATGATTCCTAGAACTTTCTCTTCTCGCCCTTTTAAGACAAAGCAGGGGATCGATTCTGGGCGTACTAGAAGGATCATATCCTGAGAATCGACCACTTCTATTAAAATCCAAAATTCCGTATTCTGCCCATCGCCCATTCTGCCCAAGTCATTCAAACGACGCACAGCGGATCGATGCAATGCTTTTTTATGGACACATGGAAAAAAATTTAAACTAACAGTTTTACTTAGTTTGTTGCTGGTATACCACGGTTTAATTAAATCATTAGCAGTGAATTATTTAATCTTTGTCCTTTTTGCTGTAACGTGTTTTTACAGATCATTTTATATATTTGTGAACATTGTTTTATAAGAGCGGACCCTTTAAACACTTATTTTAGCCATTTGACTTACCATTTTTTTTAAATTTTTGAATTTATTTTATATACTTTACAGCGTTTCTTAAAACTCTACTTATTTTGTTTTTTTTTATATTTTTTTCATTTTTTTTTTTTCAATTTTTTTATACCTATATCAAAATTTCAAATATTTTAAGATTCACATTGATTTGTAAAAAAATGTTCAAATATGCATAATTTTGTTTTATTATTTTTGCCTTATTTAAAAACCATTGACTGCGATTTTTGCGTTAGTTAATTGAATTTAGCGAGTTGCATACAATGACTTTAATAATTACATTTCTCGACAACAGTCACAAATGCGAAAAACTGATATGATACAAAATAGTTTCTAAACTAAACAGGTAATTTATGTAATAATTAAAAGTTCAGAGGGAAAAGAAGAACTTCACCTCTGAAAAAATATCTCCCTATAGATTTTCACGATCAGTTAGTATGTTTGGATCACGTAAGCCCTAGGCTGCAGTTCCCTATGTTTCAAATTTGGTGCAAATATCTCAAAAACTGCAAGAGCTATAAAGAAAAACTAAAAAAATTGTGAAAAGTCAACGCTCCGTAGATCAGTAACAAATGTTTTGCGGACATGTTCATGAGAATAAATTTTGCTGTTTGGCCTGAAAAATTCGTAACTAAAATCTTTGCACTGAATTTTAAAACACCCTGTACAATTCAGTTTTGGCATGATCCGTCATGCCAAATTTTAAGTTAAGGTAAATATCCAAAATTTCCTATACCTCGATCCACTGTGCGATGTCCTGCTCTGAAAGACGGTCAAGTTTGCTGTAGCATGCGCATTAGCAAGTAAAATGTCGATCGGTCACGTGATGGTGTCGGCCAATAGTGTGCTCTACAATATCTGAGACTCGGACAAGCAGAGCCAAAAATCACTCGAGTGACGTTTGTCACCCGAGTTTTCCCAACTACTGGGTCTAATCGAGAGAACGGCTTCACTCAAAAATCGTTGTTCGAGGCAGCTCTGCGCGTGCCTATAATGGTTTCATGATTCTTCGATCGTCTCGTCACCGCTTTTAAGCGCGTTTATTGGTTGTAACTACTTCTCTTCTCTCAGGCGAACGATCCCATCCTACGGAACCCAGAATATGCACCTGAGAGAAATCTGATCGCTATAAAAAATAGCCGCCACTTGTATCTCCCTGCAGGCAGGGTGTTCGACTCTTCGGAAGGACGTGGAAGTGGGAGAGTGGTGGAAAGGGAAGAACTAGCTAGACGAAGTGGAAAAATGAAGGGCTACAATTTTACAAAACTAAAGTGACGTAAAACTCGTTTTTTAAATCTTGGCAAAACACCACAAACAACCTACTTAAGTAATCGTTAAACTACTGTTAAACTTTTATTGATCAACATTTTAGCTTAGGTATTAAATTATAGTTATAGGTCTGTAAAGTTGATGTAACCTGTGCCTTAATTCTCTAACAGTACTATATTGTCCATTTTTTGTGAAATTCATAAATTCATAAAACTTGGTGATCGGACGTATGGGAGCCAAGATGGCAGCGATTTTTTTTTATAATGGAGGTCTTTAAAGAAAATGTAAGTGGCTTATCAAAACAAAATAATACTCGAATCCATATAACTAAATACAGAGGAATTGAATTGTATTTAAACTAACGTATGATCTTTAATGACCTTTCCATTCCATTCCAAATTGCTGCGGACCAGTTTTCTGACACTGACCATGACAGTTCCATTTAGCTTTTGTATTTAATTGTCAGCCGCCATATTGAAAATTTGCAATGAGGTGTATGTATATTAAGATACATTTTTTGTTCTAAAGTAATAACATTTTTTTTTATTATAAAATACAAAAATAAAAAAAAAATCCTGAAGAAAATATTGTGTTTCGTCCTTCTTCCAGGAATAACAAGGCCAAATTAAACACCACCAAACAATATTACTACTTGTATTACTTTTGTTGACAGTTTAAAAAAATTCTAATACCTATTTACTTATCTCTACTACTATTATCATTTAAAATTTTATGCTGTTCTTTCCCCTTCACTTATTGTATATGAGTAAAGAATACAAGTAGGTTTAAAAAATTAAAAATTTCCAGAAAGTAATGCTTTACAGGAATTTTATAAAAAATAATGTAAAAGGAAAAAGATGGAAACTTGTATGGCGTTATTTTTCGCAGTACGCAGAAAGTATAGCTAAACTTTAAGTGTATGTTTTTAAGAGAATGTAATAATGTTCTATTTTCTTTTAGGCTGTACTCACCAAAAATGGCATTAATTTACGATTTTTTCCTACTTTTTATCCCCAATTTAGATCATCTTGAGGGTCTACATTTTGCTATTTTGGCCCCTGTTGAATTTTTTTTGACGCATCCTCATAGGTTTTTCTTTAATGACTGACATGGCCCTAGGTAAGGCGCCCCGAAGAGTCTTGGCCTCTGCATTTTTTCCAGGCTAACGTGAATGGAAGAGTCTTTATCGGTACGGCTTTTTGTTTGGAAAATGCATACAGGACGCAAAGTCAAGAATGTGTGTAATTTTTGAAGTATTAGTTGTTTCATTAATTTTTTTCGCCAAGTAAATGGTATTTTCATGTAAAAATGATAACGGAACGCAGTTGCGAACACTTCTCATAAAAGCCTAAGATCTGTAAGGCGTTACGTAAATCTTAATGTGACTGGAAAAAAGCAGCTCTATTGGCTATCCATCAGAATCCTCCCTGAAAAGTTTACCAAAATTTCTTACGCAAATCTAATATGGCGTCGTATCTTCTATTCGACAGTTTTCCCTAGTTCCTCGCGCCGCGCCGTGTTCCTTATTTTATTGATGCTAGCAAGAAGGTGCAGGGAAGTGGGCGATTGCTCTCCCTCTTTCATGGCTTCTGTAAAAAATCTTCGAATTTTTATGAAAAATGTAGTAAAATTGCTTATTTTTTCAATCCCTGCTGCACAAGAATATAGGTACTGCGGAAGACTTTTACCGGTGCGCAATGAGATATCAGCGCCCAAATCACAGTACCTACCTACCGCGCCAAAACACCAAAACCAAAAAAGAATAAGGTAAAATTACTTTTTTTGCAGCACGGTTTCTTCCGCGATAGCATAAACAGTGCCAATTACTTGAAATACGACATCCCGTGTTTTTTTGACAGTTTTCAACATTCTGATTTACACAGATTAGTATATTTACTCTGGCGACAAACAAGTACTTATGCGACAAGAGCTTTCTATAGATATGGAAAACTTGTGCGAGCTCATGGTGAATTACAGAGGTTAGGTCGTTGTAGTATATAATTTAGGTTAGGTTATGTTTGCCTGTATTAATCCATATTATATTACTTCTACTACTATTACTACTACTACTACTACTACTAGAGTTGTGTGACTATTGGAATCGTTTTTTTTTTATTTCCACTAAAAAAAAGTTATTTGGGTCAAAATAGACCTAAATACAAAACTTTGCCATGGTGTCTGCCTGTCTGTCTGTCGGTAACATGATTACTCAAAAACCGCTTAACAGATTTTCAACAAATTTTGACAAAAAATACTTTGTCACTAGACGCAGAGCTGATTAGTTTGCAAGAGGGTAGGAGGGGGGATTAAACTTTTAATAAAATTGTAACTCACGAACCATAGCAGGTAGCGGTTTTTACATTAAGATAGACAACTGCATTTTCAAAAAAAAAATGATTTTTTTTTGAAAAATACAACTTTTTTTTAATTTTAAGGTTTTATGGATGGTTCTACATGCCTGCTGGCGCCATTTATTTATTCTATAATGTTGCAAGTAGGTCTTATAGAATGTTATAAACCTTTATGAAGAATTGTCATAATAAAAATCATAAAATATTGTAAACTTTTATAAACCAACTGGTTGTGAAATATTACGAAATCTTATCCAAGATTTTTGTTTCACTCTCACTAGTCAAAAATTAGAAAATATTATAAATTTATGTGATCATAGATCATAAAAACTTATAATGTCTTATGTCTTATTTCCTATAATATTTTATGACTCTTTTTGACAGGGCATAGCTCCTCATCTTAAACAAAGCACACTTTAATGTAGCATAAAGAGTGCCAGTATATCTTGTAAATAAAAAATCAATTACAAAAAAAAGAGTGCCGCTTTGGAGCAAGCACATATCAAAAATTACATTTGTGTGCATGACAACAAGCTTACGCCTATCAAACGTGCATCTTAAAAGCCAATTTCCATTCCTCTATACTGCTATGATCTCTTGACCTAAATGGGTCAGTTTCTGCTATCGGCGCCTAACATTGCCTTTTGGAATATGAATCAATCATATTACCATCGATTCAGGCCATAGAACAACTAGAACTCATAGAAAATTTTACAATACCCCTTTTGGTAATAGTAAGTTACGTTACAAGGCCGGGAAATGCTCTATTAAAATACAAGTCAAGATTTTTACGAACAAGCCGATGAAGGAGCCGAGTCCGGAACTTCTAGACCAGTACTTTAATGACATTTCACGGCCGTGTATCGTACAATGTTTAATTTCATAATCTGTAAGTGGGAAATCCATTATTTTATTCTTTATTTTTTTTAGTTACTTTAACGGACTAGTGATGTAATTTATCATTTCCCGGACTAAAACCGATAACGTAATGGAGTTTATTACGATAGAGTATGAAATAAAATATTTTTACTTATGACTAGAGATTATTTTTTTCTGTCACTCTCCTTAGCTCAGGAAATGTCAAAGTGACGTGACGTTCAAAACGGGTAATGTGATATCCATATCTTTTGAAGTCAAATACACATCTAGTTACCTTTACCTTTAAAAAAAAACAGTAAATATTTAGATGATGACGTAGAGGTATTTTGCGACCAAATTCAAGCTGCCCTTAGTTTTACAAAAAATTCAGAAATCACCATTCTTCAACGCAAAACGAGGAAACGAGAAGACATTGATGGGCACCATTTTGGTGTATCAAATATACGTGGAGATCGCCTTTTCTCGTTCTGTCAAGAAAGGGATACTTTTTAAACTTCCAGCTAGACTCTGACACTCTAGAGATTATCATTAGAAACCAGATAGACTTTATATTAATTGACATACGATTCACAAACTGGATTAAATCCGGCGCAGACGTAGATTTGACTGCCAATCTATGGAAAAAAAAGCAGAGAAAAGCCATTGATTTGATTTTTTTCGAAATAAAGTACTGCAAAATTGACATTTGAAAAAAACAAACAAAATCGTGTTTTAAAATTTAAAGTGGATCATTTTACTCAAAATACAATATTCACAGTTCTGAGTTTTCTTGTTTACCCAGAGTGTATACTATCGGCATCATAAAAGTGGTACGTGATAAACATAGGTATTTTTTAAATTCTATGGTTAACTACCGGATTATATTTTGTGACAGACTGGTACTAAAATGTGAAAATATTGACATCAAAGATTGCTTTCAAAAATAATTTTTTTATTACAATTATACGCTAACCCATAAAACAACTGTGACAAAAATTAAAATACACAACTGTAACGAAAATTTTAAAATAACAGAAACCAGTTATTAGGTATATAAATTTTAATATCTGGTCATTCGCCATTCACCTCACTTATACCGTTTAACCTTCTTGGTAGAGAATCAGCCAAAATTTCAAAAAGGTTTTCATTTTCACCAATCACTTCTTCATAAGCATTGACTATTAACTGGACCAAGTGATGTTCATTTTCCGGCACAATATTAAAGCTTTGCAGCTTTTTTGAAATTAAACCCCAGATATTTTCCATAGGATTGGCGTCTGGGGTTTTCGCAAGCCAAGGAAGAACTTCAATATTTTGCTTCCGAAACGAAGTTTGGCAAACTCTGACCGTCTGAGCAGGGCAGTTGTCTTGTTGAAAAATAAACTGGTCTTGATAAAGTTCTGTGACGGCTGGAAGCATGGTGTTCTCTAAAATGTCCAAGTAAAGCTGTGCTGTGAGCCTTCCATTGATTCGAAATAGAGCACCATGACCTTTATCAAAAATCCAACCCCACATATTTACCGAAAATCTTCCAGCGCGATCTCATAGCGCATTCTTGGTGGACGATACACCCGAATTTGTTTTCTGTTACTACAATACAATATTACCTTTCGCCAAAAGTCTGGTTCCTTTAGAGAGTAATTAAGGGCAAAAAGTAACCTGGCCTGTTTTTTTTTTTTCATTCGTAAGTTTATTTTTTTTACCGGTTACACGACATCTTAAATTAGAGCCTTTCCTTACGCGATTTCGTACCCCTCTTACACATCCTGGAAATTGCCTGGGCAACGGATGCAAAAGGGTTTTCTTCCATAGAAGCGATAAGGTCATAATCTTGTTCATCAGTTAAAACTTTCAATAAACCAGTTTCTTGTTTTTTTTTCTATTGTCTTCTGCGCATCGTTTTTTAATTTTTATAATCGTGGTTTTACTGCGTCCATAATGTCTAGCCACGTCTCTAGTTTACCATCCTAGTTGTAGTTTTGCCAGGAGTAGGGGCTTTATCAAATAAAGAAATTCGTGGAGGCATTTTTTATTTATTTGTCAGACTTAAATACAGAATGACATACTTTGACAGTTTAAGAAAAATACAATAATGCGTGACTTTGTTTGTAAAAATAGACCAAGGTATTACAACAAAAAGTATTGTGTACCACTTTTATGATGCCGATAGTGTACTAATTTTTACGGATTATTTGAAGTGTTCTAAGAAAAACTGGCCTTACGTGTCTCATGACAGTGCACTTTGACATCCCTCCAGCTAAAAACATCTTACCAATTGCTGTATGGTTTGGCTTAAAATCAATTTTTAGATACCCACGTATATGTCGTCCTTTAATACAAGCTCTCTTTAAACTATAGTCCTTAGTAAATAGAGACCTTTTGCACCTCTTATAAAAAATCCTTGAGGTGAATTTATCGCTTAGTAAAGCGTTGTGACATAGCTAACGTTATTTTCAAGGCAGCTTTTTTAGTTTCTTCACGACGCCTTGGATTTGTTTATAAACGACTTTATATGGTATTTATTATTATCAAGGTTTAGAAAAAGAATTTGTCCAATAATATTTTTCATTTAAAATATCTTATTCTTGTGTTGTGCGTGTGTGTGTACGGTGAATTTTAATTATTAATAATATTCTCACATAACACTGGGGAAATATTCATGTTGTAGAAATATTCCCTCAAAGTGATTTTTGGAATATTCTATTTAGAATATGACAGGAATATTCCAGACCTATTTTTTGTTGAATATTCTTAAAGAGTTTGTGCTACTTATATTTCTTTGGTAATAAGATAAGAATATTCCCATGATAACGTGATTATCAAGTTATTTTTATGAATATTCCCAAAAGGAATATATTGTCAGGATTTTGGCATGTTTGCTAAAAGTATTACGATTAACATGATTTATAATTGAAATTTAGTTTAATGTCATCTATTGTAGGTAGATGGCACTGGAATCAATATGTGCTCTATGTAACAGGTAATATTATTATACATGTAACTATATCAACATAATGGTGATACATTGATATATCTAGATCCATAAGCTACTCTTTAATTGCACTTTGGTGGAAAACTAATGCATATTTGGTGGATATTCATGTGGATATAATATATATCCACTGCATATCTTAGGATATCCATCTCGTGACCATCTGGACATGTTTTGAATCACAAAATCATATACATGCAATATTCAATAGGGATAGGGATAGTCATGTTTCACGTCGCGTTTCTATCACATTTATATAGTCTGTATGAGCTAGAACGTAACTTATTGCCGGCATGTGTTAGTAATATCCCCAATGGTAAAACGTAACATTCCTATCACATTGTTTGTTCTATAAGTATATGACTATTACATTACAGGAATGTTTAATTGTTATGTGGGTTTAGAAACTCGAAAACACACCAGAGGAAATGGAAGTTATGATAAACAGATCATAATAACTTGTCACAGTTGCAAGTCAATTTTTTATATTTTTTACGAAATTCTAATCAATGAAAATGATTAAACAAAAATTGACACCTATAGTTACAATTAAAAAGAAAACAGAAAATATTTGCATTCAAAAATTAATTTAAATATTTCGTTTCTTTACTTAACGTCTTACTGTCGGCAACCATGTTAATTATAAGGGATAAGGTATTCACCCGCAGGTAACGTCTAACTTTATTGGTTAGTAAGGGATTCCGTTATTACCTCGTAACTGCGCATGCCCGAAATAAGCAATAAAGTAAGAAGGCATTAAAATTATAGGTGCAGAGGGTCTCTAATATCGTGCAAAGTGTCAATAAGTCTATAAAGATGTTAGAGTTACTTAGTTAGAGCTCATGCACTCAATAAAAATTGTCTCCATATTTAATTTTTAATAAATAGTAGACGTTACCAACAAATGTGTTTCAAGTTTATGTGTAATTTATGTATTTATTTTTATATTCTAACCAATTTTCTTTTTGACAGTCTGAAACAATCCATCAGTTTTTACTAGTGGATGGATGGATACCTTAATATACTACTTCCAACTTTTATTGCTATAAAAGGTAGTCGAGACATAGCAGATAATATAGGTAAAATTAATTTTTAAAAATTATAAAAGGCTAGCTAGACTCATTAGCAAAAATTATCATTATATATACGAAAAAAGTCATAATGTCTTTCTGTTTACCAGTTCTTGTTCTAAGCATGGGACGACCTCACACACTACAACACCATCAGAGCTACCACCATGCAAGGAAATTGAATTTCGGGCAATATTTCTTCGGATTTTTCGATGTTTTATTTTATTTTATTTGCGACTCAATCTATATACTCGACCGTGTACTACTTTTTTTTGTAAAAAGCATGCACGCCAGAAAAGCAGAAGTATATTCTAGGAATAATTATTGTACTACGAGTTAAAATTTTCAGTTTAACTCGCCTCAATCACTTTATTAGCGGTTTCTATTGGTACAATTGATGAGCCACTCGTACACTTTATTCCCAATTCTCCGGACTAATTTCAACATGGCGGCTGACATATAAACACAAAAGCTAAATAAAACTGTCTTTGTCAGTGTCAAAAAAATGGTTCTCAGAAATTTGGAATTGGAAATAGTGTAGTAAAACCGCCTTGCAAAAAAATAATGCAGTAAAAGTGCAGTTTAAATGGAACATGAAAAAACCTTCATGAGTTAGCGGTACCAATGACAATAGTAGTTTTAACAACTAGTGGCTAAAATAGTGCTTTTTTACAAGCGTTGGTTTAAATAACGAGCGCAGCGAGGTATTTAAAAATGCGAGTAAAAAAATCACAGTTTAGCCGCGAGTTTTTAACACATTTTTTTAAATACCTTTATTAAAAAAATTCAAGACAAACAGGAAAATACTTTTAAAAATCTCGAACGAAGAGAACTTCTAGCAACACACCATCTTTACACTATAAATCAAGGTGGCTGGGAAATGAAATAACAATCGTTTCCATAGCGATGTGTCATTTTACTCGGTGACGTTCATTGTTCCGACATTTTAATCTTTGACAATTTGATATTTTGACAATATTTTTAAATGATTTCTTCGTAAATACTTAGTGAAAACTGGCGGAAATGGCTTAATTCCTGGGCAAGACTAATTAGATTTTTTCAATATTACTCTTTTCCGCTATTTCTCTTTAACTTTGAGTAAAAAACAGACAGAAATCTTTTTTGCAACCGTGATCAAAAAAAAAGTTTTTTTTTGCATCGGTAACCAAGAAAGCCATGCTTTAGTTAGCTGCAGACAGTTACTAAAGTCATGTTTTTGATGAAGTTATTAAAAAAACTCTTTTAAAGTTGGGTTGTATGTTTTGAGTAAAAATAAAAAGACGATAAAATATTTTCTATGTGCAAAGTGCAACCCAATGGGTGCCTGCCGTTTGGATGATAGTAAAGAAAATAAAAAAGCACTGAACCTAAATCACTAAAAAAAAAGAAATGTGAAGCAAATCCTTACCATCGCGGTGATTGTTTGACATTTTCTTATTTTAAATATTGATCACAAATTTTGCCTTTGCTGGTGAAACTGTCCTCGCGCAAAAGTCCTGCTCCGAAAACTTTGGTGTTTTTAGGCATATGTTAACAATGTTATTATTTTTCACTTGCGTAATGTATTGTTCATTTAAATTCTCCTGAACAATTTCAACTAAAAGGAAATGTCAAAAAAGTGGTCCAATGGAATTTGGAATGAAATGGTTTACGACAAAAGTTTTGGTTAGGATACTTAAGTTTAACCACTGGAATCTTGTTATAATATTATTTTCAGTTTAAAAAAATATTCCTAAATACAAACAGTTAAAACTGTAGATTTGTGACGAAGAGAGCAAAGAGTGAGGTAATAAATCGGAAAAAGTTTTTTCTCGACCAGGATTTGAACCAGGGACCTCTAGGATTTCCGAATAGCCAATCAAATCCCCGGTTCCTCGGTAGCTCAGGTAGTAGAGCATTATACTGGTATTCTAGAGGTCCCGGGTTTAAATCCTGGTTGAGGAAATTTTTCTTTTCGTTTTATTCTCTCACCCTTTGCCCTCTACGTCACAAATATTTTCTGTAAATTTATTAGGGCGCTAAAACTTTTCCTGCATTTTGTAAATATGTTTGGCTGAAATTAATAGTTGGAAATTCGCCATCTGACACCTTCAATTAAACGCTATATGTCGTGTATCGTTGGTTGATAGATAAATCGAAATTTTGTACAATTAATAATCGTGAATGTGTACCTTCTTGCCTTCATAACATCTCTAGGTTTTTGAAGCCGCAGTAAGCTTCAAAGATCTCCACACTACTAACAAATGAATCGGGCGAAATGATTTCCGAATAGTCAGTCAAAACCTCATGTCCCTCGGTAGCTTAGTTGTTAGAGCATTAGACTAGTATTCTAGAGGTCCCGGGTTCAAATCCTGGTCGAGGAAAAACTTTTTTCCGATTTATTCCCTCATTCTTTGCCCTCTAGGCCCCAAATCTTTTCTGTAGAAAAATTAAATTTTGTAGAATTGCACATCATAATAAGGGTATATGAAGCATAGAAACAACAAAATTTGAAAGAAGGAAACTACTTGAGTTTTTGGTACCAACTAATTTTAAACGGTTTTAAAGAAAAAATACCATTTTGAATGTTTTGTTTTAATGGGAAGTCTCAAAGTATACATATTATAAACATAATATCCTGATATTTTCTAAATGTTTTGCTTTTTTTTCTAAAAATCAGTTGGTTTAAAAAAAATTAAACAGATCATTTTTAGAACGTAGAAAATTAAGAGATCAGTTGCCGCCCTCAATTCATTTTAGTCTTGGAATGTCTTTTTTCCGAACTCCTTGAACTTCCAATATCTTTGAAACAAAGGGATATAGATGCCTACATTATGAAAACTTGTTTTCCTATTTTTGAATTTTTTATCGCCCATTAAAATAACTCATACCTTTTCACAGTGCTGTTGAACGAGGTATAGGTTATATAAAACTTAGTACAAAAACTTATTGTACTTTTTGAATAGGGACTCTTCCATGATCACAAAACCGTATTTATTAAAATCTCAGCTGAAGTGTTTGTAAAATTTTGCACACAGTTTTCTAAGAAAAAATATTTTTAACCGTTTTTGACAAAATTTTAATATGGTATTGGCCTGGCAAAGATGCACAACTTTTTCCTCGCGGCAGACCTTTTAATATGTACAGGGGGAGCTAGAATTCATGATCAAAATTTGAAAAACAATATTTTTTTTGCTTGCTAAAATAAAAAATGTAAAACTTTACATGCCCAATACTATAATCCAAAATATTAAAATCTAAGAACCAGGAACGTCAAAATACGTTCCAAGTAACACAGTTTAGACACTTTAGATTTTAAAGCTGATCCATAGCTGTACACACGGTGTGGCACCTACGTGTTTGCTATAAGGTAGCTATATAGCTTAATTTAAGCTGTATTTTTAACTGTGACAATAGTAGCAGCTTATTGTTATATCAAAATTTTTTCTAATGCAAAATTGTATAGGATCGCGCTATTACAGATTTTTTTAATGTTAAAATAAAAACTAAATCTCAGCTGACCAAACAGGAAGAAATTTTAGCATTTTTTAAAACTTATACAGCTAAAACCAATGCAAAACGACAGCTGCAAATGTGGCGCCCTCTACCGCCATACAAAACATCTCTCAACCAAAAGCTTTTACGTTTATAGTTTTGATCGCGGTTAGGCTGTTGCGTAAATCTCGGTACTCCTGGATTGACCGCCCTAAAATTCTGGTTTATTCGTATTTTTTATCGGTTTGTCAAAATCTATGTTTCTAGTTGTCCACCAGAAATACCAGTAAGAATTTACGAAACAAATCGGTTGACATGTCAAAAACGGAAAACACTCCTGTCAAAAATTGTGAGCAGCCATGATTATATTAGACACTTAAAGTTGGCAAACTATTTTTGATTCCTTATTGATAGAGTATCTTTGATGCGTTTGTGAAAGCGTCCTTAAAAAAAGAGTTAAATTTGTGCTTACATTGTACGACGTAATCAAACTAATTCTTTAAAAAAATAAAGAAAGGTTCGTGGCATGTTCAATGCTTGATGCACAGTTTTACTTAATGCCGCTCACTTCTATTTCCTTTCTTGTCGAAAAATCTAAGAGGGCAATAGAATGGAAATAGAAGGAATGAAATTGTGGATCAGGCATTTATGAAAACTCACAGATAACAAAATGGTTACGATACGCGAGCTTCGTACAAACACTGCAAGGGTGGTCGTAGAGATAGGTAAGACATAGTCGCTGTTGTACGACGTATCCGTTCTGAGCATGCGCACTATTTGTGCCACTTTAAGTGTCTATTATGTAAAAAAAATATTTAGAAACAGTACGAAATATGCATAAACTGATTGGTGATCCATTAAATGTGTGCTCACACATTTGTTTGGAAAATAATATTTCAAAAAACTAAATATAATCTTAAAAGAAAAATAAATAAAAACAGTAAATATCCCAAATTTTTGAGGGTCGTATAGTTTAATGAGGTATTATTCGCACAAAAATTGTAAATTCTCAAAATGCTTATTTACGAAAATTAGTTTAGGTAAACATCATAATTAATATTTATTTTAATGTCTCCATCTTTCAGACAATTTTATTATAATTGGTACTCTCAAATACATTTTTTGCCAGGGAAGTCAAATTTTAAACAATATTGCATGCATGTGCAAAAATGATGTATTTTTAGTTGCCGTTGACATTGTCACAGGCAAAAGATATGCATGTGGCAACATTTTAATGACGTTTTTGAAACGTTGTAGAAGACAGCAAAAGCATTATGGTTAATGTTTTTGCTATAGAAACGTTGCACAGCACACTGCTACTTGGGGTTTTCAAGCTTTGATCTCGATTTCGTACTAATAATTGTGTATTTTTGCCACGCCAATAACATTAAAATTTGATCAAAATCGGCTAAAAATAGTTTTTCACAAAACTGTGTGAAAAATTTCATGAACAGCTTCAGCTAAGATTTTAATAAATACGATTTTGTGGTTATAAAAGAGTGCTTATTCAAGAAGTACAATTAGTTTGTGGACTCAGTTTTATATAACCTATACCTTGTTCAAGAGCACTGTGTTTTACATCCTGTGATGTTGCTCTGTTTTATTGATAAAATCTGTTACAATGGTTAAATTTTATTTCTACTTAATCCTCACTCACTCATTAAATTAAAAGTGAGAGAGATTCTTCATGCTCTTAATAAACTAATTTTGCTCACAAATCCTAATTTATTTTTGGGTTGTTTTTGTTTGGTTATCTACATGAAATAAAGCGATGCCACGTTCTTGTTTAAAAAAAACAATATCTCCTCTTCTGTAGAAGTGGGTGCAGAAGGAAACGAGGGCAAATTAAATCAGCGCCCCTTTTGCAAGAAACACAATTTAATTCACTCTAATAAAATCCTTCTGGTCCTTGAAGTATCGATCCTGTATATAATTCGTTTGAATATTGGTATAAAAAGGAACAACTCTTTATTAGCATTTCAAAAAAATTACAGACTTAAATAAAATTAAAAATGTCCGTAACCGCCGTTTAAAAAAAAATGGGCAACTCCCGAAGCTGTTTTTGCTTGGTATTTTGGTTTAGCTTAAAAGATAAAATAAAGATTGCCTAGTAGTATATTTCGATTATTACCCAAACAGTTTTGACAATAAAAAAACAGTTAAACATACAAAATAGCGTTTTGACTTCGTGAACAGAAATTGACTTCGGGAGGGGGGGGCTTATAAATAATAAAACAAACTTAATTTGAAGTAAAAATGTGACCATAAGCAGTCTTATTGGGGGGTGTTTTAACCCCCCCCCCCTGCGGTGCGCCACTGGTTTCAAAAACGAGCGTAATTAATTAAAAAAACACAATTTATCCGCGAGTTGTTTTTATAAAAAATAAATTGCGTTTGTTTTTGGTCGTATTTTTTTACGATTTTTTAATACCCCATTTTGCTCTATCTTTCTTCAAATTTAGTAAAAAATGGACAAGAAAATTTTTTGGCACCCATAATAAAGAAAAGTTTAAAATTCACATCAAATAATTAATCTTATCCTCCCAAAAATATGCAGTTCTTATCCTGATGTTCACTACGATAAAGCCTTTAGCCAATAGGCAAAAATTTCAGATCTCTAGTGTATTCCTGTTTTTTTTTTCGATTCAAAAATAGACGCAGTGGTGTTCTTTACACCCCTCAAAAAGATTTGACGAGGTTGCGTGGTGCCCTTTTGGATTGTCAAAGGTTAGACTACTTGCATTTTCAAAACCCGAAATCATACTTGGCTCACTGCTCTACCGTCTTCTTGTTTTTTATTTGTTACAGATTTATCATACAGCAATAAAACATATTAAACCTATGATATATTCACGAAAGTTATGGTTCAGTTAAATATGTCTGCAAAAAAAATTAGCTGAATGAGATATTTTAATATGCATAAATCCAACTGTCGCTCTCACTTTCTTATATCACGTACATTTTTTTGCAATATGGGGCGGGGAATGAAAAACCCCATTTATTAAAAAAAAATCAGTATAATATTACTTTTTAATAAAATATTGATTAACTAAAAACATTATTTCTTATTTAATAAACAACGTTACATTTACTCAGTTTCCTGATGAAATATTTTTTTGTTCTCTTTTCTAGTTCGTTTCCGCTTTTTGACCTTAGTTTCTAGCTTGAGCATCTAGCGGTAGTCAGCTAGCATACTAATGTCTCATCTTTTTTGGGAGCGTCTCTCGATATCACGAATATCCTGGTGAAACCTTTCACCCTGCTCTTCACTATCGGCTCCCAAATTTTCCGGAAAGTAGTCAATATTGATGTCGTTCTTTCCGCCAGGGGCTAAAGCGACTCCCTGTGGCTAATCAATTTTTGTCCAATACTTTCTGACTCTACTACCTCACAAGCATAGGCTACGTTTGCATTTGGAGAGTTTACTGGTGGAAAGTACTGGCAGCCACTAAACTTGTTCATTGTTTTGTGTTTACACGTTTTCAGATTTAGTTGCCAAGCAGTAAAAAACAAAATGGCTCCAAGTAAGGTAGTGCATGCTGCTGTTAAAGTTGTTGTGTGTGAAAATAAATAAGTTAGAACGCAAGAAGAATAGGAAAAAACGAGTTTGGGTTAGAGATTGGATCAGACGTAGAAGTAATCTGGATACGTCAGAACGACTCTTAAAGGAGATACCAACTAAATATCCCGATTCTTATAGGAATTTTATAAAACTATCATACAAAAAATTTTAATAACTGTCAAGACTAGTTGAACATAAATTGACAAAATCAGGAACGTGTATGAGAAGTCCTATTTCTCCTAAAATACTTTTGATATATGTTTAAAAAGTAAATTATCTGTTTTACAGCCCACTTATTCATTGTAAAAAACGTGGACACTTGCTCACAGACCGCTTGCTACCTATTTACACACGGAAAGTACAAACGGAAATTCCGCCTAGCAGCAAGTAAACTAGCCGGCTCGTCAACTCTTGAAAGTACATATATCGAAAATATTTTAGGAGAAATAGGACTTCTCATACACGTTTCTGATTTTGGAGTTTATGTTCAGATAGTTTTAACTGAAATTTTTGGCAGAATAGTTTTATAAAATTCCTTTAAGAATCGGGATATTCAGTTGATATCTACTTTAAGAGTCGTTCTGACGCAACCAGAGTACATCTACGTCTGATCCAATCTCTAACCCAAACTTGTTTTTTCCTATTTTTCTTGCATTCTAACTTATTTATTAAATTATTGGCAATTTCACACACAACAACTTTAACAGCAGCATGCACTACCTTAAGCTACGTTTACATTTAGAGAGTTTGCTGGTGGAAAGTACTGGCAGCGACTAAACTGTCATGTGTAAACTACAATACTCTTCCGCAAGTACTTTTCAAGAGTTGGAGGATATTCAGTTGATATCTCCTTTAAGAGTCGTTCTGAAGCTCCCAGATTACTTCTACGTCTGATGCAATCTCTAACTCAAACTCGTTTTTTCCTATTTTTCTTGCGTTCTAGCTTATTTATTAAATTATTGACAATTTCACAGAAAACAACTTTAACAGCAGCACGCACTACCTTACTTGGAGCCATTTTGTTTTGACAATTTCACACAAAACAACTTTAACAACAGCACGCACTACCTTACTTGGAGCCATTTTGTTTTATACTACTTGGCAACTAAACTTGAAAACGTGTAAACACAAAACAATGAACAAGTTTAGTGGCTGCCAGTACTTTCCGCCAGTAAACTCTCCAAACGTAAACGTAGCCTTAACAATAAGGTTCATTCATTGAAGCTCGTGATATTTGTTTACAGACATGTATTATTTGCGGACAGTTATTAAAATTGCGTTTTGGTGAAGTTATTATTACCTCAAATTCGGGTTTAAAATGCTAAGGCATATAAGGAATCATAACTGACACAGAGAGTAAAAAAAGAGCGCGTTGAAAGTTTTATTATAAATCCCGAACTCCACTTCTGATATATCCCTGGCGAACGAGTTTCTCATGGAGAATGAAAGATACTTATACAAAGGATTGGGTTAGAGGTGAGGGATATAATACTTAAATATACTCCACGTAGCAACAATATTATACAATCGTGGTTGGAGTAATTACCCTCCCTCTTTCTGGACTTAAATTTGTGAAAACATTTTTAAAGAAACAAAAATTTGAATAATTTTTGTCTAACTCGATATTTAGATGAGTATATTGAGATGTTCCGCAACTAAAAAAAAAAAGATATTTTTAATTTTTTCGTGCACTGTTGGTCTAGAAACAAAAGACATGTTAAATATTAGGTGTCTAATCGACAGGGAATATTTTTGTTGCATATTATATTTTATTACATTTAATAATTTTAGGTTGCATAACATGTGATAGTATATTTTTAGTAATTTAGTTAAATAATAATTGACCTTTAATCAAGGTGGTATTCTAAAATCAGCGGGTGACAAAAATATTTAATAGTGCGTGATGTATTAGAAAGTTTAGGTGTTTTGGGATTTTTCATAATTGCCTTGGTTATTAAAAACTGGCGTGATTATCTAGGTTTAGCTCAATGCTAGTTTATGTTAAATTTCATATATAAGTCAGTATTCCACTAGTACCAAACTACTAACGTTATTTCACTCACCAAACCTACTATGGCTAAGCCACCTTGCCTTTGATCTATAGTGAGGCTGCTATGGAGTAGTAGGGAATAAAAAGATCAGGAAATCCCTATCTTTTCACTAGGTTTTCGCGGACAACCTTTAGCTCTCAAACAACGAAATATAATTATAAAATTAACCTTCTCTAAAGTACGAAATTTAAAATTTAACAATATGATGATTTCAAAGTCAAAATATACCGGTTTCGAAAAAAAAAATCATGTAGACTGATGCAGCACGTGCTAAATTACTTCAATCAAAATTCATTTTAATTGAAGTAATTTAGATTTGGTAAATTAAAATAAAAAACAAGTTAAGCTATGGAAATTTCCAAAGCATATTTTCTACATTCTGGAAACACAATATAGAGGTAAATAATCAAATATGTTACCCATATTTCCACTTAATCCCAAATACATAATAAAGCAGAAATTATAAAATTTTTACATTTGAAAAAATAATTGAGTATTTTATTTGGAGGTAAAAAAAAAATTCTGGCTCGTCATCTAGCCGTGTTGCTTCTAGACAAAGTTTTACTTATAAAATTAACAACTAAGTATTACAGAAAATCTAATAAGCTAAAAGCTAGAAAAAAATATAAGAAATTGATTCTTATTTTTCATGATCGAATTTAGTTTTCTTTTTTCCCTTGTTTGGTGTTGAAAGGTTTACCAGCTATAGAATTGTAAAGTTTCTTTTTTTATAAAAAAGATATTAATATAACATATTTCTAAACTTTAAATTTAATTAATATTTATTCACGGAAGATAGCTTCACGGATTTTGTATGTCTTTTTTTTTAATTATTTTCAAATTTAAAATAAGTAATTATGTGTATTGCGACATTAATATTTTCTAATAACATATTTGCACGTTCAAAAAATATTTATAAATATATCTACTTTCCTAAATATTACACTTCAAGGAGACTAGATTTTCAAATGACAAATAAATGAACTTCAATTATGAAATTATCAAACAGCAGCACTCTCACCTGTATAGAAATTTGAACTATAGAGCCTCTAGGAATCCCATAAATCTCTACTGTCTTAAGACAGAGCTTTCTCCTAATTTAAAATGATTAAGACGATCCTGTTTTATAAAATCTAAAGCAAAACTGGCTTTACGGACGATAGTGCCGTTTTTTATACCACCTACATAAATGGTTGTAAAAATTAATTATTTTAATATAATTTTAATAATATTTTGTATTTAGTCCAAATGCTCTGGATGTGTTTAATTTACTTAGTATGTTTTTACTACCTCAGATATATAAAAAATATAGGTCAACTTACAGAAAGTAACAGTCATGGACGATATGTTTCAGACTGTTAAAACATTTAAAAAAAAATTAACTGAGCATAAAAATCTGAAACACAATAAAAGTGTAGGTTAAAGTTTCGGAAATATCAAGAGGTAACCCCGCACGAAATACATTGAAAAATTATTTCGCTGAAATTTGATAAAATTTTAATATGTTATAGTGGGTCATGCGATAAGAAAAATGTGTAAATATAAAATGATTTATATTTCTAGTTCCAGAGATATAGACGGTAAAAGCTTAAAAAACTTTGTTTTGGGGTATATTGGGCACACTCAAAAAAGCATTTCCGGACCGAAATAAAACAAGTTATTGACGAATATGGGTTACTGAGGAATCACACTTGGCCTTTATTATTATTACGTTGGTAAAATGTTGACGGGTTGTATATAGGAGCTAGTCAAAAAAATAATTTTTTGACAATTTTTAATTTTCTCCGATATCAAAATAAAACAATTATTTTTGAGCAAACATTAATGTTTTAGTATTTTCTGGATAAACTGAACAAGTTTGTCGTCCTAGTAAAAACTTGACGAAAATTGTTTTCTACTACGAAATAATTATTTTATTATATTAATGTTATATATAACTTTAGAAAAATTTAATTTATTTTTTTTTTATATATAGTTTTATATCATTAATTTTTACAAAGAGGTAATAAATATTTAATTTCCTTAAAACTGATCGAGGGATTTTAATATAATTTTGTGTACGCCTTTATCATACTTTTATCTGATGCAGGGTGCAATGTTTCATCAGTTGTTTGTGCTTTGCATCTAGCATGATGATTTTTTAAAGGTTTCTCAAGGTTCTTTAAACTAAATAATCACACTTTGGTAGGGCTGGATTGTCAAACAAAAAATAACATGCCATAAATTATGATTATGTGTAATTACTCTCCGTTATATAAACAAACTAGCGTAGTCAGAGGTGGGTGGTTAACCCCCCCCCCAGAGGGCCTAACGCATAACAATAAAACTAATCATATAACCCCATAAAAGCATCATTACTAAATGACGAAATACCCATAGTCTATTGAGTACTAGTCAAAGTCAGTACCCAGTTTACCCGTTTAATCTTTCGCATCTCGCAAAATAATTCAGCCCCACCAAAAGTGTTATTATTTAACTTAGAGAACCTTGAGAAACCTTTAAAAAAATCATCATCTTCAAAAAAAAAAGAAGTGGTAAAAAAATTGCACCCTGTATTAGATAAAAGTGTGATAAAGGCGTACGCAAAATTAAATTAAAATCCCTTGATCAGTTTTAAAGAAATTAAAAATTGATTACTTTTTTATAAAAATTAATGATATAGAACTTTTTGCATGTACCTCGTAGCTAGGAAAAAATTAAAAAAATAAAATTAATTTTGTTTCAAGTTTATGTACTCATCACTTTAACTGAATGCAAAATAATATTTAGATTTTTAGGTTGCAAAATAATTATTTTGTAGTAGAAAAAAATTTTCGTCATGTTTTTATGGTAAAAGACATAAAAAAAAACATGTAACCCAAAGTAACTGTTACCGGGGAGAAAAACTTTTCAATTTTTTCTTTTTATATTGAGCAAAATAAAAAATTGTCAAAAAATTATTTTTTTGACTGACCCCTGTATACAACCTGTTAACATTTTACAAACATTATAATAAGAAAGTCAATGAGTGGTTTCTCCGTAAACCATATTCGTCAGAAACTTATTTTATTTCGGTCAGGAAATGCCTTTTTTTGCGTGCCCAATATACCCCAAAACGACATTTTTTTCAATTTTGACCGTCTATATCTCTGGAACTAAACATAGTAGTAGTAGTAGTAGTAGGCCTCCCTGGGACCTTTTTGCCTACCCCGAGCCTCCCCTAATCCACCGCCTGCACCACTGGTCTGGCAGTCTGCTCATCTGGTTTCACTGTTCTTTTTGCAAAGTCCAATATTTTGTCCCATTTGAGCGTGTACTAGACATAAAAATCATTTTATATTCCCGCATTTTTCTTTTCCCATAGCCCACTAAAACATACTAAAATTTTATTAAATTTCACCAAAATAATTTTTCAACGTATTTCGTGCGGGGTTCTTTAAGGTTATTAAACAACCCCCCTCCCTAGATTTGAGGCCAGGACCACACCTGATAATATATAGTACTACCGAAACGCATAGTATACTGAAATCAAACTCCTTAGCAACGCACACTATAAAGTAACTGAAATTCATATAATATTACTAAAATGGATCGAACTTGTTATTTAAAAACATAGCAGTAGTTTTATATTTTAAAAAACTTTTGGTTTTAAAAGCTGGTCAACCTGCAAAGGCTAACATAATTTTTTCGCGATTGATTTAACATTGGGTAACGAGAGTAAGGTAATAATTAGTATTGTTAACCAGCTCTAGACCCGCAGCTTTGTCTTGGGTTTTTCCTGTTTTTCTTGATCTTTTTTTTCGTAAACAGATTTTAATGAAATAAAGCCTATGTCCTATCCAGGGCTCCAAGGAATCCAGCATCCATATCCGTTCAGTAGTTTTGAAGAAACATGCAATAATTTCAAAAAGTCTATCTAGAAAGATTATTATATGTATAGATTATTCCCTTTTACACCAAGCAATGTAATTTAAGATTTAAGGGTAAAATTTGTCTTTGTCGTTTTATTGTTAGGATTGAGAGGATCTCGAGTTAAAATTGGACAAATACCAAAATGGAAAGGTCTAATACTTTTTTATTACCTACTATATCAACAAAACGCAGATGAAAAATTTAATAACTCTAGGTACCACGAAAGATGCGCAGTTTAGTTCTAAAAGTAATGTCGCAAGGACTTTATATCCTCTTTACAAATTTTTAATTTTGAATATCTCCATCTCACTTTTTGGTAAATCAACAGGGCTAGCAATCGTGGTGCAATAGCAGCTAATTAGATAGTGCTCTGCCAAGATTCGCGGCGTCCACTGCGATAAATTTACCGCTAAACCCAAAACCGCGCTACACAAAATCGCACAAGTTTTTACAGCACAAACTCTTTTCCGTGCCCAAGTTCCGTTCAAGTTTTTACAGCGCCAAATAATAACTACGCTTAAGCAGGCATATATGGCGCACGTTATTACAGCATCAACCAAAAACCGCGCCTAAAAAATATTTAGAGTACAAAATAAAAGTTTTTTTTTCCTTTTCCACACTCTTCTCATTATATTTGAGATTTTTTATGGCGCGGTTTTGGTTTTCGCGATAGTTTTTTCAGGCGCGGTTGGAGAAAAGCACGGTAATTACGTGCTCGGATTAAATCCGTGCGAATTTTATATATCGCGGTGGTAAACAAGCGCGGTAAATACGTACGCGGTTTTAGGCTGCACGATTCTACTCATTGCGCGGTTTAAGACAAACGCAACAATTATTCGCGCGGTATTATGTCGCGCGGTTTTGGTTTTCGCGGTAGTTTTTTCGCGGTCGACGCGACGCCGCAAACCCTCTGCCAAAAAAAAATAGGTACTTACCTACATTCCATATGCCCTTTTGTTAATTTTTCGTCAATGTCAATCAATCTATTAAACTTTGTTTGACATTCAAAATCTTGAGTAAGTGCTTAACCGTTGGGTAGCCGATACCCAGGAACAATGTAAATTTCCAAAAAAAATCTAAGCTATATAACTTGATAATTTAACATAAATTAAGTATGGCCTATTTTAGAGGGTCATTTTTTTACGGTTATTTGTTTTGTGCTAATGTCTAAGATTAAATTAATGATTTTGCTATTTAGAGGAAGAAGTCGAAATGTCCCGATAGTTACCGAAGAATGACCCAGAGGCAGAACTATAATAATAAATACCAAAATTTCAATTGATTAGTCGAGCTTTTAAAGGTACCCAATAGGCAATATTATTATTAATTTATGTCAGCTTAATTCCTGTTTACAATTAATAAATATAATAGAATCCAAAGTAAAATATGCTCAAAACATTTAATTACTTAAATGATATTTTTAACCGTCTAAATTCCAAAGATTTGCTATAATTCTATTAAATAACTTTGGTCATATATAAAAATAATTCTCCCTACTACCGGGTAAGCGCGTCGATTGCGTCAGTACTCAAAGCAACTGAAAACCAACTTTTGGAAAATTTATTAACCTCTAAATGCACCGTAGGCACTTAATTACGATTGGCTATCCAATCCATTCTTTTTCTCTCTTGATTCCACATAAATAAACAAAGAGGAAGCATGGATTAGCTAAATTAATCCGAATATTTTTACGGTGCATCTGGGGGTTAAAGAGTGGATACTACCGTAATTTTTTTTAAAGTTGTCTAGTGTTGGACATGGAAAAAACAAGATTAGAAAACAAAAAGCAGGATTTTTGAGGCATAATTGGTGAGTATTATTTAATTTTTGCATAAAAGTTGGGCATGAAGGTCCTCTTGCAGGCATTCCGTGGCATGGACTTTTGTAAGTGACACATTTTCTGGGTTAAGGGTCAATTAATGCAGAGTTTATTTTAGGAAATAGGTATTTACGTCACTAGACCAGAAAATTGGTCTCTACAGGTCGACGCAGAAAATTTACAGGGCGAACCGCAGGCGAGTCCTGTTAACCTTAACCTTTGGAGACCTGTAAATACAATTTCCGGTCGTGTATCGTACGTAATTTTTTTTAGTACCTACCATTTCGGTCAACGCCTAGCCGCGTTAAGTAATTTTTGAACATTCCCCTAATAAGAAGATGTTAGCCTTCTGCGTCCTGTTGACTAAGACCAGTCGTTTTTAGGATCGAGACTAAAGAAAAACAAGTAAACTTTTGTGATTAGATATGATTTTTTTACTTTTAACTTAAATATGCCACCAATATGTCTTTATTAATTTTCTTAACATTTTTTAATTCGCATCAGTTTATAAACGCATCAAAGTTCAGCTGGGAGCGCTCTTTAGATTTTTCAGGTGCCAAATCGAAAGTGACTATTGAAACAGCTTCTAATATTTCCTCCGGATTCAACTCATTTTATAGATCTGAGTACATTTTTGTAAACAAAATTTTTCAAACAAATTTAAAAGAGTGTTTTTAGAAGTGTCAAAACTGCCAAAAAAAAACAAAAGTTCAAAGCTGTTAACAAGAAGTCATTGTCAACTTGGCGAAAAATGGGACCGCAAAAGGATCAAGGGACCGGAAAATTGAACAAAAAGAACGAGAGAACATGTCTTGTAATGTAGAACTTTCCGTACGAAAAATCGAACGGAAAGTGGGCATTTTCTGGTCGTTTGAGAAAAAATCTGTTTAAATTTTACTTATAGAAAATTCTCACGAAAAGAAATGTAACAGCCAAGGTTTATGTCGTGTTATTTGTTAGTGAAATTGGTTCTTCTATTATTATATATTATAACAAAAATACTAACATATCTCGTAAAATATAAAAAATAGTAATTATTAGTAAATTAAACTTTTTCATGTAATAATAAATACCCTGAATTGTCTCAGTTTTTCCTTTTGACACAAAACAGAAATAGGATTTTCTTTCTTTTGTACATACCAGCAAAAACTCTAATTGATTGTTTTGCTCCCAAAGAAATCTTATTCTGTTAAGACATTATTCTTTTGTGTTTTATTTGGAAAAAAGCGGCAATTAAAAAAGGTCTTAGTGAAGTAATTTCGTAAAAAGAAACTGTAAAAAGGGTATATTTTTTGTTATATTTGGCATAGTAATACTTAATACCAAAACCTAAAATTCCAGTTGCGGATCCCCCATTTTTCGGCCTCAGAAACCAAGGCTGTCAAAGTTAGGAAAAAATGTGTGCCAGATTTTAAAAATTTAGTTTTTCTTTGATTTTTTTTTACGTTTTAAGTAATGAGCTTTTTTAATGTCTACTATTAAAGCCACTGACTGGCTTCTTGATCTCAAAAGAAAAAAAAATAGAGTTTATAAGCAGGTGCAAAGATGGCGCTTGATATGTCAAAAATATAAGAGACCTTATTAAGGTATGGACAAAATTTAAAAAAAAAAAAATTTTAGTAGATGCTATTAGCGATGAGTCTCTGATACAATTTTAAAAAACATTTGATTTGACATTTGATAATCAAAATGGCGGCCAAACTATCGAGAAAAAAGTAATTTTCCCCTTCTGGTGTGGTATTTATACTAAGGTAATGCAATATATAAATTTGCACTAAAACATGAATGCTAGTTTAAAAAATTGCAAATCAAATGACACATGTCATTCCCAAATCAAGATGGCTGCTATCAAAATTAAGACACTTTATTATTTTTCTGCACGTTAGCAGTTTTGCACAACCCAAAGCAGTTTTAGAATAAGTTAAATTAGTTTCAAATTTTCATGTAAAAAGAAAAACTTTAATGCTCCAGTTAAAATGTCGGACGATTAGGTAAAAAAATGGTTTTTTTTTTGATTCCTTAAGTTAATCCCAATTGGCAAAATATTGAGTTGCGCTAAGTAAGATATAGCCATTCCAAAACAAAAAGTGACATATGTCATTTACAAATCAAGATGGCGGCGACTAAAGTAAAAAAAATACTTTATTTTTCTGTTCGTTTACATTTTTTCACAAACAAAAGCAGTTTTAGAACGAGCTAAATTAGTTTTAAATTTCTGTATCAAAAAAATACACTTTTATACCTAGCAGTTAAAATGGCGGACACTTAAGTAAAAAAAAAAATAATTTTGTGTAAGATGAATAAAAAAATATTTTGAAAAATATGGGACCCGTTGGCCAAATCACGCTTTAAATTATCTCAAGAAAAGCAATTGAATTGATTTTTCACAACCGAATAATACTGTCATATGAAACTAAGATTCAAAATTATTGTTTTTTTCTTTAACCAAGTTTATATTATTTAGAGTGAATAATATTACAATTAGAGTTATAGTTTCTTTAATGAAAACATATCAGATATAAAAGTTTTTAGCAAGTATCCAGTATTTAAGTATCCGCGTAGGAATATTTAGAAATGTCAATAATACCTGACTTTAAAATGATATGTAATTTTTTTAAATATTTTGTTTTTTTTACTTATGAAAAAAATGGAAAAAATCACTTTTTTTACTAAATTATCCGCCATTTTAACCGAGGTGGTACTTTTGTTTGACCCAAAAATTTAAAATTAATTTAGCTTATCCTAAAACTGCTTTTGTTTGTGAAAAAATATAAACGGGCCAAAATATAAAGTTTTTTGTTTATTTTAGTCGCCGCCATCTTGATTTGTGAATGAAATATGTAACCTTTTTTTATTTTTGGAATGGCTGTGGCTTTGTGTTTAAGTTAAGGAAGAAATTAAAAAAAAACACTTTTTTTTTACTTAATCGTCCGCCATTTTAACTGAAGCATTAAACTTTGTTGTTTTTTTTGACACAAAAAATTAAAACTACTTTAACTCATCCCAAAACTGCTTTGGGCTGTGCAAAACTGCTAACGTGCAGAAAATAATGAATTTTTTAATTTTAGTCGCGTACTTCTTGATTTGGGAAAGATATGAACTTTTTTTGCAATTTTTGAAACAAGTGTCTTCGATTTAGTGCATAGTTTGGCAGTCATTTTAAATATCAAATGAGAGACGAACTCATCGCTAATAGCAGCTACTAAAAAAATATTTTGTAATTTTGTCTATAAGTTAAGAAGATATATTTTATTTCTGACATATCAAGCGCCATCTTTGTACCCGCTTATAAACTCTATTTTTTTTATTGTGAGATCAAGAAGACGGTCAGTAGCTTTAATTATTCAAAAAACTAAATTTTTGAATTTTGTTCGTCATTTTGTTTTTAAGTAACATATGAACTTTTTTATATTTTGGGATTAAGTGGGACCTCTTCACTATTACCCAATTGATTTCGAAAAGATTTCGCATTTTTCCTAACTTTGAGAGCCGCCATCTTGGTTTCTGGAGCCGGAAAATGGGGAACCCTCGACTGAAATTTTAGGTTTTGGTATTAGGTGTCACTATGCCAAATATAAAAAAAAATATACCCTTTTTGCAGCTTTCTCTTGAAAATCCCTACGAATTAACTCCAATATATGGTTTTACTAGATTACGCTTACTAAAAAGACTAAATATAAGAGTTTTTGTACCTAAGGCAAAAATGTAATAGGTTTATTTGTAATCAAGTTTTTAAAAACTTTCTCTTTTTACGATGAGCTTTTATTTAACTTACAATGTACCTATCTATGTAAATATGTATGTTTGTTCGGGTGGAATATTGCAATTTAATTTTGACCAACATCCCGACATCCGATCGGCTTCAAATTTGGCACGCTTATATAGTTGCGGTGACAACACATAAATATAGTGTGATGAAATTGACAGCTCCCCCTTACGAAGGGGGTGGAGGGGGTTACAGTTAAAGTTAAAGTACGCCCGATTTCGTTGAAATTTGGTGCGCTGGGGCACTTGGGGATAGAGATAAAGAATTTCTCATCAGATTTTGGAAACTTAATATAACGGATTTAAGATGGACGATTTGTGGTCATCTTTTGCTAAAAAATTTTAACTAACTTATAAAATGCGATTGCCTTCAAATTTGGCATGCATTTATAGTTCCGTTAACAATACAATAATATGTCATTATTAGACACCCCGCCACCAACGAGGAGAGTGGAGGGGGGAAAATACCTAAGTTTGGCCGATTTCAACCAAAATTGACGACGTTGAAGTTATCTTCATATTCATATTCATGTTAATTACAGCGCACCAAACAAATTTTAAACTTTTTAGAAAAAATGGGTTTTAGCGCAAATTAATGGAAAAAAAATATCTACACTTGACGGACAATAACTACACCTTACTCATGCCGTCACAATTGCTAATTAAAGGCAGCTTAGGAAGCTTATTAGCTATAGAGATGCATTAAAAATTAAAAGATATTAAATATATAGAAGAGTTGGCGATGTATAGTAACAAACTTAACTGATTTAAAGTAAAACCCCTTCATTCTATCAAACCCAACAGATAGCTGAGTCAGCTAGGCTTTAGGAGCTGAGCTATGGGGGTCTTTTTAAAATAATAAAAATGTAAATATGAAGATAGATGGGCGATGTATATCAACAAACTTTACTGATTTGGAGTACTAAGACATTTATTCTATCAAATCCACCACATACCTGATTCAGCTCGACTTTGGAATCTCAGCTATACGGGTCTTTTTAAAATCAAAATATGTAAATATAAAGATAAGTGGGTAATGTATGTCAACAAACTTTCCTAATTTTGAGTACTAACCCTTTATTCTATCAAAACCACCACATAGCTGAGTCAGCTTAAAATAATAAAAATATAAATAAGGAGATAAATGGGAGATGTATATCCACAAACTTTACTGATTTAAAATACTAGACCTTTACTCTTCCAAATACACCACATAGCTGGGTAAGATTAACTTTGGGAGCTGGGCCATAGGAGTCTTTTTAAAATCATAAAAATATTAATATGAAGTTAAATACGCAATGTATATCCACAAACGTTATAGATTTCGAGTATTATACATTAATTCTATTAAATCCACCAAATAGCTGAGACAGCTTTGCTTTGGGAGCTGAGCTATAAGGGACTTAAAATCATAAAAATGTAAATGTGAGGATCATGGGGCTATGTATATCAACAAACTTTACTGATTTAAAGTGTTAGACCTACATTCTATCAAACCCACCACTCATCAGAGTCAGCTTTGCTTTGGGAGCTGAGCTATGGGGGTTTTTTAAAATCATAAAAGTGTAAATATGAAGAGAAGTGAGCAATGTTCATCAACAAACATTACTGATTTGGAGTACTAGACAATTACCCTATCAAATCCACCACAGAGCTGAGTCAGCTTTGCTTTAGAAGTTGAGCTATGTGGATCGTTTTAAAATCTTAAAAAAGTAAACATGAAAATAAGTGGGCAACGTTTATCAACAAACTTTAGTGATTTGGAGCAATAGAACTTTATTCTATCAAATTCAGCACACAGCTGAGTCAGCTTTGCTTTGGGAGTTGGGCTATGGAGGTCTTTTTAAAATCATAAAAATATAAATATGAAGATAAGTGGCCAATGTTTATCAACAAACTTTACTGATTTGGAGTTTTATTCTATAACATCCAGCTTATAACTGAGTCAGCTTTGCTTTGGGAGTTGAGCTATAGGGGTCTTTTTAAAATCATAAAAATGTTAATATGAAGATAAGTGGGCAATGTTTATCAACAAACTTTACTGATTTGGAGTACTATACCTTTATTCTATTAAATCCAGCAAATGGCTAAGTCAGCTTTGCTTTGGACGTTGAACTATAGGGGTCTTTTTAAAATCATAAAAATGTAAATATGAAGATAAGTGGGCAATGTTTATCAACAAACTTTACTGATTTGGAGTACCAGACCTCTATTCTATAACATCCACCTCATAAATGAGTCAGCTTTGCTTTGGGAGTTGAGCTATAGGGGTCTTTTTAAAATCATAAAAATGTTAATATGAAGATAAGTGGGCAATGTTTATCAACAAACTTTAGTGATTTGGAGCACTAGAACTTTATTCTATCAAATTCAGCACACAGCTGAGTCAGCTTTGCTTTGGGAGTTGGGCTATGAAGGTCTTTTTAAAATCATAAAAATATAAATATGAAGATAAGTGGCCAATGTTTATCAACAAACTTTACTGATTTGGAGTACTAGACCTTTATTCTATAACATCCAGCTTATAACTGAGTCAGCTTTGCTTTGGGAGTTGAGCTATAGGGGTCTTTTTAAAATCATAAAAATGTTAATATGAAGATAAGTGGGCAATGTTTATCAACAAACTTTACTGATTTGGAGTACTATACCTTTATTCTATTAAATCCAGCAAATGGCTAAGTCAGCTTTGCTTTGGACGTTGAACTATAGGGGTCTTTTTAAAATCATAAAAATGTAAATATGAAGATAAGTGGGCAATGTTTATCAACAAACTTTACTGATTTGGAGTACCAGACCTCTATTCTATAACATCCACCTCATAAATGAGTCAGCTTTGCTTTGGGAGTTGAGCTATAGGGGTCTTTTTAAAATCATAAAAATGTTAATATGAAGATAAGTGGGCAATGCTTATCAACAAACTTTACTGATTTTGAGTACTAGACCTTTATTCTATAACATTCAGCTTATAACTGAGTCAGCTTTGCTTTGGGAGTTGAGCTATGGGGGTATTTTTTAAATCAAAAAATGTAAATATGAAGATAAGTGGGCAATGTTTATCAACAAACTTTACTGATTTGGAGTACTAGACCTTTATTCTATAACATCAGCTTTGCTTTGGGAGTTGAGCTATGGGGGGTCTTTTTTAAATCATAAATATGTAAATATGAAGAGAAGTGGGTAATGTTTACCAACAAACTTTACTGATTTAAAGTACTAGGCCTTTACTCCATAAAATCCACCACATAGCCTAGACCTTTATTCTATAACATCCAGCTCATAACTGAGTCAGCTTTGCTTTGGGAGTTGAGCTATGGGGGGTCTTTTTTAAATCATAAATATGTAAATATGAAGAGAAGTGGGCAATATTTATCAACAAACTTAACTGATTTGGAGTACTAGACCTTTATTCTATAACATCCAGCTCATAACTGAGTCACCTTTGCTTTGGAAGTTGAGCTATGGGGGAATTTTAAAAATCATAAAAATGTAAATATGAAGATATGCGGGCAATGTTTATCAACAAACTTTACTGATTTGGTGTAATAGACCTTTATTCTATCAAATCCAGCACATAGCTGAGTTAGCTTGACTTGGGGAGCTGAGCTACGCGGGTCTTTTTAAAATTAAAATATGTAAATATGAAGATAAGTGGGCAATGTTTATCAACAAACTTTACTGATTTGAAGTATTAGACCTTTATTATATCAAATATAACACGTAATTGAATCAGCTTTGCCTTGGGAGTTGAGTTATGGGGGTCTTTTTAAAATCATAAAACTGTAAATATGAAGAGAAGTGGGCATGTTTATCAACAAATTTTAGTGATTTGGAGTACTAGACCTTTACTCTATCAAATCCACCACATGGCTGAGTCAGATTTGCTTTGGACGTTGAGCTATGGGGGTCTTTTTAAAATCAGAAAAACGTAAATATGAAGATAAGTGGGCAATATTTATCAACAAACTGTGCAAGTGTGCAGTGGGCAATGTGAGTCAGTCAGTCAGAGTTATCAACCAACTTTACTGATTTGGAGTATTTTATTCTATCAAATCCACCAGATAGCTGAGTCAGCTTTGCTTTGGAAGCTGAGATATGGGGGTCGTTTTAAAAACATAAAAATGTAAAATGAAGAAAAGTGGGTTTATCAGCAAACTTTACTGATTTGGAGTACTAGACCTTTATTCTATAACATCCACCTCATAACTGAGTCAGCTTTGCTTTAGGAGTTGAGCTATGGGAATCTTTTTAAAATCAGAAAAACTTAAATATGAAGAGAATTGGGCAATGTTTATCAACAAATTTTACTGTATTACTTACTATATGAAATCTACCATACAGCTGAATCAGATTTGCTTTGGGAGCTGAGCTATGAGGGTTTTTTTAAAATCATAAAAATGTAAATAGAAAGATAAATGGGCAATGTTTATCTATCAACAAACTTTACTGATTTGGAGTATTAGACCTTTATTTTATCAAATATAACACTTAGCTGAATCAGCTTTTCTTTAGGAGTTGAGCTATGGGGGTCTTTTTAAAATCATAAAACTGTAAATATGAAGAGAAGTGGGCAATGTTTATCAACAAATTTTACTGATTTGGAGTACTAGAACTTTACTCTATCAAATCTACCACATTACTGAGTCAGATTTGTTTTGGAAGTTGAGCTATGGGGTTCTTTTTATAATCATAAAAAAGTAAATATGAAGAAAAGTGGCCAATGTGAGTCAGTCAGTCAGAGTTATCAACCAACTTTACTGATTTAAAGTACTTTATTCTATCAAATCCACCAGATAGCTGAGTCAGCTTTGCTTTGGAAGTTGAGCTATGTCATTTTAAAATCCCCTACCCAACCCAACTCAACCCAACTCAACCAAACCCAACCCAACCCAACCCAACCCAATTTGGAGTACTATACCTTTATTCTATAACATCCACCTCATAACTGAGTCAGCTTTGCTTTAGGAGTTGAGCTATGGGAGTCTTTTTAAAATCAGAAAAACGTAAATATGAAGAGAATTGGGCAATGTTTATCAACAAATTTTACTGTATTACTTACTATATGAAATCCACCATACAGCTGAATCAGATTTGCTTTGGGAGCTGAGCTATGAGGGTTTTTTTAAAATCATAAAAATGTAAATAGAAAGATAAATGGGCAATGTTTATCTATCAACAAACTTTACTGATTTGGAGTACTAGACCTTTATTATATCAAATATAACACGTAGCTGAATCAGCTTTTCTTTGGGAGTTGAGCTATGGGGGTCTTTTTAAAATCATAAAACTGTAAATATGAAGAGAAGTGGGCAATGTGAGTCAGTCAGTCAGAGTTATCAATTAACTTTACTGATTTGGAGTACTTTATTCTATCAAATCCACCAGATATCTGAGTCAGCTTTGCTTTGGAAGTTGAGCTATGTCTTTTTAAAATCCCCTACCCAACCCAACCCAACCCAACCCAACCCAACCCAACCCAACCAAACCCTACCCAACCCAACCCAACCCAAAATCATAAAATTAAATATGAAGATAATTATTACGTAGCTGAATCAGCTTTTCTTTGGGAGTTGAGCTATGGGGGTCTTTTTATAAATGTTTATCAACAAGCTTTACTAATTTGGATTACTAGACCTTTATTCTATCAAATCCAGAACATAGCTGAGTCAGCTTTGCTTTGGGAGTTGAGCTATGGGGGTCTTTTTAAAATCATAAAACTGTAAATAAGAAGAGAAGTGGGCAATGTTTATCAACAAACTTTACTGATTTGGAGTACTAAACCATTGCTCTATCAAATCCACCACATTGCTGAGTCAGATTTGCTTTAGGAGTTGAGCTATGGGGTTCTTTTTAAAATCATAAAAATGTAAATATGAAGAAAAGTGGGCAATGTTTATCAACCAACTTTACTGATTTGGAGTACAAGACCTTTATTCTATTGATTCTATTTCAAATGATTTTATAGAGCCGACAACAATCGTTCCGATACAAACAGTCGTACACGTTTATTTTTGCTCGTAAATAAATCTAAGTTAATCGGGTACGAGTTTACGGATTTTCTTGGTTTTTGAACCATTCTGTAGCTGAAAAGAAGCACTAAATTTTGGCGTAATAATCAAACCAACATTGTGTTAAAGGGACTTTAGTTTTAGTTGTTTAATAAACGTAAACAATCAAACGTTTTTTCTTCGATTTTCGAGTCGTGCACGAACAACGCGCAGTGGTCCAGTATGGCTGGGGACCAATGTTCTGTTTGCAGTACTAACGCGCTTCCTGGGCGAGCAATGAAGTGTGGGCGTTGTAGAAAGACATTCCACCTAAAGTGCATTAAGATGGCCGCGCCGCCTCCGGACCTAGACTCATTTCCCGGACTGCAATGGCTTTGTGAAGAGTGTCGTAGCAAGCCTTGTGTACAGCCAGGTGATCTCCAGCTAGTTATGGCCAAACTAAATACCATTACCAGCGATATAAGCGAACTAAAAGATCACTACCAGAACATCTCTTTATCCATGGAGTTCCTAAGTGGTAAAATCGACGACTTTAACAAAAAAATGGATATCTTCGAAGAGAAAGTTAAAAAAATACCTTCGCTGGAAGTACATCTTCAAGAGACAAACGGGGAAGTAGCACAATTAAAAGACGAAGTTGACATGTTACAACAGCAACTTAGAATGAACAACCTCGAAGTTATGGGTGTACCGGAGAAGACAACAGAGAATGTCGACGTAGTGGTGCGCGACCTGTTGCGAGCACTAAGCGTCGACGTAGGCGTTGGAGAGAACATAGATTCGTGCATGCGGATTCCCCACTTTGACAAAAATTGCAGGTTCCCTAAATCAATTCTGATTAAATGCAATAATAAAAAGTTTAAAGATACCATACTAGCTGCAATTCGAAGCAGGAAGGGGTTGAAAATTGCCGATATAGGATTCCAATCTGACAAAAACACAGCCATATTTATAAACGATCACTTAACTCCAGCAAAAAAAATACTCCACAAGGACGTCCGAGAATTCTGCAAAACAAAAAACTTTCACTGTTGGACAAGAGATTGTAAAATTTTTGTAAAAAATCCTGTTTCAGGCAACCGGGTTCATATCAATAATGCAGCTATTCTGAAAAAGCTAAAGGACAAAAACTAACTATTATTTATGTGATTAAAATTACAACGTATTAGTACCTTATACCAATGGCTATCTCTATCTATTACCAAAACGCTAACAGTCTAAGAACAAAATTAAATGAGTTTATGTTGGCTTCAATAAGTTCTTCTTGTGATATTATATGCATCAATGAAACAAACCTGAATTCCAGTATTCATGACAACGAGGTTGTGGACGCAAAAATCTATAATTTATTTCGAAAAGACCGTGATTTAAACATAACAACAAAAAAAGACGGGGGAGGTCTTTTAATTGCTGTGAAAAATGACTTTTCATCTTTCGAGAGAAGTGAGTGGTCCAATGGTGGTATCTGTGAAGACCTGTGGGTTTCTGTGCAGCTGCAGAAGATAAAATTGCATATATGTTGCGTTTACAGGCCATCCTATTCTAGTGTTTACAATCTAACTTGCCACCTTAATAAAGTGCGCGAAGTAGTGGAAAATAATCCTAGCGATATCACTTGTATCGGTGGTGATTATAATTTTCCAAATCTAGTGTGGAACTATAGCGAAAAAAATAAAGTATATTCTGTCTCAAACGTGTCCACTGAAGCTGAGGAAAATCTTGTGGATTGTTTTAATTTTCTGGAATGTGGTCAGTACCATGGCGTAGCTAACTATTTTGGTAAGTCTTTAGACCTTTTTTTCTCCAGTTGCGCGGAGGTCCAAGTGACACACTCAATGTTCCCATTCGTAAAAGAGGATCGCCATCATAGAGCGGTAGATATATCATTGAAATTAACTAATCTTCCTAATTTTTCTTCAAAAAAATCGTTCACGAAATACAAATATCACAACGCAGACTACGCTTCGATAAATTCTGATTTGGTCGGGGTGCGGTGGGGGGATCTGTTTGGGAATAATGACGTTAATACGTGTGTTGATATTTTTTATAAAAAAGTCAACTCTAGCATCGAAAAATATGTTCCAAAAAAAAATATTAGCACACAATTTCCCATTTGGTTCAGTAAAGAAACAATTTCACTTATAAAAGAAAAGGAGAAATACCACAAATGCTGGAAAAAACATAGAAACCCTCTGGATTACCTGCAATTTTCTAATCTACGTAGACTAGTAAAAAGTGGTTTAAAAATTGACTATCGCACTTGGGTCGAGAACGTAGAAAAAAATATTCGTAACAATACCAAATCATTCTGGTCATTTGTACAAACTAAACGTAATAATAAGTCAAATATTCCGAAAAATATCAAATACAAATCTCAGCCATTAAGTGAACCTTTGCATATTTGCAATGCGTTTAGTGATTACTTTGCGTCAGTTTTTATTCCCGATGACACTTCTTCCAACATCAAGGAAAACTCCCTGACGGATCTTTCCTTTAGCATCCCGTCCATCTCTGACACACAAATAGCTAGCTCAATCGACGAGCTGGATGCTCGAAAAAGCCCTGGTATTGACAACATTCCAGGAAAATTTATAAAAAATTGTAAAACCTCTCTAATAACACCGCTCCATTTTATATTTAATAAATGTTTGACCAGTGGCACGTTTCCTAGTATGTGGAAAAAAGGAATGGGGTTTTCCCACATTTTTGGGAAGCAACGGAATTTGGTACCTTAGAGTGAGTTATCCAAAACGCATTTATTATTTCTTCTGAAAAACTCTTGGTTTTGTAGAAAAAAATTTTTAAAGTTGGAGTTCTACAAAAACGCTCAAAAAAATTTTTTAGCCAACTAACTTTACAAGAAAAGTAGCGAGTGGTGACCTTTTTCTCAGCCTCTTCCTAACTTCAGTTTAATGCTTAGCTGTCACTAAATGTCATTTCTGTTTAGTAAACAATCTGTTAAAAGTTGTATTTATTTTTTCTCGAGCTTTTTCTGCATCAAAATGAAAAAGTGCGTTTTCCGCGGATGTGAAAATAAATAAATGTCAGAATTCCCCTGGAAATTTAAGATATTTTTGCCCTTCCCTTTGTGACCAAGAAGAAAATTGTGGCTCTAGAGGCACTAAAGCTGAAAAAATTATCCACGGCTGGGCGCAATAGTGTGTGAAGATCACAGCTGAAATTCAAATACAACCCCATTAGAGACATCGCCACCCAAAGGAAAAATTTTTCTTTACAAAAAAATATTTCATGATCATGTAAAAAAATATAGGTTTACCTTTGATGGTTCTCGCGTAAAATAACCCTCATACAATCTGTTAAGACAAGTAAAATTTAGTTCACTTCTTGTTTAACCCATTATTCTTATAGCAATAAAGTTTTTAAATAAAAAAGTAAATAAAAAAGAGTTTTACCAACCACCACTGGTTTCAGACACAGTCCATCCACCAGTCGGCCCTTCAACTATAACGAATCGATAACAAAAACAATGAACTTTACAAAATACACCGGAGTACCACAAGAATACATACCGGGTGTGACTTGGAGAATAAACGCAAACATGTGTTTCACCCTTGTTGGGGATCATCGGTACGCCATAAGGTTTTATAGACAAATAATACGAACGATCAAACCAACAAGTCATGAACAAATGCTCGGCAAAACATTATAGATAACAGGATGAGAAATGATGGCTACTATGGATAGTGGGAATTTGTTTGAAACCAGTCAGTGGTAGAACTAGTGGAGGATGCCAAAAATCCAATAGTTTTGTGTTGGTAAAACTCTTTTTTTTTATTTATATTTAACTCCACTATAGACATTGGGAATTTATATCTCATTCTGTAATAAAACTTTTGTTGATTTGCTTAAAAACTGGAAAGAAAAGATTTATTTAAAATTGACCGAGCCAAACTTCCCACTTATGACATAGAAAAGTCTGATAAGGTCAGTCCTCCCCACCTTTATGGGAATCTAGGGACGTATAAAACTTCTGTAAAAATTTTTTTTAGCTCCAGTGATGGGAGTGAAAAAATATGGTAAATCACTTCAAGTTATTTTTTTTTCTAATATTTTTTCTTCAAGTTTAGTGGAATTTTTTTAAACTTATATTTAAATTTATTGCCTCAGGGTTAATTTTTTTGTAGTTTAAGAAGTTCATAGCAAGTAATTTAGAGAGATGCATTGATTAGCAAGAGTCAATGTTTCTTCCCAAATTTTTCTTAAACCAAAAACTTCTGGGTTAGTTTACCTGCCAAGGACTGGGTTGGGGTCGAATCTCGTCTTAATTTTAGATGTTGGGAAAATCAAGTTACTAATGCATTGCAGACGAAAATTTGTGAAAAATGATATTAAAAATGACATTATTTTCCGCCCTGCACAAAAACTTCTAAAATGTAACAGTATTTTAATGTATTGTACCAAAGGTCAAAATAGTGAAATTCTATGAGGATCTTATATGATAGGACATATGAGCCGTCAAATAACAGATGTCTGGCAAACACCCAAGAAGACTTTTTTCTCATAACTTTCAACCGAAAAAAATCTTGGGTGGAAAAACGAAATTCAAAATTGGATGCGTTTTTTTTAACTTCTTTTTTTTATTTCTCTTTTGTTTCAATTGCCTTAGGAGCATATTCCTATTGGAAATATTAACACGCCATCGCCAGGACGAACCCATATTAGATGACTTATAATAAAGTACAAGTGCGGAATGATGCCTATTTGTGAGTGATTCAAAATGATGTTTGGGGTGGGCGCCTAGTGGTTTTATACTGTCTGAAATTGTTTCAATCTTTTTTTAGAAGCATGTTCTGTAAATAAGATTCATTTTGGGACCTTCAATGGAAAAAATTGACATTTTTAATATTACAATAGTTTTATATAATTTTTATTTTTAATAAGTGAAGTGAAATAAAATCATTGCCTGTTCTTTTGTTTTGTAAGAAATAAATATATACCTACTGTAAATTTACCATGTTTTATGTATCCTAAAACTCAAGCTTTTAAAGGCGGACAAAAAAATATCAAGACTAAAGTTAAATAGTTTTATTAAATAATATGGTCAAAAATACGTACTATTTAAACAAAAGGAGTGTTAGATACACAAGAAAATAGTAAATTATTAATAAAACAAAATAAATAAATGTACTATTTTAATTATACAATTTTTTATTATTCTAAATATACAAAACTTTAATTTTATATCTGAAGGAATCCAGAGAGGTGGAAAAAAATATCCACATTATTAGCAGAGCTACACATTCTTCGTATAGGTCTATTAAGGTTGTAATTTGTATTATAATATTCTAAGTTAAAAATATTCCTATTTCTTGTACTCCGCTGTGGAACCCTTAAGCCAATTCTATGTATTAATTGACGAGAATCAAACATTGCATTTCAAATCTTGAAAATAAAAGCTAGATCAAGACATTACTCGACGGTTTTCAAGAGTTGTGACCTTTAGAAATTTTAAAACATCACAATAAACTATTTCCCCAGATAGAATTTTAAGTTTAAAAGCTACAAAACATAAGAATTTCTTCAATACCCTTTCCAGATTTTCTACATGACATTTATAGAATGGGGACCATATGGAACTACAATATTCTAATATTGATCTAACAAGAGAACAATAAACATTTTTAAAACAGATTATATTTTTAAATTCAGATAGGCTCCTTTTTAAGAAACCCAGTAGTTTAAAAGCTTTGTTACAGATAAAGTTATAGTGATTTTTAAAGCTTAAGCTTGGGTCAAATAATACCCTTAAGTCTTTAAATTTTGTGAAAAAGTGTTGAGATCATTCTGCACTCTTTCACAATCCCTAAAATCTTTAACAATTCTAAAAATCTTTTAATCGTCTGCATATAGAAGGATTAGACAGCAACAGAAACAGTCTGAAATATCATTAATAAAACAAATGAAAAGAATTGTAGACATAGGTCCCCTTGTGGTACTCCAGACTTCACTAATATCTCTTCAGAGAGACAATTTTTTATCCTAACAGCCTGTCTTTGGTTCTTATTATGCCAAGATTTGTACAGGGAATCAAAACAATGTATTAACATCAATCAGTGAAAATTTTTTTTCTTTCAAAATCTTTGTCAAAAGACCTTTTTAGCAATACCAAAAACCTATAATTTATTTGGCGGTACCTTACATTGAGGTTTTATCTCTTAACAGTTTTTTTAAGTTTTTGATAGTCCTGTCATAAGACTCCTCTGTAAAAAATTGTGCTCCACCAATTTGTATAAAATTTTAGTATATTGTCATAGTCAAAATACACAATACAGAAATCATAACGAAAATTTCATAAAAGTGTTTTATAACACTTATTTTAAGTCTTTAGTAGTTATGCTCATTGATTTTTTAGCAATCTGAGTACTTGGGTCATCAAACTATAAATATATTAATAGCAGGTTTTTATTTATTCACGATATCTGATTTACCCTGTACATTATAAATGGTTTACATGAAACAAAAAATGTTATTCAAATTGGCGAAAAACAATGTTTCACATAGAACACTTCAAGATTTGATAAAAAACGGTACTTCACTTTGGGGTTCATTTGTGATCTATCACTTTGAAGTTTCTACAGAGATAAAAAAATTCAGGCTGACAACATTTTTTGGAGTTTATCATATATTTTTGTGATTTTCACAAAAAAAAATCCATGTTTTATAAATAATTTCCGCGTTTTATTAAACAACTCAATGTTTTGCATTAGTTTAGGTAGTAACTATATTTTTGGTATTACTGTAAGTATGCGCGTTTTGAGATATCTACATTTTTTATGGCACTTTGAGATTAAATTTTTGTTTTATGACCAGATATTTAAGTAACGAATGAGACTTTAAAAAAATATAAACATTAAAAAACAAAAAAAAAACGCAGATATTAATTAAACAAACACGGATTTTTTAAAGTGCTTTAGCAGACACATATATCGCCCAAAGAACCTTTTCTTGAATATCTCTAGCTAGCAGCTACAGTAAGTAAGGATGTTTTTAGAAGTTCAACCCTCTTTCCAACCTCCCACGACCATTAAAAACTCATTGCTTGATGCCAAAGATATTTTGTAAATTTTTTATAAAAATCGGTTTAGCAGCTCTCCACTAATGTAACAAAAAGACACCACACCAAAACATGGGTATTGGCTTCTCAGGTACAAGCCTGATTTTGAAATTTTAATTTTTTGAATTTCCTTCAAGACATCATCTTTAACTTTTTCCCCCTCTCCACTGCCTCAGTGCCCAGGTGTTTAGAATCGCCAAAAATAGCCTCAGTTAACGTTATTCTGCCAAATCGCAAGCTGTGCCATAATGGAGAATTGGCTTGAAGTCGAGTATCCGTTTCAGCTTCGACACACAAGGAATCGCTCATATTTGACCGCATGTAATTAATGAACCTGTCAACATTCCATTTGGTCCATTTTCTCTGCAGTTTTAAACTTGAACCAGAGCTGGTATACATCGATATAGGTGTACTTGTCTTCAGATCGCAAAATGGTATATATTACCCCTTTGTTATCTGCGCAGATTTACATCAATTGAGACACATAATTATGACTTTTTGGTCCGAGGGCTGGCACGTCTTCGTTTAAGTGACTGCAAATCCATTTTAGCATTTCCAACATCATTGTAGAGGTGCAGGCTGGTTCTTCACTTCTTCTGTGAAGCCAAAAAAGGACAGCAATGGCATGCTTGCAGCCCCCTGTAAGTATCAAAAAAGAAAAGTTAAAAACAGTTATCAATTTTCTAATAACAGGTTAAAAGGAGACACATTCTGCTTGCGTCTTTTTTTATCTTGTGAAAACTAAATTTGCATTGTGTGTTCCTAGCTTAACAGAAACTGGTACAAAAAATACATCATAGTTAGAAAATACCAGAAAAATATTTTTTAAAACATGGCACCAGAAGGCATGTATAAATTTTATTTTTCTTCAATATCTCCAAAATTACTGATCTGCTAATTTTTGTTGAAAATATAATTATTTCTTTTAATGTGAAAACTGTATGTGTGTTGCTAGCTGATACGGTTTGTGGGTTATGATTTTCAACCCCGTTTCTTACCCTCTTTACAACCCTCACCCCCATCAAAAACTAATCAGCTCATTCTTTGGTTCCAAAGGATTTTTGTGCCAAATTTCATCAAAATCGGTTAACTTTAGTGGCTTTTCAGTCATCGTTGTCCAGACAGACAGGCAGGCACCAATTAAGAAATTTTGTATTTAGGTCTTTCATGTTTATTTGAGTTATTTTGGTATAAATAAAGTGTTTTTTTTTCGCACATATTTTTTTTTTTTGAAGTTAGGAATGCCCCCCACCAGAGAAATGTGAAATGACGCCGAAATTTGATAATTAAACAAGTCTCGGAGATGGTTTGGGGATACAACCTTTTAATGTCTAAAAAAATTATTCCAATGTTCATAGCTCCTCATTTTGTCCTAACAAACGTAACTTTTTGTGTTGGTATGCTCTAAAAACTCTATGCATAAAGGTCAACTTTTAAAAAATTTAAAGCAGTTTTACTTGGATTTTCCACCCCAGATATGTACAAAAAAAAGAGCAGCGCCTAATATTCTGTAAGTTTGGATACCTTAAAGATATAATTTTCCTACCAGGTGTAATTGCAAAATAGTGCCAGCTGCTATTCTGAAAGTTATAATTTTACCTCTTTTTCTCAAAAAATGTAAATAATAACAATTATTAAGTAATTTTAAGAAGACTTTAAAAAGAGATTAACCAAATATTTTTTTTTAAATGTAATGTAAAATGTGTATAGTTTCAAGTTTTTAAAACTACCTGCAGAAGCAGAACAATCTTTGCACTCAGAATGCAGCACTTTTTCCTCCTTCTCATTAACAGAAATTTCCACAGTATAAGGAGTATTTCTTACTCTGTGCTCCGGAGTTATTTTCGCCTTGACTGTGCAAACATCTCCTTCTCTCTTAACTTGTCACCACAGACCTCCTTCGTAACTCTAAAATAAACAATAACACTTAAGCCTTCAATCATCTCACTTTTAACACCAAATCAACCAGACCATGTACATTTTTAAGGTACAAACAAAGTAAAAATAATTTCATATACACGTAGAATTGCAACTCTCATATGACACAAGAATAACTGATAGATAGACAAAACTTCATATGTCCAGTTTACATACCATGAGTCCTCTAGGTATGGCAAAAGTTTAGAAATCATATTTTTTTTGTAATGCACTGAATGGCATGTGGTGACACTTCATTAGCTGTTAATTTTTCATGCTATGATATTTTTCATAACATGAATTAAATTTGGAAATTCTTTGAGATTAAAAATATAAGATAAAAAAAATACAATTTTTTTTTATATTTTTACAAATCTGTCTTAGTTATATACCTCAAAATAGTTTTCCCAGATTTTACAGCTGTGGTTAATTATTTCTGATAAAGCTTTTCTAACATTTTGTTTTAAATTTTATAGCAAAATTTTAGGTGTACCTACAAATGACTTTTTTATTATCTTCACATTTTGCAGCTTTTCACTGTTACAAAAAAATCCAGGATGTTTAAAATATAGTAACTGTAATAAATTACTTATTTACTGTCATTTATATTTTGCTTTTAATAAGTTGGTCAAAACCTTGGTCAAAACTAATAAGAAATCCTGTTGGGTCCAATATTTCCTTGAATATCTGAAAAACTACAAATCTGATATAGTTTTTGTTGGAACTGTAATTATCCATCTAAATATTAAAACCGTGTGTTGCTAGCTGCTAAAAGTATATTTTATTTTCCTTGAATATTTCAAGAACTACAGATCTGACTTCAACGTAAATGTAATTGCTAGCTGCTACAATTCCACCCTCTTCACAACAAATTAATTGACTATTATATAATGTTTTGTTTTAAAAGTCATTTTAATTAAATGTTTGGGATTTTCTTTGAAAGATACTTGAATGATTTAATAAGCTAGTCATCAGGTTTTATTAAACCCAAAATCCTAATTTTAAATATTTATTTTTAGTTTAGTTTTTTACTTTATTTACATTCTTTTGTATTTTTTTTAAACTAGCTTTTGCTAAGTATATAAATTAACCTTGAAATTAACATTGCATTTTTCTGAAAAAACTTTACTGTCATAAGCCTAATGTGTTAGTAAAGAAATTTGATGGTAATGTGGCACTAAATTATCATCATGTCAGAATTTAGCTCAATCTTGATAGTTTAGAGAGGCATAAAAAATTACTGACATTTTTTTGATGCATAAATTAATTAACGGTCTAACTGACTGTTAGACATCATCATACTTTTCACATTACTTTTCATACAACTGATTATGGACAAAAAAATAATTTATTGAAAGAACTTTATTGCTTAACTCAGTAACCAGTTATTAATGTTTTTAATGTATCTGTTAACTCCTTAAAAAGACTAACAAAAAGAATCTTACCAGACTAAATATTTTTTTTAGTTAAATTTTATACTGTTGTGTGTCTGTTTTCAAATATTTTGCATTGTTCATACTATAACTCCTACTATACTATATTTCATGTCTTTATTTATTAATTAGTATTCAGTGTTGACTATGTAAAATTTTTTTCTTTTGACAAGGTATTGATTTTAATGGGGTTTCTGTTCCCTATAAATATAAATAAATAAATTAAATTACTTGTGCTGAGGTCCTTTCTCAAAAAGTTACCTTGCTTTTTCTTACTTGGCATAAAAAAGTAACAATGTTTGGATTTTTGTAATCGGGGAAAAAAAAGTTAAATTTAAAAAAATATGTACAGGGTGTCCAAAAATCGTATTTCAAGTCACTTGACAAGGTGTTTATAATAAATGTTTAACAGTCTTACTCATATATTTTGACACAATTTGGATTTTTAATGTGCGCAGTTAAACCATACTCACTTCCAGTCTTAACATTCTTCATCTCAGCGCTAAAGAAATCCATATTATCCAAATAATATAAATTAATCATCTCATGATCCACTTTGGGTAAGTTGTTAGAATCACCCTTCACAAATCCCTTCTCCATATTCTGAGCCATATTCTCTAAAAAAAAATCAAGAAAAAATCTTAACAAAATTCAAAAAGTTAAAAAACTACTTACCTACAGCTCTCTTTAAAAATCTTTTTATCAATACTTTTTTTAATATAAATATTGAAACCTTTAAAATAAGTGCAAAAAAATTAAAAGAACAGAATATTATCGCTTTAGAATAGATAGCTATATTTGAAGTCTGAAAATACCATCATGGCTGTACCCAAGGGGTGAACCAATCCAGCAAGTGCACAAAATATTTGGCAGGAACTATATTTTAGCACTTGCAGGCTTCCTATATTATTAGTTTCATTTTATCCTAAACCCAGGAGGAACTGGAATATGGACACTTTTTACAGGAGACGTACAAAATATGGGATCATTTCACCCGTTGGCTGTACCAATATACAGATTTTAAACAATAGCAGAACGAAGTTTTTATAATGTTACTAGTATGAATCTACACTTTTGCAAGCAAATAAGAAAAGCTATCAAAAGATATAGATTTTAGGAGAAAATTCTGTCTTCTAATAGACATGTAGCAAGCATGAAAATTCTTGGATCTGGGGTTGAGTTTTTATGGTGGTTTTTGACGATGCATCAGAAAGCGGCTTTATATAAAGAGAGTGTCTAAAGAGCCAACAATTTATTATGTGTTTTTCATATTTTCGTTTTTTTTCAAACTAAATTAACCCAACCTAACCTAAACAGACTCAATCCAACTTATTAAAAGCCAAAACACCCCAAAAAAACACACTTTAAACTAAATTAACCCAACCTAAACAGACTCAAACCAACTAAATTCACCCAACCTAACCTAAACAAACCAACTTATTCAAAGCCAAAACAGCCCAAAAAAACACACTACAACCCCTACATCTTTTTTTGGCATAAAAAAAATGTTTGGGTTGTTTTGGCTTTTAATAAGTTGGTTTGAGTCTGTTTAGGTTAGGTTGGGTTAATTTAGTTTAAAAAAATATGAAAATATGAAACACATAATAAATAATTATTGTCGGCTCTTTACCCTCACGTCTATTCAGCCGAATTGTCGGCTCTTTATAGACACTCCCTTATATAAAATTACTTAAAAAAACTTACCAAATATCAAAATTTGTATGCGCACACTCTGTTAAAAATCGCAATCAAAAGTTCTTATTCTTCTTGTCTCCGAATTAAGCTTATAAACCCAGCTTAAATTTTCTTAGCAGCTAGGGCTATGGTGGACAGGAACCGTACTGTTTGTAATAACATTCACTACATATATAGTTGTATATTACTTGTAGGCTTTCTAAACGACAATATAAACTTCCGCACTACTAAATGTTTATAATTTTATAAATTAACTTCAAAAGAATCACAACCAAAAAAGCAAAACACAAAAAAACGAATTGACAGTATGACTTAAAGTTAGCCGCAGGCCGCAGTTCGCAACCCAGTGGTCCAAATAAAAACTGCACTTGACAAATTACAATGGACCAGCCAAAAATGACGTCACCTGTATTGATTATGACGTCACCTATATTCGTTTTGAAAAATCGTAAGGCCACTGAATCGACGATTAAAAACATTATTTTTCACATAGAAAACCAAAATTTTTTGGGGAAAAAAGTTTTTAGATGGATTTCTTGGACCTTTATGTTTCTGTATATTCCAAAAAAAAGGTAACTTTTTTTTTATGGGAAAGCCCCATTATTACACCAGTCTTTAAAAATGGCAGTAGGTGCGAAGTTGAAAATTACAGACCTATAACATTACTGTGCATTTTCGGCAAGCTACTGGAATCAATTATCACACAAGAATTATTTTTTAAAATTAAACGGAAAATCGATACCGCACAACACGGGTTTTTTCAAGGTCGCTCAATTATTACAAACTTGCTGCCATTTGTACAAGACATCCACGACGTGATGGACGACTCGTCAGGGCAGGTGGACGCCATATACACCGACTTTTCAAAAGCTTTCGACAAAGTTTCTCATCCAACTCTTTTAGTTAAGTTAAAAAATTTCGGTGTGTATGGCGACCTCCTGAAACTGTTGGGGTCGTACAGCACGGATAGAATACAGTACGTTAGATTGGGTCAATCTGTGTCTGATAGTAAAAAAGTTACCTCAGGAATTGCGCAGGGGTCCCACCTTGGTCCCCTACTTTTTTTAATCTTTATTAATGATATCTCTGACTGCTTCAAAAACACAAAACCTAAAAAATTTGCTGACGACTTAAAATGTTACAAAACCATAAAATCAGTTCACGATTGTGTGCTTCTCCAGCAAGACCTAAACAATTTGTCAGATTACTGCCTAAGGAACCGTCTTGCATTAAATATAAGTAAGTGTCAGAAAATTTCTTTTACAAGAAATCGAAACGAAATTATTTTTCCGTATCAATTATCTGGTGAACCCCTAAAAAACGTTGCATTTGTGAGGGATCTGTGGGTGTGGTTGGACAAAAAACTCGTATTTGATAAACACATAGAAGAATCAGTAAAAAAAAGCATACAGAAATCTAGGATTCATACTGAGAATCACCAGCGATTTCAAAAATCCAAAATCACTTGTTTTACTTTACAATTCTTACGTAAGATCACACTTGGAATTCGCCTGTCTTGTGTGGAATCCTCAGTATGCAAAATATATTGAGAGGCTTGAAAAAATTCAGTACAAATTTGTCAAAAATGTGAATTTTAGGTTCTTTCATTCTAACGATTCTTACGAAAATATTCTAAAAGTTCTCAAACTAAACAAGCTCTCAGCTAGAAGAAATGTCCAGCAAATGGTCTTTCTTCACAAAATTTTTTCGAATAAAATAGACTGTCCCGATATTTTAGAAAGAATCAACTTAAACGCCAACAGGCCATATAAAAATCGCATTTTCTTCTTGTTCTACACTCGTAGATGTGGCACAAATGCATCGTTGAACTCACCCATTATTAGTTTGCAACGAACCTATAATCTTTTCTTTAATGATATAGATCTGTTTCATGTGTCCCTTTCCACTTTAAAACGTTTATGTTATTTATCCATTACCGGTTAGAATTTTAATGCTTCAAACAATAATGCTTTATAATTTATGATAATAATAACTAATCATATAGTTGTAGGTTGTCAGTATCGACATTCTATTTTTTTAAGGTTAACAAAATTGAGGTCCTTCGTAATAGGGCTGTTGTCAGACAGGCTGTGAAGGACTCCTGTTTAAATAAATAAATAAATAAATAAATAAATCCAGCATATGCTGAGTCAGCTTTGCTTTCGGAGTTGAGCTATGGGGGTCTTTTTAAAATCATAAAACTGTAAATAAGAAGAGAAGTACTAGATCCTTACTATATCAAATCCCCCATACAGCTGAGTCAGATTTGCTTTGGGAGATGAGCTATAAGGGCCTTTTTAAAATCATAAAAATGTAAATTTTTATCAACAAACTTTACTCATTTAGAGTATTAGACCTTTATTGTATCAAATATAACACGTAGCTGAATCAGCTTGACTTGGGGAGCTGAGCAACGCGGGTCTTTTTAAAATCAAAATATGTAAATATGAAGATAAGTGGGCAATGTTTATCAACAAACTTTACTAATTTAAAGTACTACACCTTTATTCTATAACATCCACTCTATAACTGAGTCAGATTTGCTTTGTGAGTTGAGCTATGGGGTTCTTTTTAAAATCATAAAAATGTAAATATGAAGAAAAGTGGGCAATGTTTATCAATAAACTTTACTGATTTGGAGTACTAGAACTTTATTTTATCAAATCCACCAGATAGCTGAGTCACCTTTGCTTGGGGAGTTGAGCTATAAGGGTCTTTTTAAAATCTCCAACCCAACCCAACCCAACCCAACCCAACCCAACCCAACCCAACCCGACACAACTCGACCCAACTCTACTTCAGCCAACTCTATTTAACCCAACCCAATAAATTTTGAAAAATGTTTGGTAAAGTAGAATAATAAATTTAAAATCTTAAAAATGTAAATAAATGCGGTCAATGTTTAACAACAAACTTTGCTTTGGAAGTTGAACTATGGGGCTCTTTTTAAAATCATAAAAATTAAATATAAAGATAAGTGAGCAATTTTTATCAACAACCCCATACAGCTGAGTCAGATTTGCTTTGGGAGCTGAGCTATGAGGGCCTTTTTAAAATCATAAAAATGTAAATAGGAAGATAAATGGTCAATTTTTATCAACAAACTTTACTAATTTGGAGTACTAGACCTTTATTGTATCAAATATAACACGTAGCTGAATCAGCTTGACTTGGGGAGCTGAGCTACGCGGATCTTTTTAAAATCAAAATATGTAAATATGAAGATAAGTGGGCAATGTTTATCAACAAACTTTACTGATTTGGAGTACTACACCTTTATTCTTTAACATCCACTCTATAACTGAGTCAGATTTGCTTTGGGAGTTGAGCTATGGGGGTCTTCCTAAAATCAAAAAAACCTAAATATGAAGAAAAGTGGGCAATATTTATCAACAAACTTTACTGATTATCAAATCCACCACATAGCTGAGTCAGATTTGCTTTGGGAGCTGAGCTATGGGGGCTTTATAAAAACATACAAATGTAAATATGAAGAGAAGTGGGCAATGTTTATCAACAAACTCTACTGATTTGGAGTATTAGACCTTTATTATATCAAATCCACCACCTAGCTGAGTCATATTGAGTTTGAGAGATGAGCAATCGGGGTCTTTTTAAAATCATAAAAATGTAAATATGAAGTTAAGAAGGCGATATATATCAACAAACTTTACTGATTTGGAGTACCTAGACCTTTATTCTATAACATTCACCTCATAACTGAGTCAGCTTTGCTTTGGGAGTTGAGCTATGGGAGTCTTTTTAAAATCAGAAAATATGAAGAGAAGTGGGCAATTTTTATCAACAAACTTTATTGACTTGGAGTACTAGAACTTTATTTTATAACATCGACCTCATAACTGAGTCAGCTTTGTTTTGGGAGTTGAGCTTTTACTTTACTGATTTGGAGTACTAGACTTTTATGCTGAGATGAGCAAACGGGGTTTTTTTTTAAATTTTAAAAATGTAAATGTGTAAGGCGATGTATATCAACAAACTTTACTGATTTGGTGTACTAGACCTTTATTCTATCAAATCCACCACATAGCTGAGTCAGCCTCGCTTTGGGAGTTGAGCTATGAGGGTCTTTTTAAAATCCCCAACCGAACCAAACCCAACTCAACCCAACCCAACCCAACCTAACCCAACCCAACCTAACCCGACAAAACCCAACCCGACCCAACTCGACCCAACCCAACCCAATAAATTTTGAAAAATTATCTGTAAAGTAGAATAATAACTAAAATTAAATATGATGGTAAGTGGGAAATGTTTATCAACAAACTTTAATGATTTGGAGTACAAGACCTTCATTCTGTCAAATCCACGATATAGCTGAGTCAGCTTTGCTTTAGGAGTTGAGGGTTGTTTTTAAAATAATAAAAATGTAAATATGAAGATAGTTGGCAATGTTTATCAACAAACTTTACTTATTTGGAGTACAAGACCTTTATTCTATCAAATCCATTACATTGCTGAGTCAGGTTTGCTTTGGGAGCTGAGCTATAGGGGTCTTTTTAAAAACATAAAAATGTAAGTAGGAAGGTAAATGGGCAATTTTTATTAACAAACTTTAGTGATTTGAAGTATTAGACCTTTATTATATCAAATATAACACGTAGCTGAATCAGCTTAACTTGGGGAGCTGAGCTACGCGGGTCTTTTTAAAATCATAAAAATGTAAATATGAAGATAAGTGGGCAATGTTTATCAACAAACTTTACTGATTTGGAGTACTAGACCTTTATCCTATAAAAGCCAGTACATAGCTGAGTCAGCTTTGCTTTGGGAGTTGAGCTACGGGGGTCTTATTAAAATCATAAAAATGTAAATATGAAGATAAGTGGGCAATATTTATCAACAAACTTTACTGATTTGGAGTACTAGATCTTTACTTTATCAAATCCACCACACTGCTGAGTCAGCTTTGCTTTGGCAGCTGAGCTATGGGGGTCTTTCTAAAATCATAAATAAGTAAATATGAAGAGAAGAGGGCAATGAATCAGCTTTGCTTTGGCAGCTGAGCTATGGGAGTCTTTTTAAAATCATAAAAATGTAAATATGAAGAGAAGTGGGCAATGTTTATCAACAAACTTTACTGATTTGGAGTACTAGACCTTTATTCTATAAGATATACCTCATAACTGAGCCAGCTTTGCTTTGGGAGATGAGCTATGGGAATATTTTTAAAATCATAAAAATTCAAATATGAAGAGAAGTGGGCAGTGTTTATCAACAAACTTAACTGATTTGGAGTACTAAATCTTTACTTTATCAAATCCACTACATTGCTGAGTCAGCTTTGCTTTGGCAGCTGAGCTATGGGGGTCTTTTTAAAATCATAAAAATGTAAATATGAAGAGAAGTGGGCAATTTTTATCAACAAACTTTACTGATTTGGAGTCCCAGACCTTTATTCTATCAAATCCTTTACACATCTGAGTCAGCTTTGCTTTGGGATTTGAGCTATGGGGGTCTTTTTAAAATCATAAAAATGTAAATATGAAGATAAGTGGGCAATGTTTATCAATAAACTTGACTGATTTGAAGTATTAGACTTTTATTCTATCAAATCCACCACCTAACTGAGTCAGATTGTAAATGTAAATATGAAGTTAAGTAGGCGATGTATATCAACAAACTTTACTGACTTGGAGTACTAGATCTTTATTCTACCAAATGCGCTACATAGCTGAGTCAGCTTTGCTTTGGGAGCTGAGCTATCATAGTCCTTTTAAAATCATAAAAATGTAAATATGAAGATAAGTGGGCAACGTATATCAACAAATTTTTTATTTAGATTACTAACTCTTCATTCTATCAAATCCACGATATAGTTGAGTTAGCTTAGGTTTAGGAACTGAGCTATGAGGATGTTATTAAAATCATAAAAATTTAAATATAAAGAAAATTTTATTGAATAAATTATGTAATAAAAGTAAAACTTACAAAACAAACATAAAAGGAGTTTTTTCAATCGGAAACTCAACCGAATCGATCACCTAACCGAAAAAAACTTAAAAAGAAAAGATCATGGTGGAATTAACGTAAATCCAGAGTTGGTTTGGCATCCAATATACAAGGAAAAATGATAGGTAAACTTTTAATTGTCCTTATTTTTCAACTCTAATCTCTTTTCTTTTAAAAAATAACAATTTTAAGAGGTAAATTTTTTAGGCATAATTCAAGTATCAGAACTTGAAATAAATAGTCATTTGGATCAAATTGCTCTTTTAATAATTCTGCCATGCAGTTGATTTGATCAAAATCAAACACGATCAAGCTAACACTTTTCAATAAATCTGCTTTCAGGATATTTAGAATGCCTATCGGAAAATATCGTGACATTCTTTATGCCCTCCAAATATACCATGCTTTCCTTAGAATATTCTGTTATTGGCGATGTTCTCTGCCACAAACAAGCTATCTTCCAGAAGTGTGGGTTCTTTAATATTTTAGGCAGCTTTAACTTGGCTCTTATACGTGTCCTGTTCCTTTTATTCCTTCATAGCCATTAATTTCGTGAAGAAGAATTTAGAGGCCTTGTTTTCTGGGTGGCCTATAAATTCTTTATTTTCTGATCCACTCGGGGAGGACATATCTCAACTCTAAAAAAATGAGATGGGTACCAATAAGTTAAAACAAATTTTTTGTCCAAAATCTTAAACTGATTTATTACAAGGCTAGATTTAGAAAAACTGCTTAAGAATTTCATTATAGAATATTGGTTCAAAAATAATTTGTCTACGAGTGGGACATAGATCCTCATGTCTTATTCATTTACATACAGGGTGTACGTCAAATGATGCTGCAAACTTCAAAATAAGCAAAAATCTTCATATAAATATAGGTCCAATTTGCCACCGTTAATGAGTAATTAAATAATTAATTTAATGAATTCAAATATTATTTTATTACTTTAAAAAAAAAAAGAGTTGTTGAGAATATTAGAGGCAAAGGCATTACATAAAAGAGTATTTAGATTTTTTCACAAACAAAGCAGTTATTCAAAAAAATACAAATACTCTTAGTTTCTAATGCAAATACAATAGCAAATTTTTAAACATCAAAATACTAAAAAATGCTAATATTTATGGTTTGAATTCCTATCAAATTAACTTCCTGTTACTAACAGTAAAGTTTGTTGATAAACATTTCCCACTTCTCTTCATATTTACATTTTTATGATTTTAAATAGACCCTCATAGCTCAGCTCCCAAAGCAAATCTGACACAGCTATGTGGTGGATTTGATAGAGTAAAGGTCTATTACTCCAAATCAGTAAAGTTTGTTGTTAAACATTGCCCACTTCTCTTCATATTTACATGTCTATGATTTTAAAAAGACCCTCACAGCTTAGTCCTCAAAGCAAATCTGACTCAGCTATGTGGTGCATTTGATAGAATAAAGATCTAATACTCCACATCAGTAAAGTTTGTTGACATACGTTACCCAGTTATCTTCATATTTACATATTTTGATGTTAAAAAGACCCGCATAGCTGAGATCCCAAGTCGAGCTGAATCAGCCAATACTCCAAATCAGTAAAGTTTCTTGATAAACATTGCCCACTTATCTTCATATTTACATTTTTATGATTTTAGAAAGACTCCCATAGCTCAACTCCCAAAGCAAAGCTGACTCAGCTATGTGCTGGATGTGATAGAATAAAGGTCTAGTACTCCAAATCAGTAAAGTTGGTTGATAAACATTGCCCACTTATCTTCATATTTACATTTTTATGATATTAAAAATACCCCCATAGCTCAGCTCCCAAAGCAAAGCTGACTCAGATGTGTGGTGGATTTGATAGAATGAAGGTCTAGTACTTTAAATCAGTAGAGTTTGGTGACATACATAGCCTCCTAATCCTCATATTTACATTTTTATGATTTTAAAAAATCCCCCATAGCTCAGTTCCCAAAACAAAGCTGACTCAGCTATATGGTGGATTTAATAGAATGAAGATCTAGTACTCCAAATCAGTTAAAGTTTGTTGATATACATCGCCTACTTAACTTCATATTTATATATTTATGATTTTAAAAAGACTCCGATTGCTCAGCTCCCAAAGTCAATCTGACTCAGCTGTGTGGTGGATTTGAGAGAGTAAAGGTCTAGTACCTTAAATCAGTAAACTTTGTTGATATACATACATTTACATTTTTATGATTTTAAAAGTACCCCATAGCTCTGCTCCCAAAGCAAAGCTGACTCAGCTTTGTGATGGATTTGATAGAATATAGGTCTAATACTGCAAATCAGTAATGTTTGTTGATAAACATTGCCCACTTATCTTCATATTTATATTTTTATGATTTTAAAAAGACCGTCATAGGTCAGTTTCCAAAGCAAAGCTGACTCAGCCATCTGCTGGATTTGATAGAATAAAGGTCTAGTACTCCAAATCAGTAAAGTTTGTTGATATACATCGCCCATCTATCTTCATATTTACGTTTTTATGACTTTAAAAAGACCCCCATAGCTCAGCCAAGCTGACTCAGCTATCTGGTGGGTTTGATAGAATGAAGGGATTTTCTTTCAAAGCAGTTAAGTTTGTTACTATACATCGCCAACTCTTATATATTATCTTTTAATTTTTAATGCATCTCTATAGCTAATAAGCTTCCTAAGCTGCCTTTAATTAGCAATTGTGACGGCTTGAGTAAGGTGTAGTTATTGTCCGTTAAGTTTTTTTTTCCATTATTTTACGCTAAAACCCATTTTTTCTAATAAGTTTAAAATTTGTTTGGTCCGCTGTAATTAACTAAATATGAATATGAATATGAAGATAACTTCAATGTCGTCCAAAATTGGTTACGGGGGCTTTTGAGACGATTTTCGGCCATGTTTTGCTAACCAATTTTAACTAACTTATTCACATCCGATTGGGTTCAAATTTGGTATGCGTTTGTAGTTCCGGTGAAAATACAATAATATGGTATTCTCAGGTACCCACCTCCCTCTAACGAGGGAAGTTCACGGGGAAAAATATTTACTTTGTTCAATTTTAATAAAAATTTGCATACAGGGGTTCTTAAGGAGGGGGATTATGAATTTTTGATGAGATTTGAAAATTTCAATTTAAAATTTAAAAATTAAGGGTGTGTGGTGTGTTCAAATTTGGTATGCGTTTATAATTCCGGCGGAGTGAGAGGGGAAAAGTTTTAGTTTGTTCAATTTAAATTGAAATTGGCATACAGGGATTTTTCTGGAAGGGGATATGAATTTTTGATCAGATTTGAAAATTTCAATATGGCGGATTCAAAATGGACAATTTAGTGTACAAATCTAGAAATTTAAAAATAAATTTTTATTAAAAAAAGCTTTTAAATTTGTTATCTTTCTTATGCCATAATAAAAAAGATAGGCGCAAATTAAAAATTTTAACTTTACGGTGACAAAGAGAGAGCTACAAAAGAAGAACTAAATTCTTCTTCTACTGGCATGATAAACATAATAATGCTTTCATCAAAAGTAGCAGAGAGCGGGTGAGACTGCCGTGCTTGCCAAGCCTTTGAAAATGTCCTTAGGTTATAGAGTAATACAACTGTTTCTTAGGTGAATCGTGACCGATATACGATAATAAAATACAAAATTATTTTCTACTTTTGAATGCATTTAATAAAAGCTTGTTTTTTAAAAGTTTTTTTTTATTATTTTTTAGGAGAGAAAGGAGCTATACATCCATTATATAAAAAAAATAATAATGAAGGGAGTAAATTTCAGTTATACGTTAAAATAATTTTTTTCCTAGCGTCTCGGCTGCAAAAATAATAAGTGTATTTCTAAAAGTTTTACTTTGCCGAACCGTTGCGGCGTTTTTGCTCCCCTTTTCAGTCAAATGGGCCATCACTTGTGTTATATTATTAAAATTAAATGCATAAAATATGGAAGTATTTTTATAATCTTTTGGGAGTCAAATATTCTTTTATAGCAGAGAATTACAAATTCATGAAACATACTTTCCGAATATTCTCGGGGAAATTCTATGAATACCCAGTAAAATTTCTAACGTGTAGACTGGGTTTTGTGTTTGTTAAGTTGCAACCTTAGGGTCAAAATGGCGCCTCGCTCGGTACAGGGTGATTCACCACATTTTCCCCCTCTTAGCACCATTGAAGCTAGAAAAAAGTTTTTTCTACTGCCTCTTATGAAAATGGTATTTTCGAACCGAAAAATGAAGACAATGGCGCTTTACCGGAGACAGAAAGGAAAATTTTTTCCTCCCGGCTAGCAGGAAGGAAAATTTTTCCTTCCCGTACCGCATCTGAACATATTAAGTGATAGATATCATGATTTATTTTTGTTCCTCCCTCTAGATAGATTACTTCTAAATAATATTTTATTTAATCAAGAAACTTTTACCTGCTATAAAATGTGTACAGGGACTCCTGCTACCATAGCAACGCCAGACACTTTGTCAGAGTGGATTATTGTTTTTAAATATGACGGTTTTTTCAAGAGTTTGGCAAATGAATGTTTTTCAACAGAATAAAAAAGATTGTTCTAATTTTTGAAATTATTACAAAAGGCAAGAGAAAAAATTAAAGGCATGCCTCTAGAGTAAAATGTATTTTCTCTCTTGGATTTAAATACCCTCCGCTACGCGTCGGGCATCAAACCATCCGCGAGAGGAAATGCTGCATTTTCTTCCCTTGGTATGTAAATAACTATTACGTAATAATTAATAATTTTCTGTAAACATTAAAATGACTTCCGTAAAAATTAGCAGCTATCATCACAACTGTAAAATTTTGATATTAACTTCTTTATTTTAAATAGAACACAAAATGAATATTTTTAAACTTTAAAATGGCCTTTTTTCTTGATTCCAAAAATATATAATATCCTGGATTTATTTTGGACGGTCTCTGTTGGACAGAACATAGCTTAGGTGATTCTTCCTTTAACACATTACTCTTATGAGAAACTATTTTTTTTCTACTCGAAAACCATCTATGGTAATTACTAAATATTAAAAAATATGAAATATTTCTAAACATATTCGACAAAATGTGAAATGAACATTCAGCAAAATGCAATAGACTCGAAAATGTGAAGGAAATGTCCTCAGGAAATTCTCTGTGTGCTACGATTGTTCTATAAATATATTCAACGTTTCAGTCGCACATGTTTTAGTTTATTTTGCCAAAAAATGTTAATTGTAGGTTTGAAGATTATTTATTTCACATTCTAAGAACGTTCTAATTAATACATTAATTTTGTCTTATTTAAAAATTGAATTTAATAATTGAGACACTCGCCCGAATGATTAAGGCAAACTGAAATTCGAGCGTAAAGAAATATATTTCAAGCAGGTATGTAATACGAGAGCTGGTAGCTAAGATGAATTGCACTTAGCCTTACTTAAGTTTTTCGGACTCCCTATTCGAGTGATTAGTGCATCCGGACCCGAAATTACTTTAGGCCTTTTTATTCACTCTAACAATCACATTTAACTCGACAGTTTGGTGTGTCCGTAGTAGCCAAGAAGATATTGGGTGAGTTTAATAAAATTTAAAATTACATTTGTTTCAGTGTTTTCTATTTTAGTTTACATTTTAAAAATACAAAATTTAAAGTGAAATCAAAAATAAAGTTTAATATTTTGTTTTTCATTTTAAAATATCAAAGGTAAAAAATTATCTTTTGTCTGACTTTAAGAAAAAATACATTAGAAATCCAAAGAACATCAATGCTATTTTTTAATTTATTTTAAAAAAACCTTTTTGAAAATCTTGTTTTAAAATTGGAAGCCAAACTCTATTTATATCAACTGATATGGTAGCTAAGCATTCATCTTCATTTAGATAGATGCAAGTTGCTTCTTTGATTTTTCGTTTAATTTTATCTGGTTTTTTTGTAATATACTGGTTTCTTGCGAGTGTGGTAAATTTTATATTGGAGAAACTTCAAGGCCTCTTGAATTTAGAATAAATGACCATAAGGGGTACCTCAGGAGGGTAGATTGGGAGAGATCTAAAATTTGTCAACATTCTTTTGAAAATTATCATAGAGTAATATGGGGAGAAACCAGTGGTAGAGTGGTAGAGTGTAATACATAACGTTAAAAGGGCATCTACAGGTCTACTTGCCAGGCAACCAGCTATCCCTTTTCTACTAAGCTAGTTATATGTTACCAATTACCTGCATATCGCTAGGAGGCCCTTCATACATCGTGTTATCAGAGGTAGGAAACTCGACTTTCCCCTTTTTGTTAAATTTACTTATAAAAACTGTTTTCGTATAAAAAACTGATCATTCTTCATACTTAGCGATAATTTAATCATATAGGTATTGAACTGAACTAATGAAAAAAATTTTACAATTATCTGCCGGGAGCCGTGCACAAATTACGTAACGGTCTTACCAAACCATTGTAAAACGTGACATGGGGGAGGGGGATCAAAAATTGGTAACATCACCGTTCCGTAATTTGTACACGTCCCCAGTGCCTATTGCTAATAATTTTTATTATTTATTTATAGGGAAAGGAGTAGAAAATTGAAACTAGAATGCCTGTAAAATAGAAAACATGAGAATGCATAATGGAGAGATCTTGGGAGAGATAGGGAACTATGAATATGGAAAATAATACCTCGGCACATGTTATTAACGTTATCAACGTATCCAAAGTTAACAAAAGTAGCATATTCAAGAAAACAAATATATGAACTTTGCAGCCCATATTTTTAACTGACAAATGACCATAAATTCAAAATATAAAAATTAAAATTTATTAAGTTTTTAGGGGGCAATGTTGGGTTTAACTTATAAGGTTTGAACATAAATGTTCTCTTTTGATATTAAATTTGCAATCTTCTTAAAATTTACTTTTAATAGAAATCCATTTCATAAGGTTAGGTAACTTAAATGCCCATATCTCCGAAACTAAAGGGGTACCCCAATGAAGTTTGGTATCATTTTAATATATTTTAATAAAAGCGATAGAATGACCTAAAATTCGTAGATTGCATATGCAAATGTGTAATTTTGAAAAAGTTACTATTTGTGCATTTTCCTCAAAAAATACGTTAAAATGATACCAAACTTCATAAGGTTACCCCTTTTATTTTTTGAGATATTGTCATTTAGGTTATAATTTTAACATTTTAACAACTTATATCTCGAAAACAGATAAAACAGACCTTATGGTTTCTCTTAAAAGCTAATTTTAAGAATATTGTACATTTAGTATCAAAATACAACATTTCTGTTTAAACCTTTTAAATTAAACCCAAGATTGCCCCCTAAAAAAGGGCTACGTACAAGATTTTAATTTTTACAATAATTTGAAGCCAGGTGCATGTGCAATTTGGGTTATGAAGTTTATCATTGAGATCTTATGAGGACTGTTCTTGCAAGGAATCAGTTTTAAATTGTGGTGGCCACCTCGGCCACAATCTTATCTTAAAATTGGTGGTCATCTAGTGACTTGATCCCCCCCCCTAGTTTATACTTTTTAAAATAAATTATATCTTATTATTTAACTGCCTTGCTTCATTTTTATAAAAGGCCAAAAGAAACTGAGCCTATTAGTTTATTATCTAAAGATACTTAACATAGACTTGAAACTTTATTTGCTTGCTTCTCTAGCAAGATGGTGCCTTATTTATTTTGAATTTACCAAATCTGAGCTCACCCCTTCATGCTCTAAAATTGGCAATACTGAGCGACCAGGTTAAGTAGAATTTGAAGTGAAATAAACCACCAAATAAAATAATAGTAAAAAGAAATAAAACATCACAAATTTTCGCGTTTAACGTAGTTTACAATTACATACGACTGACCCAAAGACGTCTCGACATATTGGAATCTTCCTTCTAAAAAACTATTACACAAAGCAATTGCATCACTTGAAAATTCAACGTATCCTAGAATAGCCAGCAGAATTTATGAGAAAACTCTTTTTTTTACAATTATAAACTGACTAGTTTCCTAATCAATACGAAGAAATCGAGCGTTTGATGTAATACTAAATTTCTGTAATAACGCAGTTTTCATCCTGGTAAGTGTAGTTGTTTTTGCAAATTTAGGACAACATAAAGTACTGATTCCCTATTACAACAAAAAGGCGTGCAAAAAACACATCGCCTGCCAGAATCAAAGGCAATAAACCCTTTCAAGCTATCCAGAAAAGTGCGGGATCCGTTCATTGCCAAACCATTGCTCTCTGAAATAATGGATAGCCTAGACATTTAAGCGATACAAAAACTACTTTAAATTAGCAAAAAGTGGCGCAGACGCGAACTTATATCACAATCCAGTTGTGGCCAGAATTAAATTAACCCTCAAGAGAAATCGCTGAAGTAAACTCTTTTGCAGGACTTCTACAATACGTTAATAAGTGTGCCTTATATTCTAATAAAAACCTACATGAATTTGTTTAAAACAGTTAATAAATATACCAATCTGAATGCAATGGTAATTTGGATAGATCTTAAAATTTCCATACTTGAATACACAGCACTTTTATGCAAGAGTAAAGTAAGAAAACAACTTTTGATGACCAACGAAATCGTCGATTGGATAAAAAAAAACCAATGAAATCAATAGAGAGATAAAGAACAAGATAAAGTTGGCAAAATAGAGCTGGACAATACCACAATAATGCACAAAGTTTTAATTTAAACCAAACTTTTCATTTAAACTAACACATAAAAGAGGCGATCGGATTATATAATAAAAGACCCAATACCGAAGACAAATTAAAGTAATAGTCAAGTTAATAGTGTAAGCTGTGCACAAATTAAGCAATGGTCATAGTGGAAGGGGAAGAGACGAAGCGTTCCAAAACATTACGTAAGGGAGAGGGGGGGTTGCGACAGTATTTCGTAACAATTTTTACCAATCCATATTTTCCGGCTTGTGTGAAATTAACTAAGTTGTGTGAGGTCTCCAGAGTGAAGATTATTCATAGTAAGACGGCGAGGAAAATTCCTATTAATTCTTCACAAATTTTAATAAGAATTTTCCTTGCCGTCTTACTGTGAAACTAACTTCCTGTTTATACTGGAACAATCAGCAAATAAATAAATAATTTCAATATCTAATAATTTAAAGATTAGAAGTGTTGCGAGCAACTTCTGAATTTAAAAATTTTTGAAAAAGAAAAGCTCCATTGTTCCAAGGCTTAAAAAATATTTGTACCCTTTTACGCATTAACCAAGTTTTTAGGCGCTTAATGGCCGCTTTGTTACTACTGGGTTTGTGCAGTAGCTGAAAATTAAAATAAATAAAATATAGGCAAATAAAATGTAAGTATACTTCGATTGGGCACATCCTATTAGATACACCAGGTAGTGATACTTCGTAGCACGTCATATACAAGTTTTAAAGATAAGAAAAACATACCGCCATGGCAGCCGGCCTGATTTCTGCTAGGTACTTCAGTATACTTCTTGCACTATAAAAAGCAAATGGAGTACCTAAAGAAGAAAAGGAGGAACCTGGAGAAGGAAATGAAAAGAGCAGCAAACTGTCAGTTTTTAAACAATGGAGTGAGAAAATATTATGCTTCTGGCTATTATTTTTTGGAATGGGTTTGTTTATTCTATTAACACACATTTGTTTCTATTATGCATAAAAACTTAAACCCTGCATAGTTTCTGACTTATGCCCGCTAAATTAGTCTCAATAAAAAACTCAAAATGTTTACTTACTAGAACGTCGTTTTTCATATATTATATGTGACGACGAATCTGACAGAACGAATAAAATGCCGAAAAAACTTAACAAAAGAAAACGTGAAAAGCAAATGGATTACCCAAAGAAGAAAATGAGGAAACTGGGAAAGGAAGCGTCGTGATTCAATTAAGTAAGGCGCATTGTCAGTTTTAAACAGTGGAGTGAGACAAATATTAGGCTATTGGCTAATATTTTTTGGCATGGGTTTGTTTATTCTGTAAACACACACTTGTTTTTATGACTCATAGAAACTTAAACGCTGCATAGTTTTTGACTTATGCGCGCCATATTAGTCTCAATAAAAAACTCCATAATGTTAATAAAATCCGTTTCCAAAATATCACACTTTAATTTCCAAAATAATTATTATAACAAAAACCCTTTACCCGTCGTAATATAACAAAAATTCTCAACCGAATTTTCTGTGTAGACAGAACATGACTCAGAATTTTTTTTTGCCTAACACGCTATATCCTATATGCTGCACGTAAAAACAAATACTATCATTTCAACCATGCTCCCAATGCATGGTTTACTCTACCGGGTGTCCAATTCTCTAAGAAGATTATAATATGTTTACTTAAAAAAGTATTATTAGCACATAGTTTTCCATATTATTATATGTGACGACGAATCTGACAGTTCCTCAACTGGTCAGACACTAGTAGTTTCTCGAACAGACAGATCATCTGTCCCCCCTAATATACTTTCTAAGGGGTGCCTCTCTATGCTAGAGTTCGAGGAACTACTAGTGTCTGACCAGTTGAGGAACTGTCAGATTCGTCGTCACATATAATAATATGGAAAACTATGTGCTAATAATACTTTTTTAAGTAAACATATTATAATCTTCTTAGAGAATTGGACACCCGGTAGAGTAAACCATGCATTGGGAGCATGGTTGAAATGATAGTATTTGTTTTTACGTGCAGCATATAGGATATAGAGTGTTAGGCAAAAAAAAATTCTGAGTCATGTTCTGTCTACATAGAAAATTCGGTTGAGAATTTTTGTTAGATTACAGATCATCTGTCCCCCCTAATATACTTTCTAAGGGGTGCCTCTCTATGCTAGAGTTCGAGGAACTACTAGTGTCTGACCAGTTGAGGAACTGTCAGATTCGTCGTCACATGGAAAACTATGTGCTAATAATACTTTTTTAAGTAAACATATTATAATCTTCTTAGAGAATTGGACACCCGGTAGAGTAAACCATGCATTGGGAGCATGGTTGAAATGATAGTATTTGTTTTTACGTGCAGCATATAGGATATAGCGTGTTAGGCAAAAAATAATTGTTGGACAGGCAGATCATCTGTCCCCCCTAATATACTTTCTAAGGGGTGCCTCTCTATGCTAGAGTTCGAGGAACTACTAGTGTCTGACCAGTTGAGGAACTGTCAGATTCGTCGTCACATATAATAATATGGAAAACTATGTGCTAATAATACTTTTTTAAGTAAACATATTATAATCTTCTTAGAGAATTGGACACCCGGTAGAGTAAACCATGCATTGGGAGCATGGTTGAAATGATAGTATTTGTTTTTACGTGCAGCATATAGGATATAGCGTGTTAGGCAAAAAAAAATTCTGAGTCATGTCAAAATAAGTGTCTGACCAGTGGAGGAACTGTCAGATTCGTCGTCACATATAATAATATGGTACATTAAGTCCAGTTATATCAGCAGAGCTAGCTTGCAGATGGAAGAAGCATCTTTCTATGGGAATATATAGATAAGGAAACTAAATCTCCTCGAAAAATACATAATTCCCGGAAAAATTGCCAAATTCTTCAAGGACCCAAATTAAATCCAGGATGCTAGCATCCACAAAGCATAAAAGAGACACGTAACACTTGAAATTGTAAACCATTTTGGGAAAAGGTTTGACAGCCTTAGAGCGGTTTTTCTCTAATTTGGCCTAAACAAAAAAGGGAGAGACGAAGCACTTGATGAAGATCTTTTGGGTCTTGCCGAATCGGCGCAGATGTTTTGCATTGGCCACAATATTGTTTCATGCAAAAATATAATAAATTGCTACTGCGCAAAATCCAGATCTTTTCTTTTTAGCGAAGGTCTTGCCGAAAATTACAAAAATATAAAAAACGAGCCGAGAGGAAATATTAGAGCTAAACAGTGAAAGAACGTATTCCTGTCGGAATTTTTTTTTTCAGAAGAGTGGAATCGAATAACTCAAAATAAATTAGCTTTGAGTTCGACAAAAGGTTACAAAATTCCCTTTGTGGACAATCCTTTTCAAGTTTTCACCCCCAAAACCTCCAAATTTACCAAAAATGAGTAAAAAGTTATTCGAAAGCATACAACATTTATAATTAGGAGCAGTTAAAACTGTTAATAATTGTCAAGATCAGTTTTTGTTAAGCTATTTTTAAGACAGAACGATAAAAGGGGATTTTAGGTTTATCTTTAATCCTAGAAACCTACATTAAGTTCTTTCGTCCTCATTTTCAACTGGAAGATATTGGAGAACTTAATTACTAAAAAATGCTTCCTTGCGACATTAGATCTTAAAGATGCATATTTTTTAGTTCCAATATTTGATGAATGTGAAAAATATTTAAGATTTTATTTTCAAAACAAAAGTTGAATTCCAATGTTTACTATTCGGTCTAGCCACTGCACATTTTTGTTCCACCCTTTCAGGCCCGTTTCTCTTATCTAAAAGATTAGGTTTTTTATTAACAATTAAAAACCATACACAACCGACTCAAGAGATACAATTTATAGCATTTTTCCTTAATGCAAAAAAGATGTGGATATATATCGCACAAAAAAGAATAACAAAAATAAAAACAGCCATTAAGATTGTTCAAGGAAAAAAAAATAAAATAACAATTAAAGAGGTTTCGCAAATTATAGGAAGGCTAGCTTCGGTTTGTATAGAGTACGGCTTGTTGTACGTAAAAACCCTTGAGCGAGAAAAATTTCGTACTTTAAAAGCTAACAGGAACAACTATAACAAAAAGATGCTTGTTAGTTTCTTAGTTAAAAATGAACTTGAGTGGTGGTTAAAGCACATACTATTTTACAGCCTAATTATAACATTACAATTTTCTCCGATGCATACAAATCGGGATGGGGACGCGTTGCAATGAAAAGGAAGCAAAAGGGGGTTTTTTAGCAACAAGGTGAACAGGAGAAACACATAAACATTCTTGAAATGAAGGCAGCTTTTTATGGCTTAACAAGCTTTGTAAAAGACTTTAAAAAATTGTCATATTTTACTAAGAATTGATTGCTATTGGGAGAATGATGTGGCAGTCAGCTTAGGTATATTTTTTTGTATTTGCCACGTACATAAATACGTTGGATAATCATATAGCGGACAAGAAATCTGGTATAAAAATTGTATATTTATTTGCAAGCTACCTGAATAAAAAATGCCACGGGTTTGTGTCATGGCCTCTAGTGGATGCATTCACAATGAATTAGAAAAACCTTAATTCTTATATATTTCCTCCTTCCTCACTGTTTCCAAAAATGTAAAAAAAGAGAAAAAATTGAAAACGATAATGGTGGAATGGAATAATAATTGGTAATGTCTGGTGGTTTATTCTAACTGGAGAACTCAAGCATGGTATACAAAATTAGAATCCGTGATTCGCTTGAAAGTTATCGTTTTAAATCCGAAAGGTGATTTACTATTATCCTCGTTTAGGTAATCCCACCCACTATGAAAGAATCTTTCCCCTGGAGGTAGCAATCTTATCAAGGTGGCCTATAGTAAAAGGGGCGTTTGGAAGGATGGAATTTATTTTTTCCAAATGATGGATGTTTTGCGACAATAATATTGAGACCATCTTGCAGCCTAATGTAAATTAAGTTGTATCCGTTTTAGAAACAGGATCTCAAAATACTGGGAAATATTGAACTCTTAACACACAGAAAAATCAGAAATGGTAGATAGGTTTATGAGACCTATTTTTAAGCTGCGCCCTTAGTTTCCGAAATATAAGCTTGGTATCCGGAACCAGTGTTACCTTACATAGGTAACTTGTACCCTTTGGTAAATTTAACATTCGGGTTATTAACTATAAAAATGGTACTTCTTTTAACTTTTTGTTCTGCTCAAAGAGTTCAGACATTTTTTATAAGGTAAGTAACATCAAGGCTAACGAAGAGGGCATAGAAATAATTAGAGAGATATTTTTAAAATATCTGGACCCAGAAGAATTCAGCCTTGGCTTAAGCACCCTGTTTCAAAGAAAATGTACAGTTGTATTTGTGTTTTATTGCATACAGAAAACAAAATTATTTCGGTGAACAGAGGATACACTTATTTTAACAACTAAAAAGCCTCATAAGCCCGCTACATCCCAAAACATTAGCAGGTGGTTTTAAAAAGGTCTAAAAAAAACGCAGAAATAGAATCAAATTTTAAAGGACATAGCACAGGACATGGGGTGTCTTTCGCAGCATTAAAGGTTGGTGCATCAATCAAAGGTATTAGAAAGGCTGCGGGATGTTCTGAAAAAAGGGAAACGTTCAATCGATTTTATAATAAACCTTTAATTTCAAAAGATTTCTTAGCTAATTATATTAAGAAATATATTTTATACACATTTAAATTTTTAACCTTGTGGTTTCCTTATTATTATGTAATTTTTTAACTAATATCGCCATATTCTCTAAACAGCTACCTGGTATATCTAATAGGATGTGCCCAATCGAATCCTTAATTCTTAAACAAGCATTATTTTTTCTGGATACAAAAAAAAAGTCACTCAACTACTACCAAAAGATTTTACTTGGATTGGTTCTGATGGTTGTTGTTAAACACACCCACAATGGTTGTCAAAATTTTAGTTGACAAGAAATATTCCCATTGTTATGGTTGTTTGACTTTGGAGTTTAATGCCTATGGGCATATTGCAGTAGGCTATGATCAGAGGCTGGGATATTAGCCCTAGGGAGCTTTACATCCCGACAGGAAAACCGAGGGCTACATCTCAATTTATAGTATTATTTTTAAATCGATACGTACCATGGTTTATGCATTTACTCAAAGAAGTAAAAATAAGGGTCATAGAATTTTTTTCAACCGTTTAATCTTAAATTTTAAAGTTATCCTCAACAATGTGTCAAAATACATTCGCACAAAACTAGCTTTTTATTTTGTGTAATCTTTGGAGAGTCTATGCATGTATTGTGTATGCCTAACAAATTTAGTAACTAATAATAAAATAAAAACATGTTACAAAAAAGCCATTAGTTCGATATACATGGTCTGCGACCAAGCACATTTAGGCACAACCTACAAAAAGTAGCAAAGAACTATACCAAGTCAGTAGGGCCTAAGTAAAGATTACAAAAGAAATTATGACGGGTCACATAAAGATTACAAAAGAAATTATGACGGGTCGCATAACCGTAAAGGCTTATCTGTATGAAAAATATTATATCATTTTAATGACAGATTTACATAAAAATCAAAAAGTTAACAGATTTTGTAGTTAGTTAAAAGCAGAAAAACACCAAATTCCCAAAGTCAGTTTTACCAAAGAAAAAATGTTTAAAGAAATGAAAGAGCTTTTAAATAAACAAGCTTGTGATCTATTACTAGGTTTTTAAGTAGAACTGAAAATGTTTTCAATACGATTCACTCTTCGGTTTTTATGAAGTGATTTGGTCGTGTTATAAACACAATTTGAAATTTTTACATGTTTTTTTTCGTATTGTACTTTAAAAAAGCAAACAAAATAAAATTGACAAAAGCTCAAGTCGTGTCCAAAACGTGAAAAGTGAATCGTATTGAAAACGTATTCATTTCCACGTTAAAACGTTGTAAATGCCAGAAAAAGACGTATTGAAATACCCAATGAGCATTTTCAGAAACCTCTGGTGACAAAAATTTATATAATTATTATAAAGAGGGTTCCATTAATGCCTGGGTATTTAGAGGTTTCCTACAGGAATTGAATTTGTATATTTGTTTTATTAAAAGCTCTAATCTTTCCACGGATATCTTTATAAAAATTCGTCATCGGTAACAAATGTTATATAAATTGGTATTAACAATTTTTCCACCAACATATTTATAAAAATATAAGTCATCAGTGACAAAAGTTATATAAATTGGGGGTTGAAATCTTTCTGTTAACCCATCTATAAAACCGTAACTCAACAATCAATTAAAGATATATTGATTGTTTTTTAAAATGTTGATTGGTTTTTAAAATGTCGCTTTCAACCCACTTATACAAAATTTGTCGTTGGTTACTTAAATTTTTAAAAGTGGGTTGATGGCATATATAAGATTGAATATATTTCGAGAGACACTTTTAAAAACTTGGGAACTCACACACAATAATTATATAAATTGGTGCCTGTAATATTCTTATGAACTCATTCATAAACCTTTTTTGCCCATAAGGTTTTTTTTCTATAATGTTTTTATTAATTTTTTTATATAGTGGTTATAATACCACTGTTTTTACAACAAAAAAACAATTTCAGTTTATTTTGGCAATTATAATAACAAAACAAACAAAATTTTTTCGTATATCCACAGAAGTAAGGTTAACTTTGTGACGTCAAAAGGCGCATTTTTGCGACACCAAAAGGCGCGTTTTTGCGAGATACGATACCACCATTATCTGGTTTTAATTACATCAGTCCAGAGAGATAAGGGATCCAATTCTTCTTAAGATAGTTTCTGATTGACAAATATCGGGATCGAATGCATTTCACACCCAATTCCGACCAGCGTTTCCTATGCGTGGCCACCCTGACTCAAAAAACTCATCACGTGTAGGCAAATCTCGCTTAGACTACGTGATGCGTGTTTTGATTCGGGGGGCCCACGCATAAAAACCCATAGATGAGAAGCGGGTTTAAAAAAAAAAGAACAATATAGTAACCGTGTTAAGTTCGCAACAATGCACCGTGAAACTTCGAGTGCGCGCGCGGCTGGTCGGCGGAAATTGTGAACACATCCCCTACCGACGCGACGGAACGCAGCTTCAAGGTCCGTTTCTGCGAGTTTAACATAGTTACTATTGTCCTCTTTTTCCAAATGCATTCGAGAGATCCATCATACCAGGGCAATACCTGCCTGTACACACTTCGACACTGCAATCTAATTAGATAGTTTTTGGTCGTGCCCAAAATACCCGACGACTAACGCTATTTGACACTGTTGAAATTTGAACGTCATATATGGTTAAGGGCAACCGTGAAACGCCGCAATCCTACGGACGGTTAACGAAAGAATTTTGACGTACGTGACGACCTTCTATTAAATTCCGCACCATTTCGGACCGGGTGCCGTTACCCTGAGAAAGCAACACTCAAGCGTGTTTTTCTGTTTGAGCGTTCTTTTATGTATAATTAAATAGGTAACTGCTTCAAAAGCAATACATTTAACAACAACCGGACCGTCGACGTAAAATCTGTACCAAATAGGCTATTTTGAACTGTCGAATAGTGTTAAAGTTATCGTTGTCGGTGAAGTTATCGGGATGTAAATTAGCACGACCAAAAACTATCTACTATCTTATTGAGATAGTTACCTCTGACAGTTATGCGGGGTTGAAGGGTATGCAGACGGGTATTTTTCCTGGTATGGGTAGTATGCTGGATCTCTCTCACATTAATACATTTAGGAAAAGAGAACAGTAGTAACTATGTTAATCTCGCAGAAACGGACCTTCAATGTTCAACACTGCGCCATCTGCAGCCTTTTGTTCCAACTAGCATCATGTTTTAAAACGTTGATAAAATAGGGTTGAATGAAGTAAACAGTGATATATTGTATTTTTTTTATAGAATTGTCGTAAATTTTCGCCATTTTGGATTCCAACAATAGGTTTTTGACCAAAATGACAAGTTATTTATGGGATTTAAACATGTACTTTAATCGAAATATTGCATGTTTAGGGTTAAGAGCAAAATACAAAATCCCTTTTTAAATTTATCAACTCCAAAGCTTAGGATATCTGTAAAGACAAATATATCTGTCTCCGTAGAGACGCTTAATTTTCCTTCAAATTGAAGCAACACCGTTCTCAACTAAAAAGCCAGTTAACTCATTTTCGTTTTAGTATCCTTTGGCCTATGATCGGTGCCATATTGACACCAAACTGACAGAAAATCAATGTTTGACTTGTCAATTTGGTTATAAAAATGGCAGCCACGGTAGGCTAAAGGGCACTGAGGCGGTATGAGTTAACTGGCTTTTTAGTTGAAAGCGGTGTTGATTGAAGGTACATCTGCCAATTCTGCAATTTGACAGATGATTGTCTTTTACATGAATCCTGTGTCATATTTTTCCATCATCATTTCATCTCCTAATTCCTAGCACCGTACTGATGAGCACCACAAGTGCGAAATCCGGATCCACGGTTACCATTACCTTTTTTGAGGAAAAGCTCGCTATTCATTGATTTTTTTATTTATTCACCCTTACTAAATCCCTTTTTAAAGTTATTTATGGGGTGTAAACATGTGCTTTAATCGAAATATTGCATGTTTAGAGTTAAGAAAAAAATACAAAATTCAATATTTCTCCCAGAAAGCAAAAAACGTATGTGAAAAAAAAGTATTATTTAAATCAATATTTTTTTCCCTTTTCCTTAAGTATTTTTTGGAGCCCATGAACTACAAAGTACACACGGGACCGCAGCTGATTATCAGAGTAGGATGACTGGGAAAACAGCTTTTATTTAACCTAAAGTATATAAAAATTCATATTCCTGCTTCAACTTATCTCACTTCCATTTTAATTTATTTTAGAAGATTGGTTAACACCATAGTATAAATTTTTTATTTTAAAAAGAAAAAGAATAATACATAACAAGCAAAGGGAAGAAAGATGGAAAATTTATTTTTCTAAATCGATAAAAACCTTTAATTTGTTATTTAGTGTTGTTAGAACAGTTTTAAAACCTTTTTGTAGTAATATCTAGACTTGAGGGTTCATAAGGAAGTTTTATAAAATCTATATGTTGTTTTCCTATCCATTACTATGTACCATGAATATTATTAAGCTGGTGTTGTTCAGTTGTTTTTCAAGTCTTTTGAAGGTTTCATATTATTAGCTGTAGCTTCTATATAGACAAAAATGCTCATTGGGTGAGACAAGTCTAACGAAAAAAACTTGGATTAGCTTTTTGATTCGCGTTTTCACGATAGTTTTGAAAATGAAACGCATTGAAAACGTACTCACATCCACGTGAAAACATACTACGTTTTCACATGTTTCAGCTTACGATTTTGACCTTTTGCTACCTACCGCTGCCGCGCCATTAGAAGGGGTGTGCTGAAAATCAATACTTTGGTTTCTTCTTTAAAACCACTGGGTTTTCTTTTTTTATGGGTTTTTATTTATCTCTCTACTATTTAATACACGAACTCTAAACTAAAAAGCACTTTTTCTAATATTATACAGTTGAATCATAAAGCAAAGTATAATAATAACACTACACTGGCGCCGAGTCAGCTGCACCAAATCGGCCGCGCCCAGTTGTTCTAGACTCTTTTCTAACATCTGAAATAGGGATTTTATTTACGTTTCCCAAAAACGATTTTTTTTTATAAAAAAAAATACTGAATAGCTTCTCCCTAAAAACGTAATTGCCACCGTAGACCCGGGTTTTACACTTGTGGTGCTCATCAGTACGGTGCTGGGATTTTTTTTTTTATCCTCGCTAAATCTCTTATTATTTTTTATATATTAATTAAGTTATACATTAGGTTCAAATTAACTTTAGGAGATTAGAAAACAACAAATAAATAAATTGAGGAGATCCATTCTTGCTTACAATTTTCAAGCAGTAACAATATGTGCTATTTTGATATTTATTTATTATCTTCAGCAAATACCCAGGGGCAGCTTAACATTGATTGTCATTACCAATCATACTGGTTGTCCCAACACAATGATAAGGTAAATATAAGAAGGGTTTCAAATAATCCGGTTATCTGCCTCGTAACCATTTTGCTGATAATTTTGATGTGGGATCGGGGAAAGTTAATTATGTGATGAATTTTAGCATTGAGTAATAGTAGTAAAAAAAGATCAAAAGATCTTGGGTAAAAAAACGAAATTTAAAATTGGATGGGTATCTCACCAGCGGCGGAGCGTGAGAAGGGGATTCCTACCACCCCCCCCCCCCATTTTTCTTGTTTCTTGTTCTTGGAGCCCTTTGGGTGCACTCAACCATGTATTGAAACAATAAACATTGCCAAATAATATAAAGAAATAATATAACATTTTTATTTTAAGCAGTTTATATTTAAAAGAAGCCCAAAAATTAAGATTATTTGTAAGCAGTGTATAATAAACGACAGTTACGGACGCCGCAATATGCAACAATTACTGACCAATGAGTAAGCGATAATCGGAAGTCTTTCTCTTTTGTCTTAAAAAAAAAGAAGTTTTTCTTGTTTTCCTAACGATTTGAAATAGTGGCAGAAAAGTGTTAATTCTCCTCTGATTTATGGCAAAAAAATTGAAAATTAATTGTGGAGTAAAGATGGAAAAAAAACGAAAAAGTGTTTCATTTAAAAAAGCGAAAAAGGTTGCTGAAAAGAATTGGGACTAAACACCAAACAGTCCAAAAAATTAATTAATTTTTTTGGAAATGCTCGTAATTTGAAAAAAACGTGTGTGTGTGTGTGTGTCGAGGTGTGTGTCCATATTTTTTCTATATTTAAATTAGGATAGGTAGGTCTATAGATAGGTTTATGCTATACCATGCTCACTCAAGCGTAGATCTAGACTTTAAAATAAACATAATCTATGTGACAATAGATATTCTTATAGAGAAGCAAGCAAGATTTTAAAATTTTTGTAAATATTCCCAAAAATTCGATTGTTTAGTTAATTTAAACAAGTCTGAAAACAATCTAAAATGTCTCGCTGACTTAATTTTATTTTATAGTTCAGATCTAGGAAGTACTATACTATAGATGTATATAAATCGTTTTCTTAGTTTATTTTTGCAAAATTTTGAAGAACAGCTTCCCAAACTTTTTTAAATTATACCAAAAAGTGAGCAGACTTTTAACAACTGGGGAGAAATAAAAGAGAAAACGTCCTGCCTTCTTTAAAAAAAAAATTAATACCTACTGCCTACGCGGTTCGACAATTACTGTCATCTTCAGGGCATAAAAGCCATTGCATCTCTTCCAAGGAAAAACAAGTAGTGACTAATCTCAACAAACATGCCGAACTGTCTTAATGATAAAAACTACAAAAATCACACTTTACTTATCACCAACTAGACAAAATTTAACATAAATGATCAGGCGATTGAGTACTAATAATAGTAGGTACTTATAAAAACTAATAATTAAAATGACAAAATGTATTCTTATTTTTCAACCACTCTAGTATGTGATAAGTAAACTGTGATTTTTGTAGTTGTTTGTGTGCTCTGAAGATTCTCTCTTTCATTGCTCCCCAGTTGATCATGAACCTTCTTGAGAGTAGTTTAGACTTCAATGTTGAAAACCACACTTTTAGCAGACTAAAATAAATAAAAATTGTGAAATGTCACAAATGACGGAAGACAACCTGAATGCGTTAGCTATAATTAGAATTGAACGGGAATATAGCCATACTATTGATTTAGTGTGATAGCAGACTACATGAAGTAAAACTCGCAGACCGTATTTTTAGTTTAAAGTTAACATAAAATATAAAAAATTTTGAGCCTTCGCCCACCCTCTCTCCTTTAAGTCACGCTACTCTGCTGTATAATCCCACCAGCGTAGGTTCGTCAGTCTGATCACCCTCTGCAAACATCATTCACCACCCTCATACACTTTGATTTTCAACTTTAAATTACTCACAAAAAGGCATCGTTCCGCACTTACACTTAACCCAGTTGACACAATCCTTACGGCAAGAAAGCGGTTTTTAAACGGTACTGGTGGGCAGCTACCAGTCGGTAAACCACATACTTACTGATAGTTTGCAGGAAGCGATGAAGGGATGATTAACTTCTAGCGGGACATGGCCATCAAGAGTAATGCCACTCGTAAATATAAGGTGGTTGCACAAAAGGTATCCACATGGTGGAAAACTGTGGGTAATATATTCAATATTTTATCTGTCGAGCCAAACGAGGCAATCGAGGATGTCGCCTTTGATTACTATGGGAGGCTTTACGAATGAATTCTTAAAAGTGGCTATCCATATTATCTTTCTAGCCAGGTAAGCCTGAAAAAAGGCATATTGGTGGCTAGCCGCTCTGTCATATTACCTTTCTATGCCATTGATGCCAGATGGATTTATGAAAAATCCTATGGATAGCCGTTCTGTCATATTATCTTTTTAGTCAGACGACACCAACAAGCATGCTGTAGTGGATTGGTTAAGATGGCTTTACGAAATAATCTCTAAAGATGGTTTATAGGTGGCTAGCCGCATCGGCATATTATCTGTTTTGCCAGACGAGGCAATCAGGCATGCTGTCATTAATTGCATATTGGTGGCTAGCCAATTCAAGTTACTATCTTTCTAGCCAGACGAGTTAATCAACCGAGTAGCCATTGATTGATTTAAGTGACTTTATGAAATATCTCGAAAGGTGGAATATGGGTGGCTAGCCGCTTTAAAATATCATCTTACTAGCGCCATATAGAGGAGAAACTAATCATTACACAGCGTCCAAGCGGCGATGTTCGGACGGGCTTTTTATAGCCGCTAGCGGTTTGCCGATGAATCTATCGGCAACGTTCTGGCAGCTGGTAAAGTTGCGAATGCGGCCATAGTTCGTCTGACAGCAGGCCGTCACTTATCCGTAGGTTACCCTCCAGTAGTTTGTAGCGTTCTAGCCACACGTGAACACCGCGGCGAACAATGGTTTATCCCTAGGAAAAAACTATGTATATTTATATCAATATTTTTTAAAAAATATTTCCATTTCTTTGTAAAGAAATGCCCCCTTAGTTTAAAACTATAATCGACTTTTTCAGATTTATTTTGAATTTTTTGAAATTGGATGCCAAAGTAAAATTTTGTATTTATTTTCAATTTTTGTTTCCTTCTGCAAGCCGTCCTTCATTCATCTTTAAAACAAAAACGGCTGTGTAAATTTCCCTCTTTTTTTACTTGTTTATAGGGTATATTTAACAGTTTTTTGTTAAGCCTTAAAATATTTTTTTTGGTCTTTAATTTAAAAAAAAACCTTAAAATAACAGAAAACACTGCAGAGGAAAAGTTGTCTTCCCGAAGCCTCCCGCAATAAGATTTTTTTGTGGTTATATACTACAATGTCTTAGCTTTATGACTGCATAGATTGTAGCTGCCAATATCTGCCTATCTGTGGATTAGGTTCCTAAAATTATGGCCTTGTTATTCAAATATACTTGAAATACACACCTTTTGTTTGCTGTGTTAGTATAGATGTATGTATGAATTTTTAAGTTTCTTTGTATAGGATGAAATAAGTTAGTGGAGCGCTAAAGGTCAGTGGCGCACCCAGAAATTTTTCTCGGGGGGAAGGCCTGAACCCAATTGTTTCTCAAAAATTATTTTTATAATAAATTTAAATCCAGTTTATTAAAAGAACACTACAATAAAAGTACATTTTAAAAAAATCTTGGGGGGAGGCTGGGTGCACATCTGCTAAAGGTTATAGGGGATTAAAATTAGAGCAGAGCGCTACTAAGAAGGATAAAGTAATTATGATATAATGATATTAATTTCACATAAACCATTCAAGGAAATGCTCAAAACTTCACAGATATTGACATTTTTAACATGCTTTTTGCGTCATCGGATGCTTTTATACTTGAGCTTAGGGCAGAGCCAAAAAAAAGTATACATTATCAGTCAATTTATTAGTTTTTTATTAAATTTTTATCATTAAGTATATTTCTAAATTATGATATATATTAGTGGGATATTTTAGCAATAAAAAGTTTTTTTATTTTTTTGGAAAATAAGAGTTAAGTAAGATTTTCTTATATTACTTTGTAGGTTTATTTAGAATATAAATATCAATTTTGGATAAATATATTAAACTTTTTTACTTTTTACCTCCCTACAAAAAAAATATTAAATATATAGGAATAAGTAAGCGAGAAGAATTTGACAAAATAGAGGGGGGAAATTTAAAGGTCACGATATACATGAGGGTAAAAGTAGTGCTTCCAAAAAATCAATGATGAATAAAACTACAAATATTGAGTAATTATTTATCTTTTTATCTATATTTCACAATATTAATCCTACACTTATCCATGGGGAGGCTGAGGTTTAGTTAAGAAGAAAATGTTAAATATGTGTTAAAGATATTTATTTTTTTTCCGAAATTGAACCGTTTTAAACCACTGTTTCAGCTACAGCTACTAGCAGTTTACCCTCTAGTGGTTTAACTCACATTATCTATCACTTACTTAAAACACCAACCGGTTCTGTGCGGCTATCCGCGTAAGTGTTGGCGGCAATCCGCAATCCGCATGTGGCAATCCAAGGGCCAAGCGGACATTACCGCTTGCTCCGCGGCGGATACCGTATTCTGATACGAGTTCGTCCTAGCGTGTTAACATTTCCATGCCTATTGGAAAATTAATCCAAAATCATCAACATCAGTGGCACATCCAGAAAAAAATATTTTTGGGGGAGCGGCGCATATAGTAATATTTATTATATACTAGTTGAACATTTATTTAATTTTTGAAAAACAATATATATTTATGGGAAAGGGTGTAATTAGATTTTGTGATATTGTTTACTTAAATCTTGGCAAAAAACATGTTTTCCTACGACCACACATGAAAGTAACCAATCTGGACGCTTCAGAAAGTTTTATATTTCACACGAATTCAATTTTATTTTCTTCTCTAGGGACGAAAATAAAGGACAGCAAAACATCCAAACAATGTATGTATCTAGTAGGCTATGATTTGTAGGAGCATCGGAAATAGACCGAAATCATTTTCATCGCTAGAAAAGAAAATACTTTGTTCTCTTGAGATGAAAATGAAAAAAAATATACAATAATAAAAAATACGAATTAAATCCTAAAGTAGTCGTAGGGAAAACAGCGTAGACAAATCGATAGAAAGTAACTTTCTTGCACTCGCGTGTTCTTTCACTCGGCTAGCGCCTCGTTCACAACATCCAAGCTCGTGTGAAATATGTAACTTTCTTCTCTCGTTATGTAATATACTATTTCCTACGACCACCCACGAAAGTAACGAAATCTGCGCCCTATAACGCCTCAGAAAGTTTTATATTTCAGACGCATATCTTCTCTAGTGACGAAAATGAATGACGTCGTAGAAGACCGAAGAAAATACTTTCGTCTCTTAAGATGAAAATGAAAAAGATTGTTAATAATAAAAAATACGAATTAAATCCTAAAGTGGTCGTAGGAAAATAGCGTACAAAACTCGATAGAAAGTAACTTTCTTACACTCGCGTGTTGTTTCACTCGGCTAGCGACTCGTTCACAACATTCACGCTCATGTGAAATCTGTCACTTTCTTCTCTCGTTATGTAATATACTATTTCCTACAACCACATCCGAAAGTAAACAAATCGGCGCCCTATAAAGCCTCAGAAAATTTTATATTTCACACGCATATTAATTTTGTTTTCTTCTCTAGTGACAAAAATGAATGACAGCAAACCATCCAAACAATGTAGGTATCTAGTAGGCTATGATTTGTACGAGCATCGGAAATAGACCGAAATCATTTTCTTCCCCAGAGAAGAAAATACTTTAATCTCTGGAGATGAAAATAAAAAAAAACTAATAGTAATAAAAAATACGAACTAAATCCCAAAGTAGTCGTAGGAAAAATAGCGTACACAACTCGATAGAAAGTAACTTTCTTACACTCGCGTGATATTTTACTCGGCTAGCGCCTCGTTCACAACATTCACGCTCGTGTGAAATATGTCACTTTCTTCTCTCGTTATGTAATATACTACCTATTTAATACACGGCATGGGGCGATAATTTGTAGAAAATTAAAATAGCAGTGCAATTTTGAATTCTGGGTGATAAAAATTTTGTAAAATTAAATGACATCGTAAATAAGAATGATTTACCTCTAAATGCACCGTAGGCACTTAATCGCGGTTGGCTATCTAATCCATTCTTTTTCTCTCTTGATCCCACATAAATGAACAAAGAGGAAGCAGGGATTAGCTAAACAAATTCGATTATTTTTACGGTGCATCTGGGGGTTAATGGCGCTGCAGGCAAAAAATCTTTGCACCTTAAGCAAAAAGTTCTTCAAATTTTGTATTTTTCTTTCAATTTTATAAATTCGTTTGGTTGGCTGGGAATAGTTATTACTGATTATTTATTGTTGTGATGTGGTGAAAAAGAGCAGAGTACTAATAAAATAGAGTAGAGTCCAAAGTTTTGAAAAAGAGTCTGTACTCTCAAAAAATTATAAATGGTAAGTAACACTATAAAAATAAGATAATGATATTAAGTCAGTATATTTTTTAGATCTCTGATGTGGGCATGTTTTTTAATTATTTTAACAAAATCACATATAGTGAATGAAATAAAAAGTGAAAAAAAGAAGCCACCTTAAATGAAAAGGAACCAAAAATTATTTCAACAGCAAAACTAAACAAAAGGCCTTGTGCCTTTCGTTCATTATTCTCAGCGTCCGGTGCCGAATCCTTGACGTTACCAAGCACTACTTTTTTTTTTCAAGAGTATCAAGAGGAAATCTTGCATAAGACACCCGAACTACTTTCCTGCCAGAGTCATTTCTCCTCTACCAGGAGTGCCCGGGTAGTGTCGGATTCCTACCGACTAAAACCCCCTGATTGTGGCTCCGACCAGCCTGATGGCTGGCCAGAGTCACTGAACTGCAGCCATTACTGGCTTATTGTGCACCCTTTGATCCTAGTTTAAACACTCCACTCCCCTGTACACTATCGGCATCATAAAAGTGGTACACAATACTTTTGGTTGTAATACCTAGGTCTATTTTTACAAACAAAGTCACCCATTATTGTATTTGTCTTAAACTGTCAAAGTATGTCATTCTGTATTTCAGTCTGAAAAATAAATAAAAAATGCCTCCACAAATTTCTTTATTTGATAAAGCCCAACTCCTGGCAAAACTACAACTAGGATGGTCAATTAGGGACGTGGCTAGACATTATGGACGCAGTAAAACCACGATTATAAAAATTAAAAAACGATGGGAAGAAGATCAGACAATAGAGAGAAAACAAGGGACTGGTTTATTGAAAGTTTCAACTGATGAACAAGATTATGAGCTTATCACTTTTATGGAAGAAAACCCTTTTGCATCTGCTGCCCAGGCAAAGAGATTAATCCAATTTCCAGGATGTGTAAGAGTGGCACGAAATCGCGTAAGGAAAGGCTCCAATTTAAGATGTCGTGTAGCTGCTAAAAAAATTAAAATTACAAATGAAAAAAAACAGGCCAGGTTAATTTTTGCCCTTAATTACTCTCTAAAGGAACCAGAGTTTTAGCAAAAGGTAATATTTTCCGATGAAAAAGTTTTCCAGTCCTGTAGTGACAGAAAATAAATTCGGGTATATCGTCCACCAAGAACGCGCTATGAGGAAAGATATATTGCTGGTAACAACGATCGCGCTGGAAGATTTTCGGTAAATATGTGGGGTTGGATTTCTGCTAGAGGTCATGGTGCTCTATTTCGAATCAATGGAAGACTCACAGCACAGCTTTACGTGGACATTTTAGAGAACACCATGCTTCCAGCCGTCACAGAACTTTATCAAGACCAGTTTATTTTTCAACAAGACAACTGCCCTGCTCATACAGCCAGAATTTGCCAAACTTGGTTTCAGGAGCAAAATATTGAAGTTCTTCCTTGGCCTGCGAAAACTCCAGATGCCAATCCTATGGAAAATATCTGGGGTTTAATTTCAAAAAAGCTGGAAAGCTTTAATATTGCGTCGGGAAATCAACATCCCTTGGTCCAGTTAATAGTCAATGCTTATGAAGAAGTTATTGGTGAAAATGAAAACCTTTTTGAAATTTTGGCTGATTCTCTACCAAGAAGGTTAAACGGTATAATTGAGGTGAATGGCGCAATGACTAGATATTAAGATGTATATACCTATTAATTTTTTTCTATTGTTTTATGATTTTCGTTACAGTTTGGTTTTTTTAATTTTTGTTACAGTTTTATGCGTTAGCGTATTATTGTAATATAAAAATTATTTTTGAAAGCCATCTTTGATGTCAGTACTTTCACATTTTAGTACCAGTCTGTCACAATATATAATCCGGTAGTTAACCACACAATTTAAAAAATACCTATGTTTATCACGTACCACTTTTATGATGCCGATAGTGTACGAGACTGTACAGGTCCTTAATGGAGCAGTCCCTAGTGTTGATTCTAGTTTAACCACACCATTAAATTTTCCCCTCTACGAGTTTGTACAGGTCCAGTTCCTAGTCGTTAGTTGGTCTAGTTCAACTTCCCCATAGGGCTATACCGGCCATATTCGGTCGCCAGAGCCTCGTCCATTTTAGACAGGGAGTACCACGAGAAGGTGAAGTTGGCATTTGGATATGAGAGGCTAGATGCGTTCGCATCATACCGATCGAAAACCTCTGGTCCCATACCCAATGGGGGTAAGTCCCCTTACTACACTACTTGCACAAATGCTATTCTTTATACATCAGACAATGTATGTATGTATGTAAAACTACAACAACTGATTAAGGAATTGTTTTAAAAAATGTGAAAACGTATTGCTAGTATTTTAGAGTAAAACACTCTGTACGTCGTTAATTTCAATTCGATTTTATAGCATAGCATTAAAAATGCTTTCCAAAACTTTTTTTTACTTAAATCTGTCTGATTTAGCCCTCCCTTAACACCCCCATATTTCATAAAGTACTTAACGCGCAGCCATAGACTACCGTTAAGTCTAAAATAAAAGGTTTCTGAACATATTGGCACAAAAAATAGCTGTTGTTAATTGATTAATTTTTTCCTTTTTAAACTCTTATTGCCTGCAGTACTACTTAAATTTTTTCTTTCATTATTTATTTTAAGATTTCGTTTTTGTCATTTCAAAAAAAAAATCAAGTCAAAATATTCAAGTGTTTTTACGGTCAATAAAACTTCAAGATCCTTAAAAAAAAGAGAAGATCAAAAGATACTGGAAGGAATGAACGAAAATTCAAAATTGGATGAGTGTCCCACAAGGAACACACAAAAGACCAAAGCGAACAATTTGGGTATTTTAATAAAAAAGTAAGATTTTAGTAAAAATTTGATTAGTATTGTTAATAATTTTAATATTTTAACTTATACCACTCAATTTTTTACCAAAGATTTCCATCCTGTTGGGCAGGTGGAAAGGGAGGGGCGTAAAAATTAAAAGGGCATTTTATTTATTTTCTGGATATTATCGACATGGGTATTGATTTACAGCAAATTTTAAAAAGTTTGAAGACTATTTTAATAGTCAATTAAAGCCTTATATTCTAAAACTTAGCTCAAGTCTACAAGTTAAAATAGTCGATTTTGTTTGGGATCTTTACGATCCCAATAGCCTAAAGGAGGCAACAAGAGACAGCAGGGGATCCGAAATCCGACGTCAGAATTTGTTGACAAAAGGTAAATATTTTTTCCTGGTATGTCCATTACTTTTACTATAACTCTTACTTATTTAGAAACTTTGCTTACAGATATGCTACCTAGCGATTGGGCAGATTATCTCCGAAAAGCAGAAAACAAAAAAGATTTATTTCATTATTTGAGGACAACTGTTTGAATACACTGAAGCATTTGCTACAATCTCCTAAGCTTCTATGCAGATTGGTGAAATGTCGAAAAAGTCTGGAAAAATTTGTAGTCATACTATATGGGGTTCAGGAAATGGACAGTGTCAATGAGGCAAGAAAACATTTATTTATGTCTCAAAGCAAGCCATTGAATTTTTTGCCATTAGCTGAAGCTGCCATCCAACAGCATGCAGGACAGGTTTGGGCTAGATCAGCTGATAAGTTTGAAACTGCCGAATTAACTTCACCTCACCTTGGATGTGGTATAAAGAAAAGTGCGACACTCTAAGATGTCTTTGCAAAAAGAACAAACTACCTTGCACGCCTGCATGCAAAAAATATAGAGGGGCTTGTAGCAACATAAGATAATTAACTATTTGATTATAAATTAAATAAAACTGATATAAAACAAAGTTAATTTTCTCAGCTTTGTAGCAATCCAGCAACCTATAATTTCTTTTTTATCCTATATTAACAGCAACCACATTTGCGAAATGACAGTGACGACGATAGTAAAAACGACAATTTTGACAAATAAACTGGATATCTATTTATGTTTATGCAAATAAACTTTCCAAGAACGTCCAAAGGAACGTTCCTGAGACGATACAATTGACGACATTGTTCGTTCCGGGACCGTTCCCTGAACGTTTAGCGACGTCTGTGGAATTTTCTGGAACGAATAAGAAGAATATATCGTGGACGTTCAAATAAGAACGGCCAAGGATCGTCCAAGTAAACGTTCCGGGAATGTCCAAAGGAACGTTCCTGAGATGTTGCAATTGACGACATTGTTCGATCCGGGAACGTTCCCTGAACGTTTCACGACACCTACAGATGTTCCTGAAACGCACCATTGGTCGCGCCGGAACGTACCAGGGACGTTTTTAAAACGTACTTGTGTTATTCGGGTAGCTATTCTGTAAGTATTTTTATCATTTTTGATTTTGTTGTAAAACTAGCAATTTTACTTATAACAGGATGAAACATATCCTAAAATTTAAATAATGCAATATTTAACTCCTTTTCTTCTATTACTATTAACGAAGATAATAATTTTAAGTAAAACACTGAGGGGATATGGGTTAAAATATTAAAATTATAAACAATCCTATGCCAATTTTTATTATTTTAATAAAATCTTACCTTTTGTTTATTAAAAAGTCCAAATTGCAGGTTTTACCCCTCTCATAACTCCTTAGGAATACCTTAAAATGAATGAAGTTTGTTATTTTCGGTTTGGTCATCCTCGAAAACCTGTAAATCAATAACCATGTCGATAATATCCAGAAAAATATTTTTTTTTAAATATATGCTCCTTTAATTTGTACCCCCTCCCTTTCCACCTACCCAACAGGATGAAGATTTTTGATCAAAAATTAAGTGATATAAGTTAAAATATTAAAATTATTAACAATTCTACGCAAGTTTTTAATTTTTTTTTAAATCCTACACTTTTATTATTAAAATACCCAAATAGGAGCTTTAACACCCCCTTAAAACGAATGAAGGTGGTAATTCTTGGTTTGGCCATAATCAAAAACCTATAAGTTGATATCAATGATGATTATATACAACAAACTAAAATTTAAGAAAATATAAACCACTCCAGTTTTTACCCCCCTCTTCACCGCGCCAGCATAGGTTTTGGGAGAAGAGCTGCGGGGCAAATCGATTGTTCTGGTCCAAAGAACAACTGTGCAATTTTGTTGCTTTTATCACAAAACGCCGCATGCACTACAAGAGACAAAATTTAAAGTAATCGGGTGTAATTACTTATGTGTTATTGTGGTTTTACGAAAAAAGCACAAACGAATCGAATGTAGGTTATTATATAATATCGTATGTTTTTTTTTATATTTTAAGTACATGACTCTAATGCTAAATTTCATTAGGTTTACTGTTGAAACTGTTTTTTGTTCCTTTTTGTTTAAGGCGGCTTCCTTTTTTCTTACTTTTCATTCGCGTATGTGTTTTTGTTAAATAAACTATTGTTTCTCTACAGGGACTCTTCTGAAATACTCTTGTTTCTAGCTGAAACCTATGTTACTCAATAAAATCATCCCCAAATCAGAGATTTAAAAACTATACTGACTTAATCTAATTATCTTATTTTTATGGTGTTACCATTTATAATCTTTTTGAGAGTAAAGACTCTTTGTACTCTACTCTATTTTATTGGTACTTTTCTCTTTTTCACCACATCACAACAATATTCAACAATAACTATTCCCAGTCATCCAAACTAATATCGAAGGTTAATATTTAAGCCTGGAAATAAAATTTAAATAAAAATATCAACAGTTTAGTTGGGTTGGGTTGTACCCACAAATTCATTAATTTTTTTTTGAATTTTGTAGCATTATACCTCATTTAAAAGTTAATTTTATCTGCTCCCCTCCGCTGGTAGGGGAACTGGAACTGTAATCGCATACTAAATTTGAATTTAATCGGACATCCAGAAGTTAGTCAAAATTGAGTTGCAAGATTTGACCCGAGCATACACACATACATACATAGAGGTAAAGTTAAATAAAAGCTTGTAAACAAAATACATCCTTCCAAAACAAAATATCGTCGAATTTCTCTATACATAAAATTTGTTTTTTGTATATTCATTTCTTATAACATTTTTCCTGCGTTTTATTTGTCTCTGATCCCTTTCACGGCATTTTCTAAAGGTTATCCAATAAACCAGTAAGCTTTTTAACCAACGGGTGTTTTTTAGGTTTCTTTTTCTCGACGCTTTTTAAAAAGGTGCTCTTTTGATAGTCCTTGATAGTTTTCACGTTTTCAGCCAATCAAACAAAAGCGCTTAAAAAGCACAATAGAAAAAAAAGAGTTCGAGAGCTTAAAATAACGAGGAATGATAGAAGATTTGGAAATAAAGAAAGATGATATTCTCATACATTTGTTTTTTATCGGTGATTTTATTGATAACAACACACAGTTATTAGGTCCCATTAAATAAGTGTAGAGCAGACTTAACTCAACTTTTTTAGGGGATTTCCTCAATAGCAAGTGACACACAGTCATTAGGTCCCATTGAATAAGTGTAGAGCAGACTTAAGTTAACTTTTTTTAGGGGATTTCCTCAATAGCAAGTAACGCCAGAATTAAATTAACCTCGGGTGCACACTTAACTAAAAAGTTTATGAATTTTTCAGATTTAGTACATGAAGAAGAGCTATTTATTTTGAACAAAAAGGAATTAATTTGTAAGCGCTATTTCTTTGAACCAATATGATTAGAAGGCCTTGGGTTTGAATAAATCGATGAGGGAAGGTTGAAGAAGGGCAAAACTGGACTTTTTCAAATATCTCAAAAACTAAGCATTTTAATTAAAAAAGCAAAGGAAGATCTGAAGCGACATGACAACCCAACCCAACGTCGCTGTGTTTAATTCTAATATACTAGTAAATTTAAAATTAATTTTAAAACAATTCTTTAGACAATTTTAAGAGTTTTTGTTTTATTAGTTAAAAAAATTGTTTTAAAATATATGAGCAACATATTACTAGTATTGTAGAGAAATACACAGCGGCGTCGTGTTGGATTATACCCATAACTTCGTTAATTTCAATTCGATTTGATAGCATGACACCTTATTTGAAAGATAATTTTTTCTGATTTAAAATATCTTGGAATATTTACAAAAGTCTGATTTTTCCCCTGGTTACCTCCACCTCATATTTCATTAAGTGCTCAACGCGCAGCTAGAGAGGTTTCTTAAAATTCTTTGTTAACACTGTTATTTCCTAAGAAGTTGGCCTGTTTACCTCCTCAACATAAAGATACTGTTGTATTTTCCTCCTGCACTTTTTAAAATGTTTCTTCCTGAACACAGTGTGGTTTTCTGGTAATTTTTTTAAGCCTATAGAATTGGGCGTTTAAAAAACCCAGCTGCATAATGGTCTGCTATATTCCTTAAACTAATTCCAATATAAAACTATTTTTTCATTGTTGTTTTTTAGTTACCTGACAATTTCTTTACAATAAAAAGTAACATTATACAGTACGAATGGTTTTTAAATGCATAGAGTCCCTATATTGCAGAGGTAAACGCATAACGCATAAACCGGCTATTATTAGAAAAAATATCCAGACCCACATTATGTATTGTACCGATGCCACTACTCATTGATTGATTGATTTACTATACAAAGCAAAGTAAGGTTAAGGGATTCCCTGACACTGCATCTAATTGCTTATTTTATCCTGTACTGTATTCTTTCATCTGAAAGAGGTTCGATGGCTTCGCTAGGTTCAGCACCCTCCTTACAAGTATCCTCTGAGAGCCTCCCTCCTGAGAAGATGCTTCTTCTAAAAGATGTCGAATCTCCGGTAGTTAAGTTCCGGGCACTCAAATATGATGTGAGAGGCTGATTCGTCTTCCCCATCACACAGCCTATAAATGGGTTTTTCCTGGAAAATTTCCATTGTGTGCAAGTGCTTCCTCAGTGCGCAGTGACTGGTTAAGAGTCCTGTCACTATTCTAATCTGACCTCTGCATCAGAAGGCCACGCATTGAGGTTTTTGGTATACCGAACACAGGTTCAGGTCCTATGAACTATTTTTCAGATCCTCCTCTAGCTAGGATATCTGCATTTTCATTGCCAGCTGTAGGCAGTTCCGCATTAGTTTGAATTTTATTTGTACACGGTGGTGGCGCGTAGTCTAAATTTTTGGGGGTACCCAACTTTAGAATAAAGGGCGAGTGAATTTGTCAAAGTTCCGAAGGCGAAACATTTGGTGCCACGCCTTGCATAGGAGCCGTAGTAACCAAATTAAAATCGGTCTAGTAATTGTGATGCTGGATCAAACAAAAAGACAAAAATTGTAAAAATCGGATTTTTGTTATCTATATGGTCTGTTTAGAAGCCAACAACAAAAATTTTAGTAAAATATTCAATGTACAGAAATGACCTAAGGATTAATTTATCAGAAGAAGATTAGAAATTTGCAGATTTGCAATTGTCAAATTTGGTTTTGGACGACCGACACTTTTGATTTGATTTTTTCTTTCAAAGATAGCGAAGAAAATTTAGTTGTCTTTAAATATTGCACGCTAACGTTAGACATCGAAAATTCAGCCATTATTCGCAAATAAAAATTTCCCGAACCGTCTCGCCTGAGCCGTCTGCGATCTTCGAGTGCACGTATTTTATGTGCACATAGGCCACCTTACGTTGCACGCATATTTAACGTCTACCGATTAAGTTCTGTTAACTAATTAGTTAGTAATTTATTGATAGAATAGGTTTAAACAATATTTTTGGAATTATTATTTTGTGATAAAGTTCTTTGAAGAATTGTTAAATTTAGGATTAAATTGCTGCTTGAAATCAGTTCGAGTGCTGCTTACTACTCTCATTATACAAAGACGAGCAAGTTTTTGGAGTTTGGATAGCTCCATTTTTGCTATACCTTGTTCAACTTTTGGCCACCAAACTGCTGATCCGTAAGTTATCCTGGGTGTTACAGTTTATATCCAGTAAACTATACCGGGTGAGAATCTACACGTTTTGGCCACTGGTCTTTTGGTGGCCATGAGTGCCATTTTTCATTTTTTAACGGCGTATGCAATACGCGCTTTCCAGGTTGGTTTTGTAACAAGAATGAGTGTCAGATACTTTACTTCCTGAGCGAATTGTAGTTGTTTGTTGAAAAAAGTGGGAGGTCTAAGCTCATCTAACTTTATTATTTCCGTGGAGAAGATTACTGCTGTTTTGTCGGGGTTTACACTAGGGTATACCTAATTAACCCAGCCCTTGGCGATTTCTAACGGTTTTGCATTTGCGCAAAAATTATAGACATATTTTTTCCCGCGACGCGACGAGTGCAATTTTACCGGCAGTATACCCGTGGGTGTAAATGCCTGTTTTGTTTAGTTCAACTAGGAGTTCGTCTACAACTAGATCTGACCGTAAGGGTGATAAAACTCCTCCCTATGTGCATCTTTGGCTACTTTTTTTGGCTATTAGTATACCATCTCCATTGTGTCGTTGATTAGCGTCGCCTGGACCTGCCACAAAGCATGTTGTCAATCCTCCTACCAATGGTGTTTTTGACATCGTGCCTGGTCAGAGCAGTATTCATAGATTCAAATGAGGTTCGGTCAAATGGCCATTCTATGTCGAAGAATGCCACAAGGGCAATTTTTTTTTATCGATTGCAAGCTCTTTTCTCGGCACCAGTTGGTGTAGAGCAGATTCGCAGGATTTACCTAATTTATAGTCAAGCTGGTTTATGTTTAGTGGCTTTTCGTGGAGAAAAGTTTCCCTGCCCTATCTATCTATTAGTTTTTCTATCGTTTTTATAATGAAGGATTGTAGGGTGATTGGTCTAAAGCCTTTTGCTTGTGAGTAATCTCTCCAAATTTTGACATAAAGACAACGCTAGCTCTTAGTAGTGCAGGGGGATTATGATGCTCTTTCCCTGCTGAGGCAGAGTAGGTATAATACTATCAGGTTCCGGTAATTTATATGATTCAAAGGATATTATTGTCCATTCTATTTTTTCATAGGTTTTGATCTCGTTTGCTTTCTTCCAATTTTCTTTACCAGTTTTAATGTTACGGCTACTAAGATTTGGAAAGTTTTCGTTGCGTTCGATTTTAACTGATTCCGGAAGATAGGTGCATTGTAAGATCTGCAGCGTTTCTCTTCTAGAATCTGTGTAGGTTCCATTGGGTGTCTTAAGTCTCTTAACTGGATTTGCTTGATCTTTGGACATAATTTTTTGATGCCTCGGTGGTGCAGTTGTGTTTTCAACCTCTTGGCAGTGCTTCCTTTACGAATGTGTTTTTGATATTCGGATCTGTTTATTGTATGTGGCTAACGTTGGCCGGCCTCTGACAGAAGTTAAGCGTCGACAAATTAAACGGGCAGTTCACCAAAATGACAAGTTAGGCTTAATCGATGACAAAACAAACTTCACGATGATTAGTTACCTTCATTTTTTTTCTATCAAGTTCCGCTTGAGATGAAAGCACGTTTGTACTAGGTACGACACGTATCTCACCGTGTAAATTTCCAAATTTGCCTACTTAGTATACCTTGGTGTTTTTCAGTTTACCGATTGCCAAAGTAGAAATGTCAGAATTTAGACTCTTAAAACATTACGAAAATTGGAAAAAAAGTTATTGTCAGTATTTTAGGCTCGATGTTTTGATGTGTGCACTGTGCGTGGTACAAACATGCTTATATCTCATTAACGGAGCTTCATAGAAAAAACGAAGATCACCGTTTATCATAAAGTTTGTTTTGCCATGGATTAAGCCTGACTTAACCCGGTTCCCACCTACGACTTTTTTGTTCGTGCCCGCTCACGCGTCACATGACTGTCATAACATTTCATATTGACATCATGTGACGAGTAAGTGAGCACTCACGAGAAAGTCGTAGGTAGGTACCGGGTGTTACTCCTGAGCTTGGGATATATTGCCTTTTCCTTCGGCATCCTTCATGCTTCTGCCAATTCTACAGACTGACAGTTTATTGATTAATGTCAATACGTTGGAAATAGGAGACAAAATTATGTAGAAATTTCTAAGACTAAAGAATTTTGGTCGTTTTTTAAAACTTCTTGTGTAACTTTTAATTATAAAAGACCACAATGCATTTAAAAAACTCTAATAGAGAAATTACATTGTCACCAAAGTAAAATTCGTTTCCTTTTTTGCGTTTTCTGGTGCTTATAACATTGACTTTTGTGTGCTGCATATGGCCGAGATTTTTGTTAATTTGATTTGCAAGGTCAATCGGATTTTTACATTTCTAACTTTAAAAACAACTGGCGGCTAAAATACAGGGCTTTGTACAAGGGTTGGTTTAAATAACGAGCGCAGTAAGGGATTTAAAAACGCAATTAAAAAAAGCACAGATGGTCGCCAATTGTAAACACTCCTACTTATACCTTTATCAAAACACCTAAAGGAAAACTAACAAAATAAAACTCTAACACAACATCAACTGAGAGCTTGTCATTTTCATGTTATAGATCAAGAAAGCCATGAATGACACAACAATAGTTTCTATGGAGATTTACAATGTTTCGGTCATCTTACGTTTTGACAGTTTGTTAAATTAATAAAATCGCTTAATTTTTAAACGGCTTAGAAAGAGACAAAGTTAGAAGTTATCGATTTTTTGTGTATACCTTAGCATAATTTCCAAACGACCAGACCGATTTTGATAGTTCTTTTTTTATTCCATTCAGCAGTGGTATTCTCATTTACGAAAAATATCTACTTCTCTCAGCACTGTTGTTAACGTTGCATGCTGCCTTTAATTTGAACACTTAGGCAGCGTTTTCGGACCCGTTGCTCCCCGCGTGTTTTATTTTTAGCATAACTGCCAGACGGCTCAACTGATTTTCATGATTCCTTTTATATTTCATTCACAAGAGATTTAGTTTAACATTTATTTTTTATTAAAAAAAAATACTCCGCCCCCACTTTCACGACAAAACTTAAATACACTTGGAAATAATAAAACTGACCACGCTTTATACTCGTAATATAAAATTCAAGACAAAGTTGCATCCGGAACTCGCAGTGTGAGGGATTTTTTCTTTGGTGCAGTGCACGAATGCTTTAAAAAAAAAATAACTAAAGACTAAATTTTGAAAAAATTTCCATTAGGAAATATTTTATGCACGTATTATGTTTTGATCGGAAATTTCCTGGGTTGCTGCTAAAAAGTTGATTTTGATATATATATTTATTTAAATAATAATGACAATTATTTCCGGGATATTTCCAGAGGCAATTTTCAAAACGGACGCAATTTCCACTTATCAATTTTTTAAAATTTTGTCAGAAAGCAATTTTTTAACAAAAGTATGAGTGCATTGCACCTGAAAAAATCCCGAGCCCGCAGGGTGAGGGATTTTTTCTTTGGTTAAATTGGCTAAAGAACATATTTTGAAAAATTTCCATTAGGAAATATTTTATGCACGTGTTATGTTTTAATCGGAAATTTCCCGAGTTGATAAAAGTTTATTTAGGTAGTTGCTAAAAAGTTGATTTTGATATATTAATTTATTTAAATAATAATAACAATTATTCCCGGGATATTTCCAGATGCAATTTTCAAAACGAATGCAATTTCCACGTATCAATTTTTGAAAATTTTCCTGTAAAATTTCTAGTTAAATTGACACTAGGGAAATTTCCAGTATAATTTTCAAACATCCTAACCAATTTTCATAACTAATTTTTTATTCGATTTAGGAAAGCTCCGGTTCGGTTACGTTTCATTGAAAAATATACTTTTCTAGCTATTTTTACGACATAAGTGACAAAATCTATATTATATGTGTTAAGTATATTAAAAAAAATCTTAGTATATTAGAAATGATTTCACCATTAAAAATTAGTAAATAAAAACTTTTTAACACAATATTGAACTGATTTCAAAAAAGCAAAAGTAAAGATATAAAATAAGATAATTGCTATTTTTACATTAAATTGAACTTTTTTGTTGCGCCTATAAAACCTACTATGAAAAGTAGTATTTTATTTATACATTTTGGTGTAATTTTTGAAGTCGGGTCAATTTTAGAAAACAAAGTAACATCACTGGAAAGAATATAAAAGAGCCTGCCAACGTCTTCACTGAAACTCTAAACAAATTAAATTCTCTTATGGGCACAGCTCTTGTAGAAGGTGACATTAATAGCCTTTTTGTTAATAAATCCTCTGATAAGCCTCTTATTATTCTAAAATTTGTGTCAAATCTAAGAAAACGTTACGTGTTTAGTTTTGTTGGCAAACTAAAGGATACAAGCATTGCTATATCTCACGACACGAGTTACGAAGGCAGAGAAAGGCAAAAGGTTCTGGTGGTGCATCTACGAAAGGCTAAAAAACAAAAGTTGAATGCAAAAATAAAAAACGGCTGCTTAGAAATTGGCCAAGATATTTATTCGGTGGAGGAACTCATAGCGCTAGAAAAAGAAGCCAATAGTAGCGAATCAGAAACAGAAGCACCTAAACCTGATAATTTCAAAAACGCAGTCAACAAGTCTGTAAGACGGAAGCGTAAAAACATTGTTTACAGTCCCAAGAATACTCGAAGCACAGCTGCCTCTTTTATCAAAAATCAAAACTAATAATATTTGACTTTATTTTCGGTAAAGTTTAGTGGTTTTTAATTCACGTCAGCTTTTTATATTACTTTCAGTTTTTTAAGAAAAAATCTTATTTTAATTTATATATGTATACTTTGCTCTACATTCTCATTTTAAATATTGTTTTTTCTTTTTGAAATCTGATTAAAATAAATATTTTGAACTTATTTATTTTACCAATAACTTTTCTATAGGGCACCTAGATACTAGATCTATGTTTTTAAAATTTTTAGACTTGAGTGCGATTATTACTAATTATGACTACGACATATTTTGCATGACTGAAACATGGTTAACACAAATTATACCTGATGCTTTTGTACATATAAATGGTTATACACTTGTCAGGGTTGATAGGTCTAACAGAGGAGGGGGAGTATGTTTGTACATAAGAAACACCAAAAATTTTAACTACTTGAATTAGATAATGAAATAGAATAGATCTGGGTTAAGTTTAACCCAAAGAAAAAGTAGATAGGGGTTGGTACATTTTACAGACCTCCGGATTTCCCTCTAAATATATTTCTAGATACATTTGAGCGGTCTGTTACCAATCTTTACACAGAAGTAGACGAAGTGATTTGCTTGGGCGACTATAATATTGACTTATTGGAACATGATCCTGCATTTTACAAATATATGTCTACAATAGAATCCTTAGACCTAAGTCAACTTATAGACGCTCCAACTTGTATCACATTGACTACCGAAACACTAATTGACCATATTTTAGTTAGTGATGAGTCTCTTATAAAAGGAAGTTGCGTCATATCTGCGGATCGTATATCGGATCATGAACTAACTTATTGTGCTCTTTAAACTTCCAATATTAAATTCAGCCCAGAGTTTAAAACATTTAGAGGAATTTAACGCAGATCTGATTTCGACTCGATTTGCTTACGATGCTAAAGCCAAACTAGAGTGTTTAAACACCCAAATATTGGATTTGTTTAATAAACATGCACCCTTTCAAGAATTAAAAGTAACAAAAAAATACAGCCCTTGGCTCACTTCCAATTTAAAGTTAATTTTAAAATTGAGGAATAAAGCTAAAGCTAAATGGAAACGCACCAAAAATGTTAATGACAGGAAATATTTTAAATCATTGTATAACTATGCAACTTTAGCAACGCGAAATGAGAAACGGGCTTACTTTGGACATCAAATAGGAACGGGTGGTATTAAACAAACGTGGAAAACTCTAAAAATATTTAATATTGGTAAAAAAGAAATTGAACTTCCGAGTAATTTAAAAGATGCAAATAAAGATTATTACACCAATTCAATACCGACGCCTTTAATTGATCAGAGTGTGTTGGATTCATATCTGTCCGTTTAGCCGACAAGAAAATTTGAGTTTAAGGAAGTAAACTTGGAATATGTGCAAAAAATCTTGTATAACATTAAATCAAACGCGCAGGGTTCTGATAGTATTAACATCAAAATGCTTCTCCATTGCTGCCCCAGAATTCTTCCTTACACAACGCACATTGTTAACTTTTGCCTTAGCTAAGGCGTTTTTCTTAAGCTTGGAAATAAGCATTAGTGCGGCCTATACCAAAATTAAACAATCCGCAAAAGATTAAAGATCTTTGACCAGTTAGTATCTTATGTACTCTTTTAAAGGTTTTGAAACGGGTTCTTGATGAACAAATACGTCACTTCATAGACACCAACAACATTTTTCCAATGTGTCAGAGTGGTTTTCGGAAAAATTTTAGCTGTGAGACGGCACTTTTGAACTTGACAGATGATATCATTCGAGAGGCTAATAATACCAATGTGACCGCTCTTGTTTTAGTTGACTATTCAAAGGCGTTTGACACAATAAGTCATTCTCTTATGTGTACTATCTTAAAATCTATCGGCTTACCGGAGATACCTTTAAAATTATGTAAAGATTATCTTTCGTATAGGTCCCAACAAGTTAAGTTAGGTAGCGTTTTATCATCTGCCAAGGCCCTTACGGCTGTTGTCCCTTAAGGATCGATTTTGGGACCGCTCTTCTATATTATTTACACTCACAAAATCCCATATATCTTTGAGCACTGCAAGTCCTATTTATATTGTGACGATACACAACTTCGTCTTGCTTTTGCACCAAGAGATTTTGGACAGGCAATTACTCGTATCAATAGTGACATATTCAAACTTGTTAAATGGTCAAATGATCACGGATTTAATATTAACGCAAAAAAACAAATCTTTTGTTATTTGGAACCAGAAAAAAACGTGCCAAAATTAATCAATAACAGTCCTCTAGTAAAGTTAATGATGATGAGATCAAGCTCTCAAACACAGCACGTAACTTAGGGATCATATTTGACGGGGACCTTCGATTTAAAACTCATATTAATCACTGCATCCATAATTCGTCAGTTTCTCAACTTTTCAGTAAAGAAAATTTTATGCGAGTCCTTAGTTCTTTCTAGGTTTGGCTATGGAAGTGCAGTTTATTCTCCATGCATTATTGCTAGAGACGCTAAAAGAATCCAAATTGTCCAAAACTCTTGTTTGCGTTTGATTTGTGGTATTAGGGGTAGACGTCCAATATCTCATAAACTACTTGATCCACGCATAAATTGGATGAACGAATAAACGTAGAACCTTGTTGTCTGCATGCCTTTTTCACAAAATAATAAAAAATAAATCCCCTTTATACTTATTTAACAAAATATTGTTCAGTAGAAATATACACACTCGGAATTTAAGAAACAGTAACAAAATAGTGGTACCTAGGCGCACAATTGAATGTTATAAACGTTCTTTTACTTATCAAATCTCTAAGATTTACAATTCTGTTCCTGATCCATTTAAGAATAAAACTTTATTGTTTTTTAAAAAGGAACTCAAGAAACATTTATTTATGAATTAGTATCTCCAAATATATGGAATATATAATTTTAAAGTACATAGTCGCTCTCGTGTTTATTATTAGATTATTTTTTCTCCCTATTTTTATTTATTAGGCTGCTTAGAATTTGGGTAAATAGGTGTTAAGTAGTAGAATTAAAAACATTTTTCTTTTCTGCTTGGGATTTATGTCAGAATCCAACATGTGTCGCAGGCTTTTTTCTGTGTCACAGGCTGGTCAACTGATCTCCGACATTTTTCTAGCTTTTTTTAAAAATTGTTAATAATTATTTTTATTTTCTGTTGGCTAGGAAATAAAGACCTTCTTATTCTTATTCTTATTCTTATTCTTATTTTTTTTTACAATTGGGTAAAAAATTAAGGGAACTTTTTTTGCATTTATAGGACATATGAAAATGTTATACAACCTTATAATAATACAGGTTTTATCGTAAAACCTTTCTAAATTAAAGAGAGTGGAAAGTTTGATAGATTTTAAAGTTTTTCTAGATTACTGTCTTCTAAACCTAAATTTATGTCCTGCAATTCCTATAAAAGTAGTCATTTGCATTCCCATTTGTCTACAATTACTTGCGACACAAATAGCGCCAGCTCCCTATGGAATCGATTGCTCTTTTATTAGAGTTCGTCGTAAGTTTATATAATAGCAAAGGCAAACAAAAACTTTTACAAAATCAATGAATAGCGAGCTTTCCCTCAAAAAAGGTAATGATAACCGTAGATCTGGATTTCGCACTTGTCGTGCTTATCAGTACGGTGCTAAGATTTAGGAGATGAAATGTCTGTCATCTGATAAATTGCGGAATCGGCAGATGTACCTTTAATTTGAAGAAAAATTAGGCTCTCTACGGAGACAAATATAATTATCTTTACAGATATTCTATGCTGTGAAGTTGATAAATTTAAAAAGGGATTTAACGAGGGCGAACAAATAATAAAATCAATTAATAGCAATCTTTCCCTCAAAAAAGGTAATGGTAACCGTAGTACGATGATCATCATCATTTTATCTCATCATCATCTTCTCATCATTTCATCTCCTAATTCCTAGCACCGTACTGATGACCGCCACAAGTGCGAAATCCGGATCTACGGTTACCATTGCCTTTTTTGAGGGAAAGCTTGCTATTTATTGATTTTGTTATTTATTCACCCTCGCTAAACCCCCTTTTTAAATTTATCAACTCCAGAGCCAGAGCTTAGGATATATCTGTAAAGATAATTATATTTGTCTCCGTAGAGACGCTTAATTTTCCTTCAAATTGCAGTTACGTCTGCCAATTCTGCAATTTGACAGATGGTTGTCTTTTACATGAATCCTGTGTCACATTTCTTCATCATCATTTCATCTCCTAATCCCTAGCACCGTACTGATGAGCACCACAAGTGCGAAATCCGGATCTACGGTTACCATTACCTTTTTTGAGGGAAAGCTCGCTCTATATATATATATGATAGAGAAATTGGTATGGTATTACTATTACTACTAAGGTGAAATGGCGCTGATGAAAGCCAACGTTTGAAGGGAGATGAGCAAACATTACTTTTTAAAACTTTTTAGTAGAAGGTAAAAGTTTTTGTTTGATATAATAACTTTGCTATTTTATAAACTTACGACGAACTCTAATAAAAGAGCAATAGATTCCATGGAGAGCTGGCGCTATTTCTGTCGCAAGTAATTGTAGACAAATGGGAATGCAAATGACTACTTTCATAGGATTTCATAAGATGCAGGATTTAAATTTAGGTTTAGAGGACAATAATCTAGAAAAACTTTAAAATCTACCAAATTTTCAATTCTCGTCTATTTAGAAAGGTTTTACAATAAAATCTGTATTATTATAGGATTGTATAACATTTTTATATGTCCTATATGTGCAAAAAAAATTTCCTCTTTATTTTTAACCTAATTGTGAAGAAAAATAATGTCAAAATATTAAGAAAATCCTTATTTAAAAAACTTCTTAACAGAAAATTGACCCGACTTTAAAAATTACACCAAAAGGTATAAAATAAAAAATATTTATTTTTACATTAAATCCTACTTTTTTGAAGTTGGCGTCTACACTACTATTATATTAGGTATTATAGGCGCTGACTTATACCTTTCCGTTTACTTTTTTGAAATCGGTTCAATTTTTTGTTAAAAAGTTTTAATTTATTAATTTTTAATTAATAATATACTCAGTTTTTTTTAATATACTTAACTCTTATAATATAGATTTTGTCACTTATGTCGTAAACATGGCTAGAAAAATATATTTTTTAATGAAACGTGACCAAACCGGAGCTTTTCTAAATCGAATAAAAAATTATTTATGAAAATTGGTTAGACCGTTCGAAAATTATACTGGAAATACATTTCTTTAACAGGTTCCAAATTGAAGGCAGCATGCAACTTTATCTTGAATTTTATATTGCGCGTATAAAGCTCAAAGTGGTCAGTTTTATACTTTCCAAAGGTATTTAAGTTTTGTCGTAAAAGTGGTGGGCGGAGTATGTTTTTTGATAAAAAATAAAGGTTAAACTAAATCTCTTGCGAATCAAATGTAAAAGGAATCATGAAAATCAGTTGAGTCGTCTGGAAGTTGGGCTAAAAATAAAACACACGGGTAGCAACGGGCCCGAAAACGCTGCTCAAGTATTCAAATTAAAAGCAGCACGCAACGTTAAAAAAAGTGCTGAAGGAAGTAAATATTTTTTTTGTAAATGAGAATACCACTCCTGAATGGATTAAAAAAAATCGCGAACTTTTAACTTCGTCTCTTTTAAAGTCGGTTAAAAATTAAGTGGTTTTATTAGATTATCAAGCTGTCAAAACGTAAGATGGCCATTGTAAATCTCCATAGAAACCATTATTGTGTCATTCATGGCCTTCTTGATTTATAATATTAAAAAATGACAAGGTGTCAGTGGATGTTGTGTTCGAGTTTTATTTTGTAAGTTTTTCTTTAGGTGTTTTGATAAAGTTATAAGTAGAAGTGTTTACAATTCGCGGTCATCTGTGCTTTCTTTACTTGCGTTTTTAAAACCCTTGCTGCGCTCGTTATTTAAAGCAACCCCTGTACAAAGCCCTCTATTTTAGCTGCCAGTTGTTTTTAAAGTTAAAAATGTAAAAATCCGATTGACCTTGCAAATCAACATAACAAAAATCTCGGCCATATGCAGAACACAAAAGTCAATCATGTAAGCACCAGAAAAACCAAAAAAAAGAAACGGATTTTACGTTTACGGTGAAAATATAATTTCCCTATTAGCTTTTTTTAAATGCATTGGGGTCTTCTGTAATTAAAAGTTGCACAAGAATCTTTAAAAGATAACAAAAATTGGTTGGTCTTATAAATTTTTACATAATTTTGTCTCCTATTTCTATCGTATTGACATTAATCAACGAACTGTCAGTCTGTAGAATTGGCAGAAGCACGTTCATGCCGAAGGAAAAGCCAATAAATCCCAAGCTCAGGAGTAAGTAAGCATTACTATTGTTTTTGTTTTCATTAATCCTAGGGACACTGCAAAAGGCTGTTTATTAAAGTGATAAGTCAGGCTTAATCTATGGCAAAACAAACTTTATGATAAATGGTGATCTTCGTGTTTTTCTATGAAGCCCGTTAATGAGATATAAGCACGTTTGTATCAAGCGCAGTGCACATGTCGAAACATCTAGCCCAAAAAACTGACAATAACTTTTTTCCAATTTTCGTAATGTTTCAAGAGTCCAAATTCTGACATTCCTTCTTTGGCAATCAGTAAACCGAAAAACATGACGATATATTAATTACGCAAATTCGGAAATTTACATGATGAAATGCATGTTGCACCTAGTACAAACGTGCTTTCATATCAAGCGGGACTTGATAGAAAAAAATGAAGGTAACCAATCATCGTGAAGTTTGTTTTGTCATCGGTTAACTTGTCATTTTGGTGAACTGCCCGTATAATTTGTCGTACACTTAACTCCTGTCACAGGCCGGTCAACGTTAACCACATACAATAAACAAATCCGAATATTAAAAACAGAATCGTAGGGGAAGCACTGTCAAGAGGTTGAAAACACCACTACAGCACCGAGGCATCAAAAAATTCTGTCCAAAGATCCAGCAAATCCAGTTAAGAGACTTAAGGAACCCAATGGAACCTACACAGATTCTATAAGAAAAATGCTGCAGATCTTACAGTGCAACTATCTTTCCGAAAACCTTCCAAATCTTAGTAGCCGTAACTTTAAAACTAGTAAAGGAAATTGGGAGATAGCAGACGAGATCAAAACCTATGAAAAAATAGAATGGGCAATAACCTCTTTTGAACCATACAAATCACCGGGACCGGATAGTATTACACCTGCTCTGCTTCAGCAGGGAAAGAGCATCATAATCCCCCTGCTTTGCAAACTACTAAGTGCTAGCGTTGCTACGGATTATATACGCCAGATATAGAGAAAGGCTAAAATGGTCTTTATACCAAAAATTTGGGAGAGATTACTTACAAGCGAAAGCCTTTAGACCAATTACCCTACAATCGTTCATTATAAAAACGATAGAAAAACTAATAGATAGACATGTCAGGGAAACTTTTTTCTAGGAAAAGCCACTAAACACATACCAGCTTGACTATAAATAAGGTAAATCCTGCGAATCTTCTCTACACCAACTGGTGCCGAAAAAAGAGCTTGCAATTGATAAAAAAGAAATTGCTCTTGTGCCATTCCTCGACACAGAACGGGCATTCGACCGAACCTCATTTGCATCTATGAATACTGCTCTGACCAAGCACGATGTTAACAACACGCTTGCTTTGTGGAAGACAGGTCCAGGCGATGCTAAGCAACGACACAATGGAGATGTCTGTAGCCAAAGGATGCCCACAGGGAGGAGTTTTATCATCCTTGCGGTGGGACCTAGTTGTAGACGAAGTCCTAGTTGAACTAAACAAAAAAGGCATTTATACCCAGGGGTATACTGATGGTAAAATCGCACTCGTCGCGGGAAAAATATGTCTATAATTTTTGCGCAAATGCAAAAGCGTTAAAAATCACCAAGGGCTGGGTTAATTGGGTATACCTTAGTGTCAATCCCGATAAAGGAGCAGTAATCAATCCCCTTCACGAAAATAAAGTAAAGTATCTTGGACTCATCCTTGATACCAACCTAACCTGGAATGCGCATATTGCATACGCCGTTAACAAATGAAAAATGGCAGCTTGAATTTCTTACAAAAAATTATATAAGGTGATATTTGACGGTGTTTTCTTTATTTTTACGTAAAAATAAGAATTCTAAATTTTTTTCAAAAACAAATGTGATGTGACAAACGAAATTACAAAATTAGGCTTTTTTGACAGCTTTTAAATCAAAAGTTTTAATATAAGGGATATCGTCGTGACCTTCGGTTACTAATCATATCCTATCAATCAGCTGTTGATAGTGGTGTCTGCAGTCAATGTCAGTCAAATTGTCTCTTTTAGGTTACCCAGTATATTGTCATGTTCATTGGCGTTTCATGAAAAATAAAAAGTCCCTCATATAATTAAGGACACATTAGACATTTGCTTATACGTGTACTAATGATTTTTACATTATTTATCCTTTATTTTTTATCTATAGGTATGTATTATTATAAAGAAACAGCTTCAGGTATAGCTACTTTCAAAATCTTTGCGTTTCAATCTAGTTATAAAGTAATTACATAGCTAATAATAATAAACAACTAATTCTATATTCTAGTACGAAGCATAAAGGGCAAAAATCAAGCCAACCTGGCAAAATATTAATGACGCACAATTAAGTAAGGGTCCACTAAGTGTTTAAGTATACATGCCAAGTTTCATTACTTTATAATATTTTGCAAGATTTGACCCCTTATGCTGCGGACTATTCGGCGATAAATTTTAAGAAAAGATGGACTTGACAGTAACGTTAAAAAATATCGCACCTTTTGAATAAAAAAATATTCTCGGTAAATTGGCTTATTTTTCATATATTGGAGTGCTTACCCTAAAAAGATTTGTGCTTTAAAGCACAAACTTCTAACCCCTTCAAACGCCCAAAAAATTTTAATTTGTAAAGATTTTATATATTTATTATTATTATTATTATTTATTATTATTTTTCGGGCAACTTAGGGAGGGGTACAAAATTTGCGATATAAAACAAAAATGACTACAGAAAAAAATTAGGCAACTCTTCTAAGTATATTTTTTAATTTAAAAAGTGCTCTCGCTATTCTGTCAAAAAGCTGTCAAAAAGGTCACTTTTTCTAATTTCTGAAAATTTTCTAATACTCGAAAATCTATAAATAAATACCTACTAAGGAACATTTTTTGGGCTACAAGTTTAAAATCTAACCATTCTCGTAAAAATAATTATTAAATAGTATCAAAAAACCCTCAAATATTATTTAATGCAATTTCTGATACAACATTTAATTTTCTCATACTTAAAAACCTATAAACTGATAGCAATCAATATTAATTTTGCTTTGAGAAAAAAATTGAATCTCCTGGTAGTGCTTTGGTAACTATCCTGGATATTCAGACCTATATCCCAAGAAACTCAACAATTACGAAATGCTATCGACAGATTCTTAATTCGTACACACTTGACTTTCATTTGACATCAAAAAATCTACTATGGTATGATTTTCATACCTAAGTCTTACTTCTTCCAGATTATCTAAAATATCTTAAAAGCAAAATTGAAAGTTTTAGTTAAGTTAAGTTTTAGTTAGTGTCTCTTAATTAAACCGTTGATTTCTTTAAACTCTGGTGGGCGAATAAATACACATTAACTTCGTTTAGCGTAAACTAATATGACACAAGTAGTTAGTTCACGATATTAAAATATTTTCAAGGAAATTTAAGATTTAATTTGTGTAATACTTTTAACGATTATTAAGATCGTTACATGTTACAAAAAATTGAAAAATAATTTCATGAACGGCAGTCTTTCTGTCAGTGTCTTGAGCAATTATTGGCCGGAAAATCTCTGTCAATGCAACTAACTACGGATAAAAATTGCTTCTTTCACCCAGGTTTTTACTACGTTCTTTTTTTTGAAGAATTGAAGTGGCGTGCACGTCGTTGTCAAAAGCCGATCGTGAGCACAAAGTAATATCAGCATTGCCAATTGCAAGAAATGAATAAATAAATAATTATAAACGTCATTCGGGTACATTATCGTCTACTTACCTTTATAGCAATTTCACCCAAAAAAACTAAATAAAAACCTATAATACGAAATAAAAGGTATGGGAATTACAGTAAATTTTTTCAATTCGATAGTTATAGACGTGAAGGTTGATTATTGTCCTTATCGAAAAGATTCTAATTCTGGCACTGTTGAAGCACAGTTAGGTACTCCAACGACCACCTATTCCAGAAACTTTGGAAGATCTGTCATATTTTTAAATCGGTTGGCAGGCACATTAACGTGATCATAGTCTGGAGAAACCGTTACAGCCTCAAACGTGAGGAAGTGGCCTGGAGTTAGGCTTTTAAAATTACTGAGATCTGGCCTTAACTCGCAGAGAAGACGCAAGTTAAGCACCGCCCCACATTGAGCTAGCCCAGTTGATATCTCTTCAGAAGATAAATTAGGTTTTCACATAGTAGTGGGAAGTCGAAGCAAGCAACGTTAAACCATTTGCCTCTTCAAAATTCGTACCGTGCCACAAATCTCCGAAATGCACCCATGCACCAAGCTGGAGGGTCAATAGCCTTTGTGGATATACAGATGAAAATATCTAAGTAACCCATTTGGCATGGACGCCACGAATTCTAGATATGGTTATAACCATTGGCCACCAGATTTCTAAGTTGCCAAAATCAAACGGCCTAGGTTTTGTTAATCAAAATTATAAGTACACTGCTAACCTTAAATCATTTTGAATAACCCCTTTTGAATAACACTTGCGTATCAATCAAATGCACCAGAGTGAAACAACATGAGGCCAGAGATACTTTATGGATGAAAAATTAATATGAGTGTTAAAGTGGCCACGATATTCATTTTTATTTGTACACCGAACCTAACAAAGAAAACGCAATGCAGACCCAATAAGTCTGACGGAGACCCAGAATGGTGAGCGAAGTCACCAAAAAAATAATGAATTCCAATTCAATTTAGACGTTTAAAAATGCAGGACCGGCTTTAAATTTTGCGTATTTTTTATTAAAACCTTTTATTTAACATTAGTAATATATTATATTTAGATGTCCGATTGAATTCAAATTTGGTATTCGATTATAGTTCCGATGAGATTACAATACCATGGTATTATTAGGCACCCCCTGGAGAAGGGAAAACGCCTAAGTGTGTCCGATTTCCTCCAAAATTGGTATTCGGGGGTTTTTGCGGATAAAGAATACTAATCGGATCAAATTTTGAAAATTCAATATGGTGGATTTGCTAACCAATTTTAACAGACGTATTCATATCCGATTGTCTTCAAATTTGGTATGCGGTTAAAGTTCCGGTAACAATACAATACAATAAGTTGGTATTTGTTAGGCACCCCCTACCCCGCTACAAGGATGTCAACCAAAATTGTTATACGAAGGTATTTGGAGATAAAGAATACGAATTTTTGATCATATTTTAAAAATTAAATATGGCGGATTTAAGATACACGATTTTTATTCATGTTTTGCTAACCAATTTTAACTGAATTATACACATCCGACTTTCTTCAAATTCTGGTAACAATGCAATAATATTAGGGACCCCCCACCCTACGAGGAGAGTGGGGAGTAGGGAAAACACCTAAGTTTATCCGATTTCAACCAAAATGTTTATAGGGGGTTTTTGGAGATAAGGAATACGAATACGAAGATAAACGATTTTTGATCATGTTTTGCTAACCAATTTTAAGTTTATAGTTCCAGTGATAATACAATAATATGATTTTATCAGGTACTGGCCTGCCCGTAACGAACGAAGTGGAGGGGAGAAAAATTAAGTTTGTTTGATTTCAATCAAAATTGGCATACAGGAGTTTTTAGAGAAGGGGATTATGAATTTTTGATCAGATTTAAAAAATTCAATATAGCGGATTCCAAATGGATGATTTAGAAGATTATAGGGAGTTTGGCCATGTTGACTCGATAAACTTATGTTATTGATTATATTCTGATATAATCTGAATTCGCTATAAAGCAGAGAAATGTAAGGGTAATTAAATTCAACCCAACTCGACCCAAGCTACCCTAACATTTCTCTGATATTTAGTTTAGTTTTAATTTGCGTCCATCTCTTTTATTATTATGATATCAGAATGCTTAAAATTATTTTGTACTTTTTAGAGAAATTTATATTTTATAAAAACTTGTATTTTTACATAAAATTATTCTTCTTCTCTAAAAACCCCTGTATGCCAATTTTGATTGAAATCAGACAAATTGAATCTTTTTTCCCTTCAATCTGATCAAAAATTCGTATTTCTTATCCCCAAAAACCCCCGTATACCCGGTTGAAATTGAAAAATCTTAGGTGTTTTCCCCACTGTGTCTGCGTCCACCATGCTTGTGCCCCAAATGTCTGAACTTCATCCCAGACAACACAAATTGTCCATCGAGCACAAATTGTCCATCGGACAGCCATTTTTTGCCCAAAACCGCCCGCATTGTCCATGGACCATTTATGGACATCCATTGGACAAAGGTTTTTCCTGATACAGTGAGTTCAAAGGACTTCCAATTTTGATCCATAAAGAACTGCTTTTTTCAGTTAGTTTTTGGATATCCAATGGATAACGATGTTTCTTGGTCCATCGGACCAAAAATAAACTATATCCGGCAGACGTCCATTTTGTGTCCTGCATTGACTAAACATTGAACATTTATCAAAAAATCTATGTCAATCGGGCTTGGCCTAGTTGGCACATTAATAAATATGTCTTTTTTCTGATCTTTTTTGGATATCCAATGGATCATGCTTTTCTTATTCATTACCAACAATAAAATTTCTCTCATATCTAGCCGAATCATTTGTATATTATAGGTAAGTATTTTTTATTATTTTAGACTAATTAGTATTTTATTATTTTCATACCTATCCTTTACTAGGAACTCGATCCTCGGGGATCGACAATCAGACTTATGATGTTGGAGTGGTTTTGACAAAAACTGTCCACTGAAACAAATATATCCAGTGTAGTAGGACCAACGGATATACATTGTAATTAATAATTTTTTCCAACAGTGAACCATAAAGATACTTTTTGGATAGCCAATGGATAACTTTTGGACAGAATTACGTTCAACTGGATAACCATTGGATTTAATAGTGGTACAATAATCATAATATTGAAACTTTTAGGATGTCCAAGAGCCGTTTAATATTTCTTTAAAAAAGCCTAACCGATTTTAACAAGATATTCCCCATTTAATACGTGTGAAAATATATTTAGTGTCTGACGTTTTTTTCAGTCACACAACGAAAAACTCTATTTCAATAAATAGTCAGATTTACTGAAAAGTAATGAGACATGGTAAAACATAAAAAAATTGATTTGTCACGCACCTCCCGTTACAACCACTAAATAAACTTCCCCAAAAATACCGTAAAAATACATTAAATAACGGTTAAAAATATGTGAAAAGTCCAATCGAGAAAATGTATTGGTCACAAATATTTTTTTGTTTTAAAATTGACCCATATCCATTTTTACAAAATTCCAAAGAGTGATCGATTGTACAGGAGTCAGTTGACATAGTCTAACCATGCCTTAACTGATTTAATTGTGGCTTTGGTGATTTATGATCGGTTCGTAATGGGGTATTGTATCAGTTTGTCATGGTAAATTGGAGGAAACTAAAATGGAGTTTTTAGCCCTTTATTTCAGGTATAAATTAGTTTTCACGTGTTGTCTAAAAAATCTGTATTGAGGTAAGATTATGAAGCTAAAAAAAATAGGCTGGTGGATAGCGGAAAATCCATTATATTTTAAAACCTGCTGCTTTGATTGGTCTATATGATGTTTAGCATTTTAAGCAATGTTTTTTGTTGAGAACTGGCTTTTCAGTGTATTGTGTACACTTATTAGTGGGTGTTCTAATTCACTTTAGGACCACACAGAACTAACATAATATATTTAAAGAAAAACATTTTAAAATAAAAAATTATACACGTCCCTGATGTGCTTGCTATAGAAACTTTTTTTTACATAAGAATTTAAAAAAAATATAAGCTGAACCTGCTTTCTCTAATTTATGTAACCATTTTATATCAATAAAAGTGTATTCTGAAAAAAAAAATCTAGCTCTGCCCCTGATTAACATTTTTAAAAAAATCCTAACTAACTAATAACTGAAAAAAATAATCTGTTTTTTTAATGAATAGCGAGAAAATTGATGTGAAACATATAAAGTATTTTTTGTAAACATCTGTTACAATCCACAACTTGGACGCCACTGGTAATCAAGATTAATTTTCAAAATAACTTAGGGTACGTTTCATTTTTAATAGGTTGCGAAAATGCATATTTAAAATTATTTGCGAAATCCGGTCAAATCCACGAGGCAAAAGAATGTAAAATACTCATAAATTTTGAAAAAAAATCATATCTCCAAAACAAGAGAAAAAAATTAAAAATCTGTGAGCTATTTTTTTTAAGAAAGATTTGATATCCAATTTGATAATTTTAAATTTTTCTCAATTTTTTTTGTTATTTTTCGATAACTTTAAACTTTGACAAAAAAAAACAGTACTTTAACAGTACACCTTGTATACCGAATAAAATACAAAATGGCAAAGTTTGGCTTTAACCTTTTTTAGAACAAAATATCAGCTCTACGATACCGAAAATCCCTTTTAAAAATAAAAATAACCTAAAAAAGTTACAGAGGTTTAAAATACTCTCCTAAATATAAAATATGCGTTTCATAGTGCGCCCAGTTTATGAAGAGAAATTACGATAGTCATAACTGCATTTTTTTAACATCTCTAAGTCCGTTAACTTTGACCCTAACTTTAGTTCAGTTGGGTCAACGAGCTTAGCTACAGGGCCGTATTTAAAATATGTATATGGAAAAAAAATGCAAATATGAAGAGAAATGGCGCTGTACCACGATGGTAATATTAACAGTTTTTTAAACCTATAGTCTAATTAAGTATGGTTTAGCTTTACTTTTGCTGCGCATAGAAAAATAAAAATGTAAATCTGAAGAGAAATTGACGCTTTACCACGATAGTCATAGTAAGAGTTTATTAAGTATATTATAGTCTAACACATTTTTGCTTAGCTTTACTTCCGCTGGATTGACGAGCTTAGCTACAAAAAAATAAAAAATGCAAATATGAAAAGAAATTGGTGCTGTACCACGATAGTCATAACTGCATTTTTTAAGCATCCCTTCGGTCATTATATCTGCTCTTAAGTTTAGTTCAGTTAGGTTGACGAGCTGAGCTACAGAGCAGTTTGATGCTGTACCACGATAGCTATAATTGTATTTCTTTGAGCATCTTTTAGGCCGGTATATCTGCCTTTAACTTTAGATCATTTGGGTTGACGAGCAGAGCTACAGAGATGTTTTACAAATAAATAGGAAAATTTTTAAACGCTAATATGAAGAGAAAAATTCACAGTACCACGACAGTAATAGTAGTTTTTTAAGCATCCTATAGCCTTTTTCGCTTAGTTTTACTTTCGCTGGGTTGACGAGCTTCGCTACAGGGCTGTCATAACTGCATTTTTTTAAGCATCCCTTATGCCGTTATATTTGTCCTTAAGTTTAGTTCAGTTAGGTTGACGAGCTGAGCTACAGAGCCGATTCACAAATACATAGAAAAATTTTTAAATGCAAATATGAAAAGAAAATTGCGCTGTACGACAATAGTAATAGTAACAGATATTTAAGCATTCTATAGTCTAACAATTTGTTGCTTAGCTTTACTTCCGCTGAATTGACGAGCCTAGATACAGGGCCGCATTTAAAATATGTGAATAGAAAAATAAAAAATGCAAATATGAAAAGAAATTGGAACTGTACCACGATAGTCATAACTGAATTTTTTTAAGCATCTCTTAATCCGTTTTATCTGTTCTTAAGTTTAGTTCAGTGAGGTTAACGAGCTAAGCTAAAGATTCATTTTACAAATAAATAGGAAAATTTTGACATGCAGGTATGAAAATAAAATACGATGGTAATGGTCACGAGGCAAAAAAAACAAAAGTGAAGGCCACTGATTAGGCACAAAAACTGTTTCCAATAAAAAAAATGGAAAACAACTCTACCTATTTATTTATTTACAAACTGAAAATAAAACATTGAGGTTATCTAAAAGCTTGACCATCAAACAAAACTTTTCACTGAAAGATCACTCTCAAAAGTCTCAAAGCTGCAGTTTTCATCGAAACTTCGCTAATGGCCATTTTCTCATGTTCTACCAGAGAACCGGGTACCGTCCGTTGAGTCGACATGACTCTTTTGTGAACGCGTCAGTGAATGATCGTTGGATTCAGGTCTGTTTTTAGCCGCATGTGTTGACATGACCTCGTTTGTGAAATATTTTTATTTGTGGTTTACGATTGCAATGCGATGGGTTTGTGTTTGTAAGTTTTTTCATACTTTCGATAGATATAAACCTCTTTTAAATAAATACAAAGTTAATCTAATCCTTATTTTACAGTGAGTATTAATGGCGAAAATCAATAAGCAACGGTAAGTTTTGATAAGAGGTACATATTGGTCGCGATTCTTCAGAAACGACAGAAAATCTAACCGGTCAGAATTCTGAAAAGTGACGATTGCGTAATTTTTTTAATAAAATTTTGTAAATTTAATATTTTAAAGATATTCTGCAGGACTAGTTTATGGCGGAGCTAAATTGTTACTACGTACCAATAAACGTCAAAAACTGTCTAAATTTTCACCATGTAGAAGCAAAGACAGAATTTTTGTGACTTTTCTGAACAGTGACAGCGAAATATTCCATGGCTTTTTTGTTTACACATACACATAAATTTAAATAAAAAAACAGGATTTTCAGAAAAACAACCTAAAAATTAAAACTAACATATTGTTTATTTACTAGAACAGTAATAAGAAACTAAATTTTAAGGAATATTAGAAAATAGTCCTGACAAAAAAGCATTAGGTGTAAACTTGTGTTTAAAAATCGTCAGATTTTTTGTAAGGGCGAGATTTTCTAACAGTTTTTGAAGAATGGCGACCATAACGTCAATTTTATGTTTTCTGAGTGTTTACCATTTAGATCCCCCCCTAGGGCTAAAAAAAATTCTTTGAAATTGAAATTTTCTTCTTAAATCCAACAAAAGCTTGTGTTAAGATGACTCTTCTCCAAGGAAGTTCGTATAAAATGCTTAAAACCAACAATTTCACCTAAACTTAGGATCTGTCTAAAATAGGCTAAACCCTTTTAGTAAATTCCACTCATAAAAGTCGGCACTATTTTTGACAGCTTCGCACGACCACTATATGTTTTAGGCATTTAGTACAGTGACCCCTGTCCGCCTGCTCACTTCTCGGTTCGCAGTTCTGACGACAGAATCGCACTTCTGACGTCACAAACGGAAATTTCTCAATTTTTACGTGCCCCTATCCGCCTGCTCACTTGACAGTTCTCACTTACCATTTCTGTCTTCTGACATCACAATCGCACTTCTGACCTCACAAACAAGGCATTTCTCAGTTCACTGGTTCTTACGTGCCTTATGTTTTTGGGATAAAAACTTAAAAATTGGATTAACTGAATATGTTTGAGATCAAACCGTAGCTAAATGTGGTGTTAGTTTGAAAAAAAGTGTTAGAAATTATTCAATTTTGAGGTTAACTCTCAGCTGGCTACAAAAACCGCGGGGTTTATTCCATTTATAATTTACAGAATTGGGGGTTCCAACCCATCAGAGAAATAAAAGGGTTCAAAGGATGGGCTTTAACCTGTGCAACAAGTTTAATAAGAAGAGTAGCCATTTACAACTATGAGAGAAAAACAGTTGATTGGGTGTATACTAAAATTAAGAATATACAAATGATTCATGAAATAAAGTTTAATGGTGTCGTTTTATTATAAAAAATGGTAAACTTTTGCAATTTGTTCTTTAAAGTTAGATTTTACAATGTTTACTTTAATTTATGTAGTTAATTTAAAGTTGAATTATATATGAACTTCAATTGTAAACCAGGGTAGGCCTACTTGACAAGCAGAAAATTTAAATATGATATAGTTTTTTACAGATACAACACCAAATTATTTTTTTTTCTTTTCCAAACTAACCAAAAAGTCGAGCAAAAAGTTATTATTTTGGAATTGGAGGAAAGAAGTTTTTGGAGGTTTTAATAAACTGAATAAAACAAATTTCCCTAAAAATATAACTTAGAATTTAAAAATAAACTACCGGGAATAATTTTTTCCATATTTTATGGTGACTTTCTACGGATCATGGCGAATGCGCTGTTATTGAGGTTGAATCTTATAACAAAATTGTGAATGTTTTAATTGGATGCATTTAATTCTAGTAAATTAAAATAAACTTAAATAATTTAAAATCAATAAGTAGCGAGCTTTTCCTCAAAAAAGGTAATGGTAACCATAGATACGGATTTCTCACTTGTGGTGCTCATCAGTACGGTACTAGTAATTAGAAGGAAAAATGATGATGGAAAAATCTGACACACAGAGACAACCACGAGGCGGATAAATGCCACCGTAATTTAGCCATCTTTAATAAGACGGCGTCCTTCTTGGTTGCCAAGGCTATCCGAAACCTCCGTTGAGGCAGAACTTTCTTCTGCGCGGTGCTATCAAAATAATGTCGACTTTCATAATGTTTATGCCGACGTTTAATAAAGGACACTTTAATTATGTCAACTGTATGGGTGGCACAAATGTCTAGACGAGATGACAGCAATGTCAAAATCATTTTAGACTTCGTGCGGAACTGTCAAAAATTGTGCCGAGTTTATTAAGGTCAGGGTATGCCGACTTTATGTACCGATAAGTCTCTATTCACTTTTTTGGCTTTTTATAATAATGACGGGCTGTATCCGATTTTGAAATTTCGACAAATAAAGTCAGTCACGCTATTACGGACAGTATTAAATCTGCTGGCTATTTTTCAAGATTGTCGAAATACTGTCCCGCTATTATTGTGCCTAACTGAAAAAAATCTCACCATAATTTTGTTGATTTTTACAAATTTTGTTTACTTAATAAAGTTTTACAATCAAAATTTGTAAAAATTTTTCGCTCGGACGTTTTCTACTTAATGTTGCAAAAAAAATAAAAATATTGTGTAAAGATGTAACATCTCTACAGAAGCTTTTTATTTTGTTAGAACATTTAGTGGAAAATGCACCATCGTGTGTAAGTTGTACACAATTTTAGTTACACAGTTTACAAAAATACACACGAGTTTTTTTTCGTGTACTCGTAGATTAAACAAATTAAAATATCATCAGGTTGTTGTTCTTATAACAGATTTCATCATAAAAAAATTAACCGATTTTTGATAATTTGATGTAATATTTCATATCACATACATATTTTTATTAAATAAAATGTAAAATAAAAACCATAATATAATGTCAAAATATAAATTTTGTATATAGCGTAAACAACTCATTATTTTGTAGTTTATATTTCGTATTTTTTTCCGATGCAGCATTGTGTACTATTCTATGTAAATTATAAAAGTGGAGTAAATCAGCCATCAACCAGAATTTAAAAATCGCTTTGTTAAAATAATTGGCAAAGCAGAGCACCAACGGGGGATAAAAATTCACAATTTATGTTGTAATAACGGTTGGTTTACCTAGCCTTTTATAGTTATGTTTGAAAAAAAATCCATTCAAAGTATCATTTACAGTATTAAATTTTCAGTAGGTTATACGTAAAGACCATGATTTTGATTTTATTACCAACAGTGCGATTTGACTTTTAACGTAATATGGCAAACAAATAAATTTCTAAATAGTATTCATTATAAAATATATACTGAATAAATATACATATGCTAACGCGGATATTTTTCCTTAAAAATTATTCTCTGAAACTGAACATTTGGCAACATCTTAGATGTGGCGCGTAGCATTAAGAACCAACAGTCATTTTTCACAGCAGTCTATCTTTTGGGCTACACGTGGACGGATTATTTTTTGCAAGAGTCGTTATAATATTTTTTTAACAGTGTTTAGTGATTTTTGCTGTTAATGCGTAAGTATGATTTTAATTATTTTTACAAAATAATGTTTTCTTATTAAGAGTGACAGAAACTGCTTGGATGTATCGATATGTTTTTGTTTTAATTTGGATGTATTGAAATACTTTTCTTTATGCATCGGGGGTAAGATAACAATTCGTCTTCTGACCCTATGTATTTGTTACTTGTCCCATAAATATTTTGTAGTACTCTTTAGCACGAAAACTATTTTAATAGGCCCTTAAATTGCCCCATACAAATTTTGCTATTATTATTGTTTTTTTAAGAGAATGCCGAAAAATTACAATCGAAAGACCAACCAAGTTGAATGGGAGGACGATTCCATCAAGTTAGCGCTGCAAGTTCTGAAAAAAGGTACCCTGTCTTCTAATGCGGCGGCTATTGCGTATAAAATTATTAAGGAAACATTGACGCGACATCGAAGAAAACAACTAAGGAGGAACTAAAATACTTTTACTACCCATCAGACTACAGAATTTGTTCAATACGTCATAGAAGGAACAGTCGTGGCCTCACACTAACTGCAATTCAAGTGCGTAAATTAGCCTTTGAATTTGCAGAGGATAACGAAATCTAACAGAGATTTAATCGCGAAACCAAAATGGCAGGAATTGATTGGTTTGACGGATTTAAAGAAACTAACCACCTCAGCTTGTTGTGTCATCTTAGAGGGTTTAATCAAGTCTCCGTTGATTTTTTTTCTCGATTCTTGCAGATGTTAAAGCTATATTTATATTGCTGATGAGTTAGGCCTATCCACAGTGCCAAAAAAACTACCAAAAGTTTTAACTCTAAAGGACAACGTCGAATTGTCAAAATAGTATTCGCTGGAAGAGGTCGCACAACAACTGCAGTTTATTTCATAAACGATATAGGTTCCTATGTACCACCTGGATTGCAAGCAATGGCACAAAGTTCCGTACGTAAAGGCGCCCGTTGATGATCCAGTATTATTATTGGTTGACAACCACAGGTCACACATTTCGCTTCCAGGGATCAACTTTTGTAGAGAAAATGGAGTAGTATTAGTGGGATTTCCGCCTTATACCACACATAGGTTACAGCCAATCGACGTTACCTTTTTCGGTACCTTGAAATCCTACTTCAATAAAGTGTGTGATGTGCTTTTGGTCGACAATCCTGGACCAGTGGGCTCGTCAGTGGATTCACTAGTCACCCTCAATCCAGACATCATTTAACACCATCGCACACTCTGACTTCCAACTCTAAGTCACTCACAAATAGGCATCGTTCCGCATGGTACTTATTATAAGTCACCTGATACGGGTTCATCCTGGCGTGTCAATCTTTCCATAAGGAATATGCTACTAAGACAATTAAAACAAGAAGTCAAACTTCCAAATCAGTTACATCAACCGAAAAGAATCTAAAAAAGCGAAGATCAAAAGATCTTGGTAGGAAAAAATGAAAATTCAAAATTGGATGAGTGTCCCACAAGGAACACACAAAAGACCAAAGCGAAAGGATAAACAATTAAACTATCTTGATCTTCCCTTTTTAGATTCTTTTCGTTTGATGTAACTGATTTGGAAGAAAGACAAAAATGTTTAGATCAAAAAACACTCACAAACTGTGACTACGATAAACCTGGTACAAATGGCCTTAATTCTGGTAATCAGAAAAATGTTAATGAAAGTCACTACTTCTGTCCAGGTTGTAACGATGTATATATATATATATATATACAGATCCTCCAATTAAAAATTGGATCCAAAGTTCCTCTTGTTGTTCTTGTTCTGCACGGGGAATGTTCCTCTTTTGAAGATGGTGAATTTTTATGCCATTTTTGCGTATAAGTCATCTTACCCCAAGGCGTTCGTCATCTTACCCGATATATGGGGTAAGATGACTATAGTATCAGTTTATTGTTTTTATTTTATTTGCTGTCCAAATAATGTAGTAAATATAATTATAGTATCAAATTTTCATTTTTGTTTCTAAAAATAATTATTTTCATTATAAATTGTGTGTGTTTTCCTTAACATCGCCATTTTACCCTTTCCCCTATATATTAACGTAGAACTTCACCGGTCTGCAAGCGCTTTTACACCAATGTCACGTCAACAATATACGGGCGACGTTAACCTACGTGGGTGCACGTTTACCACGAACGACAATGCACGTTAAACGATGTGGGCCGAAACAGAGCCCGAGCAAGCCATGAGTGACCATAGTTTATTCCAGACAAAACAAATAAAGAAGCGGCTGAGTACGACAAAATATTAATGAAAAAACAGAAAAAAAGATCACTTTGCTATAATTGACAACCCACGTATTCACAATACGTAGCTTGGAGTTAACTTAAACCAATTTTTGAAACACTAGGCAAGGCGTCAAAACATACTTTACGTGGAATTCGACCAATTAACAAGATTCTGGGAAGCCATGCTGGCTCACGTAAAAGTGTTATCCAACCATCTCTAACCAATTTACCAGGGTGGCTGTACAAATATTACAATTTTTGCACCGTGCTTTTTTCCGCAACGTTTCGTGGACGTTGCAAAAAGCAAATGTTTTTTTTTGTTTGGTGGAATTAAGATATGTTTACATGCGACTAAAAAACGTATTTTTAAACAGATTTAAAGTTTATTATTAATATCATTTCTGAGTCTGTGATAGAAATATTAGTTTTAGTTATTTTAATCGTTTTGGTGTGTTAAATAGGGCTAATATTCAAAGTCAAATTTATCAGAATTCGATGTAGATCATCCTTTATGTATATCCGAGGATTACAGAAAATCTTCGTTGTTTTCATTCTGTTTCTTTTTTGTCAAGCTATGACGGTCATTACGTCGTGAAGATGTCATTTCTACCACATTACATAAAATTGACGTCTTGGTGACGTTATGAAGATCATTCTGATACATACTCTAGCGTTGATTATTTCAACCAACTCTTAAAGTCGTTGGCGTTTTGGTAGCTGGTAAATTTTTTGATTAATATTTTTTGTTTTTAATTTTAGAAGACCAGTGGATGGCGATTCAAGTGGCGGCTATTTTTGATAACGACCCGATTTTCCGGTATCTAGGGGTGAACGCTGGCAACATCGCATCTTGTGTGGTTTGTAAGGTCACCTCATCTCTCGATAAATTTTGACTTCCACAGTTGACTTCTGTCATTTTTGTTTACTTTTTCCGTTCGTAAAGTTGTTTCTTTTTATAAAAGTGCCGTTTTTTAGTTTAATGCATTAAAAAAGGACTGGGAATTTAAATTTTATTATCCAAGAAAGATTCAGAGCTTTTGCGCTTCCCGAATATGTATTTTGAGACCCACCTTCTCCACAGAGTACGAAATTCAATGCCGGCACTCATTTGCAAACAAAAAAGAAGAGAAACTTGACCAAATTTTACAACAACAGCCCTAAAAAGAAGGTAAGCATATAGTTCAAAAGACGGATTTGGCATCTGCAAAAAATCTGATTTTAGGATTTAGCAATATTACCATTATAGCAGTCTTCCCTATCTTTTTTTCAAGTGTTTTACACCCATAGTCGCAAAAAACTGTTTTTACGAGAAGGGTAACAAAATTGATAGATTTGAGGTTTATATTGGTAATTATGCAGTATACGGTTTTTTGCCAGTTTTGATTTTTTATGACAAATTATTTATGGGGGCACCTACTAGGGTCCCTAGGACCCCAAATCATTTTTTTTAAATTTTTTTTGTTTTTTTATATTTTTTCTCTCTAAAACAATCCAATCCAACATAGCCCAACCCAACCTATTCCAAGCCAAACCCAAAACAATCAAAAAAACACATTACAACGGCGCAGGCGGATTTGGGGTCCTAGGGACCCTAGTAGGTACTAGGTAAAAAAAAAGAATTTTTCATAAAAAATCAAAAATGGCAGAAAACCGTATAATTACCTTTATTTTGGCTACACTAAAGTATTGTTCATACAAGGCATAGTCATACTTTTAGTTCTAATTTTAGTCATAGAGCTATCTCTATCACTGCATGTCTCGTTAAGAAAAAGAACAGTGACAGAGATAAAACAAAAAAAGACTAAAACTATGACTATGCCTTGTATGAACGATATTTAAGTGTATAAATATATAAAGGATATAATATATAGTGATACATTCAATGCCCACTGGTTCAGCCAAAGGAAACCTCATATTAGACACTCAAAGTAAATTATTACATCTATTGGTATCCGCATACCTAACACGTTCAAAATAACCCCAAAGCTCACTACATTTTTGACTACTAAATTGACTGAATACAAAACAGCACTAGCCAATTGATGAAATGAAACAAAAAAATGTCAGTCATTTGGTGTTTGCATAGTGCATACTAGATTATTGATAAGTCCAAGACTAACCATTTATTTTTGAAAGTCCCTCAATAAGCCCTTATAAGCTTTCTTATTGCTTTTTTAAAATAGTATAGTATACTTATATTTTTTAGGAAAGCGTGAGGTGAGCTGTGTTGTCTCCAAATGAAGCCACTGATATGAAAAATTTTGAAATTATAATTTGAGATAATGCTTTAACCTAAATGGTTCCTACACTTGTTCAGGTAAGAATTTTTTATAGCATATTTCCTTATTGGTGTAAGCTTCAATTAGTTTTTCCAAGAGAATTTTAATTTACAAGACAGAATCAAATCCCAATTTGCACTTCCTTAAAATCCTCCAGGTTTTTTAGGCAGTGTCAAATACAATACTGCTTCCTACTCTAACACAGTAAAGCAAAAATGACTCATTTTTTTGTAGTTTTTGCTGAGGAGATTGGTAAGGTCGCTTTGGAGGGCATTTTTAAGGTTGATTTATCACTTTAATATTTTTTTTTCTTGAATTTTATTATTCAGGTTAAAAATATATATCTTCTTATTTAATATTATTAAATTATTTATTTGGGTTCACATTGGCATATTCTATGTACTTTCTTCATTGCCATTTCCACTGACAGGAACAATGTGCTAAAGATCTATCGACATTGTTAAAAAATACCACATCCAACACTTTTTGATATTTTAAAAAAGCTACTGTATTTGCTTCAAGATAGCTTGTATATAGAGTGTGACTAACTGAAGAAAAGGACCAAGATATTGTGCCACCTGATTTGCTCCAAGACTATTTTTTAACTTATATACTTTTTAACAATAAGTATATACTATTTTTTAAGAATAAGTTTATTTTATAAAAAAGTCAAAGCAGGACATTTTATATCACTGAGCCTTTATTTTTGGGTACACACTTACCAAATGTGATAATTTTTCTATCGCAAAAATAGAATCTAGGAGAAACATAACTTATGCATTCATGGGTGGAAATAACGAAAAAAATTCAAACTTGGATGAGCATCCCACAAGGAACATACAATCTGTTTGTTTTTTTTTTAGTTTCTTTTCGGTTGAGGTTTTTTAACTTCTTTTTTATTATGCATTCATATTATTACTTACTCTTTGGAGTGAGGTGAATTTGAAAAAACAAATTTTTTTCAGCCATAACTTATTATCTTCTTTCTCAAGACAAAAAAGAAACGAAAAACGTGTATTGATAAAAAGTAATAAACATGAATTCTCTCTTGGGTATTGGAGCTGAAAAGCCTGAAGCCCATTGTGTCCAGGGAAGAAGATAAATTCTCTCCAATCTTGAAGAAAAACGAGACAATAAATAATAAACATTTTTTACAAAATTATTTACTTAACTATGGTAGTTTTTTTGTTTTACAGGGAGAAAGGTGCTGGTTCTACTCTTGGTTCTGCTGCAGATATAAGAAAATAGTGGCAATGATCCACCATAATGATATACAAGGACGTTTTGAAGGGGGTATTACGGTGTCTTATTGCTGTCTTATCCAATCGTATTTAGAGCACAAAATGTGGGTAAATTTTTAAATATGATGTTGATTAGTCTATTAGCTGATTTATATACGTATTATTAATCACGGCCGACTGAATACAGATTCAATACGATTACCTTGTCAAATCCATCATGAAAACGCGAATTGAAAGTGTAGCAAGTCAAATCCGCTTTTTTGGTATCAGAATCAAGCCACATAAACATATTCGCTTTTTATCTCTCTTTTTTACTTTTTATCCCTCCTTTAGACATGGGGGCAAAAAGCGATACTTACATGAAAAAAGGTCTTGTTTTATGAAAACAGAAAAGAGAATATTGAATATGTATTCAGTCAGCAGAACAGAATTTATTATCTTTTACGCAGAACGTCTAATGTCAAAAATGCAAGATAACGGAGTAAATTAAATATTAAGTCTTTTAAGAAATAGGCCGTTTAAGTTCGTCATAGAACTAACGTACGCGTAGACGTGGAATGTAGCGCAATATTCCGCCTTCTTTTTATCTGTAAAAAAAATGTCGGTTGAAATGAGATATCAGAATCCCATCTCTGCGGTCTTGCGTTGACAAGTTCACGTTTACGGCATGTATAACGTTAAGATCAGACGCTAACTAACGTAGTCTTACGTCTACGTCATGTTGCTAACGCAGCAAGTTGTACCGAACAGTCAAAAAATCAGTAGACTGGTAATACAAATAGGGCTGAAGAAAAAAAAGCAAGATAGAAATAAACTGTACCAAAATGTAAAGGGCAGAAACGTCCGATACGACAAATTTCACGTCTACGACCAGGCACCTCTTACGTATGGCCTACTTAAACTGCCTAATGGCTGAAACCTTTTAACAAATATATTTTTGTCCCACTACTTATAAAAATCGGCTCATTTGTTGATAAGTTATAAGTTTTCAAAGAACCCGATTTTCACAACTTTTATATTTTTGAAATGAGAATCAAGATTTTCTATTTTTTAGCAAATTGAGTTGGTTAAAAAATTAGCTCAACAATTTATTTTACTACTCTGTATTTGTCTTACCTAAATAAGACCACTTACGACATTTTACGTAAAGTATAGTACACAACTCACATATTATGGTCTTTACACATTCAGATGAATTAAGATCGTCGTTTAATGACCATCATAACATGCTTGTTATGTAAACTATTATTATGACAAATTGGATAAAAATCGGTTAAGTGGCTTTTGAGTAATCTACTACTAGTTTGGATTCAGCCCTTTCTAATTTACTCTCATTTATATTATTTAAAAATATTTTATTTATTTCCGTTGTCTTCTTAAATATTATTTGTTTTTTATTAGTTTTTCACCATATATATAAATTTTAATGTATTTGTTTTACTAAAATATCGTGTTTTTTTAAAATGTATTTTAAGATTAATGTTAATATAATTTTTTACTAAACTATATTCAAACGTTTTACACTTTTATTATTTTAATTTATTTGATTTATTTATGTTGCCTTTGTAAAACATATTTCTTTCTAATCAGGAACATAAATTGGTAGACATCTTTGAAGGATTCTATGAAGCATTATTCTCCCTAAAAAAATTAAAAGGGCTTTTAAAATAAAATAACGAGGAATAAAAAGTCAACATAACTTTATTTAGTGCATATAGTTAGGTACTAAAGCAAAAGTGTGAGAGAGGCAAATACTCGCTGGTATATGATCGTAACTTTTGCTTGGGTGAACCGTTGATAAAATTAGGAATGCATTAAACAACCAAAACAAATATAAATTGGTTAGATTTCAAGGTCACGAATTTTAAAAATATATTATATGCATTTACAGGATGTCCGCTATATTTTGAATCTTTGACCCCCACGTTAGCGCCGCTATTATTTTCCAAGCTACTTCATTTCCCATTTCCATAAGCAAATTTTAACTGTGGCCAATTTTTCATTTTTATTATTAAGCAAAAACCTTTTCAAATTACTAATAGGTAGGCTCAATCAATTTAGTCACCTTGTAAAACATTTTGTACTTGATTAATAACAGAGTGTGTGCACCCCCCCCCCCTTGCTTAGGAGACAGATTTAATAAAAGTTGGTATGTCGTAATTTTATACTAATTATATACTCTTAAAGAAGGGTACTTTTAGTTTACAAAAACCATCGGTTCCTAAGATTTTTGTTTGTTTGTTATGGGGTGTGTAGTTTGATATCAAGGTACACCCCTGTACTTAAAAGAGAAGAGATTCGACCAAAAATTACTATGCCAGAATTTGGTATTAATTATGTACTAATTTCGTCCCCTTCTAAAAAATTTCCTACTATTAAGATAACTTCATTTTTTTTGTTTTTATGGAGTTTTTAGCTTGATATCAAGGCACAACCCCCTCTGCTTAAGAAATAGATTTGAAAAAAAGCAATTATGCCAGAATTTGATAAGGTAATTCCATCCCCTTCTAGAAAATTTTCTACTATCAAGATAACTTAATTTTTTTCAAGGCACACCCCACTCTGCTTAAAAAATAGATTTGAAAAAAGCAGGACTTTTTGTTTTTTTTTTAATTTGATAAATAACCGGAGAATAAGATGTTAAATTTAAAAAGATAAGTATTAGATTTGCATATAAACAAAAAAAAAATTATCTTGAGAGTAGGCAATTTTTTAAAAAGGGACGAAATTAGTACTTAATTAGTAGCAAATTATGGTATAATTACTTTTTTCCAAAATGAAGTTATCTTGAGAGTAGGCAATTTTTTAGGAGGGGACGAAATTAGTAACAAATAAGCTTTTTTCAAATCTCTTTCCTAGGCAGAAGGGGGTATGCCTTGGTATCAAGCTACATACCCCATATAAATAAAAAAAAATGAAGTTATCTTAAGAGTAAACAATTTTTTAGTCAATTTTCGTCACAGGCCTTAAGAACCTCTGAAAGGTGATCCTACTAACATCGATACCGTCCCAGCAAAACTTGGTTTTAACAGTAGACTTTCTCCCCAGCCTTCGGCAGTCATATTAAGTTGACCCGAAAATCGAAGGTCAATGCCGGTTTCACTAGTCACCATCGGAGTCCCGTCAGACACATCCTTTGGAATAGTCCCGCTGCCCCAAAGCGCAGGTCGCATCTTTTAGGTCACCTTCTGTTGTCTCAGGCTGTTGTACTTTATATAGTCCAAACCTATATTTACTCCAAATATATTTTTCTTCAGTTTCTTCACTTAAAATCATCAATCGGATTCTTAATATAGGGCACCTAGGATAATCAAAATCAGTTAAAAAAATTTTAAACCATTTATTTCTCACTTCATACGAAATTACCTGATGATTCCCAACCAGAATAATTTATGAACAGCTAGTCGTTATGAAAATGGATACATAATAATATGAGTTTCGTTTAAACACACAAAGTATATGTCATTTCACATTTGCTATGATATTTAAATTTTATTGGCAAATAGTTGCAAAAAATGATAAAGGTTTTGTATTTAAATTTTTTACTTAGGATCAAAATATAGCGGGACATTGCATCTGTATATAATACACGAGGAAATATTTTTGTGTAGTACTGCGAGTTTTACTAGTACTAGTCGACCAAACTCTTGATATTTACCTAATAGAACAGATTTTCGACATTCTTTATCCTCAAATCGTTCGTTTATAGGACTACAATCTAAAATGGTACTGCTAACGTATTCCGACATCCCGGAGTTCATCCGTTCACCGTACATCAACTAATTGTGAGTAACATCATTTTGGTTTCTGCATTTCTTTTCATAAACGCCTAAAAATGGAAACCATTATATTTAAATTTATACTTATTAGAGGAACCAAAAGTAGTAAAATTATAATCCATTATATCAGAATTCAAAAAACAAAACTGAATATGAAGAGAAATATTCCGTGGGTATACTTTTGTTTTTCAAACTCGCACTTAGAAGAAAAAAACATATTAACGTCACAGTCACCCCTAACGTGAATTCTAAAAGAAAAAAATGGTAAAAAGCATGGATAGTCCAAAATCAATTATTTTATGTTTAAAGGAAATGAAAATATCTCGAAAACTGTAGCTTTGAAAGATTTGAACCTTATAACAAAATGTGTAGGTAATATTTACGAAAACTAAAATTTCAAAACCCCACATCATCATCATATCAATACCCGCTTTACTTCTAAAGTTATAATTTTTTTATATATTTGAACGTTTTTCCAAATAACTCGAAAACTAGAGCTCCCACGAATTTGGACTTTATAACAAAATTTGTAGTCCATATTCATGGAAACTTAAATCTGAAGACCGTATATCGATACTTGCTTTTGTTCCAAAGTTACAATGTTTTTAAATATTTTATCCGCTTTTCCCCCTTCAACCCCCCACCACCCTACCCAAAAGTTAATCAGTTCATGGTCAGCCGATAGAGGATTTTTGTACCCAAAGGCGTTCTCGAGTTATCGTGTATACAAACCGACAACAGACAACTTTTTTTCGTCGATTAGGGTGTTTTGGAACCTTAGTAACTCACTTGATAAAAAAAGTGAAAATATCACGATTTTATTAGTCCCATATTGGTATGGTGGACTAAAAAGTTTAAAATCAAATAGGCGGCAGTGAAAATTCCCCATATAACAATGTAAATCCATACCTCCAATATACAGGCTAGTGAGTGACATTTTTGACACTGACGACAGTTATTACATGAGTTAATTGTCAAAATGGTCGCCACAAAAGTGAAAAGACCACTGAAACAACTAGTAATTGAAATAGTAAGTAAGTAAATTGTTAAGAACTTTTTTAAAACAAGGGCATAAGTAAGATTTTTTTTAAACGTGTCAAAAAGTTGTAAGAACTGTGATTCACTGACTATTTAAAAAAAATTGTAATTAATAAAATTATTGTAAAAATTCGAAATTTCAACACAAACTTAAATTTTTAAAATAAAGAAAAATGTTAGCACCCTAATAAATTAAATTGTTTAATGACTTCACACTAGGAGTTTTTTTTTGAGGTTTTTTACTGTTTAGATTTTTTCTACGGCATTTCACCATACACTACATATTATTGAAGCGATATTGAAATATACTCCTAAGCCACTTGTAGCATATCTTTTAAAAAATTGAAACTTAAATGATTTGAAGGTATTTTTTTTTCAAGAAAAAGATAGCTGACATATACCAAGTGCCAGAATGAGACAGCTGAAGGTTAACTCGGGAGGTAAATGCTTAACTCGCTATTGATAAACCAGCCAAAATTATATTTATAAGCCCTAGTGTGTTACCCATAACCTTATTATAAAAAAGTTCTAAACGAAAATAAAATTATATTTCTAGTCACTTAAATTATCATAAGCACTCCACTGGTCCTATGAAATAAAATGATATTGACTATTTCAAGTGTTTTCACGATTTTCGACTCATTGAAAGAAAAATGCACTTTTAAAGGTAATTTTAGGGTTCACCCACCTCAGATTTTTAGTCCTGGCCCCATCGTATACCCCCGCAAAAAAAATTATGTCCGGAAATTTTCACTTTTGATTCATGTTTTTGAATCATTGTGGCTGTTATTTATCTTGGGTAGACATTGAACACCCAGGCCAAACTATTTTAGTGACCACCCTGTATTTTTGTATTAAAAAGCTTAAAATTTGCATTTTTTTGTGTGTCTAAAAAAAGCCAACGGGTTTTTTAAAACGCATAAAATTGTAATTTTTACAAAATTTAATTTTTTGACATTTAGAAAAAGAATTGTTAGCATACGTAGAGTCTCATTGTCAACAAAATTGGCGAAAAGATAACAAAATCCGGTTAACTTAAATTTATTAGCAGTTTTTATTTCATGCAAGAAGTTGGTATACAAAATAAATTTAGGACCTCTTCTTTTTATTATAGCGATAAACAATTTGTTGAGACAAGTCAGAGGCGCTTCAGGATTATTATTTGCAGATGACTTTAAATTGTTTTTGGAAATTATCTCGTGTGACGACTGTAGATCTCTGCAGAATGATTTTACTAATGCTTCTGATTGGTGTCAAGAAAATGGTTTTTTTTTTACACCCGGATAAGTGTGCATGTATGTCATATACCCTTAATCGGAATGTTATTAACTTTGACTACAAAGTTAATAATGCAGTACTCAAACGAGTGGAAAATCAAAAAGATTTGGGGGTAATTTTTGACACAAATTTGTCATATTCCAACCACATTAGTGAGAAAATTAAAAGTGCTCAAAAAGTAGCAGGATTAATTACACGGAACACCAGAAACTTAAATGTGGATGTAAGTCTATATTTGTTTGACTCATTAGTCCTACCAATATTAGAATATGGAAATATAATTTGATCTCCACAATACAACATTTGGGTGAATCTCATTGAGGGTGTACAAAGAAAATTCTTAAAGTATATGTTTTTTAAAAAGTTTGGAACTTATCCGCTGAGAGGATGTGATAACAACTATCTACTAGGTATATTTAATAGGTTGTCTTTATGTAGTAGAAGGATTAAAACATTCTTGTGTACCATGTTTAAAATTTTAAAAGGTAAAATTGACTGTCCTGATATTTTAAATCATCTACCTTTTGCGGTGAGTCGTGTTAATACTAGAAACAAACAAACATTTTATCTAGCTTTTCCCAGAACAAATCTGTACAAGAGCTCACCAATTTATCAATTGTGTATTTTTTTTAATTTGTATGCTTCCGAAATCGATATTGACAATGTTAATCTTAAGCATTTTAAAAAAATAATTCATAACAAAATGCGGAATTTTCAGTAGTTTATAATATTAATATTAATCTAAAGCATTTATTTTTAAACAATTTTTTTGATAGGTTAGATGTCTGTAATTGGCATAAATAAAAATATTGATGTAGATACAACTAGTCTCAGTAAGTTTAAACAACTAGTCGAAAATAAACTGAAAACCAATAGGTAAACTAACTTAAATATTCTTAAATAAGTATGTATCTATTTTAGTATGTTCTCTCTTTTATGTGACTGTTTTCTCAATTTATTGTATTTTAACTTGTGTTTTTCTTTTTTGTTTAAATATTTTATTTTACTAGTTGGGTGGTGTGTTATAATCCTGTTGTTTTGGTACCTACCTGCGTTTTTATTAGATGTTGTAAAACATATATATACTTAGACTTTTTACCAATTTTTAATTGAATGGATGTATGTAAATTATCTGCATAAGGGTCCTAAGTTGTGTACCTGTGTATGACTAATTTACAAAATTATTAATGACACATATAAATTTAATAATTAATTTTTATTTATGTTTACTAAAATAGTGTACTTGCATAACTTTCTTTTTATTTTTTATTTCAGGATAGCTTTAAGACGTATCTGTAATTGGCATTCAGTGCTGTTGATACTTGTGTAATAAATAATTAAATAAATAAATAAATAAATAAAAAAAAAGCCATAGTTTTTTTTCTTAATGGAATGCATCAAATGATACATCTGTTTACAGAAAATAAATAGAAGATGCAAAAAAAACATACAAAGTGTCTCAAAAAAAAACCCAACGGTTTTTTAAGATGCATAAAACGTTTGGACATACGCCATTTTAAATTTTTGATAAATGTCATTTTTTGACATATTTGCAAACTCTATTTCGAAAACTTTTTTTTGCATTAAAATCCGACCATAAATAAAAAATTGGCAGTTAAAACCAAACAATCCGGTTAATTTAAGCTTATTGTTTTTATTTTATGCAAAAAGTTGCTGTACGAAAAAAACGCATAGTTTTTTATTTCTAAATAGAATTTATCAAATGATACATCAGTTTACAGACAATAGATAGAAGTTTTTTGCAGTTGCAAAAAAATATACAAAGTGTCTCAAAAAAAACTCAACGGTTTTTCAAGATGTATAAAACTTTAGGACATCCGCCATTTTTAATTTTTGATAAATGTCACTTTTTGACATATTTGCAAAAAGTCTATTTTATTACCTTTCCGAAACTTTTTTTTGTGATTCCGACAATAAATAAAAAACTGCCAGTTAAAACAAAACAGTCCGGTTTTTTGTGGTCCCTCTACATATAAATGAATACTATTCCTCAATATTATAAAGAAAAATCACTAGATCGCGGTCAAGAAAATTCACATAATAAAGATTTGCAAATGGGATTTATAATTTATTTAACGGCTTCTAAGTAGTTTTTTTGGCTCACCCTGTTTACAAATTAATAGATTGTTACCTTTGGGAAAAAAAATATTTTACAATCTAAAAAATCAGGAAGCTCTACATCCAGCTAGTCGCATGTTACACGTCGATTCGATAATCTGCCATTGCCATTGCCAATTCCAAAGTTAGCTTTAACAAAAAACTTTTGCATTTATGAAGATAAAACTCTACAACCATTTGCCTTTGATAATAAGGAGAATTGATGGGATGAAGCAATTTAGAGGTACTGTTAGATTCTGTTTTGAGGAAAAAGATTTTTAAAGTTTTAGTGAGAATTATAGGGAGACATTTTAGTGTTGTTTTGTAAACCACTATACACTTGAATTTGTTAGTGTGTCTCAACCATGTCCCCTTGTAATTTTTTCATTTTATGATTTTAAATTTTATAATTATTTTTAATATACCAAGAATGAATCTTTTAATATTAGTTACAACCTTACTATATTGTATAAACATGTAGATAATATAAATTGTTAAAATGCCTTTTTTAAAAAATTCTGAATACATTTAATATTAGACTTTGACCAATGACCAAAAGATCATAATAATATAGAATGTAGGTACATCTTTTTAATTTAGGATTTAGGTAAGTTAATTACTAATTTTTTGCTTTGTCAATAAGACTATGTCTTCAGATAATAAAGCACAGTTTGATTTGATTTGATTGATTTTAGAGGGTGCGATTAAGGGTATTTTCAATCGTTTTCTTTTGGGTCACCCCAAATATATACAAAGATAAGTGCCAAACAAAAATTGTTGACAATGGGATGTAAAATCACATTTCGAAAGGAATTTTTTATAGAAAGAAATTATCTTTCAATCAGTGGTTTCCTTTTTTTTTCGATCGGCCAAGTACTTTTTGATATTTAGCCTTTTCCACACAAAAAAATGCAAATTTTAAGCTTTTTAATACAAAAATACAGTGTGGTCCCTAAAATAGTTTGACCCAAGTGCTCAATGTCTACCCAAGATAAATTACTTCTACAATGATCCAAAAACATGAATGAAAAGTCAAAATCTCCGGATCTATATTTGTTGGCGAGGGTATATGATGTGGCCTGACTACTTGGAGTGCTGAGGAATTTTTGTAAATTAAATATTACTAGACTTACAGTATAAAATGTTGTTTAGTTACCTTTTTTTCTCAGCATATCCTCTACTCTGGGAAATATTTCTAATGTAGTTAACAGTAGTCCAAATCTTTGAAATACTATTATATGACAATCTTTGATATGACGTTATGATTCACTGTCTGGGAGTCCAACCCAACTCCTAAAACTGAAAAGTAGGGTTAGAATAATACCCTGCCAACAAATCAAGATATCCTTTAACACGTGGGGCAAATCAAAACCGTTCTAGTTAATGTTAGCATGTCAAAAAAAACTTTTGGAGGTTATACTGGTAGATTTTAAAAATCACCGAAAATTTTTCAAGCTCCAGTTTTATTTTCAAGAAAGAAAACCCAAATGACAGAAAAATTAATGTAATTTCGACTTTGCTTCTTTAAAAAAATTATCACTCTAATTGTCAAAAATGACACTTGTCTTACGGAACTTTTAACACATAAGTGATATAATCGCAATTATTTTTCTAAATAATTATTTTTCTTTGGAGACATTTTTAGGGTGCCGTCTCACGTCTCTCAGAAAACTTATAGTTCATTGGATGAAATGAGGTATTTCTGATTTTTTGATATGTTGTATGTGATAAAGTGGTTATGACAAATCCGAGTTTTCGACCTCAAAAGCTCTCTATATAATTGTTAAATTCTATAAAAATCACTAAATTTTCTCACTTTTTCTCAAAAGTTTGACAACTATAACGACTAATGTTACAGCCTCGGTCACGGCAATTGGCTATAAAAGAAAATTTAAAAACAAAATGAGATTAATTTGGTCTTTGTAGGGGAAATACTTTCTACGATACAGCAATTTAAAGTTTTGCAAAATTTCCGACAAAAATATTTGGTTTTTTCTTAGTGCAATATCGAAAAATTAGTCGTTCATGATAACTTGTACAAATTCGAGAATTTTTTAATATTTTTGGTTTGACAGTTAACACTAATTACACGTTCCATGATAATGGATTTTTTCAATTTGACTATTATTTTCTTATAGACTATAGAAAATAATAAGATTTAAGTATACCTAGGCATCTGAAAATGTTTTTTTTTTAAGGTTTTGTACCGTTAAAGATACATAGCAATATAACACTTTAATGTAAGCAGGGGCATTTTAACAAAAACGTGTGGAGATCTGCGTTTTTACCCACTTTTTGCTCATTTTTATTGCTTTAAATGTCATAACTTTTGTTTCTGTAAACCGATTTTGATGAAAGTGTGAAAGTACCATCAAGATCGGACTGGCAGTGTTTGTATGATGCTGGATCAAACAAACAGACAGACAAAAATTGTAAAAATTGCATTTTTGTTATCTACCTATATAGTTTGGTTAGAAGAATTTAAAAAAAATATTCAATGTATAGAAATGGTAGGTAACTTATAGAGATTTATTATATTTGGAAAGATTACAAGTCTAGCTTATAAAATATGATAAATGAATGTTTAGTGTTTCAGTGTTTCATTAGTGAAGTAAAGGGTTAAGCCCAAAGTTAAGCCTCCGATTAGGCATTTAAAGAAAATTGTAAGAAAGCTAATTGTAATTTTAATATTTTGAGCATGTGATGCTGTAAAAATTTTAAAATTTACACATACCTATCCCACTAGCTGTTGCAGTTTGCAGAGATAAAGTGGAACTCAAGGTAGAATAACCCTCGGTGGAACCCTTCTTCAACTTAAGATGCACCAGGATGCACCTAACCATTCCAGTTAATGTTGATCTAAAAAACAAAAAATGATTCTGCATGTAAATATTATTGGATAGGTAGTATATTATTCAGCTAAATATAAAAAATAATTATTTAAAATATTACTAAGGATTGTGTGTGTTAAAATTATAATAACCACACTTTCTGATTTGTTTAAAATTTTATAAACTAATGCTTACAGTGTGTACTACTTGTATATGTTCAGATCCAATTTTAAATAATTCAATTATTATTTTAAAATAATTTTTAGTACTTATAATAAATAAAAACAAAACATGTTAAAAGTTCCCTTGAAAGTTCCATAAGAAAAGTGGCACTTCACAAAATCGCAGTAATTTTTTTTTTAATTTAAAAAGGTAAACTCTGCTAGAACAAAATTTGTGGATTTACTGTCATTAGGGGCATGTCTAAGTAATTTTAATGCAATGGAATATAACACATGTTCTGCCATGAGCGGCTACCCCCTTGATTACATGGACTGGGTTGCTTGCTACAAAAAAAGTGACATAATTTTGGGGATTGTGGTCACCTTTGAGGTAGTAGGTAACCCTGATTTATAAACTAGATCATATTGTTCTGGTTTGACGTTGATTGCCACACCTCTATCTTTTCTCTGTTACTGAGCAAGAAAAAGTCAGATATGAATCAAAAACAAAAATGATACTAAATAAATCTTAATGTTCCTATATAATGTGTAATGTCTGGTTGATTATTTATTAAAGAGGTTCTTTAGCAAAAATATTAGTTGTGTTATTTCTAAAGTAGAAATGATCCTAAAAATAGCGCTGTATGTGATTTGTCCATATGACTTTAAATAACCAAGATTTTAAATTTCTAAAATCAAAGCTTGGAGTTTTAATCACACCTTTCAGACAATTAATGCAGTCCTTGACTCATGTCTCTTTAACACTTACCCCTCAAATTCATTCAAGTTTTATGGATTCAAAGAAGATGAACAGATGGTCATTTCTAAATGTATGATACTGCGTTAATTTTCAAAATTAAAAATCTCCGTTATTTAAAGTCATATGAACAAATCAAACACACTGCTAGTCTTACGATCATTTCTACTATAAAATATTTACAACTTGTTGCTGGAGATTTCTTTAATGGTCTCAGGGAATGATAGTTTGTTTTCCCGTTAATTATGCAGTATACGGTTTTCTGCCTTTTTTGATTTTTTATGAAAAACTTTTTATGGGGACACCTACTAGGGTCCCTAGGACCACAAATCCGCCTGCGCCGGTTGGTATTTTTTCTATTTTTTTTTTTTGTTTTTTTTTTTAATTTTTTTTTACTAAAACAACCCAATCCAACACAGTCCAACCCAACATAATCCAACCCAACCCAAAACAATCAAAAAAACAAATTACAACCCCCTCCCGGGCACCCTTTTTTCTCTTTAAAAAAAAGAAAAATCGGGCGCAGGCGATTTGGGGTCCTAGTAGGTGCACCCATAAAGAATTTTTCATAAAAAATCAAAAATGGCAGAAAACCGTATACTACATAATTACCGTTTTCCCAATCCGGCAGTTAATGTATTAAGTGTGTACTCAAATAAATAATAATTATAATTTGCAGCATGCATGTTCATCCTTACCTCTTTATGGGCTATTTCTCTGAAATCCAGCAGGCGTTTTCTGGCTTGTTTTCATAGATTCTTTCTTTTTTAACTTATCACTAGTTATTAGATGTTAACTCTAGGTAAGTTTGTTTTTTTAAGCACTCCACACGTTGAGTATAAATTGGACTTTAAGTTTTTATCTTTTTTCTTTCAATTTTCACTATTTACATGAAAGATGAGGCATTTTTATTTACCTCTTGATACAGCAAAAGTTAACATCGAACTTCTGACGAGAATATTTTTAAAAAGCCGCGCAGAGAAAAATGAAAACTAACAAAATAAATAACAACTTTTGAGGTTATATTTCAAATTGAAGTCAGCCACAGTTAGTTTACTGTGAAGTCAGCGAAGCGAGTCGAGACGACGGTGACCTTACCAGCGGTATATATTGTGGTATATATAATTGGTTGCCTATCCTTGGTAATGATTTTTACTAAATATTATAATTTAAGTCAAAATATTATACTATTCTATTGGTATTATGCCTCATAAGTCCTAAAATATCCCTCAATTTTTTTTCTCATAAGTTGTAAGGCGTAAAATGCCTGCAAAAAGATAACGATTTTCAAACCGACCTCTCTTTGGGTCGGAGCACTGGCAACAGTGCATCAGCAAATTTGTTCTTAAAAATTCGATGGCACGTTTGTATAGTTGCTTTAAGAAAACTTTAGAAATGTTTATTGGTACTAAAACAAAGACAAAGGTTGTTTTATCACATTTCGATAGCATACTTGCATTGAAAGATCACAAAACTCATAAAAAAATCAATTTATATGTATTTCAAGTCCTGAGTAGGTAACTAAAGTAAACTTCAGTTTCCTTTTACAACCGTACGTGTAAACTCGGTTTGAAAGTCGGGTCGCTATTTAAAATAGCCGGCACTTGAATCGGGGTCCAGTGCCTTTTGTGGCAAAAATGGTTCAAAACTCGTCGTGGTCTTGCTATTTAGAATATTTTTATTCTGACGGGATATTGAATTTTACTAGGAGTACAATAAGAATCACCGACGTTTAAAAAGAAAAAAGGACGCAGTAAAATTGAACCTCACAAATGGTCTTTTAGTGTTGATTTTGGTTTTATTTAAATAAATCACTTTATGTTTTTCTGTTTTTTAATAAGGTAAACTCATAATTACAAACAAACACTCTTTATTCAATTAATTCCCAATACAGCTCGTCTTAACTAATTATATATGACATATGTCATAATATACAACAAGTAAAACAAAGATATAAATATATATTTTTTTATAAAATCTATAAAATACACAAACAAGCACTACAGGCTGCATATCCAATCGTCTCGATCACAACTATGTTTACATTTAAACGCATAAACCTTTTCGATCCGTTTAAGTAAAAAAGTTCGATAGCGCAAGTACTGTCACAACCTAACCGCCTTTTACGGTTTCGAGGGAGCAATAGCAATATAAAAATTCGAATCTATTTTTAACTTTTCCTACGAGCGTGCGGAAAAGTTACTTTTCCGCACGATTTTTCGTTTTGATTGTACTTTTTCGCACGATTTTACTTTTCCGCACGAATTTTTTTACTTTTCCGTACGATTTTTTAAAGCACAATATTTTAATCCAAGATATAATAGATTTCTACTTCGAATCAGATTACTAGCTATAGGTACTGTTTCTCATTTAGAAAAAAAATCTTATTCTATTATTTTTCCATGCATAAAAAAATCGCGCGGAAAAGTAAAATCGTACGGAAAAGTAACTTTTTCTCACTGGTGCTGAAAAGTTACTTTTCTAAGATATTTATTATATTACTTTTGCGTATTAAAATCATTTTTTTTTAAAATAAAATGGACAAAAACACTCGTAGGAAAAACATTGCACCTAACTCTTGCAGAAAATGACTTTTTCACCCTTGACGGCTTGCTTGAACTCCGCTCCATGTCGTTCGTGCAACTGCCATCGCATACGGAAAAGTACAACTTTCCTCACTTGTTAGGTAAATAACTATTCGGAGACTGCATATATATATATACGTATTTTTAAACCTTTTCACAATTCAATTCAACAATATATACCATATTATAGTACCTCTAAGACTCAGAACACTTCAGTGCTACGACTTTTTTCGAAATCGGCTGAGCCTTCTGGTCTCTAGTGTGGCTTACACATATGCATAGAAATGTGGACAATAAGCCGGGCGTTTTTCAAAAAGTGTAAGAAGCCTATACATACGCAGCCTATTTTTCTTTTCTCTGAAGATTTTTCTATAACATATCAAAAATAAAAAATATTTCACCGCTTGTTCTTTTTTAATCAGCGATTTTACGAAAAATTGCATTTTGAAAAAAAAAGTGTTTTACGTTTTTTTAAGTTTGTGCCGCCACTGAGAGTGACGTAAACGAAATATGTCGATTTTTTTAACTGCGTTTAATAGCCTGGTTCTCTACCTAACAACTGGTGTACGGGAAGTAGCAAGTTAGCTACTCGAATTCAACAAAATAGGCAAAAAACTTATTTTAGTAAACATTCTTAAAATCTGAAACGTCCAACTTTCAACACCTTTATCTCTGAAACCGTGGGTGGTCAAATCAAATTGATCAGGGAGAACAGATCTACAACATCAAACGCCCAGCCCATTCCAACCGAGAGCCAGTGGCACTGCTAAGTGAGTCCTTTCTGATGGCCAATGTAGCATTTTGCACTAGTACAAATAACTCTCGTTTTTTTTTACATTTAAAGGGCACGCAACCACTACCTATTCGTTTTTTTTTTTCATTATAGCAATAGTTTTAGATGCGATTTTGTCTTCTTTTTTACAAAGTTGTTTACTTTTTACATTGGCAGCAATTTGTGAGCGCAGAAAATAAAATAAAAAACCTTTCCCGTGATTTTATTATAAATATTTAGGGACGGGGATAGGGCAGAGAGGGTGAAAACCACTACACCGGTGTGGCACAATGCTTTATTTGAGATACGCACACTCGATTACCTCTTGAAAATTCATCACAATTCATTACACCGGACGCAGTCTACGTTTGCATTGCAAATACATAGATAAGTTACTTAAAGTCCCTGAAATAAGCACATACATAAAAACTACATAGAAATGAATGAAGGACGGAAAATTATTGTCTATTAATGACAGTAAGAAACTTGTTTATAAGAAAGTTCATTCGAAATAAAGAAAAATTGGAAATACTTCATATATATACAATAATAAATTTCTAGTTAACAGTTTGCTTTTAACTAAACGATATATAGATAGGTAGGCAGTATCAAAATACAATTTTTAGAATTTTTCGTTGCTTGTCTGTTTGTTCCAGTATTACGCAAAACTGACTAAAGCGAGTTTAATTGGAAGTTTACTGTTGCATTTCATTAAAATTGGTTTAAGGTTACAAAAGCTATAGTTTGAAATATAATAATTACATTCTAGAGTCACACAATATAAAACATATTTTGGCAATTTGCGAAACTGCAATTAAGGGCATTTTATTTTTAACAACTTTTGCCTGCATATATCAAACTTATAGAAATAGAGGGACAACAAGGATCGTTTCTTTAAGCTTTGCATTTAAAACAGGACTACATTCATTTCACTAATGTTTATATTTTATTTTTGGGAAAATTAAATTTTACCTCAAAAATCTGATAGGTAGTTTTGATATAATGAGCAATAAAAACAGAGTAAACAACAAAAAAATATTTGTGCAATCCTTTGTCAAAAAAAGTACGTAATTTTATTAATTTCCACTTTTATTTTGCATAGCCTGGTACTTATTTTATTTTATCGAAATACCAAATTGTCCATGGATAAAGTTTTTTGTGAGAACGCGAATTTAACAACACACCCTATATACAGGATGTTTCAAATTCGATGCTTACCCTGGAGATCCCGTAAACGGTAGTAGATACGAAAAGGTTTAGATTAGGCAAAGTTGCACAGCTTGATGCTTTGTTCAAAACTAAAAAAAGTGACAAAATCCGTGACGATTGACGAAAAAAAACGAAGCTTTAATTTTTAGTTTTTATTTTCTTCCGCTTTTATTGTTAAAGGTGTCAAAAAAATGCTTCGACTTTCTACATTCACTTTTTTAAGACCTACCTAATGAGAGGTTTGTTTTTGAGGTTTGATATTTCATTGTGACAGGAGCACTGTGAAGTCAATGCCTGCCGTTTGGTTCATTAGCAATAACAAATAATATTTCGCAAAATAAGCTTGACAAGTCACCTGACCTTTTGGGTTAATTGACCTTCATAAGGTCAAATTCAATTTTTGCTTTTAGGTAACTCAATATATTATGGAAACTTACTATAGACTTAATCAAGCTACACCCCCTCCCTCAACGAAACGCAATTTGGTTATTGCAAAACTTATGTACAAATTTAGTCCCCTTTTAAAAACTTTTGTACTTAATGAATAACGGAGTTAATCGTACTTAAAAGAAGGGGGTCTGGCTTGGCGCTAAGCTGCACCTCTCTATTAGATATAGATATACAAATTAGATATGTCAAAATTTTGAACTAATTATATACTCTTAAAGAAGGGTACTTTTAGTTTACAAAAACCATCGGTTCCTAAGATTTTTGTTTGTTTGTTCTGGGGTGTGTAGCTTGATATCAAGGTACACCTCCCTCTGCTCAGAAAAGAGATACGACCAAAAGTTACTATGCCAGAATTTGGTACTAATTATGTACTAATTTCGTTTCCTTCTAGAAAATTGCTCACTCCCCAGATAACTTATTTTTTTCTTATGGGGTGTGTAGCTTAATATCAAGGCACACCCCCGCTGCCTAGGAAAGAGATTAAAAAAAAATAATTATGCTATAATTTGCTACTAATTATGTACTAATTTCGTCCCCTTCTAGAAAATTGCCTACTCTCAGGATAACTTATTTTTTTTTGTTTTTATGGGGTGTGTAGCTTGATATCAAGGCACACCCGCCTCTGCTTAAGAAATGGATTTGAAAAAAAGTAGTTATGCTTTAATTTGCTGCTATTTATGTAATAATTTCGTCCCCTTCCAAAAAAATTGCCGGGTCTCAAGATAAGTTTAGAAGCAAATTATGACATAATTACTTTTTTCAAATCTCTTTCCTAGACAGAGGGGGGGTGTGTCTTGATATCAAGCTACAAACCCCATAAAAACAAAAAAAAAATGAAGTTATCTTGAGAAAATTTACAGAAATTAGTACATAATTAGTACCAAGTTCTGGCATAGTCACTTTTGGTCGAATCTCTTTTCTAAGTAGAGGGGATGTACCTTGATATCAAGCTACACACCCCATAACAAACAAACAAAAATTTTAGAAACCGATGGTTTTTGTAAACTAAAAGTACACTTCTTTAAGAGTACATAATAAGTACAAAATTATGACATATCAACTTTCATTAAATCTGTCTCGTAAGCATAGGGGGGTGCAGCTTAGCGCCAAGCCACACCTCCCTCTTTTAAGTGCGAATAACTCCGTTATTCATTAAGTACAACATTTTTTTAAAAGACTAAAAACTAAATTAATAAATAATTACTACATAATTATACAATATCCAAATTGAGGTTCGTTGAGGGGGGGGGTGTAGCTTGATTGAGTCCTGAAAACTCTTTTGCAACACTGTTTTCGTCACTTTAAAAATCACAGTTTTGTTGACGTATTATGTTTTTCTTATACATACAGTGTTGACAAAGTGAGTGAGAAGCATTGATTAAGACAAACGCAAAATATGCATGCACCTGGCCGGGATTCGAACCCAGGACCTTTTGTGTGACAAAATCATTTTTCCCAATATTATAAAAACTATGTTAACTTTGTTTTAAACGAGGTTTTAAACTCTAACGGTGGGATTTACTAAAAGGTTTTAGTCTATTTTAGAACGGTTCTAAGTTTAAGTGAAATTTTTGGTTTTAAGCATTTTAAACCAATCCTCCTTGAGTTTTGGATACAGTTTGATTTATAAGTAGAATTTTAATAAATATTTTTATTGAATAATCATGTTAACACATTTTTTTGTTGGATTCAAGAAGAAAGTTTCAATTTATAAGAAAAGAAAATTAAAAAATTTAAACTTAAAATTGGTGTTATATGTCACTCTAATTAAAACTTAACGTTATTAATTGATTTTTCCAATTAATACTTGATGTCACACAACGATTTAGATGGGTAATAATAAAACTACGAGTAGATTAATTTTGTATTTATTGAAAAGGTGTTTTTACTTACGTCATGTATTAAAAAACTTAAATGCAAGTTTTATTTACCATCTGTCAAAATGTCAGTTTCAAAATATTAGCTGCATTCAAATCACAAACAGCGAGGTCGGATCTCTTACCTCTGCTTGCACCTTGGCTTGCATCAACCTCTCCTGATGAAAGGTACAGCACTGAAATGAGTGGGCTTTGAATAAGGGAAGTTTTCTTGACTGAGCTTTTAGATAACCTCAATGTTTTAATTTCAGCTTGTAACTAAATTAATATAGTTGTTTTGGGTTTTCTTGTTTGGTATATTTTTCGTGCGTAATCAGTGACATTCACTTACGTTTATTTTGCCTCGTCGTCGTGCCCTCATAAATATATTTTTTGTGCTGAAAACGGATTCAAAATATGGCGTTTTTCTGGACTTGAGGTGTTTAATTGGTTAATGAACAACTTGGTATATCCTTATAAAAACGGTTACTTAGGAAAATTATAAACTTATTCCCAATTCCCAAAAAATAATTATTTCTGGGGGCTATAAATTTAAACCACCTACCAGAGGTGGTCTAAAAAATTACCAATTTTATAACCTCAAACACAGGTAATAAAGCTATTATGTGCGAAATTTTTGGCATATTCACAATTTGCCATTTTGAAATATGTCAAAAATAATTAGGTTTAGGGCATATTCTGCTCAAATATGGTATATTTTGAGAAAAAAAGCAGTTTCTCAGTGGTATTTTGCAATAGCAATACAAAATAATCAATAAATTTTAATTTTTTTCTGTATGGGTAAGTGATTTTTGGAAATTGGTTTTAAGATTTAGTACTCCCCACAGGTGTAAATATTTAGACCTGTGGGGGTACTATTTTAGATCTTACTAAATCTCACTGTAAAATTCTTGTTTATAAATACAACTCACTGACAATCATATGAGAGTTAAAATGAAAATTTATAAAAATTTTAATAAGATTAGTTATAAGAGTACTAAAAACAAAGAAAAAAACGCATTTTTAAAATATTAGGCAAAGTTATCTTGTTAATACAAAATGAAAACGTCATTTTTAAATGTCGAAAAATGTACTGCAAGCGGGTTTCCAAAATATCTTGACTATAATTGTAGAGCCATGATGGTAATTTAAGGCTTAAAATATTATAGCATAATTTAAGGGGTAACGTTTTTGTTTAACCAATTTTTTTTATGTTTTTCAAATTTTCGATTACTAGAATAAAATACTCACTTATTTCAGGTTTTCATTGTTTTTTTAGCGATCAAAAAAAGTAATGTCAAAAATAATTTTTTCTCTGTTTAAATGAAAAATACTTATACATGGAGATAAGTTCGTGAAGTTCAAATGTATTTAAGGTTGTTGAAGAGAGACAGCAGGCTAAAAAATAGTAGTTTAGAGCAAGATGGAAACAATTTAAGATAATTGTTTCATCAAAATTTCTGTTTTCTCATCTGTCTGTCATCTTGAGTGGTGTCGTGCATATGATTTTAATTTTGCCATTTTTGTATAAAAAACAGCACAAACTTTAATTGTTTAAAGGGTAAAGTGAGCAAGACATAAGGTGGTACTAGTTTCTTTCAATCAAACTTCTTTACATTCTTTAAAATTACCAAAATACGTGTTCTACTATAAGTGTATTTTTGCACATCTAAAGATAATTTAACAGGTATTTAACTAATTTTTTTTTGTTGATCATCGCCTTACCATAAGTTATAAAGCAAAAATTTAATTTAAGCACTGTCACACTTAACTCTCAAATTTCAAAAATGAACCTGTCATTGGGTTGATCTTAAAAAAGTGCATGTAGAAAGTTTTAAGCGTTTTTTGGCAGCCTTAAGAATATCGAATTAAGGCGGATTTTGTCACCTTTCATCTTAGTTTCAAGCAAAGAATCAAATTGCGGAACTCTGCACTGATTTAAACCTTTTCATATCTCCTACCGTTTAGGAGATCGCCATAGTGAGCATCGAATTTGGAACATCCTATATATATCCAGATTTTAGACATTAGCTTCTGTTCAAAATTTCATTTTATATTGTTCCCTCTACGATAAAAAGTATCTGTGCTTGACAATAATCCCCAGACTGCATGGTAAGAGACAGCTGCCATCTGGTGCGGGGAAGGTGAGATATCCCGCTGTGTGGTAAAAAATATAATTGAGTTTTATCTCATGTAAGCTTTTTCGATCCTCAGATTATGGTACTTAGAAATATTGCTATTATATACAAAAAGGGGGAAATTTTATATTGACGGATTAAGCGCTACTTGTAGAAGAGATATATTAATTGTATATTTGAAATTCGCATCAATGGGCTTTCATCAAATTATTGCCGGGCAGTAGTTTCACACTGTTGACATATACCCGTGCGCAGCAGACATCAAATTTAACGCCGGCCGTTATAGTGTTACAGTTTGATTTTATTAGTAGAAGTTTTAAAATTTGGATACAGCCCGTCCTTATTTTGACATTTTGAAGAATATAACTCAAAAACTCAACAGTAATTTAGGCTGAAATTAATTGACATTTGAAAAATCAAAAAATCTCTCGTAATAGCCAAAATATTTACGGATTTCAATTTTGATAATTAAAAAAAAACTGTTTTTGTCAAAAAATGCAGATGTGTGTGTCTCTCAAATGATACCAGAGAAAAATAGTTTCAATTCTTCTATTAGCAACATTAACCGAGCATTAGCAGTCTAAAATATTATATAACACCAATGCCAATACTTACAAATATGCTAGTAAATATAACAAAAAAGCCTGACCATACAATTTTTAAGTTGCAGTCAATTAAAAGTCCTGTGTGGTTAGACCCTTAGCAGATAATAGACACTTTTAGTTGGTCATAGGGCGTACGCGTAAACGTGAAACATAGCGCAATATTTTGTCCCCCTTTTGTCTGTAAAAAAACAGACTTCCGCTCGAATACAAATATCAGAGTGCAATCTCTGCGGCCTAGTGTTGAGCTTTTTTATCCACGTCACGTCTTTAGTATGCCAGATGCAATCTTACGTTCTATAACGTCTGCTCTGAAACGAAGCGAGTTTTGCCGAAGAGAGTCAAAAATTCAATACTGAAACTACTTTTTTGAGTTTTTCGCCACTAACTTAATGAGTAATATCTTTATTGAAGATTTTAAACATAAAATGTTAGAAGAAATTAATTTTAAACCGGTCATTTGGTTTCGATATACAGATGATATTTTTAGTATTTACATTACAAATAGAAAATTTTTACTCAAATCATTTCTCATCGGTTAAAAAAGGAGTAATTAAAAGTCTATACGATAAGGCTAAAATAATCTGTTCGGACAATAACACATTTTTACAAGAAAAACAAACAATACAAGAAGTCTTAATTGAAAATTAGTATCCAAATAACTTCATCGAACATTCTTTTAGAAAAATCGAATTTCCAAGACAGCGCGAACGTAGAAATAATAATGCACAACCAACAAAATTAATAATTTGCTATAATTAGAACAATTTAAAAAAATCAAATACTCTCAAATCAATTCACAAAAAATATCGTTTACAAAATTCCTTGCGAGTGTGGTAAATTTTATGTTGGAGAAACTTCAAGGCTTCTTGAAGTTAGAATAAATGACCATAAGGTTTATTCTTTTGAGAATGATCATATAGTTATGTGGGTAGAAACCAGTATATTACAAAAACAACCTGAACAAATTAAAATGAATGCATAGCTAGCACATCAGCTGATATAAATACAGTTTGGCTTGCAATTTTAAAACAGGATTTTCAAAAAGGTCTTCTTAAAATAAATTAAAAATAGCATTCATATTTGTTGTGTCAAATTATATCTTTATTTTTGATTTCCCTTTAAATTTTGTAATTATATAAAGTAATCTAAAATTAAAAATCTCAAAAAAATATAATTATAAATTTTATTAAACTCACCCAGTATTTTCTTGGGCTACTATTGAAGCACCAAACTGTTAACTATTAATTTTATGAAAAATATATATCAGTCAAAAGCAGTCAGTTGTATGACAACAGATAGATATTTTCATAATAATCGAAAAAATTTCAAAAGAACAATCCCTTTGATAACGGAAGTAGAGTTTCTGCCGAAACGTCAGATAATTACTTAGATTCTAGTTCGATTCGCGAGAGTGTAAAAACTATTCATTTTTTTAAAAAATGTCTTTAAGTTAGTGGCGAAAAACCCAAAAAAGTAGTTTCAGTATATATCAATAAAGATATTGAATGACCGAATCAAAGAAAGCAAGATAGAAATATGATAGTGAAATGTAAAAGACAGAAATATCCGATCCGGAAAATTTCACGTTTCCTCTAGGCATCTCGCACGTTTCATGACCAACTTGAACTGTCTAATAGACTTCTCAACTGGCTCAACTTTTGCATGGTGCATAACGTAGGATGATTACCTTACCGGATTACCTTTCCTCTGATTAATAAGCGAAAATTGCCCGGTCAGGGCCTTTATTCTTGAACTGCCGGGAGGAGAACTTGCTAGGGAAGTGGGCTTGGTTTACAATGGAGGAGATATGCCAACGAATAAAGGTGTGAAGAGGAAAAGGATACTCCCTTCCCACACTTTCAAGAATACAGACCTTGAAGGGTGATTTTAATCCCTCAAGATTTAATAATTTACCTTGTTAAAACTAATCGGCTCTACAAAATACCTCTTCAGATGGAAAAATACAGGAAGATTTGTCCGACTAACTAAAGAAAATGCACTTAAGCAATTTTTAAAGTAACAAACCTTTGAGTAAGTTTTTCGATAGAGAACCTATGGCCAATTGTACCGAAAATTCATTAAATCTAGACTTGGCTAAATTCTTAATTTTGAATCCGGATTTAAGAAAATTTGTTTGCACCAGGCCAGATTTAACTTTAAGACGCAGACACTCTGGCAACACTGGAAGCTGCTGTGAATGCATGGTTATCCGCCTCAACTGAAAGCCCATTAATGGTGAAAAAAAATAATATGAGATATTTTAGCAGAATTCTTGTATCTTTTCATTTACATTTGCCACAATTTTCGCATTTTATTTCTTTTTTACAAATCCATTAAAAATGAAATAAATAAAAAAAACATTTAAATTATATCGTGACGTACGACGTCGCGAAAACCCCGTTTTTTACATTTTCACAAGAATGCCAGCAACAGAAACACAACACCAGTAAACCCTACAGAACACAAGCAACCCAACTCCAAAAACGACTGTTTAGCCACTGCCTTGAAATTAACGTTGCGTCTTTTGGAAGACCGTTTTTTTTTCTCTCCGCAACACATGATCGTGATAGATCGTTGGGCCTTTCTATTTTAAAATTAATTGTATTCACCAACGCACCCAAAAAATATGGAAACAAAACAGCAGCTGATTCAATTTGACATTTTCCCTCAAAAATCTGACCAACACGAAAAAAGTTTTATGCTAAATCTATATTTAAGAATTTTTAAGCCTTGCCGAATGAAGTGTTAACCAAAACGGGTTTAACGACCCTTAAATCCGGTTTAAAAATACAGTGCAAATAAAAATCGGCATCTTAAATTTAAATCTGGGTTTACCTCTGGGATGCAAATGGACATTAGCGGCGTAGCGAGGTTAAAATTTAGAAGCACATCTACAAAATTAGGGCTCTAGGGGTCGTTACGCTTTATACCTAATCTACACCAACCTATCTGATACACAAAGTAAATTGTGTCATTGTGACCCATGCAAATGCATCTGTCTGATTAAATCCTGGCTCATCAATAGACACTATTGACTTCAAAATAATACCGTCTTAACGACCGTGTCACGTGCATGTCCAACATTTCGGTCTAAATAAAAGTGACAGATGGTCCACCCCAATGATCTACATAAAAAGGCATACTTATATAAATAAGGGTGATTTCATCCCGCAGAGAGATGATTCTCCAAAAAATAATATTGGCAGTTAGAGACTTATGGAGGATTTTATTGGTATAATTTATCATTCTGGATGGGATCGTAATTACTGCTGTGAGTTTCGGAGAAAAAATCGTAAAAGTTCAAACATTTATTTGGGGGTGTCAATCTTTATTTTTAAAGGGAAAATGTGTTTAAATCGTTTTTATAATGTGCTGGTAGACTTCTGTAAATTTATTTATAATACCTACAGCAGAGTTTGTGTCTTATAAAAATGGCTTACGTAGGGGAGGGGGCACAGAGACTCGATTGAATATCTCTAGCGATTCCAAAAGGCTGAATTTTGCTCAAAAACCAAGAAGAAAATGGTTGTCTTAAGCCCCCCCCCAAAAAAAAAACAATTTCTGCTACGCCATAATTGGTAATACCAGCTTTATGACAATAAAATAGTAGTTTACCTAACTAGCGGGGAAAGTGCCACTTTTCTGCTCGCGATTTCAGATGGACAAACGACGCGTCACTTGAATGTGCCGTCAAACAGACGAGACGTAAAGAAAGTCAGATGGACGTGAACAAAAAAAAAACAATAGACACTAAACACTTAAAGTAAATATTTCAACGCATCCCTATCAGTAACCGTAACGCGTTCGAAACAAAGTCAAAATACGCTACATTTTGGACTTGCTCATGCCATGTTTCGAACGATGCCTGCTTCTTTGACGGGTGTGATGACAGAATCTCGTTACGTACGGGAAGATCTACGTATCGTTAGGGACCCACGAACGTACGCAACACCCTTCAAAAAAGTGGGCTTCGTTCGAAACATCGCTTAAACATACCGATACCAATGCGTTGAAATATTTACTTTAAGTGTCTAATAATTAAAAATTCTAGTGCGAAAAATTATGGGGAAATTCATGGCACTTAGTGCGATTTTAGTTCGCTACACCTTTAATATGTTGTAGATCTTGCCTTTTTGATCCGACCATTGGTTTTGAAGATATCGATTTTTAAAATTGGCGGTTTTAGATTTCGAAGAATTTATTAAACTCAGTTTTTTAACTACTTATTTTGTCCTATTCCACCTATTAATGGTTACTTGCCCTACACCAATTTATAAGTAGAGGATCACATTCTTTAGTTCTGTAAAAGAAATTGACATATTGGACTTACGTCGTTCTCAGTGGCGGCCCAAACATTAAAAAAAAAATTAGTCAAAATCAATATTTTATCAAATCTGAGATTAAAAGCGAACAAACCGTGAGATATTTTTTATTTTTTGGTATGATGTGGAGATGTTTTTGGAGAAGGAGGAAAGCTGACTACGCTTTGTGAGGAACGTCCGTAAACTTGGATGTTCTCCATATATTTTTTAAAAGCCACACTTAATTTATTTATACTTGCACACTAATAATTATTTTTTAGTTGTGATACCTACCAGTGCTGTTTTAGAAGATTGAAATTTTTATCTAAGGTAAACTATACAGCAGGACCGAAAAAAAAGTTTTTCCGATTTTATAAATATCTTTACGTCCATTGAAACATTTTTATCACTGATGACTGTTTGCCCGCCTGTCTGTCTGTCAGTCATTCTGTGACCAACGATCATAAATTAAAAACTTCTTGTCCGATCTTGTCATTTTCGGGGAAATTGGCGGCGTCGACCAATAGGATCTGTGCGTTTCAAGGACATAATTGTTTTCTTCGTGATTTCAAGAATAGTTACATTGAATTTATTTACTATTTACATAAATTAAACAAAGTTTTAAGCACACTTACACATTTTTTAAACATTCCGCATAATTCAGAAACTCTCTTGCTAGTTTAGAATATTCAAGTTTACGGATCTTCTTCACAAAGCGTATTCAGCTTTGACATATGTAGCTCAGCTTTCCTGTTTCTCCAAAGACTTCCCCACAACACATCAAAAAATAAAAAAAAAACACCATTGGTTCGTTTTTAATCTCAGATCTTATAAAAACTTGCTTTTTACTAAAAAAAATATTTTTTATTTTTTATGTTTGGGATGCCAACGGCGTAAGTGTAGTATGTCATTTTTTTTTACAGAACTATAGAGTCTGGTTTTCGACTAATAAACCATATTGTAGAGCATATATCCATTTAAACAATATTGTGGACCTTCTTCACAAAGCGTATTCAGCTTTGACATATGTAGCTCAGCTTTCCTGTTTCTCCAAAGACTTTTCCACAACATATCAAAAAATAAAAAAAAATCACCGTTTATTCGTTTTTGATCTCAGATATCATGAAAAGTGACTTTTTACTAAAAACATATTTTTTATTTTTTACGTTTGGGCCGCCAACGAAGTAAGTGTAGTATGTAAATTTCTTTTACAGAACTAAAGAGTCTGGTTTTCGACTTATAAACCATATTGTAGACCATATATCCAGTTAGGTGGAATAAGACAAAATAAAAAGATATACAGGGTGGATTCTTTAAACGGAACGGTGCTTCTAGCGGGTTAGAATTTGGTTGAATAAAAAAATCAAAAAACACGTCAACTGAGATTTTTAATTTCCTTGGATTTTGTCTATGTCATTTAGTTTACGCGGTATGGCAATTTTTTATTTTTTTAAAATAGGGCACCCTGTATATTTTGCAATTTTTGAAATCTGCAAACAATTCTCTTTTCAGCAATACTACACAGTACGATCTATCTTTTACGATAATCAAGATATTTTTATCTAAACTTCGATATGTCTTTTGAGGCATGTAATAAATTCGACGGTCTAGTTAAGGATAGGCAGTTTGAATTTTCAGTAATTTTTTCCTCAAAACTAAATATGTATGTGGTGTGCATTTACCATACGCCCAACACGGACGTTTATATATTTCTCAGTAAACTAGAACTGTTGTTGTCAAGTTTTTCCACAAAGTCCAGATTGGTCTTGACGGGCGATTTAAGCATAAACTTTGACGACTCTGACTCCAACGCTACTAGTATGCTCTCTGAACTGTTGGTATCCTACAACTTAAATATGCACGTCCAAACTCATACTCTGGTCAGTGAAATATCTGCTACCACAATTGATTATATCTGTTCAAACATTTCAAAACAAGTTATTTGTAAATGCATAGATGCAGCTATTTCAGACCATCATGCAATAATAGCAAAAATACACACAACAGCTCTTAAAGAAAAAAAAAACATATCATAAGAAAAAGAATTTTTGATCGTGGAAGCTTTAACAAATTTCATAATAAATTACAAAATCAAAATTGGGAAGGGTTGGATGTTGAAGGGTTTCACTTGATTATATGTAGCGTTATAAATGAATGTTTTCCAATTAAAAATGTCAAAATAAAGCCAAACTCTATGCCTTGGCTCACCAAAGGTATCCGAGTATCTGCAGCCAATCTTCGTTATCTTAATTCTTTGCACAAAAACTTTCCACTTTTATTTTTAAAACAATATTTCACTTTGTACCGAAAAATATACAGAAAAATTATTGTACAAGCCAAACTAAATTTTTATGCGCAAAGATTGTAGAAATCTACAAATAAATCTCGAACTACTTGGCAAATAGTAAACGAGATCACAGCACGTAATAAACAGAAACAAAAACCAAATGACGTGCCTTTGAATCCAGATGATCTAAATACCTTTTACTGCTCTGTTGCATCTAATCTAGCTCAGGTGCTTCATTCAAATGTGGACCCAATGGATAGATATCACATATAGATGTACCAAACAAGTTTTCGTTTCTTCCAACTTGTGCTCTTGAAATAAAGCAGACGTTCAACAACATGAAAAATTTAAACGCAGCAGGCAGTGATGGAATTTCTATTAAAATCTTAAAAGAACTTCCTATTGAAGCAATCGAATCTTTTGCATGCGCTGTTAATAAATCATTTTAAACAGGTAATTTTCCCTTATGTCTTAAATCAGCCAAGCTGATTCCTATACATAAGGGAGGAGACACTTCAGATCCATCGAATTATCGCCCTATATCTCTGCTCTCAACAAAAAAACAAAATTATTGAAAGCATCGTTAACAATCGCCTTATTAGCTACTTTGTTGATAATAGTTTTCTTAGTGAAAATCAATTTGGTTTCCAGAAGGGAAAGAGTACATCTGATGCAGTATTTCATTTTATGGAAAAGCTGCTACTTTTCATTAATAAACGTGAGGCTTCCGCAGCGGTTTTTTGCGACCTATCAAAGGCTTTTGATTGTGTCAGTCATGCTGCTGCGGAAATTTCACAAGTATGGGGTTCAGGGTAGACGACTACCAATTAAAATTTAATATTCATATCAAAAAACTAAATAGCAGATTGGCTTCGGGTTGTTTTAGCGTTAGGGTCACGGCAAATGAGCTGGGCAAAACCATAGCCAGGAATGTGTATTTTGCGTTAATTGAATCACATTTACGATACTGTATACCATTCTGGGGATGCTGCAGCCAGTATTTATTCCGCTCTGCATTTGTGCTACAAAAAAGAGCCATTCGATCAATGTGTATAGTTCATCCTCGAACTCACTGCCAGCAACTCTTTATTGACAATAAAATTTTAACTCTCCCATGCATTGTCATTCTGGAGACTGTATGCCTAATACACAAGCATTTGTCAAAACACAAAAAGGAAAACAATGTCTATGATACGAGACACGCTCAAGATCTTCGGCTTCCAATCCCTCATCTTACTCTTTTTAAAGACCCTATAATATATAACGGCATTAAGATGTACAACCACATGCCTATTGATTTTAGAAATGCACCAAATTATAAAAATTTTCGCCAGAAATGTAGAACTGCTCTTCTTAACCTAGCATTTTACTCGGTTGAATCTTTCTTGAGACATTCGTTTTAATACTCATATACTTTATGTTTATCCCGAATAAATTGTGCATTATAATTTTTAACTTAAACACAATATTAATGTTGGTAATTTTATGTTATGGTCCTGATTTTTTTTAAATATTTTTAAATTTTTATATTTTTTTTTAATTTTTTTTTGGAGTTTTGTGTAACATTTACATTTAAATTTTTATTTTTGACAACCTTATGTTTTGTTCCCAATTTTTAATTTCAATTTTATTTGTTTTTAATGTTTTGCGTAACCTATAGCGACTGTTGTGATATTTAGGAATTAAGTTCTTTTCTCATAGTATTATCAGTACTTATACTTTTTTTTATGATGTGTACTTACGCTTAATTTATGCTTTGTCATTAAGTATTTTAATATCTGTCTTATTCTTTGTTATCCCTCGTAAAACAGGGCATAGACAACAATTCCATGCACGTTTAAATGCACCTATATTGGAAACCATAAGAGATAGAGTATTAGTGTGTGGTATTGTCGAAAAGATATTTTTTTTTAGAATTCAAAAATGACAAACTATACAGGGTGTCCTATTTAAAAAACATATTTTTTTGCCATATCTCGTAAACAAAACGACATAAAAAAATCCAAGATAATCCAAATTAAAGAAAATTCAAATCTCAGTTCACATGTTTCTGGATTTTTTTAGAAAACCAAATTCTAACCCGCTAGAAGCACCGTCCCGTTAAAATAATCCCCCTGTATATTTTTGGTTAAAAATCTACGAAATCTAAAACGGCAAAATTTAAAATTCGATATCTTCGAAGCCATACGTCGGGTCAAAAACAGGTCAATTTAAACGTTGATCAAAAAGGCAAGATCTACAATTCCAACTGAAAGACAATTGCAATGTAAAGTGTGCATCATCTTTTGGAAGGAAAAAAACAGACTTGCCTGCTGGAGGATAAAACTTACCCTAACCAATTTTCTGCCAATTTTAGTATTATATGTTTTTTGGAATTTCTTGAATAAATATAAAAATTGTTCTGCTATGCTTTAGTAATGGTTATCGACAACAAGAAAATAGTAGGTGTTCGTATTTAAATATTTTAGGATGATGCATTATTCCCAAGGATCATTACACATTCATTCAAACAAATAAAGAGATTTAAAATTCGTTGACACATGAATGGAATCGTTTTAAATATGGAACATTTAGGCGTTGAAGTAACAAACAATATGGCATGCTGTTGACACACAATGGACTTGGCGCCTGACTTCATCAGTCTTTTGTCCGCCTAGCTTTGTTTTATGCTTCCTACGTAGTAAACTTACAAACTAATACACCCATTTTGTGATTTAAAAATCAATAATAAATAAAATTAATTTTACTTATAGATTTATGTTTTAGCTGTACTTTTATTCATTACATACTTTATTACAATTGAATAAGGTTTTTTATCATAAAAAATCTTTTCCTCTGACCACACCTTGGTTTCTTGAAAACCATTAAATTTCAAATGTGCGGTGAGTATTTCCACACATAAACACACCACACAGAAATTTGGTTTGCTTAACAACGGTTTTACATATCTTAGTTTAGGGAAATATTGTTTGATTAAAAACAGGTTTTACAAATTTTAAGTTTGATATTCGGATAAAAAAATTGGTTTACAAATCTTTTTTTTTATAGGAACTCGTTTTATAATTGAACTTTCTTTTATTTAGCGGGTTTCGTAGGCCCCCATTTTCAACAAATAGGACTTTTTAGGGGCCATAATAAAAAAAAAATCTTGTGGTCAAATTTTAGTATGTTAAATGCTTCAACAAAACTTTAAAAGACCATTTGTTTCAATTTTTTGGGATCAACGTCATTTACAGTAATCTAGAACAAGATACAGGTTACATATATAATATTGGGCCCAAAAACGAAAAAAGCCGATTCTATTTTTTAAATTTTGCAAACAGTTTTGTACACGGTTTTCCAAAAAAGGTAGACTTTTTCATGTATAAGTGAGCCAGATATCGTGTATAGAGTTTGGAAACCGTTATTATTTAAAATGTTTTTGGACGCCGGCATTATCAGATTCCAATAATTTGTAAATATATTATTAGGCAATCAGATTCCAATAATTGTTAAGTATATTATTAGGCAAGCCTATCTTAAGGTTTTTCAAGTTGGCAAGTAATACAATATTTACACAGGATAAATGAAAGGAGCTTTTAATCAACTTTTTTTGCGTTACCCTGTATCCATCATGTCACTTGATATAATAGAAATTGTGGATCTTTACTTACCCAGTAAAAGAGGATAGATAAGATTTTAAGGACGGAAAAGATTCCCCAATTTATACACTAGTCGCAATCTTTAAAGAAACTTTAAACAAATAAATTTTTTGCGTTAAACTTCTGAACTAGTAAAAATTTTAACAATAAGACAAATATTTTTAATAGCTACAGTAACAACATTATTGACAAATATATTTTTATAATGTTACTCAAACTCTTTTTGATAATATTTGGGAATATCGCTTGAAAATCAACCTTATATTCTAATTTTCAAACATTAGGTTTGAATAACAAAATCAATGAATAGCGAGCTTTCCCTGTGTGATCATCCGTACGGTGCTAGGAATTAGGAGATGAAATGATGATGAAAAAATATGACACAGGATTGATGTAAAAGACAACCATCTGTCAAATTGCAGAATCGGCAGATGTACCTTCAATTTGAAGCTCTGGAGTTGATAAATTTAAAAAGAGATTTTCTGACTCCGTAGAGACGCTTAATTTTCCTTCAAATTGAAGGTACACCTGCCGATTCTGCAATTTGGCAGGTGGTTGTCTTTTACATGAATCCTGTATCATATTTTTTCATCATCATTTCACCTCCTAATTCCTAGCACCGTACTGATGAGCACCACAAGTGCGAAATCCGGATCTACGGTTAACATTAACTTTTTTGTTATTTATTCGCCCTCACTAAATCCCCTTTTTAAATTAGCTTTTAATTTTTACACATGCTGGTACAAATTATTTGCATAAATAAGTGATTAACGTTATTGAGTAACTTTACGTAATATGTCTCAAATATTTTTTGAGATATTTCCAACAAGGTCATAAAATCCATGCATCCTTATTTAGTGTTTATCTAACTTTAGGTCGCGTCGTCATACTTTTTTCTTGTCATTTCAGGTGTTACTCTGGCAAGCTTTTTATATGTTTTGAAGTGCGCGTTAAAAAATATCTTGTCCCAATTTTTTGAGGTTAGGCCCATTTTTTCATAACTGAACAGTTGACCAGGTACATGGTGTAGCAGCAGTGTACGCTTGTGAGAAGCGGGTATAAAATAATTAAAAAGAAAACCAGTACCTACTGTAAAATACTTTCTAACATGCACATTTTTAGTTTTCATCTGAAATTTCAGCGATATATCAAATGGCGCGCTATACGTGTACGCGGCACAACTTCGGCCCGGCTCGATTGAGGCAACTCCCTTAATGGCCCTTCAGGTGCACATTTGCAATTGTCCTTTCTGGGACCTTAAAGGTAACAAGGAAAGACAAGACGAAGTTCTCCACTTAAATAGATTTAACTTTTGCGTTTACCGTCTGCACGCAGACTGTAATAGGGCTTTTATCTGAAAATTTGCGACGTGAGAAATATAAAGAGATACTTTTAACGGATTGAATGCACTAATAAGTCCAATAATTATGTTTGTGCATGCATGCGTTAAAATGCCTTTTACCGCCCGCGTTCTGGAGCGACAAGTGGCACTTTAACGCCCTAGAGCTCACTTAACGCCCGCGGGCATTAAAGTGATTTTTGCTGAAATTTGATAGTAATTTTGCTATTTTGGTTTGGCTTGCATTTTGTTTGTCCAAAACAAAGAGATTTTTTAACTAGATATGTTTTTTTTTTCAGTTTCTTCATAGATGTAACAGCAATAAAAAGCAAGCTTTTGTTTTATTTTTTTAATTTTTATGTTAGGAACAACAATGAACAAATTACATAATTATAGGTAAAAATCAATCCAACTTAAAATTAAAGATGCAGTTGCTTCAGTTTGAAGTACGCCAGCAAAGTGCTTCTTTTAGATTTAGGCATCCACTTTTAAGAATATTCTTTTCTGAACACCACAAAAAATAGTCCTTATATACCTTTTCGTAAATTTTTCAGGATTTCGCGGGCAGAAGGTCCTTCTTTGCTTCTTCGTCGGCATCCAGGGTTTCCCTGGGGAGACTTGGTGAACTCTGTTCCTCGATATCCATTGAAATCGCGAAAACAATGCAGTTTGTATGAAAATTTAGAAGGAACCATAGAGAAAGCAATAATAAAGAGAGGGTTCGATTAAATGGTGGGAATCTGGCAACAAGTTTGCCTCGATGCTGGCACCTCCATTGAGAGCGTAGAGAAACAAAAAGTCGTTTTTTTATAGTGGGCTTTTTAAAATTTTGTTATGGGGTCACTGCATCACGAACACTGCGAAAGAAGACGCAATTTTCGTGATGCAGTGTTTTCAAAGTATTTGCTTTCAGAATGAATTACTAGTCTATTTTTGGTACGAAAATTCTTTACATTTATTCTATAAATAACACAATAAATAACAAAATAGTTCCCCAGCAAAAAATTAGTAAAAGTTTGCTCAATTACGAGTTAATTTTCTTCAGTTTTAAGTTAAATATTTTTTTTGCCTCAAGTTTAAGCAAAATTTTACTTAACATTGAGGTAAACTAAAGAGGTATGATTCATAAATCTTTGGGTAAACCCGTAATTGATGAGCAAAGTTTTACTAATTTTTTACCGTGTAATGGATTTTCACACAGCACAAGTGGGGAGGAAAATTACACTGAAACAAAAGGATGCCCGATGCAACCCCGGACTTCTTGTTTTAACGACGGTATTTCTTTGAAACAAGACAAAAACTACTTCTTTTATTAATTACATCATCTGCTGAATGGTGAAATATTAAATGCACTCAGTTGATACGCCTCTGCAATTTTGTTGCAAAAAAAAGTCAATCGAATACGAATAAACATATTTAACAGAAAATAAGCCAGAGGTTGTTAACTCCTAAGTTTTCTAAATTCTATAAAACAAACTTATTTTTTATTAATTCTTGAGGGTAGTAGGCACTTCCATAATCTCTGCTTCCATATAACAAAAACATATTTTATACCAAACTAAAGAATAAAAAGTCAAAAATCTATGACGTTTTGTTGATTTACAGAGCTTTTTGAAAACTGTTGACGTCGCGCCTTGTCAATATAGTTTTAAAAACACTGGGGGTGTTTCCCTATACTTTAAACCATAGAGGGAGTAATAGTTTTTTTTTTTTTTTATCTCTAGGCTTTTATTCTTGAACTGCGTGGTTTACAAAAAAGTGAGATGGAGATGTGCCAACGGATAACGGTGTGAAGAGGAAAACGATACTCCCGCGAAAGTATTCCCTTCCCACACTTTCAAGAATACAGACTCAGGAAGGAACTTCTCAAGTGATTCTAAGTTTGTTTATTTGGTTACTACGTGTTGCTAGAAGTGTGTCAGATGTCTTGATTAAAAAGTTACATGAATAGACTGGCCACCCACTTACTGACAGTGATTCGTAAATACAGCAGCAAAATGTAAATGTCATTTTCTTCTTTTTTTTTCTTTTTTTTTTTTTCTTATGGGACTTTCCATCCATTATAGGATCAATGCCCAATGTTTTCCAAATTTTTACAAAGTTAAAGACAAACCGGAAAAACAAATAGAACTATCATTGCCAGTGTCAAAAAACTGGTCCACAGCAATTTGGAATGGAGTGTACAGGGTGTCCTATTTTCGATGGGATTCAATGGAAAATTCCATCGTTATTGAAGATAGAGACATGCGGTGTTCATGTTACTGTCTTACTTTTTTTAGCTTTAAAAATTGAAATTAACAGATTTATTATGTGCCTTTTAATTTTTGAGCTAGGGGGAATGTTGAAAAATGGTCATAGTTACCAATTGATGATATTTCCCTTAATTTAAAGGATAATTGAATTCTGTAAAAACACGCCTGTGACAACCCTTTTAAAAAACACAATGGTTTCTTTTAAATTTTAATCTGACGTTTCGTTTCGAGGACACCATCATCAGGATCAAAAAGTTAAATACGAACCAAAATGTTTTCCTTCAGATTTCAATGTTTTTTCAGTTTGTTTGATAATAAAAAATATATTTTTTTTTCGATCCCGAAAAAAATCACCTTGAGTGCATTTTTTTTGTGGTACGGCCCTGTCCCATTTTAATTTTTTTTTATATTATTATATTGTGAGGTTGAAATTACTATTTCTCTTCACTTATTTCGTAATCTTGCTTTTATTTTCGTATATAAAATGCCTCAAAACTACATTTTTCTTTATTCAAAAACTTCTTGCTTCTAGCCTAAACTTTTTTTTGTCATTGCCATATAACATTAAAAGAAATCAATAATTGCCTTGGTAAAACGTAATACTGAAACCAAATAAGAAAAGTAACGTACTTCTTAACTGAATAATACAACAAAGTATTGAGATTTTTGGCGTTCTACAACAGAGACCATTGATATTTAACTACTACGGCCCGGTTGTTCAATCCAAGTTCAACTACGGGTTCAAGTGAACTTGGTTCAAGGATGAACCTGGTTCAGCTTTAGTCTTCGATTGTTCAATCAAAATTTCAACTGAGTTCAGTTGACTGAAGTTTTACTGTCGACCGACTTTATTGAAAGCAATAATGAACTGGTCAACTGTAATATTTTGGGTGGAATAAAACATAATCCTTAATATTTTGTTTTATTTATTGTATTGGTTACAAGAGCGGTTGATTTTCTTAAGTTTACAAACTCTGTTCTTTGGTTCTAGCTGGATGAATGAAACTTGGATATAGTAAGCAGATTGCTGGAAAGACTCTCCACACTACTCTGCTGGCTGTACTCTGGTATACGCCTATAAATTTACCAATTGTGATTAATAAATGTCCTGTAGCACAATACATGAGTTTTAAAAGCATCATCTCTGTTGGTGTCAAAAGCATGATTTCAGAAAGTATTGACTAAGGCACATGCTATTGTAGCATTAACTTTTTACATGTGCTGAGACATATATGTGATAAATGAAAGGTTAAAGTCCGCTTGTTATTGTGCAATTAATAAGTCCAAAGTGAGAATTTTATTGCTGTTGAAAATGAAGAAGCAACAAAAAAATGCGAAAGCTCGGCCTTTTTGTAAGAGTTTTACAATAAAAAGCATTGGACCAATACCCTGTAAATTTCCCCTGGTCGAAAAAACCTCTAACGGTCATCATAACCAAAAATCTAAACATAAACTCATTCATACAAGTTTCAAAAAAGGTTACACAAAATGGACAGGGTGGAATATAATCAAGAGCTTACTAAATATGAAGCTTAATACGACCTATTTTAAAAACCGGCGTAACTTCATTCTATTGAAATACTTACTGCTGAGTTTGGTGTTGGGTTCTTTCTTCAATTTGGCCAGCGAGAAACCTCACCCCCTCTTTCGGAAAGCGTCACTATCACTATCTTCCATAAAAAATAATCTGTCCACGCCTTCTAATGTCTCCCTGAATCACCAGAATAATCTCCACAAAGTCTTTATGATATGTTAGTTGGTTCATTTTATAAAAGTTAAAAATTCACCTCAACCAGCAGTTTAGACTAGCACAAATGTCAAACAACACATGAAATAACAAATTTTTTTGGAACGCTAACATTTCGGCTAATTTATACTTTTTTATTTTTAAAAGGCCCTTTTAAGCTATGAAAACCTTTTTTTTATTTATATTTCTCCTTTGGATTAAAAAAGGCTTATTGGTCTTATTAATACAGTTTTTTTTATTGAAATTTCTAAAGTTATGGCAGAAAAACAATTTTTTCGGTTTTTTTCGGTTCACCCGGTCTGTTCATACAATATATCTTGATTTTCCAGGTCTACTATATAGTGTATAAATATAAATGGTCTCGAAAAAAAAATAATTATAACGAAACAGGGCCGTATCAGAAAAAAAAATGCACTGAAGGTGATTTTTTTCAGGATCAATTGTCAAACAAACGTAAAAACAAACTAAAATATAAAGTAAAATATTTTTTTCGGTATTTCACTTTTGGATCTTGATGATGGTATCTACGAAACGAAACGGATTAAAATTTCGAAAAGACCATTGTGTTTTTCTAAATAGGTTGTCACAGATATGTTTTAACAGAAACCAATTATTTCTTAAATTAAGGAAGATATCATCAATTGGTAATTCCGACCATTTTTTAACTTTCCCTTGTAGCTCAAAAACTACAAGAGACATAATAAATCAGTTAAGACCAATTTATAAAGCTCAAAAGAGTAAGACAGTTATACAAAAACCACATGTTTCGATCTTCAATAACAAGGGAGTTTTCCATTGAATCCAATCGAAAATAGAGAACCCTGTACACTTCGTTTCAAATTCAGTCGGACCAGTTTTTTGTGGTACTGACACTTACTTTTTGGTACGAGCCGCTTTAACCGCTTTTAGCTTTTATATAAGGACTGTTTAAAAATTGTCGTTGTAACATCACTAAAATCACTTTGAGCACTAAATCGATTTTGTTTTAAAGCGATTCAAGAAAGCCGTTTATCTCTCTATATAACCACCTTCATTTGTTATTTTATTTGTTTTCTTTTTAAACTGACATTTAGTGAAGGACGTATAAACCCTCGTAGAAAGCGATTTTATTTAAAATCGTTCTCATATAAAACCTGTTTTACGTGCATATAAACGTCACAAATGACAGTTCCATTTAGTTTCTGTGTAAAAATATCAGCCGCCATATAATTCTATCCTAAAATTGGGAATGAATAGATGGTGTGTTCGAGATTTTTTAAAAGTATTTTCCTTTGTTAGGATTTTTTGATGAAAGGTATACAAAAAATAGTATTTACAACTCTCGGCTAACCTTTCTTTACTCGCTTTTTTAAATGATTCGCTACGGTCGTCTTTTAAACGAACGCTTACAAAAACACTATTTTACCCACTACTTCTACGACGTGCTCATTATCTGGTAATAATGTGATTATGGTACACTTTTGATTTTAATACTGTTACCGACAGAGACAAAATAGGATCGCTTTTTACTTGGTCTTAAACTAGATAAAATTGCCTTTCCAACGACACCTTCCGCTTGTATCTGCTGCTTCTAGTAATTAAATAAGAATTTTTCATATTTTTTTTTTTTGTTGAATTTCGTAAAGCGACTACTCTCCCAATAATTTTTTATAATGCCAATTACTTAGCTTCATACTTTCTATACTGCTCAGAAAATAAACAGTTATAGGCGTAGACATCTATACGTTGTTTTTCTTTTCGAAATTTGATTTTGCTAGTCTTGTTGGATATTTTTATGTTAAAACGTAGGTTCTTCAATTTATGAAATTCAACAAAAAATAAATAAAAAATCATAATTAAAAAATTCCTATTTTATTATTAGAAGCAGCAAATACAAGCGTTAGAAATGCAATTTTATGTAGTATCTGATCCAGTGAAAAGCGGGGTCCTTTTTTGTATATGTCAGCAACAGTGGCGTATCAAAGAGTTTTATTACATCTTGAAATTTTCTAGTTAAGAAAATCGGACTACGCCAATGGAAGAATTTTCTGATATTGTTTAGGTCATTGCTATTGGATTAACCCTGCCAAGCTTGGTACTTGTAGTTTGAAAAATCTTGATAAAGACGCTAAAAAGGAATATGTAAAAGTACCACATGTAAACGTATACTTGTAGTTGGGAACGTGTTGTTTTTCTAAGCTGAATGATCGGCTTCTATTTTTTGCAACCCTATCAGCTCATTAGGTGTAATAAAATATGTATAAGAAGACGCGTCTGCCCGGAATTGTCAAATAATTTTTTTTATCAATGTTCAGTCCCCATTATTCCTCACTGACCGAAAAGTGTAAGAGCTGTACCACCCAACAGGCAAACTTGTTCGGTGGCTCTACCTTGCCATGCCTCATAGGTTACGTACAACCTACCGTTTGTAGGATTTTTTTTTAATTTGATCATTCAAGTTAGTTAGGAAGTTAACTAAGACAAATTAACCACAATTGTGTTAAACTAAAATTAAATTAAATTAAACTAAAATATTGTCGCGAAGCAAAAAAACTTTTATCAGAGATCTGCGGAAAAATAAATTCTAAAAACGCAAAAAACTTCATTACTCAGAGGATCAGCTTTGCCATTCAACGCGAAAACGCCACAAGCACTATCCGGTCTGACCCTGACCTCAAAGAGAATTTTGTTGTGTAGGTATGCCTGGTTAGTGTGATTGTTTTTTGGTTGTTTGTTTTTTAGCTGTTTATTATTTAAAATAGTTAATGTTGTCCTTTATTATAGGTCGGTACAAAAAACTACTATTGAAAGGTTGTACTTTTGATAATAGGTAGAAGTAGGTGAGTATCAAAAACTAAAAGTGCTTAAGTAAATCCTCATAGTTTTTTTTATAAATTTGATACGAATAGGTACGAGTTAGGTACCTATAATGTAGACATTATTTTTTGCTTTTTGGTATTTTGATGTTTAGAAGTTTGCTACTGTATTTGTATTAGAAACTACAAGTGTTTGTATTACGGGAAGTTATCACATTTAGTGAACTGTGAGGTATTACCAGATTTCAGTCAGTTAAAATATCGGACTTTTTTTTTGGTTACTTTTTTTTGAATATCTGCTTTGTTGATGAAAAACATCTAAATACTTAGGGATTTATGTGATCACTTTGTCTCTAATATTGTCATCAATTTTTTAATTTTTCTTTTCAAAAAAGTAAGAAAAAAGTTTTGAATTTCTTAAATTAATTAGTTAATTACTAATTAACGGTGGCAAATAGAATCCACGTGTAAAGAAGTTTTTTGGTTATTTTTACCTGAATATAAACTCTTGAAGTATGGTACATCATTTAAAATACACCCTGTATAAATAATTATTATATACGTCACAAACCATTTTAGCATGTATGAATTACTTAACACGTTCTATTATCGTACTAGTGATGTAATGAGCTCACTACGTAGCTCATATTTTGTCGAAAAAAAAACGTTTTGCTCAGTATCGTACCAAAGTTAAAATTTTAGTTTTAGTTTGTTTCCGTTTATAATACACATAGTTTATAGAAAATACCTGTTAGCGGTGGTGTTCTTGATGCATAAAACATATTTTTTAAATATAAATAACAAAAACTATGGAATTTACAGCATTTGCTTAAAAAAACTCCACCAGTGCGAAATATGAGTCTGTGGTTACTATTGTCTTTTATGAGGAAATGCTCGAAATTATCCCTTTCAGATCTTTCCACTATCATTTTATCTCCTATTTCCACTGGGTAGAACCTTACTAAGAAAAACCACTTGTGCCATATATATTAATCAAAGTTTGTGCGAAACTCGAGTTCGCGGTTGGTAAATATTACCTTTTTTGAGGGAATGCTGTTTTGATTATTATTTGACTTTTTTTAGTTTTTATTGAATAACACCTTTCTAAGTGTCTCTTTTCGAACGTTGGTTAAAATCAGCGCGATTTGCACCTTATTTGATGCCTTTCCGAAAAGTGTCGTAGTACTATAGCGCCATGCTATTGTCTAAGATTTTTAAACCGTGATATTCGTGTGTGACCTGAACCTCTTCTGCCTTCAACTTTGATGGTGAATAAAACTTTATTTAATCTAAGTAGAACATCCACGCCACCTACTCTATCCATCCAAGATATCCTGAGCATTCTACGATGGCATCACATCTCATTTTTTTTTTCACATGGCATCAGTCAGTGTCCATGCTTCTACGCAGTAATAAAAAATGCAAAACACATAACAACGAATCACACGAATTCGGGGAGTGATATTAAGATCACGACTACAAGACACTGATTTAAATTTGACAAAAACGATATAGCCTGTTCAATTCTTGCACGGATTTCTGACATCCCAGGGTGCCGATTCTGGGTTTCGTAGGATGGGATCGTTCGCCTGAGAGAAAACGCGCTTAAAAGCAGTGATGAGACGATTGAAGAATTACCAAACTCTGATGGGCACGCGCAGAGCTGCCTCGAACAACGATTTTTGAGCGAAGCCGTTCTCTCGATTAGACCCAATAGTTGGGACTTGTAGGAAAGCTCGCGTGAAAAACGTCACTCGGGTGACTTTTGCTCTGCTTGTCCGAGTATATATTCGTGTTATTTGAGAGCACGCTATTGGACGAAACCTTCACGTGACCGATCGATATTTTAGCCGCTAATGCGCTATGCTACTTGGCGATCTTTCAGAGTAGGACGTCGCACAGTGGATCGAGGTATAGGGAATTTTGGACATTTACCTTAACTTTCAAACTTTTTACCTTGTAGTTATAAAATTGCGTTTAATTAACAAGGAAAACATTATTTACTCAATTTTGAGAAAAAAATTGCACTACGTCAAATATGCAGATATACAGGGTGTTTTAAAATTCTACGCAAAGATTTTAGGCACGAATTTTTCAGGTAAAAATAAGAACACGAAAATGAAAATATCCGCAAACACTTTGTTACTGATCTACGGAGTGTTGACTTTTTACAATTTTTTTAGTGTTTTCTTTATAGCTGTTGCATTTTTTGAGACATTTTTACCAAATTTTACAAATAGGCTACTGTTTAGTGCTTATGTAATCCAAACATACTGACTGATCGTGAGAATCTATAAAGAGATTTTTTCAGAGGTGAAGTTCTTCTTTTCCCCCTAAACTCTTACGAGGTGCGCCGCTCATGCATTCTGAATTAATACATAAATTACCTGTTTAGTTCAGAAACTATTTGTTTTTCGCGTAAGTTTTTCGCATTTGTGACTGTTATCGTAAAATTGAATTATTAAAATCAATATTTGTAACTTGCTAGATTCAATTAGAATTTTTAACAACCGGTTAGAGCACAATTTAGTCCTTTTGGCCGTTTTTCTTAAAATATCGAAAAAAATCGTAGTCAAGTAAAATGTTTTATTGGTTTATGGGTTTCAAAGGATGCAAAAATAATAAAACTAAATTATGCATATTTGAACATTACTTCAAAAATCAATGTGAATTTTAAAATGTTTAAAATTTTCATGTAAGTATCCATAGAAAAAAATTGAAAAAAAATTAATTTCAAAAAAATATAAAAACAAAATAAGTAGGGTTTTAAGAAACACTGTAAAATATAGAAAATAAATCAAGTCAAATGGCTATTAAGGGTCCGCTTTTAGAAAACAATGTTCACAAATATATAAAATGATATGCAAAAATGCGTCACAGCAAAAAGGACAAAGATTAAATAATTTATTGCTTATGATTTAATTAAACCGTGATATATCATATATTTTTCTTTTTTTTTATTGTCCATAAAAAAGCATTGCATCGATCACTGTGCGTCGTCGAATGACTTTTGTGCGATGGGCCGGTCGCAGAATACGGAATTTTAGATTTTAATAGAAGTGGTCATTATTATGCCCAAAATAGAGCCCAGGCATTTCTACGACTCGACGCCTTCGACTGGTTGGTCATTTACTTCTCGTATGCCAATAATATTTTTTCCTTGGCTGTAACCATCCATTATCCAATTCGTATTTCTAAATTTTGCAACTTATATCTCTTATATTACTATATTATAAAAATAAATTAGTTCAAAGTTTATAAAAATAAGAAGGGTATCTACCACAAAAATTAAAAAAATTACCCAGTATCGACAGAAACGCCTTTTAACTTTTTAATATTATTTTTTATTTAATTAACGAGATACCTTCCTAATTGTAAATTGTAAAGGCTGATCGAAATTTACACTTACAATTTACAGCTTTTGTATGATCATTCCCATATTTCGTCTCTTCATTCCCACTAGATCTGATTAGTAAAAGCCATTTATTATTCCTATTTTAAGCTGTCAGTGGCTTTTAAATAAAAGACACCCTTGCATTGTCACATGAGGGTTGCACAGCACACATTATTCGTGAACTCGAACACTTTAATAAATTAAAGAAGAGTGACAACCGCAGTAAAAACAAAACTCGGTATTCTTCTAGCATGGACTTCAAATTAATCTCCAACAAATCTCCACCTCCTTTAGAAGAGCTTAAAGGGATCGTATAAGCAGTCTCCAATTTATGAAACCTAATCAACACAAACAAACACCAGTTCTTCTCAATATTTTTGTCCTTCAAACACGAAAATTCGACAGAATTTTGTCCCCTTTGAGAAATCGAATACCTGGTGCCTCGTCCTTTGGTACGCTGTGACATGTCGGTATGTCTCTTCCGCTGTCTCGTAAGACTGGCAGAACTAGGGGCCCTGTATACCATTGTTGACAGTTATTATTTTACCAGACGTAAGCAACTGAATTTGGCAGTTGTTAGGGAAATGTGGATAATTTTTTTGTGTATTGGCAACCATTGGAAATAAATAATTTTGTCAGCGATTAATAAACGTAGGTACATCAAATTTTACATTTGATTATTTACATATATGCGGTTTAAAAATCGAATATTGCGGTATAAGAAACTGTAAAAATACTCGCGCCTACGACTTTGTATTGTTCCATTGTTCCATGGAAAAGGTAACGCAACAAAATAATATTATATAACATTATTATTTTAATAAAATGAGTAGCAAAAAGATATATCAATAATATTTTTATATTTATACCTCATATTTTACTAACCAAAAAAGTCATCTTCATTTAAAAAACACTCTCTGGAGAAATTATAGAAAGGGACAAAAAACCAGTTCATTTCATAAAATCGGTTTTACATGAAAATATGAAAAAAAAGAGAAAGAGAGGGCAATATGAGTTGCCCCCCTCTGACAAAACAAGAACTCTAGGCAGAACGAGTCATGTTCGACCACGATTTGGGTCATGGCCGTTTGGAGTGTCAAAATATTGTCACAAATGCACTGAAAATTATAGTAAAAATACCGATTTTACACGTTTAGAATGCTGTTCGCAAACACAGTTTAAAAAAAATAAAATTGTAATAATCAATAGGGACTTGAACAAGGTCTTGCTATAATATTAAATCAGTAAAATTTGCTATGTTTATAAGCTTACGCAAAGATGGCTCATTTTGTTTTTAATAACTATTTACTACATTTCATTGATATAAAGTATTGTCGACGGTTAAAAATATTAGAAATAAACAATTCCCGAATAACAAAATATAAGAAAAATCAGAATTTTAAATCTGGTTTGTTAACAATTTATGAGAACAGTCAAAAGTGGAATATCAACCTATGGAAAAAATTATTATGATTAATTCTGAACAGTATTCGTACAGTAAAAAATTCAATAGACACTTTTAAGTTGGTCATAGAACGTACGCGCACATGTGGAATATAACGCAATATTCCGTCTTCCCTTTATCTGTAAAATAGCAAAGACTTCCGCTCGACTACAGATATCAAAGTCCAATCTCTGCTGTCTATCGTTGAGCTTTTTCATTAGGGACACGTCTTTAGCATGTATAACGTTCAGACGTGACGCTAACTTACGTAGTATAGCGTCTACCGCGTGTTGCTAACATGAAGATATGATCTTATACGCAGCTAGTTTTGCCGTCGAGAGTCAAAAAATCAATAGATTTGGGTATACAAACGGCCGAACCAAAGAAAGCAAGATAGAAACATCCAAGCTGGAAAATTCCACATATACCACTGGGCACCTCGTACGTGTCATGACCAATTTAAAGTGTTTATTAACTTTATTTCCATTCCCCTTTAGAGTAGAGATTATTTTTGTTATGTCAGTAACCTTTACGCAGGAAATATCGAAGTAACGTTCAAAACGAATCATCTGATATCTATACTTTTTGGAGCCAAACAAACAACAGAATTGGCTGAACTTTAAATAGAAAACACATTTTGTAAAAACTAAGACACGGCTCAGACTACTTTTTTGATTTTTTGCAGAACAAGCTAAAATTGCTGCCTAAGGTTACCGATTCAAATGTTTGAATATTTTGAATTGGTGGCCTTAAAAAGAAATTTAGTTTATTCGACATAAAATCATCCACTCATCCGTCTCAAACCACTTTTTTTTGCGAAGCGTTACGATACTGACCTATACACATAGCTTTCACTTGTAAAAATAAGACAACAACTAACAAAGTTTTACTCAGAGCATAAGATGCCGTCTTTAACCATTTATAAAACAATAAGTAAAATGCATTTAACTAATTTTGGTGATAATTTTTTAAAAACTTATCCGTTTTTTTGTTATTTCGTACAGAGTCTCCAGAAAATTGTCACTTAAACCCATCATTTACTGTCTTATTTGTCTTTTATTTAACAATAATTTAATATAGAAAATAAAAAGTTAGACGTGGTGCAGTGCCTTCTTCTTCGCGTAAAGCTTTGTAACTTCTTGTCCGATTTTTAGAAGTGCTACCTTTTAGTAGTAGATAATTAAATTCAGGTATATTGGCATACAAAAACTTTTAGCAGGAGGGGTAAAAAATACCTAAATTTAAAAAACATGCGGCATTAGAGATTTTCAAGAAATAACGCTTCTCGCAGAGTCCAAAATCATAAAAATCGGACAAGATTTAACAAGTCCCTATCAGAACGAAACAAAAGATTTTGTGGAAAATATTTAATGTTAAGTACAGTACTGCACATAAAATTCTGCCGGGGGGTGGAAAAAATAGTTAAATTTTAAAATCGTGCGCCATCTTGAATTCGAACGAAATGTCAATTTTGACATAAGTTTCATGTAGCTTAAGGCTTTAGTTGCCCACAGACACCAAAATTGTACAAATCGAACTTACGGTAACAAAATCTTAGAGTAAAAAGTCATTAAAAAAAATGGGCCACATATGGCCACAGTACACTAAATATTACATTGTGGTATGGCACAGGAAGCAAATTTTATTAACTAAACAAGACATTCCCTTATTCCCGTATTAAAGCACAATGTTCAATACGTCCCTAATAGTGTAATTATTGTAGCAAGCAAAATTTAATCAGGAATTTCTTCTAAAATTTTAAACTTGAAATAGGATGAAAGCAAAGTACTTCTCGCCGTCTAAGCCACAATAATTTATCTATTTTGGTGGTAACATATTGTTTTTACCTTCATCAAAAGGATGATGTCTGCAGATAACTAAAGCATGGCTTTTTTGGTTACCGATGCAAAAAAACTTTTTTTTTGATCGCGGGTGAAAAAAAGATTTCTGTCCATTTTTTACCCAAAAGTAAAGAAAAATAGCGGAAAGTAGTAATATCGAAAAAATCTAATTATTCCTGTCTAAAAATTTAGCAATTTCCGCCAGTTTTCACCAAGTATTTAAGAAAAAATCATTTAAAAACAACATTAAACTGTCAAAGATTAAAATGTCGCAAGAATGGCACATCGCTATGGAAACCATTGTTATTTCATTTACCAGCCGCCTTCATTTATAGTGTAAAGATGGTGTGTTGCGAGAAGTGCTCTTCATTCGAGATTTTTAAAAGCATTTATTAAGGTTTTATATACCCCTATCAAAAACCCGACCCACTGCCGGTGTCTTTACTGAGACTAATTTATCTTACCATAATACTTTGTTGACATGACAGTTGCTCTTACGGTGGTTGAAGTTTATCATTAAAATTATTAAATCTGCACAGGGTAAAAACGTAATTAATATGAGATTTTTAGAGCAATCAGTTATGAAGCGAGGGTGGTTCTCAATCAATAAAAAAAATAAAACTATTTAGGTTTTTGCGTTAGATTCACTCCAAAATTATAGGTCCTGTAATTTTACTAAAGAAATTCAAATAATTAGAAACCTTGTAAAAATTCCGAGGCAGATTCAGAATAAGTATTATCTGCGATTCAGCAGGCAGCGTTAAGGCCGTCTCGGACAAAATGACATTTTGCCGACCGTTTACCGTCTGCATTTTAAAAATATCTTTTACATAAAAACCAAAATTAGTTGGTTTAATCATAATAAAAACGTATATTTGAAAGATCAGAAACACTCAAGTCACAGAAAACACTTAAAATTTAAGAAAGGTAACCCTACACCCGGGTTTCGCACTTGTGGTGCTTATCAGTACGGTGCTAAAAATTAATCTGAAACAGGTTTCATGTAAAAAAATAACCATTGGTGGTTCTCAAAAAATTTTACCGACTTTCAGTCGCTGTAGATCAGAGACTGTTGAATTAATAATATACATATTTTTATATGATTTTTCCGAGATCTACAACTTTCTTATTTAAAGTTCTTTAAAAAACTCACTTTTTGTTATTCAAAATACGTTAAAACTGATTTTTTGCAATTTTGTCGTCCTTTATCTTTTTGGAAACTAACTACAGAAAGTTGAGCACTTGCCGAATATTTTTGTTTCGTTTTCAGACTTTTTGACCTTCGACCAATAGAAATGGAAAAAAGTCGGTTACAAAGATTTTTAAAAATGGCGGACAGTTTCCGAGGAGTGGGGAAAACACAAACTTGGAAATTTTAGTTTCAGATCCTCCGAAAGAAAATATCTCAGCCTCTCCGGATTTTTGTCGACCTCAGATGGCAATTTTACTGTATTATTATCGGTATAGTGAAAAATATTCTAAAGGCAATACTAAGGTTTGGGGTAAAATTTAACGGTGTTATTATGTTAAGTACATTGCTTGGGCTTTCGTTGTTATCTAAAAAATAAAGGATTTTTTAAAAAATAATGAACCCCTTCGCTGGTCCTTTTTTGCCCCACCTACCCGCACCAGAATCTAACCAGCTTTTTGCCGAGACCCATACTATTTTTAAACCAAATTGGGTTTAAAATGGTTTAGCGATTCTTGGGCTATCGAACCAACAGACAGACAGACAGACAGAGCGAGGAAATCGTGAAGATACATTTTTTGCATTCTGGGTGGTCCAAAACGTAAATATCCGTCAAAATATGAAAATGTGAGTTTTGTCTGATAACAATAATTTTCTTATCAAGAAATTAATCAAAATTGTACCACCAAGTACCTATAGATAATAGACACTTAAAGTTGTACAAATACTCGCTCAGAACGGATACGTCGTACAACAGCGACTATGTCTCACCTATCTCTAAAACCACTCTTGCAGTAATATTCGTGCCGATCTTTATTGTTGTTATCATCAAAATTATGGATTACAAATACCTTTTTGACTGTTATAACCAGATAATATGGGCGAGTTTGGAATCTCAACGATTTGGTAATCGGTTGCATAAAACAACTTCTTGAAAGGTTCTCAAACGCGTCCTTCTGAATTTCCGATGCAACCGACTGATGCTCATCGATGAGCCAACAATGCTCATCGACCCCCGGAGCCGATGAGTGTCGAGGGATGGATTAAAACATGACCTCAATTTGTATTTACTTTAAAAAAAAATTAATTTTCGAGAGTTATAAATGGTGTGGTTTTCCAAATAGCCTTAAATTTATTGAGGGATGACGATTCATCCAGTTCAGAGGAAGAAGAAATGTTATTCAGACGAGAGCATCACGTTAAGATAGAGGAGTTAGGTTTTGATGACTGTGATCTGCACCACCGCTACTGAAGGCGCTGATCCAACAACTTCTAACTTCTATCAATTTAGTATTTACTCTTCAGCCTAGACCGGCAAATGTTTGTTCCATGTAAAAAAAAATGGCCGCCTGTCTAGATTGAAGAGTACTAAATTGATAGTTCGAAGGTCTTCAGTATAGCAGAGCAACACTGTTCTTTACTAAAAAGCCAGTTAACTCATTTTTGGTTTACTATCCTTTCGCCTACTGTCGGTGCCATATTGACACCTAACTGATAGAAAGTCCATGTTTTACCTGTCAATTTGGTTATAAAAATCACAGCCACAGTAGGCTAAAGGGTACTGAGACGGTAGGAGTTAACTGGCTTTTTAGTTGAGATGGTGTTGGGTAGAGGTGCAGTTATGATACACTACAACACAAAATGTAGATACTTACCTATTAGAAATTAGAATGTAGCTTTTCATAAAATATCCGCCACCTTGTGTGAGTGTGTGTCGTTTTGTTTGTAAAATAATTGACAGTTTAATCAACCATTTTTTTTATATTTTTGTAGGATTTATGCTTGAGAATAGGAATCCCATCAGAAGTCACCATAGAGGGATGATCAAAAATTAAATTATTAGATAGTGTTCTCCTTACATTGTGGACTGTTGGAAACCAAGAATATTTTAAAATTATTGGTGATAGATTTGGGTTGTCACTTACACAATATTTATTCAGACCTGCAAGCTTTTGTGCAACATAAGGGATGAAATGATTGAATTTCCAGTAACTGCTAACAGAATTCATCAGACTGTCCAAGGCTTTAGCAAGCTTAGAGTCCCTGGTTCTTTTGAAAATGTTCTTGCTGTTATAGATGGAAATGACAATTCATTCTACAATGATATCTTTGGAGGTTGCCCGGACTCTTCACGTGAGTGTGGAAAAACGCTAAATGTCTTTCAACACATTGAGAATTTGGTACCAGAGGGTCTGCATATTCTGGGAGATACAGCTAAGAAAATATCTGATAGTGCAGCCATTTAAAGAAAATGGACACCTGACAAATGCTCAAAAAAAATAATAAGAAATTGAGTAGCACGAGGGTGGTTATTGAGCAGACTTTTGGAAGATTTGTTGGGGTAAGGCTGAAATACCTTCACATATACAATAGAGAATACTATAAATATATAATAACTGCTGTCTGCATTCTCCACAATTTCATCCTCAGGCAGGATGAATTTGAATTTGATGCCGAGATGAGAGATGGCATAAATTTCTTGCGAGAGCAAAATATGCCAGACGAAGATTTTGTGGAGGATCAAATTGTGCAGAAAAAAGAAACCACCTAATGCGACAATTTGAATAACCTATAATTCCTTCTTTTTAAATTAAAATTATAATAGATAAATTTAGTCCACAGACAGTTTGCTTTTTGCCGGTGGATTCTATCTCAGTCTCTCTTTATTAATAAAGGTGTAGTCCCCTCTCTCTCTAAGAGGGAGGTAGAATCCAGCATCAAAAGCGAACTGTATGTGGACTCACTTTTAAGCTTAGATATGTATCTTATTTGTTAGAGTTATAGGTTTAGTTATAGGTTATATATTTAAAGTAATGCTTGCAAAAAAATTGTATTTTAATAATTTTTCTACTGCAGCGCTATTTTTCTTACTTCTTTTGTTATTTTCTACAAAGATAAAAATAAAAAAATTAAACTTAAAAAAAAAATTTCACAGAAAAAAAAAACTAAACAGCAATAAAACAAGTTTAAAATACCTCTAAAGTATAAACGCCAGTGTTCATATAAAATATATACCTACCTAGGACACTAGTGTAAAAAAAACTCTTTGTATTCAGTGGCGTATAAAGAAATTATTTCTGGGCGATGCTAGGTAGCGGGAGAAAAAAAAATGTTGGAATGTAATGTAAAATTTTTGAGAAAAAATAGGGAAAAATTTATTTTGTTTGTCTGTTTTTTAATAAGAATGTTAAACCCTCAGAACTTCTGAAGGGGAGCCACTAAGCCCCTCCCCCTCCTACGCTACTAAATGTATTGCATTTTGTAACGTGTACTTACATGGCCACAAAACACAATAAGTAAATAGGTACCTACCTAACTACTACCAATAGGCATTTTTAAAAAATGTAGTTAACAAAATTAAAGTTCTAACACTCAAAATAAATAAAACATAAGAAATTAATTTCTTAAAATAAAAAAGGACAAACGAGTCAACATTCTCATTAAAGTAAAAAACTTTATAATAATTTCTACCTATATGGTGATGATTTTGTGACAGTCAGTGTGACCTCTTAGTTTACCACAGTGAAAAGCATATAGATATATAATAAAGAGATAAAAAACCATCAAATATATGTGAAAATAAAATAAATTAAATCTACTCTAGTTCAGGGTGTGTTATTTTATTTATCACAAGTGGATAGGACAAGGAGTTTTTTTTGGTATTTTTTTTGTGTATGTAAAATTCTAATCGGAATCTGAATCAGAGGCAGGCCTCTTACTTTTTTTTTTGTCATTTTTAGAAGTACCAGCAGCTGCCCTAATGGCATCTGCCAGTAAACGAATGGCCTCAATTTCTTGTTTTCTAAGATCCTTTCGTTCATTCCATTTTTTTTCTTCTCTATCATTTTTCAGTTTCAAATATTGTTTCATCGTGAATTCAACTTTTTTTTTCTTTATCATTTCTTTGGTTTTTTCATCAGTGTTATTTTTATCAATAACTTGAATGGAAGATGTTAAAATATTATCTGGAGGGCAGCTTGATGCCTTATGTCCCAGTTTTTCATCAAACACTTGAAAAAACTCCCACAATATTTTGCCTTCTCCTGTTGTTTTTGTTTATTCTTTATTCTGTCGATATGTATGGAGAAGGTTGCGATACTTGGAGTCACACTCGTAGCTGATTAACTTGGTACCCTCCAATTTTAAGCATTTGTTCAACTATTTTTGTCAATAGTTTATTTTTCTTGCATTTGGGACTTATAAACTCTTTTCCCATTCCTAATCTAAGATCAATTAAAAGTCTAATAGAATCAGATGTCCTTTTCATCTTTTTTTTCTGTTACCCTTGATGATTTAAGGGTTTCGGGGCTTGCCACATTTTCTCCATTTGTTGTTCTGTCTTCATGGATATCATTGGCTGAAAAATAAGTGACAGTTTGATTTTATGACATTTTTACCTACTTATCAATATTTTTTTCAGTAGATTAGCCTAGGTACCTAATATCAAAACCTTCTTCACATTAATACTGAAGTCTTAAATAAGAACCCATTATCTACAAAAAATCAAAATATGAGTTTAGCACACAGAACATATCCAAAGAAAAATTGTTACATATTTTTTTTTTATAAAAAACTGTTGCCAGAATTTCATTAACCTATTTGAATAGAGTGAAAACGAAGATGTGGGTTTTTTACTTAGGATGGCAGGATTGAAAAAAATTGCAGTGATTGCACACAGACATATATATATATTAAAAAAGAAATGGCATGTAAGTGTATTATTATAACATGATATTGTTTGAGCAAATCTAAGTATTCTTTAATACCTGTTTTTCTTCTTACTTCCTGCGTAGCAAGAAGAGCATGTGACTGGTCCTCAAACATGATGATTTCTAAGTTTCCTACCATGTCTGAAATTAATTACTTGGCCTGCACTGCCTTTGTAAGGTAGTCTAATATAAACATTTTATTTGAAAATAAAATGAAGTAATGTTTGTATTGAAAATAATTGCAAAAAGATTAAACACCCATGTTCTCATCACTTTTTATGATGCTATTAGACAGTAATTTACAGTTAATGTAGCAAAAGAAAACACTCATCAAGCCCTATCATCAATCCGTAAAATCTATCTTATAGTGGTGATGCACTGCAAAAATAGCAGCCTTCATTTACCCATGTAAGTAGGTACTTAATAAGAAGAGTACCAGCCAATGCAACCTACGACGCCGGAAAACACTTTATAAACCCGCCTTAACTTACCTGCTAACAGCATTATTAAAGAGTCTCTAAAGTTTTCGCGAAATAAATCGCTTTTCCGTTGATGGAAAACCTAACACTTTCCATTTTTTTTCTCGTAAAAAACACAAAAAATAAAAACATTAACTTTTTTCGTTTCGTTTTTCTATGCGCCTCATCACTGATGCCTGTCAAAATCAAATGTTCAACTATTGTTGGAATCGGTGCAAATCGATAGATGTATTTCAGATTAGATTAAAAACTCGCCCCATGCTAAATGCATTTTAATTTTCGTCAAAGAAAAAAATCGACAACTATATATTTCCATTATTATCAATACTAAAGAAACGCTCGTGGCATATCGGACAAAGCGTTTTTTGTTTTTCACTTCATTACGACCAGGACTCCAAAGTTTAATGGAGAATCCAGATACCTACAGACCTGTTTCATCCTTATAAGGAATCATCAGGGGGTCATAGGATTTGCGGACACGAGATTCACTTTTTTGTTTTTTAAACTATAAATATTTTGAGGGCAAATACCCCTAGAGCGAGACCTCCAGCAGGTTTGCCAAGTTTCGACAATTATCCTGCGTTTTATTTCCTTTAATGCCTAAGAAGTGTGTTATCTGAAAAAAGTGATGAACAGTGGCCGGAACTATCTTTTTACGGGTAAGTAACACATCTTAAAAATATTGCTTCAGATCCAATCCGAACGCGGGTATACAATGTTCTCATGAAAAGTCTAATGCAATTTCCTTAGATTTGGTTACTGATTTGGAAAGTTTGTCTTTAATATTGCGCCTTCTAGTTTATTTAATTTTTTTTGAATCTATAAATATTAGTGGAGTAAATTTGTAAGAAGAAATAGCAAAAAGGGTTTATTTTTTCATATCTGGCATAGTAATACCTAATACAAAAAGCTAAAATTTCAGTGAAGGAACCCCATTTTCCGGCCCAGTAACCAAGATGGCGGCTGTCAAAGTTAAGAAAAAATGTGTTTTCTATATATGTCACTTCAAAACAAAATGGCGGTCCGATTTCAAAAATTTTGTTTTTCTCTGATTTTTTTACCTTTTAAGTAATGATCTTTTTAATGTCTCATATTAAAGCTACTAACCGGCTACTTGATCTCACAAAAAAAAAAAATTAGAGTTTACAAGCGGGTGATATGTCGAAAATATCAAAGACCCTATTAATCTATGGAAAACAATAAAAAAAAATGTTTTGATTGGATACTTGATACTCAAAATGGCGGCCTATCGAGGAAAAATTCATTTTCTCCTTCTGGTGTGGTATTCACAACAACGTCATGCCATTTATCAATTTCTACTAAATCCAGGGCGCTAGTCTCAAAAATTGCAAAAAAAAATGACACATGTCATTCCGAAATCAAGATGGCTTCGACTAAAATTAAGAAACGTCATTAATTTTCTGCGCGTTAGCAATTTGGCAAAAACCAAAGCAGTTTTAGGATGGGCCCCTATAAAAAACCAAAAACCAAATTTGGCAGAAACATAATTTGTCAGAATTTAAAAGAAACTATATGCATATTTTTATAGAAACACAAAATGTTAGAAAATATTTTTAAAGAAAATAATTTGATAGAAACATAATAATACCGAACCACAAACTGGCCGAAAATGATTTGAACCGATAGCCACGAATTCAATTGCTTTGTTGCCAAGCTTACGGCAGGGAAGAGTCGAAGGAAGTTGTGATATTGTATTAATTTACCCGCTATATATTTTGCAAGTGATTTACAACCACCCCCTACCCCCAAATTTCTTCATAATATTGTGTTGTCATCGGACCTATATTACAAAAATGAATCGCAAGATTTGATAGACAGTTAGACAGTCAGAAACTGTGAAGTTAAATAAAACCTGAAAGGGGTTTTCATGTCCTTTGAGTTATTTTTAATTTTCTTAATTCATCGGGATATTAGGACAAATAGAAATCTGAATTTCTCACTTAATGTACGTTTCAGTTTTATTTAAAACCATCCTCAGCACTAGTGAGGTTTTCCTACTAAAATTAAAAAAAAATACTTGGCAAAATATTGAATTGAATTGATTTTTCCCAACCGAATAATATTGTAATACATAAATAATATTTAAAAATACTGATTTTGCTTTAACCCAGCTCATATTATTTAGAATGACGTATTGTTACAATTGGGGCTTTAGTTTTTTTTTAAAGAGGATATCAGATATAAAGTTTTTAGCAAGTATCCAGTATCTAAGCATCCGCGTAGGAATATTTATAAATGTCGATAATACCTGACTTTGGAATGACATATCATTTTTTTTTTTAATATTTGGCCAATTGTTTTTGCTTCTCTTACAAAAAAAAAAAACGAAAAAAAAGAACACTTTTTTTTACTTAATTGTCCGGCATTTTAACTGAGGTATTAAAATTTAATTTTTTTGACACAAAAATTTAAAACTACTTTAGCTCATCCTAAAACTGCTTTTATTCGTGAAAGAATGTAAACAGAGCGAAAAATAATGCTGTTTTCTTATTTTCGCCGCCGCCATCGTGATTTGTGAATGACATACGTCAATTTTTTCATTTTTGGAATGGATATGTCTTACTTAGCGCAACCCAATATTTTTCCAAGTGCTTCATGTTTAACGTAAGGAAAAAACAAAAAAAAAACTTAATCGTTCGCCATTTCAACTGAAGCATTAAAATTTGCTTTTTTTGACACAAAAATTTTAAATTATTTTAACTTATCCTAAAACTGCTTTGGTCTGTGTAAAATTGCTAACGCGCATAAAAATAATGACGTTTCTTAATTTATGTCGCGGCCACCTTGATTTGGGAAAGACATGTGTAATTTTTTTTGCAATTTTCCACAAGCGTCCTCGATTTAATAGTAATTGATATATTGCATGATGTTAGTATAAATACCACACCAGAAAGTGAAAATTACTTTTCTGTCGATGGTTTTGTCGCCATTTCGAATATCAAATGTTTTTTGAAATTTTAGCAGAGACAAACTCATCACTAATAACATCTAGTGTCTTTTTTTTTAAATTTTGTCTATAGGTTAATAGGGTCTCTTATATTTTTGACCTATCATGCGCCATCTTTGTACCAGCTTATACACTCTAATTTTTTTATTGTGAGATCAAGAAGCCGGTCATTATCTTTGATACGAGATATTAAAGAAAATCTCACTTAGAAAGTTAAAAAAAAAATCAAGGAAAAACTAAATTTTTGAATTCTGGCCGCCATTTTGTTTTGAAGTGAGATATGTCAACTTTTTTTTATATCCTCCTCATCCTCACTATTACCCAATTGATTTCGATTTGATTTTTCGGGAAACGTAGAAGACACATCTTGGTTTCTGAGGTCGGAAAATGAGGGATCCTCGACTAGAACTTTAGGTTTTGGTATTAGGTATTTTACCAAATATAAAAATATAACCTTTTTGCAGCTTTCTCTTGAAAACACCTATGAATTTACTCCACTATTAAATATATATCCAGATAGCCCATTTCTGTCCATTGAATATTTTTTTTTAAATTTTTGTTGTTCGATGCTAACCAAACCATATAGATAAGGAACATCTAATTTTTAAAATTTTTGTGTGCTTATTTGTGTGTAATGAGTGTTTGAATGCCTGTCTGTTGTTTGTTCCACAATCACGCAAAGACTACTAAACGGATAATGGGAGTTTCTACTACTCGATTCCTTAGAGTACTCGGCAGGACACAGGCTTTATTTCATCAAAATCGGTTTATGGGAACAAAATATGATCATTCAAAGGAGAAAACGAGAGTGTTCAGCTAGACCTACATATTTTTTCGACTAGATGAATATACATTTTGTAAAATATTTATATAGTAAAAGAAATAATATTTTACGGCTTTCGTGTAAAACGGTCGGATGGGCAGTTTGAACACTGAGCAAGTTTATTTAGGTAACGACTCGAGTTGGCAAAGTGTCCCTTCGATATAATTTTGTTTGAACTCACTGAAAGGAAAGTTAAACTCCTTACCACTGACTTTTAACTTGAATTGAATAAAGTAACAGTTTTAGAATTTTCTTTTTCTCTCGTAGGGTTCAGGGGCCACTTTCTCACTTATCACTTAAAAATAGACTTAGATTTACGTCCATTAAGTTGGGGGACCACCATAGAGGGTCACAAAAATACAAAAGAACCAAAGAATAAAATTTGTACCTGCAGCCTTTACCGAGAAAATGGGACCCCTCTAACTTAAAAATTAAGCTGGAGAGAACACCCCATAACTGCCGTTAGGGTAACAGTGAGACAATAAGTAATCCACCATAATTTGTACCTCGAATGATACATCTGCACTCAAAAATAAAAATGGTAAAAAATTACATTAATTATTTTTTATTTCCAAAGTAGTTATTTGAAACTAATTTCTGTTTTATGGGTGACCAAAATAAAGAGCGAAAAAAATACTTACGCCAAAATTTGTACTTAATTTGTTGCTAATTTGTTGCTAATTTATTACCAAAAATAAAATTTATAGCGGCAGCCGTTATCGAGAAAACTAAGACCCCTAAAACTTAACCATTAAGCTAGAGGGACCACCCCATAACTGGCGTTTTCGTTAACAGTAGGACAATGAGTCATACACCGTAATTTGTAGGTCAAATGGTACATCCGCACTCAAAAATAAAAAAATGCAAAATATAACTTGAATATAAATATAACTTGAATATACTTGACTTAAATTTGTTACCGCCAATTCAAAAGCCTACAAACCATTTTTTCCAAAACAAGCAAAAATATTTCTTTTACAGAATATAAACTGAGTGGACCACCCTATAAATCAAGTTTGTTTAACAAAGACAGATAAATGGAACGTTATAATTTAAATTTAATTATATTATATATTATAAGGAAAATGTATATTGATAACCCTATTGAAATAAACTTTGTTAGTGTTTACGTATTGGAAAACACTCGATACAAATAGAAACATATCTTAGAACCTCACTAGAGTGTCACAACTTTTTATGCCTCATTAGAATTACCTTGGTTGGTGCTAATTTTATCCGTAAGAATATAATTTGTAGCTGCTGCCATTAAGTCATGAGATTTAAAAATTTAATAAAAATGGCAGGCATATAGGTCATTTTTACTAGGGTATAGCGTAAACACCTGGGACGCCATATCAAAAAAAAAATGGTAGGGACGTTTAAAATGAAGTGTTTGTTGATGGCTAAGATGTTAAGATGTTGTACATGGTATTTTCAATGTCAATCAAGGTCATTCATCAACTTAACTTTTTGTTTCCTAGTCAGCGGCGAGAATTCAAAAAGAATTGATGGCCACCTTGATATTTTTTCTTTTTTACGAAATTGGATATAATTAAATGTGGCTATAGGTCGCCATTTTGATATATCAGCAGCTATAGTGAAACGTGTCGTAGCTGAACCAATTTTTTTGAACAATATTGTTGGACTTGCCCTTTTTTTCTGTCTTACACAATTTGGTTTTCTTCGCTTGAATAGTTCCTTTAGTACGTTATTTTTGCAATGTATTAATTTTACTGGGATATTTTTCAAGGTCACGAAGCTTCAAACTGCACAAAGTCTAAGGATGGATTGACGTACATTTGAAGTTGGACTGACAAAACCTCGAATTATTAAGATTTTTTGAACAGAAAATGGCAAATATCTTGTCTTTTCCGATTTTTAAGATCATTTGAGGTCGGATGACCTCGAAAGTGAATTTTTTGGAATCCCCGTTCTCGAATTATATAGAATCAAGTATAATCATGCCCCGGTTGCGAAAGTTATATCTTTTGGCCGCCTTCTTGAAAGATGACTTCATATCGACTTCTTCTACACGGATGCGAACAAAACACGCGGTATCACTTAATTGTGTTACTAAAGAGCTATCAATCCCACATAGTCACAAAACTCCTTCATTCAGAATCCCACAGCATAGAAATTGTCGACATATTTCCCTACACTATTTCATTTTTTTATACCTCATTAGAATAAGCTTGGTTGCTGCTAATTTGTTACGTAAGAAAATAATTTGTAGCTGCTGTTACCAAGATATGGCTATCTGGGCCCTCGACGCAAAAAGTAACATATCGTAAAAACCAACTAGCAATATCTCGATAACGGCAGCAGCTACAAATTATTTTCTTAATTAACAAATTAGCTCCAACCAAGCTTATTCTATTGAGGTATAGAAGGTTTTGACCCTCTAATTACTTCATGAAATATTTTAACTTTTAGGTCACGTGACTTACTTAAAGAGGTATATATCCCTAAGGGCAGCAGCTACAAATTATTTTCTTACGTAACAAATTAGCACCAACTAAGCCCTTTCTAATGAGGAATAAAAAGTGGTTACCCCCTAGTTAGTTTCTAAGATATGTTACTCTTTGTGTCACGTCCCAAGATATATCTCATATCTCGGTAACGGCAGCAGCTACACTAATGAATTACCTACCAAAAAAAACATCTAACAATTTATCTAAGTAATTATGTCAATTAAGGATCCTAAAAAACGGCATTAATATAATTACTTCATTATGTATAACCTTATCTTTAATATTTTGTCCAAATCGGGATAAATTATTTAGAAAAATTTATATCCAGTGAAGCAGACGTCAATAACCAAAAAATTAGGGATTAACAAAAAATTCGTATCTGTCTATCTACCTTTTTAATTTTTAACAGTTTTACGTTTATTTATTTTATTTTATTTATTTAACAAAAAAATGTACAATGGTGTTTTTGGCAGATCACCTCAACAATATACGGTACCTACGTAAACCACAGGGCCTGATTAAAATTTTTAGTTGTTTTTTCAAATTTAACTAAAATATTTAGTTGTTTTGTCAAATTTAAGTTATTTGGCATAAAAACTACGTAATGTTTTTAGCATAATTAATTATATTGTAATTATATGGAAATTGAAAGAATATTAAAACGACTTGTTGCTGCCAAAAAATACTTTTTCAGTAAACACAAGCCTTACCTTCTTAGCGGCTCTGGGCAGCCACCAGTCGGTAAACCACATGCTTGCGCTAGTTTGCAGCAGGCGGTTAATGGGTGGCTAACCCATTTTTTGCATATTGTGTTTCTAACCGTACATGGCCATCCACTGTGACGCCACTCGTAAATATAAGGTGGTTGCACAAAAGAAATCCCTAAGGTGAAAAACGTGTGGCTAATCGAGGCAATCAATGGTGCCGTCTTTGATGACTTTGGGTCGATTTACGAAAGAATTCTTAAAGGTGGCTAACCAACTTCGCATATTATTTATCTTTCTAACTAGCTGACGAAATCAAGCGTGCTGCCATGGTTAAGATGACATATTGGTGGCTAGCAGCTTTGGCATATTATCTTTCTAGCCAGACGGGACAATCAAGTGTGCTACCATTAATTGGTTAAGATTGCTTTACGAAACAATCTAAAAAGGCATTCAGGTGGCTAGCCGCTTCGACATTTTATTTTTTCAGTCACACGAGGGAATGACGTGTGCTCTTTTTGTAGCCAGACAATCTCAAAAAATGGCATATATCTTGTGTGCTGCTATTTATTGGTTAAAAAGACTCTTCAAAAGAATCCCGATATTTGGCATATAGATGGCTGGACGCTTTGATGCATTATCTTTCTATCCAAGTGGGCAGTCAAGCGTGCTGCTATTAAATGAATAAGATAGTTTTACGAAACAATCCCGAAAGGTGGCATATCGGTGGCTAGCCCCATCAAGTTATTATCTTTTTAGCCAGACGAGGTAATCAACTGTTCTGATATTGATTGATTAAAGTGGCATATGGCATATAGGTGGCTAGCCGCTTCGACATATCATCTTACTAGCGAGAAGCGGCAATCAAGCGCGCTGTAACTTAATAAAATCCTAGAAGACGCTCATTTCAATATTATATTTTTTCAGCACATAATATTTTTATACATATAGACTGCCAAGATTTTTAAAATGCAAAATTTATCTAGGTTTTTAAAGTCTAACCAATAATAGGTACTATAGAAATATTATGGTGATGCGTCTCTGGCAGAAGAGGCTGCTCTTTAGTGAAAGGTGCAAATGCGGCAATCGATCATCTGACGGCAGGCCCTCCAGTGGTTTGCAGCATTCTAGCCACACGTGAACGCAGCAGCGGTGTGCAGGCGTCGATCTCCTTGCGGCCATCTTAGAGCCACTAGCAGTTTACCGTCTAGTATTTTAAATAAAATATTAATCAGTTTCAGTTCAAGTCAATCTTCCATACAAATATTAAATTTTCCATAAGTAAAATAGTACAATATTTTTGAAAAATAAAACTTTATTACATGTACAGGTAGAACAATAACAACTAAAAAAAAGTGTAGAAAGTCTTGCAAAAAATTACTTAAATAAAAATAATATATATGAAAAAAATAAACGAAAATATAAAAATAAACAACAAAATGAATTTCGTCATAGGATTATACCTGGCAGTTGAAGCTAGACAGTGACCATGCACACCTCTCAAATTTAAAACAAAGAGTTTGTAATCCTTGGGGACGTAGTAACTGTGTGCGCCACCTCTCCAATAAACCGAGAAACAAAAACATCAAAATTGAAAAGTGCAGGACACCGTAAATACAGAATCCTGTACCATTCAGCAGGTTATAAAGTAGAGTAACTGTGTGCGCCACCTGTCGAATAAACCGAAAAACAAAAACATCAAAATTGAAAAGTGCAGGACACCGTAAATACAGAATCCTGTACCGTTCAGCAGTAGTTAACTACAGGTGGCGCACACAGTTACTACGTCCCCAAGGATTACATAGGTGCGCATGGTCACTGTGTAGCAACAACTGCCAGGTATAATCCTATGACTCCTTGATGATTCCTAATAAGGACGAAACAGGTCTGTACGTAATGAAGTAAGAAACAAAAACGTTTTGTCCGATATGCCACGAGTTTTACTTTAATATAAAAATAAACAAAGGAAAATGCAAAACCCCAAAAGTTCCCACTTTCCTTAAAAATAAAAAATCTCATTCAGTCCCTGTTGTTCTCCGATGACGCCCATTATTGAGGCTACATTGCCTCGCTGTACGGCTAAGCTGATCCTCTGAGTGATGAAGCTAGGAGACTGTTCATTAGGAATCTTAGACGCGATCTCCTTAATCAATATCTTAGCCGCATCATCCCAAGAACTTAGAGTTTCTATAGCGATAGGAATGAGAACAAAACTCCAGCTCTCTATATTTTAGGTTTTTCTTGTCTCGGCAAGGGCAGCAGCACATCCGGATACCTTGGCTGTTTTATCAAGGTACGACTTTGGTAAAGTGTGACTGCAAGTCGCGTCCTAGATCATCTGCTTTCCCTGCATCCACGGAATTAAAGTCATCCCGTCCGTCCTCTTTCCGTCATTTCTACATATACCAAGAGGCTCCAGTACGTACTGCGGGATTTTCCACAGATACTACTGCCCTCTTGTTTATATCGCTGTGTCTGGAAGCACGTCCTGCACTTTTTTTGTAACTTAGCCCATGAGAGCCATATTTATCAGCTGTTTCGTTGCAAATACAAAGATGCTCCTCAGCCAGAGGTAGATCAGGCTACAGAAATGCGAAATGCGAAAAGTGGAGTTATCAAGAAGGTTTCCCAGAGTCGGGGACGGAAGGGCACTGAGCCATGCATTTGATTCGTAAGCTTGAAGAGCTAATAGGCGCACCCTGTCCTCATCCCTCTGGCACTCAGACAAAAGATTTGGTTATTGTTCTTTGCATTATCAAATCAAAATTCTTCTGCGAGTATTTAAAATCTGAATGAAAGCACTCCAAATTTGAAAGGGAAAGCCGTTTTGGCATACATAATAGAAAGTTTATGTCAGAAAAATTTAAAATATGATTAGGTCAAATATTATTCAGTAAGGTAGAAGAATCATTTATAGAACCTAAAAAGGCAGAAATAGATAATGTTAATGTATCTCTTATTCCTAGGCTGCCCAACTTTTTTGGAATTGTACTTTGAAGCCAAGAGTTTAATTTTATTGGACAATTTGTTATTTTTGATTTACTGTTTTTCACATTCTTCTTTATTGATTATTATTTTTAGCTATTTGGAAAAGTGCACATAGAAATATTCTTGTTCTGTTGCTTGGCGATTCGCTGGGTTTTACATGTTAATTTTCTTGATAAAAATACGTATGAAGAACAACTTGTTGAAGGTAGCCTTATTGAGATTTATTGTAGAATCCCCTAAACATAACACACAGTTTAACAAAATGAAATATGACCTGATTATGTAATAATAGTGATGATGATATGTTAGAAGGAAATTTAAATGGTGTTCTAAATACCTTACAGTTTGGTTAAAAAATTTAAAATACTTTGTTGTGTGTTGTTCTTTTATAATTAACGTAACACGTACTCCACAGCAAATTTCGCCAAAACCAAAACAAAATTTTTCAATCAGTCTACGGCTCGCATTCCTGCATTACGTTAAAAATGTGAATGAGTAGATTCTACCGAAACTTACTTTCTTTGAAAGACGAAATATGGACAAAGTCAACGTTCTTGGTAATAGAAAAAACATTTTCTGTTTGAAAATGAAGAGCACCCAATACCAATAAAAATTGGAACTTAAGTGGCGCAAATGCTTACTTAAGTGGGACCTTGACAGCGCCCTAGGTCAAAGGGGCAAATTTAGACTAAATTTGGTGCCATTGTTTTTTACAAAATTGCAATTGCATCAAAAAACAGGACACTGAAAATTACCTTTTAATGCATAAAAATAATTGTAAAAAGAGAGCAAAGTGAATCTTGTCAAAAAAAGTAAGGAAAATAGAATTGCTGTTTATGCAAACAGAGTTAGAAATAAATGTCTTGCACAGAGGACCAGGGATCCAGAGAGCAATTTAAAAACTTATTAAATCTATGCCCTGATTTTTTTTGCGATAATAAAAAAGGCATTCTTTAGAGATAAAAATTTTTCAAAACTCGATTAAAAAAATTAAAGTGAAAAATTATATAGCTTAATGGTTTCGGTCAGGTTCAAACCTTTTAGACGGAATTTTCTTTCAATCGGGCCTTTCCGAAATTACTTTATGTAAAACAGCAAAAATGTTTAATCGATTTTGAATTCAAGGTGTTGAACCTTATGTTAATAAAGCACTAGGTAGTACGGAATTCCGAATCTTAAAAAGGGATCGTTAACGCATATGACTGAAAAATTTAAAAATCACCGCACGGTGGACGCGATTCTTCTAAACTCGTAAGAAAATCTCACCCTTACAATAAATTTGACGATTTTTAATCAAAAGTTTACACTAACGACTTTTTTTTCAGGACTTAAATGCTAATATTTCTTAAAATTTAGTTTCTTAATACTGTTCCAGTAAATAAAAAATATGGCAGTTTTCATTTTTGTAGGCAGTTTGTTATGTCTACTAGGTTGCTTTAAAAAAATGTCTATTTCTATCCAAACAATACTTTATTCTCCATCATAAATACTCAAAAATCTTATTTATAAGAAATCAAAACAACCAAATCGGTTTCTGCAACGTTGCAAAGTGGGCAACTTAAATTTCTGAAATGCCGATAAACGCAATTCTAAACAACAGTACAAGCAGGAAAATTTTAAAATCGAGAACAGTGTCAAGATCGGAGCAGTAAGTCAAAATTGGGGGTTTTGTATATTATTAGAAAACCATCACAAATTTTAGAACTAATTGAAAATTGTGAAGCTGACAACATCGCAATCGAAATGGGGTAGTCGTAATCGTAAATACAACCCGTCCTAAAAAAATACTTGTTTGTCCATTATCAAATAAATATTTATTTGAATCAACCTACCTCTTTTTTCTATGTGTTTAGGATACGATTACTCGAGAATCGAGAAGCCGATTTTTATGAAAATTGGTACAAATATTGTTCCCTAGTTAATTTTTAATAGAGGTGGAGATGGGGAGGTTAAAAGAGGTAGAAAGAGGGAATTTCACTTTTAAAAAAATCTGGTTCACAAACCGTAGCAGCTGGCGACACAAGCAGCGGCGTATGAACGCTATATCCAAATACAGAAATTTTTCAAACATTTTAGCCTCATTTTAAGTCTTGAATCTAGGATTATCTAGTGACAGTTTTTGCAATTTTTGTCGAGTCTTGCAGATATTTCACAAAAATGAAAGTCAAAATTAAAAAACTTGCTAGAAAACCCTTGATTTAAGCTTCGTCTTTAAAATAAGACAAACATTTCTAAAAAATTTCTGTATTTCTGTCAATACCCTTGCACGGAAAGCTGCGTGTTTGTGAAGAACTTGGTTGATTTATATTAGATTTTTGGGTTTTTGCAATTTAACATCATTTTCTCTTTATCAAAATAAATTTATAAAACATCTTTGTGATTTTAAATTATCATCCAACTAAAATGAAATCATTTGCATTCTAGAGAAATATAGAGTAAATTTGGAAAAGTCGAGTTAGAGAAAAGTTTACAAAAAAACTTAAGTCGAGGAGAAACCCCTTCCCGACAATTTATAATAAACGGAGGACTTTCCTAAGCTTGTTAATAAAAAAAAAATTGGGACCTAATTTTCTCCATTGTATCTTAGCCTAAAAAACTCCTGTATTTTAATTTTTATTAAATAAACGTAGTGACCTTACCGCACTAGTGCGGTAAAGTGCCATAACGTTTACTGTACCGAACTAAATGTGGTAAATTACACTTTTCCGCACCTAAATGAGTGGGGTAAAGTGCTCTTTATAGCACGCGAGGTCAAAATTAGGTTTTAATTTTTTAAGAGATTCTTGAGCCATCAGCACATAAAATTATATATTGTGTTTGATATTTGCTATGTGAGGCTAAAAGTTTGAATTTTATTAACTTGAAGTTTCTCAACAATAACAGTTCTAAGAAACGACCGACAGGGTAATAAAATTCAAAAAATTGTTCTTTTTTTATTTTATATCGCCAAACCCGTGAAGTTCCGTTAAATTGTGGGTGTGTTATTTTCAGGTAGATCATTCGGTCCATAAATAAAAAAAATTGTATTTTGTTTGTAGGCATACAAGGATGGTCTTTATCACAGACTTAAACACACAGAGACAAAACGAAGCATTTGTCAACTTGCATTGGTTTAAATCGGCTATCAATCAACCGTGGTGTAAAATTGTTATCAGTCAAAAAAATATTGCATTAGAAAGTAAAACCAAAATGTCTATAGTTTAAAATATTTTAATCGGAAGTTATTGCAAGTAAAATTACATAGCTAAACGGTCACACATGCGAAGAAAACATATTAGAAACATAATAAAAGAAGAAGATTCTACTTCCCCCAAATACGTGGGAATCTCCCACAAAATTAAAAAGCATTGTTAACAAACCATTCCAAGGATTATCCGTACTAAATATCTTTTGAAGCAAGGGCCGCAAATATAGCACCAAACAATGCCTTTGCCACGTGACAAAGATAATAACAAACGTGCATTTTTTTACAGAACAAACATAAAACGGCACCCCTTGCTTACCGTTATGAATAGAAGAGGGTCGCTTATCTTGTCATATCCGAATTTATGAGTATATATGTACACTCGGACTTCCTGGTTAAATATCGAAATTTCCTGAGCCTGAATGTATAAGTAAGGGTAAACAAAACATCGTGAATATGGCAGGAGAGAGAATAATTTTAGGTTTTAATTGAAGAGGCTAAATTAAAATATTAAAGACGAAAAACTAAGAAGTTATGGTACCGTTTTCATAATTTTTAAAATTTACAATTTGATGCTATACTACCTAAAACTAATAATAAAAATAAAAAATAATAAAGAAATAGAAAATCTGGATGTTAAACACGACACTTTTAATTTATACAGACGCATAAAGAAAGGGGCTGAATCATTTAATTAAAGGTGACTAAAAGGTAAAATCTTAGCTGACACCGAAGAAAAATTAAAAGAATGGTTTGACTAAATAGGAAATATCTCGATCCGAACATCCAAAGCAATTTCCAAATCAAGGATAGGAAAAAAGTAAAAAACTTAATATCTGCAGCAAAAAATAAAAAAGGGGTGGGGCAAGACGAAGTATACACGGAAGATTTGAAGCTCATTAAAACTACTTGCGGAATACTTCTAAACAAACTTTTTAACTTGATTTATAGAAACGGTAAAGTTCCTGCTGACAGGCTAAAATCAATATTTTTAAACTGCCCAAAAATTGTAGTAAATGTCGACTAATCCCAATGAGCATTTTCAGAAACTTCTGGTGACAGATATTTATATAAATATTATAAAGAGGGTTCCATTGATACCCTAGGGTATTTAGAAGTTTCCTACAAGAATTGAGTTTGTATATTTGTTTTATTAAAGGCTCTAAATTGATGGTACCCTAAAGTAACATAAAACTGGCGTTAACAATATTTCCACGGACATCTTTATAAAAATTAAAGTCATCGGTTCAAAATGTTATATAAATTGGTGTTAACAATGTTTCCACCAACATATTTATAAAAATATAAGTCATCAGTGACAAAAGTTATATAAATTGGTGTTTGAAATCTTTCTGTCAACCCACCTATAAAACCGTAAGTAACTATCAATTAAAGATATATAATAGATTGGTTTTTAAAATGTTGCTATCACTAAACTTAATTAACCAACAACAAATTTATATAAGATAAGATTGAAAATATTTCGAGAGACACTTATAGAAACTTGGGAACTCACACACAATAGTTATATAAATTGGTGTCTGTAATATTCTTATGAACTCATTCATAAACCTTTTTTGCCCATAAGGTTTTTTCTATAATGTTGTTATTAATTTCTTTATACAGTAATTATAATACAACTGCTTTTAGAACAAAAAAAACAATTTTAATTTATTTTGGCAATTATAATAACAAAACAAACAAGATTTTTTAAGGTTAATTTTGTGTGTAAAGGAGCGTTTTTGCGACATCAAAAGGCTCGTTTTTGCGAGATACCATACCATTATTATCTTGTTTTAATTACATCAATCTGAGAGAGACAAGAGATCCAAATCTTCTTGAGATAGTTGCCGATGACAGATATCGGGATCGAATGCATTTTGCACCCGATTCCCACCAGCGTTTCCGATGCGCAGTCACCCTGACTCAAAAAACTCATCACGTGGTCCGAGATGAACTTGTATAGGCAAATCTCGCTTAGACCACATGATACGTGTTTTGATTCGGGGGACCCACGAATGAGAAACGCATAGATGGGAACCGTGTTTTAGAAAAAGAGAACAATATAGTAACCGTGTTAAGGTCGCAAAAACGCACCGTGAAACGTCGAGCGCATACGCTGATACTGCTGGTTGGGGGCAAATGTGAACACCCCGGAAAATACTCGCCTGTACACCCTTCGACCCCGCAATCTAACTATATTCTTGAAATAGTTACCTCTGATAGTTATGCGGGCTTGAAGTGTGTGGAGGCGGGTATTTTTCCTGGTATGTGTAGTATGCTGGATCTCTCGAGGAATGCATTTAGGAAAAGAGAACAATGGTAACTATGTTAAGCTCGCAGAAACAGACCATCAGTGTTCAACACCGCGCCATCTGTAGCCCTTTGTTCCAAGTAGCATCATTTTTTAAAACGGTTATAAAATAGTGTTGACGAGGTAAACAGTGGTATAGTTGTATTGTTTTTTTATAGAATTGTCAGAAATTTTCGCCATTTTGGATTACAAAAATAAGTTTTTGGCCTAATTAAAAACGTTATTTATGGGGTTTCAACATGTGTTTCAATCGAAATATTGCTTGTTAGGGTTAAGAACAACATACGAAATTCAATATTTGTCCAAGAAAGAAAGAAACGCGTATGAAAAAAAAAACTGATAGTTAAATGAATATTTTTTTTCACGTTTTCTCAAGTATTTTTGGAGCCCATGAAATTTACGTGAGTGTATTCGAAAACTATACAGTACACACGGGACCGCAGCTGATTTTCAGAGAAGGATGACGTGAAAAACAGCTTTTATTTGACTAGTATATAAATATTCATATTCCTGCTTCAGCTTATCTCACTTTTATTTTTATTTATTTTAGAAGATTGCTAAACACCATTTTATAAATTTTTTTATTGTAAAAAGAAAAAGAATAATACATAACCACCAAAGGGAAGAAAGATGGAAAATCTATATTTCTAAATCCATAAAAACATTTAATTTGTTATGTAGTGTTGTTAGAACAGTTGTAAAACCTTTTTATAATAATCTCTATACTTGAGGGCTCATAAGGAAGTTTTATAAAATCTATATGTTGTTTTTCTATCCATTACTATGTAACATAAATTTTTATAAGCTGGTGTTGAACAGTTGTTTTTCAAGTCTTTTTTACTCATTTAAGAGATATATTAGAGTTATAAAATTATCACCAACACTAAATAATATAACTTTTGGTTATTTTATGAAGGTTTTATATTATTTGCTGTAACTTTTATATAGACAAAAATGCTCATTGGGATTAGTCTAATGAGTCATATGTTGAAAATATTTCTAAAGCTGGCTTCCCACGGCCCGTGATATTGCGGGCCGGACCGCGCCGCGCCGGCTTGAGCAAATCCGGGTTGTCCCGAACACCTCCGCCTCTTCTCATGGCGCGTGTGTGTCCGAGGTGTATTTTCTTCAAAACCATATAATTATATGTTCAAAACGGAGCGTTTCTTTGGTGGTTATGCACAAAATGACGCAAGAAGAAGAAGTAGCAGCCGCCGTCATATTATTTACTGGATATTATTTACTCAACAAAAAAATAAAGAAAAAGAAAAGGCGCTGGTGGATATCATCGTTTAATAAGAGCCGGTCGAGGTAAATATTGAATTTTATTCTGTAACCTTTGCCGCTTATGAAAGGTTTCTTTTGCGTTACTATAATCGGTTTTTTATATTTTAGATACAATGAATCGGATATATTGGTTCATTTTGTTAAGGAAAATAACTTCGTATGTCCACTCCATAGTCACGTGGCTTGCAGAGTACTTTTCCAACTAAACAAGTTGCAACAACCAAATCAACTAACGTACCCGCGGCATTTCGGGTACCTTCGGGCACAGTCACATCATGCCGGGTCGACCCTTTGAAGTTACCGACTCGCGGCGGATTCGTCGCGCCATCACCAATCTTGCCGGGGTACCTCGAGCGGCATCCTTTCGACGGCTTGGTTGCGCGAATTGGCCTAACTTGCAATAACACGGGCCGTGGGAAGCCAGCTTAAAGATTATCCATAAAAATAATCGGGTATTTTTTTAGTTCTTTTTCCCACTAATGTGTGGTTGGTTTTAAATAAAGTAGCTTTATGTAAGAGTTTATACGTTATTCACTAAAATCGTTTTGTAGCTTAAAAAATGGGTTGAGTATTTCTTTAAGCTGCCAGCAATTCGCTACAGCGTTTTTAAAGTGTTTATAACGGGCCTAAAATCAATGTTATAGCAGATAAACCGTTTTCTTAAATCGCATTAAAATAAAATCGATTTCGGTAAGATGATAGGGTGTGAACTGGAACTGGAAGTTTCGGGAACGCTAAATCAAAAAAAATCAAAAAATAAATGCCGATATTTACGCGGAGTACTTCAACAAACAGAAAAAAAAACATACCAATTTGAACCGCATTAGATAATAAAAAAAATTAAAATAACATTAAAAATACGCGCAAACTTAGAAAGAAACATTTTAAATACCTAATCACAAAATAAATATAAAAAAACACCAAATCTGAACCGCAATAAGTAAATAGACCATAGTTACAATAATCACATAAATCAAGACAAAATAATTGTCACACTTAATATAAGAAATTAATAAAAATAAATAAATAAATAAAAGAAAATAAATAGAAATAATAAATAGAAATACAGATAGTGGTATAATAAGTTGAGAGAAAATAACAAAATAAAAATATTAAAAATACAAAATTTAAAATTTAGTTTTATCGTTTAGGAACTCCTGTGTCGAATAATATCCTTTTACTCCTAGCAATTTCCTTATTTCTTTCATAAACTTTAAAAATGGCAAATTTGAAATTTTTTCCCTACAATTGTTAAAAAGAACTTTCCCAACATAATAGGGACATTTTTCATATTTTTTTGTTTTATGAGTTTCAAGGCTAAATTTAGAGTTATTTCTGGTGTTGTATTTATGGTAGTTACAATATCTAGTTAATTTACTTTGGTTCTTCTTGGTAGAAAGCAGCATATAAAGATGCATGGAAAAGTCAGCAGATTTTGATGCCCTAATATAGACCTGCAAGATTGTCGACGATCTAGAGAAAAAATTAGCCTTATATTAATATTAGCTTTAAATATTCTTAAACTGTTAGAAGCAGTACCCCACAATACAACATTGTATGTAAGTTGGCTGTAAAACATTGCAAAATAGCATGATACAAGGCCCTCTCTGGAGAGGGTTGGGCATAAATGGTTTATAGCAAAGTAGGCTTTACTAACTTTTTTGTATGTGGTGTTAACGTGTGTATCCCATAAAAGGTTGGAATCAATTACTACCCTCAAAAATTTTATCGAATCGGCTGATACAATTTTTAGATTTTCTAGTGTAAACTCTCTAAAATTTAATAATTACTGACTTTTCCACATATAGTATTAAGTGACTCTTAAGGCACCAATCCTTAAAACTACTTGCCACAGTGCTCACCTTAGTTTGCAGGTCCCCCAGAGAGGTCGCTGTCATATCATCTGCAAATTCTACGGATATATCACAGCCCTTTAAAAAGTTATTTAATTCGTTAATGTATATTATGAACAGCAAGACAGACAGACCCCTGAGGAACACCTGTTTCAGTTTGTTCCTCGGAAGAGCAGCTCTTTTTGATCTCTATTATCAGCTTTCTACGAGTCGAATATGAAACCAACCAATTCTGAAAGATGCCCCTAAAAAAGAAATGTTTTATTTAAAGAATCGAACGCCCTTGATAGATCAAAAAACGGCCACAACATGTCTGCCTTTGTCCAGGTTTTGATATATACAATCAACAGCTTCCACGACCGCCATCTCAGTCGATCTGCCAGGTCTAAATTCATGTTGGTTGTTGGGTAAAATCTGATAATTCTCCAGAAATGCATGCATTCGTGCAGCTACAATTTTTTCAAAAACTTTCGCCAAAGTACTTGAAATTGACACAGGTATGTAATTATTTGTGTTTTATTTGTGAATAGCTGACCTCAGCTAGACTTCGCCCTTTGAGAGTTGTTACTATAGGTTAACATGTAGGTAGTTTTTTATAGCGTTTATTGTTACTATGATCTACAATTTCTCAATAAAGACTATTTATTTTTGTAATCTTCCTTTTTATGAATAGGCGTGATTTTTGCTATTTTAAATGCTACTGGGAATTTCCCTAATTCTATGAATTGAAAAAGTACGTCAAAGGCTATACTTTAAATGGAATTTTTTAGAATTTGTGTAGTGATGCGGTCTTTACCATTGGATTGTATTTTTTAGACATTATATTGCTGTTTTTACCTCCGGCTTCAGTACTGGTGATAAAAAGAAAGTTTTACCAGAAAGTGTACTTGTTGTAGAAGAGTTTAATAGCTCTCGTCCATAGACATTGTAAAAAAATTTCTTTGGCAATGGTGGAGTAGTGGATTGCAAAAACGTTAGTCACTTCTATAGGTCCAGTAATAATTTTATTTTTTGCTCAATTTCAATGCCCATATCCTTTATTTCTTTCCCCAGCCTAGTATTAACAATTTGCCATATTTTTTGTTGTCAGACTCGTTTATTTATTGGGTGTAAAATTCCCTTTTGGAGTTCTCAACTGGATAAGTATGTATTATTTTTTTAGATTTGTACAAGTTAAGCAAATTAAGATTATTATTATTCTTACAGTCAGGGAAAGAATCAGGATTTTGAGTAATTTTTTCTTTAAGGAAATACCATGGATTAAAATTAGTAGGGCTAATGATATTTCAGGAGTTCAAATTTTTGGTTCGGGAAAATATTCAGGAATTCTAGATAATGAATCAGGAACAACGTTGTTTCTGCCTTTTCGATGAACTAGGTTAAATGTATAAGTTATCAACTTCATTGCCCATCGAGCAAGTTTACCAGTGAGATTTTTTTAATTATTCAGCCACAATAAAATTTTAGTCCTTTAACATAAACACAAAACGATTGATATTAAAACGAAGAGCTTAACATTATTTCTGCACTGTAGATAGATTTCTTTCAGATTTAGTTAAAGGTCGACAGGCATATGTGATTACTTTCTCAACACTATTAAAATTCTGGGTTGGAACACTACCTCAGGACACAGGACTGAAGCAAGAGCCTGTTTAGTTAAAAATGCATTTTCTGCTTTTTGAGACCATTTAATAGATTCATTTTTCTTCTTTCCTTTTAACAAATCAAGTATAGGTCACATAATAAACAAACAAATAAACTTTAAGAAAGTGACGATACGAACTACATAAGTCTGAGAATCTTTTAATTTGAGTAGTAGTTAGAGGTCTGGGATAGTTTATCTTTGCAGAAATCGCAAATTTCGGGGTCAGTTTTAAGACCATTAGAACCAACAATATAGCTAAGGAATTTTAGGGAAGTTTTAAAGAATTCGCACTTGTTTGGACTTGCCGTCTGGTCATGGGAATCTTCCACAAGAGGTATCTGCCAAAATTTTTTGCGCAGGTCAACGGACGAAATATAGTTTGCTCAAACGTATGATGCTACTGGGATTTCCTACGAGGTCGCATAGCAGCGGTCCTCAGAGAACCTGAAGACAAAGCAGGCGGGTCATCCACCTTTGGCGGGTCATCCGCCTCTGGTGGGCTATCCACCTCTGGATTCTTGAAACAGGTTACCAGTAACGGATCTAAACCGAGGGATAAAGGTAAATGGCTTGTAGAAAGCAAATCCACCCACAAACTACCACCCAGTAAGCCCCCGTAAGAGATTACGGTCTGACGGCAGTACTCTTTAAACGGACGCAAAGAAACCGCGAACCAAACCACCGACATACAAGACAAAGCAAGGGGCCTCGCAACCCTCCTACAAGTCGGTAGTTGAAGGGATCAAGGTTAGTATAATCCACCATGATTATCCTAACCAGCTACTGGATTCCGTGGAAGACCTGCCAGAAGAGGGCCCCAGATATGATTCCAGGTCTCTGCAAATAGACACGGCTGGCTGCTTCTCAAATTTGCGGACGCACTAACCAGGTTGTGGCTGAAGGGACTAATAAAGAACCTAAAGGAGAGGAGTAAGACATGCCGAGTTCACGCATTTGCGTGGCATACATTCCGGAGGACAACAAGAATATCCGGCTTAACTAGGAATGAGCTGCACACTCAGAACTGGAAAGTTCTCAAGGTGGAACCATCGGGACCAGTCCAAACATGATACTACTACTACTGCTACTACTACGGTTTTGGACAGGTTAAATTCCGAACAAAGCGAGTGGGTCCGGGTGCCGGCGCAGTGAAGGAGGAATCTGGAGGAGAGGAACCCACAGATCTTACCTCAGAAGCGAATGCTAACTCGGTTGCAGCAGAGAAGCAAACGGGGGAATTCTGAGGAAAAGAACCTACGAATTCCTGAATCCAGCTCGGGAGGTGGTGACATCTGAGTCAATAGACTTGGGTACCTAAACCCAGATCACTGAGGACAATCCACATAGCTCTGTGGCTAGAACCAAGCAGAACCTGGAGGAACAACCATTAGGCTCAACGGGTCTAATGTGAAAAAAAATAAAAAAATGAATCACAAAGTTAAATGCATTCAGGTCAACCTCCACCATGCCAAGGCGGCGACCTACATATCAACCAAAACGATCACAGAAGCCAATCTGAATTTGGCCCTATTTCAAGAACCATGGCTGATCGGCAACCAGGTGTGTGGACTTAGGCTGACCAAAACTAAGGTATTGTATGATCGATCGGGTCTTAGACCTCCTCGAGCTGGTATAATCATAAAAAACCATATTAATTACTTTCTGTTGACAGGTTTTTGCAGCGCAGATCTTGTAGTGGCTCAAATTGACACCGTGAATGACAACGGATATCAAACCTTGGTGGTCTGCTCAGCATACTTTCCGGGTGATGCGAACATTCCACCAGCAGGCTTGGCTGAATTAATCAACCACTGTAGAAGGAACAATCTGCAACTACTTCTAGGCTGGGACGCAAACGCTCATCACACAGATTGGGGGAGCACAGATGTTAATGAAAGAGGTGAGGCACAATTTGATTATATTTTAGGGGAGAAGCTGGTGGTACGTTTGTCGTGGCAAATAGTCGCGAGGTCCTTGACCTGACACTAACAACGGCGTACTTAAGCAACAATATTATCAATTGGAATGTTTCCCTCGAGCCTTCGAGTTCCGGTCACAGACACATTCGATTTGACATTAAATCGAGCGCAAGAACTCCAAAGGCACAGACTGGGAGGGCTTTCACCACACTTCGACTGAACGAATTCAAAATGGGGTTCCAACAGTTATACAAAGCATAATACAGATAAAGGAGGCGGAAAGATCAATCCAAACCGCTATTCTATCTGCATACGAAGAAAATTGCCCTCTAAAATCAAAAAACGATTCTAGGACCACATCATGTTGGAAGAGAAGCCTAGACAAACTAAGAAAAACCGTTAGGCAACTATTTAATAGGGCGAAAGAGACAGACTCCTGGGACCGATGCAGATCAGCCTTGACTTCCTATAACAAGGAAATACGGAAAAGAGAATCGTGAAGGAAATTCAGCGAGGGTATATCGAAAATTTCCGCTGTAACAAGAATCTACAAAATTCGGCTCCTAAGGCGATTAAAACAAAAAGAAGTTAAAAAACTTCGGAATCAGTTACTTCAACCGAAAAGAATCTAAAAACAAAAGATCAAAAGATCTTGGGTGGAAAAAACGAAAATTCAAACTTGGATGAGTATCCCACAAGGAACACACAAAAGGCCAAAGAGCAAAAAAAATATCAAATGATATTTAGCCCTGAGCAACCAGCGTGGACTGGTTCCACCCTCCCGAAACAACATTCAACACCATCATACACTTTGATTTCCAACTTTGGATCACTCTCAAAAAGGCATCGTTCCGCACTGGCACTTATCTAAGTCACCTGATACTGGTTCGTCCTGGAGTGTTTTTTTTTTCACCCAAGATCTTTTGATCTTTTGCTTTTATTTAAAGCATGTTCTATTAATAAAAATATTTAGGTCTTTCTCCACTGAAAATTGCCAAAATCCTTATCATCAGTTTTAATCTCTTTCTAACATATTATATTTTTAATAAGGATTTTTTGACAATATTTTAACAAACGACTATAGATAGAAATAACGTATTTGGTATTTTTGACCTCAGGAAGGAGAGTTCGATTTAAAAATGCGATAATATATAGGATATTTTATTTAAGTTTGACACTTGGAATTACAGTTAGCTTTTTTTGGCAGGTAAATTTCCATAGACATAAGATGTCGCCATACTTGTAGCATTACTCTGGGGTAAGTTTCTTGTCAAAGATTAGATTTTAAGGTTTCTACGGTTTTCCAGTTTTGGAGTATACTTCGTCTTTCCATCGGTTGGTTGTTGGCTCGGTGGTGGCCTTCCCTTGTGGGTTATCTGCCATCTTCCTATTGGTTGGCTGGAGCCGGGCTTGTGCCTGACGGATGAGTGGATTAAGCAGTGCTCTTTATTCAGAGAATATTATTAATTCTTTTTGTGAGTAAACTCCTGTAGATGACATTCTATACTGTTGAAACATGTTGGGTGAAGCTTTAAAACAGTGGAGAATGATCTAACTACTTTCATTCAATAAAAATATCTCCACCAATGGACTATCTCTTCAATTTATGTTTTATTAGTTGAAGACCTAAACTGAAGGTTCTATACTCGGTTATATATGAATCAGGTTTAACACAGCGGTCCACTTTGCACTAATAAACAATACAAAATAATTATACTACGGTCATTTTTTTATTCATTAATGATTAAATTTTCCAAGCAGTTTGTTCAGAATGTATTAAAAAAAAAAAACCAAAAACACGATAGAAAAGTCCATTGCCGTTTTCAGAGCTCATTGCTATACTGCTAGATAACTTGATCACGTTATATCTGAAATAATAAAAAATAATGGATTTTACAAATTGCACTTTTGATAAAGAATAAGCTTCAAAATTAAAGTATAGAGACTGAAAAATTTGATTTACATAGAAAGGCCTACTAAATTTTCATATTCTCTGGCAAAGAACCCCGCACGAAATATATTGAAAAATTATTTCGGTGAAATTTGATAAAATTATGGTATGTTATAGTAAATATAAAATGATTTTTATGTCTAGTTTCAGAGATATAGATGGCCAAAATGTAAAAAATCGTCCTTTTTGGGGTATATTGGGCATGGTCAAAAAGGCATTTCCTGACCGAAATAAAATAAGCTATCGAGGAATATGGGTTACCCGATATCAAAATAAAAAAATTATATTTGAGCCACTGACTTTGACTAGTACTCAATGGAGTACCTATATAGGTATGAGGGAGAGTAATTACCTATAATCATAATTTATAGCATATTGTTTGTTTGACAATTCAGCCCCACCAAAAATATTGTTATTTAGTTTAGAGAACCTAGAGAAACCTTTAAAATCATATTCCCCAATGCAAAACATAAAGAAGTAGTGATAAAGGTGTACGCAAAATTATACTAAAATATCTCGATCAGTTTTAAGGAAATTAAAATTTGATTACTTTTTTGTAAAAATTAATGATATAGAAGTTTTTGCATTTACCTCGTAGCTACAAAAAAAAATAAGGTTTATTTTATTTAAAATGTATGTACTTATCACTTTAACTGAATGCAAAAGAATATTTAAATTTTTAAGTACAAGTACAAAAACAATTTTCGTCAAGTTTTTATGGTAAAAAAAAATAAAAAAACATGTAACACAAACTAACTGTTAGTCGGAAGAAAAACTTGTCCAGTTTATCTAGAAAATACTAAAACGTTATTTTTTTTGGTCAAAAATATTTTTTTTCTTTCTATATCGGGGAAAATAAAATTAAAAAAAAAAAAAATTGACTAGCCCCTGTATACAACCTGTTGATATTTTATCAACATAATAATAAGAAAGTTCATGTGTGGTTCCTCAGTAAACCATATTCGTCGATAACTTATTTTATTTCGGTCAGGAAATGCCTTTTTGAGCTTGGCCAATATACCCCAAAACGACGTTTTCTTAAACTTTGACCGTCTATATCTCGGGAACTAGACATAGAAATCATTTTATGTTCCCATATTTTTCTTATCTCGTAACTCACTATAACACAACACAATTTTATGAAATTTCACCGAAATAATTTTTCAATGGACTTCGTGCGGGATTCTTTGATTATTGTATTTTATGGAAAAAAGTATTCTGTCCACTGATGCTAATAAAAAAATAAATAAACTTATGATTTTATTTAAGTACTAACAAGGATTTCGCCACTTGTTAATTATATTGGATAATAATTACTCTCAGTAATAAAAATTATTTACCTCCGATTAATAGTGGGACTCGCAAATCCTTATGTATTTTTAAACTATTGTGTTATCCCGTGTAAAGTTGTTCATTGAATACTGCTTTTGGCCTTTTGGGCAGTTATCCTGCTTCCACTTAAATGTTTGATGCTGTAAAAAAAACAATATAATAATAACAATGTTACTCAATTATATTTTATTTATTTCCGTTTAAAAAAAAATGTAATATAAGGATTTTTTAATACAACAATATATATGCCATAATTTGTGAGAAACTGTAAGGTAAGAGGATTAACAGTACATCGATCAGCTGTTAGAAAACGATTTTAATGAAGGCGAAAGCGACTTTATTTAAAACCGTTCTTATATAAAACCGGTTTTAGGCGCGTATAAACGTAGCAAATTAAATGTCGTCTCCTTTTTATGTTTTCCGTATAACTAAATGTTGTAATCGGTTGTTGATTTTTATTTTAGTTGAAGGAAATTATCAACAATTGCTGAAAAAATCATGGTTGCAAAAGCCATAATTTGTTTTTTTGCATTTCTGAGCATGTTTTTTAATTGTAACTATAATTTTTTATTATCCTACCAAAAAGTATATGTCAAAACAGAAAAAATGAGCAACGTGAAAAAACATTACGAGAACTTTCCTGAGTAGAATTTTTGATTAAAATAAAAAGTGATTTGGATAGAAAAAAATTAATATCTTAAAAATTGTTATATTTTACCTAAGAAAAATTGTAGGCACTAAAGACACAGAGGGGTATATTTTGGCAAAGTTTCGTGAAAACACAATTGTTTTTGCGGAAACGAAAAATAAGAAACGCAAAAATAGAAATATTACGATTTTTTGCATTTTGTTTGTTGTGTGTATGAAGGCCTTTTGCTGGCACTATAGGTTATCTTAACGTAAAAAGTCAGTCAAAGTAAAGAAAAAGGATAGTTTAAAAATTTTAATTTTCTCTTGCTAAAATTCAAGTATTTTAGGAACAGCATGCATATTGCCATTAGGTGCAGCCACACGGGACAAAATTGGAGAACATATCAGGATTCCCAAGTTGTATTATTAATTGGAGGTTAATATTTTTCATTTCTTAAATAATACAAGTTGTTTTTATTTTATAATAAAAATGATCCTAAGACTAGTGACACTTTAAATAACCGAGATTTTGTATTCTAAAAATTAAAGCGGTCACTATTTAGTCATAATACACCTAAGGCCTGTTTGTTCAAATTTTAGAACTCAATGCGTAATTGCTAAATTTAATGCATAATGTTTAATGCGTAATGTTTAATACTTAATTAATAAGGGTGGCTATTCAAGTTTTTATACACAATAGCTAATCACAATTTTACAAGGAATAATGTTTTGCTTGGTTAAGTATTATCTCTTATTAAATATAAATAAACCATAAATTACTTATGTGAAATGGCTTTGTTTTTTTGACAATATGACTATTATTACTACCATATTTTTATATTGCCTAATAAAACGCAAAAACGTCCGAAAAATTACACAAGTAACGGACCGCGCATGCCCATTTCGTTATTTTGATTCAATTTAATGCACAAAGTTTAAAGTTGAGTAACATTGTTATTATTATAGTGTAATGGACTCGGTAATGGATAATTGATAGAGTTGGGCAACTTTAAACTTTGTGCATTAAATTGAATCAAAATAACGAAATGGGCATGCGCGGTCCGTTACTTGTGTAATTTTTCGGACGTTTTTGCGTTTTATTAGGCAATATAAAAATATGGTAGTAATAATAGTCATATTGTCAAAAAAACAAAGCCATTTCACATAAGTAATTTATGGTTTATTTATATTTAATAAGAGATAATACTTAACCAAGCAAAACATTATTCCTTGTAAAATTGTGATTAGCTATTGTGTATAAAAACTTGAATAGCCACCCTTATTAATTAAGTATTAAACATTACGCATTAAACATTATGCATTAAATTTAGCAATTACGCATTGAGTTCTAAAATTTGAACAAACAGGCCTTAGGTGTATTATGACTAAATAGTGACCGCTTTAATTTTTAGAATACAAAATCTCGGTTATTTAAAGTGTCACTAGTCTTAGGATCATTTTTATTATAAAATAAAAACAACTTGTATTATTTAAGAAATGAAAAATATTAACCTCCAATTAATAATACAACTTGGGAATCCTGATATGTTCTCCAATTTTGTCCCGTGTGGCTGCACCTAATGGCAATATGCATGCTGTTCCTAAAATACTTGAATTTTAGCAAGAGAAAATTAAAATTTTTAAACTATCCTTTTTCTTTACTTTGACTGACTTTTTACGTTAAGATAACCTATAGTGCCAGCAAAAGGCCTTCATACACACAACAAACAAAATGCAAAAAATCGTAATATTTCTATTTTTGCGTTTCTTATTTTTCGTTTCCGCAAAAACAATTGTGTTTTCACGAAACTTTGCCAAAATATACCCCTCTGTGTCTTTAGTGCCTACAATTTTTCTTAGGTAAAATATAACAATTTTTAAGATATTAATTTTTTTCTATCCAAATCACTTTTTATTTTAATCAAAAATTCTACTCAGGAAAGTTCTCGTAATGTTTTTTCACGTTGCTCATTTTTTCTGTTTTGACATATACTTTTTGGTAGGATAATAAAAAATTATAGTTACAATTAAAAAACATGCTCAGAAATGCAAAAAAACAAATTATGGCTTTTGCAACCATGATTTTTTCAGCAATTGTTGATAATTTCCTTCAACTAAAATAAAAATCAACAACCGATTACAACATTTAGTTATACGGAAAACATAAAAAGGAGACGACATTTAATTTGCTACGTTTATACGCGCCTAAAACCGGTTTTATATAAGAACGGTTTTAAATAAAGTCGCTTTCGCCTTCATTAAAATCGTTTTCTAACAGCTGATCGATGTACTGTTAATCCTCTTACCTTACAGTTTCTCACAAATTATGGCATATATATTGTTGTATTAAAAAATCCTTATATTACATTTTTTTTTAAACGGAAATAAATCAACTAAGTCAACAACTTTTTTCCGATTTAAAATAAAATTGATTTAGTATTTAAAATTGTTCTAATGGTATCTTTAGGACAAGCATTTTTAAAGCGTCCTTTGTTTAAAAGCGCTTTAAGAGTACCGCATACACAAAGTAATTGTTTGACCTAAAACTTTATTTTTGTGCAGTATTGCCATTAATATCTTATTTCGATTAGTAAAGTGTCATACATAAAAAAATTGTTTGTCGTAGAATCTATTGCTGCATTTTTTGCCTTATTTTTAATTTTGAGTCTAAATTGTAATTTTTATGTTTTCAAAAATACTATATTTTTCTAAATTTTTCCAATGGATATTTATAGTACTGGCTCATGACAAAAAAAATCGTAAGGTAATCTACTAGAGCTTATTAAGCTGGAATTGCAAAAGCAATTGTCGTTTTCAATATTAATTTATTTTTAATTTTCAACAAGAAGCTAAAATTTTGAGCGTCCAACAATTATTTCGATAGAAATAGAAAATATACGCCTCTTTTATTATTCTGACTTAAACAGAGTTTACAAAAAAAGATAATAAAAAAGTTTTTTTTTAAAGGAAAGCAGTTTAGATATAAAAAATACATATTTACTAAAATGATCAAAAAAAATAAGTTTTTGCATTTTTGTCGTTCAACTGAATGATGTAATCGATTATTGATTTTTTTAAAATTGAAATAAATTTTAAACAATTACTGAAAAATAAAATGTTCGTAATGCATGTTTTTTAATTGTAACTATAATTTTTTATTATCTCACTAAAAGTATATGTCAAAACAATTCTACTCAGGAAAATTTTAGTTAAAATTGAAAAATAAAAAAATATTGAAAACGACAATTGCTTTTGTAATTCCGGCTTAATAAACTCTAATAGATAACCTAACGATTTTTTGTGAGCCAGTAATATAAATGTCCGTTTTAAAAATTTAGAAAAATATACTTTTGAAAGCAAAAATCGGAATTTGAAATAATTTATTAAGAGAAATTTCATTTCTTTTACATGAAAATTACATTCATAAAGGCACGGATTTTAGATTCAAATTTATTTTTATTAGAAGCAAAAAAAAATTAAATAATATATAAAAAATATATTATAATTGTTAAAATAAAATAAAAAATAAGTACACCAATCGTTTCTACGATAAACAATTTTTGTTTATGTATGACACTTTATTAACCGAAATAAGATGTTTGTAGCAGTACTGCACAAAAACAAAGTTTTACATAAATGACGGTTTGAAAATGTTTGTCCGAGGCATATCATTAGAAAAATTTTAAATACTAAATTAATTTTGTTTTAAACCGGAAAGAAATTGTTAACTTAGTTGTTTTATTTGCATTTAAAACAAATGAAATATAAGGTTTTTTTTAATATAATAATATATATGTTTTAATTTTTGGTAAACTGTAAGGTAAAATCGTTTTCTAACATCTGATCGATGTTGACAGTACATCGATATATATATATATATAAATATATATATATATATATAAATATATAAATAGATGGCGTAACAATTGCTGAAAAATTCAGTGTTGCAAAAGCCATTATTTGTTTTTTTGCATTTCTGAGCATGTTTTTTAATTTTATAACTATAATTTTTTATTATCCTACCAAAAAGTATATGTCAAGGCAAAAAAAATGAGCAATGTCAAAAAATACTATCAAAATTTTCCTGAGTAGAATTTTTGATTGAAAAAAAAGTGAATCGGGCCGAAAAAAATTCATATCTCAAAAATTTTTTAACCTTTTTGTCTAAAAAAATATTTTCACCAAGTTTCGTGAAAATGCAATTATTTTTGTGGAAATTAAAAATAAAAAACGAAAAAATATTACGATTTTTTGCATTTTTTTCGAAAATTTTGAGGTTATGTTGAAAAGTGACATTTACAAAATTTGTAGACCTTTGCACCGTTTACAACTTTTGTATTGAAGTTTTTATTTCATGACGTTCAGTTTTTCCGAAAATTGCAATAATACCATTTTTCTCCCCCTTTCCCTCGACCAAATCCACCCCGCCAGAGCCCTACTCACGCATTTTTTAAAAAACGTTTTTTAGAAGCCCCATTACCATTTCCACTCACCAAATTGCTGTTAAAATTTTTTTTATTTTTTTCTCGCTAAATGAGTTAATCCGATCGGTGTAATAATATAGTTTTATATTATGAATAGTTTAAATACTCTGCCTTGTCGCCGCGGCCGCCTTACCGCAAAAAAAAAGCGCAACATCACGCGGCGAAACGGGCGCGCCAAAATGTACCCTATTCATGTTTTGCAATCAACCGAAAACGCAGTTTAGATATAAAAAATACATATTTACTAAAATGATCAAAAAAAATACGTTTTTGCATTTTTGTCGTACAACTGAATGATGTAATCGATTATTGATTTTTTTAAAATTGAAATAAATTTTAAACAATTACTGAAAAATAAAATGTTCGTAATGCATGTTTTTTAATTGTAACTATAATTTTTTATTATCTCACTAAAAGTATATGTCAAAACAATTCTACTCAGGAAAATTTTAGTTAAAATTGAAAAATAAAAAAATATTGAAAACGACAATTGCTTTTGTAATTCCGGCTTAATAAACTCTAATAGATAACCTAACGATTTTTTGTGAGCCAGTAATATAAATGTCCGTTTTAAAAATTTAGAAAAATATACTTTTGAAAGCAAAAATCGGAATTTGAAATAATTTATTAAGAGAAATTTCATTTCTTTTACATGAAAATTACATTCATAAAGGCACGGATTTTAGATTCAAATTTATTTTTATTAGAAGCAAAAAAAAAATTAAATAATATATAAAAAATATATTATAATTGTTAAAATAAAATAAAAAATAAGTACACCAATCGTTTCTACGATAAACAATTTTTGTTTATGTATGACACTTTATTAACCGAAATAAGATGTTTGTAGCAGTACTGCACAAAAACAAAGTTTTACATAAATGACGGTTTGAAAATGTTTGTCCGAGGCATATCATTAGAAAAATTTTAAATACTAAATTAATTTTGTTTTAAACCGGAAAGAAATTATTAACTTAGTTGTTTTATTTGCATTTAAAACAAATGAAATATAAGGTTTTTTTTAATATAATAATATATATGTTTTAATTTTTGGTAAACTGTAAGGTAAAATCGTTTTCTAACATCTGATCGATGTTGACAGTACATCGATATATATATATATAAATATATATATATATATATAAATATATAAATAGATGGCGTAACAATTGCTGAAAAATTCAGTGTTGCAAAAGCCATTATTTGTTTTTTTGCATTTCTGAGCATGTTTTTTAATTTTATAACTATAATTTTTTATTATCCTACCAAAAAGTATATGTCAAGGCAAAAAAAATGAGCAATGTCAAAAAATACTATCAAAATTTTCCTGAGTAGAATTTTTGATTGAAAAAAAAGTGAATCGGGCCGAAAAAAATTCATATCTCAAAAATTTTTTAACCTTTTTGTCTAAAAAAATATTTTCAGCAAGTTTCGTGAAAATGCAATTATTTTTGTGGAAATTAAAAATAAAAAACGAAAAAATATTACGATTTTTTGCATTTTTTTCGAAAATTTTGAGGTTATGTTGAAAAGTGACATTTACAAAATTTGTAGACCTTTGCACCGTTTACAACTTTTGTATTGAAGTTTTTATTCCATGACGTTCAGTTTTTCCGAAAATTGCAATAATACCATTTTTCTCCCCCTTTCCCTCGACCAAATCCACCCCGCCAGAGCCCTACTCACGCATTTTTTAAAAAACGTTTTTTAGAAGCCCCATTACCATTTCCACTCACCAAATTGCTGTTAAAATTTTTTTATTTTTTTCTCGCTAAATGAGTTAATCCGATCGGTGTAATAATATAGTTTTATATTATGAATAGTTTAAATACTCTGCCTTGTCGCCGCGGCCGCCTTACCGCAAAAAAAAAGCGCAACATCACGCGGCGAAACGGGCGCGCCAAAATGTACCCTATTCATGTTTTGCAATCAACCGAAAATACATTTTTTAAGGTCTTCTGCTACAGCAAACAAATTTTAAATAATTACCCATAGTCCTGCAGCCTATGTCTTCCCGTGTACACGTATGTTTAGATGCATTGTGACATACTTTTTTTTGTAGGAAATTCTTCCACAATTAATAATTTCCATGATGGAGTAACAAAGGGTGTCTATGACGTCATCAAAGATGGCCGTCGTTTTAATTACAAATTAATGTTAAAACGGGTTTTTGACAATAACTCCGCACTTGTGTAATCTAAAGACACAGCTTTACTAGATATATTGAAGACAAAGTATATAGACTTTCAAAGTAATGCGACTCATCTTGTTAAATCCAGAGGCGTACAAATTCAAGAAATATTTAAAAAAAAATTTGGGACACATTATTTTTAAACCTTTTTGACTGACAGCCGCTTTGACATATGTCAACATTGTTTACGTTTTTGTATTAACATTACTTCCAAATTTTCGAATTTTTATGGTGGAGTTGTGAGGTATTATGCAAAGAGTTCCTATAACGTCATTTAATTTTAAGGTTCAAAAAATCTTGTACGATTTCACTTATTAATCGATTTATTTTATTATCTGCTTGACGAAATGACCAAGGGACAAAAGAATTTTTACAGTATTACTAGATTGACCAGAGACACTTCTTATATTAACTTATATTAAAAACCTCTTGGTATTTTTCCACTGGCGTACAAAAATACCAGTTTTTATTAATAAATTAATTTTATCGTATTTATTCAAATATTTCTCACTGAGAGCCCTTTTGACATATGTCAATAAAATTAATATTTTTGTGTTGAAAATAAGTTGAAATTTGAAAAAATTTTTGATAGTTTCAAAAAGTGCTCATTTTTTTAGAGCCAATGACCTCCAAAATTGAAAATTCGTTTTTTACTATTTTTTTAATACCCTTTATTTAAAAATATTTCTGATTGATGCTGTCTTAGCAGCACGATTGACCTTTTTAGATTCAAATATTATCCAGCTTTCAAAATTTGTATGGTTGAGTCACAAATTATTCGTACCAGCGGCGTAGGAATTTATGTCAATATTTGCAAAAATATTAGTTTTATTGACATATGTCAAAAGGGCTGTCAGTAAGTAATATTTTAATATATAAAGTAAAATGAACTTATTAATAAAACCTAGTATATTTGTATGCCATTGGTACTAAAAATAACAAGAGATTTGTAATAAAACTTTTAACGAAGTATCCTCTGGTCTATCTAGTAAAATGTAGCAAATCTTTCGGCGAGTAGATAATAAAATAAATAAATTCATAAATGATATCACATAAGATTTTTTTATCCGTAAAATTGAATGACGCTATAGGTACTCTTTACATAATATCTTACAACGACACCAAAAAATTCTTAAATTTGAGAGTTTTTATAAAGCGAAAACGTAAATAATGTCAACATATGTCGAAGCGCTTGTCAGTCAGAAAGGTTTAAAAATAATTTGTTCCAAAATTTTTTTAAAAATATTTCTTGAATTTGTACGCCTCTGGTTTTAACAAAAAGAGACGCATTATTTTGAAACTTCAGATACTTTGTCTCCAATGTATCCAATAAAGCTATGCCAAGTTTGATGTCTCTAGAATTTACGAATGCGGAGTTATTATTAATTTGTGGTTATGGCCATCTTTGATGAAGTCATAGACACCCTTTGCAACAAAATGTCGTTACTCCACCATGAAAATTATTAATTGCGGAAGAATTTTCTACAAAAAAAAGTATGCCACAATGCGTCTAAACATACGTGCGCACGGGACCCATGATTTATAATACAGGCTCCAGGACTACCAGCAAGTGCAAAAATGTTAGAAAAAACAAACCCTTTCCTTCACAAAGTTTTTATTTCCAAAATATGTTTTGGGATATCTGCCCATTATGAAGGAAAGCCTAAAAAGGATGACAATTTGTTAAAAACTTTTTTAGTTATTTACACTGAGAAATATAAGAATTCATGAGTCCCTAGTAAAAACTTCATTTAAATATGAGACAAGTGAAGTGTCTACGTATCATAACTTTTCTCACCTAATTAAGGTTATAAAATAAGATATTAACCATAAGTTAAAAGTTCACTTACCGTAAGTGAAGTATCTACTAACCGTTAGTAAATCTATAGTAGCGCAAAACCAGTATAGCTCCTAAAATATTTGGAGCTCTAAAAATCATGTCCTATCACAGTGCACCCTAAGAAAATAAAATCCAAACAAATAATAAAAAATAGTACGAACCGACAATTTACAAGTTGATAGACCAATGCTTTATCCACTGTACCAAGCGCTTATAAAGAAATAGGTTGAAACATATGCAAGCATATATATATATATATGCAAGCATCTCTAAACCAAGAGTTACCGTGTTCGTTTACAGTCGATTTTTTTTAGGTATTTTTTAACTTATTTCCATCATGAAATGGGATTGTCAAATTCTTATGATGGCAATACATTGACAAATCATTAGGCATACATTATTATTAGGATAAATATATATTTCCGCATGATTTTTCAATATTTGTTTCCTTCACTTGTCCTTAGTAGAAAAATTCAGTAACCGTAAGTGAAAGGAAAGTTAAGTGAGTTGCCATATATTTGTAAGTAGATAAATCATTAAGACTTAACAGACTACTAGAAAAATTCACTAACCCTAAGTGAAGGGAAAGTTAAGTATTTTGTCGCATATTGGTAAGTAGATAAATCACTTAGGTTTAACAAATTCGGGTCTAAGTAGTTCGTTTTACTTAATAATAGAAACTTCACTTACCACAAAAAAAAGTTAAATAGCCACTTCACTTGGGATGATTTTCTGAGTGCAAGTGCGGAAAGTGGTACTTTACTGCACGCGATGGCAGTTGACCGAACGGCACGAAGCGGAGTTAGGTCAAGCCGTCAAGAGCGGTAAAGGCATTTTGCGCAAGAGTTATGTACATAATTTTACCTATGAGCACCAAAATTTCGAAAAAATTCATCTTAAATTTTAAAAACCCAATGTGTATAAGTCAGCAGCATTGAAAGAATTTTGCATAATTTTACTTCACCGCATAGTGTGCGTTAAAGGAAATGCATACAAATTTGCGGTGTAAATGGAAATGTTTTTTAAAAGTTATCATTCTGAAATGTTTATTAAATAAATTTCTATCAGTCGCTTATTTCATTCTAACGTGCACCGATAATCTTACAGAAAAAGAGACTTTAAAATAGTGATAAAATTTGGTAATTTTGTATAATTTGACTTTACCGCATCATGAGAAATATTGATAAATTAAATTTTGAACAGTTTTACTTTACCGCATTATGGGGCCGATTCTTAGGCAAAACGACGAAATTTCGTCGCGACAATGGGGTTTTCCCACATTTTTGGGAAGCAACGGAATTTGGTACCTTAGAGTGAGTTATCCAAAACGCATTTATTATTTCTTCTGAAAAACTCTTGGTTTTGTAGAAAAATTTTTTTAAAGTTGGAGTTCTACAAAAACGCTCAAAAAAATTTTTTAGCCAACTAACTTTACGAGAAAAGTAGCGAGTGGTGACCTTTTTCTCAGCCTCTTCCTAACTTCAGTTTAATGCTTAGCTGTCACTAAATGTCATTTCTGTTTAGTAAACAATCTGTTAAAAGTTGTATTTATTTTTTCTCGAGCTTTTTCTGCATCAAAATGAAAAAGTGCGTTTTCCGCGGATGTGAAAATAAATAAATGTCAGAATTCCCCTGGAAATTTAAGATATTTTTGCCCTTCCCTTTGTGACCAAGAAGAAAATTGTGGCTCTAGAGGCACTAATGCTGAAAAAATTATCCACGGCTGGGCGCAATAGTGTGTGAAGATCACAGCTGAAATTCAAATACAACCCCATTAGAGACATCGTCACCCAAAGGAAAACCTTTACCTTTGATGGTTCTCGCGTAAAATAACCCCCGTACAATCTGTTAAGACAAGTAAAATTTAGTTCACTTCTTGTTTAACCCATTATTCTTATAGCAATAAAGTTTTTAAATAAAAAAGAGTTTTACCAACCACCACTGGTTTCAGACACAGTCCATCCACCAGTCGGCCCTTCAACTATAACGAATCGATAACAAAAACAATGAACTTTACAAAATGCACCGGAGTATCACAAGAATACATACCGGGTGCGACTTGGAGAATAAACGCAAACATGTGTTTCACCCTTGTTGGGGATCATCGGTATGCCATCATGAACAAATGCTCGGCAAAACATTATAGATAACAGGATGAGAAATGATGGCTACTATGGATAGTGGGAATTTGTTTGAAACCAGTCAGTGGTAGAACTAGTGGAGGAGCCCAAAAATCCAATAGTTTTGTGTTGGTAAAACTCTTTTTTTTATTTATATTTAACTCCACTATAGACATTGGGAATTTATATCTCATTCTGTAATAAGACTTTTGTTGATTTGCTTAAAAACTGGAAAGAAAAGATTTATTTAAAATTGACCGAGCCAAACTTCCCACTTATAACATAGAAGTCTGATAAGGTCAGTCCTCCCCACCTTTATAGGAATCTAGGGACGTATAAAACTTCTGTAAAACTTTTTTTTAGTTCCAGTGATGGGAGTGAAAAAATATGGTAAATCACTTCAAGTTATTTTTTTCTAATATTTTTTCTTCAAGTTTAGTGGAATTTTTTTAAACTTATATTTAAATTTATTGCCTCAGGGTTAATTTTTTTGAAGTTTAAGAAGTTCATAGCAAGTAATTTAGAGAGATGCATTGATTAGCAAGAGTCAATGTTTCTTCCCAAATTTTTCTTAAACCAAAAACTTCTGGGTTAGTTTACCTGCCAAGGACTGGGTTGGGGTCGAATCTCGTCTTAATTTTAGATGTTGGGAAAATCAAGTTACTAATGCATTGCAGACGAAAATTTGTGAAAAATGATATTAAAAATGACATTATTTTCACATTTGTTAATGCCATTATAGAGCCACAAGCAAAATTTTTGAAAGAACCCCTGCACAAAAACTTGTAAAATGTAACCGTATTTTAATGTATTGTACCAAAGGTCAAAATAGTGAAATTCTATGAGGATCTTATATGATAGGACATATGAGCCGTCAAATAACAGATGTCTGGCAAACACCCAAGAAGACTTTTTTCTCATAACTTTCAACCGAAAAAAATCTTGGGTGGAAAAACGAAATTCAAAATTGGATGCGTTTTTTTTAACTTCTTTTTTTTATTTCTCTTTTGTTTTAATTGCCTTAGGAGCATATTCCTATTGGAAATATTAACACGCCATCGCCAGGACAAACCCATATTAGATGACTTATAATAAAGTACAAGTGCGGAATGATGCCTATTTGTGAGTGATTCAAAATGATGTTTGGGGTGGGCGCCTAGTGGTTTTATACTGTCTGAAATTGTTTCAATCTTTTTTTAGACTTCAATGGAAAAAATTGTCATTTTTAATATTACAATAGTTTTATATAATTTTTATTTTTAATAAGTGAAGTGAAATAAAATCATTGCCTGTTCTTTTGTTTTGTAAGAAATAAATATACACACTCAAGCTTTTAAAGGCGGACAAAAAAATATCAAGACTAAAGTTAAATAGTTTTATTAAATAATATGGTCAAAAATACGTACTATTTAAACAAAAGGAGTGTTAGATACACAAGAAAATAGTAAATTATTAATAAAACAAAATAAATAAATGTACTATTTTAATTCTACAATTTTTTATTATTCTAAATATACAAAACTTTAATTTTATATCTGAAGGAATCCAGAGAGGTGGAAAAAATATCCACATTATTAGCAGAGCTACACATTCTTCGTATAGGTCTATTAAGGTTGTAATTTGTATTATAATATTCTAAGTTAAAAATATTCCTATTTCTTGTACTCCGCTGTGGAACCCTTAAGCCAATTCTATGTATTAATTGAGGAGAATCAAACATTGCATTTCAAATCTTGAAAAGAAAAGCTAGATCAAGACATTACTCTACGGTTTTCAAGAGTTGTGACCTTTAGAAATTTTAAAACATCACAATAAACTATTTCCCCAGATAGAATTTTAAGTTTGAAAGCTACAAAACGTAAGAATTTCTTCAATACCCTTTCCAGATTTTCTACATGACATTTATAGAATGGGGACCATATGGAACTACAATATTCTAATATTGATCTAACAAGAGAACAATAAACATTTTTAAAACAGATTACATTTTTAAATTCAGATAGGCTCCTTTTTAAGAAACCCAGTAGTTTAAAAGCTTTGATACAGATAAAGTTATAGTGATTTTTAAAGCTTAAGCTTGGGTCAAATAATACTCTTAAGTCTTTAAATTTTGTGAAAAAGTGTTGAGATCATTCTGCACTCTTTCACAATCCCTAAAATCTTTAACAATTCTAAAAATATTTTAATCGTCTGCATATAGAAGGATTATACAGCAACAGAAACAGTTTGAAATATCATTAATAAAACAAATGAAAAGAATTGTTGACATAGGTCCCCTTGTGGTACTCCAGACTTCACTAATATCTCTTCAGAGAGACAATTTTTTATCCTAACAGCCTGTCTTCGGTTTTTATTATGCCAAGATTTGTACAGGGAATCAAAATAATGTATTAACATCAATCAGTGAAGATTTTTTTTCTTGCAAAATCTTTGTCAAAAGACCTTTTTAGCAATACCAAAAACCTATAATTTATTTGGCGGTACCTTACATTGAGGTTTTATCTCTTAACAGTTTTTTTAAGTTTTTGATGGTCCTGTCATAAGACTCCTCTGTAAAAAATTGTGCTCCACCAATTTGGATAAAATTTTAGTATGTTATTGTCGTAGTCAAAATACACAATACAGAATTCATAACGAAAATTTCATAAAAGTGTTTTATAACACTTATTTTAAGTCTTTAGTAGTAATTTTAATCACGATATCTGATTTACCCTGTACATTATAAATGGTTTACATGAAACAAAAAATTTTATTCAAATTGGCGAAAAACAATGTTTCACATAAAACATTGCAAGATTTGATAAAAAACGGTACTTCACTTTGGGGGTCATTTGTGATCTATCACTTTGAATTTTCTACAGAGATAAAAAAATTCAGGCTGACAACATTTTTTGGAGTTTATCATATATTTTTGTGATTTTCACAAAAAAAAAATCCATGTTTTATAAATAATTTCCGCGTTTTATTAAACAACTCAATGTTTTGCATTAGTTTAGGTAGTAACTATATTTTTGGTATTACTGTAAGTATGCGCGTTTTGAGATATCTACATTTTTTATGGCACTTTGAGATGAAATTTTTGTTTTATGACCAGATATTTAAGTAACGAATGAGACTTTAAAAAAATATAAACATTAAAAAACCAAAAAAAAACCGCAGATATTAATTAAACAAACACGGATTTTTTAAAGTGCTTTAGCAGACACATATATCGCCCAAAGAACCTTTTCTTGAATATCTCTAGCTAGCAGCTACAGTAAGTAAGGATGTTTTTAAAAGTTCAACCCTCTTTCCAACCTCCCACGACCATTAAAAACTCATTGCTTGATGCCATAGATATTTTGTAAATTTTTTTATAAAAATCGGTTTAGCAGCTCTCCACTAATGTAACAAAAAGACACCACACCAAAACATGGGTATTGGCTTCTCAGGTACAAGCCTCCACTGCCTCAGTGCCCAGGTGTTTAGAAGCGCCAAAAATAGCCTCAGTTAACGTTATTCTGCCAAATCGCAAGCTGTGCCATAATGGAGAATTGGCATGAAGTCGAGTATCCGTTTCAGCTTCGACACACAAGGAATCGCTCATATTTGACCGCATGTAATTAATGAACCTGTCAACATTCCATTTGGTCCATTTTCTCTGCAGTTTTAAACTTGAACCAGAGCTGGTATACATCGATATAGGTGTACTTGTCTTCAGATCGCAAAAGGGTATATATTACCCCTTTGTTATCTGCGCAGATTTACATCAATTGAGACACATAATTATGACTTTTTGGTCCGAGGGCTGGCACGTCTTCGTTTAAGTGACTGCAAATCCATTTTGGCATTTCCAACATCATTGTAGAGGTGCAGGCTGGTTCTTCACTTCTTCTGTGAAGCCAAAAAAGAACAGCAATGGCATGCTTGCAGCCCCCTGTAAGTATCAAAAAAGAAAAGTTAAAAACAGTTAAAAATTTTCTAATAACAAGTTAAAAGGAGACACATTCTACTTGCGTCTTTTTTTATCTTGTGAAAACTAAATTTGCATTGTGTGTTCCTAGCTTAACAGAAACTGGTACAAAAAATACATCATAGTTAGAAAATACCAGAAAAATATTTTTTAAAACATGGCACCAGCAGGCATGTATAAATTTTATTTTTCTTCAATATCTCAAAAATTACTGATCTGCTAATTTTTGTTGAAAATATAATTATTTCTTTTAATGTGAAAACTGTATGTGTGTTGCTAGCTGATACGGTTTGTGAGTTATGATTTTCAACCCCCTTTCTTACCCTCTTTACAATCTTCACCCTCATCAAAAACTAATCAGCTCATTCTTTGGTTCCAAAGGATTTTTGTGCCAAATTTCATCAAAATCGGTTAACTTTAGTGGCTTTTCAGTCATCGTTGTCCAGACAGACAGGCAGGCACCAATTAAGAAATTTTGTATTTAGGTCTTTCATGTTTATTTGAGTTATTTTGGTATAAATAAAGTGTTTTTGTTTCGCTCATATTTTTGTTTTTGAAGTTAGGAATGCCCCCCACCAGAGAAATGTGAAATGACGCCGAAATTTGATAATTAAACAAGTCTCGGAGATGGTTTGGGGATACAACCTTTTAATGTCTAAAAAAATTATTCCAATGTTCATAGCTCCTCATTTTGTCCTAACAAACGTAACTTTTTGTGTTGGTATGCTCTAAAAACTCTATGCATAAAGGTCAACTTTTAAAAAATTTTAAGCAGTTTTACTTGGATTTTCCACCACAGATATGTACAAAAAAAAGAGCAGCGCCTAATATTCTGTAAGTTTGGATACCTTAAAGATATAATTTTCCTACCAGGTGTAATTGCAAAACAGTGGCTGCTATTCTGTAAGTTATAATTTTACCTCTTTTTCTCAAAAAATGTAAATAATAACAATTATTAAGTAATTTTAAGAAGACTTTAAAAAGAGATTAACCAAATATTTTTTTTTAAATGTAATGTAAAATATGTATAGTTTCAAAAGTTTTTAAAACTACCTGCAGAAGCAGAACAATCTTTGCACTCAGAATGCAGCACTTTTTCCTCCTTCTCATTAACAGAAATTTCCACAGTATAAGGAGTATTTCTTACTCTGTGCTCCGGAGTTATTTTCGCCTACACTGTGCAAACATCTCCTTCTCTCTTAACTTGTCACCATAGACCTCCTTCGTAACTCTAAAATAAACAATAACACTTAAGCCTCCAATCATCTCATTTTTAACACCAAATCAACCAGACCATGTACATTTATGTACATTTTTAAGGTACAAACAAAGTAAAAATAATTTCATATACACGTAGAATTGCAACTCTCATATGACACGAGAATAACTGATAGATAGACAAAACTTCATATGTCCAGTTTACATACCATGAGTCCTCTAGGTATGGCAAAAGTTTAGAAATCATATTTTTTTTGTAATGCACTGAATGGCATGTGGTGACACTTCATTAGCTGTTAATTTTTCATGCTATGATATTTTTCATAACATGAATGAAATTTGTAACTTCTTTGAGATTAAAAATATAAGATAAAAAAAATACAATTTTTTTTATATTTTTACAAATCTTGAGACAAATCTGTCTTAGTTATATACCTCAAAATAGTTTTCCCAGATTTTACAGCTGTGGTTAATTATTTCTGATAAAGCTTTTCTAAAATTTTCTTTTAAATTTTATAGCAAAATTTTAGGTGTACCTACAAATGACTTTTTTATTATCTTCACATTTTGCAGCTTTTTACTGTTACAAAAAAATCCAGGATGTTTAAAATATAGTAACTGTAATAAATTACTAGTAAGAAATCCTGTTGAGTCCAATATTTCCTTGAATATCTGAAAAACTACAAATCTGATATAGTTTTTGTTGGAACTGTAATTATCTATCTAAATATTAAAACCACGTGTTGCTAGCTGTTAAAAGTATATTTTATTTTCCTTGAATATTTCAAGAACTACAGATCTGACTTCAACGTAAATGTAATTGCTAGCTGCTACAATTCCACCCTCTTCACAACAAATTAATTGACTATTATATAATGTTTTGTTTTAAAAGTCATTTTAACTAAATGTTTGGGATTTTCTTTGAAAGATACTTGAATGATTTAATAAGCTAGTCATCAGGTTTTATTAAACCCAAAATCCTAATTTTAAATATTTATTTTTAGTTTAGTTTTTTACTTTATTGACATTCTTTTGTATTTTTTTAAACTAGCTTTTTCTAAGTATATAAATTAACCTCGAAATTAACATTGCATTTTTCTGAAAAAACTTTACCGTCATAAGCCTAATGTGTTAGTAAAGAAATTTGATGGTAATGTAGCACTAAATTATCATCATGTCAGAATTTAGCTCAATCTTGATAGTTTAGAGATGCATAAAAAATTACTGACATTTGTTTGATGCATAAATTAATTAACGGTCTAACTGACTGTTAGACATCATCATACTTTTCACATTACTTTTCATACAACTGACTATAGACAAAAAAATAATTTATTGAAAGAACTTTATTGCTTAGCTCAGTAACCAGTTATTAATGTTTTTAATGTATCTGTTAACTCCTTAAAAAGACTAACAAAAAGAATCTTATCAGACTAAATATTTTTTTTAGTTAAATTTTATACTGTTGTGTGTCTGTTTTCAAATATTTTGCGTTGTTCATACTATAACTCCTACTATACTATATTTCATGTCTTTATTTATTAATTAGTATTCAGTGTTGACTATGTAAATTTTTTTTCTTTTGACAAGGTATTGATTTTAATGGGGTTTCTGTTCCCTATAAATATAAATAAATATATTAAATTACTTGTGCTGAGGTCCTTTCTCAAAAAGTTACCTTGCTTCTTCTTACTTGGCATAAAAAAGTAACAAGGTTTGTGTTTTTGTAATCGGGGAAAAAAAAGTTAAATTTAAAAAAATATGTACAGGGTGTCCAAAATCATATTTCAAGTCACTTGACAAGGTTTTTATAACAAATGCTTAACAGTCTACTCATATATTTTGACACAATTTGGATTTTTAATGTGCGCAGTTAAACCATACTCACTTTCCAGTCTTAACATTCTTCATCTCAGCGCTAAAGAAATCCATATTATCCAAATAATATAAATTAATCATCTCATGATCCACTTTGGGTAAGTTGTTAGAATCACCCTTCACAAATCCCTTCTCCATATTCTGAGCCATATTCTCTAAAAAAAAATCAAGAAAAAATCTTAACAAAATTCAAAAAGTTAAAAAACTACTTACCTACAGCTCTCTTTAAAAATCTTTTTATCAATACTTTTTTTAATATAAATATTGAAACCTTTAAAATAAGTGCAAAAAAATTAAAAGAACAGAATATTATCGCTTTAGAATAGATAGCTGTATTTGAAGTCTGAAAATACCATCATGGCTGTACCCAAGGGGTGAACCAATCCAGCAAGTGCACAAAATATTTGGCAGGAACTATATTTTAGCACTTGCAGGCCTCCTATATTATGAGTTTCATTTTATCCTAAACCCAGGAGGAACTGGAATATGGACACTTTTTCCAGGAGACATACAAAATATGGGATCATTTCACCCGTTGGCTGTACCAATATACAGATTTTAAACAATAGCAGAACGTAGTTTTTATAATGTTACTAGTATGAATCTACACTTTTGCAAGCAAATAAGAAAAGCTATCAAAAGATATAGATTTTAGGAGAAAATTCTGTCTTCTAATAGACATGTAGCAAGCATGAAAATTGTTGGATCTGGGGTTGAGTTTTTATGGTGGTTTTTGACGATGCGTCAGAAAGCGGCTTTATATAAAGAGAGTGTCTAAAGAGCCGACAATTTATTATGTATTTTTCGTTTTTTTTAAAAACTAAATTAACCCAACCTAACCTAAACAGTCTCAATCCAACTTATGAAAAGCCAAAACAACCCAAAAAAACACACTTTAAACTAAATTAACCCAACCTAAACAGACTCAAACCAACTAAATTCACCCAACCTAACCTAAACAAACTAACTTATTCAAAGCCAAAACAGCCCAAAAAAACACACTACAACCCCTACATCTTTTTTTGGCATAAAAAAAATGTTTGGGTTGTTTTGGCTTTTAATAAGTTGGTTTGAGTCTGTTTAGGTTAGGTTGGGTTAATTTACTTTAAAAAAATATGAAAATATGAAACACATAATAAATAATTATTGTCGGCTCTTTACCCCCACGACTATTTAGCCAAATTGTCGGCTCTTTATAGACACTCCCTTATATAAAATTACTTAAAAAAACTTACCAAATATCAAAATTTGTATGCGCACACTCTGTTAAAAATCGCAATCAAAAGTTCTTATTCTTCTTGTCTCCGAATTAAGCTTATAAACCCAGCTTAAATTTTCTTAGCAGCTAGGGCTATGGTAGACAGGAACCGTACTGTTTGTAATAACATTCACTACATATATAGTTGTATATTACTTGTAGGCTTTCTAAACAAGAAACAAATATAAACTTCCGCACTACTAAAAGTTTATAATTTTATAAATTAACTTCAAAAGAATCACAACCAAAAAAGCAAAACACTTAAAAAAACGAATTGACAGTATGACTTAAAGTTAGCCGCAGGCCGCAGTTCGCAACCCAGTGGTCCAAATAAAAACTGCACTTGACAAAATTTTTTGGGGAAAAAAGTTTTTAGATGGATTTCTTGGACCTTTATGTTTATGTATATTCCAAAAAAAAGGTAACTTTTTTTTTATGGGAAAGCCCCATTATGTGGCAACGCCGGCTCTGCCAAATGTGCCTGTATCATACACGTATTTAAAAACCATGTATAACTGATGCCATTAGCCGGACCAGAGAATAGTGACTCCCCTATGGGGACCAAGTTAGAGAGAGGCGGAAAACCATTGGTAGGCGACGCATATCTGGGATTTACGCATTGTGATCACGTTCGTTTCAAATCCTGACTTCTTCCGATTTCATCCATTCCACGTTAAACCATCAAGAATCACGTGTGTTTGGGCGGAATTGATTGCGTTAGATGTATGGCTAATTAGATTGCGAGCTGCTCCCGCCATCTTTTTAATGTTTTTGAGGTTTTAATTTGAATTTTTAAAGGAATTGGTTTCATTATTTAATTCCATAAGGATTGTTTTTTTAATAAGAATATATTAAACTACAAAAAAAGTGTTTTTTTTTAAACAACCATAACCATCAGTTATTCAGAGGACTTGAAAATCGAAATAGCTGGTAGGTACCTATATATTTTAATTAATTCTGAATCATGCACTTTTTATTACATTTTTTTAACGTGCACGATCACTTGCAGCGACTTTTTCTTAATGCCACTTTAAGCTAAAATAAGCCCTTTAAAGTTCTGTGTGGTTTTCGGGTATTATTGCATGTTGTGGGGTTTTGTGTGATACGGTGGAGTTTGCTTGAGTTTGGTGGGGTTTTGCTTGAGTTTCGTTGGATTTGGTGGAGTTCGCTTTAGTTCGGTGGGGTTTGGTATTTTTTTTGGTTGGAGTTTAATCAGTCAGGCTTTTTGCTTGGGTTTCATTGGATTTGTTGGAGTTCACTTTATTTAGTTCGGTGGGGTTATTGGTATTTTGTTTAGGTGTAGATCGGTGGGGTTATTGATATTTTTTTATAGGTGTTCGGTGTAGTTTGCTTCTTCTTTTGGGTTAAGATTGTTGGGTTCAGTGGAATTTGCTTAGGTTTCGGTGGGGTGATGTTGTCTTTTTTTGAGTGGGCTTTGGTGCATGAGGTTTGGGTTTTTTTTTAGTGGATTTGGTGAGGTTTGCTTCTTTATGCAATGGTATGGGGTAAGAGGCAAGGAAAATGAATTATGGCAAACGCGCATGTTGCATTTCATAGTATCCCAGTGACAGCGCTTCACGGGGGCAGTTGCCTTCTGAGTTTTTAGAAAACCATCTTTGGTTTAACGGACCACATTGGCTTGCGTTACCTCCTAGCCAATGGCCGGAAACTAAATTTAAATTTCAGTCTGCACCCCCTGAAGTACTCGCCGAAGAAAGAAATACATTTTTTGCGTATCCTTAGAGCGATCCTTTCGAAGATCTTATAAATTATTATTCTTCCTTTTCCAAAGTTCAAAGAATTACAGCATACTATTTACGTTTTCAACATAATTCAAGAAATATTAACCGCGACAATCGCATACTTAATAGTTTTCATTTACGTATGGAATTGCGACAAGCTACTTTATTTTTGATAAGGTATTCGCAACAAAAATATTTTTCCGATTTAATCGACACGATTAAAACAAAAAAATCAATTTCAAAGGTTTACAAAAAAACTAGGAGTTTTCATTGATCCAAAAGATAATTTATTACGTGTTGGCGGTCGTATTGAACACTCAAAATTAACGTACGATCAAAAACATCCCGCACTTTTGCCTAGTAAATGCCACCTTACGACGCTAATAATACATTTTTACATTACATTACATTTTTTGTTAGCACATACCTTTTGGATCTTATCTCCGAAGCGTGCTATTCAGCATGTAGTTTCAAAATGCTTAAAATGCTGGCGTCTATCCCCAAAACCGTATCAACATCCAATGGGTTCTTTACCGCGTTTACGCATTTCGCAACTCCGAAGTTTTTCGATTATAGCAATTGATCATGCCGGTCCTTTTGAAACAAAAGCAATGAAAATTCGCACCTCAAAAACTTTTAAGTCATATGTGGTCGTTTTTTGTTGTTTTGCGACAAAAGCACTACATTTAGAGCTTTCTGGTGATCTAACCAGTGAATCATTTCTCGCATCCTTCCGTCGGTTAATCGCGCGAAGAGGTCTTGTCAAAAAATGTTACTCAGATAACGGGACGGTGTTTGTTGGCGGTAATAGAATTATACAAAAAATGCTGAAAGATGCCGCGGATTATCTTGCTATAGAATGACATTTTCAACCTCCCTCTGCACCTCACTTTTCGGGTTTAGTCGAAGCAGGGGTTAAGTCAGTAAAAACCCATTTAAAACGAGTAATCCGTGATCAAATATTAAATTTCGAAGAATTTTACACTGTCCTCGTGCAAATAGAAGGTTTACTAAACAGCCGCCCTTTAACTTCCATGAGTTTAGACCCACATGATTTTTCGGCATTAACTACCGGACACTTTTTAACCTTAGAACCTATTTCCGCATTGCCAGATCCAGATTTGTCCCATTTAAAATTAAATCAACTTAACAGATGGCAGCTTCTACAGAGGCTTCATCAGGTCTTTATTTTTGGGTTTATTTTCTGTAAATAAACGGGTTAATTATATTCAAATTTGCTTCGAAAATACAGTTGAGAAAGCTCTGAATGCGTGCGCACCCGTCAGCTGCGCGCAGGAAGAAAAGAGAGACTAGCAAGACAGCAGCCGCGCGGCATGGCAGTTAATTCGCTTAACAAATTAAAATTCTCCGCTTTGTGATCGTAAATTTATGTGCTAGATCTAAGACGTTTATTTCGTTTAAATTCCATGGTTCGAACCCTATTCAAACAACAGCGGGTAGAAGATATTCAGGTGAGTGGACTCAACTGTTCGTCGCCATTTTTTATAATAATTTGTGACTTTGTCACTGGTCCTTTAAAAGTAAAATTGAACTAGAACCGGCGCCTCACGCCTCACTTTTACAATACGTGTGTACTTGATCTAGTTTCTCATCAAAATTTTGTGCTTTTAAGTCGCCGTCATCGCCATCTGGAATATTTGGGGTGTCAAAAAAAGTATATATTCCGACAAAAATGGATTTATATATAGTCCATTTTTAATGTGTTTATTTAAAAAAATGTTTACTGTTAAATCTGTTCTTATAACCCTTATGGTGCCTATATTATAATTTATTTAAAAAGGGAATAAACATTTCATGATTTTTTTCTGATTGTTTTCTCAAACTTACCATCCAAATAAGCCTACTTTTATTCTTTAAATTTTGGTCGTCAAACTGATCCGCTGAAAAGGTTCAAACCTTTTCTTCATTCCATACCAAATTTAAAAGCAAATATCCTAAACACCAGTCATCCTAGCTTTTTAAAATTTTGACATAATTAAAAGTAAAGACGTTTAAAAGACCTTTCCCTTTTTAAATTCCAGAGATAAAAATTACCCTATGAAATTTCCAACAGAGACAAACTCTATAGAACCATCTTGTTTTGCTATACATTTTAGTTGGCAAAATATCCACTGCTCTGTATGTTTGGGAACAAATTGTAGACTTTTTAATTTATAGATTATTATTCTTCTCTTGGTGGTGGCACTTTAGAATCTTCTTCTTTTTCATTTGAGGTAGTTGCCTAAATATCCACTGCTCCATATGTTTTCTTATTATATGCAGCTCCTAAAAGAATAATAAAAATAACAAGAAATATTCTATCTCTAAATTTTGTTTCTATATTTTGCACTTTAGTCGAGGACAACCAATATTTCTTAAAAATTTTCTCTTGAGTGGCACATGTTTATAAACTGTTTAAAAGATTTTTTGCATAATAATTTTTTAGTTACAGAAGCAGAGGTTTGGTTTTGTTATCTAAGTTAGAAGTTAGAGAAAAAAGTATCAAGCCGAAGTAAATCAAGTTTTGTAATCTGCAGTTTTATTTTCCTGTGTTATATGAGTTTCAAAATCTGAGCAGGTTCACAGTGCATGATTCAACTTTCATAGAAGTGTTCACTAACCACCAGTTATGACATACACACATAGTATTTGATCCTGTGTATTTAATTTATTTGAAAGATGAATGAGCAACTATTTATATGTTAAAGAATTTTTCCTGATTAATATTCTCCAATTTTCAAGTCACTAACCTATTTTATTCAAAAAACAAGAGAGACTAAAGGCCGGTTCCTCAAAAGCGAGTTTGTATTAACTCAAGCAACATAACCTAGTAAAAATCTTTAAAAATCAGGTTAAAATTAACTCCAGGGTAACCAGGGCTTCAAGGTGAGGGTAAGTTACCTTACCTCAGGGTTAACCTAAAAAAAATATTGGCTTAAAAGCAGCAAGAAAACTGGGATTTATAGCTCGCGAGTTACTTTAAGTTTCTGATAACCCGCTATTGAGGAACTAACCCTAAGAATAACTTTTTATCAGTAAAATTTTCCACAGTATTATTTCATGCTGCTCACTTAATATATTAAGGCTAAACGGTATTAGTGTAGTAAACAGTTTTCTTTAGATACCTATTTAGCACTTACCTGAGCCTCTAGGAAGTTCAAATTTACCAGTGATGAAACTTTTTTCATTTCCTTTAACTAAAGCGGGAACTAAACCACCCAAATCCTGAACTCAAACCAACATAAATTTTAACTCTTTAGGGACCCTAGTCAGTGCCTACATACAAGATTTTTTTCATAAAAAAAAAACAGAGTAAAATACTAAAATAAAAAAAAACCATTTACTGCAGAATTACTTGCTAAAAAAACGCTACTCAACTACATATTAAAGTAACTGGGTTTCTCTACATATTAAAGTAACTGGGTTTTGGGAATTTGAAACACTCCTGCTAGCTATTACCACTGATTTAAGAACAACAGGTTAACTTAAAAAGCATGCAGATTTAAAAATCGGTTGCCGAAATAATCATATTCTATTTTAAACAGGAGCATCAACGAGTAGCAAGAGTCTCTAAAACCTCTAAATGGAGCTTTACTGACCTGTTTTGTTAATACTCAAGTATCCGTGTGTTTTTGAAACTATTGTTGGGATCTAAAATCTATCCTTAGGCCTTTAAGATTTCACTAGTAAACTTGCACATAACTTATGCCGCAATAATTTAAATTAAAAAAAAAATATTGAATCAAAATAAAAACAAAATTATGTGAAGTTATGGGAATGTTTCTAGGCGAATTCCTAGTAATTCCAGCGAGCCAGTAAAGTTTTCTTGGTTTTTTGATAAACACGGGGTAATGCTCGCGCAGCGCTAGGCCATTTTCGGCGGGCGACCGCACACGCGGAGTGGTTTCATATTCGTTTTTGAAAAAATATTTTTGAAAGATAAACATAACCTCGAATGGTTTTCTGTCAGAAAACGTAAAAATACCCTTCTGTCTACTGTGGGCCTTGTTGACAAAACACCTGCAGTTGCCATGGTATCGGGGGCCTTAGGATAGTTGGGGGCTTTAGGTTAGAGGGCGCTTTTGAACCTCTACGAACAAAATATGGCAACACCGGAAAGGGCCGAAAATCATCATCATAACGTTCAAAAATCCGACCGGCTTCTCGTGGGCTCAAAATATTACGCAAATTTCATTTATAAAAAGTCACAAATTTAAGTATTTAGTCATCTCTAGAATCATTTAGCTTTTTTTTTCTAATTTTCGTATGGGCAGTAAACTATTTTTAACACCTATCTTAATTAAAAAGCAATCGACAATTTGGGGACTGCAGGAACATACCCCAAATAGATGACATTTGTTATCACAAACTGACTAGAAAATGGCGAGTGGAAATGTTTTCATTTGAAAATCTTTATTAAACCCCTTAAAGTTGCACTAAAGTCATTTGTGCTCGATGAAAAAATGTTTAATCAAGTACAAGGAATGAAAATTAAGCTACATAAATCTCAGGTAATTTATTACTACTGTGAAATACCTCAATATCTTTTGAAACGTCAGAAATTTGACGCGCTGAAATTTCGTCGTTTTGTCTAAGAATCGGCTTCAATGTGCGATAAAGTGAAATTATGAGAAACTTTCTGCTACAATTATATAAATAGTTATCTTCAAAGCGATTCTTAGTCTTTAAAAAGAGTTAGTTACTTAGCTATTACAGCGGTAAGCCAAAATGTTAATTGTGTATTTAAATTAGTTACCTATTATTTATTAGAAAAAACGCAACTAGCCCGCAATTTTCTATACTTTTACTTTACCGCACGCTGTGCAGTAAAATAACTCTGACGTTTTACTTAACTTAACTTAACCATGCATTACTCGGTATAAAGCGCTACTTTCAGTTCTCATAGTAAAGCGATACAATACACTTTCGCTTACGCGAACAGGTAAAATATTTAACAATAAAAACTTACAATTAAAATTAGTCCAAACGGTGGCCTACGTTGGACACAGTCAATATGACAAGTGCAAAAATAACAAAAAATCCGTTAATTTTTTTTTTAATAAAATTAATTCCGAAGAAACGTGCGACCAAGTTCCCTCGCAATGATACAAAGATTTACAAGCGAGGCATGCTGGGTGATCAGGTCCCATTAGACGTAAATATTTTCTCAGATAATAATATAATCAAAGTATCCGTAAGCATCGGCTATCTATAAGTAGTTCATCTAAGTGTAAACCACATAACATGAAAATGTAATGATTTTTTTAAATTATTTTAAATTTACAAGAAAAACTTAAGGGCGTTTCTCTACTTGGTATTACCCAAGGATATGCATCGGGGCTATAAAACTTTATAAACATATAGGACTTCGCAAATGTTCTTGAAAATATGACTTAAAACTTAGAAAACCTTAAAACTAGCCACATGCATATGTTTCGAACTTAGTTTTATCTCATCAGTGTGGCAAAAGTCAGGTTAGCTATATGAACATCTGTAAAACCCTGTTTGTTGACGGGGTAATGGTTATTGGTAATGCCAAGTGGAAAAAGTTTTTCTTGTAAATTTTACGAGTTCCACTGGACTTCAGCTTTGTTGTTTATACAACTTAGTTGATTGTTGTTTTTACAAATAGTCTATATAGGTTTCCTGGCTTATTCCACACTAATGAGATCAAAATAAGTTTGAAACACGTTTATGTGGCTAGTTTTATGGTTTTCTAAGTTTTAAGGTATATTTTCGAAAACATCTGCAAAGCCCTCTGTGCTGATGGAGTTTTATAGCCCTGATGCATATCTTTGGTTGGTACCAAGTGAAGAAAATTCCTTGAGTTTTTCTTGTAAATTTTACAAGCTCCACTGGACTTTAGCTTCATTTTTTATACAACTTTTGTTGTTTTTGTTTTCAATATTTTAAAGTAAAATCTATCCATTTTTACAAGCTTTTATTTAACTTCACTCGTATGTATACCCAAGGTGAGAATATTTTGGAAATGATACAATGGAAACTTTTTAAACTTTCTATTCTAGCATAAGTTCATGTAAACTATATTTTTTTAAATTGAATACCCTGTGTATTTTTGCATTTTTGTATTCTACAAAATATTTTAGGTACATTTTATGTATAATGTTCTATACCTATATTCAACTGTTTTTAAAATATTGACAGGTGAAAATTAACATTTTTTAACTTTGACAGCCCGTAACATCGAAACGATTAAGGATAGAGCAAAACGGTTTTTACATTCTTGGTTTTTCACAAGCTATCTTTTTATATCTAAACCCAGGGTTAAAATATCCTAAGGTTAGTTTAATGCTGGGTTAAAAATAGTATAAAACGTTGAACACAGGTCTAGAATCAAGGCCGGCCCTAGACATTTTGGGCCTCCGGGCAAAGCCTTAATTTTGCGCCACCCCCCCGCCCCGTTTTTTTTTTAAATTAAATCTCATGCGACCATATCAGAAAGTCAAGAAAATATTGAAAATAAAATTAAAAAAAGCGTTTTATTAAAAACTCAATCATCAGGTAACAACATAAGTAATTTAGCACTTAAGGCAAAATAACAAAAATTAAAATGTAGTAATGCTAACTAAACTAATATCCCATAATATAAATAAATTCTAAGTAACCAAAGTAATTAAAATGCACTTTTTCTAACTTTTCTTTCGACAAACTCACACTAATTTGTCACTAAGTTGGTGTTCTATAGGTATCATTGACAATCCATTGAGACAATTTTGCGTCTAAATCGTTCTGAGATAATTTTTTATTATTTTTTGTTTTGAAAAGCTTCTTTCCCTTGCAGCCATAGTGACTGGCAATGTAAGTAGGATTCTTAATGCTATGCTGAGATTTGGTTCGAATTTAAATGTAGCGATAAACTTGACAACTTTAACAGGGGTTTCCTTTTTTGTTAATAATGACGAAACAATGCTTATTTCATCGGCTACTTTCAGAGCTTTAAGATCGCTTGAATTTCCATAAGTTAAAACTACTTCCAAATCTTTGCAATGAGCCAGTAGCTCATTTCTGGGCATGTCTTTTAGACCAAAAATATTATACAAACAGCTGAAATAATTACTGTGAGTATTTTCAAGGCATTTATTGCTTGATCTATACTCATACAAAAACGTTCTTGTTTTGCTTCTCAAGTTTTCAAAGAATAGTTTGCAGTTGCTAAGCATATCAATAGCTTGTTGACATATAAAAATTTACAGTTTGCAAAAGTTTGCTGATGGGGTTAATATGACTCAAAATTATGTACCAGATCACAAAAGAGCATATAAATTTGCCATCCCATCGCGCATCACTCATTGGTTTTAGGGTGTAAGTATCAATATATTTCAGTAATATTGCCCAACGCAAAGATGAGGAAGAAAAAAAATTATATAACTTTTGAACAGTTGGCTGCCTCAAACAAGGATTTTGCCATATCGTTTACAACCAAATTTAGCGAATGGCTGCTGAATGAAACATAAAATGCTCTGGGGTTTATATTTCTGATTCTTCTTTGTACTCCCGATTTTTTGTCTCTCATATTGGAACCATTGTCATACCCTTGACCGCGCATGTTTTCTACTTTAGGCCTATTTTTCTCTAGCTCTTCTAGTAAAACCTCCGACAATTCCTTAGCTGTTGATCTCTCAATCAGTATGGATCGGGAGTATGTATAGTCAAGAATCACGGAATAATACATGGCCTTTTGAACTTATGTTGTCATGAAATAATTCAATTATGTCATTTTGTATAGTTTTCCCTAGATCTTTTGCTTTGATTTCTTCTTTATTGAGGACTCTGCGACCGTGTTCCTCCATTATTGTATTTATACAGTTTATCGCTTGTTCCTCGAAAAGCTAGAGAGCTCTCACTTAGCATTTTAACGACTGATATAATGCGTAAAGAATCAATGAGTCTCTAAGAAACTGCATCTATTGTCTCACCTATCTTCAATCAATGATTTCAAACAATCTATATTAGTTTTAGCATTTTCATGATGTGCTAAAGAGTCCCCTAAATGCTTCCAGTCTTTAAATCCCCGATTACCAAGAGCGTTCAAGCTAGATGGTGCAGCAAAAAGTCGACATGGAAAACAGTACAAAGCGTTTTAAAATACGGAATATACCATCCATTCTCTTAAAATCTCTTCTTCATTTCTAAGCCTTTTCTTGTAATGTTTCGGTGAGAATCTTCTATGCTGATCATCAAAAAGAAAATCAAAATTATATAAAGGTGCAGCTGGACCACGTTTAACCAAAAAAACTCTATCTGCTGCACGCATGATTTCGGGCCATAATCCTAGTTCAGAAGAGACACTTTGGAGGGTAGCCTTTTCTAAATGTTTCTCTAAGGTCTCCTTGTATCTGGAACAAATTAATTAAAATAAAAAATAATACTGGTATCAAAAAAAAATATTAATAATTGGTATTTTGTCTCTTGTTTGGTAGTTTTGTGTAAAATATATTTTTTTAGAAATTACGCCTGCGGCACCTTCTTAATTTTTTTAAAATTTTTGATCAAGATAAAATATTGTATAAAACTCGTGCCAAAACTACGCTTTTTTATACTCGCTACTTCTAGGCACTTGCTGCGCTGTGTTTTGAAAACCGCTTGTATAAAAAACAGCTTGCTTTTTGACATTTTTATAAACTACTATTTCGATAGTCCTCAAAAAAATGGTCACACTATGCGCCGACAGATTTACAATTTAAATGGCCCTACGCTATATAATTTTAGGGGTCCCTACTCCCTACATTTTATGTTTATATTTGTAATATATAACTACCCAATTTTTTTAATACGAAGGATAAACTAAAACAAACAAAAATGCTCTGCCAATTTATGGGCACCTAAGATCACACGATTAACACTAAATTCCCCCTTCATTGTAGGTACCTCCACTGGCTAAAAAAAATTGGTACCACACAAGACATTTTTTCATTAAAATTAATTTATACCTTTTACGCCACTGGCTTAAAAAAATAAAATCTATTTTGTTCAACTCCAGACTCAATTACCTTTCAGTTGATAGCAGACAAGCCATGATTTGATTTAAATTATAATTTCTGAAATCCCCCCCTTGTGGGCCACTGGCTTAAAAAAAATGTATTTTATTCAACACCAGACTCAATTGCTTTTCATTCGATACCACACAAGCCATGATTTGATTTAAACTCTAATTTTCGAAATCCCCCCGCTTATGCGTCACTGACTTTTAAAAAAAATGTATTTCATTTAACTCCCGACTCAATTACCTTCCATTTGATACCACACAAGCCATGTTTTGATCTTAAGTATAATTTTTGAAATCCCTCCCTTGTTAATTACTTTTAATTTGATACCACACAAGCTATGTTTTGATCTAAAGTCTAATTTTTGAAATCCCCCCCTTGTGCGCCACTGGCTTAAAATAATAAAATAAATTTTATTTAACTAGAGGTTCAATCAACTTTCATTTGATACCACACAAGCCATTTTTTGATGTAAACTGTAATTTTTGAAATCCCCCCCTCGTGCGCCACTGGCTTAAAAATAAAATGCATTTTATTCAACTCCAGACTCAATTACCTTTCATTTGATACCACACAAGCCATTTTTTGATATAAACTCTAATTTTTTAAATCCCCCCTTGTACGCCACTGGCTTAAAAAAATACATTTTATTCAACTACAGGTTTAATCAACTTACAATTGATACCACACAAGTCATTTTTTGAGGTAAACTCTAATTTTTGAAATCCCCTCCTTGTTCGCCACTGGCTTAAAAAAAATAAAATGCATTTTATTCAACTCCAGACTCAATTACCTTTCATTTGATACCACACAAGCCATGTTTTGATCCCAACTCTAATTTTTGAAATCTACCCCCCACCCTTTTTTTGGATTCATGAAAACAAAAATTAAAACACTTACCTTCACAGAAGCCAAACGCACTGGACAATTTGAACAAGCACTTTTTTAAAGCTTTTTTGCACTAACAATTTAAACAAACTATTTTATTTCGCACCAGCCGAAGTCTAGTGGCAAATAATGCATTGTTTTAAGTCTACTTCCTTTTTATATGTAGTTAAAAAGGGCTGTTAGATCTTGTTTCGCTTGGTTTCAAAATTGTTGTTTCCTGTACAGTCGTGTTGCCACGGGTCGAAAAACTTGTCAATTCTTGTAAGGCGATGGTTGAGTGGTTTTGTCATGTTGAATTGAATTCAAGTAGATTTTGCCTTAATGTTTAAATATGTAATACAGGGTTCCTAAGATTTTCCTTAGGGATAGGATTTCAATAAATCAAACAGAAATGGCATAGAAAGTTCTGCGCGCACAAAAGAAACAGGTATATTGAGCAGTTTGTTATTATCTGCGGACTGCTTTCATGAGAAAAAATTGTGGCCACTCTTTCATTGTGAGCATAAATCATAGTTGCAATAATAACCGTTGACAAGATGTCTGCAAATTCCGCTAGATGGCGGCCACACCATGAGATGATCGAGGAAAAACTAGATGTTTTCAGGTCCAAACCACAGCTTTTTCTTGCTTAAAGGAGGCGGCAGGGTCCATTATTTACGATACTGAGCGATAAACTCGTGAGGTTGTTAACATTAGAAAGAAATATCTTCGCTTTTAATTAAATTTCTTTCCATTCTGTTCTACTAGTGACATCTATCCGGAAACGGCCAAACCATGCAGCTAGCACTATCAGCCAAAGAAATTAATAAACGGTGCTGTTTTTCCTGCAGAGCTTTTTGCTTGCGATATTATTGATTTTAAATAAAGCTTGCCCTACACTACATTTGATATTTTCGAGGTGTTTTATGACATGATCTCGAAACATGTAGCGAACCAATTCTTCAAAACTAGCGGGAGGTTAAAAGCGAAAAAAAAGGGGATGCCAATATTTGTAACACCCAAAAAGGGGTGAAAAGATTTATTTTGCTCTGTGTCTTTACAAAAAACGTTTTTTTTTTACGAAAAACTTGAGCTCTGCAACTTTTTTTATTTTTTTCTTCAACTTTCTCGAAATTTTCTTCATACCGTAGAAAAAAATTATTTCCCCCATGGTCATACTCTACTTTTATTCGAAAAAATTTAGAAACAGAGATGGGATCAGTTTTCCTAAAACGGGGGATCTTGGTTTCGAGTGAGAAGATAAAGGGCGCCGCAGGCAAAAATTTTTCAATTAAATTAGCCGAACGCAAAAATGTTAGAAAACCAAAGCACGAAATAAAAATGGCGCCGCTTACAATTTTTTTTTCAAAAATTACGTAATTTCGGGAACGCAAAGAAACAGGTCTAAAGAGTATAATTTTTAAGAAAAAAATATCAATTGTCTCGCCCTCCTCCACTGGGACTATAGGGGCCGTGCACAAATTACGTAATGGTCATAGGGGGGAGGGGGTTTACAACACGTTACGTAGGGGGGAGGGGCGTTTTTGACAGCGTTTGAATTTGTGAGAAACTAAGAAAATTTGGAATGAAAATAAGCGAAAAGTTTTTTTTTTGGGGGGGGGGGGTAGTGGTCTTGAAATCGTTACGTAATATTAGGGGAGTGGCGTGCCAAACCGTTACAAAACATTACATAGGGAGGGGGTCAAAAATTGGTAAAATCACCGTTACGTAATTTGTGCACGTACCCACTTCTGACTGTTCCTCCTTTTTGATTTCGAATCAAAGTGCAAAACCCGGGTTGGACGTTCGAAGGCGTCAACCCGTCCTATTTGCTTGATAAAGTTTCTACGGAAATATCTCAGTCGATTTCTCCGGCCGTGTATGAACGCTTTAGGTTAGGCATTTGCATGTATCTCAGTCCCCAGCCTGTAAACAGTGCGTGAGGACAATGGTTACAAAATGAAAAGCCGAAAAATATTTTTTTTTACGATATCTATCATCATTTTGGTATTAAAGTCGAGCAAAAACAATTTCTATTCCAGTCTTAAAGGTATGAAAATGGAAAACATTAGAAAATAACAACCTGGAATGGATTTACTACGTGTAAGATGTAGTGACAACATTGCCCCATGCCCATCCTTTTCTGCCTAATGTGCTTTTCCGTTTGTCTGCGTCTTATACACGGCTGCTTGGCCCCCTAGGGATTTGCTTGGGAACCCTGTATTATTTGAATTATGTGCTTAGATATAAAAATGATAAATTCTGCCTACCGCCTCTTATTCTTGTCAAGTATCAGTCAAATCTTGCAACGCGATTTTGAGAAAATTCCCGTGAACCGATTTCAATGAAAGTTGGGACTTACAAGGGTCCGATGACAATGCAATATTATGAAAAATAATTTATTGATTTGATATCAGAATGATAAAAAAATATTCTTTACTTTTTAGTGCATTTTATAAAAGCCTATAACTTATTTTTTCTATCAGTTTATTTTCATTTTCCATTATTTTGGCGCCCCTACCCTGAGGCCCGCCCTGATAGAATATTATACATAAAATATACCTGAAATATTTTGTAGAATCTAAAAATGCAAAAATATACGAAGTTGTTTCCAAGTTTTTCTGCAAATGGCAATACTGCAAATATGAATGTATTTCATAAAGATAGTTTGCATGGACTTATGTTAGAAGAGAAAGTTTGAAAAGTTTCCATTGTATAGTTTCCAAAATATTCTAATAGGTTACTCATCTTGGGACACCCTGTATATATTTGTATATTTGACCAATTTTGACCTTCCACATATAGAATCCGCTTCAAATTTGGCGTGCTTATATGGTTGCGGTGACAACACAATGATATGGTGTGAGGGGTACAGTTTAAGTACCCCCGATTTCGTTGAAAATTGGTTGGGGGCACTTGGGGATGGCAATACAGAATTTCTAGTCAGATTTTGAAAATTCAATATGGCGGATTAAAAATGGCCGATTGTGTGTCAAATTTTTCAGGTCCATTTTGACGGACGACTGTCTTCAAACTTGGTATGCGTTTATAGTTCGCGTGATAATACACAACTGTGGAATTAGTAAGTTTGCATCTTCCCCTTTTTAAGGGTAGGGGAGGGAGAAAATAGCTGAAATAAGCTCGAATGCGTAGTAACTTCAAAATATCCGATCGACTTCAAATTTGGCATGGAGGGGGGTTCAGTTGAAGTGCGCCCGATTTCGTTGAAATTTTGTGTGTGGGATGGCGATACCGAATTTCTAATCATAATTTGAAAATTCAATATGGCGGATTCAAGATGGACGATTTGTGGTCACGTTTTGCTAATCAATTTTAACTAACTTATACACATCCTTTTGTCTTCTTTGCTATGTGTTTATAGTTCCAGTGACAATACAATAATATAGTACTATTAGGCACCCCTCTACCCTCTTACGGGAGTGGAGGGGGGGGGGGAAACACCTAATTTTGTCCGACTTCAACAAAAATTGATAGACGGGGGTTTTTGGGGATAAGGAATACGAATGTTTGAACAGATTTTCAAAATTCAATATGGCAGATTCAAAATGGACGATTTTTCGTCATGTATTGTGTTCAAATTTGGTATGCGTTTATAGTTCCGGTGACAATACAATAATAAGGTATTTACCTCCTCCTAACGAGGGAAGTGGAGGGGTAAAATGATTTAGTTTGTTCGATTTCAATTAAAATTGGCATACAGCGGTTTTTAGGGAAGGGTATTATGAATTTTTATCAGATTTGAAAATTTCAATATGGGGGATCCAAAAGGTACAAAATATAAATTTTTATTAAAAAAAAAACTTTTAAAAACAACCTATTATTAAATGCACTATAAAGTAGAAATAATTGTTTTTAAATCTTTCTGATACCATAATGAAAGTTAAAGGGTGCAAATTAAAAATTTTAACTTTAGGAATCACATCTTCCACCTAAGAAAGTACGGCAATCTTACCCGTTCTTAGCTACGTTAGATCTTAGCTCGTTTTCTACACTAAATAAATTAAAACTCAGAAACCATTTCGAAGCTGAGGGACAGAGCTACAAGAAAAACAATCATTAGAAAGCAGAGCATTTGGAATTTTGGAAGAACGTGGACTTTTTAGAACTTGTCAAAATTTAAATGGTAATGGCCGTCAGTCACAGTGTTTTTAAAATTATTTCGGTTCAAGGAAGCCAGGATGATCATCTAAAAGTAAGAAAGCAAGCTGTTTAATACATTTTAGAAAATTGGCATGATTTTCAAAATTTTTAAGTAAATGTTACTAGCAAAGAGGAATATGGATCCAGGATGTCTAAATCAGGTACTTTTGGCACTGATTTTGAATGTTTGGCGATTTCAGAAATATACAAAATTAACTTCTACGTGTATGTTTCAAAGAAAAAAATATTTGTTACAGAAAATAGCCCACTAATATGTGTTAGCAAAACTCAGTTTAAACCATCAATTTTTGTAAATTTTTTTGGCAATCCAGACATTATAATTTAATTGTACCATTACAAGAAAACTTTTGTTTATCATCCGATAAAATTTTCAAAAACAAGACTGGATTAAATATTCACAACCGTAGAATTCATACCGATAATTGTTCTCAAAATTCTCACTGCATCTCCGACGTGGTTTCTTGCATCGATGTATCGTTAGAAAATTCTCAGAATTTATTAAAAAGTAAGTGCAGTCAATGTGACAAATCCTATAAAAGCAAAAGCAGCCTTAATCAACACATTAAATCAAAGCACAATTTACAAGAAGGTCATGATTTTTCCCGGATATATCGTCTGATTCGAATAGAGTAAGTTTAAGTTCTCTAAAATCATAAGTACTATTAGTTGCGGAAGAACTCACTTCACTCCTAAAAGATTGTGTTTCAAAAAACAACTTACAAGCATGGTTTCATCTCTTTACATTTGCATATGCCGTTCTCAGTTTACCGAAAATATCCAAAAAAAATGCATCGAAATCTCTAACAATATTGATCAAAGACAATTTAAATATTTGGAAAGATAAGAAAAATTTACCATTACAACCATTTATGGATTACATTAAAACGAATCAAGATCAGAAGAAACAAAACATTTAAAAAAAAAATTACCTCACAAAGAAAGTTGAGAAAAAAGTTTCTGAGGGAGATGTCAGAGGAGTGATTCGTCTGTTATGTTCTGAGGATACCGTGGCTTTGAAAAATGATGAAACATACAACAAACTTTTAGAAAAACATCCACGCCATGAAGATATGAAAATTTTTTCCGAAGGTGTCCCCAATGAGTACAACAGTTTTGATTTCATTCATTCAAATACTAAAATATCAGTCCGCAACATTTAACAGACCTTTTGAATGACGAACTAGGTACATTTTCTTCAAATCTTCAAAATTCATTGTCGCTATTTCTTATACATATTCTTAATGGCTTCGTGCCTGAAGGTATTTTACCCATTTTGTACATAGCTTCACTCTGCGCTTTAAATAAAAAAGATGGAGGAATACGTCCCATTGCAGTCGGTTTATGCTTTCCCAGATTAGCAGCAAAATAAGTTTGTTTCTCAATTTATGAAACTTTAGGCAATTTGCTTTGTCCAACTAGGTTTTGGTACCAAAAGCGGATGCGAAATAATTAGCCACTCGGTCCGGCGATTTTTGTTCTTTCCGCATGTTACAGAAAAAATTATTTTTAAAATAGACTTTTATAACGCCTTTAATATGATCAATCGAGAAATTGTATTATCACAAGTTAACAAGCACATACCACAATTTTTCAGTTTCATTTCACAGTGTTATAGAAATCCTTCATTTTTATCATTTGGAGAAAAAACCAATTTATCACAAAGAGGAGTCCAGCAAGATGATCCTTTAGGTCCACCACTATTCTGTTTATCTCTACATCCTATAATTTCAAAATTAAAATCTGATATCAATTTATGGTATCTTGATGACGGAACTTTAGCTGGGGATCCTTGTAACGTACTCAAAGATTTTGAATTTTTGAGGAAGGAATGTTTGAGTATTGGCTTAAAAATTTAAAAGTATTTTCACATTTGAGTAAAGAACACAATTTAAATATTACGGACTACGACTCAAATATTGATAGTTTATCAAAAGTTGATAATGAAAATCTTACCCTTTTAGGAGTACCTTTCTTTGAAAAGGAAATTGGAAAAAATTTTTCCTCAAAGATTGATGTTTTAAAAAAAATTTCCGACAAACTTTTATCTCTAAATTCTCATACTGCCTATTATTTATTAAAACATTCATTTTAGATTCCTAGAATCACTTATTTACTTCGGACAGCGCCATGTTGGAGGATGCTGGAATGTTTAAATTAAATTAGGTGGTGTAAGAATCAGAAATAGTTCATCTCTTTGTTACTCAGATTTTCTTGGTTCTTTGAATGATTCATCATATCTTTTTCCATCAGATTTTGCTTTGATCGAAGCATCAAATATATATCAAAATTTAACAGGCATTTCGGATACTTCTAATTTAAAATCACAAAGAGATATCGATACTGCAATGTGTGATGTATTCTTTCAGCAAATTTTTTTATCTTCAAAATCTCAACTTGATCAAGCACGTCCTCTAGCTCTTAATGAGCCCGAGAGTAAAGCATGGCCCAATGCTTTGCCCTCCTCTTCTTTAGGAATTTTATTGGATGACTCGTCTTTTCCTATTTCTGTCGCTCTTCGTCTTGGTCTTCTTGTTTGCGAGTCTCACACCTGCACTTGTGGCAAAATAGTGAGTAAATTGGGTCTTCATGGCCTTAGCTGCAAAAAAAGTGCAGGTCGATGGACTCGTCACAGTTTGATCAACGACATTAGCTGTCTCTGGTTTCAGCAGGATTTCCAGCAAAACTATAACCGTCCGGTATTAGTAGGAGTGACGGAAAACGGGCAGACGGGATCACTTTGATTCCTTGGAAGGGGGGAAAAACTTTAGTTTGGGATGCTACCTGCAAGGATACGCTTTGCAGCTCCTATCTTGGTAAAACTTCTCATAAATCGGGAGAAGCGGCTAAGATAGGAGAAATACAAAAAAGGACAAAATATAAAGAGCTAGAAGACAGAATATTTTTGTTTTACACTAAACAATTAATTTCTGAAATAGCGAAAAAAATTCAAACAAAAAGTTTCATCACCCAGCGGATCAGTATCGCCATTCAAAGGGGGAATGCGGCCTCAGTGCTGGGGACCTTACCCAAAGAACAAGGATTGGAAGAAGTTTTTTATTTATAGTTTTTTTATGATTAATTTTAATTTTAATACCTATATTGTCTTACCCATATATATCACCAGGCAGTTTTTATAAAAGAAATCTATGACACTAGAACAAATTATTTTTCGTTTGACCAGCACCAATTTCAAGGCGTAATTGCGGGAAAACTTTCCACGCGCCTTTCGAAATTTCCAAGAGTTCTTAGGGATCTACCCTTTTCTCTTTGATGAGGGTATTTTCATATATTTGGGGGAATTCAGAACACTATTAGGAAATGAGGGTGCGAGTGAGGCATTGCAAATACAATCATTTATTATACAGGGAGGGTCCAAAAATCTTGGGCTGTTGTTCCCTATTAATCGATATATTTTAACCGTATTATGGATTGGACTAGAATAAAAATGAGATTCTTTGAACCGACTTTTTATAATACTTTATATTTACATAAAACACCTCATAATAATTTACGGTAAATGACTCACCAGGCCTATTAATAAGCCTTTGTTTTAAATTGTCCTACTGAGCAGGTAGTAAAATTTTAATCAAAATCAGTTTTAGTAGTTTTTGCGTAATCCTGAAACAAACAAGCAGTGACAGGCAGGGTCCGGTTAACAGTCAATGCAAACAATTTAAAATTAATTGCATTAAAATATTTTTTTTTAAAACGATCGGAAAATAGCCAAATTACGATACGTTTTACATTACCACACATGTTCTTTCGAAATATTTCCATTCTCAAGAAAAGACCTTTTTGTTTAATCTTCCGGTACCTTGATTCTTTTTCAGTCTAATGTTTGGCCAAATTGGCTATGACTCCTTGTTGAGAGCTTTTAGCTTTTGTTTTTTTTTGGCAGTTTTGACACTTCAAAAAGAATCTTTTAAATTTGTTTCAAAAGCTTTGTTTACAAAAATGGACTCAGATCCATAAAATGAATTGAATCCGGAGGAAATAATGGAATCTGCTTCTAGAGTTACTTTCGATTTGCTCCCTAAAATATCTAAGCAGCGCTACTAGCGGAACTTTGATGCGTTTATAAACGGGTCGGAATTAAAACACGTTAAGAAAATTAAGGAAGATATATTGGTGGCATATTTTTCGGAAAAATCGACCACACATTTTTAATTGTCAAAACAAGAATATTATAAATATAAGTAAATTAAGGACAAACCTAGAAATCTGAACCACTTTATTTAATTCTTCTTACAGGCCCTAGTTTAATTTTAACCTATTTTTTATAGCTATTGAAAAAATTGCTAAATCAAACAAACACTAGTTATTAGTATTTTTTTACATAAAACAGAAAACACTGGTCTCTAACTAAGGATTGATCCGATTTCTTTTCTTAAAATATTATGGGATATAAACTAAATTTATATTGAGAGAAAATAGAATTTTCTGTTTCCAAGCTGCAACAGCGAGTATGACTGTTACGCCACAAAATTGCCGGAAACAACTACATCGTATTTTTTGCTTATTGTGTTTCCATTTTTGGTGAATTTATCATTGATAGAACAAAATATGAGTGGCGCAAAAAGTTGAAAAATAGTTTAAGTTAAGTAGATTAGAAGAAATTAGGATTACTTTTATTGCCGTCAGAGACGTATAAAAATGAATGCAAAACGTTACATTGTTACAGCGGGCACCAAAATCGCGCGGCCATTAATCGCGCAGTTTAAAAACTGCGCAAGATCAAAATCGCGCAACCTAATACTGCGCCAGGGAGGCAATTCTAGTGGGCTATCGTTATTAGATAACGATCGCTATCGCTATTTTTTTCACTGTTACGGCAACATCGCTTATTGTTAATTAAAAAAAGGCTTGAATGGCACGCAACCCGCAATACTTTCCCAAAACAACTGTCAAATGCCGACAGTCACTCAAGTTTGTTTACCTTTTTTGGAACTTGCGGTGAAATAACGCGAAAATAATAATTTTCATGAACTTTTCGCACGCAATATGGACTAAAAATCTGATCACAATGTGATGGAGGACGACCGTTATCAATTTTTGATTGAATTTTGTTTGGAAAAGCCACGTTCTTTGTATTACACACATGGGCCTTGTGTGGAAGTGCCGCCAGATTTTTTGTTTGGGTAAGTACTTATACTACCTTAGCTTATGTTCTATTCTGTTCTTTTTGGTGCTTAAAGAACACTATACACATAATGTAAACAAAAATGTATAGTAGGTCAGTTTTAAAAAGACGTGCGCCAGTGGTCAGAAAGCCGAAAAATAATTTTACAAAATATTCAAACATTATAAGAAAAAAAGTTGGAAATTAGTCAAGAATGCAGGATTCGTTTGATCCAATGTTATTACACTGACTTCTTATTGAAAAAAATCTGACATCAACTAATATCTACCTCTATATTGACAAAAAATCAAATACAATTTATTTGGACTTTTATGCTTGTATTTTTTGTGGTTATCGCCAAATTACTAAATATGATGCTTTGTATAAATGATAGTACTTAAAACAGAACGCACTGAGTACCTAGTTAAAGAGAGGCAGCTGATTCTGAATTGCTATGCACCACCATGCAAAAATTTTGCATCCCTTCTCATACTGTCCCCGCTTCTTCAAGGATTTTCTTTTGCACTGGATAGTAGATCTTTTGAACTTCTTCCCTCTATCCGCTATCACCATTTAAATGGATAAATGACAGACAAAAATCGTATACCTAACTTTAAACATTCAACTGCAAACTTTTAATGTTTTATTGTTCTTTTTTTTAGGTCAACTGTTGAAAATCTACAAGAGCAGGACCCATGCTGTAGTGCTAATAAGAGAGAAAATAAATTATGAATTTTGGGAATAAACACTTACCGTAGCTGCTCAATGTATATTGATAAATTATCCATAGAAATCAGTTTTCGTAAGTTTTCAATTGCAACACCAGATTCTAAATTTGTAGGTACACCTATTGTCAAGTAATGCAAACTATCCTAAGGTTTTTTCTCACACAGTCAAGTATTGTCAGGTATTATCGAGTTTTTATGCACCTAAATTATTGGAGGTGTTGGCTTCTCGGTTTTTGATTCTAAGATTTAAAAATGTTTACTTAAATCTCTGATTAATAATAAGGCCTGTTTAAAAAGTAAACAAAAACTTCTAATAAATTTTACCATCAGTACCTATAGACATTGGGTCATTGCTTTTTAAATCCACCAATTTGGGATTAATTTGTTTCTCAACATTTTTAAAAATTGATAATTTTTGACACTTATACACTATAATTTACATGTATTGGTTAAAAAAATAAGATTTATTTTTTTCTCTGTTTGTCATTTAAAACTGTGGTTTCAATAAAGCCAATCTAAAATTACATACAGAATCGCTAGCTAATAGAAGCTTTCAAAAGACGCTGTTTAATTAGTCTAATTTTTTTAAATATATTTTTTAGAGAAAATAAAAAATTTTGTGTAAATATAATATTTTTGTGTATAAGTAGAGTATTGTGGTTTTTAACGAAACATCATTTTAAGTTTCGCAATTATGTTAGTTATAAATATGTCATTTTTAAATATTTAACCTTTGCGTTTCTACATAATTTTAAGACCAATTTTCTCACCTTTGTCAGAATCAAAATGCATAAAAATTTTAACTTTTCAGGCTCTCTACTGTTGATTAAATTCCTGTTTAAAACACTCTTTTAGTTTTTATTTACTGTTTTACAAAGTTTACTAGTTATTATTAGTAAATTATTTAACCCATCATCACACAAAATTAGTAAAGTTAAAAAAATTTAATGTGCAAAATGAGGCAGTCATTTTATTGGGATAATTTCGTTTTTTTAAGCGATATCAGAGAGTTTTTACCTCGACTCCCCCTTCCTTTGGGACGCCACTGGGTAACCATATATACCTATTTAACAAATCTTATGCATTTTTGTTAGATAACGTTACATTTTTTATGGATAGATTTTATGGATGTCACTAATAAAAAGAATAATTAAGTAAAATTGATAATACAGTACCTAAAATGTGTTATAAAAATCTTTTTACATAAAAAAGTTAGTTCATTTTTTTCCTAGTATTGAAAGATCCATATCTCAATAACTGAAAGAGTCTCAAATAAAGAAATTTAATCATCAGTAAAGCATGAAAGAATAACAATATATGACAAGTTTGATTCATTTTGATTCAGGCCTAGATGAGAAGATTAACTTTAAATTTGGCAGACTATAGATTTGCATACATCACTCCTATAATAAATTACTTTAAATTTATTTCAGATCAATGATTTCTCGTAATTATTAAGATGTATAATGAAGACATTTAAGCAGGCAGAACCCCACCCCACCACACGCAACGAAACATTTTAGCAAAATCCGGTAAAATCATATGAAGGACAAAACACATATGGTAAGCTACCTTCACATTAAAAAGAAAACATTTTAAAATCCAATCCAAAAATTAATTGGCTACTTTTTGGAAGATTGTTGTCCTTTCAACCAAATATAAATTTCCACTTCTTTATTGCTGTAATTTAAATTTTTATTTTCTTCTATTTTTATTAGCCACGAAAACATAAATATTTCAAATTTCATTGGTGAAATCCAAGGTGGAATAAAGTTTTAAGGTAACCTGTCCACAGGATATTTAAAAAAAAAACATTAAATAACAATTGAAGATCTTGGGGTAACTAGGGGATAAGCCACACTTATTTCGTTAATTTACAAGAAAAAGTGAAGAGTCTTTTTCCACTTGGATCCCAACTTGTTAAATTTTCTGAACTTGTTCCCTTTGTTTTCCAAGGTAAACAAATGTGGCGTAACAGAATTAAATAATAAAATTTTATTTCTATACTATATTTTACACAACTTTTTAATTCATCAAAAGCTATCTTATTATTTTTTTTTTCATGGGAGAACGAATAACATTTAGCATACATGTACGTATATTGCATCAGTTTTTTCAGTTTTAGTTAGTTTCACTATGTCTATGGAACATCGAATCTTTGTCTACTTTTATCTAGTGCCTTGGAAGGTTGGTCTATGTCTTACTTGAATCCATCCATTGTGGCCCGAGTTGTGGTACTTGATCGGAGACTTGATCCTACTAGAATTATTCTTACATGTAGCTCCATTCAAATACCCTAGCATGTTTTACCCAAAAAGAAGTATACATTTTAAGTTTTATCAAAATAGTACTTATCCAATATCTGATCACAGCTTTAAGTAGTTATTTTTTATTTGGTGAACTGGAAGAATCTGTCAGTAGTTTTTACTTTAAATAAACTATCTTAGTAGAACTCAAAAGATATAATAGAGAGATATATATATAGTGCGCCCATACACGGATGCAAAGAATATATATGTCATATATGCTCACTTGTTAACTTTAAGTCCAAAATTGGTAAAGTTGTTGTTTCATAAACTGAGCTTTAATTCTTTTCAAAAAAAACTTGAATCCTACCTTTTACTGTATGATTTTTTCTAGGCTCATTTTACGAGTATGTTCACTAATAACTAATACCTCTTTATCGGTGATAAACATCCACACGAAAGACACAAAGAGCATGACTTTTTATTTTTTCTGTCATTATTTGTTTTGTTAGACCTATGTTCTTGAAGCTCTTTGCATGGTCATTTAAAGCATTTTTTAGCTAACAGAATAGTGCAACCGATTTTTTTTTTTTAATAAAGACATTTTATGTATTAAAAACAAACAATCACCACATCGTATCACATTCTCAGCCACCCTGACTTTAATTTGAGTAGGTAATAAACTTCACCAAACTCAAGTGTTGGGCCATGCTTATCTATATTCTGCTATAAGGGCTTGCGTTTCCTTTTACAGAAGAGTATAAAATATAAACCCACCTTAAAAGAGCAGTATCATAAATAGCTAGTCGGGAAGTTATAATGTAAAAGTTTGGGATGAGAAGTAAAACAAATATTTCCCCATAACAAAAGCTAGTTTTACTTACTGTGCTACTCTTTGTGGGCTCCAAATATGGTGTGAACTGCAGCCATCGCAGAAGAAATCTTGTTAGTTTTTCTCAATCATTGCAGCACCAGTATTAGTCAAAAATTATATTTTTGTGCGAGTTTAGTTGTCAAAGTTGAATTGACACGACCGCGGCCACTGTGAAACAACAAAACAAACCGCGGTGTTGCCGCGATAACGAATTCGCTACGTAAGGATATCGGTATGAGCCACTGGAATAGCCCCCCAGATAAATATCGCGCAAGAGTAAAATCACGCTAAATGTAATATCGCAAGATCAAAAATGGCGCAAAATTTAAAAACGCACAACATTAAAAATACCTCAAACTTAAAAATTTGGAATCTGTACTTAAAGTATTAAGGAAAGGCATAAAATAACGACTTAACCTGACCCAAGCCATCCCAAACGGACACAACCAAACCGAACCCAAAGATTTCTCCTTTATTTAAAGCTTTATATTTCGAGCTTTGACCTTGCTCAAAAAGCGAGCACGATTTAGGGCTGCACTGAATTATACTGCGCAATGTTAGTATTGCGCGTTATTTATCCTGCGCGGTATTGGGATGCGCAGTATTGTGGTCTGTGATTTAAGAGCTGCGCGATTTTATCTTGCGCGATTTTGTTACGCACTATTTTGGTCTGCGCTCAAAATTTTGCGACATTTTGGCCGCCAACCATTGCTCAGATATACAAATTTTTCCTTGTCTCTTTTTGAAACTATTTCTCTGCCCCATCCTAATGACTATTAATTTATTATTATTAAAAACAGGTATCTACCTACTACTAACATTAGTTAACAATACCGAAATTGGGGAACTTAAAAACGGGGGGGGGGAGGGTAGATCAAGATTTGGCAAAAAATGTGTTACATAATATGTGACTCTAAGGGCACTTTATAAATTATGTAACACAATTTTTACCAAATTTAGCCCCCGCCCTCCACCTTACCAAAATCATCACGTTTCTGATCACTGTCTTCTCTAAAGTTACGTCCCAAAATAAAATCAACGATCTTTACTTTTTTCCAATTTTGGAATTGTTTAATAATGGTGCATTTTATCATTAAGCAAAGAAAAATTTCTCAACATTTTAACCGCTCTTTTTGTTTAATTCAAGGAGAAGTTCTTTTTTTTGTGGCGCAATTTTAGCGGGGTCAAAATTTGTTAACAATGATGTGACGTAATTTAATTTGTGACTGGCCTCTTTTCTTTATTTCACCTGGCTCAGTACCCAACGTTAATTAAAATCTACTTACCGCGTATCTTTATTGTTTACCTACTGTTTTGTTTTTTTGGTAGTGATAAGAGAGGTGCATGTGGAATGCGATTGGTAATAAACCACGGATTCGTGTTGATTCAAACAGACTTCTTTTTATATTATTGTGGAACAGTAGGTATTATTAAAAAAGGCTCGTATCATAAACCAGTTTCTTTTTAAGTTAAAAAAAAATAAATATTTTAAGTGAAAAAATATTTTAAAAAAAATGAAACCGGCACTGTCGGAAGAGATTGACCTCATTCTGTCATTGTGAATACTGTCTCCGCAGTTAAGAAAAAGTGAAAATCATAAAAAATAAATAGAAAAGGAGCGGTTGAGGACAAATTTGGATACCTAAGCGATAAAGGTAGCTGAAATTTAAAAACAGTAAAAATCCATTAACTTGAACGTAAGCCAGCTTAACAAGTAAGGATTGCCAATCGGCAATCTCTGAGATGGTCCACGAGCAATTGTGCGTGAAATCGGCTCCATGGGTTCAAAAGATAAGAATACATGTCAAGTTTAACAATTGGTTGATTTTAAAATGGGATTGGCATGACTTACCCTGTTTTAGGCTGAGCATGGTCCTAAAAGCCCTTTTCTGACTTTTAAAGACACCTAGCTTGAGCTTCTGATGAGGACTCCCAGAAACATACTTATAAGTATGTATCACCACCGAGTGTAAAAATGGTAACTAAAAAAAAACATTATAAATTTAGATTCGAATGTAACAGTTTGCAAAAAAAATAAAAATTACATACCAACATGCACATTAAAGGACTAACCATTTTACAGGTAAAAAATTTAAACAAATTGTTTCTTAGCTGAATACCCAAAGCTTGATTTTAGTTTTTACCAAAAGTGTCAAACCATTTCTTTAAATGGTTTTAAATTTTGTTTCCGGGAAGCGATTTTGATTAAATAAACAGACAGAAAAACAGCCAAATATTATACAAATTGAATTTTTGGTAACTGTATCGTTTGGGAAAAATCCAACACCAACAAATTTAAAAAAATATGCATTACAGAGAAATAGTTACTACATTTGTTACTACATAGTTACTACTACATTGGGCTACGGCAACCGTAAAATTCGACATCTGGGTATGGCAACCCTTACTACAATTTTTTTCTCACTGTAGAGATTTTTTATGTGTAGATAATAAAAAGTAATTAATTAGTAAATAAAACTATAAAATAAAGTATTTTTGGCTTTATTCAAAACATATTGCCTTGGACATAAAATCTGAATTGCCCTTAATTTGTATTAAAAACGCCAGCATTCGTAAAAGAGGGACTTATAGAAGCTCAAGTCCCCGACCCCCCAGAGTCACTAAAAATCGACTTCTAAAGGTTGACTCAAAAATCACCATTCCATTCCCTCAGGAAGAATCTCTTTATTTAGGTAAAGCATTAGCATTAGCAATTCTACAAAATTTTTGAATCGGAATATTTTGGCCAAACTTTGTTTTCTGATAATCCATGCAGTCTTATGTTTTACGTCTGCTTGTGGATAAATATGGGGCATAAATTATTACGCGCGAAGTTTGAAAGGTTTCTGACATTTTTGTCATATACACATATCATGTAAACATGCTCATCCAATAACAGACGTCATACCTCAAGTAGCACGAGGTCCTAAAATTAGTTGTAGGAATGTTTTCCAGCTAAATCTCACACTTCTTTAGAATAATAAAAACGTTGTATTTGTATTTTTACCACTTATTTTTTATATGTTAGAATGTTGTAGGCAGCAATTCAGCTGTGCATTTTAAGCTGATTGCCATTTTTTTGAAGATTAAGTTTTTGTAACTAAATTATTGACTAAAATATAGATCATATTAACACAGTAACATACTTAGTATACTTACTGGACATCATATAAATACTGAAAAAAAAATACTTGCGATGAATAAATGTTTTTGTCCCGACAGTAAGTTGTCACTAAAACACTCGGGCCTCAAAAAATTGGCATATTACTTACTGTTTTTTTTTATTTGTTTATTTTTTAAAGCTATATTTCCTTTTTTAAGCATCATTTTAAAAACGAGGCCCCAAAGGCACAATTCATTACAATTATTATAAACCTTTTCAGCAGATTTTTTTAAAGTTACTAAGCGGCCTATACACCCGCCATGCGTAGGCCGCTTTATACATATTAACTCTTATCTAAACCAATTTTTTTATACAAAATTTATTCTTAATTTTATTATAAAACAATCCATCCATTTTCTGACAAATACTTAACCATTTTTTTACTTACAATACTTACGTAGGTACTTTACAAAAATAACTTCAACAAAGTTCAATAAAGCATACAGTTTTTATAGCTTTTAAACACATTAGCTTACAATTTTTTTTCATTTTTTTAGCAACTGGATTGTCGCTTCTTGCCTTTCGCTTTTCTTTGACGCACAAAAGCATGTATCACTGCTTCAGGAAAGACCATATATTTTTTTTCAATTTTATTTGTTATAGTTTTTACCATATTTTTCAGTTTACTGACATATGCTTGATGATACTTTAAAAAGATTTCTTCAAATTGTTTGGCCCTCAGAACCCATTTTGGACACGGTTCAGTTAAACCACCAAATGAAATATGTTTAATCCAAGTATCTTGATTATAGAAATATTTATGTTCAAGTTGAGGCAAATCTTTTGGGTACAGCCCTAGTTTGGGATACTTTTTACGAAACTTTTTAGCAAGCCAGTCACATAAATAATTAAACTCATCTTCTGTCTCAGTCTTCTCTGTTAATAAACTTGGGTTAGCTGATGTATCCAAAGTATCCATCTCTTCCTCTGATTTTGTTGGTTCATCTGGAGCTAAACTAGCTTGTTTTGCGACCATGGAGATCAATGATCCTTCCCTGTACACATTTTCATCAAACTCAAATTCGATTTTTGTTGTAAAATCCTTGATTTTTGCTCAATAAAATCAACTTAATTCTGTGTAACGCTTCCAGTTGCGAAAAATGATCATTTAAGCCTCCGATAATTCTAACATGGGAAAACATAATTTCTAGACTGCCTTGATTCAGTCTACTATTATAAGATAGGTTATACCACATTTTGTATTTAGGTCATCACACAAATTTTGCAAGGAATTTGTGGAAATCAATACTCCCTTTTCAAATATTTGTAGAAACGTCATGATCTTTCCCATGCATCTCATGTCTTTAAAAATAATTTTAATTTCATTTAAAATGGTATCCTGTATACCTTTTGTTTGTTTTGGAGTATATAAGTTGACAATATCAAACCAATTGCTTATCATCTCAACAAAAGTTTCCATTCTTTTGGCTTCTTTATCTTGTGGAAAGTAGTGTAGTTGTTGAGAGAATAGCTGTACTGCTAAATGTACATTCTGTCGTTGTGTACCTCTACAATTTAGGTGAAAAGGTGTCAATTTGTGAGCGATGGTAATTTCTTCGTTTTTTATTTTATCCAAAAGTTTTTCAAGTGGTTTTTTGTTTATATTTTCAATTGTGGGTAAGATAAACCCTGAGTCTAAAATCCAATTTCTAATCAATTTTAGCAGGTGGGGTACCTATATCAGCAAAAACATAAATTTTCTCTTGTGTGAAGACAAAAATATGTTTTCTTTTTGAAAAATTGACTTAATTCCACAATCCAACATTTCCTCCCCCATAGTCTGAAACTCGTTCCACCACTGTAGAGCCAATATTGTGAAATTCGCATATAAACTCATATAAAATGCTTCTTGTCATTTTTTGTTAAAATTAACAAAAATGGGTTGTATATAGTTTTTGCTTGCATCTGAGTGAATGGAACTTGGATCTCGTATTTCAATTCAGACCTGGCTTTCACTTCATCAAATTGAACTGAAATTATTTTTTCTTGATTAGTAAGGTCTCAGCCGGCAATTTTCATAAATTGTAGGACCTCAGTCAATATACCAGTCAAGTCAGATTTTACTTGCCCATTTTTGCAAAGTTGATAAATGTGGTAGAGGATAATTGGCCTTTGTTCTTAAATAATTATATGCTCACCTACATAAACATAAATACAATATAAGTGTGAATGCATTTGCTAAATCATTTGTAGACCAATAGATTTTTGTCTTTTTTCTCTAACACTTCAAGTTGGGTTTGAGAAAAACTGCCTTTTAAACTTTTTCATAATTTTTGCGCACTTTTTTCTTCTCTGCCAGATGGTCTGTAAGGTGTTGAAGGGAATCTAATGATCCCTTTCTATTTTTTGTCATTTCTTCTTGCAGTACCATATTAATTTTTTACAAACCTTCACATTTTTTTTTTAATTTCATTTGTAAAAAGAAGTTTCGAATAATTTTCCTTAAAAATATCTTTTTTTTTTTTTTTTTGATGATGTAGATGGCACACCTTCTGCAAAGGGAGAATTTTAATGAAGTACTTAACTTTTTCGCCAATGATTTTCTATCTCATTCCTGGGTTAATTATTTGGGAGCTCAATAAAAAGTTTTTTTCAGGAGCAGCTGAAACCAACCTATAATAGGTCCCTGACCAGAGTCATATACTAGCCCTCAAGTATTCCATTATTTTGGATACTGTCATTACTCGCCCTAATTGAGGTGATCACTGTCAATTTTAATTTTTTCGTATGTTTTTTCCAAAATTGACAAATTTTAAAAGTTATACATGTAATGTTGTCACTGCAACGCAAAAGACGATTAACATACTGGTTAATTTTGTTCTGAAATTGATCCTTTGTAATTTTAAACAATCTACAAAATATACTATCGAGTATAATATATTTCGAAAAAGCAAAAAAAAAATATTTATTTTATAGTTAAATTGCATGTAACTTTCATTACCCGAGTAAGTAAGTTATGTATTTTTTTTGAAGTCAGTCAGAAGAAATTTACCCAATAGAATAGAAACCGCATAAAAATCTTGAGGCAAATCACACATCTCGGTGCAAATTCAGGAAATGTAGACCGCGGTTGCCGAGTTTCCATAATTATCCCTTATTTTATTTTCTACAGTTATGTAATATAGCAATAAGTAGCAAAAATAAAAGACATTATTCTGATAAAGTAGGTATAGTGCCAAAGAAGTTCAGTTTAAAATTCATGAGAAAGTTTACTTAATATAATGTTTTTTTTTTTTTTTTAAGTGGTGCAGGCGGTGGAGTAGGGGCAGGCTCGAGGTAGGGCACAAAGGGCCCAGGGAGGCCTACTTGCCGGGCTTCGCGCCGCCCCTTCTCTACTACTAATATAATGTTTTGTTTTACCTTCTAGAAATTATTATTGAAATCAGGGTTATGACAATCTGACAACCAGGGCAAAAAAGTCATTGAATTATTGTGGCACAGTTTACCATCTTAGGTCCGACCGATCCGATGGGTTTTTGTTTGTTTTTTGTGTTTTATGCAATTGTTATTTACTATACTTATATATGTATATATTAAGACTTATTAAAATGCATGCAAGTCTGTGTTAGGTGAACAAAGTGCTGAAAAGTCGCCGGAACTATCTTTTCCCGTTATACAACACATCTCTATTAAATCGCCACATTTTAAATATTGCTTTAGAACCAATCAGAACGCGGCTCTACAATGTTGCCATGAACAGTCCTCCGCAATTTCCTTAGATTTGGTTACTAATTTGGAAAATTTGCTTCTAATATATGGAGCGCCTTCTAGTTTAATTTAATTTCTTTGAGTTCACCCAGTAACTCAATGGATAATGCGCATCTTTAATTCATAAAATTCTTAAAGTTAAAATCAAGTGACCCAAACACAAGTATTTATGCAAGTGCTTAATGCATAAGCTTAATTAATCATTATTCAATAAGTTCCTGGCTAAACTCACCTTGAAACCCCTGCATATACCTAAGTCCATAACTTTCCTACTTCAATATTATGAAAAAGATTACCTCTTACCACCCTTTTTTAAATTTTTTCTTTGAAGCAATTCATCAAAATTGTCACTGCAAACACAAGAAGTATCTGTTTTTGTCTCACTATTTTTAAAACATTTTTCCACCCATAATTTCGCAAACATTTGTCACTGGGAAACCGAAAAATCGACAAATTTAAGTTTTTAAATTTACTATCGTAATAATTGTTGTTGCATGAATGAACAGCACACCGTTGTTTCATAGGAAAGGTCGCACGGGAACGGTCACCTCCCTGTGATAAATAATTGGCAATTCTTACGGCCGGTAGTCTCTTTCTATCCGATTTCTAATGTGAGGCGAAAGATAAGTCGGTATGTGTGCACCGCATTTGAATTGGACTGGTTTAAGTGAATATTGCATGAGTGGGTGGAGGGCATTCGCATTATTTCGCATGAAAAACCGGTTATTCTTTCACGCACTACCCATGAATCAGCATATCGGCATATCTTTTTCCTCCTATTCTACACGTTATAGGAAGAGACGGAAGAACTGGTATGCGAATATTTCCTTATGGTTTCGAAAATAGGCTCTTTCCTTAAAATTTTATTGTTTTATAAGAACGTTTAACCGTCACGCATACCATTATAAATTTAGGAGAGAAAGGCAATTTTATTTTTTAATGCTGTTCAGTAAAAAGGATACGTTTTAAACGTTTGTGCTTTACAATTGTCTTTATCACCTACGAAATACTTTTGTCATACCTAGTATTAATTTTTCTTACGCTTAAATATTTTTTAACTTTTCCTACTACAGTAGATTTTTTAAAGGCAACAGTATGTAAAAAAATTATATAGGGTGGTCCAAAAAATTTGTCACTTTTTGAACACGCTATAACTTTAGGCCCATTAGGCCGATTTTTTAAATTTTTGGCTCCTTTTATAGACAAAAGATGCAGTTTTATTGGCGTGACTAAAAATTTTACATATGTCAAAAATTTAAGATGGCGCAGAGCTTAAAAAAATGGGTAAATTTCACCCCCACACCTTCGAAAACTTTGTGTGCGACTCTGGACTTGATTTTTGTCAATGATGCAAAAGCCTTCTTCACCTACTGAGGTATCACTTATCTAAATTAGTTATGAGATAAAAAAGTTATAAAAATTTTAGGCCAGGAGTATTTAGACCAAAAATTGTATTATTTTCACAAAAACTTTTGACCCAGTCGCCCAATTTTAATAATGTTACAAATGCGTTCAACCATTGGCTCAATAATTTGCGAACTGTTTAAGAACAAACGGGAATCAATTTAAAAAATCAGAATAAAATAAGAGTTTATTCAGTGTAGTTTTGTTGTTTCAGATTTCAAGTTTGTTTGTTTTTTCTAATAATGCGTTTGTACACAAAAAAATCGATTTTATTATTAACAAATATCTGGTAAACCAGATCTTTGTTGTGCTCATTTAAATAATTAAGAGCAACTATTAGTTAATATTGTTAAAAAATATTCTTTAAGTTGTTTGGTTATAAAAATTATTTAATTTGTTTATTAAATAATAATTTGACTTTTTTTAAATATTAATTGCCTCATATTAGATATAACCAAAAACTCTTATTTTTTAGGTAAAATATCTCATAATTACAAGTATACTCTTAAAGCTGGCAAATATTTCTTTGTAATAATTAATATTAAAAATTTTTCATTTTAAGAAAAGTTTTTTGTATAATGTATGATGAGATTTTTTAACAAAAATGTTTGGTTTCTTTTAACTGGCGATATTATCGCCTAATAAAATTTTGTTGATAAATGAGAATTCTGTTCCCGCTCGAGGGTACTTTTATCGATTAAAGTAGTCAGTTTTTATACATTTTCTATTAGTTTCTTTTTCCAAGAATTTGACTTCATATTCTTTTTCCAAATAATCCTCACCGATAGATGGACGAGTGTTTTCCAGGACCCAGCAACTTCCCATCTTAAGCGATCTGAGGGTTACGCGACCAGTGACCTTAGAAATACGTGGCCAATTTATGAAAATTATAGTCCATACCGCGGATGTTGTGTTAGTAAGGAAAAAGAGTCAAAAATTAAGTTTGAGTGGCGAGCATAATTATTTATCCTACCGTTCTTCTTTATTAGTAATATTTAATAAGAATGATTCTTGTCATAAATATAAAGTATATTAATAATTAAACTCGGTTATTTCTTTCTTCTGTAGGAATGTATAGTTAATTATTATTAAACGATTTTGTATTGGTAAACAAATATTTTTTTTAACATTGAAATTTATGAATTGTTACCTAGAGACAAATATCTAATAAGCCAAATATGGGGAACGCCTTTGGTTACTGTTACTCAATGTTTGTTATTGTTACAAAATTATTCTTTCAGTGTAGTGATATTTTTTTGACAAATATGCACCTAGATTAAACACCTTCAGATTTAACTTCATTTTAATGCATTTTTCACTAAGATGACGCTTTATCACCAGGGAAGGAAAATAAAACTGAAATTTAATTTTGTGAGATAACTGGATGAGAAAATGAAAAAAGTGAACCGTTTTTTAAAACTTGCCGCTATTTCGAATTTTTGACATAATTATGTCAATTTTTTAACAGAATTCATGTCTCGTTTTACCAAAGAGCTTAAAGTTCTTAAAATCAGACGACTAGGTCGCAATTTATGCTAGCATTAAACAGTGCACCGTCCTACAGACATTATAATTTTTGGTCTAAATACTTCTGATTTAAAATGTTTCTAACTTTTTTATCTCATAACCAATTTAGATAATTAATACCTTGGTAGGCGAATAAAGTATGGAGCTTTTGCTACCTTGACCAAAATCAAGTCCAGGGTGGCACACAGATTTTTTGCAGTGTGGTGAAATTTACTTATTTTTAAAAGTTCTCCGTTATGGATTTTCGACAGGTTAGCCAGAACTCATGTTTCGTCTTATCAAAAAGCTAAAAATTTTGAAAATCGGATGACTAAGTCGCAAGTTATATGCTACCCCTAAACAGTGCACCTTTTGGTCTAAATACTGCTGATTTAAAATTTGTATAGATTCTTTTATCTTATAATCAATTTAGGTAAGTGATACCTCGGTAGGCCAAGAAAGTATGTGTCTTTTGTCTCATTGACAAAAATCAAGTCCAGGGTCGCACACAAATGTTTCGCAGGGGAGATGAAATTTGACATGTGTCAAATTTTGAGTTGCGTTAATAAAGTTTCATCTTTTACCTATAAAAAAGCCAAAAATTTCAAAAATAGGTCGATTAGGTCCAAAGTTATAGTGCGTTCAAAAACTGACAAATTTTTTTGGCCTACCCTATATACTTAGGGTTATATTAGATTGTCGATCGAAATCGAATAATATGAAACTGTAGCTGGCGGTGTACAGTTTATCCCAACTTTAAAACAACATGAGAAATATACAGAAACGAAAGGTCACTCGTACTTTCCCCTTCTCTTTTACAACCACCACTGAATTATATGTGTATATGTGCGGGCCGAGCGAATTTCAAAGAACGTAGAATAGAGAAACAAGAAATATCTATTAAATTTCCTATAACCATCAATTCCTATGGCTTTCCCTTTAATATAGAACCCGGTGATAGCGCGAAACGAGTTGCTGAAACGCTGACAAATCGAAAAGACCTAAAAAGGACCTTTCCATCACAGTGAATAAGGACAGCCATGATGTATAAACAATAAAAGGTAGGAAAGCAAAAATAAAAATGGCTTATTATATTCGTGTTATATAATTGTTGGTTTTTATAATATTTTCTAAAAAGTTGTTTTTAAAAAATGGATACGCAAATGGATTTTTAAATACTCATAGCTGCAAATTAAAAAAAACACAAAAGACAAGAGGCTTTAAATTCGTAAATTTGACTTTATATAAAAATGTTTAGTATAATGTACTTTTGCCGATAAGTTAATCAAAAAATCATAATTTTTTGTACCAAATTTTCCAAAAGGGTACGTTTTACGTCGGTATACATCACTAGTATTTTTACATATTTTCAAGGTTACTTAAATGGCCTTAAATAAAAATTTAAAAAGAATGATATATTTCAAAAATATTTTAAATTAAACTATCCCATGTATTGTATGTATATATATTTAGGTGTCTATTATTTATTATAATAGTCTAGGGAGTCAGAAATATCTATACAAAACTATATAAAAAACTTTATTTAGGATTTTCACGAAGTGTAAAATTTGACATCCGATCTATAAATTTTGATGGCTTGTCTTTCTAACACGCTGGTCCCATACGGAAAATTAGACGCATAAAAATGACGCCAAAAAATAACTTCATGTCATAAATCGGTTCATTTACGTTATTGAAAAATGTAGTCAATAAAATCCCAGATGTTCCTCTTTTTGAAATTTTGCACATTCTTTATTTAAAATGACATTTTCTTACCTACCGTTGTATAAAAATCAATTAAAACAGTGCACGACTATCGTGCGACGATAGTTTATTTTATTATTATATCATAAAAGATTGAAAAATTAACAACTTCTGAAACAATTAATCATATATATTTGATGAGAATTCAACTACAGCTTTTTTTAAATTAATAGCATATTGAGGATTCTCCATAACATTTATTTTATACTTGATCCAATACTTCAAAAATTCATGGTGAATGGCTTCACCAGCCTGTTCCGACCAAGTACCAAGTCCGTCTCCATCCAAAAACTTAAGAGACTCCTCGATGTGGTTTAGAATGATATGTAATTTCAAAGTTTGTGAGACGCCCGTGGATAAAAGAGCCTTTTTTAACATCAATGTATCATGGCGAAGCTGGGTTGTGTTTGGTCTTCTTACTGAAAAACAGTTTGTATCAATTTTGTCCATCAAGTTAAACGCTGAAATGAACGGAACTATTAGTAAAGGGCTTGTTGTATCAAGAACTGCCTTGGATAATAACACGTCAGGATTTCTAAGAAGTGTTTTGCACGAATTTTTTTTAAATACCTAAAAATAATTGGATAGATAAGTACCAAGTAATTTAAGTGTTATTCTGTATTGACAAATAATATATAACAGAAATTGAAAACATGACTTGCCTACTCCATAATTAATTGTTTATAGTTTTTTTTTTCAAATAATTTAGAACAAAGATTAGAAAAATTACTTACCTACCTACTCAATACCTAATTGTTTAAACTTACTTCTCCATGATAGCTGCATGTAATGAGGTTCAGTTTTAGAGGCCACAGTAAAGTTTTTTCTCCAACTGATTCATAAACCCTTGCATCAAATGCAGCTCTGGAACAACACACTTCTCTGTGATGTATTTTGTATCTTCTTCATAAAATAGGGTTCTATTGACTACATTTCCACATTCTTTAGCGTATTTTTTCTCCTTGTCAAATATCACTATAAATTTTTCATACAAGCATAATTTGGTTCACTTTGCATGGAGAGCTCAGACTTTAATTCACTTTGTGTGTGTGTTTGTAGTTTGAAGTCCATTCATGAGTAATACCAGTTTGAGGTCAGCAACAAATTTAAAGGAGACATTGGTGATGTTAAAAAGAATTTGAATATTATCATATGTTTCCTTTATCTTTACTCCTCCTACTTTTCTGTTACCGTTACTTTTCCCACTTTAGTGCTAAGATCATTGTTTCCTTCCAACTTGACATTATCGAGAGTAATCGATAAATATATTTTAAAAAAGCCTTGTCCTCTGTCAGCTAGTAGTTTCACTTGATAGCTTCCAATTATTTGACGTTTTTCTATTACCTCTAATCATACTTCAAATTCGAAATTTGATCTTATAGATATCGTTTAATTCTTTGCCTTTTTCACTAACATGTTCTCTGTAATGCGGTGGTACAGCCTTTTTGCCTCCTGTTGTTCTTAAAAAGCATCTCATTTTTGTATGTCTCTGTTAGACGCACCTAAGCTCACCTGTAACTTATCTAATTCTTTATGTGGAAAATTTTTCTCTATTTTATTAGGCTGAGGATTTAAAGTAAGTCTTATGGTACGTCCGGATGCTGACAGACTAGTTGAAGTAGTGTTTTTAGTTTCTACTTTATGCACATTTATTTTATTTTTTATAACGGAACTAACGACTTTTTCTTTCGTCTTATTTGGAATGTTTTGGATTAAATTTAAAACATTTGTGTGAGTCTGCCTTTTCTTTCATAAATTAATTTTACCTTTTCCAATATTTGTTAAACAGAGGGAACAGATGAGCAATTTATCAGCATTAAGCTGAGCTCTTTACTATTCCTGGATCTACCTCTACCTTTGAAATTTTTTTTGTTACCTTGAGACCTTGCTGTTTTACAAATCTTGCAATCACAATTTTGCAATATTCTGTTTCTACTTTCCCTGATTTCCTCAAATTCAGGCATTGGCATCAAAGAATGGTTATTGCGATGGTTTTCTTTATCTACCAAAGCAAGACGACAGGTTGAACATATTGACGTCGGGACCTTATCATCTCTCATGTTGTAGTTTTTATTAGCGTAAATTAGTAACAGCTTTTCTAACCGCACAGTTACTTTAAATTTTGAAGTGTTGGATTTTTCAAAATATATTATATTGCCACAAGCTACGCAAACTTTATTTCTATTATCTTCATTACTTAACTTATATCTTATCTTGGAAACACGAATAAGTCTGCTTTTCAAAAATATTAACAAAAACAATTGAATAAGGAGGAATCATGGGAAACGCGTTCATAGCCTACTATGCTTTTGCAAAATACAGCGATTGCATTTAAATACGCAATATTTTTTGGTCAAACGATCCTACCAATTAAAAAATACATATATTTTGTAAAAAATATCAAAAATGTGCAAATAGGATAGGATTTTAAGAAACACGATTTTTAGTTCTGTATACCAACCATATTAAGAAAGTGTAAGTACTTTTTGGCGTCATTTTTGTTCGTCTTTTTTTTCATTGGGGACCACCGTGCTAATAAGCTTAATTTTGTTATAATCGGACAATGTCTCGCTAGATTATAATTATTTCAAAAAATGCTGTTTTTTGACACACCCTATATTTTACTTAAACACTATTTTGGCACACATTTTTATCGTTACGTTTTACGATATCATGAAAAGGAGCAAGTATTTTTCTCAAGATAAACGTGTTGATAAGACCTGTGTCAAAATAAATGTGCGGTTCGAAGGCTGTATTTTTATAAGTAATCTTATTTCTGAAACTTTTCCACATCAAACATAAAACAACCATTTTTTAAAAATTAATGTTATTATCCCTCCGAAAAAGAAGCTGGAAAGTAAATTATAACATTAATTAATACATTCAGATAAGGTGATGAAGGAATAAATTTTACAACATTGTATTTGACACCATATAAGAAAATTGAATCTCTTAAAACATTTCAGATTATAATAATAAGTAATTAATACTTTAAAGTAGGTACTTCACTATTTTTTAATATCACTAATTTAGTCATAAATGACATGAAACTTGGACACCAAGCATTTGGGGGTCTATCAAATGCGAAAAAATTAACTTTGTCAGAAAGGTAGGGAAGAGTGCAGTAAAATCATTCACCATAGGATTAGAGACTTAAAGCTATTTGTAACTCATCGCGGTATACGTATCCGCATCTTGCGAAAACCAAGCACATTAATTGGTCAGAAACTTGTACCACATTCGAAAAGAGCAGATATATGCTAATCTAAGGTGTTCTTGAACGCGATAGGTGTTGAGATGCGTTAGGTGTCACGTATCGTTACGGCACACGTATCGTATCTCAGCACCTATTGCGTTCAGAAACACCTTAAATTAGCATATATCTGCTCTTTTCGAACGTGCTACAAGTTTCTGACCAATCAATGTGCTTGGTTCTCGCTAGATGCGGATACGTATACCGCGATGAGTTACAAATAGCTTTATGTCTCTACTTTTAAATTTCATATAGTGTAAATATCTCTTGAAATATCATTTTATTTGCGGTCTTTGACGCTATTTTTATAATCAATAAGAAAACATGCGACTCCCTAATTTGCTGATCGGATGAGTTTTTGCTGATGCACGTTGATCCTGGACTTAAACAGAATATCCCTGCCCAAATTTTACCCCCCCCCCCAAAAAAAAAATAATATAAGAACTTGCTGAGCTTGCTGTATAGACGTTGATCCTGGACTCAAATAGAATACCCTGGCCAAATGCTGACCGAGTATTTCCACGCCGAAATTCTGCTGACACGTTGATTGAATATCTATATTCTATTTAAGTCCAAGATCAACGTGCATATAATGGTCAGCAACATTTCAGTTTGGAAATACCCGGTCAGCAAGCCTTGATATTATTTTTGTGAGTATCTCCGCATGGGCGCCGTAAAATTTGAGCAGTGTATTCTATTTAAGTCCGGGATCAACTTGCCTATAGTGTTAGTAAACTTTCAGTTTATTTTATTTTTGTGAATATTTCCAAAGGGGTGGTAATGGGGCGGGGTAAAATTTGGGCAGGAGTATTCTAGTTGAACCCAGGATCAACGTGTATACAGTTGTCAGCAGAATTTCACCCTAAAAATATCCGGTCAGCAAGCCTTTATATTAGTTGTTAGTTAGGGGGTGGTTAGTAAAATTTGGGCAGGTGTATTCTATTTGAGTCCAGCATCAACGTGTATATAGTGGTCAGCAGACTTTCACCTTAGAAATGCCTTGTCAGCAAAATCTCATCTGGTCAGCGAATTAGAGAGTGCCATAAACCAATATCGCTTAGTAATACTACGCTAAAAGACCGCGTGTTTCTCAAAGTTTATGACCTCCTTTATCACGAAAAGCTGTTGTTAAATTATTGCACATCAGTTTTCAAGGGTGTAATGTATTTTAATCCCTCTTTTTAGGGAGTAAAGTTACACTTAAAATCCCTAATGGATTTAAAGAAAATTTAATTCCCAAGGGATTAAAAATAAATTTAATCCCTAAGGGATTAAAAATAAATTTAATCCCTCAGCTTAGGGATTAGAAGTAAATCTAATCCCTCAGGGATTAAAAAAAATCTAATCCCTGGAAAATTATAATTAAATTTGTGCCAAGTCAAGCCAAACAGCACTTGCTCTTGGCCAAGATTTTATTCTTAGCACCCTTTCTTGTAGTTGACGAACCATTTGGCGTAGAAATAAAGTAATTTTAACAAAGATCTTTTCCTAAAGTTCATAAACTAGTAAACCTCGGGACTAAAGTATCGTTTAATCCCTTAGCGAATTGTTGCCCTCCCTACGGTCGGGCTACAAACCTTTTGCAGCAGGATTAAATGTGGCACTTTAGTCCCTAGGTTTATAATGTACTATTATGCACCTCAAGCATTCAAAGAAAATTAATTACCTAAGGGATTAAAAATAAATTTAATCCGTTAGCTTAGGGATTAGAAGTAAATTTAATCCCCAGGGATTAAAAAAAAATTAATCCCTGGAAAATTATAATTAAATTTATGGCAAGTCAAGCCAAACAGCACTTGCTCTTGGCCAAGATTTCATTCTTAGCACCCTTTCTTGTAGTTGACGAACCATTTGGCGTAGAAATAAAAATAATCCTCGGGACTAATGTGTCGTTTAATCACTTAGCGAATTGTATAAACCCCTCGCCGGTCGATTAAATGTGGCACTTTAGTCCTTTGGTCTATAATGTAGTATTAATAGATGCCCCTACAGTTTTTGTAGTGGTAAGTTTTTGTTTACTGGAAAAAAATAAAATAAACTACCCAAAAAATCCCCTTCCACCTTTTATGTAAAATAACATAGGTACTTATTCGGAATGTAATATCTGTTTCATTTTTTTCACGTTTAATGTATGGTGTATACTATTATAGTGTTAATTATTATATTATAGTGTTAATAATTTAGAACGAATATCTAACATGAATTTTTTCTTCTTTCAATTATCCCTAAACAATTTAATAGGACATTAAACAAAAAAAAAGAGCTCTCTTTATTACATTATGGGTTTCCTAAGGATTACTTTTATTTTGGGGATCATTGACGCATGACAAGGGGTGTTTTTCCGTGCGAGTGAAAGGTAAAATATTTGGGGGTTGAGACACACCTACTCAACACCTGTCCCTTACCCACACATTATTATTTCACTGATCTTAAACGAGTAGAATATCACATACCGTTTTAAAATGAAATCTCTTGGGGTAAGAAAGATTCAAGTCAGACGTTTTGGCTCTTCAGAAATTTAGGTACAAATTGTAATACAATTAAATAACACTGGCCACCGGATTCATATGGGAAACGTTTTAGAGCCCTTATAACTAGCCTTTGAAAAAGCTGAGTCAATAAATTTATTTTATTCATATAATTTCAAGATACAAAATGGTATAAAAAATTTATGTAGAAAGAAACAAAATACTGGACCGCCATTCTCGTAATAAGTAACATTTTCAAGTCGCTAAGCGAAACGAATAGCGAACAGCTCGCCTCAGCGGCACGCTGACCGACGTATTTTCGTATTCGTTTGGCCGAACGCGCTGCCCTACGAGAAGACAGAATCAAATTCGCTTAGCACATCTTGGTATCACCGCATTTGGCATTTTTATTTCTTGTTAACCTTGTCGTTCGTTTTTCCTGTCTGAAAAAGAAAGAGGCCCTTACGTGATCGGTTTCGAAATTTTTTTTGACTTGCACAAGTGTTGATCCTTTACAAAATTTTATTTTTACATGATTGTTTGGTTTAGCCTAGTTAAGCCCGCCATTTAACCCCGTGATATAAACTAAGCAGCACATTCCCGTGAAGTGTACGGGAAAAAATTTACCCCGAGACGTAACCGTACTTAATGAAGGAAAGTGTTATTTCCCGCATGGTCGTATGGTCGTATATTGATATTGATGCTAATAAGAGAAAATCTTAACTTTTTTATTATTAATAAAAACACACTGAATACTCAAGAAAACTACAAGAAATACTACGGTCGCCGCGCGCGTTTCGTTTACACATTGCATTCAATATACGCGAATACCATTCTTATTACTTTGTTCATGTGGTATGCGAATATTACGTTATCACACGGTCAGCGAGTACGAAACGCCGAGCGTATTTACTTACGAGAATACCAGTCCTGACCTGCGCTCTTCATCAGCATATATAACCACCATCCATTTAAAAAAATGGTTTAGTAAAGAGCTCATAACTAGCCTGTCTTTGGACGGAGACCCTATGTTCTCTATGTCAGATAATTTTTTATAGAACTTTTCATCCTAAGAACAATTCACTTCGCAATTTGTAGAATCAATTTTTCCTTACACCATTGTTTAAGAGAATCGTAATCTAGACGACTGAAGAGATCATGTCCTTCACTGAAAAAAACTCCGCTTGAGACAAGATCCCAAATTATCTTGTTTTTTATTGTTTCGGCATAATTGAATTTATTTTAGCATTATATCTTTTTCCTACAATATGGAACTTAGGATTTCTCCGAAAAAGATTCCTAATATCTTGGTTTTATTTTATCCGTCAAGAGGAGTATGTTCAACACTTGTTACCAAATTAAAAGAAATTATTTCAGTCCATGATAGAAGTTCTTTTCCCAAGAGATCGGCGGCTACCCTGCCAGCCGTCAATCGATAGTCACTAGTCAGATGCCGGCCATGATAAGATCAAACTTATGGTCTGTGCAGTTGGTTGTAAAAATAGGTAATGTGAGAACCTCAAAAATACTGTGGTTGGAAGAACTGCTACATGTGTATGGGCATGGGGCACTTGGAATCGAAATTTAGAGTATTTTTTGAGTAATTTAAAAACGATATTGCTAGAAAACCTGCAAGGTACGCCTTCCTGATTCCTTCAATTTAGAGTTTAAAATATGAATATCCGGTCTTTTGCAAGGTACAGCAATTAGGCCTGAACTCTTGTGTGTAGTAAATTTCACAAATTTTTGATTGTGTAGCTAAATATTTTATTTTTGCGCCGGTTCTTGCGCTACATGCTGTGTGGACTTGAGATTACAGATCCTGTTGTCTTCTTTAAGAGCTTAAGAGCATTATTCGTTAAATTTACAACAGGGTACCTACCTATAGGTTAGGAATGGACTATATTATTTTTTGGTTTTCTTTAAGGTTTTTTAGGAAAAATTCTTTATATGTATAAGCACTTTCTAGTGTAAAGAATAGAAATTTATGCCCCGTTTGCCGAACTTTTAATGCATCATGGCTAATGGATAATGCCTAATTTTTATACGTCGGTCTCTTTTTATTCTTTCAAAATAAAAGAGACAGGCGTATAAAAATTATGCATTATCCATTTTGAACTAGCTATTAAAACTGGCGTAAACTAGAAGACAGTAAAACAGAGAACATGCATTTCTTTTAAACCTAACCTTTAAAAAATAGGTCTGTATCCAGTGAATTATCGTGAAGTATTTTTCAAAAACATTTTGATGTTACTCAATTAAAAACATTGGTAACAGTATAGTATCCGGTTTTCTTTATTTTTACTTTTTTTATGATTTTTTTACAGGTTTGAACGCCTCCCCCTTCCAACCGCTTGCTGTTAGGAGAACTGGCTGACTGGAGGTGCACTTGATGATGTATATCCCACCATCATAAACTAAGAAATCAGCCTTTTTTGCAGTTGCAATTTTACTGTTAACTATTTTTGATATTTCTTAGTCAATCTAGATTTTTTGTTAGAATTAGCTAAAATTAACTTACTGCTCTTTTGAAGGTGTGATGTAACACTTTGCTATAATAACAAAATTTCTATGCGAAAAATGTTCACGCTCATGTGCAAAATACACGTTTTACTGTTTTTGACAATATTAGATGTAGCGAATTTATATTCACGTTTATGTAAAGTTTTAATATTTTATTAATAAACAGTTTTTGTTAATTTCTTTACATTTTTTTTTTAATTTCCAGTGCCTACAGTTTTTTTTTCTTACAGGTGTAACGTTTTCGCATAGTGCAACACATTAAAGGACAACTGTATGATTCGCATAAGATTCTCTCTTTTTTATTTTGCTATATTAGAAGTGGGGAAAGCCAAAATAAAAAGAGGTTCTTATGTGAATTGTGCAATGATCCCTTTACGTGTTGCCACACTGTATAATGACGTCATTCTTTTTAAAGTTTTCGTAAGAGAATTGTGTGCTTCTTTTAAAATCAATTTTCAAGAAAATATGCTCTTAAACTATTTATTATACTATAATACAAATAGTTCAAAACAATATGCTTTTGGCATAGGACTTTGAATCTCAAATTGGTTTAAAGGAATGGAGATCTCGTGAGAATACACTGGGGACTTTGCGCATATCGAAAGTTATAATTCTCTTAAATTAACCTAGTATTTCGTAACACTAAGACATCTTTTTTTTCAGTGTTCGATGTCACTCGGATCAGTACTCATGTGACTCTGCTATGTGTGGCTTAACGAAATCACGTGGTTACCTTGATCCCGCCCTCAGTGTATACCAAAGGCGGTTTATTGGCACCGTAATATTTCCTTAAAATTAGATTTGATGATATTTGTATCGTTTTTTCCTTACACTATGGTCCGTCAAACCAGTCACGTGACCTTGTTGGGGCGAATGCATAGCAAGGTCACATGCGTAACTATGACCTCAAGGGAGATAATCGTTTCGGTCGGATAGATAGCCTCTTATTCTCATTTCTGATCATCGACATACTAACTATAGACCCGGCACGGCAGTCCATTCAAAAATCACTATTTGTTTTGACCCCAACAGCTCCCACAAAGCCAGAAAAAGAAAGAGCGAGTTTTAGGGTATCTGTGGCAACCTCGCAAAATAAAGCGAGCGCGCCCGAAAATATAGGTGTCGTTTTAGTGCAGTTCAAAGCAGGGTGTAGTTTTAGTGCAGCTCAAAGCAGTGACGGCGAATATGATATAATATGGATTTAATTTGAATTAAAAAAAAAATTAATACAAAACCGGCATGTATAATATATATCCATAGTTAAGAATGTCGCCCTTTTAAAAAGCATTATTTTAGTCTCACGACAAGAGTGTTCTACAAAATTTACCCCGTTTTTTTTGGTTAGGTTTAGGTTAGGTACCATGTGTATATTTTTATAAAAATAAGAGTCTCTCACTTTCTCTTATATTTTTAAAATTTTCACTGGTAAGAGTTTTGATCATAATATTACGCATATTATTTCTTGTTTAATTTTACCTACTTATTCACGTACAATCTAAAGACTTTGCTTTTTACCCGCTTTTCCCCGTTTTTTAAATGGTTATAACTTTTGTTCCCGTAAACCAATTTTAATAAAATAAAGCCTGTGTCCTGCCCAGAAACCATTGAATCCAGCAGTTAATATTGCGTCAAAATCTGTTAATTTTATTTTTTGTTTGATGCTGGAACAAACAGACCAAGAAGATATTTAATAAAGGTATAGACTTTTGTTAATTTTGGCCGCAGCTCTATTTTCTTTCCTAAACGATAGAGGCTTAAATTGAAATACGGACTGAAATTAGTTATTTGCATCATGACAGTTATAGGAATAGCGGATCTGCGACTGACGACGTTATTTCTAACTTTAATTTTTTTTAAAAACTTATATACCTTTGCCTTTTTTAGTTATTTAGTTTTTTATGACATTTTACTTATTTATTGTCAAACAAAATGTCCATTTAAAAAAGAATTAACACAGTCAAAATTTTTATTCTGTAAATATTTTGGTGACAACTTTAGTTTTTTTACTTTATTGAGTATAAATTAATTCAGCCCTGATTACTGTTGGGTTTTGTCAAATGTTTCTAAATTTAAAAATAAGGATGGGCTTTATCCGATTTTAACTAAAGGCGGGTATGTAACACTATTACGGCCGGCATAAATTTCAGTGTCAAAATAGTGCCCGGCCATAATACTGCCCGACCATAATAATTTGTCCCTATTATTTTTCGTAAAATTCCTTATTTTCCTACAAAATTTAATTAATTTAACCCTCGCTCCTAATATATCCCGCATTGAAACTAAAAAGTCCGAATATTTTTATCTTCTATTCGCCATTAGCGGAAATACCTATTTAAGATATAAGTAAATGATTTATTTATGTGGACAAAAAATATAAAAATACTCAAATGACGAAATTAGAAGGTAACGGCAAAAGTAATAATTAAACCTCATTGCTTAATTCTTTAAAACCACTTCACAAAACAATTACAATGAAATTATATCAATCTGCGGCACTGCTTATCAAAACTCACAAAAACGCCTTAAGATATTCATTTTAAATGTCAGCAACACTAGATAAAAATTCCACACCACTACGAGAGCAAATATATATGAATGGACGTACCGGAAACTGATTGGTTGAGGGGCGTTGCCGAATGCGCCGCGTTGCCAATGTTAACTAAAGAAAAATCAGTAAGAATACTTTATTAAGAAAGAACCATACCAATAGTGGTAAACTATAATGCCTAATAAATAAAACCTTTTAGTTTACAACAATATCCATAATATTCCATTATATAACCATGAAAACTTAAAATACTATATACCTTTTATATATTTTCTATAGATTAAGTAATTCGTTTAATATATATAAGTAGTATGAGTTTTTAAAATAAATTACCCTACCTGTTCCCTATGAATTTCAAAATGAAATAGGTATATTTTTTAGAAATATTGTAATTTAGCGATAATAATGAAATTGAAAAAAATATATATAAGTATAAAAAAGATTTTTTGCCAAACGTGACAATTGCGCCTTTATAATTTTAAATTAGACCAAGCCCACTGCTTGACAAGGACGGATTTTTTTCCCGAGACGTATGTTTTATGTTGGCGTCAACGTATTTTGGACCATCCCTTTCTAAAGGTGCATTTAGACTGTGGTAGTGTAGTCGTCGTTGCATTGTAGCTGTAGTGAATTGTTTTCCATAGATAATGCAGAACGGATTGTTTTAATAGATGAATAGTTAGCAATATTTTTTTGTCCCCATTTTTTATTATAATTTACTTTCTAAATGCTTTAAACAAATATTGGTGGTAATAGACCCTCCTGCTAAATTTTCGAATATGTTCAAAGTTTCACCTTACATATTTCTTTGGTATTGACCGAGTAAGTTCCGTTTTTTCTTAATATTTAAATAGCTTAAAAATGCTTTAATATTAAAATTAAGGTTCATAGGGTAGCAAAGAAATACAAAATTAAACTTGGGAAAAAAAAGAGAAAAAAGGTTGCAATATTGTGTCTGCATACATATAGACAGTCGATAGTGTGTTCAGTGACATTAAGCAATAAATTAACAAGATATTGTAAGTGGTATTTAGTTATATTCCTATATATCCGCTAATCAATCATACTGGATTATTATAATTGCGAAGAAATTAGGGCCCTTTTTCCAAGTGACGAAAAGCGCTTACTTTTAGCATTATTTCGTTGCTTGCATGGACAAATTATATCAAATAATTTACATCTTTAATTCCATATTTTGCTAGTAATAACCTTTAGAAAAGTTATAGTACCGTATCAGCCGTTGATGCGGTCAAAAAGACTCACACAGAGATAGGTAGATATATTCGGGTGCGTATGAACATACCACCAAATGTCATTTTACGTAGTTTTTGATAAACGCTTCAAACTCCTCGTATTCGAAAACCTATACATTGATATAAAACACCATCAATTTGTCTCTACACAAAAAATAATAAAAGTAATATGTCTAGTGGGTAATAAAAGTAATATTTGAGAAGAAAAACGATCTTTAAAAAAGTTACTTTTTTATAAACAATTTTAGAAAATTACTAGTGTGACGTAAAAAAGGGAAGTGGGGTACTATAGCGGCACTGTGTATTGTAGGTAGGTACCATTATTAATTATTAACTTCGCTTAGTCAGGGGATAGGGACATAAGTAAATATTATACTTTGTTCGTTTATTGAAAATATCGACTGTCTGAATTTCCACTAAATAACTCCCATGCTTATAGTTGGTGTGTTCATGCCATCTCTTTCATGCGCGCCCGAAAATGTCTACCTATCTCTGCGTGAGTCTTTTTGACTACAACCACCGTGCACCGCTAATGATACGGTACTATAACTTTTATACAGATTATTACTAAAGCAATATATAAGATTAAAAAGGTAAATTATTTAATATAATTTGTCCATGAAATCGAAGTAATGCTAAAAGTAAGCGGTTTTTGTCACTTAGAAAAAAGGCCCTAATTTCTTCTCAATTATAATAAACCAGAATGATTAAACAGTGGATCAGATATAACTACTATACTACCTTGTTAATTTATCGCTAATATCACTCAACATAATTTTTTTGTATGCAAATACAAAATTACCACATTTTTTTCCCCAAGTTTTATTTTGTCCATCTTTGGTACCCAATCAACCCTAATTTTAAAACTAAAGCATTTTTGAACTTATATTAAGAAAAAACGGAACTTTCTCGACTAATGCAAAAGAAATATGTAAGGTGGATCTTTTAACATGTTCAAAAATTTTGGAGGAGGTTGCTGTTATCAACAATATTTGTTTAAAACATTAAACAAGGTAAATTATATTAAAAAGTGGGTACTAAAAAATATTGTTAACTATTTATCTGTAAAATATCCTGTTCTGCATTATCTATGAAAACAATCCACTACAGCTACAATGCAACGACGACTACACTACCACAGTCTAACTGCACCCCAAAGTTGGTATATCGATGATTCTGATACATCATGGGGCCCCACTGAACGTTCAGTCACACCCTGATTTTTCAAATTTTAATTAAAGGCTGCTACTTAGAAAAATTTCTAAATACTATTTTGCAGGTTTAAGCGCACGTTAGGTAAAAAGTGGAGGGATCTTTCCAAGCTACATACATACATACATACGTTTTTAATTAATCAAATATTAAAATTTATTTTGTTTCAGAATTTTCAAATTTAGTATAGAGTAAATAATTAGCTTGTAATTCCGATATACAACCTCATTTTGAATTCTCTGGACCAATTTCAATATGGCGGCTTATAATTAAACAGAAAGGCTCAATGGAACTGTCATTGTCAGTGTCAAAAAACTGGTCCGCGGCAATTTGGAATGAAGAGTGTTTTTGTTTAGTTAGAGTGTAATAAATGTAAAAAAAAATGGGTAAAAGCATTTAAAAATCAGAATGAATAAAAATTAGCTTATTGATTTGGATTAACTAAAAAATACCCTAATGTTAAAATAAAGTTTGGTTTTTAGAAAATGTTAATTGGGTTATGAAAACTATAGGTAGTTTTAATTAAAAAAAAATAATTTGATTTCAGAAAAGCTAAAATGTAATTTAAATTGGGTCAATAAAATTTTAATTATCTTTTTTATTTATGTTATATTATTATATAGTCTCAGATTTAGATCGGATAATTTCTAGAGTAGTTTCTAACTTATTTTTTAAATATTTATAGTTTAAAATATATGCCTTAACCTTAACAAATTAATTAAACTAAAATATTATTTGCCAAGCATTTGTCCATGACTTGTTGATTGGTTCGTTAGTATTATTATGAGTATGTACTCATGTGGTACTCCGGTGTATTTTGTAAAATTCGTTTTTTTGCTCTCGTCATAGTAAAAAGCCCGACTGGTGGATAAACTGTGTCTGAATCAGTGGAGGAGACCAAAAATCCAATAGTTTTCTGTTGGTAAAACTCTCTTTTTATTTTTATTTATAAAATATTATTGCGAAAAATAAAATTTAGGTTTTTAAAAATTGATGACTATTTTCAAAATAAAATTGTACCAATTCTTTGAAATTTACAAATTTTTCTTTTTGAAATAAAAATTACGATTGAAAATTTATTGTTCGGTTTTTTACAATTAAAAGGAGTAATTTAAAGTTAAATTTACTAAAATTTGAGTAAAATTTTGACGTTTTGGAATTTAAAAAAAAATTATTAAAAAAGCGATAGCATTTGTTAGGTTGATACAAATTGTTGCTTAATTCCGGGGACACCATGTAAGAAATACTTGCTCTGTCAGCCCTAACTAAGAGATATCAGCAACAACACCATAATATAAATAATGTTTTAATAACATCAGGCTGCAGATGTGGTGTAGACGTTAAGATTCATAGAAAATGCGTTTGATCTATATATCATAGATTTTGTATCACAGAAAGTCGATTTTTATAAAAAGGTTTTGATACCTATTAATTGTATGAAAGAAAGGTAGAAAGAGCGATAAAATAATATTTTAAAGATATTCAAATAGTCGCAATAAAAATGGCCAGAAACCATTTTGGAATTACTATTACTGATGTTTATTATTATTAAATTCAGTGGGACTGTTTCTCCCAAGGAGGGTACCTATATAATGAAAAAGTAATTGCTCCACTCCGACCCAGCACATTAAAAGGACTAGTGTGAATGATCCTCATAAATAAATTACATACATAAATGATTTACCTGTCAACGGTGTTATTTACACAAGTAAGTAAATACTTATTTGTCTACTCCTCACATAATTTTTAGGACTTTTCAAATTAAATTACTATAAATTATATTACATAATGAAATAAAATTATAATATTGATTAAACTTAACAAAACACTAAGCTTTTAATGCTATTTAATAATTTGCGTGCACAAATACAATATTGGTCCACGTTTAAAATTTTAATCCTCTTGTGAGCTCTTAAAATATTAGCGCAAAATAGAAAATTTGTAACATACGAATTGCCAAATGACCAAATGGAATAACGAATTTTGGTGGCTATTGATGGTTTAAAATAATATAAATTTGGTGAACTACATCAACGGTATACCGGGTGTTTGAAGCGGACACTTCAATACTTTATATTAGGTACTAAAACTACCGAACCACCGATTTTAATCAAAGTAGTTTTAAATATTATAGTGAACCAAAAATTTTTGTAGGTAGTGTTGAAAATTTGTGTTATTATCTATGAAGCAGTGGCGTAGCCAGAAACTGGCTCTGGAGTGGTTTCGAGCAGTTGAACAGGCTATAATTAAAAAAGAAATGATGGAAGAAGTGCCGCAGGCGAAAATTTTTTGAAAAGTAATGGTGATTTTCGGAAAAAAAAGAAAATAGCAGCGCAGGTTAAACTTTTTCGAAAAAAAAGAAGAAGAAAACATTTTTAAGTACATAATTGGGTTAGAGAGTAGCTATTTTAAGGATTTTGGGAGTTAACTTCTCCCCCAGAGGCGTAAAAAAATACCTACTATCTAGCCGAATCATGTACTTAAAAATGTTTTCTACTCCATTTTTTCCGAAAAAGTTTTACCTGCGTTGCTATTTTCTTTTTTTTTCCCAAAAATCAACATTACTTTTCACAAAAAAAAGCCCCCTGGCTACGCCACTGTATGAAGTAATACATTTAATTTTACTATTTGTTTGTAATTTTTATTTTTGAAATTTTTAAAGATTTTTAATTTACTTATTATTTTTACTTACATTACCATTGTATAAATTTATTGTTATTGTTTCATTTTAGATAATGGGCGTTTCCCTAAAATAAATAATAAAATTATGATTGCATTTGATTTTAAGTTAAAAGTAATTTTGGAATAACTTACCTTCCTTATAAAACTTTAATATTTTTAGAAAATATATGTGGCGTAGGGAGAGCGAATAAATCGGAAAAAAAGTTTTTCCTCGACCAGGATTTGAACCCGGGACTTCTAGAATACCAGTCTAATGCTCTACCAACTGAGCTACCGAGGAACTGGGGTTTTGACTGGCTATTCGGAAATCCTTTCGTTCGATTCATTTGTTAGTAATGGGAAGATCTTTAAAGCCTACTGCGGCTTTAAAACCCTAGAGATGTTATAAAGACAAGGAGAGGTCCCGGGTTCAAATCCTGGTTGGGGAAAAACTTCCGAATTATTCTCTCATCCTTTGCCCTCTACGCCACAAATCTTTTCTATAAATTTATTAGACCGCTAAATTGTCTTATTACTTTAATATTTTGTTTGTCTGTTATGTGGCTGGTGGCTATTATTTTATGATATATTTCTTAATACCAAAGATGTATAAAATATACTATTACGTTCTAATGTATGTTATTTATTTATTTATGTACGTGTTTATTTAGTGTTAAGTGTTGTATTTGTATGCTTATATTTCTAGCTTTTAGTCTAAGTTATATATGATAGTGGACGGGGCGTCGCGAAGGACCGAGGCAGTTTGCGAATGGGTACGCATGTATTTTTGAGTGATCCGGACTATTTCTTTAGTCTATATAAAGCGCGAGTCGTCGCGCAGACCAGAAGTCCTAATTTAGTTAGCGTATAGTAAGGACCTTAAAACATTCAACGAGTTAAGGATTAGAGAATCTGTAAAAATTGCCGTCATAAGTGAGATTTAGTTGGAAGAAAATAGTTACACTAAAGTAGCAAGACAACAAATTAGAACTCAGGAATATAATAAGATACTCGAGAATTCCACAACATTCCACAAAGTTCTATTCAAAAACCAGAAGAGATAGGAAGAATTTGACTTTACCATCAGATTTGACATTTAAATAAGGGGTTTTAAGGAAATTTTCGAAAAAATTATAGAAATTTCCACCACGGTCTATTTGGAAATCAGAGGATATAAAAATAATCTGATTTAACTACCGGATTTGACACTCAAAAACAAAATTTTAAAAGAATTTTGAGAAAATTCCAGAAAACTTTCTATTCGGAAACCGTAAGAGATAGCACGAAACCAACTTCACTATCCGACTTGACAAACAAAAACAGGATTTTGAAAAAATGCAAGAAAATTCTATAACATCCAACAAACAATCTGACTTCACCACCGGATTTGACAAAAAAAAAAACAGGATTATAAGGAGATTTTTGAGAAATTCTGGAACATTTTGTAACGAAGTTACTAATATTTATTTATTTATTTCAGCTTTTCTTTTGTTATGTACCTCATGTCTCATATTTTCTGTAGTTTCTATTGTAGTGTAATATAATTAAATATCCATAAAATCAAACATACTCATTTAGATCACCCTCATTTCATGGTCATATATTATATGCTATTATGTATGTGTAAACTTATTCTAGAGGCAATATATCAATTAATTAATCAACTTACTCCATTTTGTATGTTTCAATCCTACATGGTAATACTTCCAGGATCCGATTTTTTTTAAAGTACCTAGTTAAAGAACTCTAAAAATGGGAAAAGTTCAAGTAAACATGCCGAAGTTACGAATACGAGAGCCGTGAATTCAAATTTTATTGTAGAAGAAAATTCAGTTGCGGTGCCGCATGACGTGATTGTTGTACTTTATATTATCGCTATATCAGTGCTGGTTCTTAATATTTTGAAACTGAGGCAAGCCTACAGAGAAGTATGGTCCTGAGAGGAGGCAATGCCGTCTAATGGGCAGTGCAAACCATAAGCACACCCCACACAAACCAAAAAAAAAAACAATTAAAAGCTCCAGAATTGTTATGCACAAACCTGTTTCTATATCAACAAAGGCCCAAACATGTAGCGATTATAAATGTATGTGGGCCTATCATTAGAAAATGAACAAAAATAACATTTTCATAAAACCGCTATCTAATTGCTCTCCCAGATTGTAGCTGTAGTTTTCCCAATGGTTTGAACCCCTTTGACAGGAAATTTAGGAGAAATTTTGAAAATTAAAAAAATTTAATTATTATTGATGACAGATTAATGACATTACGCCTAAACCTTAGCAACCACCAACACGCTACTATAATCAGCGCCTACGCTTCAACTCTTGCAGCTGATGAAAACCAAAAAGATGAATTTTATTCTCAACTTCGTGAAACCATAACATCTGTACCTAAATCTGATAAACTAAGCATTTTAGGTGATTTCAATGCTCGAGTTGGTACAAATTCAAACCTATGGAAGGGCGTAATTGGCAAGGAAGGTGTTGGAAACACGCACTCAAACGGACTGCGCCTATTAACCTTATGTTCGGAATATGACCTCATAATCTCAAATACAATTTTTCGACAAAAAGACATATTCAAGACCTCCTGGCAACACCCGAGGTCAAAACACTGGCATCTGATTGATTACATTATCGTACGTTCCAGAGATCAAAAAGACACAAACATTACAAGAGCAATAACGAGTAAAGACGACTGATGGACAGACCATCGCCCGATACGAGCCAAAACGAATGAATGAATGAAAAAAAAGCAAATCAGAAGAAGATTCGCCTTAAAGATGATCAAACCAGAACAAAATTCCAAGTCTCTCTGAATCAAAAGTTGGGTACTTTAAAATACCCGGAGAATATTGACGATCACTGGAGAATGTTGAAGACAGCAATAACATCTGCCTCCGAAGAAACAGTCGGCTACACACAAAGAAAACATCAAGACTGGTTTGATGAGCACGACAAAGAAACTCAAGAGCTTGTTGAGAGGAAGAGAAAAGCCCATAATGCTTGGAAAAGCCACCCTAATTCTAACGAAAAGAAAAGGCAATATCAATAAGCCAAAGCAGAAGTATAAAGGCAAACACGTAGATTAAAAAACCAATAGTGGACAACAAAATCACATGAAATGCAACATCTAGCGGAGTCCAACAACACCAGAGCCTTTTTTCAAGCTACTAAGATGATATATGGTCCCACTACACAAGGTATCAATCCCCTACGATCCAAAGATGGAACGAAGCTGCTTAAAGACAGATCCTCTATCAACTAACGATAGAAAGAACACTTCCAAGAACTACCCAATAGATAGTCTCAGGTCGATAATGACATCTTCGACAAAATTCCGGAGAAAACTACACAACAACACCTAACTAAAATTCCGAGATTAAACGAGGTCGAAAAGGCAATCACACAGCTAAAGAATAACAAGTCAGCAGGCACAGATGGTATCGCTGCTGAACTCTACAAACAAGGGGGTCCCGCACTTAATTCCCAAATACAAATTCTAATAAGTAAAATATGGACCACTGAGACCATTCCTGCCGAACTCAGAGACGCCTCTATAATTACCATTTTCAAAAAAGGCGACAAAGCCCAATGTGGAAACTACAGAGGTATATCTCTGCTTTCTGTTGCTGGAAAGATACTTGTACGGATACTATCAAACCGAATAATTCCGATTGCTGAACAAAATCTGCCAGAGACACAGTGTAGATTTAGGCCAAATCGAGACACAGCTGACATGATCTTCAGTGCCAGACAAATGCAAGAGAAATCCAGAGAAAAAAATCGCCCTCTCTTCATGGCCTTCATAGACCTAGTCAAAGCATTTGATTCGGTCAACAGAGAAACTCTATGGAAAATACTGGCAAAAGCTGAATGCCCTCAAAAATATATTCAAATTCTTAGACTACTACACGACAATATGAATGCAGTCCAACGATGGACCCGGAGAGTAATTCCAGATTACGACAGGCGTTAAACAAGGGTGTCTTATTGCGCCCACCCTATTCTCTATATTTTTAGGTTCCATGATTCACCTTGTTGAGGAACATCTACCGCAGGGAGTGGAAATTCTATATAGATTCGACGGTGGCCTACTTAACCTAGGCAGATTGCGAGCAAAAACTAAGGTCTCGACGACCTCGGTAATCGAACTGCAGTACGGCGATGACAACGTCGTTATGGCCGATACAGAGAAAGGTCTACAGCTGGTAATCAACATATTTAACCAAGCCTACAAAAGCATTGGCCTAGAGGTCAATCTTGCCAAAACGCAAATTCTTCACCAACCAGAACCAAGTACGAATCCTTAAGCTCCAAACATTTATTATGGAAAAATGGCCATCCTCTGCAGAACTTGAAACATTATCCATACCTTGGGAGCCACCTATCATTAAATGCAACTATTGACGCAGAAACACAGCATCGCCTAAAATGTGCTAGCACAGCGTACGGACGGCTTTCGGAGAGAGTCTTCAACAATCACGACATCAATGCGGAGACCAAGCTTCGTGTCTACAACACAGTTAGAGGGCATATCAAACGACTAGAAAAATATCATCAAAGTTGTTTAAGACGAATACTGAGAATCAAATGGCAAGACCGACGAAACGAATAAGTGTTTTAGAAGAAGCCAGAACAACTAGTATAGAAATCTTCAAGCACCAGCTTCGTTGGACTGGTCACATTATCCGCATGCCCGAAACACGTCTCCCAAAGCAGATATTTTATGGACAACTGAAGGAGGAAAAGAGAAATCAAGGAGGTCAACAAAAAAAGGTACAATGACATTCTCAAAGGCAATATGATGAAGGGTCACATCGATATAAATAACTTCGAGGCCACGGCAAACGATAGGGCTTCATGGCGCCGAACAGTCCATAAGGGAACACAAACTTTTGAAGAGCAACGATGTAGACTAGAGACGGAAAAGAGAGAGCGTAGGAAGGTGCGACAAAATGGAAGAATGGATGACCAACAACACCAGGCTGCTGCCGGAGACTGGGTGTGCCAGGACTGTGGAAGGGTGTGCGGCTCGAGAATTGGCTTACATAGCCATCAAAAAACGCACAACAGATAGCGACGATATAGAATAGAGGAAAATCATACTCGGTATCGAGTGATTGACCATGATGATGATGATGAATTATTATGGTGCTTAAGTTAAAGATTAATTTCATTCATTTTCATTACGAAACTAATTACAGTTTTAAAACTCATTTCAATTTTAAAATTTTAATTGTAGCTAGCTCGTATTAAATAATTTTATTTTTATATCAATAAAAACAATTTATTAGAAATTAGGAAAACAAATATTCATTTTTGGGTTTTTTTAGGCGATGTTGCCATAGTACTTTCTTTTTAAATATATTTTGGAACAAAAAGTATTAAGAATTTTATAAATGGTATGATGTGTATGACCGACATTTAAAATGACAAGAATCAATTGTTAATGAGTCCAAGCTAATTTTAAAAGCAAATGTCCCAAAAAGCAAGTCGGTTCATAAAGAGATAACGAATAATTTATTAAAATACTATAATCAATTCGTTCGAATTTGCATTTTTCCCACAAGCACTTAGATAATAGCCAATACATGAAGGTTCAGCATTTATTTGGTATCTCTCGCGATCAAGTAATTTGAGCTTATTTAGTGCTTATAGAATACCTTCATCTTGCATAAAAGTAATAAACCCTACAGTATTTGGAGAAGATTTAGAATTTCCGAACAAGGAAGGACAAAGAACTGTGCAACAAAACGATACTTTAAATTTTGACCTACAACACTCTAACAATTTTCAGAAAATGCCGACTACAGCAATTGATTTTTTTAACTTTACTAGCAAGTTAGTAAGCAGTGACTACGATGGTATAGAGGACAGACTCCAATATTTTCTGGACTTATTAAGCTTACTCCAAGCAAACTCTTAATCACCATAATCACGAAGCTAACATTGCAGCCTTTATAAGGACCAAAATCACAGGAAAGGCACGTGCCTTTTTATCTGACAACGACGACTTGCCTAGCATAATAAGCAAGCTAAAGAATGATATTAAATCTGAGGGATCCCAGGTAATTTCAGCTCAGCTACTGATCCTTAAGCAACAAAGCAGAGATGCGATAAAGTACGTAGCTGACATAGATATAATATCTTCGGGGAAAAGAGTTCCGTCTGATGTAGCAGAGACCTATACCACCAACACAACCTATGACTGCGCTAAAAAATAATTCCACCTCAGAGATAGTGAAAATTATTATGGAGGCAGGAAACTTTACTACATGAAGAGAAGCCATTTCTAAATTTGTAAACATAACCTCAAACGAGACAAACACTTCAAATTCAGTTATTTTTATCCAGCAGTTTAGGCCGCAAAAAGGATATTTAAGAAATAATTTTAGTTCAAGACTCCAACGAGCACTTTATTATCATAATAATTAAAATAATAGATATAGAATTACAAAAGACCAGACTAGCTACTACTGTTCAAATAATAATTACAGGGGTACAAATATATCAAATTACAGGGGCTCGAACTGAGGTCACAACAAGCTATGACACCAACGAGCGTACGGAAAACCAACAGGATCCCCAGTTAGGTACAATGGGGGATCACCAATAAAAGTTTTTCATTTGAACCTGTCACTTTTGAATTTTGTATTACTGAAAACTGAAATGACAGGATATCAAAACGTAACATTATTAATTGACACAGGAGCCAATATCTTCCTATTTAAAAAAGGAAAGATAGATCCAACTAAGCTACGTTAGAGATCAAATGTTAGTCAAATTAGAGATATAACAGAGGGCATAACAAACTCTTATAGACCAACAAGGACAAACATTTTATTAGAAAATTTTTTACTACCACATACATTTGACATAGTTAATAACAATTTTCTTATACCATCTTATGGAATTTTAGGAAAAAATTTTATCATAAACTATCAATGTCAGCTAGATTATGCAAACTGGAATATGAAAATTTTTGATGGCCACAGAAATATACAGACACCAATTTTTAACAGTCCTGAAGAAAATGTACTTGCTATCCCGCCTAGATGCGAAATAATTAGGTACATGAAACAGTTTTAAAACCTTAAAGAAGATTCAGTCATATTAAACAAAGAGATATATCCTAAAGTTTTCGTCGCAGGTTCAATTATTTCAAGGTCGAGTCCATTTATGAAAATTCCAAATACAAATAGCGAAAGTGTAAGGATAAAGAATGCTAATCTACAAACGAGTTACTTAAACAATTTCTATATTTACAATTAGGTGTGTGAAACACAAAACAGAGAATCAATGCTTTTAATCGAGCTAAATAAAGATATACCAGAATTTGTAAAAACAAACAATTTTTACGAACAAAAACTTAAGTTAGCCAACCCGACACCTGTTTACAGTAAAAATTATCGTACACCACACTCGCAAGTACCGGAAATAAATAAACAAGTCATCAAATTATTAGAAAACGAAATAATAGAACCTTCAACTGCGTCTTATAGTAGCCCAATACTGTTGGTACCGAAAAATTCACCAGATGAAAATAAGAGAGATTGTTGTTCGTGAGTATTTGCTCGTGCTCGCTCGACACATAAGTCTGGTCCACACTAGAGCGAATTTGTTTAGATAATGAGTACAGCATATTCCAGAATTTTTGCAGAATGGCGCCAGAAGATTTTATTATTTCATCTTCTTTGTTTTTATTTTTGTAAAGTGGGTCCTGGGAATTCCATAAAACCGGCCAAATTTGATATTCGTTTATCAATTTCAAAACACTGTCATTAGACCCCTCCATTTCTTAACACCACAAACTTTAGAAAACTGAATGCGCAAATAATCCGATTAATCGCAGCGAAATGAAACCCCGTCCAAAAACAGGCATTTCCTTTGATGCACCGCACCGCCTTGCTGTCGATCTTTTTTGAGTACGAACCAACAAATGTGAATATGCATTTTTATAGTCAGGTCCGGAATAATTTTTTGTTTACTTTTAAAATCCAAACCCTATAAATATTTAACTTTAACAGACAAACAAAAAGACAAAATTTTTAAAAATTTGATTTTCGGTATCTATATGATTTAGTTGGAAGCCAAGACAAAAAGTTTTGAAAAAATATTCAGTATACAGACATTGTAGAGATATATAGATTACCTATTTATTAGCAAATAAAAACTACTTCATTATTATTTTATTTTTGAATATAATTTTATTTTTTTCAATTTATCGTCAGCTTACTCCTAGATACTTTGAACAGTGTCTATATGATGATCTTTTTTGTGATCGTTTGTCCTCGTCTGTGTTGACCATTGGTTGGGTTCCCTAGATATGGTTCTATCATGTTGTGTTACTCCGGTGTAAGGTTATTTTTGCTATCTGCGCCAATATTCAGGCCGGACAAAGATGGATCTCTCATTCGCTTTCATTTGTATTAAATAAATGGTACTTGTCAGTAGTAGAAAACCTTTTTTGGTTATGTTATTTGCATGTCAAAATGACAGAAGATCATTAACGTTACACCAAATAACTCGATTCTAGATCCAAAAAGTCTTCAAATAAATAAAAATATTATGTAAAAATAACTTTAAGTTTAGGATGACAGCAGTGACAGCGACATTGAACATCGACAATTAAAGAAACACATTTCTCACAAGAGTAAACAATTGGGTTTTTTTAATTTTACGATGCTTATTAATAAATAAAGAAAGCCGTTCTTTGTAAAAAAATATGTAATAAATATAAAACTTGATTGAATAAACTTGATTTTGATATGGTTGTCGTGTCTCCCTTTAATCAAAATATGTCATACATAATTGTTTTTACAGTGTTTTTCCTCCTTTTTTTCTTTTTTTATTAAGCTACTGATACGCATAGGCAGAATGAAGAGTACACATATCAAAGATCTTTTGATCTTTTGTTTTTAGATTTTTTTCAGTTAAAGTAACTGATTTGGAGGTCTTTAACTTCGTTTTTGTTTTAATTGCCTTAGGAGAATAACCCTATTGAAAATATTAACACGCCAGAATCTTGGGTGGAAAAAAAATACGCCTGGACGAATCCGTATCAGGTGACTTAGATTTTACCAGTGCGGAACAATGCCTATTTGTGAGTGACTCAAAGTTGGAAATCAAAGTGTATGATGGTGTTTAATGATGTTTGGGGAGGGTGACCACTGAACACAGATGAACGTATTTAGAAAAGAACAAATAGTAACTAGATTAAGCTCGAAGAAACGGACCTATTGTGATTGGTGAGCTTAACATGGTTACTATTGTTCTCGTTTTCTAAATGCATTCATCTTAGAGAGATCCAACATACCAGGGAAATATCCGCCTGTACACCCTTCGACCCCTCTTATTTGTCAGGGACAACTATCTTAAGATTGTTAGACATGGGATGTCAAAGGGTGTGCACTTATTTAAAAAAAGAGAACTATGTTAAGCTCGCAAAAACGAATCTAATAAGATTCCAATCTTCAAGAGAAGCCAAAATATATATTTTCGCATATGGAAGGACCAATTATTGGGATTTTGCTGTTTTACTTTGTATAAATTTTATTTCTGCTGTTATTTTATATTGTAGCCCCTTCGGCCTCTCGAAGGAGAGAGAGGGGGTTAACCCCCCTCTCTCGATGCGCCACTAGCTTAAAACGTTTATTTTATTACATTCAAAATTTTATTCAAAACCGTGCTGTATGTAGCCTTTAGCGTTGCGGTTTTGGTACAATTGTACTAAATATATTTATATGGTAATTCAGTAACTATTTCAGTACATTTTTTCAAAAAACCGCAAATAAAATCTATTTAACAGACAAAAAAATGCAAAACGTACTCATTAAGCGCATACTATGATAGTTCCCTTATACCTATTCTTTTTTCGGAAAAATGTATTTAAGGATCCTTGTTTTTGTGTGTAGCATCTTTTCAAATATGTCAAGTTTTTACTTGAAGAAGGGTAAAAACTAAAACTTATACTTAAAAAGCCCGAAGAGAACTTTTCCAAAAGTTGTTACAAAACTTTGAAACACCATCAACATTTTATTTAAATTCTTTAAAATTCAATACGTTTTAATAGGCATTTACTCTCAAAGCTCATTTCATTATGACAATAATATTACTCTTATAAATTATAATTCATTTGGTGATACGACTATCAAACAAGATTACTCGCTGTCGTTCGAATAATAACAGAACTTCAGAACTAAATTAATTTATTCGAAAGGATTTTGTCCGAATTGTGTCCCCAGAGGAGTCTGAATCATAATAGAGAAACCAGAACATTTTTTTTAACTATTCCGAAAACCTAGTTTTTAAAAGAACATATATTGATGGTAAGGGGTCTTCGAGCGGCGCTGTAGAGGTAATCTCTGTTGATTAAGACGGTCGCATCGAGAGTCATAGACTGGAGATTTAACTAATTGGTTCTCACACAGTGGTCTGTTCTCACAATTGGCTTCACAAAATTGGGAAGCAGTAACACTAAAAGTAATTGTTCCGTGTATTTCTATATATGGAAACAAAAACGGTAACAAATTACAGAGTTAAAGGCGTGACAAAAATTGTGTCTTGATTTTAATACCGCGATGAGGAAGACAATGAAAAACCTCCTCATGATCCTCCCCAGGAAATGTCATAAACATGACGGGGAAACCAAAAACCCAGGCCCTCATTCTCAGGCAGGTCTTAAATGACCAGATGATGCAAAGAATCTGCAACCTAGAACGTACAAAGTATGTTACGGGAAGGAAAAGTGAATATTTTATCCAAGAAATGAAATGATTAGACATAGATATCTTAGGAGTTAGCGAAGTAAGTATATATAGATAAAATAAGATATGTATAGCTTAACTCAGGTGAATGTCAGACGACTATTATTTTAAATAAAGACACTCAAATGTCCCCAATCTCGTTTGTTCCAGTATCATATAAGTCTTCAGGTAAACCGTAAGACTTTCAACGTCAACATTTTTCAAAGATTCGCAGCAACCAGTGAATACTTGAATGATGACGTAGAGAAATTCTACGGCTACTTTCAAACTGCTTTTAATTTTACAAAAAATCAGAAATTATCAGTCTTATGGGGAACTTCAACACAAAACTTGGAAATGCCCCTACAGAAGACATTGTTGAAGATTACGCTCCAGAAATCCCAAATGATCGTGGGGGTCAGCTTTTCCAATTTTGCTAAATAATTTCTTTAATCTTCCAGATAGACGCATTTACACTTAGACCTCCAAGGATGGCAAATTTACCGTAGCGCAGGCCTAGACTCGGATCTCAATCCAGTTTTGGTTAAAATTAAATTTAATATTAAGAAACATCGTCTCGCAAGTAATAAACCGAGACACAGGATAAACGAACTTTAAGATAAAATGGTTTGGATCACAGATGGTATCTTGGATTTAATGAATTAAAGAGGTAGTAAAAAAGACAGCGCTTAGTACAACAATGTCAAGAAATAGAGAATCCAGATGCTAAAAATGACACTTAATTTACACAAAGCGGCCGGCTTATTTAATGAAAGACAAGCTGGAATCCTTGTGCACATATTTTAAGAAAACTCTTAAAATTAATAATAGTGTAGTGATCTCCCAAGCAGAATTTTATAGCGTTTTCAACTTATAGGAACTAGTGTCGCACTGGTCAAAACTAGTATTGTTTTTAGTGTTTAACATCAGATTTTCTGTTCAACTTACAAAAAGTAACAGCATTTTTGTAGTTATGTATCCGACGTGTGTCCAAATTTAAGAAAAAACTCCACTAGTTCAATCCAAAAAGTTTTTTTGACTTTATTTATTTTAAACGAAATAACACGATTTCTTTTTGACAACTCCTGAGTAATGATTCTGAAAGTCATAAGAAGTGATCGTTCGCCTGAGAGAAGAAAAGTAAATTCAACCAATAAACGCGCTTAAAAGCAGTGACGAGACGATCGAATAATCACCAAACTATTATCGGCACGCGCAGAGCTGTCTCGAACAACAATTTTTGAGCGAAGCCGTTCTCTCGACTAGACCCAGTAGTTGGGAGTTGTAGGAAAGCTTGTGTGAAAAACGTCCATTGTATTATTTCAGAGCCCGCTATTGGACGAACGACCGCTCGATATTTTACTCGCTTATGCGCATACTACGGCAAACTTGAACGTCTTTTAGAGTAGGACTCGCACAGTGGTCGATTTTTGTAAAAATGCGGACATTAAAAAAAACGTTCACATTGTAATTTAATCGTACAAAATATTTATATTTAATAAACAGGATATATATATATATATATCTATTAATTAGCTAAATTAAAGTAAAAATGTTAGTTTAGAAAAAGAAAAAGAAAATATATTAAAAAGAATGCCAACCGAAACTTTTAAATGAAACACCCAGTGTATTATTGCATTTTTGCATTTTGTTTTTAAATTCTAAGCATTTTTATATAACGTACCGTATGTCGATGTTCAACTGTTTTCGATATATTAACAGCTGAATACTGTCATACTCTGGGTATTCTATTTGACATTTGATGTTGAATACTGATGCGTAATGTCAAACTCGTAAAAAGCATAGTTTATTCTTTGGCCAACTATCTGCCTAGTATCTTGACAACCATATAGGGGCAAATTTAGATGCATTTTAATTTTTTTAATTTTTCCATTTATGTCCGTGCGTCATTCGAATGACTTTTGTGCGGTCGGCCGGTCCCAGAATACGGAATTTTGGATTTTAATAGAAGTGGTCACTTCTCAGGGTATGATCGTTCTATTACGCCCAGAATCGAGCCCCTGGAGGCATACGACGAAATATGAACTTGAACAGTGTTAAATGGTTTGCTAGGTGATGTCATATGACCCGGTAAAGCTTTGCGCGGTTTTGGCATGCGCGGTACTTTTTAGGCATTAAGACCTCGATTCTAAGATGAACTATCCCCACAAAACACCTGACCTTACCAAGTCTGTGTGTGATGGTCTTAAAGAACTAAAGGCTGATTTATACTACCCACAAAAAAAAAAATTTTTAAATTTCGGATAAAAACCAATTAATATAAAAAAGTATAAGCGTAAAAGATATATTTGCTGCCCGTTCTACTCTTTTTTATGAGTTTGAAATCGCTTTATGTAAAATAAAGATATATATATATATACCAGGTGTCCTAAGGTGAGAAACCTATTAGAATATTTTGGAAACTATACAATGTAAACTTTTCAAACTTTGTATTCTAACATAAGTCCATGTAAACTATTTTTATGAAATACTCTCATATTTGGCAACAACTTTCTTATTTTAAATTGAACACCCTGTATATTTTTGCATTTTTGGATTCTATAAAATATTTTAGGTACATTTTATTTAGAATGTTCTATACCTATGTTCAACTGTTTTTAAGATACTGACAGGTGAAAATTGACATTTTTTAACTTTAACAGCCCGTAACAGCGAAACGGTTAAGGATAGAGCAAAACGGTTTTTACATTGCTATCTTGATTTTTCAGAAGCTATCGTTTTATACTATTTTTTTGGGATATTTTAACCCTAGATTTAGATACAAAACGATAGCTTGTGAAAAATCAAGATAGGAATGTAAAAACCGTTTTTCTTTATCCTTAACCGTTTCGATGTTACGGGCTGCCAAAGTTAAGAAATGTCAATTTTCACCTTTAGGATCTATCTTTTTCAATAATCAAGATATTTTTATCTGAATCTGTATGGAAAACCTCGATGTTCATTCAAATATCTCCCGTAAAACAGGGCATTGTTGTCTAATTCCATGCAAGTTTATATGCCTCTATCTTGGAAACCATAAAGATAGAGTTTATTTAAAGAGTATTAGTGTGTGGTATTGTCAAAAAGATAATTTTTTTAGAATTCAAAAATGTCAAATATACAGGATGTCCTATTTAAAAAGAATATTTTTTTGCCATACCTCGTAAACAAAACGACAAAAAAAAAAATCCAAGATAGCACGGTTAAAGAAAATAAAAAATCTCAGTTGACGTGTTTATGGATTTTTTTATAAAACCAAATTCTAACCCGCTAGAAGCACCGTTCCGTTTAAAGAATCCACCCTGTATATAAAATACAGTGTGAACGCAACTTAATGTAAGGACTAGAAAAGTTTCACTGTTTGCATGAAAAACTAATCGGTGCGGAGCTAGTTCCTATAAATTGAAAACGCCATTAGTCTCAGTAAAAGTTATAAATTTAAATGAATGCTTCCCGGATTGGGTAAGGTGTTACCGTTTTTTTCTCTTATAGGTTATGAGAGAATTTCGAGCAATACATATATCCTCTTTTTTACCTTATATTGGAAAATAGGTCAGATATTGGCTAATTTGGCAAAAAAAACTTGTACGATTTTTTACTTAGATTCGACGGAGACGAATTTAAAGCTAGAATGTAGCTCTTTTCACCTAGTTGTTTGCCTTTTTATTTAGATATTTTTTGGATGTTTGCTATAGTAACAAATTACCTAAATTTTGGATGAGTTAGTTAGCTTTTCTTTTAAAAGTTACGTGAAATCCTTCTTCTCATTTCAAACATCGATTGGCCGCCATACTTTTTATTATATTGGTTTTCAGTAATTTAAAAAAAAACAAAAAGAAAACAATATTGAATCAATATGTTCCTTAAATTTTTCAGCGTTAAAACGTGTCTTAAATTTTTTAAAATGTCTTATTGCTAAAAACCTTTATTTTTGATTTTTTATATATTATATACGTGTTTCAAAGGCGGCTGTGTTTTCAAGAAAAAAAAAAGTTAAACGGTATCCGAAAAATTTGATTGGTAGGTGAATTTTGGCTGATTATTATTATAGGTTGTCAAATCATATTAGGTAGCTATTATTCTTCTTCCTTTACAAGATTACTTTAACTTAATGTAAGCCCTCCACAGTGTTGCCCTATCTTATTTTGCTGTCCATCCACCTGTCTAGAAAACTAACTACTGTGACCTATTTTAAGGGAAAAATTTACGTTAGTTCTGTCCCCATTTAGGTAGAATAGTGGGATATTTTACGTAATTTAGTCCCTATTTAATTTGTGCAGAGAAAGAATCCTATCCTATGTTAGAGATATGCTACCCACGCTGTGACTAAAATGCTTTGGCTCTTATGTTGTTGTTGTTGTTGTTTGATATTGGAGATAATCATGTGTGCTGATTAATACAGTTACTGTGACCGCAGTATAAAGATAAAATAAACAGAGCAGCAGTTAAACGGGGGCAAAGCACCGCCCTCTAGCGCATTTAATAAAGAAAGCAGTTTGGCAGATCGCTACCTCGCCTGCGCATAATAAAGATTAAAAGGATGAAGCAAAGTGGGTCAAAAAGAAACGAAAAAGGTCTCAGCTTTTTTGGACAACGTGTGTAGATACCTTGCTGTGACATACGTACGTTTATATTGCTTTTATAATGTTATTAGTTCGTAAAGACCATTTTTACTATTGTAAATCACGAAGCATCTTGCCCTGAAGATAATCCGGATTAGGATCGAAACGTTGGCACTTGATGTAAAAGTTTAAATAAAAATAATTGTCCAAAAACTCTGAAACCTTTTTCATTTCAATTCAATCCAGTGGACGAAACCATAACAGCATAGGTCAAAAAGGACCAACTAAAAATGGAAGTGGATAACACTTTCATTAAGTTGGGCAAGTTTTAATACACACCAGTTTGTTAGATTATTACCGAATACTATATAAACAATGTGCAATACCGCGATTTTAGATATCGCTTTTAGGGTATAAGATTATTATTTGTGTCTTTTGATTTATTTGTCTAATTCTAAAGTTCCGATGCTTCCTCGATGATAAAACCGGTCGGGATTTATAATCGGAAAGTTGGATAGGAAGTTTTATTGTTTGTGTTGGCTTGTGAAAATCGTTAAAATCCATCTTTTTGCAAATTCTTGTTTTTGCTTTTGAATTAAAAAAATTATTAAGTTTTAAAATATTAAGATAATTTATCTGAATATTTTAACCACATTCTTCTAGAGTTATTAAGTTCGCTTTCTTTTGGTGGGGATTGTGTTATTTTCCAAACTAAGGACTAGGCCAAACAAATCACTTCACAAGATCTTTAGCATTCTGAATCAAAATAAAGTAAGGTGGTAAATGCCAGATAGATGGCCATCATATCTACTACGCACGCAATAACGGATAAAGTCACTATAATGGCATTTTAAATTTAAAAAAACTCAAAAATCTCTTATCTCTTTTGTTTATGTGTCAGACTGAGTCACTTTGCTTCAGCTAAGCTCCAAGAATTTTTAACGTAAATAATATTTAGGTCTTCGATTCAACAAGAAAATACTCATATAATGCCTTAGAGTCATTTTACTATAAAGTCCAGACTGCCCTTGATTTTGCCAAAAAATTAGAGATTATCATTGTTATTGGATTGATAGAGGAGACCTCCTTTTCAAATTCTGTCAAGAAAAGGATTTTATTGTGTCAAATATATCTTTAAACTTCCCATCAGGCGCGTTTAAATCTGGACCTCTCCTGCCGATATTCCAAAGGGGATCGTTAGGAACCAAATAGACTACATATTAATTAAAAAACGATACAAAAACCTTGAATAAAAAAAAACTTAATATGGTGCAGACGTAAAGTTAGATTATACTCCAGTTGTAGCCAACATTAAATGTATCCTCAAGAAATCATCCTACCAATAACAGACTCAGACCCAGGATAAATAAACAGATACCATGGTAGCAACTGAATTATGAGTCGAAATATACGAAAAACTTAAAGACATTGATAAATCCACCGAACAAGATGCAGAAATGTTCTAAAGAGATATCACAAGTGCTATAGTCGAAAGCACAGCATATCAATGTATGGGTGAACCAGTTCAAATAAAAGTTGATGGCCAACTGCCCGGAGAGGTTGGAATAGGGAAGGGTGTTCGCCAAGGCTGCATAATTATTTCTGCTGCTATTTCATATCTATAGCACTTGCACAGTGTGGATAGGCATTGTCTCTCTCAGTTCAGCCTGAAGATCGGGCCAGATCGGCTTAAAGAGAGACAGTTGCGCTCTCTGATTTCAGAGAGATGACGTTATCTGTAATTCCAGGTATAGATAGAGGGACATTTCCACGTTTAATTGCGAATTTTGAGTTTATTGGTAAAATTTCGGTAAAATGCTTGTTTTTCTCTGATTCAGAAAGGATTACTCTATAAAAAAATCTCTCTGCTTAATCTGCGTCTTTTTCCACTTTGCCAAACTTTTGATTTAAGTTAGCATTACGTCTTATGGAAAAAGGTTTGTTTACCATGCAGCGACCATATTGGATCGCCCATATTATTTTTCTTAGACTGCCCTATTTAAAATATACTGATGACTGTGTCATAATTGTAGTTACGTTGGAAGGTCTGCGGGAATTTTAAAATTGAATTGCAGTAAAAAAATCGCAATATTAGAAAAACAAAATAACCAAGAAAAAAACATTAGCGGTATACTAGAAGTAACTGGCCAACTAGTGGAAGGCGTCGAATCATACAAATACCTGAGTTGTCAGCTGAATGAGCACTGGTGCGTAAATTGATTGCAGATTGATATCTTGGATGGACAGAGTATAAGGCAGAAGAGGTCTGGGTCACGGATGAATATCATGGCTTAAAAATCTTAGACAATGGTGTGGCGTCAGTAATACGACATTTTCCAGATAAGCTGCAAATCGCGCAGATGATAGATCACATTCAACGTCAGAATGGCACTTGACCCAGATACAAATTAAAATTTTTAAATTTTGACGTTTCTATTTAAAATCTTGCAGGTACACTAAATAAAGTTATAAAGAAACTTTATTTATTGTTAGTACTAAAAAAGTTTTTAAATTTTCTTCAAAATGCCTAAAGGAGTTTTTTTAAGTTTCTAATAAGTTTAATGTTAAAAGAAAAAAACGAGGGTAAAAAAACCTCCAAATCAGTTACTTCAACCGAAAAGAAACCAAAAAACAAAAGATCTTGAGCGAAAATAACGAAAATTCAAACTTGGATGAACATCCCACTAAAAATACACAAAGGACCAGAGCGAAAAGAGAAATGATTAAACGATGTTTCGCTCTGGGCAACCAGCGGGAGCTCATCAGTGGTTTCAGTGATCACCCTCCCTATACATCATTAAACACCATCATAAACTTTGATTTCAAACCTTAAATCACTCACAAATAGGCATCGTTCCGCACTGGTACTTACCCAAATTACCTGATACGGATTCGTCCTGGCGTGTTAATATTTCCAATAGGATTACGCTACTAAGCCAATTAAAAGATAAAACGAAGTTAAAAAAAACCTCCAAATCAGTTACTTCAACCAAAAAGAAACCAAAAAACAAAAGATCAAAAGATCTTGGGTGGAAATAACGAAAACTCAAACTTGGATGAACATCCCACAAGGAATACACAAAGGACCAAAGCGAAAAGAGAAATGATTAAACGATGTTTCACTCTGGGTAACCAGCGGGAGCTCATCAGTGGTTTCACACAATTAATTTTAAATGGCTTAGGAGCATAATCCTATTGGAAATATTAACACGCCAGGACGAATCCGTATCAGGTAACTTGGGTAAGTTCCAGTGTGTATCAAGGTTGGAAATCAAAGTTTATGATGGTGTTTAATGATGTATGGGGAGAGTGACCAGTTTTACCCAGAGCGAAACATCGTTTAATCGTTTCTCTTTTCGCTTTGGTCCTTTGTGTATTTGTGGGATGCTCATCCAAGTTTGAATTTTCATTAGTTCCACCCAAGATCTTTTGATCTTTTGTTTTTTGGTTTCTTTTCAGTTGAAGTAACTGACATAATCCTATTGGAAATATTAACACGCCAGGAGCTCGATTCTGGTATCCGTAAGAGAATGATCATACACTGAGAAGTGAACACCTCTATTAAAATCCAAAATTCCGTATTCTGGGACCGGCCGATCGCACAAAAGTCATTCGAACAACGCACGGTGGTCGATTTTCCGGAAAAAGCGGAGATAAATGGAAAAATTAAAAAATTCAAAATGTATCTAAATTTGCCCCTATATGGTTGTCAAGATACTAGGCGAATAGTTGGTCAAAGAATAAACTATGCAAATTTTAAATAGAAGACCCATAGTATGACAGTATTCAACTGTTAATATCTCGAAAATAGTTGAAGATCGACATAGGGTACGTTATATAAAAATGCTTAAAATTTAAAAACAAAATACAAAAATGCAATAATATACTGGGTGTTTCATTTGAAAGTTTTGGTTGGCATTCTTTTTATTATATTTTCTTTTTCTTTTTCTAAACTAACATTTTTACTTTAATTTAGCTAATTAATAGATATGTATCTACGTCCTCTTAAAAATATCTTAAGATAAATGTGAAAATTCAAACGATCATCCTGTTTATTAAATTAAATATTTTGTACGATTAAACTACAATGTGGAAGTTTTTTTTAATGTCCGCGTTTTTACAAAAATCGACCACTGTGTGAGTCCTACTCTAAAACAATGTCAAGTTTGCCGTAGCATGCGCATTAGCGAGTAAAATGTCGATCGGTCGTTCGTCCAATAGCGTGCTCTGAAATAATACGTGACGTTTTTCACACGAGAGAACGGCTTCGCTCAAAAATTGTTGTTCGATCGTCTCGTCACTGCTTTTAAGCGCATTTATTGGTTGAATTTACTTTTCTCCTCTCAGGCGAACGATCACTTCCTATGACTTCCAGAATCGGTACCCAGGACGAATCCGTATCAGGTAACTTGGGTAAGTACCAGTGCAGAACGATGACTATTTATGAGTGATTCAAGGTTGGAAGTCAAAATTTATGATGGTGTTTAATGATGTATGGGGAGGGTGACCAGTGAAACCACTGATGAGCTCCCGCTAGTTATTCAGAACGAAACATCGTTTAATCATTTCTCTTTTCGCTTTGGTCCTTTCAAGTTTGAATTTTCGTTATTTCCACCCAAGATGTTTTGTTTTTTTGGTTTTTTTTCGGTTGAAGTAACTGATTTGGAGGTTTTTCTAACTTCGTTTTTTCTTTTAATTGGCTTAGGAGCATAATCCTATTAGAAATATTAACACGCCAGGACGAATCCGTTTCAGGTAACTTGGGTAAGTACCAGTGCGGAACGATGCCTATTTGTGAGTGATTCAAGGTTGGAAATTAAAGTTTGTGATGGTGTGTGATACCAAGGGTACAAAAAATAATTTGAATTAGGTGTTTTAAGTGAAAAATGAATTTTTTTATGATTTAATTGGTAAGTGCCTCTCTTTTCTGCATGTTTTAACGAATCTTCTCTATTTTGTCATACCTATGTAGTAAGCAATAACAATACAATGTTGTTTTTCCATTATTTATAAATATTTCAGATGAAGGTTCAAAAAAACCGAAACGTCAAATAAATAGGTAATAAAAAAACACCGCCTTTCAATGCACTGCTGAACCAAAATTTCCCAACTTAAAAACTAAAAATATATTTTAAAGTTTCAAGAAAACTCAACAAAAATAAATATATATATATATATGTATATATATACCCCAATTTTTTATAAAAATTGATTGCATAAGTGATTTCGGTTTAAGATTTGTTTTTTTTGTTAACCAGCACAACTGCCGAAAACATCACAAATTTGATTTCATAAAATATGTCAAGAGAAAATATTTTATAACATCGGTGCTTCTATCAACAAGAGCGTATTGACGGCTTATGTTTACATGGGAACACACACCTTACTAAATCAACTTTTAATGTTTAGTAAGTAAATTTGTTGAGCATAAACAGTATTGTTGGCTAAAAAAGTAAAATAAAACGTGTGCAAGTATTTTTTTCGATTTCTTATATTGGTTAGAGAAGTTAAAGTCGAAACAAAGCACTTGAAAACTGTGTAAAGTTGTTGTATGACGTGACGCTAAATCGAAATTTAAATCTAAAAGCGGTAAAATTGACTCCCTGATCTGATAAGATGCCGCCTAACAAGTAACGAAACCTGCAAAAATCAGTTGTTCTGTCATTACGATTCTGATGGTAAATGATTAATTATTATAACAAATTTAGTCTTTAAAAAGGATCTGATGTGTTCACTAATAAATTCTAGGGCACCCAATAGTACACATCATAAATACAAAATATTTATGGCAACGTTTTCGATGTTTAATTCACATTAAGCATGCACAACAAGTTTTTATTAATCTTTCTCGCTTTCACAAACAGAGTTGCAGAAAATCATTTTCGTTCCCTAGTATAAGAAAAATAAAAAGGATCGCCTTAAAATAAAAAAAAAAAGCAATAAAGAACATGCCTCAACTGAAATTGCGCCATTCTCGACAGGAAATGACCAGGTGTTGCTTTCGCGCCCCTCATCCATTTCTATCCAGAAAGTTTCCGCTCCTGGCTCTAATGAATCGAACACTTAACGCTGCTTGCCTTTGGCTCTACCAGGTCAGTGCGCTTCGGTAACTTCTCTTTATGCCACTTAAAACACGCAGGAAAAAAGCTAAGTGAAAAACGAAAAACACAATGCTTTACAAAAACGCCGAGATACTATATATATATATTTATATAACTTTATAGCATGTTACATAGAGTGGACGAAAAAAAACGGAATTTTTTTTAGCTGCCCATTAATAAAATTAAAACCTTTCGACCGATTTCAAAAATTTTAATCGTCTTAAAAAGCCAAGACTCTGAAATGGAGGAATTTAATTTGCAAAATTGACAAAAATATATAAAAATAGTTACTTTTGCCCCCCCCCCACCTGCATTTTTTGTTCGCCACTGGTCAATAACTTAACTTTTTCGCTTGTTAACATCGACTCAAAAATAACAAAGTAAGGAATTGTTCAAATTCAATTAAAAGAAAATTTTGAATTTTTTGAAAACGCCAATATTCATATAAAATTGCAAAATTTGTGGTGCTTATCAAAACATTGAAGGGGAATCAGAAATACCTTTTTTAATGTCTGCGATCTTGGATTTTTATAATCAATTTTGGCAGTGTTGACTTTTGAAAATGATTTAAAATTTTTATCGAGCAAAAACTTTTTTATGAAACTTGAAATGATTAAACGATGTTTCGCCCTGGGTAACCAGCATGGGCTCGTCAGTAGTTTCACTGGTCACCTGCCCCATACGTCATTAAACACCATAATACACTCTGATTTCCAACTTTGAATCACTCACAAATAGGCATCGTTCCGCACTGGTACGAATCCGTATCAGGTAACTTAAATGTACCAGTGAAACCACTCATGAGCCCACGCTGGTTACCCAGGGCGAAACATCGTTTAATCATTTCTCTTTTCGCTTTGGTCCTTTGTGTGTTCCTTGTGGGATGCTCATCCAAGTTTTCATTTTTGTTATTTCCAACCAAGATGTTTTGATCTTTTATTTTTTAGTTTCTTTTCAGTTGAAGTAACTGATTTGGAGGTTTTTGAACTTCCTTTTATGCCTTTACTATATTTTTAAATATCTTTATCAAAAAATCCAAGAAAAATGGGAAAATACTTTTAAAAATCCTGAACGAAGAGCAGTTCTCGCAACACACAATCTTTACACTATAGATCAAGGCGGCTGGTAAATGAATTAACAATGATTTCCATAGCGACGTGCATTTTTACTCGGTGACTTTCATTGTTGCGATATTTTAATCTTTGGCAGTTTGATATTTTGACGATGCAAGACGACCTCCACTACAGGCGAGATATCGTATGCCTAATGACGTCATAATGGCGGTGACTGCAGCCTGCTCAGTGCTTTGTTTATATTCGGTGAAGAAGGTTTTATTTTTTATTTTCAGCGTTTAATTTTTCATCTAAATATTATTAGAAGCCTGTGGTAAATAGGTTAAGAGATTTTATAAAATGGCCGGTCGAGTCGTGTATTAAGAGGGTTATGAACAATTTTTCGCCGGTATAAATAGACAATTTGTTCGAAAAAGTGTTTGGGCATATAATTTAGAGATTTTTTGTTTATAGGTACCTATGTGTTATTTTGTAACAAGTGAATTTGGTATAAATATTTTATGTTCTTTTTTTAGAAATGCTTAATACTTCTTGTTGTGTGCCGAATTGCAACAGCCATTAAAAAAATAATGGACCAAATATATTTGTGTTTCAATTTCCAAATAGTGCTAAACTAAGAGAAAAATGGATGAATGCAATTAAACGTGAAAAATTTACCCCAAACAAAAGTTCAAGAGAAAGATAAAGAAGTGACAAAAGTAGTGAAATTTGTGGTAATTTAAAACGGGTTGTACTTGTTAGTATGTGAATTGCATTTTAAAGAAAATTAAGTTGAACTTTCAATAAATTTTTTCACAAATTCTGGGGATCTTTTGGATGTTCCGCTTTTAAAGATTCGACTAAAAAAAGTAGGTATAGGTACCTGCTGTTTTTGTTTAATTATTACATACAGGTGCTACTTATTATAATACTTAAATGATACCTACTATGAGCCACACTTAGTATACAGGGTGATTCAAAATTCCCTAGAAAGACTTTAACTGTAGGTAGAATTTGTTGTTCTGAACATGAATTAATAAAATATATTTTTGTAAACTCTTTCGTTTCAGAGAACTTTGCATGTAAAAATTGTTAATTGTTAAACAAGACTTTGACAACTTCAAAATGCTTGACAAAAACCCTAATAAAAAATAAAAGATCAAACGATCTTGAGTGGAAATAACGAAAATTCAAACTTGGATGAGCATCCCACAAGGAACAGACGAAGGACCAAAGCGAAAAGAGAAATTATTAAACAATGTTTCGCGTTGAGTAACCAGCGCGAGCTCATCAGTGGTTTTACTGGTCACCCTCCCCATACATCATTAAACACCATCATACACTTTGATTTCCAACCTTGAATCACTCACAAATAGGCATCGTTCCGCACTGGTACTTAACCAAGTTACCTGATACGGATTCGTCCTGGCGTGTTAATATTTCCAATAGGATTATGCTCCTAAGGCAACTAAAACAAAAGAGAAAGTTAAAAAACTTCAAAATCAGTTACTTCAACTGTTAGTCTTTTGTTTTTTGGTTTCTTTTCGGTTGAAGTAACTGATTTGGAAGTTTTTTAACTTCTTTTTTTGTTTTAAAACCCCTAATACTTGTTATTATCAGCCACACGTAGACTTGCTTGGTAAATTATTTTAAAAGCAATTTTCAAAAAAATACAAAAAAAACTCCTAAATTCAGAGAAAAAAAAATGAAAGTTAAACAAAATAATCACGTAACTTTTCTTAGATTAATGATATCTAACCACTGTTCAAATCTTTCGAAAACTCAAACCTTGATGAGCATCCCACAAGGAACACACAAAGAACCAAAGTAAAAAGAGAAATGATTAAATGATTTTTCGCTCTGGGTAACCAGCGTGAGCTCGTCAGTGGTTTCACTGGTCACCCTCCCCATACATCATAAAACAACATCATACACTTTGATTTCTAACTTTGAATCACTCACAAATAGGCATCGTGCGGAACGATACGATCATTAAACACCTAATTTGACACCCCTCAACAAATTTTTTGCCAACATTTTTTAACCCCCCCCCCCTTAAAAAAAATTTCACCCTCTCCTAAAACTTTTTCGCATATCGCATGATCTGCCGCATTTTCTCTATTAAAAGTAAAGATGATGTTGTATTTTGTGCTGTATTTGCTTATTTATGTGGAAAAAATTATTGCCAAAGAAGAAATCCGGGAAAATTAAATAACAATCACTTTGGGAAATATAAATGGGGCAGACATGACTTCATTTCTAGGTCACAATTGCAAAAGACATGAAACCGGTTTCATCATTAATAGAATTTTGTTTAAATTTGCAAATTTGCTACTTAAGAATTAAGAAGAAAAAAACGACACAATTACTTAAAAAAATCTCATTATGCCCCAACTCAAAAAAATTAAACCCTCGGGATTAAAAAAAAATAATAAATATGTTTAATTTAAATTAGTTAGTTTTATAGCAGGACTACATTGAACATGAAATTGATTTATATCAATTTTGTGAACTCTTAAAAAATGTTGGTAAGTATGCTTTTACGTTAATTTGAAATATTATTGAAATACAAAAATCGTTAACATTTAATTCTGTTTTCTTTTATAACAGATCTAGAAATTGTTAAAAAATAATTTCAATCGGCTCCATGGGCGGCCATCTTGTTTTCGATAATTGGCTTTCCCTAGAGATGGTGTTGGACGATGTTTTTAAATTATTTTTTCGTAAATACTTGGTGAAAACTGGCGGAAATGGCTTAATTTTTATGCAAGAATAATTAAATTTTTTCAATTTACTATTTTCCGCTATTTCTCTTTCATTTTGGGTAAAAAACGGACAAAAATCTTTTTTTGCACCCGTGATCAAAAGAAAAAGTTTTTTTGCATCGGTAACCAAAAAAGCCATGCTTTAGCAGACAGTTAATAAAATAATATTTTTGATGAAGGTATAAAAAAAAAAATTTTTGCATATGTAACCAAAAAAGCAATGCTTTAGTTATCTGTAGACAGTTACTAAAATCGTGTTTTTGATGAAGGTATAAAAAAAATTATTTATGATCTAGTAGTACCTCAAATATATTTTTAGATTTCAATGATTATTTACAAATATTTTTATTTAGTTTAGTAGAAAACTAACAAGGCAATTCATTATTCTCATACTATTTTTCCTCAATCATTAACATCATTTCTCTTTTTCGCCGGCAGGATTAACGTAACTCCTCCCCATCGCAGCATTAGTGGTCACGTGCCACACGCTATTCGCTTATTAGTTTTATTACATAAACTTTTTATTGTTGCCCACGTTAAATAGTTCGGGGTCATGAAACAAAAAGTCTACCTACATTAGTCGAAGCTAGTCCATTGCCAGACTACCCATTCGTCTATTGGTCGAGGACGCCCTAGTCGCCTCTATTCTAATGCTATCCTAATTCCCGAACACCAGACGATCTTTGATATTAGGGAATTATTGAAACGCAGTTAGGGCCCGGAACTAATAAGGCCAGGCACTATTTTGACTCTTTTGAGAGATACCCATGCACAGGAACGACCACATTTAGTACCAACACTAATAAGGTTAGGGCCTGCTCTTATTTGTGGAGAAATTATACTGGGCCGTATCTTGGCTGTGTCTGGCCGTATCTGACGTTTTTGACAACTATTCGCCATTTTTTTTTATCTTAACCCTACTTTTAAGAATTTTTTATGTTTTAACTGCCAAAAAAACAAAAATTGGGCACAAAATAGTGATATTTTTATGAAATCGGGTGACATCGCGGACGAAAATGAAAAAAGCAAGGCTCGAAAACGTTAACTTAACTGCGGGGCAATTTTTGCTGGTTTCGATTTTAGTGCGACACGTGCCTCAGGAGGCATGGAAGTTATTATTATTATCAGGCGCCCCATGCCACTGCACTGATGGCATGTCCTGCGGAAGTACAAGTTTAAAAAAAAATCAAGACAAAAATTGTTTAGAGATATCTATCTATGGTTTCTACCGCACACACACACACACACCTGATGAAGACAATATTTGTTTGCTACGAGGAGTCGTTCAACAAAATCTCTTCAGAACCCCAAATTCATGGGTTACAATCCCACAAATTCTGCAGATTCTAACCAGCTCCAGGTCCTCATCTACATCCTCCACCAAGATTACTGCTTATGAAAAAAACAACCCACAATTTCGAAAAAAGCAACATATATTTTTAGGTTAAAAGTCGTGTCGTCACAGTTTGGCTAGTGGCACGTTCAATAATTCTATAATTTACACATTTTAGAGCCACCCTGCCAAAAATACCGCATCAAATCACTTGGAGAAATTTGACAAGATTTTACCAGATTTAATATATTTTTGATGTGGTTTGTGAAACATCCCTCATAGGATCTCTTATTATTATTTCTCGTAAAATATAGTACAAGCTGATCAGTTTTCATAAGTTTTCACGAGACAAATAATATGGCTGGTCAAATATCGTCAAGCTAGTCAAATCTCATTCTGTTTTACTCGGTGTCATCCGTAGAAAACTTAAGTGGCTATCTGCAATGGCTGACTCCTTTGTATCCCTTTTAAATTTGATGTGCAGTAGTTTTTGCCTATTCTCAACTTCTTCTATTTTAATAACTATTTGTATATTCACTATTATACTACTAAATAAAATAAAGATTTTAGTAAGTTTTAAATAGTTTTTTTGCACCTTTTTGTCTAAAGTAAGATATTTTGTCATTTCAAAGTTTTATTTCTTCAAACTTTATATTAGGGTGACTTTGATCAGACAGTTTAACGGCAGGTAACGAGGTTAACAATATTGCTTTTGAACGTATCCAAAAATTAGGTATGGCGGTAAATGTTGCCTTAACTTTTTGGTTGTTTTTTTCTTTCTTTATTATAAAATATTTGCATTTTTGTATAAAAATATGAACTTCACATAAAAATAAGGTACAAATCAAAAGTCAACAAATTTTTGTTAAACAATATAAATTTCTAACAGAAAAATATTCCACCATAGAATCACACCAAGTTTGGTTGGTTGGATTGGTTTTTAACGGTAAAAGTAGTCGCTATTCGGCACTAATTAGCACCAGTGGTTACCTTTAATAAAAAATTTAACGCTACTGCGCCCGCTCACAGTAAAGGTAAAGGTACAGACCGGCCAAAAACCTGACCAAAATCACCCTATTGACAATTACTTTACTTAAAGCACTATATGCCACTGCTTCCTACAACTAATAATTGAAGGAGGCGGTAAAATGAAAGAAAATTGAGTAATTTGATCAGTTTTACCAGGAAAGTGCAGCAAATAAATTATTTTTCAGAATTATCCTGAGAAAACGTGTTAAAAATTTAAAATATATTTTTAGATGCACGCGGGAATGCCAACATTGAAAATAGAACATGTTCTATTTTTCCACTAGAATCGCATGCATGTCTGGAGAATTCTAGGGACGTTTTTTTAAAAATGTCAAAAATTATTTCCACAATGACATTCTCTTGTCAAATTTTTATGTTTGTTTTGCAAAAGTTTTTGTGATTGAGAGAGCTGCAGGTTGTTAAACTATGGTTCTACTTCAACAAGAAATAAATGATGTGGATCATAGTAAGAACTTAATTAATTTATATGCTAATTAAAGCTGTGGCAAAAGTTATGACAATTTACCGGTTATGTGGTTGAGTTGCTTTGGTTAGTGCTTTTTAGTATTGGGTTTCGATTAGGTCAGTCAATTTTGTTGGTTCTCTTGTGAAAATCGAGAAGATCAGGTTTTTCCCGACTGTTGTAACCTAAGCATTTGTGATAATAAGCTACAACAGCCTGTGTAAAAAAGATACGGACCAGTGGCATATACAGAAATTCTTTCTGGGGGGAGGGCTTGCACATCAGCATTTTCTACATAACATCATTTTTTTCTTGATTTTGGGAAAAAATTCAATCTTTAGGTTATGATATTGAATGGCTCTTGGCGATGACTTGAGCCACAAAGCCCTTTCTCCCCCCCTCCCAAGTACGAAGTTGGAGGTAACTGTCGTATTTAAGCCAAAGCTTGTAGTTAATTTGAATTTATAGATTGGAAAAACTCTTGATGGCTGCTCTTGCTGCAGAGTGAGATTGAACAACACTGTCCATATGTATCATTAATTAGCCTCGCTGGTACAAACTATGACAGTTTAAGCTCAACTTGGGGCTCTATAGCTAGAATAAACCTTCCGATTTATAGTTTCAAAAATAATAAACAAGAGATGACCAAACATACTGTCTATTATCTTTTTAGCCCATTTAAAAAAATTATTTCACCGAGGCCCTAACAACAGACAAATCTTGTGTAGCTACCTACTGTCAATTAATGAAAATTATTCTAATTGCCCAAAAATATCCTCACATACTCTCTGGGTATTGACACTAGAGTTTTTCTGCTTGATCTGTAACTTTATTTTTATTTTTAGGCCAAGGACTACAATTGTGTGTTGGTTCCTGCCATCACAATAAACCCACTTGAAAAAAATTCAGCAAATGAACCGTTTTACGTATGGAAAGTGAACAACTGTACAGTTGTAAAGATGAAGTATTCATCAGCTCCATAATGTACGTGTCAACAACAAAAAGAGAACTTTAATATGGGATGAGTTTTTTTTTTCGATTATTTAAATTATGATGTAACTAAATATATTGATATATACCTATAAAAATTTCCATAAATGAGTATCAGGTTTTGTATGCTTTCTATGTGGTATGTAGAACAAACTTGTAAAAAAAACTAAGATAAATCTCATAAATTTTGTTGTTTCTAAATCAGTTTTACAGCTATAAAACAATACAAAAACTCATTAACTTTCATGAGAATTTATGGGGCCAATATTTTGTATCAAAAATATTTCAGTTATTTGTTTTTTATTGATTTCAGATACCACAATTAACAAGTTGCCAGTTAAGCGAGTCACACAAGTCTTTATTATACATTCTTCTACATACAGTTAGCTATAGAGGAAATAATTATAGTACCTTGCCAATTTTTTTAGGACTTTTCTATATGAAAAATTTTTAATATAACTACTTTCATCGATAATATAGTGTTTCATTTAAATTTAATTATTCACAACAGATGTAAATTATTACGGATAGATATATTAGTAAAAATTTTATTTTAGCAAATTTAAAAAGTAGTTACTTGGGATTTTTTGTGTCTTATTTTAGGTCGTTCATTTAGTACAATATTTAAAAAACTATATAACAAAATATAGTATTTCAGAGCTTTAAAATTGACAATAATTATAAAATTTTATTATTCACATTTTTGGTAAAATGTAATCTGGCGCCATCTAGCGACAACTTAATATACTTCTTTTAGTTCATACCCCAAGACATTTATTGATCAATATTTGGAACCACAAAATCCACCAGATTTAACCTATTATTATTCTGTGTGAAAAATATGCATAGGTGTGGACAGAAAAGGCATGCTACTTTTCACCCTTCATTTTCAAGGTCGACACGTGCGCTTCAAAAAACCCCTTGCGTCAAAAAACCCTGCATGGGCACGCGTTGGTGGGCATAGGGCTTTAGCCAAAAGAATTTACATTACACCAGCAATGCATATGAATACTACCCAAAATAAAACATTTCGGCCATTTTTATTTTTCTCGCCCCTCCCCATTGACCATCCCGAAAATTCTAAAAAAACGGAGAAAATTTTTTTGGTATAGGAAATAAAACACCAAGCCCACAGCACCTATACGCGCTCACCCTGCTTAAAAAATTGCGTCACGTGAAAAGTTTGCAGTTGTTTTAAATGCGGAGTCACGTGATTTTTGAACCAGGGTGGACCGGATGCAAAAGTCCGAATTGACCATTTTCGGAGGAGTTTGACAGTCTGGGTAGCAAAAAGGTTTTCCACCAAACTAAAATAAAATGACCAACAAAAGAAATAAAAAATTGGTAGATTTGGCTGGCAACCCTGATTTTCGACATAACCAAACTTTTTTGTTTTTAATTTGCGAAAGTAAACAAATGTGCACTTCAGTGACTTTAAGTTAAATTCTACATAAAAACTAAAGGTATAGTGTAATAAAACCCTCGCGGGGTTACTGCTGCAGCATGAGAACCACGAAAAGCTGGTTTAAAGATCAGCTCATGCTCCAAAACATGTTCAAAAACGAGTTCAGACTTTTTACTGCTCTGATGAGGAGTCCAGACAGTTACAGAGATGTGCAACAGTTCAATGTGTAAAAATGCTTTTTCCCATGTTGGTATCTTTATGTAAGTTAAAAGTTTAAAGGTTCAGTCAGAGTTCCGTAAAGAAAATAAACTACGGTAGCCCCTATTCGCCTGCTCACTTTTCGGTTCGCACTTCTGACGTCACAAAAAATTTCTCAATTCTGAGGTTCTTACGTGCCTCTACCCGTTCCATCACTTCACAGTGCTTTCCTGCTAAATAAAGGATTAATAAATAATTCTCACTTCCCATTTTCGACGAAATTTTGTTGTTATTGCTTTTTCTGATTGTAATTTTTAACGTAGTAGGTAGGTTGCATAAAAATAGAAGTTGAAAATAGGTAAATTGCCTATTTTTGCAGTTAGCCACATCAGTTTTCATTGGTTGACGCCGAATATTACAAACCAATTTTTATAATCTAGTTGAAGTTTGTTTTGGATAAAAAATCAAATTCCAAATGAAAATCCATTATTTTCGCCAAGAAAAGGTCACCTTCCAGGAAAATACCTAACTCAACACTGATGTTTGTTTACCTTTTTGAAAGGAATTTAAACCTCCTTCATTTTGTATTTCTTGTGCTTTTAGGTCAGTTCCGAATGTTAAGAAGGCAGATGGCTGCATCACCCAAATAAACCAAGCAAAGAACATTCAAAATGTCACCCGATGGCGTGGGCATAATCCATGTATAAAGCACAGAAAATGTCAAACTTAAAGTAAAATAAAAACAAGCATGTAAAGACAGGCGAGACATTCCAAACTTGATCTGGCCCAGCTCTAAGTGAGTTCCTTGAGGTAGTCGAGGACTGTTGATTTTCAAAATACACTAACAGGTTAGTGTTTAAGCTGATGACGAAGGTAGAGCCATTTTGTATAATCAATATCATATGTTTTGTGATTAACTTGCTTCTGTTATTTTTAGGACCCCTTTTATTTCTCTGACAATGAGTCCGAAAATACAAATTGTCAGTCTGCCTCTCCCTCAATAATCACATTTTGTCACAAATCTGCATACCTCTTTTCATACCCCTCTATGTGTCATAATTTATAATCCTTAACGAGCGTGATTAACTTTATTATAGATAGCAACATAACAGATTAAGATTAAACTATGGGTACTTTCTTAGCTAGGTATGGCACTCCTTAAATCAGTGGTCTTACATAGCAGAGAAAAAGGAGGTGGAGTTTGAGCAGCACATAGTTTTAGTTAACTGTTTGTTCTAAAAACTGCTAATTTTTTAGGTCTCTCTGTGGGCTAAATTTTAATAATTACGGTTTGTGGTTAGGTGATGTCCTTATCCAAAAAGTACAATTTATTTTTTGGACTCGGTTTTATGGCACCTATTATTCTTCATTTAGGTACATTTTGAAGAGTGTCCAAAAATACGTTTGGTCGTAGCCTTATGTAGAGCTGTATAATAACGGATAGATAACACGAAAGAGCTATAACTATCCAAGGAATACGCTTCTTATACAAACATTATATTTGAAAAATATCCCAGTGATGTGGGCGGTTCCCCCATAGGTGCGCAGGGTGCACATGAACACGTGCATCCCCAAACAGAATAAGGAATTAGTAATAAAATGTCTGATTTATATTATTCTTTGTAATGTTTCCGAAACTTCCTATTATTATCAGCGCTGATTATTATGAGTATTTATTAATTTATAATTTAGCATAGCCAGGGGTCCCATTTTCGAAACCATACGAATTATTCGCATGCGACTACTTCCGTTTCTTCCTATACAGTATAGAATAGGAGGAAAAAGATATGCCGACATGCTGATTCTTGGGTAGTACGTGAAAGAATAACTGGTTTTTCATGCGAAACAATACGAATACCCTCCACCCACTCGAGCAATTTTGATTTAAACTAGTCGAATTCGAACGCGGTCCACACATACCGGCTTATCTTTCGCCTCTCATTTCACACGATATAGTAAGAGACTGACAAAAAAATTGACTATTATTAAGTACTCGTATGCGGATATTTTCATATGGATTCGAGAATCAGACCCCAGGTCTCTTTCCCTCTCGCGCGCTCTCATTGCCGCGTCCGTCTAGTGAATGCAAAACCTCTACTTGATAACGCGGAACAGTCGCAAATGAGATGAAGTAGGTGGAGCCTAGCAGGATATCTGAATATTTTTAGTGGGGAATAACGAGGGATATCGCGAATTTCAATAGAAAAAGGCGCACACATTTAGTGTGCTCCAGTCCGCTTGCTTTGCCTACTACTACTACTACTACAAAAAAAAAAGCCAGAAAAGCCATAGGAAACATAAGCAGAATCCTACCAAACACCGAAGGACCTAAAGAAAGAAATAGGAAAATACTATGCACTGTTGCCCAGTCAATCATCCTCTATGGTGCACCGATATGGAAAAGGGCCATGGAGAAAGAAAAAGTCTAGAAACATCTTACTAAGTGTGCAAAGGAAAGCAGCAATCAGAATCGTGAGTGCGTACAGAGCGACATCGACTACTATACTGCTTGCAATATCTAGAACACCGCTAATCTACCTTGTGGTCGAAGAAAGGTGTGCCATACAGGAGGGGACTGACAAATAAACCGCTATGGAAATAACTCTAAGTAAGAACAAGAATGGCAGGAAAATACGCGAAAAAGGACTGTGAACGAAAAGGCTTATACCGAACCTGGAGAAATGAATTAATAGAAAACACGGAGAAGTGACCTACCACTTAACACAGTTAATCTCAGATCATGGGTGTTTTCAAGCCGGAAACCGAAAAGTGCATGTACAGTGAAAACACAGACACCGTAGAACATACATTCTTTGAATGTACTAAATGAGAAGAGGATAGAACCCAACTAGCAATTTGTCGACGACTCAACGTTGTGCACCGCGTGCCAACGTTGTGTCGCAACGTTTACTTTTACTCAAACACCACCCACTTTTGCACCAATTTGGTGGATGATTTTTTGGTTGAGTCAACGTCCCGATCGCGACTACAGTTGAAGTAATAGTTCAATGGGTTTTGGAGTACAATTATTTGTTCAAAATATTGTTCATTACGTAAAATGATAATTAAACTATTCGACTACAAATTAAACTATTTCCAACATTATTACATTATTAAAATAAAATGATATTCTATGTCATATATCATGTTTTGCATCATCAAAACATGCGAACCAATGCCAAAATATATAAACAGACGGTAGTTTACTGTCAAATGTGCAGGTCGTAGCTTTAAAAAACAAGCGCGCCCTCGATTAAGATGATTTTATGGAACTAAAAAAAAATCATGACTTAAAAGTCGCTTCGAAAAACCTCTGAAGGTGTTGCTTAGGATTCCTAAGAACAAAATACGAATTTTTACATGCAAAAAGATCGTAGTTTATTGTAGAGAAAGGTAAAAAAAAATTTTTATGTTTGTTTACATATTAGCATACAGTGGTTTTTACAATCAATCATGGCGGCACTTATTAGTTTCTATGACAACCAAAGGAGTCCCATATCCCGACCGCTATAACTACTTAACTTTGTTTTGAACTGATCCCCTAACTTAAAAGACGCGAACACGCCTCAATTTTTACCCAATCGAAATTGCTCCACAGTTTGGCTTTCTGCTGCTCACTTAATTTCCGTCCTTGTTGTTTACACAGGACCTTCCTTTTTCTTTTCCGCCACACAGAAGATGCCACATTTTGATCCAGTATATCAGCTAAATGCTAGGCTAAAGCCTTCTGCGACGATAAAATATCGAAGAATATTTATACAATTTGTTCCTTTTCATAGCGCAAAATGTTGAAACAAAACTAATAGAAACTCTACAAAACACTTTTGACGTTTGTATGACAGACAGCAGTGCTCCAAAATTGGTTTGTTGCAAACGTAACAGAAAACTTGGTTAGATGAAAACAGGCGTGCCCGCGTCTCCAACAAACGGGCCAGAAAACGTGGGGCAAATTGATCAATTTTCGGTTTAGCACACACCGATTTGCAGTCGGCGCCTTCACAACTAAGGAATTACTGTTAGTAAAATAGACGGTCATAAATAGTTGTGATGGTGACTGAAGTTGTGATAAACGTTTAGGCGTCGTATAATAGTCGAAGTTGTCGACGGTCGCCATGATAACTATTCTTTATCCGTAAAACAACGTTTAAAATTAGTGCAACTCTAATTTTTACAACTTGCACAACTAAAAATTGCTAGTTGGGAAGGACAGTGGAAAATATAATGGGAGAGGTAACACCGGAAAATATAGTAGAGAAGATGCTGGAGAAGGTAGAGAATGGGGAAGCTATCTGAAACTTAACAAAAAAGTTCATTGGACAAAAAGAGAGAGATATGTTAGAATAAGGGAAGTCGTAGCACCCTAAAAATAAAAAAAAAAGAGTTCGAATCAACCATCCTAATTCAGTGTCTCCTCCTGAAGTAATGTCAAAGCAGTTCCAGGGGACTCACACACAGATATTCGTAGGAGGTGGTTTTGATGGTCAGGCGGTGTCACAGAAAGGGGCACAGGGTCAAACACTGCCCGTGGCTCGATCCTACCAGGGCAAACATGAGTTTCCCACCCGTCAAAAAAAAACTCTACTACTATTACTACTACTACTACTACTACTACTAGTCCTCCTATAAAAAATAGTTCCAAAAAGGCTCAATTTCAATTTTTTTTATTGTACCGATATTGTGTCTTAAAAAGAAACGAGGACCTTCCTAGTCATTCAATATTTAAAGGAGAAAGGTCCCAAAATGGTTATATGATTTTAATGTAAGTAATAATATCCTTTTTTTTAATTTTTTTTTTCATGCATATCCAGACACTTAATCTTGAATAAAGTAATATATTTACTGTTTAATATAACAAGATGCATTTTTTTTTCACGTTTAAAATAGCCTTGACGAAACTGTCTGACATTAAACTAAAATTGTAACAAATTTTTTTCAGTTAATAAAGCAGAACATTTCTCAAAAATTGTAATCCTTTTTTTAGTAACATTTAGAAAAACTGGGTTGGGTTAGCTGCGAAGTGGCGCTAAAAATATACTAAAAATATGTTTTTTACATGTAAATGCCGCTAACAAAAATTACTTAAAATTAAACCAAAATTACAACCATCAATGTATTACAGCGACGCAGGCAAAATTTTTTGCTGTATAAAAAATTAAACTAAAATTGTAACAATCAATGACTTTTTGACACTTAAAGTAAAAATCTGACTCTTTTTGTAAATTACAATTGAGGAGGAAGCGATGCCCCCTTCCTGTATCCGCTACTGGGTGTTACTTTTAGTTACTTCCGTTCCTAACATTATCTAAAAGTTTGAGATGTAAATTTTGAATTTGCGTGTCTTGCGGTAAGATTTTTGATTCAATACCTGGAGTTTTTTTTTGGGGGGGAGGAGGTATTACCCTCAGTACTTCTCCCCCTTATATACGCCGCTGTGTAAGTAATATCCATTAAAAATCCAGCTCAAAAAAGAAAACATGTCCTACGTTGACATCATACCCTGATGATTCCAAATTAGGATGGAACAGGCCTGTAGGTGTGTGCATTGTCCATTAGACTTGGATGCCTGGTCGTAATGAATCGAAAAGCAAAAGGTCGGTCCGACAGACCCTAAACCTTTTTAAAAACGTTTTCTTTATGCAGGCGCTAAATTTATTATTTTTCCTACTAGCGTGCATAAAAGTGCACTTTTACGCACGCATCTGCGTGCGGGAAGTTGTATTTCCCGCAAGCCGTGCGAGAATGGATTTACCCTGTGTCTTTTCCGCACGGCGTGCGAAAAATAATTTTTTGCGCACGGCGTGCGTAAAAAATATTTTTACGCACGCTTTTTTTACCGATTTTTAAATCCAATTCCACTTTTAAGATATATTTTTTAACTTAAATGTAAAGAATATCCAAAAAATAGTTTTTTTCTATTTTAATACATAACAATGGAAATATAATGTTGTCTAGACGGTTTTTACGCAAGTAGGAAAAATTTTGTACCTGACACGTGCGAAAAGTGTCTTTTCCGCCCTTGATGGCTTGCCGGAATTCCGCTCGTGCGGAAAACTATCACTTTCCGCACTTGTTAGGTAAATTTCTATTTCCTACGAGCGTGAGAAAAAGTGTAAATTTCGGCACGCATTTTAGTTTTGAAAGTGCCACTTTTCCACACTAGTGCACTTCAAAATTGGTGTATATATAAGGACAGGTATTAATTTTCATTGAATATTAGGTCATCCTAGCATGTGCCTTTACTTTATTTTTATTAAAAAAGCCAAGTGGGTAACTAAATTTGACAAAAAAAATATACTCTTTTGATTTTCTGAAACTAGCGGTAGTACCTTATATCAATAATTATGAGTACCCTTTAAAGCAATAAAAACGGGTAAAACCGCAGGCGAAGCTGCGGGGTCTTCAGCCAGTGAGGAATAAATTCCCACTGTCCATGGTGGCTTTAAACATAAAAAAGCAAATTTCATCAAAAGAGAAAAGTTTAGGATTTTTATTCTTAAATATAAGTGAATAAAGGCTATACGTTGTCACCGTGTTTATATTTACCTAGCTAATTGTTATACGTTGTCACCTTGTTTATATTTAGCTAGATAAACGCTATACGTTGTCACCTCAACAAAAGTGGTAAAAATGCCTGAGGTGGCAAGGTATTGTTCATATCAGCAGATTGTATATCAGCCTGAGGTCACAACTTATCCAACGTATCTAACAAAAGATTCGAAAAAAAATCGTTTCCCCTCTTTTGAAATTCTGGTAAAGGAAGTTCCCCTTAGAAATAGGTGATGTCAGGTGGTCGTATCCTTAACTGTGAGGTGAGAAAGTCGGGCGTATATATATATATTTGTAAAATGGCCGTGTAAAATAGGTATTTTTGTTTAAGTGAGAGACCTACAAAAAGCCAACTAGAGTTTCGAACTTCCATTGTCTTTATTTTTTACTTTTTCACAACGTTTGGATTGCTATGTATCTGCAACCGTCAACAAAAACATTAACAAAAACTAAGACTACCTAAGCTGACAGAAAGGCGACACTTACAATTAATATAATAAACAAACAATACAATCTTCGAAAGTGACAGAAAGGCGTCACTTACAATTAATATAATAAATAAACAATACAATCTTTGAACTGGCGTCAAAGCGTCCACTACCACAAAAAAACAAAACGACATTAGATTATACGAAAATATCCACATAGAATAGAAAGAATAAGCAATTTTTACGTCAGTCTCTTTCTATATTGTGGAAAATGAGAGGCGAAAGACAAGCCGATATGTGTAAACCTCGCTCGGATTCGACTGCTTTTAACAATATTGCTCTCGAGTGGGTGGAAGCTATTCGAGTTATTTCGCACGAAAAAGCGGTTATTCTTTCACGCACTACCCATGCATCAGCATATCGGTATATCTTTTGCCTTCTATTCTACACTGTATAGAAAGAGATAAAAGTAGTAGTATGCAAATATTTTTGAAACTATACGTAAATATCCGCATACCAGTACTTTTGTGTCCAATTTTTACGCCAATCTGTTTCTATACCTTGTGGAATGAGAGGCGAAAAACAAGTCTTTCTGTGTTCATCGCGTTCGTATTCGACTGATTTTGATCAATTTGACTCGAGTGGATTGATGGCACTCGATATGTTTCGCATGCAAAACCAGTATATTCTTTCACATACTCCCTACATAGATCAGCATATCGGCTTGTCTTTCCCTTCTGCATCTGCACGGTATAGGAAAAGAGGGAAGAACTCGTATGCGAATATTTTCGTATGGTTTCGAAAATCCGACCCCAGAGCGCTTATTTTTGACCGACCATGAGGTGGGGTGGGCGAAATTCCCCGTGGAAAAAGGTGGTTAAAAAAGCTCACCTCACCTCACGGTCGTTCAAGAATAAGCGTCCAGGTACCGTGCTAGTGTGTAGATATCTGGCTCAGTCAGTCAACGAAACTCAATTTGGATATTGTAAAAATTATGTAATAATTATGTCGTAATGTACTAAGTTGATCCCATTTTAAAAATTTTTGTATTTAGTTGATAACGTAGTTATTCGCACTGAAAAGGGAGAGATGTAGCTTGGCGCCTAAGCTGCACCCCCCCCCCATATTTGGAAGATATATTTAATGAAAGTTGATATACCATAACTTTGTACTAATTATATACTCTTAAAGAGTTTAAAAAAACCATCGGTTCCTAAGATTTCTGTTTGTTTGTTATGGGGTGTGTATCTTGATATCAAGGTACACCTCCTCTGCCTAGGAAAGAGATTTCAAAAATGTAATTTCACCATAATTTGCTAACAAATATGTACTAATTTCGTCCCCTTCTAGAAAATTGCCTAATATTCTCAAGATAACTTGATTTTTTTTTGTTGTTATGGGGTGTGTAGTTTGATATCAAGGCGCACCTTATATATAAACAAAAAAAATTAGGTTATTTTGAGAGGAGGCAATTTTTAGAAGGGAACGAAACTACTACATAATTATGATATCCGTCTACACATCCCATAAAAACAAGAAATAAAGTTACCTTGAGAGAAGGCAATTTTCTAGAAGGGGGCGAAATTAGTACATATTTGGTAGCACAATATAGCATAATTATTTTTTTTTAAATCTCTTTTCTAGGCAGAGAAGGGTGTGCCTTGATATCAAGCTACACACACCATAAAAACAAAAAAAAATTAAGTTATCTTAAGGGTAGGCAATTTTTTATAAGGAGGTGAAATTAGTACATAATTAGTACCTACCAAATTCTGGCATAGTCACTTTTGGTCGAATCTCTTTTTAAACAGAGGGGTGTGTATCTTGATATCATGCTACACACCACAACAGAAATCTTAGGAACCGATGGTTTTTGTAAACTAAGAGTACTTTTCTATAAGAGTAAATAATTACTACAAAATTATGACATATCATCTTTCATTAAATCTATCTCTTAAGCATGGGGGGTTCAGCTTAGCACCAAGTCACCCCCCCGCCCTTTTAAGTGCGAATAACTCCGTTATTAAGTACAAACATTTTTAAAAGGGGACTAAATTAGTACATAAGTTTTAAAATATCCAAATTGAGTTTCGTTGAGGGGGGTGTGTAGCTTGACTGAGCTGAGATACCTATATCAGGGAAACAAGCCGACCAAAAAACACACAATCAAATCTCAACAGGATGTGTATTCTTAAAAGTCATACGATCCGGTCTTTCTCTCGTGCGATGAAATGTCACCTCCCATGATCGAAAAGCAGTTTGGGAAGCAATATGTTTTAAGAAAAGCCTCTTTATTGCGCAAGCGTCACAAGGTTCGATGCTGTTCGCCGGCTTCGGATCGTGCGACCGGGAACGTATAATTTTCATGAGATCCGTGAGATCAAAACAACGCTCCAGAATATAACATAACATCGAAACATCGCTCAAGGATGTAACGTTTTCAAAAGAAAATTCAAAGAAGCAGCGTTCATACTGAGAAATTATAATGTATTTTCTCAAAAAGTGTCATTATCCAAGATACTTGGACACCCATACATACATTCAAATCTGTTACCTGTTAGTAACAGATTTTAACTGCGCAACAGCGGAACGAACCAAGCGTAAACTTTAGGGTCCATGCACTGAAAACACATTAGTATATAAGCTTAGGTAGTCGTAATTTTTGAAAGTATTCTGATGTCCATTGCAGATACATAGCGGTCAAAACGTTGTGAAAAAGTAAAAACTAAAGATAAGAAAGTTCGAAACTCTAGTTTACTCTAAAAAGTTGCTGGCAGTTTTAGTAAATTTTGCAACTGTAAAAGTAAATATCTCGATCGAACATTTGAAATGTTTACATGATTTAAAAGCGTTTGAAATAACTTAGTACACTCAGAAAACCATCCCAAATGAAGTGTCTACTTAGCTTTTTTTGTTAGTGGTAAGTGAAGTTTCTATTAGCTCCAAGTTATGAATTCAATAGCTGCAAGTAAAACGACCTACTTAGGCCCGAGTTTGTTAACCCTTAGTGATTTATCTATTTACCAACATGCGACAAGTCACTTAACTTTCCCTTCACCCAGTGTTAGTGAATTTTTCTACTAGTTTGTTAACCCTTGATAATTTATCTACTTACCAATATGTGACAGTCACTTAGCTTTCCCTTCACTTAGGATAACAGAATTTTTCTACTAATTTGTTAACCCGTAGTGATTTATCTACTTACCAATATGTGACAACTCACTTAACTTTCCCTTCACTTACGGTTACTGAATTTTTCTACTAAGGACAAGTGAAGGCAACAAATATTGAAAAATCACGCGGAAAAATATATTCATTGTCGGAAATGCGCTTTTTGCATAATATTTTTAGTCAAAACCTTAATTATTATATTTTTTCGGCTGCTTTTCAAAGTACCGTAAATGTCCTCATTTTCTTTTTAAATCATATCAAAAACGCGAGTAAACTATGACGCACAGGTCTGTTTTTTGTCACACTGTGCCTACTCAAGCGGTTGAGAAAAAAATGAACTTCCTTCGGCATCCACGTTCTTTTCGAAACGGTCACCAAATTTTCAGAGCAAAATTATAAAGTTATAAATCAGTCTCTCAGCTATAAATTTAGTTTTAAGTGCATTTGGAAACCTGAGAAATTGAGACCACAAGAACATCCAATGGTTGGCCACCAACTTGTGCGTGTGACATGTTTTTTTTTTTATTTTACACAGTGGGTAGATCCCGCTGCGAAATTCTTATGGTCCTTTGAAGTCAATAACAACGTCTATAATGATTTTTCAAGCTATTGCGTATTTATCGGGAGATAAACGCAATAGAGAGAGAATATGATGGAAATAAGTTTAAAAAACTCGAAAAAAAATCGATGACCGGAAACGAACCCGGTAACCCTTGGTTTAGAGATGTTTGTCCATATATATGAACCAAACGCGAAACCCTTTTCTCAGTCGACCAATAAGAATCCGCCAAAACGTTTATATTCCGCGGTTCAACCTATTTCTTAATAATCGAATGGTATCGTAGATAAAGCATTGGCCTCTCAACCAAAGTTGTACCCCGTCGGCGCAATTTTTTTTATTATTTGATTTTATTGTTTTTTAGTGATAGGACATGGTTTTTAAAGCTTGAAAATATGTTTTTTATTTTATTTAAAGCCATATTTTAGGAGTTATACTAGTTTTGCACTACTATAGATTTACTAACGGTTAGCAGCTCCTTCAATTACGGTAAGTAAAGTCTTTACTTATGGTTAATATGTTATTATATAGCCTTAAGTAACTGAGAAAACTTATGGTAAGTAGACAGTTTGTCTTATATTTAAATGAATTTTCAACTTGGGGCTTATGAATTTATGAATTCTTACTTAGGATTAGTGGATATTTTTCTCAGTGTACACCATATAAATCCTAAAGGAGCTTTTTCGAATATTTAAATTAAAGGAAAAAGTTTCCCCCTTGCATAAAATATAATCTTGCCAAAGGTAAAAAAAATATATTGCAAATACCCAAATGTGATGTCTAAACCTACCTAGATTTACCATGAAAGATCTTATTACTTGTTTCATTTTTCAAGTTCAACTAAGTTTTTTTATTTTTCTAAATATATATAAAAAAAAATCCCAAAACTCTACACGCAGTGATGCAATTTTCAATTTAATAATAACTAAAAGAGATTTTTAGCGCTGAAAAAGTAATTTTAAAAAGTAATTGGAATCTTTGAATCTAAAACTTTTCAATTTTTACTTCATAGAGCTTAAAAGTTGGAAAATCTGGAAAAGAGATTAAAAATATTGTTTGGAAAACATTACTTATTCAAACTGATTATAAAACCGACAAAAATAAATTTGCGCCTTTAAAAATTCTAAATTGATTTTTCTTGTATTTAGGCATAAGCAAATCTTTGTTTTCCTTTCTATATTTAAAAAAGTTTGCGTCTTAGCTCTTTATTAAAATAATAAAGTGGTTTTTCGTGTCTGCGTGCTTTAATGTTGCGCTTACTCATAGACATAATGACGCGGCGTTAGTATTTTTCTTAGATTTCTTTCACTTTACCTGTGTTCTTGGCCTTTAGAATGAAATAAATCTAATTTATGGTGTCGATAATGTCTCGACTGATTTGACAATTAAAGAACAAAAAAAATAGTAAGGTCCTTGCTTACAATCTAAATAAGGAGGCCAATAACTTTTTTTTAAAGCTTACATTAAACAGTAAACACAAACAAAATGTATAATATATTTTTCTAACATTCCTAAGTAAGACTAAAAATATTCAGTACACAATATGAATTATTTTATTTTAGAATATTCCAAGTATATTTCAGCAAAGGAATATTCTTTCCACACCAATATTATTTTAAGTATATTTTGGTATATAAATATTTTATAATAATTATTCCACTTATGTGTTAAAAGAGCCATAAAACAAGTGTGATTTTGGAGAAGTACAGCGATAATTCTTTTGACGTACGTCAAGTAATAAGATTTACATTGAAAATTCCAAACCAGTACTTTTTAACCATTAAAGATTGACAAAACATCTATTTTTTTGGAAAATTTGACGAAATCACAGAATATCTTTTTTTACCTAAAGTTAAAACTTAAAAACTAAACTTAGTTATTTTGATACGTTTAACCTACTTAAGATGTTTTTTCTTTAATTTTAATTTTTATCATGTGGGCCAATAGTATTGTTATAAAGATTTCATAAAACTTTCTTTTGCAGATTTTTAGGGATAAAAGTATCACTTTTATGAACGAATTAATTCAAAATGTTTTTCCACATTTTCAGTCTTAGCTAGCCAAGAATCATAATACGTTTTGTTGTAACATGTATTAAGTCATTGTTACTAAATTGTATTAGTAACATTGGCTACATTATGTCCGTAAATCTAAAGTTTTGGTCGGAAAATGCTTTACAATAGCATGACAAAAAAGAGACAGAATAAAAACAACGACGATTTTCTGTAATTCTAGGGTATACCTCTTTTTGACATCGACACCCATAATAATAGGCTGATCTACATAAAATTTAATGAATTCTGATACATTTAACGATAGTTGCCCTATTAAACATAAGAAAACGATTAAAATAACTAAAAGTAATAGTTCTATCAGAGCCTCACAAATGATTTTAAGAATAAACTTAAAGTTATTTTTAAAAATATGGTTTTAGTTTTAGTTGAGCGTGTGTCAAACTTTAATTCGACAAATCAAAAAAAAACATTTGCGTTCTCCAACGTCAACGCAACGTTGTGGAAAAGATGCAGCTATACTCTTTAAGGGGGTAATTGTACGTCTTTTTTTATAACTGCATGAGTGTCTTTTCATCTTTTCGCTAAAAGCCCGTCTCTCCAGGAGGACTTTTCGTGAAATATGACAAGCGAATGAAATCTGTAATAAGAACACGTTAAATACAAAAATTATCTGGTTTATTTTGATGCACGAATATAATTTATTGGAATATTTCTTGAATGAGAGACCCAGCAGTCAAAATTAAAAGAAATCATAATAATAAATCTTTATTGTTGCTCAATAGAGGGAGTCCTAATCAACTAGCTAACTAGTCTATTTTTAAAAAGGATCGCAATACTGGTAAAATTTTACATATTAACCCTTAACCACAGGCGTATGGAAACAGTAACATTATAGCAGTAGTGCGTTCAAAATGACCCCTTTAATTGTAATAATAAAATTGATAAAAAAATACTTCACTCTTGTAACTTTACTATATCATTTGTACGACCATCTAAAATATGTTTGGTGGAATAGAAACTAATTTTGTGCAGGAAAATATGTTTAAGGAATGAAATAATAGAGGTATATAGTTTTTTGCTCAAAAATGTAATAACCCTATATTTAGCAATTTAGTAGAAAAAGAAATCAACTGTGATAATTATTACTCATAAATGTTCTAAAGTAAAGTGAAACAAACCTAAAAACAACTTAAATTATAAAATTATGAAAAATCTAGTGCATTCAATACATGAATCACACTCGATGCAGCATTGGCACTGATGGTCCGAAAGGTACTTAGACGCTTGCCTATCTGAGTAGTAGGCGGAGCAAGATACCAATCAATCAGATAAGTCGGGGGTCAAAATGACCGCGTGTCTGTAGTTAAGGGTTAAGTATGTATATACATACAAAATACATGAATGAATATGGACAATTAAAATTTTAATTTTGAGTAATTAATATATACAATCACAAGTAACAGTACAAACATATTGTTAACCAGAATAATTTTAAAATTATTTTTATTTAAATTATTATAGATCTATAAACTAGGTCAGGCTGTATTATTTATAAATGTTTTTAGGTTTCTTTTAAATGCAGGTAAGTTTTTTATTTCTAAGGGAGGTTGTTGCATTCCTGTAGCCCATTTATAAATAAGTGAGTTTGCACATTTTTTTGTTTGAACTCTTGGTATATAAAAATTATTTCTTTCCCTGGTTGGGTAATTATGAATTTGAGAATTGAACTTATTAAATTTGTTCAAGTATGACGGACTTAATTGAATCAATATTTTATAAATAAAAACCAAAAAAAAATACTTAAATCTACAGGGCACCGACATCCATCCAAGTGCAATTAGCATAAAATTAATGGAGGTTCTCCTGTTGAAATGGGGATTTGCTGTTATTGCCAAGAAAGTGTAGAATTTTTGAGCAATAATCAAAATCGGGCTGAACTATTGTTTTATAAACTGTACTGGAAGTCTGCATAGAGAGATTAAAAAGATATTTCAAATCTAGCGTCCGATCGATTTGGAAGGTCGCCGCAACTAAAGATCAGTAATCACGTAATCATGTAATGTGCCAAACATAATTCAACTATCATACATGGCAAATGTTCATAGTCGAAAAAACAACGATCAAAGATATGTTGTGCCGCCTAAAAATTAAAACACAAAAACGTTGGACTTTGATCGTTATTTGCGGCGACCTTTCATTTGGTCACCTTAACAGCAGGACCCCATAAATGTATTCCCTAAATTGAAACTGAGACCCTAGGGACTTACTTACCCGTAAAAAATTCTACTTAATTCCCAAGAGTTACTCAAGATGTATTCAACTCAAAACTACATTTCTCTAACATTTACAACTATGCCGTGCATTACCAATTCCAACTGGGATGGCCAAGCCATTTTTGCGAAAGGTTTTATGTAAGATATTTCCTCCATTCGACAACTCCCACTGGACCGCTCAAAATCTTTATTTTTCCCACATTTCGTTTTCTACACTGCACCACAGAGAAACTACCTACGGAACAGAGGAATAAAGCACTGCATGCAAAATTATAATTCAAATATAACGTTTTTTTTTTCATTAAAATGTAGTCCAATAAATCTAGATATTTTTTCATAGATTCGTAGATGGCAAATGGTCGCCATTCTTCAGAAACGACAGAAAATTTCACCCGTCACAATTCTGCAAAGTGGCGATTTTACTTATTGCCCCATTTAAAATAAAAACACAGTGTCCTTAATATTTATCCTAACGTTTTAAGAGAAACTGCGTCATTTCTTTAAAACCATTTTTTAAATTTAATATTTAAAAGATATTCTGCAGGGCTAGTTTTACGGCAGAACTAATTTGCTACTACGCGTACCAATAAACGTCAAAAAGTGTCAAAATTACTCACCATGTAAAAGGAGAGACAGAATTTATGTGACCGCGACATATTCCATGGCTATCTATGGTTGTGTATATTAAACTGTGTAAACTTTTGTTTAAAAATCGTCAGATTTTTTGTAAGGGCGAGATTTTCTGACGGTTTTTGAAGAATCGCGACCATAGTGTCGAATCGTTAAAGAGAATACCCAAGCTATCTCTAAACGGAAGAGATCACACTGCCCCCTGCAGAAATGACGCCATCTTGATTTTAGGGTATTTTTCAATATTTTTAAATTCCTCGCTATTTTCTAATCTAAAATTGATTGAATTGATTTCTCTACAACATAACGTGATTTTATAGGGTGTTCTGATAACTGCCTTGGTTATTGATTTATAATAGAATTTGTTTAAAAAAACGTCAATTAGTTTTTTTTTATTTCGTTGGCTGTTTCAAGCCCTCACTCATTTAAAAATAAATCATTTAAGTTCTGCAACTGCTTATTCCAGTCAAAATTTATAAGCATTATTATATTCCAGCTGCATTGGAGCGAAAAATGTTTGTTGCGGAAGAAACCTACTGGAACTAAAATTTAGAGAATTTAGTTCTTTATAATTATTGTGAAACCACTTTTTTGACTGGACAATAAAAATAGACCCAATCCGCCAACGAAATAAAAAAAAATAATTGACATTTTTTTCAACAAATTCTATTCTAACTCAATAACTAAGGCAGATACCAGAGCATCCTATAAAATCAGTATTGTACACTGAAAAAAATATCGTACATAGTAATAATAACAGGAGTTTATTAATTTTTTATAGATAATTGTACATCAATAACTCGTACCTGTTACAAAAATCGGAGAAAAGTTATAAAAATTTTCATATACAGGAATGAAATTAATAAACGGAAGTTACGAAATCAATGAAAAATGTTTCTTGACATTTTATAGAGAGTTGTTATTAATAGTATGTACATGATATGGAGATAATAAAAGAGCATATGAAATAAATAAAACATGTTTACGATTTTAATCAATGCCTTAAATAAATTTAATAAATGGCGATCATTGACTGTCGTTTAACCGTTGTTATGGAATGTATGTACAAGTTTATGAAAATTATGAGCCGGGCATACAAAATACATAAACATGGTTATGAAATTTATGTACGTAACAGTCTTTTAGGTGTAACTAAAAACTATGAAAACATGTCTCTTAATCCTTGATTTCATAACACCCCTCACAAAAATCATTCTTAAAGACTCTTTATATTTTAACAAGTTTTTTTTGAAACTGTGTCTTGCAACAATAAAATCAATAACTCGTTTTGACTATAAAATTTATGTAAACTTGATTATGATATTAATAAAACTTTACATCGCAGCAAAAATCATATACATAGAGAAACAAATTCCCTGCAAAACGGCGCGCGGCGTGTTAAATTTTTTTTATAGGTTAGAAAATAAGCAAAAAACTTAAAAATACAACAAAATTATTGTTCCTAACATGCGCAGTGTCTTTCCCTTAATTAAAGCTTATTCGACCTCCGCTCCACTTTGTTCCTTAACTGCTTTTTCGTGCGGAAATGATCACTTTGCGCACTTTTTAGGAAACACACGTTTTCCTGATTTGAAAAAACTGCTTTAATTTTTCTTCTGTTCTGTGCAACAAAAATTCTAATTCAATGCAACAAAAATTTTAATTTAGTACAACAAAAATTTGAATTCAGCGCCAAAATCATAAATGAGAAACTATGTCAATTTAGTTGTTCACGTTTTATTTGACCACGAAGCATGGCAAGGGTGTTGCAAAGGGGCGACACAATAATTTTTTTAACATTTTTATTTTCTTTACAATTAAAAAAATGTTAAACATCCAAACAATAAGAGTGAAATACCAAAAAGGTTTTTTGCGTAACTTTTATTTAAAGAAAAAGGTATCACTACACCACAAGAACTTCACCAAATAATTATTTTAACATCTATACACGGTAGAGCAACCGGGTTTTTACCCGATTAGTGGAAACTTCAAGTTTAACACATTCACTGCCAAGTCAATTTTCACAAAACTTCCCACCACGTCACCCATAAGACCGGCTCAGCGGACACCGAACACACAATTCAATCACTTAAAAACTTTTTTACAAGTCACAGCGGACACAATAGCAGACACAATCTTTAAAATTCGAACAAAATTCTGTTCCATAACCACGGTCAGTAGACCATTCTAGAACTTCAAAAAGAATACTTAATACTAAAATATTTTAAAAATATTTTTCAGGAAAATGTCAACCCCTAAATATGGCGTACATCGGTGTCTCCCCTGATAAACCGACCATGCAGCGGACACCGGTGTCCGTCCTGGCGGTGAATCTCAATCTTTTACAGAAATATATTATTGAAAATAAATAATTATTTGCTAATCCAAAATCCCGCAAAAATGATTTATTTCCGTGCTTTCTAATTGGAAGCGCCACTTCACTGATAGGATTTTATAACGAGGGCATGTGTACCAGACTATTCCCCCTTCCATTCACTGGTGGATCTTGGGTATTATCTATCAAGCATTTTGAAAAGCGGCTTTCTGGTAAAAACTTATTTAAAGGTGGCCAGCTAACCCAAACCACTTTTTTCAAATATTTCACAGAAAAAAAAAAATAAAAAAGAGATAAAACTTTCAAAAAGTGTTTGACTTAAATTAAAAATATATATATATTTTTTTATTTTTAACAATTTCCTTCAATAACATTTGAATTTTTTTTAAATGGCATTGGTAACATAATTTTGTATGTGGCACATTTAAGACATTTTGGAAATAAATCTAGAATCGCTATGAATTAAAAAAAAATGCATACCACTAATCTACCGTTAATGCACTGTTAAGCAAACATTTCTTAACTACCAAAACTATGGCCCTAACGTACTTAATTAGTTATATTTATTTTCGTTTAGAATTTTCTCTCAAAGAAGAGAATTAATTTTCAATTTCAAAAATCTGCTTAGTTTCGACGCGAAAATTTAAATCTCTATTTTCCTAAAGCTAAATTTTCCAGAATAACATCCTGAATATATTATTCTGCTAAATGCGCTTTTAATGTGTGTGCTTTACGAAGGAGCGTATTTTAGCGTATTTTAGTGAAGCGAGTCAATTTGGGAGCGAAATTTATGTTATTTTTTTTTATAAAATTATAAAATAAGCAATATTTTTATTTATTTTTCTACTGCTGCACCAAATTTTACGTATGTTAAGGAAATTCAAATGCTGATCCTAAGATGTGGTCCTATTCTAACACCACCTTAGGTATTTTTACTATGATATGCAGTGTTGAGTGAAAATAATTTTCATCAAAATCTTATTACCTGATAGGAATCTACTTTTCTTTGTTCATTTGACAAGAAATAAATTTTTATAAGATTTTAATAAAATTAAGCTTTTTAGAAAACGAAGGTATGAATATTTGTAGATCCGTTGTCAAGTTTGAGGTTTCGTAAAATTCCAAGATGGCCAACCTATTTGAATATAGGTATTTTTGACCCCATAGATATATTTTTCTGTGCGGCACTGTATTAAATGTCAAACATGAATTATAGAGCCATATTCTTTCCAATTATATCGTTTTCAAATAGGCTTTAAAATATATAGAAACACTTTATTTCTTTATACGGGCTTCTTAAAGCGCTTTTATATAAGGACAGTTTAAAAATGTTGTCTTATAAACATTACTAAAATCGCTTTAAGCACTCAACCGATTTTATTTTAAAGCGATTTAAGTAAGCGCTTTTTCCTTTTTTTTATACTTTGATTGATCAACAGTACAATGTACCAATTACAGATCAAAAGTAAATAATAAATAAGTTTATAAAAGTTAACAAACTACATACTACATATCTAATAATAATGAAAAAGAAAGAGAGAAAAAAACCTGAAAACAATATTAAGTATTAATTTTATGAAATAGGCCAAAAAAATTAAACTTAATGATTAATTAATGCTATTTTAGCGCATTATCTAAAACTAGATTAGGTATTTTAAAAAAAGGATATAGCCAATTTAACATTTCTACTAAAAGTTTCGATGTTACGATCTGAAAGGTCAATGTAATTGAAGATAGAGTTCACAACCTGTTGCATCTTATACATAAAAGAAAATTTCCGATTGTACCTAGGAATGGTCCTAGGCACCGCAAAAAGAAAGTTGTTAATTAGTTGCAAGTTGTGGTCGATTTGGCCATGTATAATTTTATGTACTAGGATATAATACTGCTCTAAACACCTCTGCACTAGAGTTGCTATATTGTGGATACGTAACAAGTGGTGATGGTGAGAAGGTTGGATATACCCTGCTCATTTTGTATTGTAAGAATCGGAAAAATTTATTTTGAATCCATTCAATTTGTTCTTTAAAATATGCATAGTTTTTAACCCATATTGAACTATAATACTCTAAATTGGATCTTACAAAGGAATAGTACAACATTTGTATGACACTAGGGTTTTTTAGCTGTTTAGAATATCTTATTATAAAACCTAACATTTGGTAAGTTTTGTTTATAGTTTTTTCCAGATGCTCAATAAAACTAAATTTGGAGTCGAGATGCAAACCTAAATCCCTCATTGAGTATTTTTTTACGTTGAAATTTAGTTGATTTTCTTTACTCCAGTTTAATATATTATTGATATCTTGTTGCAATCTATAACTATCTTCAATTTTATATATTTTAATGTAAAATTTAAAATCATCTGCAGAAGACACAAATTAACTATATAAAATAACATTATGGAGGTCGTTTAAAAATAGGAGAACCAGTAAGGAACCCAAGTGTGCGCCCTGCGGCACTGATAAGATATCATATTTCGAAGACTCATAACTATTAAAAACTACGTATTGTTTCCTTCCGGTAAGATAAGATTCTATTATGCTAATAAGGTCGTTGTCAAAATTAAACGAGACTAATTTTTATAGAAGTATTTTATGTGGAACCTTGTCAAAGGCTTTAGCGAAGTCACTATATACACAATGTACTTGTATGTTTTGATCCAGAGAATTTGCTATTTCTTAAGTGTAAATTAGTAAACGTGGACCGTCCTGGCATAAAACCGTGCTGGTTCGGACTTGTTAGGTTTTTGACGCGTCAAAAGATTTTATTGTATATAATTATTTCGAAAACCTTGGAGCATGCACACACGATTGAAATTGGCCTATAATTCTGTATATCTGACCTCGCACCACCCTTAGAAATGGGCACCACTTTCGCTGTTTTCCACATATCGGGACATTGTTTTGTCATGATTATTTTGTTAAAAATAATACAAAGTGGATAAATTAATAGTTCCTGACATCCCTTTCTTATTCAAACACTTTTTTTTGGTTTCATTTGTTTTATAGCCGAGAATATATCGCTGTTGGATATAGTTTTGATGACCAGTGCGTCCATATACGGATTACTAGCGAAAGTGGTGTCGAATGAGCTGCTGGGTGCCACATAAACCGAACTAAAATATCCTGCAAAAGCGTCCACAATTCTCTGGCCATCTTTAACAGATTGTCCGTTAATATCAAAATTTTGTATTTCTGACTCGCTCTAAAATAGATTTTAGGGTCGGTATAAACACTTTTAAAACGCTTTAGAGCATTGCTTACAACATAAAAAATACATCCTGATTTCACCTAAAAAATATGTTGTTAACTTAGCTGGTGGTACTCTTTCAACGGTGAGAACAGATTTTAAAATATTGTTTCCTGTTGCGTGATTGCTTCAAAATTATGTCTGTTACCAGTGAATGTCCTTTCGCTAATGCGTAAAGATTGTGACAAGGAAACTACAACTTGAATAACCCTTGAGAAAGAAAATATATTTTTCGAAGCGTTGAGAACTTCAAAAAAGTAGTTTCTTTTATAAACAGCTCTAATAACCCACCAACATCCATAACATTTTATTAAAAAAAAGGACCACACTCTCTATCTACATGTAAAATAATTTTATTTATAATAAAGGAAAAGTCTTGAAGTCAAAGCAATCTACCTTAATAATTATTTACTCTAAAGACGGACAGGTTTATTAAACTGTAGGAGCCTGGGATGTCTGAAGAGGACTTTTCCAGAATGTTCAAATGAGGACATTCGAATATGTTTGACAATTAGATAAATTACTATTCACCTAAAAAATATGTTGTTAACTTAACTAACTAAGCAGATTTTAAAATATTGTTTCATGTTACGTGTTTGCTTCAAAATTATGTCTTTTACCAGTGAATGTCCTTTTGCTAATGTGTAAAGATGCACCCACGATTTGAATTGGCCTATAATTCTGTATATCTGACCTCGCACCACCCTTGAAAATCGGCACCACTTTCGCTGTATTCCACATATCGGAATATTGTTTTGTCATGATTATTTTGTTAAAAATAATACAAAGTGGATAAATTAATAGTTCCTGACATACGTTTCCTATTCCAACACTTTCTTTTGGTTTAATTTGTTTTATAGCCGAGAAACTACAACTTGAATATCCCTTGAGAAAGGAAATATATTTTTCGAAACGTTGAGAACTTCAAAAAAGAAATTTCTTTTATAAACAGATCTAATAACCCACCAACATCCATAACAGTTTATTAAAAAAAAAGGATCGTTAACATTTTCATAATTTAAAATTAATATTTACACATGAAATTTAGCTTAGTAAGAGACTACACTCTCTATCTACACAGACCGCTTCAAGCTACTGCGAACATAGGGGGAATCAAGTCCAATTTACTCTCCGTGCCGTACGACCGAGGTGGATTCGAAGCACGCTGCAGTGTTATCTTTTGGAAATTCATTTTGTTTTTATTATTTTGTTTTATTTCTGCCTTGCTCGAGAAACAGATGGGTAAGTTCTTAATTGAAATAATACATTTTTAAAACTAAAAATGGATGTCTACGAAGTTGCCGAAAAAGTGCAGATGGTCAAATGGTCAAATCGTCATAACCCAACACACGTTCGATATTGGTCGAGGGAAAATTTGCATTTGTATTTTGACGTAAAGACACAGTATCCCCAAAAACTAAATGTTTGAGGGGGGGGGTATTATAGGGAAACACGTAATTGGGCCATTTTTTATTAACGGCAATTGCAATTTGAATGGTCCTAGATACTTGGATCTACTGCAGCAGCACATTATTCCAACTGCTAGGCAGTTGTTAGGTGTAAGATTTGGTGAAACATATACATATCTTGATAATGTATTTCCTAATCGGGTTATAAGTACACGGGGAAACTATTTTATGGCCAGCTCGATCTCCCGATCTTGCTCCTAATGACTTCTATCTGTTTTTGAAGAAGCTTTTCAAATTATCACCCCTAACATGCTTGGAAACGTTGGAAGGGGTTTTTATAGTAGGCTTGGATATTGTCTAACCGAGCAAGGAGGACTTTTCGAACATTTGCTTTAATTTTTTTTTGACTGGGAGAATCTTTTTGGTTTTTAGAATGTATTATTTTATTTTGAGAACTTGCTTTTATTTTGTTTCTCCTTATTATTTTCATTGTAACACGTCGTCACTGATAAATCTGAGCAGTTGACAATAAAACGCTCTTATTTATCAGTGACAAAAAATAAGAAAATTACGTTATAAAAATTTGCGTATTTATTGACCAAATTCCGGTTTCATTGACTACGCTCCACACAGCACCGTGGTTAGAGGCGTACTAAATACAAGGCGAACGGCGGCGAACGACAGCGAATGGCGATCGGAAGCCTGAGTGTTGGTTGCTTCACTGATAGGCGTGCGGTGTCTCTGCATGTACGTACACTGGCAAATTAGACTTCTTTCGCCCTATGTTCGCAGTAGCTTGAAGCGGTCTGTATTTAAAATAATTTTATTTATAATAGAGGAAAAATCTTGAAGCCAAAGCCATCTACCTTAATAATTATTTACTCTAAAGACAGGCAGGTTTATTAAACTGTAGGAGCCTGGGGTGTCTGAAGAGGACTTTCCCAGAATGTTCAAATGAGGAGATTCGAATATGTTCGACAATTAGATAAATTATTATTCAGGGCAAAGATGAATTACTATTCAATCCAAAGATGATCTAGGAATGTTCTAATTAAAAAGTTTCTAGAACTTGTCTGGAGATGCTGCGCAAAAACATTTATTCACTGCGCAAAGGGAATACCTAGTATAACACTAGTATGGTTTTGAAAAATCCTAAGTAGAGATGGCAACTTCACACTCTTTTTCTAGCTATTTCGTCTGAGAGGTTGCTGTGCCAACTGTTTTATTGGCTGCGCATTGATACGGAAAATGTGCGTTATCAAAATGAATAACAAAAGCTTTAAAAAATTAGGTGATGGGGATGGCGTGAAATTGGCCTCACCAACAAAAAATGCCTGGCTTCCAGAGGGTTGCCGCGCAAAAGATAAAGTTATCCATATGATATTAATTATCGCATTAATAGGTTCCTACACAGTGGCACGTTCTTCTATTGTCTGTAAAATTATGTTCTCAATCAGCAGCAAAGTCAATTATTTGGAAAATTTTGCGTTCTTGCTGTAGACAATATTATCCAGAAGGTTGTGATCTATAATTTGTCAAAAATGATGTTCATGCCGAAGTATTTTAACTTACCGTATTATTAGGTTAGTCCGGATAGATACCGCAACTGACGTGACGTGGAAACGGAGTGCACTTGTCACCTGCCGTCCGTAAAATCAAAGAGCTATTTAGCAAGTAATAGTTTGGCTGTGGTTAGTACATTTTGTGGAGCACGTGTTAAAACAGTATTGCGGAATAAATTGGTAAAGTTATTATTTTTAATTAATTATTGGCCACCGTTTTTATTAAATTTTTATTAATTTTTTTTCAAAAGAAAAAAACAGATCTTCATTATACTGGCCTATAAAAATGTCACAACCTAACTACCATTCACTCTCTGACGTTAAGTCAATTCATATTTATCTGACAATACTTAGTTGCAAGGGTGTAGCCAAGGTACTAGAAAACAAATGGTAAGGTACAAACAAAGCCTATAGCTGTCAAGATTTTTGCGAGTGTATCCAGATACAACCTAATAACTTACGGAGACTAACAGAAAGATCGGGCTGCGCAGGAACTACGTTTCTGTAGCGCATAGCGCATTGCGGCGTAGAGTGAAAGCACGGATGACCTACCAACCAACCGGTATTCTGTGGTGAAAGTAATGCTTGTATTAAGTCAACACCTACCTTGCTCCGTCCATCTCTTTCTATATGATCATGAAAGAAAGACAGAACCTTTTTCAATGTCAAAATATATGTCACACAATTTTAATTTAGTACCTGCCGGTTTTTGCCACTGTTTGTCAAAGTCTGTCAAGCGTAGCAAGCGGTTTTTTAAATTTTCAAAAGTGAGTTATTTTAATTAATTTTGGTTGGAAATCGCGCGAGTTTATGGTATTAGCTATATAGTGGATTAACAACTTATTGTAAAGTCTAAAAAGCCATTCAAATCAGGCTGGATCACTACCATGAAAGCTAGAGAGCATGGAACTATTTGAAGAGTGCCGGAAATTGGGGTTCAGCAAGAAGATAATAGGTTAAAGAATACAAGAAAAATATCACTGGGATTTTTTCCCAATTAATAAAAAAAATAACATAATAAAATGTTGTTACCTTTAATATTTATAACTTCCTCCTCCTATTTTAGACTTTGAAAAGGGTCCAAAAAGGTTTTTGTAAGCTAAAGAAAATTTTTTAGCTGCATGAAATAGTACAAAGCTGGTTAAGGTTTGTATAGAGCTAAACTCTTTCACGAATGCATTACTTTTTTAATACTAAAAATTATGGAAAAACTGCGTCTGTTAAGTTTTTTCTTATCTTTTTATTATTAAATAAGTAAGTGTCTGTAAAAAAGGAACCAAAAGAATATATGTTTTTTATTATACGTGTGGCTGTACAAGTAGTTCCTTCCCGTAGCCACTAGTATCGGTCAATCTCGCGTAGCTATACTTTCTCTATGAAAGCGCTGCTCCCGCCAAATCAGAAAAAAATATACGAAAAACAGTACAACCATTTCCTTCATTGGTCTCATTATTCCATGATTAAATCGAAGCTGATTGCGGAAAAGTTAATTTATATAGCCTGATAATAAAATCGGAACTAAAATATTTTAGTCCCGGTGACTAAAATATTTTAGTCTCGGGGATAAAAAGTACTATTTTAGTCCCTGAAATGAGGGAGTAAAATAAGTTTTAGTCCCTGAACTGCAGAAAAAAACTTTGTGGGATAAAAGTTTTTTTATAAAATTTGTATTAAATTCTCTAAACAACGACACCCAGGTTTCTTTCAAATTTTAAATACCTGCCATAGCTGTCGCGTCGGTACGCAGCATGCCTTTTATTTTAAGAATTTCGCTCCCCCTTTTACAACATCAAAGCCAAAAAAAGCTTGCTTAAGACGACCCTAATACACATAGTTATCTAGAAACTAACTTCTTTGTAAGAAAAGGGAGTTAGGGATTACCTCCTCTTCGTGCTTCAAACTTATACGTTAGTCGGTCTTAAGCTTTCAATCGTTTCAATTCGTTAAACTTAAGTGCGAATAGGGATTTGTTATTTAAAAAGTATAGACTTAGAAATATTAAACTTGTAGTTCTACCGATTTTTTTTACAAATATTTAATTATAAATAATAACATACCTTTTACAAGAACTTTTTAACCATATTTTTAGACACGTTAACCTTTGGTTATTTAAGGTTTCCTTCAAGGTCAAAGTTACGATCTAGGGAAATATTTTTAGCAACACTGTACGTATGTCGGTAATTACCATAAAATGCCAGGAAATTCGCCAAATGAACTCGAACGATCACTGGAACACTATTGCGGTCTATATTGCAAGCTTTTAACTACGTATTTCTCTCTCAAACTATAAAATAAAAATGCTTAGAAAGTGAGATTTATGGATCATTTAGTCCCCAGTCTTTTAGAAAAAAGGAAACCTAGTTTTTTTCGCTCAGGCAGGGAAATATAAAAAGGAATAATCTAACCTAGAGAAAATTATGGATAATAATTCTCTAATTTCCTAAAAAGTCGGGTTAAAAACCTGCTAGAAAGATGTTGTTGCACAAGCTTTTTTTTATCGAAAGAAAATATTAAAAATTTTGAAGAATCTTTTAGATATTTTGGCTAAGAATTTAAAAAAGAACAAACGTGCAAACTTTTAGATAATTGTGATGATTAGTTATCCCTGGACACCCTGGCACCGTTATGGAAAAAGACGTTGCCAGTTATAGTGTTTCTCTTAAATATCCGGGAAGAAATTATGGCCCTAAACAAATTATTGACGTTGAAAGCATTCCAAAATTATTGTTTCGTATTATACCAAAGTAACATTTTTCCATTTCTAACCGCATTCTGATTAAGATTAACGTTCCATTTGATACTCGTGTTAGTTAGTTATTTTGGCAACGACGAGTTTTAAACGTTTTAACAACGGCGCATTAACTATGTGTACGACCAACGTTAAATACCAACGTTGTTGAGAGGTTTCCACGACAAACTGAGAATTGGTTGTGTATTGGTATTTTCGGTGACATTAAGGAAACTTCATCTAATTAACTCGGGTAGAGACACAACGTTTTTATGTCGTTTAAACAATGTTTAGGCAAAAAAGTATTTAGAGTTTTTAGTTTTTGTTTAAAAAAGTGAAAAAAAAACGAACTTTGACAGATACTGATATGTCATTAATGCTGAGTCCACAGTTTCACTTCTTGCCGCTCATTTTTATTCCTCTATTTGTTGAAAAGAGTGAGAGGGAAGAAAAGATGACAACAATATGAATCTGGCCAATATTATCAGAAACGGTTTTGTTGGGAAAGTGGTGCAGCACCAGAGTATATGTATGTGATCTTTGCACTTTTATGTAAAAACAGAAATCAAATTGCTGGCGTTAATGTGCTTCCATTTACTCGACGCGGAGTGTAAAATACGACCTAGCCCGCTATGATTCTTTTTAGTTGTAAACAATAGAAAATTTAAAAAATATTGTTGAAATTCGCTTTAATATATATTTTAATATATGCGGAGGACCTAAGCCACTACACACATTAAATTTAAAACAAATTTGTAATAATTTAACAGTAAATATATATTTTTTTAATTAATTAGTTTCCTAAAACACGTTCAATTTAGGGCTCGCGTGTTTTTTAGGTCAAAGTGTGTTTTTCTTTGAAAATCAAACATTTATGTATTTTTAGTGCAGATTTATTTTACGACTAGATAATTAGAAAATGGGTTTTTTATATATTCATTTTGTAAATATGGATTGTAACCCTTTCTGCCATACCCCCTGTGCACTCCTGACTGATGCATGTGCCCCTTAGAATGCAAGTTTTTTTTCTCTAAGAGGATTTAATTTTTGTCTAACACCTCTTTGTCGAGGACAGGGATCTTTAGACTGCGTAGCAAGTATACACAGTGGACCGCCGGCTTTACACCCTCTCCGAAAAGTGGTGTAGTAGTAGTAGATGGGCGCTCATTTAGAAACTGTAACAACTAATTTTTGGACAGTCAAAGTGAGCCTAGACGTTAAACCAACGACTCACGCCGACTGTAGTTAAGGTTGAAACGTCGCTACAATTCAAAAATATATGCCCCAAATTACTACAAAACTGGATTTCTACAAAGTCGACAAAACGTTGACCGGGCAACTAGAGTCAAGTCGCCAACTTCATAAAATACGTCTTCGCAACGTTAAAATGCTGCTTGGGTAGTGTCCGTTGTATGAACAGCTTGTCATACAACGTAGTGGCCAAAGTAGATTTTTTGATGTTATGGTGTTTTTGTAGTTATAATGATACCCCTAAAAATATAAAAAATCAAAAGAAGCTGGAAAGTGAAATTTTACCCAAATGGCTAACAAAAAAGCATCTTTTTTGATGCTCCACTAATAAATACAAAATTACCTAACTACTGCGGAAACTGACACTTTTCCGCACGTGATTGCAGATGACCGAACGGCGCATTAGCGAAGTTCGGTCAGCAATTAAGTGCGGAAAATTCATTTGCGCGCGAGTTAGGTAAAATATTTTTTCTACTTGCATGACTTAAGTATTCATTAAACCTAATAAAAATGTTTTTTAGAATGTTACTCTATATTTATCGTGACTAAAATGTTTACCTAACACAAATTTTTTTTTTTTTAAATATAGCTATATATTTATTTTTTATTTGTGTGGAAAAGTACCATAAAGTTAACTTTTCCACACTAATGTGGAAAAGTACACTTTTCCGCAAGTAAAAAGCAAAGTGCAGAAGAATTTTCCGCACGCTAGTAGAAAAAAGACTTTATGTGTCATAAAAGCATGTTTTTTGCCATGCACTGTATTATTTTGGCACAATTTTTGATTATTTATATGCTTCAAATTATACTTTTGTGGCAGATACATATTTGTATATTACAAATGCCTTTATTATAGCCATTCCACGAAAAAAGGAACCAAATGTCGCGTCAATAACACGTCTTTTTAAAAAAATACTCATACAGTGTGAGAAAATTATTTGGTTTAAGCTTCCGGTTTCGCACGTAATATTATATTTTTGTTTGAGTAATGGATGCGACCGGTTACTATGTTTGTGACATGAATTTACAAAAGGGATATTTGTTGTATCTGACCAATGTAAGTATTTACTGGTATGTAGAATATGAGTTGGTAAAATCTTTTTTTTATAATTTTATCACAAACATGATTTTAGTAACTGTCTGCAGATAACTAAAGCATGGCTTTTTTGCTTACCGATGCATTAAAGAGAAATAGCGGAAAATAGTACTAATGAAAAAATCTAATTATTCTTGCCGAGAAATTAAGCCATTTCCGCCAGTTTTTACGAAAAAATCTTTTAAAAATATCGTCAAAATATCAAACTGTCAACGATTAAAATTTCGCAACAATGAACGTCACCGAATAAAAAGTCACATAGCCATAGAAACCACCATTGTTATTTCATTTAACAGCCGCCTTGATTTATAGTGTAAAAATGGTGTGTTGCGAGAAGTGCTCTTCGTTCGAGATTTTTAAAAGTATTTTCCTGTTTTTCTTGGATTTTTTGATAAAAGTATTAGAAAAAATAGTGTTAACAACTCGCGGCTAAATTGTGCTCTTTTTTACTCGCATTTTTAAATACCTCGCTAAAAAAGCACTATTTTAGCCACTAGTTGTTAAAACTACTATTTTTTTATACCTTCATCAAAAATATGATTTTAGTAACTGTCTGCAGATAACTAAAGCATGGCTTTTTTGGTTACAGATGCAAAAAAAACTTTTTTTATCACGGGTGCAAAAAAAGATTTCTGAGAGAAATAGCGGAAAATAGTAATACTAAAAAAATCTAATTATTCTTGCCTAAGAATTAACCCATTTCCGTCAGTTTTTACCAAGTATTTACGAAAAAATCAACGCCACCGAGTAAAAAGACACATCGCTATGGATTTCATTTACCAGCCGCCTTGATTTATAGTGTAAAGATGGTGTGTTGCGAGAAGTTCTCTTCGTTCGAGATTTTTAAAATTATTTTCTTGTGTTTCATGTATTTTTTGATAAAGGTATTAAAAAAAATAATGTTAACAACTCCCGGTTAAACGCTTGTAAAAAAAGCACTGTTTTAGCCACTAGTCGTTAAAACTACTATTTTTGTCTGCATTGAAGTAGAAATTTGTTATGGTTTAGTTGGTTATATAATATTTTTATTAAAATTAGCCCAATTTTTTAATTCCTTGGCGGTATCTTCTCCGTATTATGCTCTAACTGTGTCCAAAAATCCAGTCATCCTGCTATCTATTATCAGATGTCAAAATGGAACCCAGAACTGTAATTGTTGCAGTGGTTGGTGACAAAATTTCTTTAGTTTGTCGAATTTGGTTGAGATTGGGTTCAGTGTCGATTGATCAAAGAAACAAGTTAATTATATCCGACATTTTTCGAATTTATTTCAATGCATCGTCAGGGCTCTGAAAGAACCGAGAAGAAATGGTTTTTAACACAGCATACAAATTTTTACATGAGAAAATTACAAGAAGAATTTTTTTTTTTAATATTTAATATTACGCGGATTTAACCGTTATTTTTTGTGATAAGTATTTAGTCAACAAGATTAAATGTTTTAAAATTTCAAGAAACTTTTTAAAAAAATATATTTTTTTAAATTTAAATAGTGGTACTTTCAGAATAAAAACAAACTGTTAAAAACAATGAAAAAAAAGACAAAAAAAATAGTATAAAAACACAATTACCATTTACCTAGAGAAAAAAACAAAAAACAGGTTTTTTCACTTACCTTATTTTAGTTTCTTTTTGTCACAATAAAGTCCTAACATGCTATGATATTGCTAATAAAAACTCCAGATATAACGACGCAGAACTGTACACGATTAAAAACGCGTTAAAAAACTAATAGGATATTTTATAATAATTAATAATTATTTTCTTACTGTTGTACATTTTTTTATGATTACTAAGTCTATCTTATCCAAAAAAAACCACAACAATAGCAAATTGAAATTTTGGATTCTTGTTACGAAGAAAATGTACTGAGTGTTGCAAAATTGAAAAGCCAAATTATGTTCACTAGGTGATAAAAAGATTCTACATTGGTTCTTTTCTTTTTTGTTTTCGTAAGGAATATTCAATTATATTTGTAGATATTCTATGATATTATAATATGATTGCCTTAGATTTTCAATGTTTCGTCTAGTGTTGACAGAGTCGTATTTTTTTTATACAAATCATTTCATCTCGAAGGCGTTTGGCTAGGTACTTCTGTCTACTCAAGACCTGTGCACTTTCAAAATCAAATTCATTGTTTGTTTCTCTAATGTGCTCTACTAATGCTGTGGTATTTGCTACATTTTTTTTTTGTGTATCTCGTCTATGTTCCGCCATGCGTTGTTTGAAATATCTGCCTGTTTGTTGTTATTTCTTTGATCAATCACCACTGACACCAATTCGAACTAAGTCAACAACAAACTAAACAAATTGGGTCACCAAGCAGTACAACAATTACTGAATTTTTGGACACAGTTAGAGTACAATACGGAGAAGATACCGCCAAGGAATTGAAACATTGGGATAATTTTAATAAAAAAAGTATGTAACCTATTATACCATAACAAATTTATACTTCAATGCAGACAAGAAATGATATTACCAGCTAATTTTCTACATACCAGTAAACGCTTACATTGGTCAGAAACAACAAATAACCCTTTAGTAAATTCATGTCACAAAACTCTACTAAAGTTTTGTTATAAATCAGCCATTGCATAGTAACGAGTCGCATCCATTACTCACAAAAAAATAATATAATATTGGCTAGGAACAACAAATAACCCTTTTATAAATTCATGTCACAAAGCTATACTAGACTTTTAAAAAACTATACTAAATTTAGAAATTAAGTTTTGTCACTAAAACTAAAAAACTAAAAAAAATTAAATCACAGCTTCTTTCAAAAAATATAATTTGCGTTTAACGAGTTGAAGATTTAGGTAGATCCAGACAAGTTAGCAAATCTAAATTCTATTATTATCAGCTTATGATTTGTTTAAAGCTGACGCCCTAAATTTTTATCACATATACCAGTGATTAGGATAGATACCTTATGAGGACGCAATTTGTTTCTGCGCATGTTAGTGACCAATTTGTGGAAAACATTTTCAAATATCACTCAGGGTTCTGACGAATCGATTAAATTGTTTGTGGCTGTTATGAGCAAACAGACAGAATGCCTAGTGCTATGGCAAATAGTTTAAGAATAAAAGTTTTTTCCATCACACTCTCCAGGTGCACCGCTGATTCCTCTGCCCACCCACATGCTGAGCAGGCGGAGTCGTCCAATACTCTAATGCATGTCAAGTGCTTGCGCAGCCAATCATGCCTTGTCAGCATTCCTACTAACAATCCAATGTCCTTACAAGTTTTTCCCAAGGAGCCATTTAGTTCTGGCTGCGTCTGGTCCACTCACGAACAGTTGGGACTGTCTACACTCTCGCTCTTCTTTCCAGATCGCTCGTCCATTTATTGCGTTCATTCTGCACCTGTTTCCGGTTCCGGTCCGATATATTGGGTTTCGGCACGAGCTCTGGCAAGTTCGTCCGCCTTATCGCTCCCTGCTATTCCCTCGTGGCCTGGGACCCACTTCAGTGTCATTCTCTTGTCTTCAGCCAATGTCTGTAGCGAGTTAACGCACTCCTCCACTAGGCTACTGACAATTTTTGGTGAACTAAGAGCCTGCAAATGTCCCACCTGCCATTTCTGACCTCTGGTAAGGTTGCCGCCATGATAATGGCGGATACCCCCGCCTGAAAGACCGTAGCGTGCTTGCCAAGCGGGTAGCCTTCTCGAACCTCTAGGTCTTCTGTTGTCTGCCTGGCATTACAGTTTGATTCGTCAGTGTAGAAAACTTCTCGTCGAATCAAATCAATCAAATCGTATGACTTAAAAATCTAAATTAATTTTTTATAAAAAGGAACATAACCACATCTTCCAATACACTTGAAGTTAGACGCATGTCCAAGTAAACAAAACAACGTTTGGCTACCTGGCCATTATATTCAACTTAAAGTCAGCAAGTATCAGTTGTTGTGAGTAGGCCATGTTGGTTTATGAACTTTCTGTAAAGGCGGTTTAATAACAAACTCAATCAGCTGTTTTCTTTTGTAAACAAAAAACGCAAGGTAGACAAAAATGAATACATACAAATGCCACCGTCTCCAAGAGATTAAAATCTACTGCTGTGTTACATGCTTCGCAATAATGCACAAATCCTGTTGGGACCAGAATAATAGCTGGACTCTCATTGAGGACCATAAAATCTATTGCTCTAAGACTTGTAAAACCTAAGGAGAAATGCTAATAAAACTTAAGGAAAATGTAAATGAGACCAATGACAAAAAGATCGCAAAAACCTTGTAAAAAACACTAAAAAAGTATAATATGCCAATAAACTGGAGGAAAGTAGTAATGAAAATAAAGCTGCTTGGGGGATCATAAATAAACTAACAGGCAAAACCAAACACTTTGAAAACTTAGCCATTGAGCTTGAAAATAAAAAAATAACTCATCCAAAACTAATTATTTATATTTATTATTTATATTATATAATATTATATCCAAACCACAATAAATATTGTAAATAGCATCCCAGACAACTCTTCTGGCTTTAAAAAACACCTCACAACTCCCTCTAATAACTTATTTTCCATACACAAACTTAAGGAAAGAGAGGTGCTGGATATTATAGTATACAAACTTAAACAAAGGTGGTCAGCAGGAAGTGACGGCGTACCAAATTCCGTTCTTAAACAATGTGCTACGGTTATTGCCCAACCCTTGACTCATGCCATAAATCTCTCCTTACAGAAAGGAGTATTCCCATCAGAACTAAAAATTTCAAATGTATGTCCTATATATAAAGCTATGATCTCTTTACTTGCGGAAATATTGAAGTCCATTGAGTCAAGGGGGACGCCACTGGGATTTTTCTGCGGTCTGACGTGTGCTTTCGATTGTGTCAATCACTCCATCTTATCTGGTAAATTAGCATACTATGGCATTGTTAATATAGAACAAAATTGGTTCAACTCATACCTTTACAAACGTAAACAACACGTCACCATAAAAAACTTAAAAAATGGACACATGACATACACGCGATCGGAGACTCTGGGGAATCCCACTGGAGTCCCCCAAGGCTCAGTCCTAGGGCCCATATTATTCCTGCTCTACATAAACGACCTTTCATCTGCAACTGGAGATACCCCACTAAAGCAATTTGCCGATGGTACAACTGCTCTACCTAAAAATATATTAGCTCTACATGCCTGCTTACAGAAACTCTCTAACTGGTTCTTTAGCAACTCACTTCTTCTCAATATGAAGAAGACACTAACAATTAGTTTTCATACTCGACAAAATAAAATTATTCAACCAACTTTACTAACCCTAAATAATACAGAGATTCAAGATGTTAAAACAACTAAATTCTTGGGTGTCACTCTTGATAGCAATTTGAATTTTCAAGAGTACTGCTCAAACATTGTAAAAAAACTAAAGTCAAAATGCTATCAACTAAGAAACTTAAAACCCATACTTTAAAAGAAGGAGCTATTACTATTTTATAATGCTCACATAAAAAGCATTTTGAGCTATGATATTGCTGTGCCTCCCCGTTCTTCAAGGATGTTTTTGTGGCACAAAAGAGGGTAGTGAGGTGTATAGCGGGTGTGTCTAGCAGACCCTCATGCAGAGATTTGTTTAAATCATTGGTGATGCTTCCACTTGTTTGCTTGTATATCTTAATGCTGGCTATATCTATATATGAGACACAAGAACTAATCCAGAAAAGAAAAATCATACATGCCTATGAAACACGAACCAATAGCTTACTTGTCATCCCTTTTAGAAGACTGGAGCTTACAATGAATGCTCCGGATTGTATGGGCATAAGAATATTTAATCATTTACCTAGCTCTATAAAGTCTGCAAACTTAACTGAAATATTCAAAAAAATTTTTAATGCAGTGCTGTGAAGTTTGACGAAATATTATACTTAAGTATAATAGTTTTTAAGTTGTTTGTTTGTCTTAATTAATGTTAATACAATGGTTTTTTATCTTTTATTAATTGAGCAGTACTACTATTTTATGTAATTATAATAATGACTTCTCCAATAGCATTATAATATGTGCTCATTTTATGGTTGACTAAAGTATCTATCTATCTATCTTCCAATCCCGTTCAGGTATTGTGACTTTGTACTTTTTGTCAAACCTCCATGGTTTCGAAGGAGTTCCTACTGGCATCTTTAGAAGAGGCAACTCTTTTGTTACCAGTTCCTCGATTGCCAGATGATCCATTTTTTCCCCTCTGCTCTTCCATAGGCCCTTGTCTCTCAGTCATAGGTGCGTCGCCATAGCTTCCTTCTTGATCCAAGTTGGAATCGAGGGGAGAACTAAGATAATTTCTAGGGCTCTAATAAGGGTAGTCCTCATTGCGCATGTTATTCCCCTGCAGGCTCATGAGCTTTCTGGTCAGTTTTTCTACTATAGGTCCCCAGACCACTGACTCATATTGGATTCTCGGTCTTATGATGGCCTTGTATAACCAGTATAGGTTCATGGAGGTGATCCCCTAGGTTCGACCGACCACTCGACGCAACTGCCACATTGTTGCCTGGACATTTTCAGTCATTTTGGCAACATGCTGCCTCCACGTAAGTCCCTTGTCCAGTATCACACCTAGATACTTAAGCTCTGATACGTACATTATGGGAGCTCTGAAATCCTCTAGTTTCCTTTTTCTGGTGAGCAGGATCTTCTTCTTCTTCAAGTGCCATGCTCTCTTCGAACGTTGGCTATCATCAGCGCGATCTGCAGTGTCGTAGTAGTAACATCATACCATTGTCTAAGATTTTTAAGCCATGATATCCGTCCACGACCCTGACCTCTTCTGCCTTCAATTTTGCCTTCTATTATCAATTTTAAGAGTTTATATTTGTCATTTCTCAAAATATGGCCAAAATATTCAAGTTTTCGTTTTTTGATGGTAAATAAAACTTCAAGCTCTTTATTTATTCTAAGCAGAACATCCACATTAATTACTCGGTCCATCATCTCGAATGCCTCCAACTTTTTGCACATGGCCTCAGTCAGTATCCATGCTTCCATGCCATAATATAAGATGCTAAAAACATAACACCGAAGCACACGAATTCGGAGAGTGGTATTAAGATCGCGACTACACAACACTGATTTCATTTTGATAAAAGATGATCTGGCCTGTTCAATTCTTGCACGAACTTCTTGCATGTTGTCCCAGTTCTCATTGAGGAGACAATTTAAGTATTTGTATGAATCCACGCGTTCGACTTGCTGCCCATTTACTTCTAACATGCCTCGGATGTTCTTTTCCTTAAATATGACCATCCATTTTGTGTAATTCAACAACTGTTGTAGGCCTTCCAGCGTGTCGGCTATTATGACAGTGTCGTCGGCATATCGTATGTTGTTGATTTTTATGCCGTTTATGGTCAAACCCTCTTCGCAGTTACGAAGTGCATTCTCTATTATTTTGTTACTATAGATATTAAACAACAACGGAGACAATATACAACCTTGGCGTACGCCTCTTCTTATTTGGACCTCTTCGGACAGTTGGCCATCAACCTTTATTTGACCAGTCTGATTATCTTTAGATCTCGGTCATCTAGACCAACTTCTTTTAGCGATTCTATGAGCTTTTCTGAACTAAGACTTGAATGCCAAACAAGGCCTCTCTTGTCCTGAACCCACCACGAAATCCAAACTGCGTGTCGCTCATAAAGGATTCGCATTTCCCATAAATTCTTTTGTGGATAATCTTTAAAAATATTTTTAACATATGGCTCATTAGACTGATTAGGCGGTAATCACTACACTTCCTTGCTGAATGTTATTTAAGCAGCGTAACAAAGGTTGATTTTAGCCAGTCAGCAGGGATTTTACCGCTACGATAAATCAAGTTAAAAAGTTTGACCAGCGTATTTAGCGAATCTTCGTTTTTTATTAGCTTTAAAACCTTAGTGTATGCTTCGTCTTGCGCTACCGCTTTTCTGTTTTTAGCTGAAGATATTGCGTGTTTTACTTCCTCTGGTGTTATATCTATGCCTTGGTTTGAGAATTTTTCTGGCTGTTTGGATCGGTTATCAATAAAGAGATATTTTATGTAGCTGCCCCATTATTTTAGTTTTTCTTTGGCATCCGGTATGATTTTGCCTTGATTGTCCACAAGGATTACAGCTTGTCTTTTATTAAATAATCCGCCCGCTTCCTTTATGTGTTTGTGTAAATTGAAAGGGTCATGTTTAGCATCTAGATCTTCTATTTCTTGACATTACTGTGTTATCCAGTCTTGTTTGGTTGACCTTATCTTGTTTTTTATTGCTCTATTGATTTCTTGATACTGATCGCTGCCTTTTTTACTGCGTCTTTTATCTATTAACTCCAGGATTTCATCGGTCATCCAAATTTTCTTTTTATTTCTTGTTTCATCCTTGCCTGAGAGTGTTGTGCTTTCGACTAGTTTAGTTGCTATCATGTTATCTTGAAGTTTGTCCAACCTGGGTCTGGGTTTGTTATTTGGGGGTCGATTTTTCTTGAGGGTAAATTTAATTTTCGCCACAACTGGATTGTGATCCGAGCCTACGTCTGCACCAGGATAAGTTTTTGCAGATTTTATAATGTTTCTAAATCGTTTATTAATTAACATAAAGTCTATCTGGTTTCTAATGATATTTTCAAGAGTGTCAGATTTGGAAATCCAAGTATAAAGGCGTCTAGCTGGAAGTTTAAAGAAAGTATTTGACACGATAAAATCCCTTTCCTGACAGAACCGAAAAAGGCGAAAAGCAGAACAGGATCATTTCAGTTTTTGCAGGATTAACTGATAGGCCTTTCTGTCTGCACCAGTCTTCTATGATTCTGATCGCCTTTTGCATTCTTACGCAGATAGTGGCGAGGAAGCGGCCAACCCCGTTCACCACGCCGACGTCTGCGTATGCTTGCGCGTCGAATCCTTCCTGTGTCAGGCGACTTAGGAGGTCGTCCATTATAAGGCACCACAGATGAGGAGAAAGGCAACTGCCTTGAGGGCAGCCCCCCGTCACATCCACCTTGACCTGGACTCTCCCAAGCTTGCCTGTGCTTCCCTCTCTGTTAACGCAGACTTTACCCATTCGGTCAGACGTGCTTCAGCTCCTCTTTTCTAAAGGGCAGATGTCATTACCTGCGTTCTTGCCTTGTCGAAGGCTCCTTTCACGTCAAAGAATACCACGAGTGCGTACTTCTTGTGCTGAAGGGCCTGTTCTGCCTTGTGCCCTACTGCATGAAAAGCCTATTCCGTTAATTTACCCTCTCTGTATGCGTGCTGGTACTTGTGCAATGGTCTGTTGGCCAGTATTCCCTCTAGAAGGTACCTTTCCAACATCTTCTCCAGTGCTTTTATGATAAATCACGTAAGACTTATAGGTCTGAAGCCTTGGTGTAGTCTTTCTTTCCCGGTTTGGGGATAAAGACCACATTGGCTCTCCTCCATGCAGTTGAAACGTATCTCAGAGCTACGCTTTTAATAATGAGCCCTCATGGACCACCATACTGTTTGAACTTACTTAATGCCTACAAAAGGGCATCTTTAGGAGTAATCAGGTAATTTTAGGCATTTTTTTAGATTTTTGTATCTAAAAATTTTCATAATAACATTTGTTTGCAAGTCATAAAGAAATAGCCGCTCTAGCCAAACACGCAAATGTCCTGTGAGTTATCACACAATTACATCTAACTTAAAATCAAAATAAAGAAAAGTATAAATATTATACCATTTTATTATATTATGTAGGGAACAAATAATATATTTGGTACCCCACTTAATTTTCCACTACTTTTAGATTAAGAAAAATAGTACCTTTCATTTTTTTAGACCTTCTTTTAAGAGTTTATACGTTTTTTTTTTATATCTAAAAAATTCAAACCGCTTTTATTTTTAAATTATTCTATTAAACCCCTCTACATAATGCATTAAGATGTGGTCGTTCTGGAATATCTTTAGGAGGAATATGAGATTTTTTTTTTATACTGGGACTTTCCATCCATTACAGGATCAATGCCCATTGTTGGTGAAATTTTTGCAAAGTTAAAGAAAAACACAAAATATCCATGCACCTAGCCGGGATTCGAACCCGGGACCTTCCGTAGGCAGATCCGCTACCCACGGCGCTACGGCGGCTGGCCTAAATTAAGAGCAAAATGAGATTAAAACTTTAATTATTTAACAACTGTTTGTCAAACATAAACTAACATTATTAAGAAAAGGTAGAAAACACCTGAAGCGCTCACAGGGTTGGAACTACCTGAGAATGAACCGCTATTCTTAACATATTTTTAATCCAGACACCATTTTACAAAAGCTTTTTAACAAGTCCCCATGTCCGTGCAGGTCTTGACCGACGGTCATCTGTGCAGTATAAACTTTTTTATTAATAGGAATATAAACAAAAACCTGGCGGTATATATCAAAGGACACAGGTGTCTGCACCTGTGACAAGTGGCGCGTGCCTCTAATTAGGGCGTAGCGACTGGCGGCATATATCAAAGGATACAGATGTCTGCAAAGGTGACAGGTGGCGTGTGCCTCTAATTAGGGCGGTGCGCCTGGCAGCATATATCAAAGGATTCCTGATCAGCAAAAAGTTCCCACGGTCTTCAAAATTTTCCCACGACCAAGTGCCCCAATACCTGCCACACACTCTCTTCGTGTGAGGGAGTAGTGCCCCCAGGCCTTGCTACAGAAGCACCGGAAAGATCAAATCTCAATCTGGTAACTTGTACGGACTGAACTCGTTTATTGCCCAGGATATTGTATCATCCGTGACTACGCGGTCTGCCAGCTCCCAATTCGGCGTTACCTCCTCGTCAGGTGTAGCTAGCATTCGCTCGTCGTGCGGATCTGCATCCCTCGGAAAATGTACCTCCAAGAGATGTCTCAGTGACTCCTCTACGGAGTTGGTCCAAGTTCCGTCTCGACTCTTGAATGAACTTAGGGTTTGCCTAGTTTCGTTGCTCAAGATTTTTAAGAGTCCAGAAGTCTCCGGCAGTAAGGTTATCTCACTGCAGTTTGTCCTCCAGCTCTCTCTCTGTCAGCATCTTACCTCTTTCTTGAACTCTCTCCTAGCCTCCCTGCAATCATCCCAAGTTGACTCGTCTCTTTTTGCCATCGCCTTGTTGAGGGCTTGCTTGGTTTTTCTGCGAAGTCTGTCGATCTCGCTGTTCCACCAAGGTACTCTCCGTAAAGGCTCGGGCTTTAGGGGACATGCCTCTTCGAAGCTGGCCAAGATTGCCTGCTCCAGATTTGTCACCTCTTCTTCTAAACTCTTCTTCGTGGTTATGTCAGCTCCTACAGTTCCCTTCCTTATATCTAGTTCCGCTTGCTAGCTTTCCCAGTTCGTGGATCGTGGATTCCTTCGAAGTTTCTGGCACGTTTCCTCGGTTCTCACCCTGAATCCGATCATACGATAATCGGAAGTAATGACCTCCTTGGTAACTCTCCAGTCGACGATGTCTTAAAGTAATTCTCTTAAGACTAATGTTATATCAATTACTTCCTCCCGGTCCTTATTAACAAACGTGGGCTCCCTACCTCTGTTCGCGATTTCCAGATTTGTCCTGGTTAGAAACTCGTGAAGTCAGTCTTAGGTCGGCAATTGTTTTCTGCCTTACTACCGACCACAGATAACCCCAGATTTGATAGAGAAAAAATTGTTTTAGATTATATTTTGTTTCATGTATGTCCTGGTGAGTAAACTTATTTTAAAGTTAGTAATTTATTACAACATTTATTTGGATTATTGGATTGTGGCGCCAATAAAAATTTTTCTTGGTTTTACTGGTTGGGAAAAAATTTGGGTTTTAAACTACACCAAAATAAAATAACATTGTCTACAGTGGCTTCCAATAATACCTATGAATGCATAGATATAGTTTCAGCCCCATTAATATTCGAAATATTGTTAAATTGTCTGAAGTTTAAGTAGTTCCCAAACTTCTTCATTAAATTAGTCTTGGTATTGAATTTTGACGTAACATTGGTATCGTCGTGGAGAAAGGGTTTTCTCGACTGCAGTTCTAAGTTCCCCTTAGATTAATCATATAAAAAAATAAATTTGGATGTATTACTGCGGTAAAACACAAAATAGTTACATCTTGTCCCCCTATCAAGCACCGATATTACCATGTGTCCCCTTTTAAACAAAAGCTAATTGATAAACAGTTGGTTAAAATGTTAAAAAAATAAATTGTTGGGCCATCTAAGTCAGATTGGTTTTCTCTAGATATTTTGGTGTCTAAAGTAAATGCATTTGTATTGATTTTAGAAAATTAAATTTTGTTTCAAGGCGTGACGCTTTTCTATTTCCATCTATGTCTACAATTTTAGAAAAATTGGGTGGTGCTAGATATTTGTCCTCACTAGATCTAAAAAAGGCATATTGGCAAGTAGCATTAAAAGGGGATAGTCTATTTGGTCTCCATAATGCGTCAGCAATATTTCAACGTCTAATTGAAAAAATTCTGGGACCAAAACTAGATAAGTAAATATTTTGTTATTTAGATGATATTTTTTACTTTTACTTTTACTCCCGATTATGACTTCCATATTATACATTATTTTGAGAGAGGTTTAAACCATTTTTATGCTAATAGTTTAACCTTGAATCGTGAAAAGAGTAAATTTTGCCGTGGGGAAATAAAATATTTAGGATATTTCAGTAACCGAAAAAGTATTTCAGTATACCCAGCAAAAGTTAAAGCAATTACTAATTCAATAGTTCTCAAAAATATTCGTGATACTAGAAGACCTATGGGTATGATCTCGAACTCCACGAAATTTATTTCATCATTTTCTGATGGTATAGCTCCTTTCACATCTTCTTCGTAAATAAATTAAATTTCTCTGAGGCGAGTATTATACTGATGTTATAGCTCCTCTAACATGCTTTCTTCCTGAAGAAATTAAATTTCTATGGGACGAGGATTATAAGAATGTTTTTGAAAATAATGAAAATTGATTTCCCTCTGCTTTTATTTTAGATTTACCAAATTTTAATCGTGGATTTACTCTTTAAACTGACATCAGCTCTTTTGATGTTGGACTGGTACTAACAAAATTTTATGATAACCGAGAATACAGAATTTTCTATTTTTCTAGAACCCGAAGTGGGTCCGAAGAAGTCAATGGCGCTACAGAGCATGAACTGCGCTGTTGTCTCGAAAACTCTAAATTCAAAGATATTACGGATTATTTTTCTCTTAAGTCGCTTCAAAATCTTAAAAAGATAGTTTAGGTCGTTGGTGCCCAAGGCTAGAACAATTTAATTTTGTTTAGTTTTTTGTCAGGACTGATTTATACTATTTAATATTGCATAAAATTTAGTTTTTGAAAAAACAAATCTTTAAAACTTTTGACATACAAAACATGGTAAGAATTTTTGACACTTTTTAAGGTTCCTACTACGCGTGGTAGTAGCAATTTTGTTCCGCCGTAAAGCTAGTCCTACAGAATATCTTTAAAATATTAAAATTACAAAATGTTATTAAAAAATTTGTCTTACAACTTTAGGATAAATATTAAGGATGTTGTGTTTTTATTTAAAGTGATCGCCACTTTCCAGATTTGTGACGGGTGAGATTTTCTGTCGTTTCTGAAGAATCGCGACCAATACGTCGAAAGTTATTTCTGCGTGCCATCATTAAACCTATCACAAAGTTTTCAGACTTTATTATTGATCATTTGTAAAAGCTGATTTAGTAAAATTTGCTAAAGGATGCGCCATTTGCCGGTAGGTCAAGCCTAAACAACAACCTCCTGGTGGTTTAATGGATAATGCTGTGGTGTCATTTCGCTGTTGGCAAATCATAATCATGGATTCATTGAGTTCTCTTCCAAAAACTAAATCTGCTAATATGCATATCTTTGTAGTTACAGATACGCTTAGTAAATAACTTTTAGAAGAAAGAATTTTCTATTCTCATGATGTATTCAAAAGTAACGATTTGATTATTTTAAAGTCAATCAAATCGGCTTTTGCTTGTACAATTAACACACCAAAGCACGTGGTCACCGGACAAACTCCTTACTTTATAAATTTTGGCACTAAGATAAAACTTCACAGAACATATAAGTAAATCTATTGATTCGGATAATATTTTTGTTAATGTCGTCAGTAGAGTTAGATTGTTGAAGAAGCTGCGAAATCAGTTATTCAAAATATGGAGAACGCTTACACACATTATAAGAAGCTAAATGATTTAAGTCGTCGCGAAGTAAATTTTTAAGATTGTAACCTTCTTTGGAAGAAAAAATGTCAGATGCTGGTAGTTATTATACAGCTAAATTGGGTGGAAAGTTTAAAGGTTTATTTAGAATTGCCAACAAATGTAGTTATTGCGTTTGCCTCCGCAACATTTGATTCTTATGTAAATTTGGATTACACTCTAATTAGTAAAAATTAATAAGTACCATCCAAAATGAAGACCATTGAAATGACAGAGTTTTTATAATCTCAATATAATTAAAAATGCACCATTAAACGATGCAGGAAAAAAAATAAGAAATGTTAATTTGTTATCTATAATATAATACCATATAATACCACTATTTTCGGCCAAGTAGTATATCAACGTATCATAAAATTTATTTCTAGTATTTAGCAGATTTTCTTTTTCTCCCCCATAGATAGAAATGATTGGGAGCAAAAAAGGAAGACCTCGCTGGCAGCAGAATCATTTCAAAGCGTCCAATTAATCTATTGCCAAACGCGCTTCTCAAGTATGCCCTCACAATTTGGGCATTATGAATGGAGCCGCCATCCATTTAGAACCCTGTCTAGTCGTGATTTCCTGCAACGGCATCAATGGCAGGCACTATGTCTTCCTAGAGCAGTTGTAGGACAACCTTCAGCACAAATATCCCTAGATAGGAAGTAGTTTTTATAAATATATTTTGATCATTTTTATTTTATAGAATTTTAGATTTGGTTGGAGTAATTGATTTCACCATTTCGATTCTGAAGAACAAAGGAAATTACCAGGTGGAAGGTCACTTTAAAATAGCCAATGCGTGTGCAAGTTGAATTTATAGTTTGATTTTTGGAGAATTCAACAATAGGAAATTGTTATCGTAACATTGAAAGTCGAAATTTCGCAAGGGATCTGATTGCACTGCTATTGTGGTTCACGGAATGTCGTACCACCACACCTCTCAAACTTAAAGAACAACCTCTTACCTCCCCCCCATAAACATAGGTACTCCAAAATTTCTTTCAGAAAAAATAAGAAATACGCTAAAAAACACCACAAAAATAGCGTTTAAATCAGAAAATACCATAGGGAAAAAAATCTACAGGAAACTTAAGGACCCTACAACAAAAGAGCAAAAAGCAAACGCAATTTATGAAATAAAATGCACCGATGGCAATGGAGTGTACATAGGTCAAACGCAGAGATAATTAAGAACAAGTTTACAAGGGCCTGTGGGAGACTGCAGAAACCCACAAGCTCAAAAATAAAACAAAACGGGGCTTTTTGAACATTTTCAAGAAAAAAGACACATATTTAACTATCAGGAAACAATAATCCTGAACGCTCAACAGAATTATAAAAAGAGAATTTTCTCCGAGATGTTACATATTAAAAACACCCCTAACTCTATTATTAAAAGGAGTAACATAAAAAACTTAAATACTTCATATTTTGATATAATTAATAAACTAAATAATATTATTTGACCGAGGTATTCTCCATATTAATAATATTTTAATGTTTTTGTTTACGTCTTTTTAAAAGTCTTAATTAAAATTACGATGATGTCTTTTGGTATTATAATTATTATATTATAATGGCCCTTTGTTTATTTTTTTTTTCTCGTGTTTTTCACATTTAGTTGTTGTTGTTGTTGTTGTTGTTGTTGTTTTTTTTTGTCTTCTCAAGTTTATTCCAAAAAATTTAACGTTTTACTTAATCTTTGGCTGGTTGTTAATAACACAACACATTTTATTTTAAATCCACACTATTCTTATTGTACAGGGTGTCCCATTTTCGACGGAATTCAATGGGAAACTCCGTTGTTATTGAAGATGACATGCGATTTTCGGATTACTGTCTTACTTTTTTCAACCTTAAAAAATTGTATTTACATATTTATTCTGTCTCTTGTAGTTTTTGAGCTACAGGGGAAAGTTGAAAAATGGTCGGAGTTACCAATTGATAATATCTCCCTTAATTTAAGAGATAATTGGGTTTTGTAAAATTATGTCTGTGGCGACCTTTTCACAAAAACACAATGGTCTTTTCGAAATTTTCATCCGACGTTTCGTTTCCCAGATACCATCCATCAAGATCAAAAAGTTAAATACGGACCAAAATGTCTTACTGCATATTTTAGTTTCTTTTTAAGTTTGTTTGATAATAATATATAATTTTTTTATTTTGAAGTTTCGATTGCGAAACAAATCATCTTCAGTGCATTTTTTTTCTGGAACGCCCGGTCCCATTTTATTGTTTTTGGAGACCATTATATTTAACTAATATATAGTAAACCTGGAAAACAAAGATATATTATATGAACATACCGGGTGAACCGAAAAAACCGGACAAATTTTTTTTTGCTACAACTTTCCAAATTTCATTAAAAAAAACCATTTTGAGAAGACAAATAAGCCTTTTGAAAAAAACAACATTCGCATTGCCGCTATATTTAAATCCAAAGTGTCGCATAAAATCAAATGTGCACTTGTTATTTATTTAGGTTTATATATCTAACTTTTCGACATACAAAACAAAGTATTTAGAAAAAAAATGGCAATATATAACAAAAAGGTGTTTAAAACAGGTACGCATTTGAATTTATCCACCATCTTGGATTTAAATATGACGGTAAAGCGAATGTTATAGCAAAAACAATTTGTCCGGTTCCGGCATATAATATATCTTGGTTGTCCAGGTCTGCTATATACAGGGTGGATTCTTTAAACGACACGGTGCTTCTAGCGGGTTAGAATTTGGTTTTATAAAAAAATCCAAAAACACGTCAACTGAGATTTTTAATTTTCACTAATACTCTATCCCATATGGTTTCCAAGATAGAGGCATTTAAACTTGCATGAAATTGTTGTCTATGCCCTGTTGCAAATTGCAAAATATACAGGGTGTCCTATTTAAAAAATATTGAAGTAATGCTTTAGCTGTCTTCTGTCACATGAAAATGTTGTCACAGCTATTTTGAGGGATATTTTTTCCCTGTGAAAACGTCTACGGCAGCTGAAAATACAGCATTTTTGCACATAAAAGAAATGCTTTTTAAAATTTAATTTCACTGACTAAAAATGTATCTAAAAATAGCAATTAAATCAAAATTGTCCGCCAACATAAAAGACTGAAGATGAAGGACAACTAAAATAAATATTAGTGATGTTTAACAAACTCAACTCAAAAATACTGAATTTGTGGGGTTCCCAAGAGTCAAATCATTGTGCGAAAGCCCGTTTCATGACGAAACCTGTCATGGTACCTCGTTAAACTGCACGGGCTTCAAAAATTTTAGATATTAAAGGTTTTTTTAATCACAAAATTTTATTTTTTTTAAATTTTAAGCCAGAATTAAAAGAAAACGATAATGTCTTGCATGTTTAGTAATTTTAAAGGATTTTCAGACTTAGATTTCAGCATATTTATGTAAATAAGATTATTTTCTCACAAATTTTTGAGAGGTTATATTTTGCTATAAAATAAAACATGGCCGCTCGACCGCCCGTGCAACCAAGCATCTTTGCATTTTTTTAAACAATAAATCTAAAACAAAAGCAAATCTTGGCGTTATTGCTGTGAGCTCACGAACTCAGCCTAGCGGTAGAGGGTGCTTATTCTCAAATGCTAAATAGCATTGAGAGCAGCTGCATTTTAATAAACCAGTATACAACAAATAACTTCCGTTGCCATCTTGGCATTTTTTTCAGTTGTATTTTAAGAAAAAAAGTAAAGATTGAAACTTGTTAGTTAAGTTTTAGCATATTTTAAGGTATAAGTTTTACCTTTGTGGTTAGCTAGATGATATAACTATAGAAGTTATTTTGAATTCAAATTTAGTAGTCAAATAATTTTAACAGCCAGAATTACAGATTAAAGAAAGCTAGCTATTTTAAAGCAAAAGAAGAGCTGTACTAACGTTTTTGCAGCGTTGACTTGGCTTTAAAGTATATATTGTCCAAGCTGTGTGACTTGCGTCTTGAAAGTTGTTTTTTTTTTTAAATATTCTAAATTTTCTTTTATTTATTATTCTGATTATTAAATTGGGATCATAACCGTTGTGACTAGCGATTTGTTTGATGATTTGAACCTCATTGTGAAAAGGGGATAGATTTACTTTTGGTGCAATCGGTAGAATTAGAATGTGGCCATTTTATGTTGGTTAAGATGATGTGAGACTATTGGTATTTTGGCTTCCTATATATTTTATATGTGAGTTTTTTACTAGATATGTTGATTGTAATGTCCAAAAAAATTTAATTATTTGTTTTTTTTTCGTTCCAAATTTATTTGACATTATTTTTTTAAGTTTTATAAAAATTGGATTTTTTGTGGAGCTCTATATTATTTTTAAAATTAACGAGATAAGCAAAGATTTCGTTACTTATCGGTTTTTTAGGTTCTGCTTCTTTGACTGCATTCTCAATAATAATGTGTGCTTCAATAGCAAATTCTGTTGGTAACGTTTCATTGGGATTGTGTTTTGGTGAAAATTTACGAGACTTAGTTCTCTCGAGGACTACGAGATAAGCAAAGAACTATCTAGTAATCAACTTTGTCTTAATACTCACGTTAACTTAAATCGAAATTACGATCCGCTACGATCAATAAACATCTGTAAACCTACTAACAATCCATCTCAAAGACAAAGATTAACTTTCATTTAAAATTTCAACACGCTCACAAACCCAACCCTTCCTCCCTCATCACTCCCCTAACCTCCCCCTTCCTCCACCACCTCCCTTGCCTCTCCTTCTAATCAAACCACACCAATCTACCGACCCCCCATATATCCATCACCATCCCACAGAAAACACAATTACAACCAGCTTACCAGCAAAATACCGCAAAAAATTGTCTACCATAAAACAGCGCCATCTCCTTCTTCAGTCAAAAAACTTTAACACAACATGCTTTCAACAAAAAATATATTATGCACATGAACCTAAAGCTCGGTTTCGTAGCAGCCTTAACCTGACGTAAGTAAGTACTCGTAAGTGTGTCAGGCCGGACAGATCAGGCCACTGTGGCATGAATCTGTCCGCTATGGGAATTTGGGCGAACCATACTGCCTGTAGCCTGTCGGCGGGGGGATCTAGCGACCCCCCGCCCACGATTCGAATCTAGTGCTCAATCGTGCAATCAGCTGGCCTAATCTCGAGGGATCCAATCGTCGTATTCCTTACGGCATTGGATCGCCACTCGTTATTAGGGACCGTGGGCTTGCTGAATGTGCATCAGCATGAGCACGTTAATAAAAGTCTCGCACAGGCATTCTCTACTCTGAGATCCTATACTTTCTTTCGGCAAGTTGCGACGGGAGCAGGACAGTGTAGTCTGGAAGCTCTTAGTGACAAACCGGCACGAAAGCGGCGGAAGTGTGATCACCGTTTTGCTCAAGGATTGGCTGTAGAGCAACTCGTGTGCGGCATCCGTGACTGAGCAGGCCCATTTAGGACCCACTTTGCTCACCCTGAAAGGGAAGGGGCTATAAAAGGTGCCCTAAACATAGCCAGCCAACAACTGCCCGACTGGACAACCGCATCCAGAGGGTAAACCACATGTGGTCAAAACAAAAGAAAAATAAATCCAATGAACTTTGCCACATGGAATATCCGTACACTTATGGATACAGACACAACCACAAGACCACAAAAAAGAACGGCAATAGTGGCACGTGAACTAAGGAAATATAACATCGATATCGCTGCTCTCAGTGAAACTAGAAGAGCAGGCGAAGGCCAACTTAAAGAACACGGAGGAGGCTACACATTTTTCTGGAAAGGAAAAGAAGAAGATAAACCACATATTCACGGAGTGGGTTTGGCTATAAAAAATGAGATTGTGGACCACCTAACCGAATTTCCATCCAGAATAAGCGAAAGATTGATGACATTACGCCTAAACCTTAGCAACCACCAACACGCTACTATAATCAGCACCTACGCTCCAACCCTTGCAGCTGATGAAAACCAAAAAGATGAATTTTATTCTCAACTTAGTAAAGCGGTAACATCTGTACTTAAATCTGATAAACTTATCATCCTAGGTGATTTCAATGCTCGAGTTGGTACGAATTCAAACCTATGGAAGGGCGTCATTGGCAAGGAAGGTGTTGGAAACTTGAACTCAAACGGACTGCGCCTATTAACCTTATGTTCGGAATATGACCTTACAATCTCAAATGAAATTTTCCGACAAAAACACAAATTCAAGACCTCCTGGCAACACGCGAGGTCAAAACACTGGCATCTGATTGATTAAATTATTGTACGTTCTAGAGATCAAAAAGACGTAAACATTACAACAGTTATTGCTCTTGTACAGACGACTGCTGGACAGACCATCGCCTGATACGAGCTAAAATGAACTTGCACATTCCACCAAGAAGTAGCCGTCAAAAAAAGCAAATCAAAAGAAGATTCAACGTAGAACGCCTTAAAGATGATCAAATCAGAACAAAATTCCAAGTTTTTCTGAATCAAAAGTTGGGTACTTTAGAATACCCGGAGAATATTGACGATCACTGGAGAATTTTGAAGACAGCAATAACATCTCCCTCCGAAGAAACGGTCGGCTACATACAAAGAAAACATCAAAACTGGTTTGATGAGCACGACAATGAAATTCAAGACCTTATTGAGAGGAAGAAAAAAGCCCATAATGCTTGGAAAAGCGACACAAACTCTAACGAAAAGAAAAGGCAATATCAAGAAGCCAAAGCAGAAGTACAAAGGCAAACACGTAGATTAAAAAACCAATGGTGGACAACAAAATCACATGAAATGCAACATCTAGCTGAGTCCAACAACACCAGAGCCTTCTTTCAAGCTACTAAGATGATATATGGTCCCACTACACAAGGTATCAATCCCCTACGATCCAAAGATGGAACAAGGCTGCTTAAAGACAGATCCTTTATCAATTCACGATGGAAAGAACACTTCCAAGAACTACTCAACAGAGAGTCTCAGGTCGATAATGACATCTTCGACAAAATTCCGGAGAAAACTACACAACAACACCTAAGTGAGATTCCGAGGTCGAAAAGGCAATCACAGCTAAAGAATAACAAGTCAGCAGGCACAGATGGTATCGCTGCTGAAGTCTACAAACAAGGGGGTCCCGCACTTAATTCCGAAATGCACATTCTAATAAGTAAAATATGGACCACTGAGACCATTCCTGTCGAACTCAGAGACGCCTCTATAGTTACCATTTTCAAAAAAGGCCCAATGTGGAAACTACAGAGGTATATCTCTGCTTTCTGTTGCTGGAAAGATACTTGCACGGATTCTATCAAACCGATTAATTCCGATTGCTGAACAAAATCTGCCAGAGACACAGTGTGGATTTAGGCCCAATCGAGGCACAGCTGACATGATCTTCAGTGCCAGACAAATGCAAGAGAAATCTAGAGAACAAAATCGCCCTCTCTTCATGGCCTTCATAGACCTAGTCAAAGCATTTGATTCGGTCAACAGAGAAGCTCTTTGGAAAATACTGGCAAACGCTAGATGCCCTCAAAAATATATTCAAATTCTTAGACTACTACACGACAATATGAATGCAACAGTCCTGAGCAACGATAGACCAGGAGAGTCATTCCAGATTACGACAGGCGTTAAACAAGGGTGTGTTATTGCGCCCACCCTATTCTCTATATTTTTAGGTGCCATGCTTCACCTTGTTGAGGAACATCTACCGCCGGGAGTGGAAATTCTATATAGATTCGACGGTGGCCTACTTAACCCAGGCAGACTGCGAGCAAAAACTAAGGTCTCGACAACCTCGGTAATCGAACTGCAGTACGCCGATGACAACGTCGTAATGGCCGATACAGAGGAAGGTCTACAACTGGTAATCAACGCATTTAACCAAGCCTACAAAAGCATTGGCCTAGAAGTCAATCTTGCCAAAACGCAAATTCTTCACCAACCAGAACCAGGTACGAATCCCCAAGCTCCAAACATTTCCATAAATGGCTATCCTCTGCAGAAGGTGGAACATTATCCATACCTTGGGAGCCACCTATCATCAAACGCAACTATTGACGCAGAAACACAGCATCGCCTAAAATGTGCTAGCGAAGCGTTCGGACGGCTTTCGGAGAGAGTCTTTAACAATCACGACACCAATGCGGAGATCAAGCTTCGTGTCTACAACACAGTTATAATACCAACTCTAACATACGGATGCGAAACGTGGACCACCTACAGAAGGCATATCAAACGACTAGAAAAATATCACCAAAGTTGTTTAAGATGAATACTGAGAATCAAATGGCAAGACCGACGAACAAATATAAGTGTTTTAGAAGAAGCCAGAACAACTAGTATAGAAGCCCTTATCTTCAAGCACCAGCTTCGTTGGACTGGTCACATTATCCGCATGCCTGAAACACGTCTCCCAAAGCAGATATTTTATGGACAACTGAAGGAGGGAAAGAGAAATCAAGGTGGTCAAAAAAAAAGGTACAAGGACGTTCTCAAAGGCAATATGATGAAGGGTCACATCGATATAAACAACTTCGAGACCACGGCAAACGATAGGGCTACATAGCGCCGAACAGTCCATGAGGGAGCACAAACTTTTGAAGAGCAACGACGTAGACTAGAAACGGAAAAGAGAGAACGTAGAAAGGAGCGACAAAATGGAAGAATGGATGACCAACAACACCCAGCTGCTGCCGGAGACTGGGGGTGCCAGGACTATGGAAGGGTATGCGGCTCGAGAATTGGCTTACATAGCCATCAAAAAACGCACAACAGATAGCGACGATACAGAATAGAGGAAAATCATACTCGGTATCGAGTGATTGCCTATGATGATGATGACTCAATTTTAGCTATATAATTAAATATTTAAAAAACTTTTCCTCCTACGCAGGTGGATGCTAAGATTCGATAAAAGCGAAGAATCTCCATCCGGAAATATAAAATTTGCACGAAATAGAATTTTTTTTCCACACACCCATTTTTATTTGAATCACAGTTCCTAGGGCACGATGTTCATTTTTTATGGTTCTTCTTATAGACCTCTTCTGTCTTTTCCTTTTGTTATGTACCAATCTATCCTATAGCTATATTTAAGGTTTTTGTTTACAAGTTTCAAAGTTCACGTTTTTTCCAACTATCATCTGTTTGTCTTCTTTTCATTTGTACATAAACACGCACATTAAGCTTTGGTCAGAGACGTAATCACAACAAGATAATTGTAGTAAACATAATCATTAGTGGATAAGAATAGTATTATTTAAGTAACTCATTTTGTAAGATTAGCATCATTATTAGTCGAGCATTACAAGTTGTATTTTGGTGGTAGAACTATTTTTTAAGCAAAAACAAGAATAAGTCGCGTCGTTTACATTCCAAGTACGAAGAATCATAACAAAAATTGGCGCAGTCGGTAGAATAAGAAGAAAAGAAGATTGTTGTTGCAAGCCAGATTTCAGTCTAAAGCTGTTCTCAGCATTGAAGCCGTGTTTTTGCAAGAAAAACAGTCAGATCCCAAACACTAGCTAAAGTATTTAGATTTTTGGATTGGGTAAGTGATTCTTTGTACACGTTTATAGATTTTCTTGTTTGCTTAGTTTATTCTATTAGTACTTAGAAAATGAGTCCTCCTACTTCCCAAAATACAGATCTACAAGACTTGCTAAAACAAACTTTTCAAACTATCTATCTATCGAATTCCTTCTAGTTCCCAAAATTCCGCAAATGTTTCTGTCGATTTTTTGTGTAAATTAATTCCCAATAGTTTTGACGGCAATCGTTTTGAGTTAGGGCAGTTTTTAGCCAATTGTAATAATGCTGAAAGTCTTGCTAATGATGATCAAAAAATGCCTCTTTTATATTTTATCTTATCACGCATTACAGGCAAAGCAAAACAACAATTAAGCACTCAAACTTTTTCTGATTGGGATACTCTAAAAACTTCTTTAAAAAATATTTCTCAAGACAAAAAACATTATGTTCAGTTAATGGAAGAATTAAATAATTGTAAACAAAATTTCAACGAATCTATTAATGATTTCTTTCAACATTTAGAATTAATTACATCGCGACTTATATCAATTACGAAACAAAACGCTACAGAACAAAGCGAAATACCCGGAAAGTTAAAAATGCTTAAGGAAATCTCCTCGATTTGTTTATCATTCTAAACCAGAAATATCGCAAATGTTAAGATGGAAGGATTTTGATTCTCTAAATGATGCTTATAATGCAGCAATTTTGGAAGAAAGAGCTTTGTCCATGAGTCATAATTTTATTAAATTTTGCAAAAACTGTAAAAATAATTCCCATGATACCAACAATTCCTTAAAAAATCATAATGCAACAAACCAAGTCAATGAAAGAGCATTGTTTTTTTTATAATAAAAAAAATTGTCGTTATTACAAAAAAAATGGCCATGTTATTGAAGAATGTAGGAAAAGACAATACAATAACTCACAAAATCATACTTTACACAATTCTAATGTTCATTCATCCGGTTCAAATTTTAATTTACAAAATATTAATTATCGTAGTAATAATACTCAAAATTTAAATTCTTCGTCTAATCGTGGTTTTAACAATTATCGCAACCAAAATTCTTATTCTAATGACACAAATTCTTCGTATAGACATTTTAATAATCAAAATCAAAACCAAACTCAAAACCAAAATCGAAATCAAAGAAATTTTGTACCAAATCAAATATCTTCTACTAATCGAAATCAAAACCAAACTCAAAATCAAACTCGAAATCAAAGGAATTTTGTACCGAATCAAATATCTTCTAATAATAGTCAAAACGTAAACATTAATTCTATTTAGCCGATTAACATGCAAAATTCGAATTCTTTAAACTCCTATGCTCCTCTAGAGGAGAACACCCCCCTAGAGGAATCCCTCCAAACTTTAATGGTGTTCGAGAGCTAAATATTTTTATTTCGGATAATAATTCTACATTTATTGAATTGGAAACTAGTCACGCCAATACTATCGATAAAAAACTTAAATTTTTATTAGACACAGGCGCTAGTTGTTCTTTAATTAAGGCTAATAAATTAAATCCTGATATTGCAAAATATATTCCAAGCGAAAAAATTACATTACAAGGTCTTTGTCCAAATTCACCAATTGAAACTGCGGGTAGTACCACGGTTCCTTTCAAAATCCATAATCATACGCTGAATATTAAATTTCAAATCCTAAATCAGAGAACAAACGTCCCTTACGACGGTCTGATCGGACTTGATTTTATTCGGTGTCATAATGCCCAAATAAATTTCGAAAATCTGAACTTATGTATCAGTTCTTTGCCAGTTTCAATTCCGATGAAATTTAATGCTAATCCTAATAATAACTCATGTTTTTCTATTAAAGCGCGTTCTGAAACCTTAATTCGAAATCAATATTTTAAATCCGCAATTAGGTGAAGGTATTATACCTGAGATAGAAATTTCCAAAGGCGTTTATTTGTCAAAAGCGATTACCAAAGTTAATGATAATAATAAGGCTTATGCCACTATTTTGAATACACGAGTAATTGATTTTAAATTAGAGCCTACTTCAGTTTATTTGCAAAAAATACACAGTCAAAAATATTTTATAGGATCAGCACAAACCACTGAGAACAGTAACAAAAATAGAAGTAAAATATTAAAAAATAACCTCAGATTAGACCATCTCAATTCTGAAGAAAAAAACTCTATAATTCGGCTTTGTGAAAGTTATCAAGATATTTTCTTTTTACCAGGGGATTCTCTCACTTGCACTAATGCAGTAAATCATGAAATAAATTTAACTGACTTCAGACCAATCAATACTAAAACCTATAGATACTCGGAAATTCATAAAACAGAGGTCAACAGACAAATTGAAAAAATGTTAAAACAAAAAATAATTCAACCTTCCATCTCGCCTTGGTCGGCACCTTTGTGGGTGGTACCAAAAAAAATTGATGCCTCTGGAGAACAAAAGTGGCGCGTAGTTGTTGACTTTAGGAAATTAAATAATGTGACAGTGGGCGATGCATTTCCTATTTCAAAAATGGAAGAAATTTTAGACCAATTAGGTCACAGTAAATATTTTACTACACTCGATTTAGCCTCGGATTTCCACAAAATTCCAATGCGCGAATCTGACAAACCGAAAACCGCTTTTTTCACACCTACGGGACATTTTGAATTTAATAGAATGCCATTTGGTCTAAAAAATGCTCCTGCTTGTTTTCAAAGGTTAATGAATACTGTTCTCACTGGTTTACAAGGTTTACAATGCTTTGTCTATCTAGATGATATAACTATCTATGGCTCAGATTTAGATCAACATTTGTCTCGAGTTCAAGCTATTTTTAATAGGCTTAGGGATAATAATCTTAAACTACAACCTATTAGGGGTAATGCGAGTTTCTTAGAAAAGAGGTGTGCTATCTTGGCCACATAATTAGTGAATCAGGCGTTAAACCTAATCCGGAAAAAGTTAAAGCAGTAAGTAACTTTCCGAGACCTAATAATCAAAAATCAATAAAAAGTTTCTTAGGATTAATTGGTTATTACCGTAAATTTATTGAAAACTTTGCCGAAATTGCTAAGCCACTAACTAATTCGTTAAGAAAAGATATTCCATTTATTTGGTCGACTGAATGTCAACAATCCTTTGACAAATTTAGGAAAATTCTAACAACTGAACCCTTACTTCAATATCCGGATTTTTCAAGAGAGTTTATTTTAACAACCGATGCTTCAAATTACGCGATCGGTGCAATTTTAAGTCAAGGTGACATCGGTAAAGATTTGCCGATTGCATTTGCAAGTCGTACACTAAATTCCGCAGAGCAAAATTACACAACAATGGAAAAGGAGTTATTAGGGGTAATTTACGGGATTAAACAATTTCGATGCTATTTGTATGGTAGAAAGTTTACGGTGGTTACAGACAATAAAGCACTTACTTGGCTACTTAACTGTAAAAACCCAAACAGTAGAGTTCTAAGGTGGATTTTATTACTTAATGAACATCAATTTGAAGTAATTCATAAGTCAGGTAGATTAAACGTAAATGCGGATGCTTTATCTCGATACATTAATATTAACGTAATACATTAATATTAAAATAATACAAAAATGACACTTATGAAAATTTTATAAAATACCATTATAAAACATTAAATATTGTACCTCAACTTGAAATAAAAAATGGTAATTTATTTGAATATTTTCCTAATACCGTTTATTTTTCATCTGATCTAGACGAAAGCAATCAATTTTCACAATCTGTTAAAGACAATTTCGATTTTAATGACAATTTTAAAACAAACAGTTCATTATATTCAACTATCAAGCTAAAAAACAACACAAAATTATGTTACCTAATGTTCCTAAAACAATTTCATTTTGATAAAGCAAGCTATAAAGATATATTTTATTGTCTTCAAAATTTACGCACTGAATTAATAAGGGATAATATCAAAAACATAAACATCCCAGACATAACACGAAAATATACTAATGTTAAGCAATCAATGTATTTTGAAATAATTCATTATTTATTTAAAGATACTAACATTAAAGTTTGCATAATTTTTAATGAGAAAATTTATCCGAAAACGTGAACTTTGAAACTTGTAAACAAAAACCTTAAATATAGCTATAGGATAGATTGTTACATAACACTTCCCTCCTTATAAAAATTTTTGTGTAGCAAAAATATCCTATATTATAATGAAAATAATAAAGTTATCCCTAAGGAAAGGGAATATATGTACATAGGCGATTATAGAATAATTATTAAAATGTCATAAACAAAATATTTTATTGTAATTGTTATAATTTTTGTATTTTTATATTCTTTATTTATTCTTTATTTTTATACATTAACATTTAATATCAATATTCTATAATCGTATATGTACATATATTCCCTTTCCTTAGGGATAACTTTATTATTTTCATTATAATATAAGATATTTTTGCTACACAAAAATTTTTATAAGGAGGGAAGTGTTATGTACCAATCTATCCTATAGCTATATTTAAGGTTTTTGTTTACAAGTTTCAAAGTTCACGTTTTTTCCAACTATCATCTGTTTGTCTTCTTTTCATTTGTACATAAACACGCACATAAAGCCTTGGTCAGAGACGTAATCATAACAAGATAATTGTAGTAAACATAATCATTAGTGGATAAGAATAGTATTATTTTAGTAACTCATTTTGTAACATTAGCATCATTATTAGTCGAGCATTACAAATTGTATTTTGGTGGTAGAACTATTTTTTAATATATTTTAAACAAAAACAAGAATAATTTGCGTCGTTTACATTCCAAGTACGAAGAATCATAACGCTTTTAACTAAGGTTAAACTATGATGCAATTATAATGAAATTTATTTTTTCTAGTTAACTTTTTAAATCAACTGAATACTTCAAATAAAACATCACTACTTCCGAAAAAAACACTAAGTTTAATTAGTATACTAGAACTAGTTGTAAGCCTACAGTCACGTGAAGTACTGGTATTTTTTCTTATAATAATTTAACGAGTAAATTTATCCAATTGACAACTTTTTAGCCGAAAACGTCTCTCTGGCCTCTGCAGTAACCTAAAATAAAAAAATAGTTATTTAAACAACAAGGTTTGAGAACGACTCTTTGCACACGATCGAGATGAGTTTTTTATGATACTTTTTATACGACTACAAATAAACAGAGACCAGAAAAATCAAATTTCAATTTAACTCGTTTTTATTAATAAAATGTATAATATTCTATTTGAAGTATCTAATAACAAAACAAAGGAGCCGTGACGGTTGCTATGGAGCTCAGTCAACTTATATTGTTGGATGACAACAACAAAAATCACAATGACGAGAGACCCGTGTGCAAAATTGATATAAGCGTGTGCAAAACGTTTTGCACACGACGTACGCAAAATGCCGTTTTCAGATCGTGTTCTCCGTGCGCAAAACTCCCTTTTTCTAGACAGTCGTATAAAAAAAACATTATTACATAATAATATAGCTTATAATTCAAATCCACAATTAAGCAAAACCCTTTTTTAGTTAGGTATTGACTAAAGGCAGGATTACCCAGCAACGTAATGCATAATTCTTAACTTTAGTTCTTATTCTTATATCTTTTTTTTCTAACATAGTATGGTAGAAAAAGACAGAGATGAAAGATTCAGTATTAAATTTAAGAATTATGTATGTCAACTAAAACCACAAAAAATAAAGTCCTGATTAACTAAAATCAAAAAATGAAGTAGATTTTTAAAGTACCCATCAGAAAAAAAAACACTTAGCTGTCTTGTGTACAAACCTACTAAAGACTCGTGTTGGTCCATTTGTTGAGTTTTTAAATTTCTATATTCTCATTAATCTTGGAAGTTTTACAGTCTGTGAAAGATATCGCTCAAGGGTCCCTTGTCCTAAAAATAACAGAATCAAGTTTTTCACAAACCATATGATTTTTATTACACAAAATTGCTCTACCTGTGTTGTCAGTTGACAAAACACCCACCTGTGTTGTTTTTTTATCCTGCAAGTTCCATATTTTCTGTGGTTTATATAACTGGTTGTTCCGACTTCATGAGAGAAGCAGACATCTGTTCTATTTTAACTTGGAGCTGTCTATTTTTACCACAAAATTTCAGAACAAAAATCTATAAAAACCCACTCATTTCTTTTCACTTTTAGGCTTGCCAACCAAAGATCAAAGAATAAAACAATGTAACCATAACATTACACCTAAGTGAAATGTAATGGTGTGATGGTAGGGTGTACAAAAACACCGGTCACCTTGTTACTATACATACCGGCATATTGTAGTGAGCTGACAAAAACAAACCTAAAATTTGGTAAAATTTCTCAACGAAATTTATCGAATCATTTTGCGGTCGTATGCTAGGGATTGGTACTCCATCCACAACGTTTCGCACCATTTGGTATTTTCTTTCTCCAGCTTTTTTCGTTTCGTGGCCCCCCTACGGAACTGGGGCCAACTTCCCACGGAAGAGAGCATATTAATTTTAGAACAACCAAAGGATACCAAATGTTGTGGATATGGTACCAATCACTACGATCACTAACGATTGCGATGAATTTCATTTAGTTTATTTGAGTTAAGCTAACAGCAACTCCTTTTTTTTGCATCAATGCACACTGAATGTATCCCTATATTTTATTTTGATATAAAATAGAAAATGATAGAGATAAAGTAAAACGCTATAAGTCGTGTTATCACCAGGCCACGACGAGTGCATTCAAGAATTATCATTTAGATTAGACAAATTTTTATATATGCTATCCTTCAATATAGTGAATAAGAATATTACATATCAGATAAACTTCATTCCAAATTCTCCGGACCAACTTAAATATAGCGGCTGACAATTAAACCCAGAAGCTAAATGGAACTGTGATTGTCAGTGTTAGAAAACTGGTCCGCAGCAATTTGGAACGGAGTGTAAGTTTTGAACACAGTTTCCCTTGGCGACACTAATTTAGCGTTTTATAAATGGAGGTATTCTGCTGTACTTTAATATTTATTTTTGTGCTTATTTTAAAGAATGTAATGTGATGATGTTAATATACCAAAAAAGATGTCGTTTTAACAGATGAGGTGTGATTTATTTAAAATAAATGCTACACTAAAAAACATTAAACCTGTTCAATTTTTACTATTACGTACTGTTTTCAGGCACAAATCAGTTAAATTGACGTTCACTTCTCTAAATACTTGATGTTAACCCTGAATTTATAACCCTGTCCTGTCCACTAACCCTATACTACAAAATACAGAGATTCAATTTCTAACAGCAATATAAGTCACGTCAGCTATCAAGCGCACAATAGTCGAGAAACACGATGAGGAGTCGTGATACTGGACAATGACAATAATAGGAAATATCGGCTTATTCGTGTTTGACCAGTCTTTCTCTGCAACTTCCAGAGCAAAGTGCAGCTTGAATGGTTTTACACGTACCAGCTTTCAATAGAAAGTTTTGATACTTTGTCTTCACTGATATTTTTGCCGATAAAAGAACAATAATTCATTTTTAATCTTATGGAATCCAAACGCATTGTTTATGATAAATGTTTTTTTTACCTCTGACAGCGTAATTGACCAATTCTGGTCAGCTGATACGGAAAAAATATATGTGTAATTTTTTTTAATTGTAAAACTAAAATTGTGGGCAACTTCTACACAATTGTATATAAAATTTTTGAGTGTGCTGTTTTTTTTCTTTCTGATGGTTCATGTTGGCTATTGTAATAACTTTACACAATCTTTTAATTTTTTGAAAAATAATAATGGAAAACGTATTAGCGAAAAATTTGTATATACTTTTATTGTAAAACTTAAATAAACAAAATGTAAAAAATTAACAAAATAATGACGAAACTTTATTCAGAGAGGCACTATTATAGCTGGGGAATATTTTGACACTAATAGTGTTACAACCTGATATTATTTGTCGAAATTTTAAAATCGTATTACAGCTCAGTTTGTCCTTATTTTGTCATTTTAAAAAATATAACTTAAAATCACAACAGTAATTAAGATCAAGAAAAATATCAACTCATTGTTACAGATTTGTTACGATATACAAATTTCAATTTTTCAAATTTAATAAATCTTGGACAGTTTATCCCCATAGCAATAGTTTTTTTTTCTACTTCTATGTTTATTCCACGGTCCCTTAAATAAAACGTTCCACGCATTTTTTTCAGCGCCAATTTTTTTTTTTTTTTTTGATGTCGTTGGCTGTCCAGAGGATTTTTGTTTATAATAATAATAATAATAATAATAATAAAGGACTTTTATTGTAAAAAAATACCCTACATAGTTATACAATAAGAAATTCATAAGAGAAAAAAAAATATAAGACAAATATATCCAGGATATTTCTACAATACGGGCGAGATTCAGTTCATACGCCTTTAATGAACCTCAAAGACGGATGTCTGTTCTTCCACCTAACCCAAAAAGTAGTCGACTATTAACAATTCTGTTATTTAGAATTTATGTTTTTACAGTAGAACAAAAATTAAATTAAAACTAGATAATTAGGTAATTTAAAATAATAAAAAATAAAAATAAATATCTCTAGATAGGAGAGTGCACAGTATCAATCAACAATAATACATTTTTACATTAATTTAGTTGTTTGAATCTTAATTTGATTTATGATTATTAATTATTATTATGAATGACCCTCAAGCATGAGTTTTGTATTCGCTGAAGTCTGGCAGAGTCAGCTTGCTTAAGACAAGGTCCGTATATGTAATAATAGTAAGGGGGCGGCCCGCAGGCCTGGCAACTAGGCCTCTTCATGGGCCCTTTCTGCCATACCCCGTCTCGCACCCTTATCCTCCCACTCTCTCTGCATTTTTTGCCTCTCTCTCTCCGGGCCTTCCCGCCTTCGTTATGAAGGACAGCCGGTCCGTATATAGTGTCACAATAATTGGCTTGATAAAATTTTCCGATGTTCATAAATTTTTTTAAGATTAAGGTAGGCTTTTTGCACACATTTGTTAATATGATCTGTAAACCTTAGGTCCTGGTCCAAGATAAGTCCTAAATTTCGAATGGCTTTATAAAACGGAATTTTAGAAGAGTCTAAAGTAATTTGGTCCTTGTATGCATTTTCAAATATTTCCCTGTGCCCCTTCGTTCTAAATACTATGGCACCAGATTTTTTTGAGTTCAGTTGAAGACAGTGTTTCTTTGATAGCTCGAGGATATTATTTAACTCAAAATTAAGTGCTGACTGCTTTCATCCAGATGAAAGGATATGGAGCCACGTGTATCATCACAGTCATCCATCAAAGGCAGATGGAAAGTTTGAGACGTATAGGGAGTAGAGAAGAGGGCTAAGACACTGCCCTGCGGGACGCCAGCATCTACTGTTAAAAAACTTGAGTTCTTAGCCCCATAAAAGACTGACTGAGTTCGATATTTCATAAAGTTAAACATAAGTTCTATAGTTTTATTGGAAAAACAAAAGAACTTTAATATTGAAAGTAATAGGGAGTGATTAAGGGAATCGAAAGCTTTACTATAGTCTAGTAAGATTTAAACTGTAAGCTTATTTTTATCTGTTGCTTCAATAATATTATTTACTATTGATGTTAATGCTTTTGCACAGCTGTGATGTTTACGGAAGCCAGATTGATGTATGGGTAAGATTTGGTATTTTTCCAGGTGACATTAAATTTGTTGCTCCATTATTTTTTCTAAAATCTTTGAAGACACGGTAGAATGCTGATTGGCCTTAGTTAAGCAAACGTTTCTGGATTGCTGACTTTATCTAGAGGTGTTAATTTTGCTTTTTTCCAGATAGATGGAGATTCCGAATTAAGGATACAGAAATTAATTAAATGTGTAATGTAAGTTAAAAGAAATGGTAAACATAGGTTTATTGTTAAAATTCCAATACCATCAACCCCTGTGACTGTGACTCATTGACTGAATCAAATTCGAGTTCAGTTAGCATATGTTCTTTTTTGTTTGTTTTATAATAGTTTAGAGTTTCAATATCTGCAGGAAGTTTAGGGATTGAGTTAATAAAATGGTTATTAATTTGTTCTACGTCACTAAGAGTGTTAGGTATGGAGGAATGTTGCGATTGTGAAAAGTTAACATGCCGTAAAGTGGCCCACATTTCATTTATATTTTTATTTTCTTGCAAATCTAAAAAGGCTTTTTTTCCCTGGCGATAGTCACAGTTATCATGTTACGTAATTGCTTATATGTGTTCCAGTCTGCTATTTTTTTATGCTTTTTATATTTATTTAAAATTTTATCCCTATCGATAATCATGGCTTTAACTGTGTCTGTCATCCAAGGTGCATAAGGCTTTGTTATTCTCAAAGTTTTGAAAGGGGCGTGAATATCCAGAAGTGTAATAATGTTTTTATTAAAAAAATCAATTTTTTCGTCTAGTGTTTTTATTTGGTAAATATTTTGCCAAGGTATTGACTTTAAATCGGTGTAAAATTGGTGTTTGTCCATATTTTTAAAATCTCTTGTCGTTTTGTAAATTGACATATTTTTTATAGCTTATGTTGCTGACACAATAAATCAATTCATTGTCGCTGAGACCGACCTGTAGAACTGATTATTTTTTTAAAAATATTTTCATCAGAAACGAGTATATAATCAAGTAACTTTAGTGATGTTTTAGTTATTCGTGTGGGTTCTTCTATAATCTGTATTAGACCTAGCCCTTCAAAAGTGTCAGTAGCTAGCTTAAAATCTGATGAATCAGTGTTGAAGTCTCCTACACAGACTATTTTATTGTTTGTGGGAATTAATGAACTCAGATACACCTCAAATTATTTAAAAATATTTTATAGGGTAAACAAGGTGGCCTATAAACCACCCCAAGTGCAGTTTCCAAGTTACCTATTTTTAATTTGAGCCAAAGTTGCTCACTATTAGTAGGTGCGTCGATTTGTGTGCACTTCAACCCCGTCCAAAGGTAGAAAGCTAACCCCTCTCGATCTTGATGAACTCTATCATGTCTTAGCAGATTATAACCATTAATTTTGACTTCACTGCCTGGTATATGGTTTGTTAAAGTGGTTTCGGAGACAGCCACTATGTCATATTTATTTTGCAAAATAATATTTTTAAAATCTGTCAAATGGGCCATCAAAGACGCAACATTTATATGTGCAATTGAGATATTCTTGTTTTGTTTCATTCTCGTCTAAGTATGTTGTGTGTTTTTATGAAAAAGAAGTGTGAAAGATTTTGTTTTGAAAGGAGTTTAAAAAGAGCAATGTTTTCTTTGTGCTTTAATTGACCCTGTGCAAAGTCCATCCTAACAATAAACAATATATTCCTTTGTAGTAGGGAAGGAAAGTAAAAGTATTCAAGATAGAAAAGAAGTACTTATTTTATAAAGAAAAAATTTAGATTAAAAAAAAAGAAAATAGAGTTTACTGTCCTGCTTCATCAGCTCTCCAGCACATAGTTGATAATAGTTTTGTTTATTTATGTAAGCAAACCAACAGTTTTGCAAGTTAGTTGTTAGGAGGAATGTCGTCTACAGTATTAATAGCTGTTTTTTTTTATCATCTATAATAGCATGGATCTTACCATTGATGGTCCAACAGTTTTTAATTCCAAGAGATTAACGCACTTTTTTAAGTAGCCACATTTTTCTTAGGTTAAAAATTCACTGATAACATATCCGGAATTTTTAAGTTTTTTCTTGTTTTGAAATATAGTATCGCGAATCCACCGATTTAGAAATTTGACGACGACTGGCCGTTTGTTGTTTTCGACGGGTTCATTTTTCTTTCCCAGACGATACCAGTAGTCAAGGTCTTCTTTAGAGATATCGATGTTTAGCTTCGATTTAATTATTTTTGCGACTTCGCATAAATCTTCTAAGTTTTTTTGGCCTGGAACCTTAGGAATGCCATTTATAACTACGCAATTAGCCTTATTTTTTTTCCTGAAAACTTCAAGGTCATTCTCAAACTGCTCAACCATTTTTTTCACGGCTTGAATTTCCTGAACTGCTTTTTTTTCGAAGTTCTCCAACATTTTTAACAAATTACCTTTATCCTCGGGATGCTGAAAGTCCTTGTTTAGTACTTTATTCTTAATCTCCTTCAGTTCTTGCTGCAAGTTAACTTCCAAATTGCTGACACGATCGGCCATGTTGTTTTTTGACGTAGCCGCCGCAGATCTTGTTATTATTCTTTGATTTCCGACCATTTTCTCACAAGAAAGTTGATCACAATCACTAAATAATAAGTTTATATTGGGAAATGTTATTATTTTTCTGGAGCGCTGTTACTAAGCAACCTACTCAGCAAGCGCCGTCTGTATGTATCTAAATAAAACCAGATTTGAGGTAAATATGAATTTATTACTTTTTTAAAAATTTTCCTGTTTTCCTATAGTTACCCATTTGCTCTAAAGCAACATTATTTTTTAAATGAGTACTACTCCAGATATTTAAAAATTATTTTTGGACATAACTTTTGTTTTCTTAGGTGCAAAAATATGATACCCCTCATTTTAAATGTTTTGAGACTCTAGCTGATTGCGTGTAAAAAGTTTTATAAATCGTTGCATAGTTAACAAAGTATGAGAAAATTATTAAAATCTGCTGCTTTTGACTGTTCTGAAATGGTGTCGGAGAAATTTTGATACTGCTGAAAAGATTTTTTATGCCTTTTTTTATGTAAAATATGAAACTTCCAAAATTTATTTGATTTAATTATTTTTGAAGTGCAAAAATATCAGACTTCTTATTTTATATTTAATGGATTCAAGATTCTAGGTTGTGTAAAGAGTTTTATAAATCCTTGTTTTTTTGAACTGCAAGAATATCAAACCGCCGCTTATTTTGAAACTTTAAAATTTACAACATTACGACAATAACTTTACAAGGGTACTTTACATAAGTACCTTGGTACCTACATACCTAATAAATATCAATAATGCCATAATTTTGGAATATACATATTTTCATTTCTAAAAGAAAGCTTCCGCGCAGAGATATATAATGTAATATTTCTGGTTGTTGGCTTTGTCGTTTTTTCGTTATAAAAACAAGCACTTACATATCAGCCAATGACTTTCGCGATGACCAATGAAAAAAGTCTCTTACAAAGTCCCGTAATCTATTGTGGTTTTGAGTTTGGTTGTTTTTTTTATTGGTTATCCAACCTAACTCAACTAAATTTAAACCAACTCGAACCAGAAACAAAAACCACCCAATCCAGACCACAGAAGATCACATGACTTTGTAGACGGATTTTATATTGATGGTACAAAAGTCCGTGGCCGATATTTAAGCGCTTGCTAATAAAAGCATCAAATATTGAAGCAGAAGAAGTTGTATTTTTTTAAATCCAACTTGATCTATCTTACCTAAGTAACAATTTTTAGTTGCCTTAGTTGCCATAACTAAGAAATACACTAAAATTAACGTTGCATAAAGTACAAAAACTAGTCATTTGTGCAACGGCCGCTATGATGGACAAGAAAACGACGCCACACCGTTTTTATTAATAAGGGTAAATTTGGCAACTAACATTCTTTTATTTTTACTCAAATATTGTGGGGTTTTTATCGACCGCAATGAACGACGGAACAACGACCCCATAAGGTTGTTAATTAATTAGGGTTAATTTGTATACCCTACATAAACGACTTCGTGACGTCTCAAACGACGTTTTTAGGACGCGTCAGTTTAACGTTTCCTAGCCGTTTACTCAACGTCAACATAGTTGGTCTACTAGAGGCATATTAGAGGCATAAAAAAATGGTGAGGGAGATATAAATTCAAAAAGTTTCCAAGTGACCAGTAGTCAGACTATCTTGAAATATAAACTAAGGGACGTTAAACCGGCCCTAAAAAAGGGCTGCGTCCATAAATAAAACACGGTAAGGAGTAGAAGGGTGTGAAAGTTTTATAAAGTAACTGCGCTCCGTAATAGTTTTACTCCAAAAATAATGTATAAAATAATAAAAAAATTATTTTTTATATTTTTAGGGGGATTTCCATATTCATTAAGTGTTGCACAATTTGCAAATAAAGTATTACGAGGAAGGAAAGCGGGGTTAAAATTAGGATAAAATGATGTTAGATAATTGACCGAGCATGCAGGGGCCACGACCCTAAACGTTTGTGACGTCACACAATCAAAAATCGCGACGTAATTTTGTTAGCAGCTGTACTTGTTTGATTTGTTTTTCTGCCTACAAACTATGTAAGGCCCCCCAAGTGACCCAGAGTCAGACTATGGTCAGACTCCCTGACCGACCGTAGATACCAAGTAACGAAGAGTCAGACTACCTTGAAATTAATTTGTGGGGTTCTTCTTTTGATGCACTGGTGTGCACTAAATGTATCTATGTCCTTTTCTTGCTTGTATAAATATGAAGGATAGATATAATTAGTACAAATTGTTGCAGCAAAAGGAAAAAGCTATTAGCACTTTCGGCCAATTTCAAAATATAAGACAACTATAGAGGGCACCTCTTTAGTCACAAAATGGTTAGGTTTTCAGTAAATCAAGAAATGCTTATTGCCGCCATACTGTTTTCTTTTCCTGATTTGCGCCGCCATACCATTTGTGTAAATCGTTAAAAGAATCTTGTTTTTTGCTGAATTTTGATGATTTTTAGTTAATTTTGGAAATTTTTAAGTATTCTTTTAGATTGGCTACAGTGTAAAATAGGTTTAAAGCATTTTTAGAATTTTCAGTATTTAAATAAAAAAATAATTTAGCAAAAAAGTAAGAAGGATTGAAAGCCCCCTTATTTTTTAAAGCTAAAATGTCCATTTCTGACGAAAAACTAAGGTTTTTTGTTAAATTTAGTTAGTGGAAACCTTTAAAAATTCACTTTAATATAATAAATTAACTGAATGTTACCTAGCTACGTATTTTAGAATTATTGATAGATGTTGTTTGGAAATTATTCCATTTGTGGTTGCAGAGACGTGGAAGTCTTGATTTCAAATCAATTATATTAATAAAAATACTAATCAGAGAGCACTTCAGTCGTAGTCGCTTCGGCGATGGTGTGAAAACTTTGCTAGCGACTCTAGTCGCAGGCAACGTCAACACAACTCAAAAAATCTCCGCCAAATTGGTGCAAAAGCGAGTTGCTAGAACGTTTATACGGCGTTTTCACACAACATTAAGTCGCCTTTGCCCGCTTCACGATCAGCGGTGTTCTAATTCAATTCAAAAGAGTTTATTCAGATTGTAACACACCTTAACGTAACTTAAAAACTAGGTTTTGTACATAGACAGCCTACGTAATCGCCCCAATCCCGCATGCGCATTGCAAAGAACACCTTATGGAGCATGAGTACATTCTAAATATTTTTAAAATTTCAATATGTTACAGGAGTTATCATTTCCACGCCCCCAATGGGTAGAGGGCGAGCCAGAGAATAAGTTAAAGTTGAAAAATTGACTATTTTGTACCTTACTCAACCCTTGTTTTTACGAAAACTATGAAATTAAGAAGAGCAAGTTTCAAGTATGTTGTTTGGTAAAGCACAACTAATATTTTTTGTGTTTCGTGGAAATAACCATTTTTGACTAAATATATATCTTTTTGGTTCGCCACTGCTCAGATACTCATGAAATTAACCACCATTCATTGCTTTAAAAACGACCAAGAATATTTCGCAAATAAAGGATTTTTCACTATTTTTGCATGAACTTTTCTTTTCCCTACTGAGATAATGAATGAATAAATGTAAGTAGGTCACGTTGCTGGACTCGTTGCATGCCCACTATACATGGTTTAGCCCTGGAAGCCTACCTCTTTCGCAAAAGAACAGATTTTTCTGAGCTGGAACCTTCTTACATCGGCATCGCCTGGGGCCAGCAGATAGCTCCCAAGGTGCGACTCTCTTGACCTGGCCAGAGCCGGACAATCCAGCACGACATGCAAAGACGATTCCTCGTCTTCCATGCACCATTGAGTCTTCGGCGATTCCCCGCCTCTGTAGGTGCTTGTTAAGGCGACAATGTACTGTTAGGAGCCCTCCCAACTAACATTTATAGTAACAGATACATAAGTAAAGGCTTTGCTACTTTCCTCTGGTAGTAGTGTGGTCGTCAGAACAACATTTTGGGACTTATAAGTACTGACTACTTTCTAGCATTGCATAAAAGTACACCCTACGTAATAAATACGCCCAGGAGCGACTTCTAAGTTGTTATCTTTTATGGTGTCGTTTCAAAGTATTCCTAACCACCATAGGACAATACCAAGTTCCCTTCTCTCCAAAGTTCCTTCTCATTCGTGAATTTGTAGTAGCCCCAACTCATATTCGTTACTTATTTGCCTCAATAAATGTAAGCCTCATTAAAATAGCCGACGTTGAACGCCACACCTAGGAAATTACTTTAAATAATTTGGCAGTGTGGAGGAAATAACTTTTTATGACCACTTCTAGGTCGCAACTCTTTAAAGTAACATTTTATGCTATCAGGGAATCATAGTCGGTCGGCCATGAGCCCTAATATTTAAAAAAATAAATTCTTTTATACCCAAATTAAATTATGATCAGCCACTATATTTTGAGAGGCCCTGCTGCTGGTTGTGAAAGCATTACCCCAAATACCACAACGAAAAAAAATCAGCAGCTACAAGAAAACAGCAGAATTGTGAGGGCGTGCTTATTTTTTTGCAATAAACTTGAGGTATATTTCGCATTAAAATTTCCTTCGCAGTTGAATTTTGACACTCTACTTGTAAAACTTCACACTTTTTGATCGAATATATAATGCGCACTAGCCATAACCAAACTAAAAACTTCAACTATATTATTTGTTTTTTTAATCAGTTTGTCATATATGAATTTATACCAGAGACAACATAATAACTTACGGAGACTAACGGAAAGATAGGGCCGCGCAGGAACTAAGTTCCTGTAGCGCCTAGCGCATTGAGGCATAGAGTGGAAGTAATGCTTGTATTAACTAAACACCTACCTTGCCCCGTCCATCTCTTTCTATATAATCATAAAAGAAAGACAGAACATCTTTTAATGTTGAAATATATTTCACACAATTTAATTTTGTACCTGCCGGTTTTTGCCACCGCTTGTCAAAGTCTGTCAAGCCTGGCAATCGGTTTTTTTAGATTTTCAAAAGTGACTTATTTTAATCAGTTTTGGTTGAAAATCGCGCGGCTTTATGGGATTAGCTATATAGTGGATTAACATCTTATTGTAAAGTCCAAAATGCCATTCAAATCAGGCTGGACCACTACCATTACAGCTAGAGAGCATGGGACTATTTGAAGAGTCCGAAAATTGGGATTCAGATTTTTGCGAACCAAATCACTGAAGAAAATATAACAAAAAAAAAAGAAATATAGGTTCAAAAAATTATAAAATCTGTAAAACTTAAACTGGGATTTTCTTTTCAATTAATAAAAGAAAATAACATAATAAAATGCTGTTACTTTTAACCCCCTCCTCCTATTTTAGATTTTTGAAGGGTCCAAAAAAGTTTTTGTAAGCTAAAGAAAGTTTTTTAACTGGATGGAAAAGTACAAAGTTGGTAAAGGTTTGTGTAGAGCTAAAACCTTTCGTGAATGTATTGCTTTTTAAACACTAAAAAGTAAGGAAAAACCTGTTAAGTTTTTTCATATCTTTTTGTTATTAAATAAGTAAGTGTCTGTAAAAAATTAACTAAAAGAATATATGTATTTTATTATGCGTCTGGCTGTACAAGTAGTTCCTTCTTGTAGCCACCGGCTAGGCTTGTGTCGCCGTCAAGCAATGTTCTCCAAGTGTAACACATTATCGGTCACTCTCCCGTAGCTATTACTTTCTTTATGATTTATACTACCAAAAAGAACCAAATAAAAATTTTGGAACTACTCCACTCCTTTTTTGACCCCATTATATAAAAAATCGCCTCCGCGACGTATCAGGAAAATGGTTCCGACAATGCAGTGTGGTATTTGGTACCTAACTTTGAAGTTGTGGCAACGTAATAATAACCGGATAATTGTTTCCCACTTAGGGAATTACTACGTCACAAAAATTTTATGTGGTGCCGGTTACGTCTTAACAACTTTAAATGTTAGTTGGGCTGTTACTAGTCTCACATCCTTCCTACCTAGGTGGAGCAAGCACTTTGTTACCAATCAGGAGTTTGGTCTGTCTTATGCCCTGTGTGCTGTTCCAGTGCTCCTCAGAGCGCCTGTCTAAGTCACTTTTTAGGGCCATTACGACTTGACATACCGGAATACCTAGTATGGGTTCCGGACCTACTAGATCGGTTGACGATCCTTGTCTAGCCAATCTATCGGCCCCTTCATTTCCCGATACACCTCTATGTCCCGGGATTCAGAGGAGATTGACCTTGTTGTGCCTTACCATAGTTGTCAAGACACGTTTGCACTTCAATATAATGGCAGAGTTAACCCTGTCCGACCTGATAGCAGACAGTGCAGCCCTACTATCTGATAAACTGTAAATATCCCTACTGGGATAATAAGTAGATAGTTATAGATACAAACTTTACGTTCACTGTCTCAGTCAAAAAAAATTTAGTAAGTGGGGGACTCAAATATAGCAGATATAGTCAAAAAAATTTAAGACGTACATAATGTAACATCATTACCTAATAATGAAATACTACTGACTTAAAATATGTTTGAGTCCTCCTCCTTACTAATGTTTTTTCAAAAGATGATTGTGCAGTAAACGTAAAGTTTGTATAGCTATAACTACCTACTTATTATCCCAGTAGGTAAAAGAAAAGTTCATATTTTCATATGAGTCAGTAGAGTCCCCCCCCCATGCAAAATATTTTTTGTGCGCCACCTAACCAGCATTTTTTTTTCTCTAAAAGCCGAAAGAACATTCAAGCCAATAAATGTGTTTTTTAAATACCCTCACTTCTGTACCCATCAGAAACTTTTAAACAATTCTTTCTAATTAAAAATTTCTATTGATACCCCACAATCCATACTTTAAACATTAATATGTGTTTTTTTTTCAATGCCCTCCCCTCCTGCACCCCTCAAAAAAGATTTTAAAAAATTCTAATCAGAAATTGAATTACCTCTCCATTCATACCCCACAACCTATACTTTACATACCAATGCTTTGTTTTCAAATAGCTAAAGTAAGAAGTAATTTTAATACAAAAATGTTCTTTTGGATGACATATCTCATAACCGCTGCCAGCCCGAAATTTTTGAAATTAGGATATCTTAACAAATATTTATACCAATTTCTACGCCTCTGGTACTGTTAATGATGTGACCTTGCCACTCCACTATAATTTTTTTTAAATTTAGGAATGTAAAAATACCAACCGTGCAAACATCTATTAAAAATAGTTAGATCAAGAATATTTTGTGCAAAGGTGTTGTAATAAAAATGAAATAATATAACTGTAAATTCTAACGCCACTGGCAATATATATTGCCGCCTTACCATATTCATTATTTTATTTAAAAGTTATCTTAATTCAATAGTATCAATCAATCAATATGTCAAAACCGCTGTCATCCAGGGATATTGGAAAAAGGCTAGGTAAATGAAGTTAAACAAATATTTCCAAAAAATCCTACGCCGCTTGTAAGAATAATTTGCGACTCAACCACAGACATTTTTAAGCTGGATAATATTTGAATCTAAATAGGTCAATCGTGCAGACATCTGTTAAAATAACGTCAATTCGAAATATTTTTAAATAAAGGGTATTGAAAAAATAATAATAAATATATTTTTAATTTTGGAGGTCGCTGGCTCTAAAAATTTTTTCAAATTTCAAATTACCTATTTTCAAAGTAAAAATTTTAGTTTTATTGACATATGTCAAAAGGGCTGTCAGTAAGTAAAATTTAAATAAATAAGATAAAATGAATTTATTGATAAGAACTGGTATTTTTGTACGCCCCTGGCACTAAAAATACCAAGAGATTTTTAATATAACTTTAAACAAAGTATCTCTGGTCAATCTAGTAATGCTGCACAAAATCTTGTGTTACTTGTCATTTCGGCGAAAAGATAATAAAATAAATCGATTAATAAATGAAATCATACAAGATTATTTAAACCGTAAAACTAAATGACGCTATGGGTACTCTTTGCATTATATCTCACAACTCCACCATGAAAATTCTTAAATTTGGAAATAATGTTAATCCAAAAACGTTAATAATAATTAATGTCAAAGTGGCTGTCAGTCAGAAAGGTTTAAAAATAATGTGTCCCAAAATGTTTTTAAAAATATTTCTTGAATTTGTACTCCATTGGTTTTAACAAAATGGATAGGTAAATGAAGTTAAACAAATATTTTATTATTTTAAAACTATATATACTTTGTCCTCAATGTATCTAGTAAAGCTGTGCCAAGTTTGGTGTCTCTAGATTATACAAGTGCGGAGTTATTTCCAAAAACCGTTTTAACACCATTAATTTGTAGTTAAAACGACGGTCATCTTTAACGACGTCATAGACACCCTTCGAACAAAATGTCGTTACTACACCATGGAAATTATTAATTGTGGAAGCATTTCCTATAAAAAAAAAAGTATGCCAAAATGCGTCTAAACATACGTGCACACAGTACCCATGATTTTTAACACAGGCTCCATCAGCAAGTCCTGGACCAAATTAAAAGAGGATATTGAAAGCGATATACGATTGTTGAGTTAATTGACTGATTTGCATTAAATCAGTTAACGATAAATGTAACCCAAGTAATCCCTTTTTTTTTCAAACGACCGGAAAGTTTTACATTACAAGCCATGTTCTTTTGAAAATTTCCACTCTCAAGAAAGAACTTTTTTGTTCAATTTTCCGGTCCCTTGATCTTTTTCCGGTCCCATTTTTGGCCAAATTGGCTATGACTTCTTATTGACAGCTTTTAGCTTTTGTTTTTTGGGCAGTTTTTACACTTCTAAAAAAGCTCTTTTAAATTTGTTTTAAAAGTTTTGTTTACAGAAATGGACTCATGTCTAGAAAATGAGTTTAATCCGGAGAAAACAATAGAAGCTGCTTCAAGAGTCACATACACCGATAAATCGACCACACATTTTTGATTCTCAAAGTAAGTATACTATAAATATAAGTAAATAAAGTACAAACCTAGAAATCTGTATTTTATGAGTTATTTTATCATTATTTTGCTTGATAAGTTAGCCATGGTCGGCATTAACTGGTCGTCAGTCATCACTGAATTAGCTGTGTGAAGCTAATACGCACTACACTGTAATCTAATGTTTTTTACAATTTTACACAAGTTAAAAATACAAAAATCATTTCTAACCAGTTTCTTTTTCTTTAGTTTTTCTTTAGTTTTCATCTTACCGGCCTTAGCGGCAATGGCTATCTAGCCAACAAGAAGCAGAAAACATCAGGGGTCTGTTCATAAATTACGCAACACGGCTAGACGTTGACGAAAGTGATAGGTACTAAAATGTCTTTTCTGATCGTTTGAAGAAAAAGTTCGTACAATACACGACCAGAAAGTGTCTTTACAAGTCTCCGCAGGTTTACAGGATTCGCCTGCAGCTCCCCATGTAAATTTCCTGCGTCGACCTGTAAAGACTAATTTTCCGGTCTACTATCGTAAATACCTATTACATCGTATGCAAATCAGTTACCGCCCTTCCAAAATATATCACTGGGGACTAAAAACATAAAAATAAGTTACACTGCAAAATACCTGGGAATCATTATAGATTCTTTTCTCAAGTGGTACCATCATATAATTTTGACAGTGAGAAAAGTACGAGGGCTTATTTATAAACTCTATACTATTCTCTAGTGCAGTCGTTACTTCAGTATGGTATAATAGGGTGAGGGTCGGTAGCAAAGAGTATTGTCGAACCACTTGTAGTTTTACAAAAATGGATAATTAGAATCATATATAGAAAATCAAAAGTGTATCCATCTGATGCATTATTTTCTAAGGGCAAATTCATGGGCATTGGCCAATTGTATGTTCAAAAACTTTATTTTTTTGCAATCAAACCAGTCTTATTTAACTTCTGTAGAGCATACTGCAAATAATAGAAATAAAATCACAAATAAAGTAACAGTCCCAAATACAAAAAAAAAATTGGACAAAAGTGCTTTTTGTTTTTTGGATCTAAAATTATTAACACAAGAGAAGAATATTTAATCACAAAAAACGTTTAAGAAAAAAGTAAAACATGGGTTTTAACGCAACAATATGTATATGAACAAATAACAACTATCATTCAATAAAAATATTTTGCCCTGCTTTTTGTACGATCTCTTCTTTATGTTTTTATCATTTACCTCTTCTTTTCCCTTTTTCTTTTTTTTAAGTAAATGTTCTTATCAAATTTAACGGTCACTGTTCTAAACTACAATTATTTTTGTTGTTGATTATGTTATTTTTGTCATATTAATTATTATATAAATTTCATTTAATTACTAATTACAAAGCTATTAAATTTCCTATTTATCTTAATGTATTTAAAATTTATAACTTACCTAATTTAATATATTTATTGCCTTGATTTTTGTATGAAAATGTAAAGGATAAGAGAAAGCTCTGGACAAGTTCTTTAGTGAATTTTTTGAGCATGTTCTTTGCTTGTTTGTACAATAGTTAATGCCTACTTTCAATTTGTAAACTATTGTTTGTAAATATTGTTTTAAAAAAAATAAAAAAAAATAAAAAGAGTTTCATTAATTTCTTGTTTGTCTTTTGTAATATACCATAACGTTGTGTAATGATCTGTAATTGATGTTTTTTTAATAAAACATTTTGTATTATACAGGTTTTTGTTATTTGTTTTAAGGAAAATATGATCAATTATGGTGATCGGTCCATAACTAGCACTAATATTTAAATATTATTGAACAGAGTTGTTTTTCAATTTACCAATATCAACATTTATGTCACCAGTATATATGTCAACTTCGGAATTTTCCGTATTCGATTTTAAGATTATGTTTAAATCTTCCAAAAATAAATAATTTTAGGTTTGTCGAAGGAGGTCTGTAACCTGAAATTAATCTATAACTTTTACTGTGTTTTTTCCAAAATTCAAAATTAAAAATCTTACTTTATTTAATTTTATCGTTTTGGCTTTATCTACTTTAATATTTTTGCGTAAGTATACGACAGTACCATAATTTCTGCTAAAAAGTGCTTATTATAATAAAAAATATAGTTTACAATATTGATTTTTTCACCGCTTAGAATAAAAGTTTCAGTAAAAAATAAAATGTCATATTGAATAGTGTATTGTTTTAAGAGAGTTTGGAATTCATCAATATTTTTAGGAAGGCTGCATATGTTGAGAATAAGTATACCTAGTTCTTTATTTTTAATTTTTTTTATAGAGATTGAGTCCAAAACAACTGTTTTTGCCTATGTGTATGGCGTAATGCTTTCTACTTAATTTACTAGGTCATTATGCATTTTGATAATTGGAAAAAAAATTAGAGGAAAGGAAAAAACTTACAACTATATGGATTAAAATAAACTTAAATCTAAATTCAACCTAAGAAGTAAATGGTAAATAAAATTTTATAAGTTACAAAAACAATTATTTCAAAAAAAGGCAAAATATTGTATCCCAACTTAGTAAAGATAAATAAAATACGGCAAGCCAATTTTTTACTAAGATTAAATCAAAGGCAAAATTTTAAATTACAATGCTCAAAACAAAATTACAAAAGTTTGATTTTTTAAACTTGTTTAAAAAAAATCTGTAGTTTTATAAATGGAAGAAATTTTTTTTAAATAAGGGAAGTTATGTCATTAACGTCAAAAATTTTGTGTTTTTTGTTATTGAAAAATACATAAATTATACCGGATTATGTCCAAAGACAATTTTCTTCTAACTTTTGTTAAGTCTTCTCTAACTGTTATTCTTGTTCCTTTTAGCTGTTTTGTCATTCGATAAACTTCATTTTTATATTTTTTCGTTAGCAAGAGAACTTGTCTATTTTTGTTATTCTCCGTTCTAAAAATGTCCTCTATTTTTTCAATTCTTATATTTATTTAAATCTTCTTTGGCAATATACTTTTTACCTTATCTTTTAGATCTTCCTGGGAATTCTCTTAAGGGCCAAAAATTCACAGATTTTAATCTCGTAAAAACTGGTCTGTGTTTTCCCTTTCGACTTTTAAAGTATTCAGTTCTTGTTACAAGCCAGTAATCTTGTTCTCCAAACCTTCCAATTTTTCTTGTAATCCTCGTTCAACTGCAGCAACGATAAGTTCAGCGCAGAGTATAAGGGTAAGTTAAGTATCTATTCTGCCCATGCGAAGCTCGATATATTCTGATACTGATCCGGGCAAACAAAAAAAGATGCTTTGCCTATTAATTATCTATACTTAGAGATACCTATTTCACTACATTTATGTTTGTAAATATATAAGGGGTAATATCTGGATAAAGTCGGGGAGGGGGAGAATGAACGCTAAGTTGCAAAGAAACGATTTCTTAGGGGGTTCTTTTTTAGGGTAAAAGAAAAAACGTGGTCCATTTAATTTGGAACTGTCTTTTATTTTAAGGAGCGCTAAAAGGAAAAAAATCATGTTTTACAAAATGGTGATAAAAAATATAGAAAATATTGTATAAAATGAACAGTAGAAATATTTCGCAAATAATAACTCGCTTTATAGCTAAAACTACGACGAGGTGGATTAAACGAGGATTTTTACCACTAAGAGAGCCCTATTGGCTGCCTCTTATTCTCAATTTGCTATTGGTGCCTTTGGATAACGGGGGAACCTGCGCTATGGCGATATGCGCGATGCCTTGAAATCAGGCAGGTACCCCACCCTCACCAACAAAACCTCGCTCCACACGTGACATGTTTATATTTAAATTCTTGAGCGGTAAAAACCTGAATTCTTACTAATAAAAATGTAGTTCTTTCGCTATATCTTGCCCCTCGATGCAGTTGAATTCATTAGGTACTCTCCCAAATCTATCTAGGGCAATTTTTCGTATTAATTAATTTATTCTTCTCGATTCAGCAGAATTTCTTCTAAAAAAAATATTTCCCGCCTATGAATGTTTGCAAAACTCAGTGAAAAGTTTTGGCCCAACTATAACGTTAAAAGTCAACAAAAATTTCCTGCCTATGAATGTTTGCAAAATTCAGTGAAAAATTTTGGCCCAACTATAACCTTAAAAGCCATTTGTATTTGCAATTGTTGCTCGCAGCAGCTCAGCAGAGAAATGCTTTTAACGATTTTGTCCTTGTTAAACAGGCCAGCCAGTGTCAGGACAAAGACATTCCAAAAGGCAATTCCTGTAACTTTGGAAAGCAATTGGAAAACAAAATTGTTGGCGCGTGAATATGGGTCATTTCGAACAAAAAGGCAGGAGACAGATAGTATAGTCGGACAAATAGGCATTTGTAATGACTTAATTATTTTGTGTTCTCGTTTATATTGTCACAATCAGAGGCAACATAATATAAATATAAAAGGGTTTAACAATATTTGAAAGTTTTTCTATCGACACATCCATCCTTTTATTATGCAAATCTTAAAACGAAGGTTAACGAGACAAACTTGTTCTTGTCCTTCTTTAAAATGAAAGAAAAAAGACCTATATTTCTGATTCCGTCCAACGTCTGAGCTAGAGGTGTCCCGAGTAGCGCCAAAAGTATTCAAACAGTATTTCATATGCATCGTTCCGCACTGGTACTTGTCTAAGTCACCTGATACTGGTTCGTCCTGGCGTATTAATATTTCCAATAGGATTATGCTCCTAAGGCAATTAAAACAAAAAATAAAGTACTTAAAAAACCTCCAAATCAGTTACTTCAACCGAAAAGAATCCAAAACCAAAAGATCAAAAGATCTTGGGTGGAAAAAACGAAAATTCAAACTTGGATGAACATCCCACAAGGAACACACAGAGGACCAAAGCGAAAAGAGAAATGATTAAACGATGTTTCGGACTGGAGAACCAGCGTTTTTAAACTACTCTCTTTTTAATTGCCTTAGGAGCATAATCCTAATGCAAATATTAAGATGCCAGGATAAACCTGTATCAGGTGACTTAGATAAGTACCAGTGCGGAACGATGCCTATTTGTAAGTGATTCAAAGTTAGAAATCAAAGTGTATCATGGTGTTTAATGATGTTTGGGGAGAGTGACCAATGAAACCACTGATGAGCCCACGCTGGGTTCCCGGGGCGAAACAACGTTTATTCATTTCTTTTTGGACAGACAGACATACAGAGAGACATGAAACAATTTTGTATTTAGATCTTTTTTGACCCAAGTAACTCATTTTCAGTGGAAATAAAAGAAAAATTTTTTTTACAATCCCAGTATAGCTTCCATACTATGTATGGATTGCTAAAAATTTTAAATGTGAAAAAATCATCAATCAACACCTTTCATACCAATTTAAGTACCTTATGATTTGATATTCTCTATAGGGCAACCAATGCAACAACAACTTTACGACAAAAAGAAGATTGCGAAGAAAAAAGCCCCTCCTTTGCAGGTTGGCCAACTTACAAAACCAAAACAAACGGGACATTAAAGTCGTTTTTTTTTTATCTAGTTGCGTTTTTTCCGCAACGTTGCGGTAAAAATTTTAACATCACTCCACCAAATAAACAAACACCAAACCAACACCACAAGAAAAACATACCGCCCCTGCAGCCTGCCTGAGCTCTGCTAGGTACTTCAGTATACTTCTAAAGCTTTCCTGAAATACTAAGATCGCCAAGGGCGGATTGAATAGTCTTAAATAGATTGCATGAAAAATACATGAATATATAAATTTTAGGGTGTCTAATAGGATATGACCAATGTCGTATAATTGGATTGGAGGTGAGTCGTTTAATCCTTAATTATACTTCGATTGGTCACATCCTATTAGGTAGTTGTTTAGAGAACATGGCAGTTTTAGTTAAAAAGTTAAATAATAATAAGTAAACCACAAAGTTTATAATTTAAATGTATTTGAAATATATTTCTTAATATAATTATATAAGAAACCTTTTGAAATTAAAGGTTTATTATAAAATCGATTGAACGTCTTCCTTTTTTCGGAACATCCCGCAGATTGATTGATGCACCAACCCTTAAGACTGCGGAAGACGCTTCATGTCCTGTGCTATATCCATTAAAAATTTTTTTAAACCTTTTTTAATCCACCTGCTAATGCTTTGGGATATAGTGGGATTATGAGGCTTTCTAATTGTTATAATATATAATGGTAAACACAAATAGAACTGTAAATTTTCTTTGAAAAAGGGAACCTAAGAAAAGGCTGAATTCTTCTGGGTCCAGATATTTTTAAAATATTTTTAAGAATTATTTCTATACCCTCTTCGTTAGCTTTGATGCTACTTAACTTATAGAAAATGTCTAACCTCTTTGAGCAAAACAAAGAGTCAAGAGAAGTAACATTTTTATAGTTATTAACCCAAATGCTCAATTTACCAAAGAGTACAAGTTATCTATATAAGATAACACTGGTTCCGGATACCAAGTTTGTATTTCGGAAACTGAGGGCGCAGCTTAAAAATGCCTCTCATAAACCTATCTACTATTTCTGATTTTTCTGCAATCAAATATAAGGCAGACCTATGTGTGTTAAGAGTTGAATATTTCCCAGTATTTTGAGATTCTTTTTCTAATAAGGATACAACTTGATTTACATTAGGCTGCAAGATAGTCTCAATATTATTGTCGCAAAACTTCCATCATTTGGAAAAAATAAATTGCATCTTCCCGATCGCCCCTCTTACTATAGGCCAACTTGATAAGATTGCTACCCCCAGGGAAAGGTTCTTCCATAGTGGGTGGGGTCCCCTAAACGGGGATAAGAGTAAATTACATTTCGGATTTAAAACGATAACTTTTAAGCGAATCATGGATTCTAATTTTGGATACCATGCTTGAGTTTTCCAGATAGGATAAACCACCAAACATATCGCATTATCGTTTTCAATTTTTTTTTTTTTTTTAATTTTTGGAAACAGTGAGGAAGGAGAAAATATTTTATATAAGAACTAAGGTCTTTCTAATTCATTTTAAATACATCCACTGGAAGCCAAAACATAAACCGATGGAAATTTTTTGATCAGATGGCTTGCAAATTAATATACACTTTTTGCACGAGATTTTTTGTCCGCTATATGATTATTCATCGAATTTATGTACATGTTTTTTATATATTATGCTGTTCATTTTGTTTATGACGGCTATAGCGACTATGCTGTCAAGTCTTAGTAAGTAAAATATGACAATTTTTAATTTTTGCAAGGCTTGTTAAGCCATAAAAAGCTGCCTTCATTTGTTTATGTTTTTCTCCTGTTCACCTTGTTGCCAAAAAACCTTTTGCTTCCTTTCTGTTGCAACAGGCCCCCCCATCCCGATTTGTATACATCGGAGAAAATTTTAATGTTAGAATTAGGCTGTAAAAAGTATGCTCAAGTCCATTTTTCACTAAGAACCTAACAAGCATTTTTTTGTTATAGTTGTTCCTGTTAGCCTTTAGGGCACGATATTTTTCTCGCTCAAGGGTTTTTACGTACAACAAGCCGTACTCTGTAGCTCAAACCGAGACTAGCCTTCTTATAATTTACGAAACCTCTTTAATTGTTATTTTATTTCCTTTTTTTTTTCTCTTTAAATAATCTTCATGGCTGCTTTTATTTTTTGTTATTCTTTTTTGTGCGATAGATATCCACTTCTTTTTTGCATTAAGGATAAATCTTAAAAATTGTTAATAAAAAACCTAATCTAACATTATTTAAATGTTAATGTTTCTGACATTTTTTTCCCCTGCCTTATCTCTTAAATAAGAGAAACAGGCCTGAGTAATTTGGTGAAACCTTAGATTAAAAAGGGTGGAACCAAAAGGTGCAGTGGCTAGACCGAATGGTAAATATTGGAATTCAACTTTTGTTTTGAAAAGAAAATCTTACATATTTTTTACATTCATCAAACATTGGAACTAAAAAATATGCATCTTTAAGATCTAATGTCGCAAGAAAGCAGTTTTTAGTAATTAAGTTCTCTAATATCTTTCAGTTGAAAATGTGGTGGGCGAAAAAAAATTTAATTAAGCTTTTAGAATTCAAGACAAACCTAAATTTTCCGTTATCGTTCTGTGTTAAAAAATAGCTTCACAAACACTGATCTTGACAGTTATTAACAGTTTTAACTGCTCCTCCTTATAAATGTTGTATGCTTTTCGAATAAATTTTTAACTCTAACTTTTGGTAAATTTTGAGGTTTTGGGGGTGAAAACTTGAAAAGGTTTGTCCACAAAGGGAATTTTGTAACCTTTTCTCCAACTCAAAGTTAATTTATTTTGAGTTATTTGATTCCACTCTTCTGAAAACATATTTTTATTCTTTAGCTCTAATATTTCTTCTCGGCGCCTTTTTTATATTTTTGCAATTTTCGGCAAAATCTTCGCTAAAAAGGAAAAGATCTGGATTTTGCGCAGTAGCAATTTTTTATACTTTTGCATGAAGCAATATTATAGCTAATGCAAAACAACTGCGCCGATTCAGCAAAACCCAAAAGATCTTTATCAAGTGCTTCGTCTCTCCTTTTTTAGTTTAGGCCACATTAGAGAAAACCCGCTCAAAGGCTGTCAAACCTTTTTCCAAAATGGTTTACATTTCCAAGAGTTACGTATCTATTTTTTGCTCTGTGGATGCTAGCATCACTTGAACCTCTAAATTTAATTTGAGTTCTTGAAGAATTTGCAAATTCCCAGGAATTTTGTATTTTTAGTTTCCTTATCTATATATTCCCATAAAAAGATGCTTCTTCCATCTGCAAGCTAGCCCTGCTGATATGTCTGGACCCAAAGTACTATCATATGTCTCCCCCCCTATTATACTTTCTAAAGGGTGCTTCTCTATGCTAGAGTTCGAGGAACTACTAGTGTCTGACGAGTGACGAACTTGAAGAACTGTCAATAATATGAAAAACGACGCGCTAAAAATAATTTTTTAAGTAAAAATATTATAATCTACTTAGAAAATTGGACACCCGGTAGAGTAAACCATGCATCGAGAGCATGGGTGATATATGATAGTATTTGTTTTTACGTGCATCATATAGGATATAGCGTGGTAGGAAAAAAAAAAACAGAGTCAGGCAGAGAGTTTTCGTTAAATTACAACAAGTGAAGGGTTTTTGTTATAATAATTATTCTGTAAATTAAAATGTGATATTTTGGAAAGGGATTTTATTAACATTATGTAGTTTTTTATTGAGACTAATATGGCGGGCATAAGTCAAAAACTATGCAGGGTTTAAGTTTTTATGAGTCATAAAAACAAATGTGTGTTTAAAAATATTAGCCAAAAGCATAATATTTGTCTCACTCCATTGTTTAAAATTGAGAAATTGCCTAAATCTTCCTTACTTGCATCACGACGCTTCCTTATCATTTCCTTTTTCAGGTTCCTCATTTTCACAATTCGCGCGCGCGATACTGTCTTCACTTGTCGCGTGACAGCGCAAGAAGTATACTGAAGTACCTAGCAGAGATCAGGTAGGCTGCAGGGGCGGTATATTTCTCTTATCTCTATAACTTGCGTATGACGTGCTACCAAGTATCACTACCAGGTATATCTAATAGGATGTGACCAATCGAAGTATAAATACGTTTATATATGCAGTTAAGGCATGTTGAAAATAGATTCGAATTTTTATCTAAAAACGCAATGATCGATGTGCTTTTTTTTGTAATTACCCATGTTTTTTTCTTAGATGAACTACTTCAAGATACCCGATGCTTACGGAGACTTTGGTTATATTATGTACATAACATATTGGGTATAGGGATGAGAGGCGAAAAAAAAACAACATTGACCTTTGACAATTTAGGGCTTAAAAAGTGTTCTTTTGTTGTTTTTTTTTTTTTAATTTGTCTTGGTCCCTTCTTTTGGATCTGTTTCCTCTTGGTCTTTTTGTTAGGGTGACTTGTTTTAGTTGTAATAATTTAATTTGTAATAGTTTGATTTTTTAAAACCCTCACACAAAAATGAGCATTTTATTGTTGGTGTTTAGTCTATTTTATTTATAATTATCGCGCCTATATAAAAAAGTTTTGTTTTTTTTTTAACACAAGCAGTACTCTGTCGACGATACCAATTGATTCGCATTCAGTTTTGTTTTGTTTTTAACACGTAAATATTTTAATTTGAATAGTCCTGTAATGTTAGGAAATTTCTGTTTTTAAAATGTGTGTATTTTACTGGGTTATATACCGCATTTTGTAAATGTGTTAGGTAAGTTTTTTTTTAAATTAATTATTTTTAGCATATTTTTATTTCAGTTTTACTTTGACAGATTTGTGATACAACTCCCCCCTTGACAATGACGTTTTAGTCCAAACCGGTCGGGGATTTCAAATAAAATTTGTGAAGAATTAATAGAACTTTTCCTTGCCGTCTTAATATGAATTATCTTCACTCTGGAGACCTCACTCAACTTCGAGAATTTAAAGTTTTGATCGGAAAATGCTTTTTCTCGGACATACCTCTTTTTGACATCGGCATCTAACATATTGAAGGCTGATAAACATAAAATTTAATGAATTCTGATAAATTTGGCAATATTTGCCCTATTGAACACATGAAAACGATTAAAATAAATAAAAGTAATAGTTCTATCACAGTTTCATAAATGATTTTAAGAATTAACTTGAAAACTGTTTAAAAATACGTTTTTTAATCGTGTGTGAACACGTCTCAATTCCACCAAACAAAAAAAAATATTCTCGTCGTCCAACGCCAATGCAACGTTGTGGAAAAAAACTTTTGTGTTTATCAAATTTATCAGGACCGGGATCAGGGATCCTGCTAATAATTTAATTCAAAATATTTTAAGTAATACCAAATAAGTTGCTCATTTAAAATCGGATGTACCTACATAACACTCATGATCCGTATATTCTCGTAGTTAAGAACGCTAACCGCTGCCAAAACGAATGGCTTACCGTTCCGCCATTCGTTTTAGGTAGCGCTTAGAATTTTACGTTTAGAATACAGATCCAGATCTACGCTTAGACACTAAATTATCTTAATCAAAACCTTCGTTCGCCTTTGAAGTGTTTTTAATTAAAGCATTTTTCGAGGCGCGACTATGCCATCAAAGTACACGAAATACTTTACCCCCAAGTACATGCCTAAAAAATAAGTTGTGAAAATTAAATTAAGACGCAAGTTTTGCTAAAAACTATATTTCTATAAAATACGCATTTTTTTAAACTAAAAATTTTCAAAATTCTCAATTATTTTTTCTTCAAAATAAAAGCTCTGGTGCTATCATCTATCCCAAAAGCCTCAAAATAATTGCGGCTTAGAACCAACCCGATTTACAAAAAAAAATAGACAAACACTCACAATTTCCTCTGCATTACATTTTTCCTTTTTATATTTCCTTGCTTTAGCGAAAATAAAAACTAAGTTTCCTTTTTTCTAAAAGCTTGTGCACTCCAGAAAAGAAAACCGATCAATCAATCACACTTCATTGAATTTGGGAGACACACGCAGTTCAAGTGTTGGGCGATAGACCGCAGAATTTATACGATTCCATGGTAAGTGCAGGTGTTTTATCAACAAACTTTAAATCGGGGCGCAATGGGACAGAAGAGTATTTTTACGTTTTCTGACAGAAAACCATTCGAGGTTATGTTTATCTTTCAAAAATGTGTTTTCAAAATCATTGTTCTTAAACAAATATAAAAAGACTCCGCGTGTGCGGTCGCCTGCCGAAGAATGCCTAGCGCTGCGCGGACATTACCCCGAGTCTATCAAAAAACCAAGAGAACTTTACTGGCTCGCTGGGATTACTAGGAATTCGCATAGAAGCATTCGGCGCCCATAACCCCACATAATTTTGTTTTTATTTTGAGTCAACCATTTTTTTTTAATTTAAATTATTGCGTCATCGTTATGTGCAATTATACTAGTGAAATCTTGGAGTGCAAAGGATAGATTTTAGAACCTCAGTTTCAAAAACACACGGATACTTGAGTACTAAAAAAACAGGTCAGTAAAGCTCCATTTAGAGGTTGGAACTCTAAATGGAGCTTTACTGACCTTAAATCTGCATGCTTTTAAGTTGACCTGTTGTCGGTATCAGCTAGCGGGAGTGTTTCCAATTCAACTATAAATGTACCTGTAAATGCAACCCTAAACATTACACCCAGTTACTTTAATACATAGTTGGGTAGCGTTTTTTTAGCAGGTAATTCTGCAATAAATGGTTTTCTTTTATTTTAGTATTTTACTTGGTTTTTAAGCGGCGAAGAACGCGAAAAGTCAAAATAAGTAACCTATCCCCAAACTTTTGATCCGGTGCTAAAAAATATCTGGTATCCCACTGTGGATAAACATAAATAAAGTGTCCGCGTTTCCATGGAAAACAAATTCAATGACGTAAAATTTTGCAAAAAAATCAGGTCGACATAGTTAAATTGATTACCCGTACAGTGTTGCTAAAAACAATTCCCCAGATTGTAACTACGATCTTAAGAAAATTTTGTGAACTTGAAAAAATTAAAAAATAATCTAGATTGATCTGTGGTTACGTGATCAAAAATCCGTCGCGTCTACGAGGCAAATACCGAATTCAGCTATTTATATGAGATTTTGTCGACAATATAGAAAATATTCTCGACGATTTACCTCTATATTGTGTTTCCCTAACTTACAAAGTATTTTTTTGGAAATTTTCACAGGTTACTATTTTTATTTTTTCACAAGAGCACATAAGTGATTTTAAAATGGACGTGTTGCATTTTTTCGGAAAACGGTAAATTTTAAAAAATTCTTGAAATTAGCACATGTCCAGTTTGACTCTCACATCTTTCAATTAAAAAATTTGGAAATTCGTACTTTAAATACATTTCCTTTTTTCGTTGTTTGAGAGCTAAGGGGATATTCTTATGTAATGGAAAGATGGACAGACAGAGTGGCGAGAAAGTACGTGATTTTTTACACAATCCTAAATATCGAGGGAGGCCGTATATTTGCTGCTACTTAAGTCAACAATCAAATTAGCAGGAATTCACTAATGTTCTTATGTAGAACTGAAGAACACGTTTTCAATACGATTCACTTTCAAAATTTCCATGAAAACGCAGCGAATCGAATTTTTTTCGTTGACCCTGCCCAAGTTCAATAGCGCTTTTTTTTATCGTATCGGGATCCAACTGCATAAAAACGGGTATAATATGGAGCTGACTGATGACACCAATAATTGCAAAAAGTAGGTATACCTTCATTTTAATTACATGATGGAATGTAAAATTTTCACCTTTAAAAAACAAAAAAAAAGGTAAAATTGGCAAAAACTGTCCTCAAACTTCATCACGCAAATGTCAGAAACTGAAATCATGTTCAAATTGCATCCAAATCGCTTCATGAAAAAGTGAAGCGTATTAAAAACGTACTCAGTTCCACGTGAAAACGTAGTACTTAGATTATACTTAGTTCAAAACATGCACCCCATCAAGGTTGAAGTTAACTTCGTATACTTTCATCCACTATCCTTATATGGTAGTTATCTACAACATTATCTAACGTTACCTAATTGTCTGTAATAAGGTAATAGAAGTACCAACCTGAACCAACCTCCTAATTCTTCCTTAACTTGATCTGTAAATGTGAACTCTATCTCTATGTACCAAAAAACACGTTGGTTATCCTAGGGGAACCATCATAAGGGGCCCAAATATTTTCAATGCTGCATTTTGTAGCCTTTTTGTAGCTATATCGTTACGGTTAAATTAATTTTGTAGCTGTAGCCGTTCTCGAGAAAACGCGACCCACCTAGCTTAACCACTAAGCTGAGGGGCCACCCCATAACTTTAGTTCTGCTAAAGGTAGAAAGTTCAAATAAACACCACATTTTGTAGCTCGGCTTATTCGAGGAATCACAACTTGCCAAACTCTGCTGCTGCGTATATGCGGTTGAATTTTCCTACTAATGTTATTAGAAAACTTGCCCAATTAAGAACAGCTAGTTCGTACTACCTAAATTTTTCTTTTAATTCTTGCACATTATGTAACCTCCAATACAAAGAATCGTTAAGTCACTTTTTGTTTGAGTGTCCAATGTTGTCTTTTGTTATTCTGTCGCCTCTGAAGTAGTCGACTTTAGGGACTCGAGTTCAAATTATTCCGGTCCTGTGGTCAACACCGTTTTTCTTGATATCTTAGAAATTTATTGCCTAACCACAGTACCAGAACTACACCAATTGTTGCAGTGGTTGTTGTTACTCCAACTATAGCAGAGTGATGTCGTATTTTTTCCCATATATGCTATTGAAGCTCGATCTGAATGGACTTTTCTTATTTCATTAATGAATCCACACCATCATCTAAAAGTCCAATTACTGACTCAGATGCTGACTGAAATTGTGGATGTTGACTAAATTTCATAGGTACTTCGTGTCTGTTAAGTGCGACAGCTCTAGAGTAACCGGCTAGACTGCTGTGTCCGACTCGTTTCGCTGTTAGTGTTATCTGTTTGGTTTTAATAATGCAGTCGGGAGACATGCTGAGATTACCTGTTGTATTAATGGAAGCATCTTCCCGAATTCCACCACACACTATAGTTATATTGGCTGATCCATTTGTAATAAATAACCATGTATTTGGCGTGGCCATTTGGTTCCATATTGTGGCACGTACTGAATATTGAAAGGTTTTGCATTTCTTTTTGTCGGATTTATGGTATATTTCGTCTATAATTCAGTTGCCGTCATTATCCATGTTTCTTATAACATCTGCAGAGCAGATGAATAGGTAAAGTTTTAACTTTAAGCATCGCTCAAATTTTTTCTTGGGGAGTTGAAAATACAGCTGCGAGTTATAGTCGATGGCAATGTAATCATCTGATATTGCTAATATTCAGTAGGAATTGTTGTCTATTCTTACTGGAATTGGAGTTGCTTTTATGATATCAAACTTGGCTAGGTCTATTATTGGGAAATAGCCAAATATTTTTAAATGACTGTTATTTTGACGTAACGACATTTTTATCACTGGCGTAGATAAAGCTTTCAAATTGTTTGGTAACTTTATGTTAATCTCTATTATCATTGAATGAAGATACGTTGGAGGTATCAGGTCGTAAATTGTTCGTCGATTGAACTGGATATTTATTATATTCCGTAGTATGTACTTATTTCTGCAATGTAGTTTGTTACTATTTGATAAGTGCTTAACACATATATTTCCAATCTGTTAATATCTATACGTGAGAACCATTTGGCCATAGATTGGCCAGCTTCTAATCCTTGATTCGGTAACATTAAATGTGGATAAGTCAGAGATCATAAACTTACCTTCTTAGCAAGATTTCAGATAAGTTTTGTGGTAGTCTTGGGCCAGTAAATATCAAATCATTTAGGCTCCCGTTGGATGTTGATTTACTGGAAGTATCAAACACAACTCGCAGCTTAGTGGTTGTACTGTCCATTTTATATACCGCTTGGAGTGGTATATAATAATTGCCTTCATTAAGGTTTTGAGGTAATACTCTTCTTATATGTCCTAATTTTAGGTATTCGTTTATGAATATTACATACTGTTCTTTAGGTTGAGGTTCTCTCAACATTCGGTTTTCTAGACTTCTTAGACAGGCAGCCCCCTAGGTTTTGGCTGTCCTAATACCTCGGTACGTAGTTTAAACGAAATTCTGACTACGTATCTTCCCTTTTTATCTTGATAGGTCTTCTTCGTCGTAAAATTTTTCGCATATTTCGTCATCTCCTGATATGTTTCTTGTTTCTGGCAGCTCTTCTAGTTCCCAAAATTTTGTTAGTTGCTTCCTGTCTGGATATCATGATGGTAACTTGAAGTGGTAGGTGATTTGATGATGAACTTCCAGAAGCTCTTCTTCTGTTTTCTGAATGCTATTTAGGATGATATGTGCATATTCTCTTGCCCCAAGGATATCGTCAATCGGACCTGGCTTCATATAGGTTGGATCTGCATTTGTATGTAGGCCGTTGATATCTAACTGATGTCGTGGAGATGACTGGGTAAGTTTAGGAAGAACTAACATATTTACTTTAAGTAAGAAATGACTGGGAGAGCGTGGCTTAATATAAAGATTTATTTGAAACTCTTTGATCAGTTCTTCTTAATGTCTGATTTCGTTGAAAGTTTTTATTGCTAGTGGCATCTAGTATGCTTCTCGTGGTTAAGACAGTTCAAGCATAAGTTCGTTCTCTGAGCGAAACGGTTTCTTTCCTCTACTGATAACCTTCTGAAGTCTTGTCAGTGGTATATTGCATGATCTTTTTTGCTGTATATTCCATGAATTTTTCATAGTCTTGAATTTTATGTGGTTCTGCAATCGTTTGTTCATACATCTTGTTGGTTTCAGAATCCCAGTTCCGACTGATTGTGCTTATTTCGATATTTTCTAGCCCTCGAGTACATTCCTTGGTTACGTCATGTAACAGCTTCAGCTTTTCACTGTTTTCGTTGGAGACATTAGGAAGGTCTAATAATTTTTCCATTAGTTTTGATGCTAATAAACGTTTGTTTTCATATCTACTCTGGAGCAAGTCCCATGCTGTCTCATAGTTGTTTTCAGTGGTTGTCAGATGCTGGATGAGTCTTGCAGCCTCTCTCGCACATGACTTTTATGTAGCTGTATCTTCTCCGCCTTGGAAAAGTGATTTTTGTCGTGGACTACTCGCAGGAAGACATCACGGAATGATGCCCAATTTTCGTATCCTCCTTGAAATGTTGGAATGGTTATCTGTGGTGACAATAGATGTCTTGACGGCCACATTGGTTGCGTCTGTGATAATGGCTGCTGATTTGTTAATGGTTTATCGTAAGTTGCCCTCGATAATATCTCTAATGTGTCTTCATATTTCGTCTGATAAACATGGAAACTTCCACCTACGAAGTAGGCATTTATGATAGATTCTTCATTAACTATAATTTCTTCTTTTATTTCATGGATAGCTTCCCATTGTTGTAGCTCATATGCTACTTGAGATAGTATTTGATTTAAATCTTGATTGATTTTATTGATTGTTCTATCTAGTTCATCGCATTTAAGACGTTGTTTTTTCAATAGTAAGACTTGTGGAGTTTTGATTATCTCGTGCCTTATAGTTTCAAGGTACTTTCTGCAAGTATCATACTTCTCTTTGATTTGCTGCAGGTATTTTTTTGTAAAATAGATGTGGTTTGGTTATTTAAAACTATTTAACTCATAGTCAGTTTCTCGAATTGCAGTCCATAACTCTTCTAGTGCTGCAGATTTCTGTTCTGCATATTGTTCGGTTTTTCGTGATGGACCATCTTTTTTTACAGTTGGCGAGTAGCTGTATTATATTTTTTCTAGATCTTCTTGCTTAGCAGCAAGTAAGTTCATTTCTTCCATCATTGTTGTTGACCTAAGAGATCTTCTCTCCTAGTTGTACTGATTGGACCGCTGTTAGTTGACGATGCAAAACGCCTGTATCGCGTCTGGTTGGGTGGATTCCTGCGAACGTTGATCGACAGCTGTTGGGCTGCTTGATTGGACTTATGAGACCGCCACTGGTGGGACCTCTAAGATTGTTGGTTGACCGCTGTTGGGCTTGGTTGGACCTCTGAGATCGCTGCTGGTGAAATCTCTGGGACCGATGTTGGGCTTGGTTAAACCGTTGGGACCGCTACTTGTGGGACCTATGAGACTGATGTTGGGCTTGGTTGCATCGCTGGGACCGCTACTGACAAGACTTTGAGGACTGTTGTTGGGCTTGGTTGGACCTCTGGAACCGCTACTGTGGGACCTCTGGGACTGTTGTTGGGCTTGGTTGAACCCCTGGGACCGCTACTGACGGGACCTCTGGGACCTTTGTTGGGATTGGTTGGACCTGAAACTGCTACTGATGGGACCTCTGGGAAAGATGCTGGGTGATGATTAGACTAGAGAAAAAAAGGTCCTTATTACCAGACTGGACTATAATAACTCACGACGCTTGTATACAGCAGAAAGAAAGTTAAAGTTATTTACAACCAGACTAGTGCACTTGCTGTAAATCGGAAAGAAGGCTCGTAACCAGACAAGGCTGCCCTGAGTTTAAGTAAAAGACCTGTAACCAGACAAAGCACCTGCTACAGGTTTAAATAAGAACTATATAGCAACCAGACAAGGCACTTGCTACTAATTGAATCTAATTTATTAATTGCCAATCGATTCTTTATATATATATATAATAAAATGCTTACAGATGTTATAAGGTCGGATCTACATAATATATTTTCCTATGAAATAAAAGTAAAAAGTAAAAATGTTCCTGTTTGGACAACTAATATATAATTTTTTCTTTTCTTTTTTCTATTACTGTTACACCAAATTTATGTTTTCCTTTCTTATAATAAATGGTTACAAAGGTATTTTTTTCCTATTTCTGCAATATTCTGTTAGGTTAAGTAGTTTAAGTGACTACTGACTGTACGTAGGTAAACATTATGAACAATAGAATATTATGTTTTTTTATTGAATTGAATTGAATATTAAAAGTTTTCAAAATATAACGAAGTTTTTTTTTCTTTAAATAAATTATACTATGTGATATATAGTTAGGACCAGGGGGTCCCCACATTTTAATAGTTGTTGCATAGGGCACAGTTTTGGCTCTCATCTAACTTATTAAATATTTGGTAGCTGTTGCCGTTTACGAGATGATTTTATTTTATTTTAATTGGAAAAATATATGGGCAAAATATGTTATGTGATATATTTTTCCCAACTCAACCCTACGAGTATTTTAATTACTTTTAATGTGTGATCCCCTCGAACAACCTGAACTACAAAATGTAGTGTTTATTTGAACTTTCTAGCTTTAGCAGAACTGAAGTTATGGGGTACTCAGCTCAAACGGTTGAGATAGGGGGGGGTCGTGTTTTCTCGAAAACGGCTACAGCTACAAAATAAATTAACCTTAACAAAATAGCTACAAAAACGCTACAAAATATAGCATTGAAAATATTTGGTTAACCGACATCCAAAAACCCTATAATATAGAAGTAAGTACTTAAATTGAGAGAAGTAAACTCTCTTTCGTTGAAGTCCAGTAGCATCTCTAAGTGTCACGACGAAGATATCCAATACTTCGCCAGGAATGACCCAACTCTCGCTATTTCAAAAGTCTTTCTATAAATCCGTTTCACTGGTTATCGAAAAGGGAACGACTTCTCCTAAAAAGCGGCTCTCGAGTCAGCTCTGGACCCATATTCTCTTAACTAGAGGTGCTAAACATTTCTCAAAACGTATGGCAAACAGTAGGCAATTGCATGGTGGCCTGCCATTCGGTTTGGGAAGCGCTTACCGTTTTTCACTGCGCGTGCTCTTCAAGAGTTTGCCAACTCTTTGATAGTATCCTGCCTGCTTTTGCTTGCAATTGGGCAAGTTTGCAAATTTGTTCGTAAATAGGGCTTTCAAAATGGAAAAAGAAACAAAGAAAACTTTAGATGGACATCAATTTGATATACCGATGATGATCTCCAAAGAAATCTCTTCAGAACCCGATTGATACCACCGGTGGAATCAGCACTCGGCTGGAATTTTCGTAGCCCTAGTTCAAAATTGAACTATAGTTCGAACGATGCTAGCTTGCCCTCGGTCTCGAACGGAGAAAATTCGAACTTGCACAATGCGACGAAGTAGAACCGTCAAAAACCACAGCTCTGAAAAGCTCGAATTTTCGGGCCTTCGGAGCGGCTACTGAAATATGAAATCGAACTATACGCGGGCACCTCGAGTCTAGTGAAATACGTCCAGCTGATTGAACCGCGGCTTGGGTTGGTACTGAAACATGCAAAAGCTTGAGCCATGACGTCACAGTTCGAATAATTCTGCACCGGGGCAGGTGGTGAAATTCGCTATTAGAAACTTTCGTCATATATGAAGAGCACAAAACCTCCTTTACTCCGTCAGCTCTAGCTTTTACTTTGATTCAACCGAACTCTCGAAGAATATTTTAATTATGCTGCAATAATAATTGTAATTAATTATGCATCAGCCGGCCTTTTCCAGGAATTTGCCATGGCTTTCCGCTTTACTCTCCTGCATAAAATATCGAGACGTCGGCGTCGCATCATCTTAGTTTAGTATAAAATAGAAAAAATATTAAAAAACGTCAATCTTATGGAATTTTTACATTGCGGTTTTCACAGCTAACCCAACCAACCTTTTTTAAAATATTTTATAAAATAATTTTTTAATAAAAAGTTTCAGTGTCAGTGGCGGTCACAGAGCGGGGGGCGAACACTCCCCTTAATAATAAATGTAGTGTTTTTGCTTTTATTGTTGGGGCACAATGATTTATTTTCTTTCCCATCAAAAATTGAATTTTAATAAAACGTAACAAACACGACACGAACTTGATGTAATCTGAAATGTATTATCCTAACTAATCTCGGTTAAAAATAAAACATGCGACTCGGTCAGAACTGAGATCAATCTCAGATCCATCTAAACGTAATAAACATTTTTACAAAAAAACGGGCCAAATATCGATTATTGGAAAAAAACACGTCAAATTCAACAAAACCGTACTAAAATTAATATTATAACACACAAACATTTAATTGATTATTACGTTTTGACCCGAGTTCTCAGCTAACAAATCCTCAAATACAATATTGAATTATAACAGGCAACAACTTTCATCATGTTAGCAAAAACTCGTTGAAAGAAAACGATAAATTAATTGCTTTACACCCGAAACAGAACTTGAACTTTCGACTTTTTGGAAACTGAGATTATTCTATGACTGAGATTTAGCCAGTGGCGATTACCTACACTGAAATAGAGAAGAGGAATTTCTCTTATGTTAAGATAATCACGCTTACAAAAAAGAACTTAAAAAAAAACCTCCAAATCAGTTACTTCAACTGAAAAGAAACTAAAAAACAAAAGATCAAAAGATCTTGGGTGGAAATAACAAAAATTCAAATTTGGGTAAGCATCCCACAAGGAGCACACAAAAGATCAAAGCGAAAAGAGAAATGATTGATCGATGTTTCGCCCTGGGTAACCAGCGTGGCCTCATCAGTAGTTTCACTGGTCACCCTCCACTATACATCATTAAACACCATCATACACTTTGATTTCCAACCTTGAACCACTCACAAATAGGCATCGTTCCGCACTGGTACTTATCCAAGTTACCTGATATGAATTCGTCCTGGCGTGTTAATATTTCCAGTAGGATTATGCTCCTAAGGCAATTAAAACAAAAAAGAAGTTAGAAAAACCTCCAAATCAGTTACTTCAACCGAAAAGAAACTAAAAAACAAAAGATCTTGGGTGGAAATAACGAAAATTCAAACTTAGATGAACATCCCATAAGGAACACACAAAAGATCAAAGCGAAAAGAGAAATGATTCAACGATATTTCGCCCTGGGTAACCAGCGTGGGCTCATCAGTAGTTTCACTGGTCACCCTCCACTATACATCATTAAACACCATCATACACTTTGATTTCCAACTTTCAACCACTCACAAATAGGCATCGTTCCTCACTGGTACTTATCGAAGTTACCTGATACGAATTCGTCCTGGCGTGTTAATATGTGCCTGTTAGACCTGCTTTTGGCTATGTAAGACCTCATAATAAGAAGTAAGAATAAAGAATAAAGAAGGCAAATTGCGCTAAGAGGTTCTTGACTTGGAGCGTAGAGATATGTAGGTATAGGCATCTCTAACAATTAGTGCATATTACAATAAGAGTTACTTACTTACACTAAAAAACGGAAACCTTGTCTGAAAGGAAGATATTCTCTTGCCATCAATTTTATAGTTAGAATTGCGCTTCGTAAAGGAGAGTTTTATAACAAGAACTGTGCGTAACTGCGTCCCTTAGACAAGGTTCCTAAAGCTAGTAGAATCCTTTTATCATTTGATTGCGTTAATTTAAGATATTGTGACTTCAGAAAAGTGGTTAATAAAATGGTATAGGTTCTGACGTCTTTCACATATTTTATAGTGTGTGTCCTGATATACTTTAGAAAAAGATCAGCATATTTTCAATTAATAATGTGGGAAAGAGAAAACCTATAAAAACCCTATAAAGTCACAAATACTACTTTACTACAGGACGTCACGATAACGTGCCCGTTTACTACCCGCGTCGACATAACTTCTATATCAAGAGTAATCATTACCGTCGCGATAGAGTTGTATAACCGTGTATTCCCAAAAACGGTGAATACCTCAAGATATAGGAGTAGTAAAACTGTTGCCGTAATATGACTCCACAACTCTATTAGGGATAGAGCGTGGAGACGGCCATTACGTCCAGACTGATTTTGTTGCTTGGGTTGGTGCCACTTTGGTGAAAGAGGGTTTTGCCAACTGGATAATGTAGCAAATGCTGATTTTTTGATAAAATTTTTGACCCAGTGTTATATAAAATGTTTTGACCCAGTGTTATATAAAATGTTGATAAAAAATTGGAATTTTTTGAGGTTAGGATTTCCAAATTAAATGTCTTTCTAGTTTTGATATGTTTAATTAAATAATTATTAATATTTTTAATTTTATTGGTACATGCAACTACTAATCAGTGATTTAATGAGGTATTTTTAAAATTTGATTTGAATTCCATGTATAATAGAAGTAAATAACATGGCGTCGTTGACCAGGTGCATTGATTTGTGTCAGTAAAGTAGCGATAACTCGTAGGCAACGTTTTTCCCGTACATGCACATTTCTTTCTTACTGCGTCAAGGGCGTAGATAAGGAGGAGGTCAAGGGGGTAATGTCCGGTATCCGTTAGTCTCCGGATGTTTGCTGGGTAGCTTTCGCGCGTTCTGTTTTTCCCTCTTTGTAGCTGACCCAACCCACATTTTTTTAACAAATAAACATGAAAAAATTAAAATTTGCACCTTAATTTTGATTGTTAGAATTTTATTTTATATCCGATTTCACAGCAAATTTTGCCTGCGGCGCTACAACACATTGATTGATTAAGTAAAGAAATATTATATTTTTACAAAATTTTTGCCTGCGGCGCATTAATGACATTATTTTAGCAAAAAAGCTAGGATTATTACCAGATCCCAATCCAGTTTTTTTCAAATTTCATAAAAAATTTTAAAAAGATCAAAAGAACTTTCTTCTAAAACTGAAAAAAAATTTTCCTGCGGCGCTATGGCACGTTCTTTGCTACAATTTTAGTTTAGGTTATTAGTATATTTTTAAAAAATTTTCGCCTACGACACATTTATGACATCATTTTAGCAACAAATCTAGAATCAAGACCAGATCCCCACCTAGTTTTTTTTTATATTTGATAAAAAACGTACAAAATAATTAAACTGCAAAAAAAATTCCCTGCGCCGCTATAACAATTTTAGTATAATCTTTATTTCATATAAATTTTCGCACAGGACGCATTTATGACATGATTTAGCAAGAAATCTAGAATCAAGACCAGATCCCAACCCACTTATTTTATATTTGATATAAAAAAGTAAAAAATATTAAACTGCAAAAAATTTTAGTATAATCTCAGGCAATTTTTATCCATAGCATTTACGTGTTAAAAAATGCGTTATTACTATATTTTTACAAAATTTTCGCCCACGACGCATTGATGCCATGATTTTAGCAACAAATCTAGGATCAAAACCAGATCCTAACCCAGTTTTTTTTTTATATGTGTTGTGTTAATTTTTTTATACTGTCCTCCCCCCAAGTAAAAATAGTATCTACGCCCCTGTAGTGCGTGGTAGATAGGCGACCTAGAGTCTACTGAATTGCAACCAAATTAATATCAGTAGTCATTACCTCGTAAAAGTAATATTCAAGAAATTAAATGTGTCAACTATTAAGCCAGCCTCGGACTGTAAAGTTTTCGTGCTTCTAGTAATGGTATACAGTTATATAGTGGAATATATTACTTTCGCATATAATTTTATAATTTTACGACACTGGTAATTTTTTAACCGTAATAGTGACCACACTAAGTGTAAATAATGACATTTTTCTTATAAATGGTTTTTTGTAGGAAATATTACTTTGCTTTAACCGATTTTTGTTGGGAATGACAATGACACCAGTAAAATTGACTATAATTGTTCATTGGGAAAGAATACCTTTGCTCGTAACCGTGTTAGATTTTAAAATTTAATTTTTGTTTCAGATTCGAAGACAGCAAATATATATGAAAAAAAACATGATGTGGCGAGGGTCCACTGAAAAAGGCATCGTTTGCCATATGTATAGGGAGTTGACATGACGCATCCAAAAGATGTGGAAAAGGCAAAAGCATTTTAATACTGTGAATGTCTGATGTGATACTAAAAATAAATTATTTTTTTCAATTAATTTTCGATTTTTTTTGCAAAATATACTTTTAACCCAAGAGCCTCAAATTATTTTGTCCAAGAAACTAGCTTCTTTACCCAAGAACCACTTTTCTTCTCTTAAGTCTCAACGGTCAAGAGAATCATTTTCTTAAGCTAAGAACTCAGGGGGGTTAACTTCATTCAAGATCCCGATTTTGCGTCAAGGTACACTTTCCAGGACTTAAGAGATTTTCAGTGTACACAAACTTATAGAAAAAAATGAACCCCAACAAGATTTACATAAACATACAAATATTCCCTTTATATTAAAAGCTTCAAGGGGTACTTAGGCGAAAAGCAAATCACACATTGTAAAAACTTTTCACCTTTTACGGTGGAATTTTTGGTAAATAATTTCCTTCGACAGCGGACCAATTTTTGGTAATAGTCTGGTGTCCATTGGCTCCAGGGGTGATGTAGTAAGGAGTAATTGCAGTTTTTTTTTTAATTGTCACATAATCACAACTAAACTCGATATTTAATATTTAAGAATTTTTGTGTCCGACCGGTGCAATATGCGTTTTTCAAAGAGTATTTTATTTTGAATATTCAAATTGAAATTCAAATTTATTTATTTAAGTTCGGATGCAGATTTCGTTTATACAATTTTTAATTGGAGCAGTCGGGATAGTGGTCCTCGTCATGTTAGTATAGTTATTACTTTATTTAATTTTAATATTGTATTACTAATGTATCGAATTTTTCTTACCTATATTAACTTAATTATTCCTTAACTTAAAAAATTTAATAGTTACAATTAAAAATTTACATTATTCAATAAAACATATACAGTGAGAGAATTGAGTGACATTGATTTAAAATTATTTGAAATAATCACATTTTAGGTGCTGTTATACTTAAAATCAATATTACTTAAACACATACAGCAAGCTACTGAAAACGGCATCGGCATAGTTTAATACAATGAAGTCCCCAAAGTCCACAACCATTCCGGCGGCACCGATCCTCAAAACATGCCCAGTTCCCCTAAACCCGATTTAGTCTATATTTAAAGTATTTTTTTGTGATATATAGTATTAGAGGTAATTTTTGTTAATAAGTTAGAAAGTTATTTTTTAATTAACCTTTTTTTAGATAAAGAGAACTATGAGATTTAAAATTATATAATATTGCTACCTACATATTACATTTTGAAATCTGGTATTTTGGTCGCGATTCTTCAAAAACCGTCAGAAAATCCCGCCCTTACAAAAAATCTGACGATTTTTAAACACAAGTTTACACTTAATGCTTTTTTGTCAGGACTATTTGCTAATATTCCTTAAAATTTAGTTTCTTAATACTGCCCTAGTAAATAAACAATATGTTAGTTTTAATTTTTATATTTTTTTTTCTGGAAGCCCGGTTTTTTTATTTAAAAATATATGTTATTAAGCTTATTTTTATGTGTAAACAAACCTTTAAACTTTTAACATACAAAACCATAGATAGCCATTTCAGAAAACTCACACAAATTCTGTCTTTCCTTTTACATGGTGAGAATTTTACGCGTAGTAACAATTTTGTTCCGCCGTAAACTAGTCCTGCCGAATGCCTTTAAAATATTAAATTTACAAAATATTATTAAAAAACTGATGCAGTTTCTTTTACAACGTTAGGATTAATATGAAGGGCGCTATGTTTTTATTTTAAATGAGGCGATAAGTAAAGATCGCCACTTTCCAGAATTATGACGGGTGAGATTTTCTGTCGTTTAAGTCAAAAATATTTTTTTTGTATTTTTTTATTTTAATTAGCTATAAATTTTGTTTTATAAACGTGAGTATCCCAAACGATTTTGACGATTGGAACAAAACTAATTTTGTGGCTGTTTATTTTCTTTCATCTACTTTTAGCATGCAATGAGTGACTGACAGACAACGCATAGGCTAAGCCAGTGGCTCTGCAAGCATCAAATTATATATATACTGTAGATAGGCACTATAAAATGATTTTGAAAATGCATTTCCAAAGAGGATTAAATGGACGATGAAAGATTGTGATCCGAAGGAATGAAGACGCGGGTCAGCTAGTTGCCGATAAAAATCCAACAAATTAAAACCAGTCACCAAATATGCGTATATTGCAAAAAAACAAACGTAAATTTTAGCTGACGCAGTAAAACTTTCCAAACTTTATATATTTGCAACAATTTTAAATTTTCGGTCATGTATTCGGCATTCTTTAACACGGATTTTAATTTCGCAGGTTAAAGTAAAAAAAAATCATGCTGACTTATCTAGAGCGACTATCCTAAAACTTCCCTCGCTTACAGACATAAATAAAGAACCATCTGTTTTCTATAAGGGTCTTTAAATGCAAGTCGTGATTTAATATACTGTGAAGAAATATTGAGAGGAATATTCAGTTCGCACATTTTTAAGATATACTTATATATTCTTAAGCCCTGTGCACACCTATGCGTGCCCATGCAGGGTGCTTTGAAGCGGGGTGGGCACTCGGTGTTTCCTGTTCACACCGGCGCGTTTCTACGAGACTCGCCAGAAATGCATTAAGTTGCATGCGTTTTTGCCCAAATTTCCTAGAAATACCTATGTTAGCAACAGCTCGTGCGTGTCTCGTGCATCTTTTTGACGTTTAAGATAACTTAAAATATTTTTTTAAAACTTCGGTAAAATGAAAGAAAATTGAGTAATTTGAACAGTTTTACCAGAAAAGTGCAGCAAATAAATTATTTTTCAGAATTATCATGAGAAAACCTGTTAAAAATTAAAAATATATTTTTAGATGCACGCGGGAATGCCAACATTGAAAATAGAACAAGTTCTATTTTTCCACTAGAATCGCATGCATGTCTGGGAAATTCTAGGGACATTTTTTTAAAAATGTTAAAAATTATTTCCAGAATGACATTCTCTTGTCAAATTTTCATTTTTTTTGTTTATGTTTTGCAAAAGTCTTTGTGATTGAGAGAGCTGCTTCAACAAGAAATAAATGATGTGGATCCAAGACCATAGTAAGTACTTAATTAATTTATATGCTAATAAAGGCTGTGGCAAAAGTTATGACAATTTACCGTTTATGTGGTTGGGTTGCATTGGTTAGCGCTTTTTAGTATTGGGTTTCGACTAGGTCAGTCAATTTTCCTGGTTTTCTCGTAAAAATTGAAAAGATCAGATTTTTCGCGACTGTTGTAACCTAAGCATTTGTGATAATAAGCTACAACAGCCTGTGTAAAAAAGATACGGACCAGTGGCATATGCAGAAATTTTTTCTAGGGGGGGGGCTTGAACAACAGCATAGTCTAAAGATCATAATTCAATTCAATTCATCAAAAATATTGCTATTATCCTTTTAGCCCATTTAAAAAAATTATTTCATCGACGTCTTAACGACAGACAAATCTTGTGTACCTACCTATTGTCAATTAATCTAAATTATTCTAATTGCTCAAAAATATCCTCACATACTCTCTGGGTACTGACACTAGAGTTCTTCGGCTTGATCTGTAACTTTATTTTTATTTTTAGGGCAAGAACTACAATTGTGTGTTGGTTCCTGCCATCACAATAAACCCACTTAAAAAAAAATCAGCAAGTTAACCGTTTTACAATGTCGTCATCATGCATGCATCAACTTAAAAGTATGGAAAGTGAACAACTGTACTGTTGTGAAGACGTAGTATTCATCAGCTCCATAATGTGCACGTCAACAACAAAAAGAGAACTTTAATATGTGATGAGTTTATCCATTTTTAGATTATTTAAATTATGATGTAACTAAATATATTTATGTTAAAATGTTTTATAAGCTTTCTATGTGGTATATGGAACAAACTTGTAAAAAAACTAAGAGAAATATTGTAAATTTTGTTGAGTCGATATCAGTTTTTACAGCTATAAAACAATACAAAAACTCACCAAATTTTATGAGAATTTATGGGGTTTTTTGCCTGGGTTTTAATACTAAATAGGTCATCATTTTATATCAAAAATATTTTTTCTGTTATTTGTTTTTTATTTATTTCAGATACCACAATTAACAAGTTGCTAGTTAAGCGAGCCACACAAGTCTTTATTATATATTCTTCTACATACATTTTGGTACTTAGCTATAGAGGATATAATTATAGCGCCTTGCCAATTTTTTTAGGACTTTTCTATATAGAAATTCTTTAATATAACTACTTTCATGGATAATATAGTGTTTCATTTAAATTTAAGCATTCACAACAGATTTAAATTATTAACTATACATATCTTAGTTAATATTAAAATTGTACTAAAAATTAAAATTGAAAAAGTGGGTACTTGGAATTTTATTTTGTCTTATTTTAGGTCGTTCATTTATTACAATATTTAAAAAACTATAGAACAAAATATAATATTTCAGCCCTTTAATATTAATAATAATTATAAGATTTTATTATTCATATTTTTGGTAAAATGTAATCTGACGTCATCGAGCGACAATTTAATATACTTCTTTTAGTTCAGACCCCAAGACATTTATTGATCAATATTTGGAACCAGAAAAGTCACCAGATTTAACCTTTTATTATTCTGTGTAAAAAAGATGCATAGGTGTGAACAGAAAAGGCATGCAACTTTCCACCCTTCATTTTCAAGGTTGACACGCGCGATTCAAAAAACCCCTTGCATCAAAAAACCTTGCATGGGCACGCGTTGGTGGGTATAGGGCTTTATATTCTGGTGACAGATGACCTTAAAACTCGCTTAAGAGTAGAGATTCTATTTTTGCTATCAGTGACCTTGGCTCAAGAAATGTCGAAGTGGCGTTCAAAACGGGTTATGTGTTATCCGTACTTTTTGGCGTCAAATAAACATCAGAGTTCGCTGAACTTTGAATGGGAGGCACATTTTGTAAACACTGAGACACGGCTCGGAGCTCTTTTTTGATTTTCTGCTTAATGAGCTAAAATCAAAAAAATGTTCCGGGCCGTGTATTACTTTTTACAAAATGTGCCTTCCATTCAAAGTTCAGCCAATTCCAAAGTATAGATATCACATGACCGGTTTTGAACGACACTCCGACATTTCCTGAGCTAAAGTCACTGACAGTATAAAAAATAATCGCTACTCTTTGAAACGTCGAAATTTGGCATATTAGAATTAGGGTACATCCCAAAATCAACCAGAGAAAACCGCACTGGTTATTTGAGGTATGTAGTCAGTTGCCAAAAAAAACATGAAAATAGTTATTTAAACAACAAGGTTTGAAATCGACTATGCACACGAGCGACACAGTTTGGTAGGGAGTTTGCAAAAAGGTGTTCAAACGAGTTTTTTACGATACTTTTTATGCTACTGCAACTAAACAGAGACCAGAAAAATCAAATTTCAATTTTACTCGTTTTAATTAATAAAATGTATAATATTCTATTTGAAGTACCTAATCAACAAAACGGCCTACTTGCCGGGCTTCGCGCCGCCCCTTCTCTACTACTACTACTAATCAACAAAACTGGAATGGAACTCAGCCAAATTATATTGTTGGGTGACAACAACGAAAATCACAATGACGGGAGACTTGTGTGCAAAAATGACATAAGCGTGCGAAAAAATGACGTAAGCGTGTGCAAAACGTTTTGCACACGGTGTGCGCAAAATGCCGTTTTTAGATCGTGTTCTCCGTGCGCAAAACCACCTTTTTCAAGACAGTCGTATAAAAAAACTTATAGTGGCTTAGGGCATTTCGACTGCACTTAAATGATGATGGTTGCCAAGGTATATTTTTTGACACTGGGTTGACTCCTGACTACGAAAATATATATTGGCCATCCCCTCTCTCGGTCGCGCCTCCTCCACCCTCCTTTAAACCCCTTAAAATTAGTTCCTCAATATCCAAGCAACCAGCAGATAGAACAAAAACTTTTTCACTGTTGTTTGTGCATTGATCTGTAGATTATATGATGTGCTTACACTATATAGCAGATCTCTAAAACTAAACAAGATATTTTTAAAAAATATATTTTTAAAATAACAAATTTTACATTTTTGTTCGTATTTTCTAACCCACACCAGACACAAAAAATATCTGAATAAATATTTTTCCACCACTTTTTTCTTTTTAAAAAGGTATCTATGGGATTTTTCCAACCACATCCGCAATAGCACCGTTTGATTTGAGCCATTACACCAAAACTGGGAACGTTTCTGATATGAGCAGATGAGTTTTGTTCATAATTATAATCGGCGACCTGACGTTCATTATATTTATAGATTTTTCACATTTAAGATACTGCCGTGACTCGTGACTATGAAAATATATCTTGGCCATTCCTCCTGTCAATCGTGCCCCCTCCAAACCCCCTTTAAACCTCTTAAAATTCATTCTTCAATATCGCAGCAATCAACGGAGATAGTACAAAAATTAATGACTGTTGTTTGTATATTGACCTCTAGATTATATGCCGTGCCTGCACTATATTGCGTATCTCAAAAACTAAACATGATATTTTAAAAAAAGTGTATTTCCAAAAAAACAAATTTTAAATTTTGGTCAATAATTAGTAACCCAGACCAGATGCGAAACAAATTTCTTAACAAATAATTTTCCACCATTTTAGTTCTTTTTAAAAAGGTTATCTATGGGGTTTTCTAACTTTACCCGCAATAGCACCGTTTGATTTGAGCCATTACGCCAAAACTGGGCACGTTTCTGATATGATCGGTCATAATCGGCAACAAGTTCATAATATTTATAGATTTTTTGCATCTAAGATACTTCCTAACTTCCACTTCCACTTTTTCAGAACCCTCTTTACCACTTCCCCCTTCCACAACCTTCCCATACTATGAATCAAAAGTCAATTTGCAGTAAGTCGTCAACCAATTAGTACTTGATTTTACCAAACCTTCAAATTAAAAAAGGGTGAAAATAAAGCCCTTATATCTCTAGAAATAAACATCAAATTTATCATTTTAACAAAGAAGAAGGTACAATTTGAGCAAAACTAAAAAATTTTATTTTTCCAATAGTATAAGTATTTTATTTAAAAAAAAGTACATTATAATATCAATCATCTTGTTTGAAAGTTTGTGACAATGATGTGTTTGAAATCAACTCTGTGTTTCGGACTTCCATTGTCTTTATTTTATTTATACACGACGCGCGACGTTTCGATGAGTACAATCTATGATCGTCTTCAGGTACAATCTATTCCTAAGGCTACGTACTTATGTAATATGGGAAATCACTCAATTGTGAAGTTTAAGAAGGAAGGAAGGAAGCGGCTTCCAAATATTTGGAATTTCAACACTTGGTATACTGAAAATACCCTGATTCTGCCCAATAAAAGCAAGTTAAAGGAATTTTCGTTTCTTCCAGTGTGACTCCTTGTGAAAAAACTTTGCTTCTGTCCTCTTCATTTCGTGTTGTTTTGACCATGCATATTTGGCGATTCCTGATTTCGTTGTTTCACTTCTTTGGGTATTCGTATGATGTTCCTTAACAGATAGTGGTCTTTTTGTTTCGCCTATGTATGATTTACCACACTCACAAGGAACTTAAATCTAATTCCTCATTTGGTTTGTTCTCCGGTTTTTTCTACTTAGAAGGCTTCGAATTGTATTGTTCGCTACTCTTTTAATTTCCTCTGATACCCCTTTAACGTATGGAATTGTAAGGAATGCATTTGCCTGGTTTGGTGTTTTAATATCTGTCCTGTTTGCTGAAATTTAGAAATAGTGTCTGTCATAAGTTTAAGGCTTTAACCGTTGTGCTGCGGATACTTCTTAATTTTTCTTATTTTAATTTCCAAGTCATGAGAATCGTTACAAATTTGAAGGGCTCTTTTATAAAAAGTTCCTAATTATGCCTCGTTTGGCTGTAGCAGAATGACTTGAACCTTGATTTAAATATTGTCCTGTGTGAGTAGGTTTACGATAAACTGTTGTTCTGATGTCGCTTTATACTCGTTTGACAAGTACATCAATTAAAGCAATTTGGCAATTTTCCTCCAACTCCATTGTGAATCTAATGGTGTGTCTAATGTTATTTAGACGGTGAAAAAATTCTGAAAGTTGTTGGACATTCCCAGGTCTGTTTCATTATTTTTAGGAATCATCAGGGTAACATAAGACTGTACCTAGCGTATGAAGCATAACATAAGCAACCACACCCAACGAATTTAAACAACTTTCGTCGTCAAACAACGCGGGATGTTGGCATGGCTATACGCAGCAGCAAAATGCAAATATCAATAAGAATGAAATTTGCGAGCAGGACATAAAAAGCGGTGATGATTCTTAACAAGGATGAAATAGGCCTGTAGGTTTCTGGACTATCCATGGTCTTTGAGGCCTGGTCGTAATGAATTGAAAAGCAAAATGTGTGTCCGATGCCACGAACCTTTTTTTGATTTATTTTTCACGGGCAAGAAATCTATTTTTCCTATATTTTACTTAGCTTTGTTTTGCGCAACAAGCCTCCTCGGGTGTGACTGTTGCTGAGACTTAATATAAAGCGACGTAATATAAACTCCAATTGGGGATGGAGTTACTGCCAACTTTTTATTTTGAACGGTCTTTTTTCAGTAACGGGTACATTTTCGCAGGTTCCGCTTTTTAATTCCTGCTCGCAAATTTCATTCTTATTGATATTTGCATCCTTTAACATTTTGCTTTTCAGTTTATTCCGACAGACGGCGCGCTGGATATAGCCATGCCAACATACCGCGTTATTTGACGACGAAAGTTGTTTAAATTCGTTGGGTGTGGGTGTGGATTGTAAATTGTTGAATTAGTCGTTTCGGCCGTGCGGCCGCTCGGCACTGCTACATTTAACAAATAATTTGTACATGACATGACTCTAAATCTTAGATTGCTTCCAGGAAACGTAGACTTCTCCCAAAGGAAGCTATTTTCTTGGGTGGTAGTTAGCCAACTTCTTCAGGTGATAGTTATATACCCTCGAGGTATTTAAGCCTCTTGCAGAGTTGGGCTGGGCATACGCAGAGCGGGTTTCTGTTTAAGCAATATCTACAGAGGTCGTTTTTCTGCTCTTCCTATTGTTTTTAGTTGGTACTTCACCGGGCAGTGACCGGTGAGTAGTCCAACGACCGTTCTTATGTCTGTTCTGTTCATGGTTAGGAACTGTTCAGCTCTTTTTGCTGAAGGGGTGATAATAAACGTTTTTGCTTGTCTTTGTCCTGGAGTATTCCTCCAGTGAGAAGAGAGTTGGTCTTTTTCCCATTTATTCAGATCTCCAATAATGTGAATTTTCATGAAGCCACAGTAGGGCTCCGGACCGTAGTATGGTGCTTCGGCCCCTTCTTTTGCGAGGCAGTCTGCTTCCTCATTTCCAGATATGCCTCGATGACTATGTAACCACATCAGGGTTACCTGGTTTTGTGTCGCTAGTAGCTTTAGGGTCTGTTTATACTCCCAGACTAATTTCTACGTACATTTGAAAGCTTTTAGAGCTTTTAAGGCAGCTTGGCAATCTGATAATATGAAGATGCATTTTCTGTTGAGGCTTTGGTTAATGCACTCTTGTGCACACATGTTAATGGCAAGTAATTCAGCTTAGAATATGATAGAGTATTTGCCATTTGGGTGTGGCTGCTTATGTTGTGCTTTATACGCCAGGTAGAGTCCTATGTTATCCTGAACTATCTATTAGATCTTGGAGACCTGGTCGTAATTAATTGAAAATCAAAATTGTGTGTCCGATGCGACGAACCTTTCTTTTATTGGAAACTATAAACTCCTAGGTTTATAGAACTTTAAAAGAGTATTCCGGATTTATTCCGGACAACACAAGGTCTTAACTTACATCACATTATAGCAAACCTCCTCATCTAAACGAATTTCCCAAAATTCACAAAGATGCAATGCCCTTACGCCCAATCACAAATTCCAGAAATTCTCCAACAAGCAATCTGTCTAAATTCCTTTTGAAAATTATTCAATTCAGGCAAGACCGCTTCATTAGTGGAAAATTTCAAGCATTTTGTAAATATTCTTAAATATTTTGTTTTAGGATCTGAGGATAAATTTGTCACTTTTGATCTCGAAAGTCTACACTAAATACCAGTACCAGCCTGCTGCTGGGGGGAGTGATGGAGTTGTTGGAGTGCTGTCTACATAATACTTACGTTCACATGAACGATAAGTTTTATGCTCAGGATGACGGTCTGCCAATGGGTTTATCGCTTTCGCCAGAGGTGGTCAATATATACATGGAGTGGTTGGCAAAAACTGAGCTCTGGCTAAGATATGTTAATGATAATTTCTTTTTTTTTTCAATCAATCAATCGATACCGAGTATGCTTTTCATCTGTGCGTTTTTTGATGGCTATGTAAACCAATTCTCGAACCGAACACCCTTCCACAGTCCTGGCACACCCAGTCTCCGGCAGCAGCCGGGTGTTGTTGGTCATCCATTCTTCCATTTTGTCGCTCCTTTCTACGTTCTCTCTTTTCCGTCTCTAGTCTACGTCGTTGCTCTTCAAAAGTTTGTGCTCCCTCATAGACTGTTCGGCGCCATGAAGCTCTATCGGTTGTCGTGGTCTCGAAGTTGTTTATATCGATGTGACCCTTCATTATATTGCCTGTGAGAACGTACTTATATCTTTTTCGTTGACCTCCTTGATTTATCTTTCCCTCCTTCAGTTATCCATAAAGTATCTGCTTTGGAAGACGTGTTTCGGGCATGCGGAAAACGTGACCAGTCCAACGAAGCTGGTGCTTGAAGATAAGGTCTTCTATACTAGTTATTCTGGCTTCTTCTAAAACACTTATGTTTGTTCGTCGGTCTTGCCATTTGATTCTCAGGATTCGTCTTAAACAACTTTGGTGATATTTTTCTAGTCGTTTGATACGCCTTCTGTAGGTGGTCTACGTTTCGCATCCGTATGTTAGAGTTAGTATTATAACTGTGTTGTAGACACGAAGCTTGGTCTACGCATTGACGTTGTGATTGTTGAAGACTCTCCGAAAGCCGTCCGAACGCTGCGCTAGAACATTTTAGGCGATGCTGTTGCATCAATAGTTGCATTTAATGATAGGTGGCTTCCAAGGTATGGGTAATGTTCCACGTTCTGCAGAGGATGGCCATTTATGGAAATGTTTGGAGCTTGGGGATTCGTACCTGGATCTGGTTGGTGAAGAATTTACGTTTTGGCAAGATTGACCTCTAGGCCAATGCTTTTGTAGGCTTGGTTAAATGCATTGATTACCAGCTGTAGATCTTCCTCTGTATCGGCCATAACGACGTTTTCATCGGCGTAATGCAGTTCGATTAACGAGGTCGTCGAGACCTTAATTTTTGCTCGAAGTCTGCCTAGGTTAAGTAGGCCAGCGTCGAATCTATATAGAATTTCCACACCCGGCGGTAGATGTTCCTCAACAAGGTCAAGCATGGCACCTAGAAATATAGAGAATAGGGTGGGCGCAATAACACACCCTTGTTTAACGCCTATCGTAATCTGGAATGATTCTCCTGGTCAATAAATTTTTGAGGGCATCCAGAATTTGCAGTATTTGCCAAAGAGCTTCTCTGTTGACCCACAGAGGAACTACCTACGGAACAGAGAGAAAAGGGATCTCAGGCTTTTGCTGTGGCGCGAAAGTGTGCGATCCACTGCTGATTTTTACGGCGACGTTTCCCTTGCTGCACAAATATTTAAGTTTGCTGTGAAAATAATTCGGCTGTGGCTCCGTCAGCCGACCACGTGCGTCCTCGCTTCAATGACCGGCTCTCCGCTTCGCGACAGAGAAGGGGAAATCGAACAAACCCCCGCATTCATTTTTATATAGATTGCTCATATCTTTTAGTGTACACTTTATAAGTTTGACCGTACGTTTTTTTTTATTTTTTAATAATTCTTTTTTTTTATCGATTCAGGAGACCTTTAGTATGGTTCCCTGCACTTTCACAGTTCAATATTTGAAAAATCGTTTTGATGGCTAAAACGTATATAAGAAATCGTCACTTTTAACTATAATATTATATGATTAATTCGACGACGCATGCTGAGTTCAATTTGGATACCTGGGTCCATGGGCGTAGCCAGGATATTCCACAAAGGGGGGGGGCAAGCTGTTCTTTGGGAAATAATAAAACTTTAAATATATATGTATACCGACCTATTTTAAATGAAGACATTTTTCAAGTTCTGTACCTCTTTTCTATCGGTGAGATATTAATTTGTTTAAAAGTATTTCTTTTACAAATCCCATGGAGGCTATGGCCTCCCTCCCTATGCCCATGCCTATGTCGCTTTTCAGGACCCATTGCACCACATGAAGAGTTTTATTTCTATCATAACTTTTAAACGTCTCAATCGATTTTCATAATTCTTTTTATATTAGATTCAGAAGAGTTTCAGCTTGGTCTTTTTTATTAAAATGGTACTTCCCCGCCACTTTCACGACTTAACTTGAAATTCACTTTCAAACTAGAAGTCATTACTTCGGGGTTATATGCATGTTTTGAATAGTCAAGTCGAAGTTGGATGCTGCTTTCAATTTGGATACTAGGGCTGATTCTTCGGGCCTACTGTACCCCTTAAAGGGTTTATTTTATTTGTGTCAAAACAGACCTAAATTAAACCGAACCGTAGCAGCTAGCGACATGTGGTTTTTACATTAAGATAGATAATTGCATTTTCAACCAAAAAAAAATAAAAAAAATTTTGTAAAGAAAATTATTTTATTTTTTTAAAGATTTTATGGGCTATATGTGCCTGCGAGCGCGATTTTTTTGCGTTGAAAATATCAATTTTTTAATTATAATTGTTTAGAATGTACAACCGGTTCTAAAAAATAATAGCTACAGCAGGCACATTTTTAATTTTTTTTATTTTTTTTTGACATTTTTTTTCTTGGTTGAAAATGCAATTATCTATCTTAATCTGAAAACCGCGTGTCGCTAGCTGCTACGGTTCGTGAGTTACAATTTTCTTTATAATTTAATCTCCCTTCCAACCCCCCATACCCATCAAAAACTAATCAGCTCTGCGTCTGGTGACCTTGAATGTTTGTGCCAAATTGGATAAAAATCGATCAGGCGATTTTTGAGTAATCACAGATACCATGACAAAATTTTGTATATAGATCTTTTTTGACATAAATAACTTATTTTTGTGGAAATAAAAAAACTTGTTTTTTGGGATTCCAATAGTCTCCATACTATGTATGGGTGGCTAAGAATAGAACAACACTAATATTTGTGCTATCGAATGCCAAAGTAAAACAGTAAAAATTCTTGACTCGTATTCCATACATAGTATGAAGGCTATTGGGATCGTCGGTCTGTCTGTAACACAATAACTCAAAAACCACTAAACCGATTTTTATCAAAGTTTTCACAAAAATTCTTTGTCACCACACGCAGAACTGATTAGTTTTTGATGAGGCTGGGGGTTGGCAAGAGGGTAGGAGGGAAAATAATTGCATTGTCACGAAACTTGGTGAAAAAATACCTCTCTGTGTCCTTAAAGAATACAATTTTTTTAAATAAAGAGCTTAAAATTTTTTTGAGATATTAATTTTTTTCAGTCCAAATCACTTTTTTTTCGGTCAAACATTCTACTCAAGAAAATTCTAGTAGAATTTTTTGTTTTGACATATACTTTTTAGCGGGATAATAAAAAATTATAGTTACAATTAAAAACATGTTCCGAAATCCAAAGAAAAACAAATAATGGCTTTTGCAACAATTAATTTTTCAGCAATTGTTAATAATTTCCTTCCATTAAATGTAAACAACTTTTGCAAATGTAACTATTTATTAATAGTTAAAGTAAAATTATAATCTTCTATAATATTTATTAGGAAACATCTTACCAAGTAAAAGAATGAATCTCAACCACCGACTCGTCAATAAAAAAACAATAATATATCTCCCCGTTTGCTGCCTAATTAACAGCGTTTTTTTATCTTGTAATCATAAAAAAGTGCACGCGAATATCCCTTAATATAATAACATATAGTGTTAATTAATTACGCAAAGATTTAGTTTTGCTAAGTTTGCATTTATATTTTATAAATAAGAGTACCTTAAATTTTAAGTTTCAGTTTATAGGCAGTACTTTTATTAGCCATAGCTCTCCAATAAAAAGTTTTTTTTTAAAACAATCACGTCGCCTACGCTTATTTAACTGGCGCAGTCGGTAGGATATTTTGAGGCAGTTCCTAAAGTACGACAAAAATCGCGTCGGGGCTGTTGAGTATTACCTCTTTACTCAAAAATCGAACAAACAATAACGTGGGTGTGTAAATTATTGGATAAATCTCCAGGGAGTTGGCAGCATTGGTCATTCCTCTTGGATCCCTAGGTTAAGCTAGAGTTAAGAAACCAAAAAGACGAGAACAAACGAATAATGAAAATTTTAGTGCCGTAAGTAGCTTATTTTCCTTTTGACCATTTATCCAAATTTTGTCTGTTTGCTTTTTCTAGTTGTAGAAATTTCTGTTTATGTCAAACTTCGACATAGAACAAGTTATTAACGAATTTAGGGGAATAAATATAACTGAAAACATTCCTAGAAGTGCTGATATGAGCCTTTTGAGGTATCAATCGGATAACATTGCGTCTTATGATGGCAACCCAAAACTTTTGAATCGTTTTTTGAATAGTTGTCAAAATCTTTATGATAACTTTAAAAATCCTGAGAGTGACATTGATCCCTTGAATGTAGTTCTATCTATCCTATCTAAGCAACTCCGCGATAGAGCAGACTTAATCAGTTCACGATCAGGTTTAAATACTTGGGTCAAAATTAAAAGTGCTCTAGAACTGTGTTTCGCTGATCAAAGAGATATTGATTGCTTAACACAAGATTTAACAGCAATGAAACCACTCAAAAACGAAAGTCCTGTTCAATTTGGTATGAGAATTCAGGATATTCGATCTTTGCTCTTGACTAAATTATCAGCTACACCAGAACCTCTGAAATCCCCCAAACTACTCATTTTGAGGATCTATCCTAAAAAACGTACATAAATGGGTTACCATATAATTTGCAGTTAATAATTCGATTGAAAACACCTAAGACTAAATCTGTGGAAAAAGCTATACAGACGATCCTTGAAGGGAAAAGCTTTATTTATTATAGCACCGGAAAAAATCAAAATTTGAATCAAAACCAGTTTTATCGAACATCAAACAAATTTAATTATGTCTCTCCTCAATTTAACTCAAAACCAATATTTCAAATGCCCAATTTTGCACTAACATCTCATCTAAATCAGTTTAACCTGTACTTCCTCAAAGACCTCCTCAATACTTTGGTCCACCAAGAAATTTTAATTCTTTTGGTCAACAAAGACCCCCTTTTCAATATTTCCAGCAAAGATTACCTTTTGGACAATCAGGTTCCATGGAATTATCCACAATTTTGAAATTTTCAAAATAATCAACCGTTTCGGGGTAATAACAGCCAAATTAGTAAAAATCAAAGGTGCAACGCCAATAGATACTAGCTCCAGTAACTATCCTATATTCAAAAAACCTTACTCTGGAACAATTATTGAAGAGGTTTTCCACCAAAATATTGACAACCCTACTTCGAGTACGACCGTTTCCAATGAGCCCTCTACATCCTCTTCCCCTCAAAATCAGAATAATGATAGTTCTGAGGACAATCAGTATAATAATAAATTTGTTTAAAATCATCCATACTACGCTTCATACGATGATTCACAATTACAATCTGAATTACAATTTAATATTTAAACTCTTCATGCAAAAAGTTTCCATAATGAAGTAGCTGACATTCCAGTTTTTCCAATTTTTAAAAATAAAAATTTTAATCACACTTTTTATCTTTTTGACTTTTCACCAAGGTATCAGGGCCTTATAGGTGCTGATTTGTTATCAACTTTAAGTGAAAATGTAAATTTTGCCTCAAATACTTTGGACACTCTCAAAACTAAAATACCAATTTATTTTGAAATGGTTGAAAATCATATCGATATTCAAAATAGTTTTCAAGAGTTTTCTTTTGAAATACCTGAAAGGACTGAACAAGTAGATTCCAGTTACTAAACAAGAAGGTTGAGATGCCTATGCCATTTGTGAATATTGAAAATTATTTTGCTTCTACAACTTTAATTAATCCTAATGAAACTAATTTAAAACTAACTTTTCATGAACCTATAAATAATGAACTTGTTAAAACTTTAGAAGTTAATTTCCTAGAGAAAATAGATGTGGATCAGTGTCAATCTGATAAAGAAAAAAATCAATATGTCAATTAATCAATAGTGGGAAATCTTTTATTGTGAAAAAATACCGTTGACCTTTAAAAATTGAAATTTGACATAAAATTAATTTAAAAATAAGTCTCCTATTTTCACTAAAAGCTATAGATATCCAGAAGTGCATAGACAAGAGGTTAAAAGTCAAATTTCTAAAATCTTAAATCAAGGCATTATTCAGGATTCTATAAGTCCTTGGACAAGCCCTATCTGGCTAGTTCCTAAAAAATTAGACGCAAGTGGAAAAAGAAAGTGGAGAATCGTGATTGATTACAGAAAAGAACTATAGACGACAAATACCCCTTACCTAGCATTACTGAAATTCTAGATAAATTAGGACGCAGTCAATATTTCAGTACTCTAGATCTAGCAAATGGATTTCATCAAATTGAAATGGATCCAGATGACATTAGTAAGAATGCATTTTTCTGTGAAAATGGACATTAGGAGTTTTTACGAATGGCATTTGGTCTAAAAAATTCTCCATCTACTTTTCAACGAGTAATGGACAATATTTTGCGAGGTTTACAAGGAGATGTTTGTTTAGTATACATTGATCATATTGTCATATTCTCTACTTCATTACAGGAATATTTAGACAGACTTAAACAGGTTTTTAATCGACTTAGAGATGCTAACTTTAAGGTACAGCTTGACAAGTCAGAATTTTTAAGAAAAGAAGTTCAGTATTTAGGTCATGTTATCACTCCAGATGGTGTCAAACCAAATCCTGAAAAAATATCTGTTGTTACAAATTTACCTCCACCAAAAACACAAAAAGATATAAAAATCAGTTTTATTATCGAAGATTTATCCCTGAATTTGCCAAAGTTACAAAACCTCTTACAAAATGCTCGAAGAAAAATGCTAAAATTGAGCATACCGCAGAATTTATTACTGCTTTTGATCACATTAAAAATTTATTAATACATTCCCCCATTTTACAATATCCAGATTTTACCAAACCATTTATTTTGACAACCGATGCGAGTAATTATGCAATTGGTGCTGTTTTATCCCAAGGTGAAGTTCCTAATGATCGTCCAATAGCATATACTTCCCGAACTTTAAATCATAGTAAATGTTAATTAAGTACAATAGAAAAGAAGCTATTAGCAATTGTTTATTTTACAAAATATTTCAGACCCTACTTATTTGGACGTAAATTCACAGTGTATACAGATCACAAAACACTCTCTTGGCTAATGCCTATAAAAGAACCTAACAGCAAACTTTTAAGATGGCGTCTAAAATTGGAGGAATATAATTTTACAAAATACTAACGCTAATGCTTTGTCTAGAATTGATTTAAATGCTCTTGAAACAGAGATTATAATAAATAATCCAGGAGATTCGGACGATATTATAAGACAATTTCTATCAGGTGATCAAGTTGAATTAATTAATTCAAGTTCCAGCCCAAACTTTACCACCAACAACTTTATGTAAACCTTTAAATTCTGAACCATTACCCAAAGAATCTAAAATTAAAATATTAAGAGTAGATACTGTTGTTCTCCCACGAATTCCTCCACAAATTCTTACTCCAGTTCCTCAGAGTGATAATCAAAGTACTGTACATACTGGTAATGATGCAGATATGGTAAACTATAGTGGTATAAAAATTTTAGATGATATAATTAACAATAAAACCTATCAAATAATAATATACCCAAATCCAATGGATAAGTTGTAGGTAACTCTGGAAAATTTCGAAAAACTTCATATTTGGCATGTTAGAATTCCCAAAAATAATCAAAATCTATTATTAGATTTCCTTAAGAATTACACAACAGATAATAGAACTTTTTTCTTGTTTTTCTATTATAAATCTATGTATAATGATGTTAATAATGTTTTCCGAGCAAATTTTTATGATTCCGGATTAAAATTAGTTCACAGTACCAAAATGGTTAATACCGTGAACAATAAAGAGGAAAGACTTTTGTTACTGAAATATTAACATGAAACAAAAAACTAATTGCCGCGGAATTAATGAAACGCTTGAAAAATTAAAAAGAAATTATTACTGGACATCAATGAAAAACAATGTTATAAGTTATATTAATGATTGTAAGTTGTGTCAAAGAGCAAAATATGGCAGACATACCCGATATGTTCCTTTAGTTTTGACAAAAGCTTTGAGTAAACCATTTCAACTATTACGTGTTGACGATTTTAAGTTTGATAACCAAGAATTTGTTACACTAATAGATCCATTTTCTAAATTAGGTCAAGCTTTTGCGATTGAAGCTAGAACAGCAATTAAAGTTGTAGAATGTCTTATTACTTATTTTTCAAATTATGGTGTTCCAGAGACTATTACAATGGATAGTGGAACTGAATTCAAAAATGAAACAGTAAAACATCTTAGAGGACATAAAATTCTTTTACATTTTACAACTCCAACTAATCATGAGTCGAACTCTGATATTGAAAGATTACATTCTAGTTTAATTGAACATTTAAGGCTTTTACGGGAAAAACATAAAAATGATAATGTCGTAACTCTTATGAAGTATGCTATAATTTCTTATAACAGTTCAATTCATTCCTCAACAAATTTAACCCCATTTGAAGTTGTTTTTGGACATACTAATTTAAGAAATCCAACTGAATTAATTCAAACGTCTTTCTTTTCAGAGTACGTTCAAAACCATAAAGACATTACTAAACATCTATATGAAAATATAACTTAAAAGTTACAACAAAAGAAGGAAAAGGTTTTAGATAAAGTAAATAAGAAAGGTCCTGAACAAACTGTTTTTAAAGTAGGACAAACAGTTCATAAGACAAATCAAAAACGGAATAAAAAAGACAATAAATTTTTAGGCCCCTTTGAACTAATAGAAATGTTAGAACATAATAAAGTAAAAATCAACAATAAAAGCAATAATAAAATACAAATAATACATACAAAAGAGTTAAAAAGACCCCTTGTTGCAGGTACATCCTCTGTTTCATTGGAAGTGGAATCGGACTCTCAACCCCAATCATAACAGACTCCCAATTCTTATTGGAAACACTGGTCTTTTATCAGATTTTTGATATTTCCATAATTATTGATGAATTTTCAAAATTACAAAACAGTTATGTAACTTTAAAAAATTCAATTCAAAATTCAAGTTCTTTCCATCAAGAATTCTATAATTCATATAACTTAATTCAAAATTATAAAATTAAAATTAGAAATCAAATTTTGCAAACTAACCCAAGCTTCAGAGTGAAAAGAGATTTAGTTGATGGTTTAGGTTCAATAATTAAATCAATAACTGGAAATTTAGATGTCAATGATGCTAAAAGGTATGACAAAGCAATTAATAATATCATCAAAAATCAAAATAAATGAAATCAGTAGTTCAAGAGCAGATTTCAATTTTGCAAGATTCCATTACGAAATTTAAAGAAGTTTCAAAAAACATAAATCATAATCAAGAAAAGTTAGAATCACAAATTTTATATGTTCAAAGAATGGTTAAAACTTTGCAGGTTAAAGATCTTCATAACTTTCAATATTTTCTTATCACTACTACAATGTCACAGTTATTGACTAGTTTCCATGTTATATCTGACATTTTTGAAAAACTAAAAACAGCAATTCTATAGTAGAACCAAAACAACTTCTAGATATGATTCAGACTATTTCTGTTCAAATTCAAATTGGGAAATTACCTTTTTGAAGGTAATATTGAGAATATACTAAATTTTGAAAAGATTTTAGAAATTAAAAGTTATGTAAAAAGGAATCAACTTATTTTTATAAGAAAAGTTCCTATTGTAGAAAAAGAAAACTATGCCTATTACCGACTTTATGCCCTTCGAACTCCTTTTGATTCCAACTCCTTTAAAATGATTATTCCGCAAAGTAAATACCTTATCCTAAATGAGCTAAAGTATGGAATAAAAGAAGAAAAATGTAAAGAAATCAGTCCTGAAGAATTTATCTGTCATGAAGAAAACACAATATTGCTTAATCAGGAATCCCTTGTGAGATTCAACTCCTGAAGTTCTCCAAGAATGTAACCAGCTGTGCGCAAATACCACTACAAATAACTCACACAAAAATTCAGAATCTAGAAAAGTATGGATGGATATTAATTACCCCTGACCAAACTGTAGGAGTTTAAAAATGTGGCAACTTCAAAGAAAATCTGCCATTTCTGTGAGCTCTCCATTGAAAATTTCCAACTAAAGACAACCAACTTACCAAGAATGTTTTATAAGAAGATTGAATTACCAAAACTTCAACTTCAACTTCCGTCATCAGTTAAGCAAGACGATATAAAACCTCTCAAGCTGAATACCATCAATTTAGAAAACTTCAATTAGTTGCAGAGTAATTTAAATTTACAAAGACAAAAACTGAATGAAATTGTTTTCGAAAATCCAATTAAAAATCGTAATATTTGGACAATAATTCTTTATATAGTTTTCTTTTTTGGATTAAGTGTTATTGCCTTTAAAAAATTAAAAACTCTTAACATTTTTTCAATCAAGACTAAGAAAAAGAAAACCAGAAGAAAGAAGATCAGAAAAAGGAATACCAGAAGAAATAGCCCTTCAATCAATATTTCGAAATCAAGAAGAAGAAGATCTATAACTCGCTATTGCTCGAACTTAGGGTGGAGGAGTTACCTACGCTTATTTAACTCGCGGCTTTATCGTGAGAAATTCACTGCAGATATTTGACGAACTTTTATGCGTTTCCATACTAATTTTGTTTAATATTCTTAAAATCGCTTATATAAAAAAAAATCAAAACCCGATTACAACATCTATTTGTGCGGAAAACATAAAAAGGAGACGGTATTTAATTTACTACATTTATAAGCGCCTAAAGCCGATTTTATATAAGAACGGTTTTAAATAAAGTAGCTTTCTCCTACATTAAAATCGTTTTCTAACAGCTGATCGGTGTACTGTCAATCCTCTTACCTTACAGTTTCTTACAAATAAAAATATATATATTGCTATAATAAAAAATCCTTATATTACATTTTAATTTACACGCGAAGTAAACAACTAAGTTAAAAAAAATATTCCGGTTTAAAATAAAATTGATTTAGTATTCAAAATTGTTCTTATGGTATGTTTAGAACAAGCATTTTCAAACCTTCCTTTGTTTAAAAGCAATTTAAGAGTACCGTTTAAACAAAGTAATTGTTTGACCTAAAACTTTACTTTTGTGAAGTATTGCTATTAATATCTTATTTCGATTAATAAAGTGTCATACATAAAAAAAATTGTTTGTCGAAGAATCCATTAGTGCATCTAAATTTCTTGTTTATATGAATGTAATTTTTATGAAAAAATATTAATCCGATTTTTGCTTTCAAAAATAGTATATTTTTCTAAATTTTTACAATGTATATTATATTACCTGCTCACGATAAATCGTAAGGTAATCTATTAGAGCTTATTAAACCGGAATTGCAAAAGCATTTGTCGTTTTCAATATTTATTTATTTTTAAAGAAAGCAGTTTAGATAAAAAATACATATCTACTAAAATGATAAAAAAAGTGCATTCTAAGCTTATAGCAATACTACACATAAATAACGTTTTTGCATTTTTTCCGTACAACTGAATGACTAATCGATTCTTGATATTTTTGAAATAAATTAAAATCAATTACTGAAAAATGAAATGTTGGTAATGCCATTATTTGTTTTCTTCATTCCTGAGCATGGTTTTTAATTGTAACTATAATTTTTGATTATTACACCAAAAAGTATATGTCACAGCAAAAACAATGAGCATCTTCAAAAAATACTACGAGAATTTTCCTGAGTAGAATTTTTGATTAAACAAAAAATGATTTGGACCGAAGAAAATTAATATCTCAAAAAATGTTTAACCTTTTGATCTAAAATAAATTGTAGGTATTAGGGCCACAGAGAGGTATATTTTCACCAAGTTTCGTGACAATGCAATTATTTTTGGGAAAATGAATAATAAAAAACGAAAAAATAAAAATATTACGATTTTTTGCATTTTTCTCGAAAATTTTGAGGTTGTTATTATTATATATTTAATTATAAATTTTTAGATATTTGCACGGTGTACAACTTTTATATCAAAGTTTTTACTCTATGACGTTCAGTTATGCCGGAAATTGAATTATACCATTTTTATCAGCAGCCACTCATCAAAATGCTGTTTAATTTTTGTTATTTTTTCTCGCTAAATGAGTTTTCGGATTGGTCCAAATGTCCAAGTAAAAATGTTTTAAAAATCTTATTAATAAACAATATATTTTAAAGTTAATCCCCGTTTAGATACCGTTCCAACCCCTTCCGTAATTAATATTAATATTCTTCCGTTGGAAAATTGTGAAAAATGTATACTCTGTTTTTTTTTTTGTTTTTTCTGAGTTTTTTATAAGTTAGTTTTATTTTTCTTAGATATATATACTTATAGATCTAAATATGTTAAAACCGTGTGTCCCTAGGTGCTAGATTTCGTGGGTTACGATTTCCATCAGTATATTTTTGTTTTTCCTAAATATTTCAAAAACTACGGCTCTGACAGACTTCAACATAAATTACGAATTTTAAAATGTTTAACCCCCATTTCTACTGCCTGGTGCCAGATAATTTTTGTGCAAAATTTGATAAAAATCGTTTGCGCGGTTTTTATCAGACAGAGAGAAACTATGACGAAATTTTGTATTTAGGTCTTTTTCTACCCAAATAACTTATTTTTAGTGGAAATAACTTTTTTTTTGACGATACCAATAGCCTCTATATTAATATTGATGGCTAAAAAGGACGTTTACTAGGTAGGTATGGATCCATTTGTAACACAGGCCCTAATTTTTTGAAAATCTGAATTGTCTCACACTACCACACACACGCACCACGTTTCGACTAAAACTCGTCTACCGTTTAAAATGCAAGGAATTCAGCAAGGTCGTCGCGCGTCTGACGAAGGTTGCGATTAGCGTGGCGCGCGCCTTATTATGAATATGTGAGCGAGAATAGGGGGGCTAATCTGTACGAGGAACGAAGAACTTGAGGAACCGTCGGGTCGGGACGGCAACAATGCACAGAGGATTGGCAGGAAAAGTTTAAATTTAACATAATTATACAGGCAGTGCTTGGAAGGCGCCCGCTGAAAAAAATAACGAAGCTTAACATAGGATTATCTCTCTGTTCCGTAGGTAGTTCCTCTGTGGTTGACCGAGTGAAATGCTTTGACTTGAAGGTCATGTCAGCTGTGCCTCGATTGGGCGTAAATTCACACTGTCTGCCAGATTTTGTTGAGCAATCGGAATTAATCGGTTTGATAGTATCCGTGCAAGTATCTTTCCAGCAACAGAAAGCAGAGTTTAGTTTCCAAATTGGGCTTTGTCGCCTTTTTTGAAAATGTTAACTATAGAGGCGTCTCTGAGTTCAGCAGGAATGGTCTCAGTGGTCCTTTTTTTACTTACTAGAGTGTGCATTTGGGAATTAAGTGCGGGACCCCCTTGTTTGTAGAGTTCAGCAGCGATACTATCTGTGCCTGCTGACTTGTTATTCTTTAGCTGTGTGATTGCCTTTTCTACCTCCTTTAATCTCGGAATCTCACTTAGGTGTTGTTGTGTAGTTTTCTCCGGAATTTTGTCGAAGATATCATTATCGACCTGAGACTCTCTGTTGAGTAGTTCTTGGAAGTGTTCTTTCCATCGTGAATTGATAGAGGATCTATCTTTAAGCAGACTTGTTCCATCTTTGGATCGTAGGGGATTGATATCTTATGTAGTGGGACCATATATCATCTTAGTAGCTTGAGAGAAGGCTCTGGTATTGTTGGACTCCGCCCCGGGCCCCGGATCACGGGGGCCCCTTGGGATCCCATATTTACACAATAATCCAAATACCTGTTATAAGATAAAAGCACCAAGTATACGCACACAGGGACGGCCACGTAAAATGATAGAAAAAGACTTCCGATACTCACGATCTCCCTCTCAGTCTGTCTAGCATTCGTCTAGGAAAGAAGTGCGTCAACCACAGACTTTTTATTTCAAAAATAGATCAAAGTTATAGTTTAATTTTTGTTTATTGAAATTTGAAACAATATAAATATAGTAGAAAAACTGACAAAATGATCAAAGATATAAAAATCTTTCACTTGCCTATTTCATTACTCGAAGAATATTATGGTTCCCAAGGTTTAAACCCTAAAAATATATTTTTGATTTTATTAGTTTTACAATCCCTTTGTTTCAATCAAACATATTTCTGAATATATTAAATTGATTCTTTGGTAACAAAAATTAATATTCGTCTTGGAGTTGTTTAGATTTTCTTAAATTTATTGTAAAAAATCAATTCAATCGATATCAAAATCGTAAAATATTGACTTTACTTAATTTTATCAAAAATGAGTTACTAAGGTTCCAAAACACCTTAATTGACGAAAAAAACATTTTCTGTCGGTCTGTTGTCTGTCTATATACATCTATGTCTATTGTTTTCCACAAACCAAAACTACACTTTTTTGCACTCGACGCGCGTTTCGCTAACAACGTTAGCATCATCAGGAGACGATAAACAAAAACAACATTGTTTATCGTCTCCTGATGATGCTAACGTTGTTAGCGAAACGCGCGTCGAGTGCAAAAAAGTGTAGTTTTGGTTTGTGGAAAACAATCATAATTTTGTCTATATACATGATAACTCAAGAACGCCTTAATCCGTGAACCGATTAACTTCGTGGGATCTTTAGTTTTCGAAAAAAACGTTAAAATATATTAAAAAAATCATGACCTTAGAAGTAAAGCAGCTATTGATATGCGGTTTCCAGATTTTAGTTTCTATCTAAAGATACCACCCCGGGCCCTACTTTTTCTCAGTACGCCGCTGGCTAGATGTTATATTTCATGTGATTTTGTTGTCCACCATTGGTTTTTTAATCTACGTGTTTGCCTTTGTATTTCTTATTTGGCTTCTTGATTTTTCGTTAGAGTTAGGGTGGCTTTTCCAAGCATTATGGGCATTTCTCTTCCTCTCAATAAGGTATTGAATTTCTTTGTCGTGCTTATTAAACCAGATGTTTGCTTTATGTGTAGCCGACCGTTTCTTCGGAGGCAGATTTTATTACTGTCTTCAACATTATCCAGTGATCGTCAATATTCTCTGGGTATTCTAAAGTACCCAGCTTTTGATTCAGAAAGACTTGGAATTTTATTCTGGTTTGATCATCTTTAAGGCGTTCTACATTGAATCTTCTTCGTATTTGCTTTTTTTGACGGTTACTTGTTGGTGGAATGTGCAAGTTAATTTTGGCTCGTATCAGGCGATGGTCTGTCCAGCAGTCATTTGCACTCGTTATTGCTCTTGTACTGTTTACGTCTTTTTGATCTCTGGAACGTACAATAATGTAATCAATCAGATGCCAGTGTTTAGACCTCGGGTGTTGCCAGGAGGTCTTCAATTTGTCTTTTTGTCGGAAAATTGTATTTGAGATTATGAGGTCATATTCCGAACATAAGGTTAATAGGCGCAGTCCGTTTGAGTACATGTTTCCAACACCTTCCTTGCCAATGACGCCCTTCCATAGGTTTGAATTCGTACCAACTCGAGCATTGAAATCATCTAGGATGATAAGTTTATCAGATTTAGGTACAGATGTTATGGCTTCACTAAGTTGAGAATAAAATTCATCTTCTTGGTTTTCATCAGCTGCAAGAGTTGGAGCGTAGGCGCTGATTATAGTAGCGTGTTGGTGGTTGCTAAGGTTTAAGCGCAATTTCATCAATCTTTCGCTTATTCCGGATGGAAATTCGGTTAGGTGGTCCACAATCTCATTTTTTAATAATACGTGGTTCATCTTCTTCTTTTCCTTTCCGTGTTCTTTAAGTCGGCCTTCGTCTGCTCTTCATTTCTTCACCACTTAAATTTACAATGGATCCACCATTAAATTTACAATGGAGTTTGAAAAAAATTGTCAAATTCCTTTTCTTGATGCACTTGTCAAACGAGTAGAAAGCGACATCAGAACAACAGTCTATCGTAAACCCACTCACCTGTGACATTATTTAAATCAAGGTTCAAATCTTTCTGCTAAAACCAAACGAGGCATAATAAGAACTTTGTGTAGCGGAGTCGTCCAAATTTGTAACAATTCTCATGACTTGGAAATCGAAATAAGAAACATTAAGAAGGATCTGCAGCAGAACGGTTACAGCCTTAAACTATTTATAAATTTTCGCAAACAGGACAGAGATTACAAGACCAAAACCATGCAAATGCATTCCTTACAATTCCATACGTTAAAGGAGTATCAAAGAAAATTCGAAGAGCAGCGAAAAATTTTAATATTCAAACAGCTTTTAAATTTAATTATACAATTCGAAGCCTTCTTAGTAAAACAAAACGGGAGAACAAACAAAATAACAAGGAGAGGGCAGAATCAGGGTATTTTCAGTAAACTAAGTGAAATTCTAAATATTTGGAAGCCCCTTCTTGGGCGCAGCCAACTTCTTAAACTTTACGGTTAAGTGATTTACCATAGTATATAAGTGCGTAGCCTTAAGAATAGATTGTAGTTTGCACCTGGAGATGATCAGAGACTGTACTGATCGAAACGTCATGTATAAATAAAATATAGAAAATGGAAGTCCGAAACACAGGGTTAATTTCATTAAGCAATCAACCAAAATAAACTTTATTGTCTGAAACGTATAAATGTTATTGACAAAACATTAAAAAAATATATAAAATTAAAAAAGAACATTTAACACAAAAACTTTTACATTTAAAATTTGGATCCTTAAATATCTTCTCTAAACTCTTTTTCAACTTTCTAAAATTAAATTTAAAATATTCAAATCAATAATTTATTATAAATATAAATATTTTCTACAAACTTTCTCTATCAGGAGTATTTATTATAACATTTCACTAAAGAATTCATTGATACTGTAATAAGTTTTAGCATATAGAAACGATTTGACTTCCGCCCTAAACCCCTTCAAACTACTTATTTGCTTTAAATAAACTAGAAAATGATTAAAAATTTGTTTGCTTTTGTAAATAACTGAATTCTGGGTTAATGCAGACTTTGAAATAGGCAGCTGAATTGCAAATTGTTGTCTTGTTGGGTAAGGTCTGGGATTTTGCCACTCATTATAATGTTTTTTTTATGCATAAGGCATGCTGTTTCCAGAATAAAAATGCAACACACTATAAGTATTTTGTGCTCTATAAAAAGTTTGCAATGCACTTGTTATCAAACCTTACACATATATCTTAATGCTCTTTTTTAAAGAATAAAAAGAGATTCAAATAACTTAATAGAGCAATTATCCCAAACAAATAAACCTATTTTGCAATAGTAAAACCAAGTTCACTAGTGATCTTTTATTTAAATTTGTCATATGTTCATTAAACTTAAGTTGATTATCAACATGAATACCAAAAAATCTACAGCTTGTTTTGTTTTCGATTGTTTGAGAATCCAGGACTAAATCGTCATAAAGAAATTTAAATGTAAGTATGTTTGTTTTTTTGGAATTAAAGCAAAGCAAGTTAGAATCACACCAGTCTTTCACAAGTTTAAGATCTTCTGATATTATCTTTTTCAGAATTTCAACACTTACTCCTCGCCAAGACAGGGTGTAGTCATCCGCAAAAGATATCAATTTAGCCCGTGTGGGAAGCCTGTTTATGTCATTTAAGTAAATCAAAAATAATATTGGGCCCAAAACAGACCCCTGTGGAACACCACTGGTCATAGCCAAACTAGTAGACTAGGCATCACCCATCTTAACATACTGTTTCCTTCCTGAAAAGTAGGATTTAAACCATAAATATTCGACGCCTCTAAAGCCATACATTTCTAGTTTTTTAAGCATTATTTTATGATTAACACAATCAAATACTTTATAAACTACTAAAAACCTGTTCTAAGAGATTGAACATTTAAGAAGTAATTCAACATCCTTTTCTTAACTAATTTTTCAAGTATTTTTGATAAGGTGGAAAGTAGAGCAATTGGGCGATAATTGATTGGTTTGCATATTTCACCTCCTTTATAAAGCGGTACAACCACGGCTTTTTTAAGACAGTCTGGAAAGACTCCATTTAGAAAGGAAATATTAATACACTCCGCCAAGACATACATAGCACTATCAGGTAAGTTTCTAAGTAAAATAATTGAAATATTATCATGACCACATTTATTGTTTTTAATCGCTCCAAAGAACTCATTAAGCTCAATTATATTTGTAGTTTTCAATATAAAAGTGTCATCTATTTTAATATCTGACAAATATGAAAGAGGATCGATATTACTGTTCAAATCTAGTAGCAAATAGTCAGCAACTGTGCAGTAAAAGTTGTTAAGAATATTGGGATCTATTGTGACCTTTGGTTGAAGAACGGAGTGTTTACCGGTTAACTGGTTAACTAGTTTCCAATTTTCTTTTGTTGCGTTTTTTGAGGATTTTATTTTATTTTGATAAAACTTTTCTTTAGCTGCTTTTAAAACGTTTTTATACACTTTTCTATATTTGCAGAAGTAACTTACAAAATAAGGATTGTCTGTAAACTTTCGAATATTTTGAAGAGATCTCATATTTTTGACGATATCTTTATAGCTGCTTTCCTTTTGTTTAATTTTTTGTAATGAGAAACACTTTAAACAAACTTTGTTTACAGGCTCCTGGAAGCTATCAAGTGTTGACTGAGAGTTTACCATGACCATACCAAATCCCTACTGCTAAGTAATCTGCCAATTTTAAATTTCGGTGGTTTATTTTTCGCCAGCTGAAATATTGCATAAATGCTTCGTGATCTGACAGACCCACGGGAATCACACTACAACTAACAAGCAAACGTTTCAAGTTAAAATTTGAGCACAAATAATCAATTTTTGTTTGAGAATTAGCAGTTATACGAATAGGTTCTCTAACATGCATCTCTAAATCAAATGAAAAAAATAAATTGCACAAATCTTTTTTGGCTTCTAATTTGTCATCATCAAAATTTATGTTAAGATCTCCATCCAGTATTAAATTTGCTTTACATGGAATTTTTGTTAAAAGAGTTTCTAAATTTTCAAAATATTGTTTTATATTTGAATAGTATGGAGGTCTCTAAATACGCAAAATATATAAATTATTTTTCTCACTGTATAACAAGGAAAACTCAAAAGCATTCTCAACTATAAGATTGTCATATTTTGTTATGTAAATAACTTTAAAAGACTCTAAAAACTTGGTATTAATAAGAATAGCAGTTCCACTGTGAATTTGAGCGTTTTTACAGTAGATTATTGTTATTAGAGACCAGAGTATAATCTTCAACATAAAATGGTCCGCTTAGGGCCAACCAATGTTCAGTTAAAAGTAAGAGACCAGGAAAGTTGTTGCTTTCCAAAAGTAGATATAAGTCATCTAGTTTATTTTGTAAGGATTGTATATTAATTAAAAACACATAAACTGTCTTACTAATTTCTTCCTTAGGCGCTATATTTGAGCTGTATGATGCAGAGCTTGCCCTAAAAAATGTTGACTACCGTTCAATAAATTATTTAAAGATAAATTATTATTATTATTAGTGGGCTCCAATAGATTTATGGTAGTCCCATGTGATAGTGTTTTAGGTACTAAGACAAATTGATTTGTATTCTTTGCGCAATATGAAACAAGAATTATACTATTAATGGGTAACTTATTATTAATAGTCTCAGGAGTGTTACTAAACAATACAGTAGAAGAATCAGATTTTGTTTTATTTAAACTTCTGAAAACACTCGTTTACAAGCTTACCTACTTGCCAGTTCCTAATGCGTGATCCCTTGATGCTGTTAATATTAAGACAATCTAGAGACGTTTCAGAGATTTTATCTATTCTACTTATAAAAGAATCAAACTTAACGTTAAAAGTTTTAATTTTCTGTGAATTCACGTTTCTACCTCTGTAAGACAATGGACACTCTAGAAAAATAAAGTTTGTGTGCAGACACGGCTTTAGAAGTTTCCAGATAGTTTTTATTTGCGGAAATCGATTATCACTAAGGTCATTTACGTCACCTGTGAGAAGTCCCGTTCATCAAAGTCTTTAGTTAGCTTTTCTAAGTCTTCCAAAACACTATGAAATCATCATTTATCTTCTCCATTATTAATTAGTTTTGATAAAGTTTGACAGGTATCAAAACTAATAACATTTTTGAGTTAATCGACCTCAGTTTAGTGTAGTTCGAGTCTCCACTCGTAAATGTGTGTCATCGCACTAGTGCTTTTCCCCATAACGCTAAATGATACTGATGACTGATATTACATGAATCAATTGTCGAAATGGCCGCCAATTTGGACCAAAAATCAAATAGAAGTAAATGGGAATCTTATTTTGTACTTTTTCGACGACTTTCTATCTGCTACAAAATTAGAAAAAGTCAAGGCTGGTTCATGGTTAAATTTTTTTCTGTAACTTTTTCCTTTAGCAACTATTAAATCTCATATATTCAGATTAGGGTGGTCATGCTTATCCCTTTTCTGCATCTTTTTCCCTAAGCCTTAAGGAACGACCTTGAAAGTTGGCCAATATTTAACTTCTACAGAAAAAGAGGCGGAAAAGTTGCATTGCGCAAGTGCGGGCGCAAAATATTTATTGATGTCTTTTTACCCTCAATATTCATTGTCTTTTTTTTAATTATTTGAAGCCGTAATTATCACAAAATTGGACAATGAGTTTCCACATATGTGGGACAAAAAGAATCCAAAATTTTGTAAACAAAAAGCCAAGCTCACGAGTGCACCTGTCATTAGTGTCAACATTAAAGACTAAAGTTAAGGAAAAGTAATTTTAGCATGACCCAGCTTTTTACTTAAGGAAAAAGGAAAGAGTAAAGTTACAGCAAATGTTAGGGAAAAGGAAATAGTAATTTACGTTACAAGGCCGGGAAATGGTCTATTAAAGTACAAGTCTAGATGTTTACGGATAAGGCGGAGCCGAGTCCGGAATATCTAGACGAGTACTTTAATGACATTTCACGGCCGTGTATCGTACAACGTTTTATTTCATACTGTTTTATTTAATTTAAAACAAATTTATTTTTTTGAGATCAAGACAGCGACAATCAATATTTGTTTCAACAATTACTTTACAATTTTCCATCAAATTATTGTCAAAGTTTTGAAGTCCAGTCATCTTTGAATTGGTTGCTAACAGAAAAAAAATAAAGTTTATTTGTTTCTCTCACGTAGAGCAGTGAAAATGGACGCAATTTTGAAAAAAAATTCAGCTGCAACAGAAAAACTGATTCCAGCCAAATCTTCAGTAAGATATAAAAAAGAATATGAAACATTCTGCGAATGGAGAAAGACTTTTAATGTGGAAAATACCGTCAACGAAGCTGTTGAATGTTATGTTGGCGTACTTCTTAGATGTGGTAAGTGTTAAATTAGTTTTATTTAAAAAATATATTAAATACCTACTTTTTAAAAATACGTCGTATTTTTGTAATTTTTAATTTCCTTACTTTTTCAGTCACAAAAATCCAGCAGTTCAACGCTATGGGCAAAATATTCGATGGTGAAATCTATGTTGGTAGTAAATGAGAACGTGGATATATCCAGCTTTCCCAAACTGATAGCAGTTTTAAAGAAAGAATCTGTAGACCAGCAACCGACCCAATCAAAAATTTTGACCAGAGAGGAAGTGGAGTCATGGTTCATGGTTAAATTTTTTTCTGTAACTTTTTCCTTTAGCAACTATTAAATCTCATATATTCAGATTAGGGTGGTCATGCTTATCCCTTTTCTGCATCTTTTTCCCTAAGCCTTAAGGAACGACCTTGAAAGTTGGCCAATATTTAACTTCTACAGAAAAAGAGGCGGAAAAGTTGCATTGCGCAAGTGCGGGCGCAAAATATTTATTGATGTCTTTTTACCCTCAATATTCATTGTCTTTTTTTTAATTATTTGAAGCCGTAATTATCACAAAATTGGACAATGAGTTTCCACATATGTGGGACAAAAAGAATCCAAAATTTTGTAAACAAAAAGCCAAGCTCACGAGTGCACCTGTCATTAGTGTCAACATTAAAGACTAAAGTTAAGGAAAAGTAATTTTAGCATGACCCAGCTTTTTACTTAAGGAAAAAGGAAAGAGTAAAGTTACAGCAAATGTTAGGGAAAAGGAAATAGTAATTTACGTTACAAGGCCGGGAAATGGTCTATTAAAGTACAAGTCTAGATGTTTACGGATAAGGCGGAGCCGAGTCCGGAATATCTAGACGAGTACTTTAATGACATTTCACGGCCGTGTATCGTACAACGTTTTATTTCATACTGTTTTATTTAATTTAAAACAAATTTATTTTTTTGAGATCAAGACAGCGACAATCAATATTTGTTTCAACAATTACTTTACAATTTTCCATCAAATTATTGTCAAAGTTTTGAAGTCCAGTCATCTTTGAATTGGTTGCTAACAGAAAAAAAATAAAGTTTATTTGTTTCTCTCACGTAGAGCAGTGAAAATGGACGCAATTTTGAAAAAAAATTCAGCTGCAACAGAAAAACTGATTCCAGCCAAATCTTCAGTAAGATATAAAAAAGAATATGAAACATTCTGCGAATGGAGAAAGACTTTTAATGTGGAAAATACCGTCAACGAAGCTGTTGAATGTTATGTTGGCGTACTTCTTAGATGTGGTAAGTGTTAAATTAGTTTTATTTAAAAAATATATTAAATACCTACTTTTTAAAAATACGTCGTATTTTTGTAATTTTTAATTTCCTTACTTTTTCAGTCACAAAAATCCAGCAGTTCAACGCTATGGGCAAAATATTCGATGGTGAAATCTATGTTGGTAGTAAATGAGAACGTGGATATATCCAGCTTTCCCAAACTGATAGCAGTTTTAAAGAAAGAATCTGTAGACCAGCAACCGACCCAATCAAAAATTTTGACCAGAGAGGAAGTGGAGTCATACATGAAAACAGCTTCAACCGAGAAATTTTTGTTAATTAAGGTAAGTTTTTTGGTTTCCATTAAATAAAAGTATATTTTTATTATTAGGGGGCTTTAGTATTTATGCTTTTCTGCCTTTTTTAAATTATTATTTTTTGTATTGTTTCAGGTTGTGGCGCTACTAGGTATTTCCGGAGGGGAGCTCTATAACCTAAATGACGATTATATTCAAGATACAGGGACACAGTTGATTGTAAGCATAAACCAAACAAACACTTACATCAAAAGAGTGTTTACAGTCATTGAAGAATCATTTTTAAGCATATTCCGTAGTTATCGCCATGTGCGACCCACCAAAATTCCCGAAAAAGCGTTTTTTGTAGGCTACAGAAAAGGAAAATATATTAGCCAAAGAGTGGGCATCCATACAATTGGGGGAGCGCCTCGAAAAATTGAGGAATATTTGAATTTGTCCAATCCCGAAAGGTACACGGGACACTGCTTCTGCAGAACGTCTGCCACGCTATTAGCAAACGCGGGAGCAGATGTTAATGTGCTAAAACGTCACGGCGGCTGGAAGAGCACCTCTGTGGCCGAGAAATATGTCGAGGAGTCTTTAGAGACAAAAACAAAAGTAGCTACAATGATCCAGGGAGGAGAAAACGTTGTTCAAGTTCTACACCAACAACACCAAACCCAAAGTTACTCTTCCTCGCGAAAAGGTAACCCCGAAAAAGATTGCTCGGCTGCTACTCATGTAATTTCAAATAATTCCAATTACACAATTAATGTGAATATTTATTAGTAATTTTTAGTAGTTTATTGTATAAAATATTTGTTTTTCATTAATAATAAAAATTTGTTGAAAAATATACCATTTTGCTTATAAAAATTCAGAAATTTAGTTTGAGTCCGGTAATGTTATTTTACCGGAGTAGTGATGTAATAGGTCATTTCCCGGACTCAAATTAATTCCGTAAGAGGGAACATTACAATTCAGTATGAAATAAAGGAATTTAACCATGAACCAGCCTCAAAAATGTTGACATCTCTTAATTTTTTATGGTGATGATTGACGTATTTCGCTAATTTATATTTTAAAACTGACAAAATTGTTTTTCGCTAATATAGCAATGGAATCGACGGAACGCACATTTCTAGGTTTACAGGGTTTAATCAAAATTGCAAAAAAAAACAAAAATCACAATCAACAACCTATAAAACTCCTAGTATATTGGTGTTGGCAATGGTTACTAAATCGTATGTTGGTTAAAATCGTTTAAAATAGCTTATTCTATCCGCAATATCAACATTTTAAAAACAACCAATTTTTGTTCATAGAACATATTTTTGCCTCCCAAGATTTAGCATTTGTATTTAATTTGTAACATAACTTGAAATTACATGGGGTCAAAAAAAGATATTAGTAAAAACAGTTATATTAAACTAACTTGGTCGCTGGTTTGGTGGCATTAGTCGTGTATCTTTTATCATTTTTAAATTTATCAAATTCAAGATTTTTTCCTGTAGGAGCATGATCTTTTCCTTTGGGCGGATTCTCCAAAACTATATCAATGAGCCCAAATTCTTTGGCCTCACGTGGTGTCATAAAGTTGTCCCTCTCTAAGCTTAGTTCTACTTTTTCTAGAGGTATTTTTGTGTGTTTTTCATAAATTCTGTTAATTTGTTCCTTAATTTTTAGAATTTCCTCGGCCTGGATCTTAATGTCAGTTGCTTGGCCTACGACACCCCCTGAAGGTTGATGGATCATTATTCTTGCATTGGGCAGGGAGTGTCTCATTCCTAGAAACATAAAGTACAGGGTGTAAGATGTATAATTCTTGTATGGCAAAATGCCTTGCTTTATGATCAAGTGAGTCAACGGTAGGACCAAAGAAATTAAAATAAAATAGGAATCTGGGTGTTCTCATGGTTGGAAAGTTATCCTGTATTTGACTTCCTGCATAATTATGCATGAGGAAGATTATTTGATGTAAGGTTTTGATTTATCTTCTAGAAATCATTATTTAAATCATGATGATCTGACAACCAGGGTAATAAATTTAATGACACGTTTCCTTTCGACGTAGTGCAGAGGCGCTTTCGAGCTTAGGTGTGCAACCAGAGGCTTTGTATACGATTTTTGACAGTTATTGTTTTACCAGAGGTGAGCAACTGGATATGACAGTTGTTAGAAAAATGTTTAAAAACAAATTGTGTGTTGGCAATGACAGTTGGTAACCCCTGACAATAAATAACTTTGTCAGTGTCACATTTTTGATTAAGAACCATCCGGTTTAAAAATGGAATTTTGATGTATCAAAAACTTAAAAACACGTGCCTCGACGAATTTGTATTGTTCCGTTGTCCAAAAATGAAAGAAAAGTTGCATTTACCAAGCTGAAAAATTAATAAAATAAGCCGAATTTGCGAGGTAAGTGAACCACAAGCATTAGGTACAAGCTTACGCATTTAGCATGTACAGTGAATTTCAGATAAAATGCGTACATGGAAATACAAAATACAACATTTTTTCTTCGTGTAGATGCGCCATTTCACACTATTCATTTTGCACCCGTCATATACCATGACATATTTTATTTTTGATTTAAGTCAATCATTGTCAATAATTTTTGACTTTAGTCAAAATTACTGTTTGAAAATGGTTCCGCAACTTTCGGTCTTTACGAAATCGCAAAGAATAACTCGACTGCAAGATGGATGGTCAGTAAGAAGGGTCACCAAAAATGTTGATATTAATAAAGCCACTGTGGTCAGAATTTCGAAACGATCAATGCCAAGAATATCAGTCTTTGGATCAAAGGCGGGTTACCGTTTTGCAAAATAAGGTGATCACAGAGGAACAGAATGGACAATTACTGAATAATTTGCGAGAAAACACATTTTCCACAGCTGTCGAAGCCATCAAAACAAATGGTTTTCCAGGTTCCCGATCTACAGCATGCAGACAAGTGAAAAATTCTGTACTTAAATGTCGCATTGCAGCAAAGAAGCCTCTCTTGACAGAACCACACAATCACGCTGCAGAAGATGAGGAATATCGGGAAGGGGTGATTTTTACTGATGAAAAAATTTTTCAATCTTTTTCGGATAGTATATCGCCCACCTCGAAGCAACACCGTTCTTAACTAAAAAACCAGTTAACTCATTTTCGTTTTAGTATCCTTTGCCCTATGATCGGTGCCATATTGTCACCAAACTGACAGAAAATCCATGTTTTACTTGTCAATTTGGTTATAAAAATGGCAGCCACAATAGGCTAAAGGGCACTGAGACGGTAGGAGTTAACAGGCTTTTTAGTTGAGAAAGGTGTTGCTCGAAGTCGATTTATTGAGCGATATACCCACCAGGTTAATAGAGCAGGACACTTCTGAACATGTGGGGTTGGATTTCTGCTAGAGGGTTAGGTGTTTACTGTCAAATTAAAGGAAGATTTACCGCAGTTAGATATTTGGAAATTTTAGGAGGAGTAATGGTGCCGTCAGTTGATTTTTTCTATCCAAACAATGAAATAATTTTTCAGCAGGACAATTGTCCTGTTCACACAGCTAATGCTGTGCGTCGCTGGTTTCAAGAGCAAAATATAGAAGTGCTGCTTTGGCAATCGAACAGTCCCTATCGAAAATATTTGGGGAAGATTAGTCAAAATAATATATGAACATAATTGGAGGCCCCAAAATGCCGAACGTCTAAGAATATTGTCGAAATTTGGCTTATTCCATGCCACTTCGATTGCAAATGGATATTGAAAAAAATGTAGCCGCCATTAAGTATTAGTTTTTCTTTAGTTTTTATCTTAATATTACATGAAATTAAAATAATTTGTTTGTTTATGAAAACGCATGCATAAACAACTCTGTGTAGTTCGCTTTTGACTACTAACTATAATATAAAATACTATTTTCTATTACTAAGAAGTTTAAATTAGGTGCTGACAAAATAATAAATAATCCCCCAAAAGTTGCAGTTTTTAATAATTAGGTTAATTAAATTTTTAAAAAAATCATAGGTAAACCATAACAATAATAGAAATATCTTAATTAGCAGGTAGTGCCCTAGGTGCATACTAAAAAGCGTAGGTATAGCTAAATACACTGAAAAAGAAAACGTAGTTGGGTTTTTCATGTACGCATTTTATGTGAAACCAACTGTACTTTGTTAATAAATAACACATTACGTTTCCGTGTTTTATTATAAGAAAAAGAGTAACAAAAATATATATCACTATCTTTATGTTTTGTCTATTATTTACATTTTTAATATCTACCGTGTATATTCACTGTTCGTTTTTGGTTTTTGTCAAAGCTTGACCTAATTTACCAACCAAAAAAAATCAATCTTTCAAAAACTGTCTGGGGAAATTATGAAAAGAAACAACAAAACATCAGTCCATTTCATAAAATCCGTTTTACATGCAAATATGAAAAAAACTAGAAAGAGAGGAAAATATGAGTTGCCAACCTCTAGTAAAAAAAAAACTGTCAAAAATCGTATACAGGATATACAGGACCTCTAGGTGCAACTATCTCCAAAAGGGTAAACTGTATCCTCCTAAAGTTTTGATACGGCTTTAGTGGCTGGTCATGTAAAAAAAAGAGATAGCAACATGAGCGGCACGGCAATGAGTGTTACGGAGGCCTGAGCTTTATAGAAAAGGCGACACTGAAGAGGCCGAATATTCGCGAAATCCAAACCATGGTTTACTTAATAACTGCTCGGAAACTGGTGTCATAAAGCTCCGAAAATTAGATAGGGGCAATTACAGAAAACAGGTGGAAGTATCTGTAGCACATGTTTTCAAAGCGCACAATTAAAATTGATCAAAAACGAACATCTACTGCATGTCTCAGAGATACGGCTTTTTGACCGTGATCAAAATAATGTTTTTTATTATTATGTTTTGTAGTAATTTGTTTATAAAATAGTAAAAAAAAATATTAACGCAATATACATTACATAAAATAAAAGAAACATATCTATTTACATTACTTTAATTTATATGTAACAGGACTAATTTATCTAAGAAGGTAGCACCCTTGTCCAAAAAGAACGTCAGATGGGTTTTTGTTAGAATAGTCGCAAATGGAGAATATCCCAGATAGTAGGGACTTATTGGGCGTACATTTTCGCGTTCCCTTAAGGAAAATTGACATTTGACATCTGAGCATGCGCGTGATCTGCCTTTTTATTAAGTATCGTATAAATACGGTGTTCCCTTAACTGGGTAGAGTTACCGTACGTCCCTTATCTTTAAACATAACCTCAATTAACACGGATAATAGTGATGGTTAGTTTGTTTTTCGACACGACTCTTTAATATTGTTTGCATTTTTAGTTTTTTGTTTATAAAGAAAAACCGTCTTGTTGATTTTTAAAATTTATGTAAAGAAATTAATAAATTGGAGAAACCTACAAGGTTGAGGTTCAGATAGACTGAGGATATAATTCTTTTGCAAGAATTTGTCAGGGAAAATCCCTACCCAAATTTTAGGTTAGGAATAAGGAAAAGTAATGCGACTTCCAATAACACTTTTTTTATAGTATGGTTAAGGTTCAACCTAAATAAAATACGGTTTTTCCTTATTATGGTAAAACCTTATAGAGTAACGCCCAATAAGTCCCTAGTCAATCAGTGAATGGGAGAGAGAATAGTCTGTTGCATTTCCACTCGGTATAAAACACTATCAGTGAAGTGGTGCTTCATAATTTCATAATTGTAATAGGGTGCCAGCGGAGAGCGTAAAAACTAATAGACCGGCGGTACGTGACTAGTTTCTTGAAATGTTTTTTGTATTGTACTTACTATAAGTATATCAGAGACGGTCAATTTTTGCGGTTGTCGTGGGCAGAAGGGTGCGTAAATCGATTTTCAAAATGCAAAAAAAATCGATGTCTTTGAACTACTTTAAAATACCAAATACCAATGTTGCCAAATAAAAATTAGGGAAAATAATATACGACAAAAAATTTATGGCATGTAGTTTCCGCGTGCATAACCAATTTAGTGGGCACATGAAATCGCTAAAATTTTTGACATCTTCGAACGATTTTAAAATGCATGCCATTAAAGTAGGTTATTGATAATGAGGAAAAAGACGAGTTTAAAAAATGTCATGCAGTTCAGCGTTGTTTAACATATTTGCCGGCGTCAAAATTCCCAACAAATAGTTCCAGGTATCTACGAACGATTTGAAAATGCATGCCAAGATACTTTATCAAAATGTCAATACTGATTGGCATGCAGTTTGGTAGTGCAGAAGGATATGAAAATTATTGCCGAAAAAGCAAAAAAAACACAAAATCTTGGAACGATTTTAAAATGCATGCCAATATACTCTATCAAAATGTTGCAATACCAAAAGACGACTTACCGATTGGCATGCAGTTTGGTAGTTCAGAAAGCTATGAAAATTATTGCTGAAAATGCCAAAAAAAACACAATATCTTAGAACGATTTTAAAATGCAATCCAATATACTCTATCAAAGTGTTGCAATACTAAAAGACGATTTACCGATTGGCATGCAGTTTGGTAGTGCAGAAGGCTATGAAAATTATTTCCGAAAATGCAAAAAAAAACACAATATCTTAGAACGATTTTAAAATGATTTAAAATTAAGTTAAACTAGCCAAATGATTTGCCTATTTGTTACTTTTATTCACCTAAGAAACACTACATTTATACGCACCTAAAACCGCTTTTATGTAACGACGGTTTTAAGAAAAATCGCTTTCTCCGAGGGTTTATGCGTCCTTCAGTAAATGTTATTAAATATGTCAGTTTTAACAAACAACAAATAAGACAACTTAGTTAAAAACAGATTTTGCGGAAAACAACGGTCGAGTATTTTTTAGGGTTAGAAGAAATGCGCTAAAGCGTTTTTAAAGTGTTTATAACGACCCTAAAATGGTTTTTTAAGCGATAAACCCCTTTCTTAAATCGCTTTAAAATAAAATCGATTTAGTACTTAAATCGCTTTTTGTGTTGTTTAGACGACAACATTTTCAAACCGTCCTTACATAAAAGCGCTCTAAGAGTCTCGTATAAACAAAGTAACTGACGGAAATACCTAATTCGTTTAATCAGATAAAAACTATTCATCTCATCCTGCGTATACTTGTCAAATATGTGCGACTGCGAAACAAATACAGTTGCAAGACATCTATTATCATCTCCCTGTCATAATGAAAAGAGACAAATAAAGTAAAACCTACTTGTCAAAGGGTTTCAACAAAGCCGAGATTAGGTTCTTACGTTTATACACAGAGTATATAATAACTATGTATATTGCATTTTTGGCAATAATTTTCAGAAACTGAATTAAAAAACTGCATGCCAAGAGGTAAATAGTCACTTGGTAATGTAAATTTATTATTATAACAATTGGCATGTATTTTAGAAATGTTTTGATATCTGTACTAATAAAAGAACGGTAGTCAACATCAACTGTAAACGCACAGGTCAAACCACTTGACCTAGAGTTATGAAAATTTAAGAATATATTGCGTTTGTGACGTAGGCGCTCGCTAAAAAAGGATTTTTGAAAATTTTACCCTTAAGGTGTAAAAATAGGGGTAGAAATTTTAAGGTTTTTCTATATCTCGGAAATGAAAAGCCGCAGAGATCTGAAAATTGGTACTACTACTACTAATAAAATAAGTAAACTTATTTTGGCGTTTTTCGAAATTTTAATTGGGGGTGGAGAAGTAGGGGTAATTCCATTTCGAAGGGGGTAAAGGCATCTTCTGTATCTCAGAACAAAAAAGTCACAGAGGTTTAGAAATTGGCGTTTTTCTACCAATCGCCCATATTTTATAAAAATTTTGATGCGTTAAAATATGGTTTATGGGGTATCAACCTGAAGAAAATGAAGCCCGAAATCGAAATTCATTGTTTTAATTTTTTATCACACTCTCCCCATCTATATTTCATAAAAATATTCACCTACTAAAATATGGGTTCTGGGAGAAATGGAGCCCAGAATAAAAAAAAATATATTTTTTAATAATTCATGCAATTTTTTATTACCCCTCCCCTCCTCCTATATTCGATAAAAATATTGACTCGCTAAAATATGGGTTGTTTCAATTCTTTTATTAATTCCGACGCAACGCAGCGGGTGAAATGCTAGTACCTACCTAATAACTTTGTTGCACTTTATGATAATTTTTCTTAAGATCGTGCTCTACAAAACTGCATGCCAATCGGTTAATCGTTGCTTGGTGCTATAAAGTTAGCATAAAATTTATTGACATGCATTTTGAAATCGTTTTAAGATATTGTGTTTTTTTCATAGCCTTCTGTACTACCAAACTGCATGCCAATCGGTAAATCGTCTTTTTGTATTGCAACATTTTGATAGGGTATATTGGCATGCATTTGAAAATCGTTCGTAATTTGTATAGCCTTCTGCACTACCAAACTGCATGCCAATAGGTAAATCGTTGTCTCGTACTATAAAGTTAGCATACAATTTTAAGTTTGTTCGGAGATTCCTAAATTTTTAGCATTTTTCCAGTAATTTTTTATGAGGTTGTGCACACCAAAATTGCATGCCAATCAGTAAATCGTCGTTTGGCAGTTCAAATTTACCACAAAACACATTAGCATGCATTTTAAAATCGTTCGAAGATGTCAAAAATTTTAACGAATAAATATATTTTTTTAATATTTTACGTTTCTAAAACGGACTTAAAAGAATAAATAATTTGCGATAGATAATAGGAACAATATAATAATAATGAATCGCATAATTAGTTGAAAAATTCACGTTCAAAGGTTTATATCAGTAAAAACGGCAATAAAATCGTTGATGAATTTATCTCAGTGCCGGTTCCAGGGAGGGTGGGGAGAGGGGCGATCGTCCCTCTCCCTTTGCTCCAGAAAAAAGTAGACAACAAAGATGCTGGTGGTAACCCTGAAGTCTTTGGACAAAAAACAAGAAATTGCAGAACGTTCCTTTAAAGACATTCTATAATCCCTCCACAATATTTTGGGACAGACACAACAAACGCATGACATACTTACCGCAAAAACACGATATTGGAATTACAGGAGTGAAGAACATTATTATAGAGTTTCTATTTATAAACAAGTTTTACAGAAAATTTTTGACCTGAACATATTCATACCCAATTTTACACAACGTGAAGCCAAAATCAAGGCAAAATTAACTGATGTCGTGTCGTTTCCGAATACTATAAAATGTTTGATTAATCCAAAACACAAATTCTTGAACTTTTAATGGGGGAAATCAGTATTTGGAAACAATATTGGTCAGAAGTAGGCAAAAGCTTAAATCAAAACATATTTGATAACGTTTTCAAGGCAATGAACAAGTGTGACAATATATTTCCGTTGATAAAAACATTTGCTAGTAAGTAATGCTTCGTCAGAAAGAAGCTTCTCCTGCCTCAGAAGATTGAAAACATAAGTACTTAATAACACTATGACGGAAATTCGTCTGTGGGGCTTAGCGTTGCTGCATATCAATCAGACAGAGTTATTGACCGATTTCCCCAAAAAAAAACGGAAACGAACTTTTTTTTAGATAGGCATCTTATATTTGACATGTTGCAATATAAAAGGTAATGTTTCAATTTAAAAAGCTATTTAGACCTCAAAAAATAGTAGTTTTAACAACTAGTGGCTAAAATAGTGCTTTTTTTTACAAGCGTTGGTTTAAAGAACGAGCGCAGCGAGGTATTTAAAAACGCGAGTAAAAAAAAGCACAGTTTAGGCGCGAGTTGTTCCAAATCCAAGAAAAACAGGAAAATACTTTTAAAAATCTCGAACGAAGAGCACTTCTCGTAACACACCACCTTTACACTATAAATCAAGGTGGCTGGTAAATGAAATAACAATGCGGTTTCCATAGCGATGTGCCTTTTTACTCGGTGACGTTCATTGTTGCGACATTTTAATCTTTGACAGTTTGAAATTTTGACGATTTTTTTAAATGATTTTTTCGTAAATACTTGGTGAAAACCGGTGGAAATAACTCAATTTTTAGGCAAGAATAATAAAATTTTTTTAATATTGCTATATTCCGCTATTTTCCTTTAATTTTGGGTAAATAACAGACAGAAATCTTTTTTTGTACCCGTGATCAAAAACAAAAGTGTTTTTGCATCGGTAAACAAAAAATCCATGCTTTAGTTACCTGCAGACAGTTACTAAAATCAAGTTTTTAATGAAGGTATAAAAAAAAGTATTTAGCTATTAGGTTTTGTTTGTAGTTTAGTTGTTATCTATGTTTTTTATAACTGAAAAAAATAACAGACAGAAATCTTTTTTTGTACCCGTGATCAAAAAAAAAAAAAGATTTTTTGCATCGGTAAACAAAAAATCCATGCTTTAGTTATCTGCAGACAGTTACTAAAATCAAGTTTTGGATGAAGGTATAAAAAAAAAGTATTTAGCTATTAGGTTTTGTTTGTAGTTTGTTTGTTATCTATGTTTTTTATAACTGAAAAAAGTATAAACAGTTACTCAAGCGCGGATTTCAGGGGGGTAGGGGGGTAATTACTAAAAATTATTAAAAACTAATTACCTCCCCACCCTGGATTTAATTTTTTTACTAAAACATTTACAGAATTAAAAGTACACATCTTTGAAAATTTACGGTATTCGTTTAATTTTGTGTTAAAAATGGCATTTGTGGTGTCATTTTCTTAAAAATTCTCGCCTGATGCGCTTTGAAACCATTGATATATTTACAATTTTAGTTTAATTTTAAATAAAAAAAATTGGTGCTAGAAAGCACGAAGCATGTTGAAAGGAAATGAAAATATCTCGAAAACTGTAGCTTTGAAAGATTTGACCTTTATAACAAAATTTTTGCGTAATATTTTCGAAACCCAAAATCTGAAAACCGCATATCAATAGCTGCTTTACGTCTAAAGTTATGATTTTTTTTATATATTTGAACGTTTTTTCAAATAACTCGGAAACTAAAGCTCCCACGAATATGGACTTTATAACAAAATGTGTAGCCCATACCATATTGGTATGATAGACTAAAAATACATTTTTCATTGCAATTTTCTTAAAAATATTCGCCTGCGCTGCTATGATACCGTTGATATTTAGGATTTTAGTTTAATTTAACTCAAAAATTGCATTTTTAATGTAATTTTCTTAAAAATTTTCGGCGTATGAAATAAACAACTTAAAATCTGAGTCCCCCCATAGATTTGAGGCCAAATCCGCATAGTTACTAAGTTTTGTTTGCATATATTGATATCTTCCTCATAAAAGCTATGCTTTTATTCTAGTTTTCTTTTCGTTTCGATACCGCCCTCCCCCCCCTCTTTTTAAATGGCTGAGACTGCCACTGTTTATCCGTATGGGGCTAGGAAAAATTATTTTATACTTTTTAATCCGTTTTAAAAACGTGGTATATGACAATATTTGTTTTTATCAAAATAATTTTTGTATTAAATTTACCTTTGGATCCTGCAGTAAGCAACAAAGAGGCCATACTACAGCACTGGCCCACGCACCATGTAGCAATCGGGGGCTGAATATACTGCATCGTGTCGTAAATCCCCAGGCCAGACGTAATAACTCCGCCAGGTGAGTTAATGTACATGTGAATCGGTCGGGTAGTTGATTCGGATTGCAAAAACAAGAGCTGCGCTATCGTAATGGAGCTAGTCAAGTCGTTTATGGGTCCCATGAGGCAGATAATTCTCTCTTTGAGAAGACGAGAGTAGATGTCGTAAGCGCGCTCTCCTTTGCCTGTGTGTTCAACAACGATGGGGACATGGTGAAAGGGAACGTTTGTCATTTTTCTAAGTGGAAGGGTTAATTGAAAAATCGGAGAAAGCATTTTGATGACGAATAATTTTGCTTTGTTTTTATGTCAAAAATAAATGCTAAAGTCGGAAGTTGTCAAAGAAAGTCAAACCACAGATCAACACCTGCACAGGTTAACTCAGACTAATCTCAGATTTATAAACTCTGACGTTGACTCATATCTGTCTCTTGCTCCTTTAGTAAAAGAGAAAGATGGGATTGAAAGAGGCCATCATCAGAGCCAATTGTGAATTTTGCATACCTAAAAAGGCTTTTTTAATAAAAACCACAACAAAAAATGTAACAGAACCATAAAAATTAATAAAAAAAATATAAAGCATTTTTTTTTTTTTTGATATTTTAAGTGTATTTGTCCTTAAATGTTAGTGACATTTCATCTTCCAGCGGGCGTTTTTAAGTATTGGAAGATAACTAATAACTATATAAAATTGTGTGCTAAGCTATTTGCAATAAAAAATTGCACAAACCCTCTTTCAATCCCATTGTTCATAAAAGTGCACACAGCCAACCAAACAGCTATAAAAGAAAAAGATACAAAGATGCATTATCGTCGACCAGTAACAGTACCGTCGCGTCGAGTGGCAGCGGTATGTGGGCGGCCATTTTGTCCGCCATGTTGTGACTTTTTTTGGTGGCAATAGGGGTTATAAGCCACGGCATGGCGTAAACGCAACGTACGTTACGCAGAGAGGATACGTCGCCTAGTTTCGACGAGCTAAAAAAGGCTTAAAGCAAACGCTTCTTGCGTATCTCGTAAATTGGTTAAGGAATCGTGCAGAGGGCGCTCTCATTTGGTTTGTTTTCATAAGATAACCTATTAATTTTATTATCCCTTTCTATATTTCAAAAGTTGAAGACAGTCTTAATGTCTTTATTTTTGATGACGACGATGAAGAAAATTCTCCGTGAAGTGGCTGCTTTTGAGAATAGAGCAGCCCGTTATGGAAGTTTCAACTTTGATTGAGGTGGCGGAACCAGAGTGTTTGACGCTGTTTGGGTATGAAAAACACCACCTACCTCGCCTCGCTAGATACCGGGGAATACCAGATATGCTTATAATAAACAACTTTCTTTTGATCTGGGGTTAGGCATTTACGTACGATACGCGGTGTAACGATACACCGCGCGTAAAGCGTATCGTACGTTTGGAGTTTACTGCACATGCGCACTTGATCAAAACTTACGCTACGTCGAGTTACATGCTGTGGCTTATAACCCCTAATACTGAATTTAAAAAAAAAGATGATTGGTGTCTGTATCAAGCATCTTTTCGAGAGTGCGCCATTTTAGATTAATGCATGTTTCATTTTTAAAGTGACTTTTTTGATCTTTGAAAAGAAGAAGTGCGTTGTTGGGATACAAAAACTTTTTGTTTGTGGTGGATTTTCTTATTTTTCTTAAGTATTATTTGGTATTACTGCCGAATTATAAACTTTTCATTAGTGATCGCGTTGCCGTTTCGTGCCGTTCAAAATGGTTTCTTTTATTTTTGTCGTTGGGCGACGTTATTCCGACACCACTCATTTTTTTTTTAAATTAGTGTTTTCACCAAAAAAAGTCACAACATCGAGGACAGAAGATTTTTCGGAAAGAGGGCTGGCTAGCAATTTTTAGGTTAAAACATCCGTGTTTTACACGATCGGCACATTCGACATTATGGCATAAACCACAAATTACATATAAAATATATAAAATAAACCTTTTGAAGACGACAATGGACTAGGAAATTGATATAGATACTGAAAATCTCGAAAGTAAAAATTATTAGTTTTGATCCTTTGAAAAAAGAACAAAAAATGCACACTCAGCTGCCTATTACGACAAAAAACTAATCAAAAAATATTTTTGCACGCTTTGCATTTGCAAAGTATACCTTCCCGCGCTTCTTAATATCAAACACAATATTAGCTTTCCAAAAATTAAATGTTTTATGCCATATCAATGTTAAAAAAATCTGCAAGCTCAGAGATGGGTCTTAAAGTAATAACTTATCAGTTTTGTATGTATTCCTACCTTTGCCCTGGAAGCTGCCTCTTTTATGTATATTTAATTAGGTTTGTAGTCAAAATCTTGAATATTTTAAACTTTCTTCTACATTTGCCTGAGAGCTACTTTATATCTTTTTTACAGTAATTTAGGTATACGCTTAATTTGAATTTCAACCTGATTTTTGTTAATATTATTGTGGTCCGCAGAAGATAATATTTTTTACTGTAGTTTTTTGAAAGCATAGTAAACAAATTACCGAACAAGGTGAAATAATTCTACACGGTATATTAGCTTGTTCAGTTATTTGTTTACCATGCTTTTAATCCATTTCGAATAAAAATAAGCGTTTATTTTGCCCAAACTTCTATACGTATCTATGCATATTCATATAAATTGAGTGTCCCGGAGATAAGTTTCAGTTAACTTTATAAGTGGATATAAATCTTTTGTTAGTTACAATATGAGAAAGTTTTGAAATCTAGATTCTTAAAACTCTTGCGCAAAAGTTTTAAAGGAGGTTTTCTTCATCTCTCATCTATCCACAGTAAAAACAGAGTTCTTTAAACATCATCAGTATGTTTAACAGAGCTATCAAAATTGTTTCACCCACCGGCTTATAGACGGCTTCCCTGCTTACACTTCTAATATTATCCTCTTTACAATTTTTTGCCACAAATTTTTCAATGCTTGCAACACATGTTAATTGCAATAGAAATATGATTTATTGCATTGACTTTTAACACTTCGTAGAAACACGCAAGTTAAATTTTGGACAATGTGTTGCAAAGTAGCGCTTAGTTTCTGGGAATATTTGAATTTCCATTATTTTAATATCCTTCAATTTTTCCGATTAAATATTGTAGCCAATGTCAATTTTATACGATGTTTATATCTGCACCACACTTACTTTCGCAGAAATAAATTTAAAAAAAATAAAAAAAAAGAAGAATTACGCGATTATCATTTCAGTTGTACCCATTCGAGGGATGCCCACGGTTTATCAGAATGTGAAAAATCAAACCCGTTAAATAAAAGAAAGTTGAATTATAACTGAACAGCAATTCGATAAACTAATTTTTTATCCGAACCTTATTTCTTCAAACCCATTCAATAACAAATTGGAAATTTATAAGACCTGTTTTTAATCAAACCATTGTTCATCAAACTCATTCAACATCAAACCCAGAATTCGTAAAACCCGTAATTTATCAGAAAATGTTTGCTAAATTAATTGCGCATTCGCCAGTACCACATGAACCGGAGGCGTACACGCAGGTAGCGCAGCGGCGCGGCATTTTGATGCATTTGTCGCTGTTACGCGCGCCTACTTACAGGTTGTGTTCAATAGTTTGTATATTCATGTGTTATTGGCGAATGCGCAATCAATTTAGCAAAAATTTTCTGATAAATTACGGGTTTTGCGAATTCCGGATTTGATATTGAATGAGTTTGATGAACAATGGTCCGATTAAAAACAAGTCTGTTAAATTTAGAATTTTTTATTTAATGGGTTTAATGAAATAAGGTTCGGATAAAAAATTGCTTTGACGAATTGCCGTTTCTATGGTGAATCGTTCTTACGATGAATTTTTTTATTAAATACGGTTTGATAAATTCCTGGTTTGATAAACCACAGGCGTTCCATTCGAGTAATCTGGTGCCCTGCACTAGTTTGTTCATGTTTCTTACCAGTCGTGTGCATTAATATTTTGCGTCCATTTGTGGTTTCCAAATGTGTTCTTGTTCCATCCGTTTCTTGCTAACTCATCATCTTTTTCGTTTCCAGCGGTATATTGATATAGTGCCACACATGACAGTGCTATCCTCTTATTAGTAGTCACTTTTTTTAGTTAGTCGCTTAGAATATCACTTATGGGCTTTTTGAATCTTTTAGTGCTGTCTAATTGTCTAAATATAGTTTTACCTATCTCTACACGGTCTTAAGTTGTTTTCCCTTGCGCATTTAAGTAGGTATTTCGTGGACTTCTGCCTAAAATACTAATGCGTATTCTACCAAAAAAAAATTCAGGAATTTTTGTGGTTTTTCACATTAAATGCCCATTTCGGTTTCTTTCTTTGCTTTTGGCCCAATATGTGTACCAAGTCAACTCATCAGTCCGTTTGGCCTTCGAGTAAATGGTGGATCCTTTATTTCTATTTTGTTTTCCAAGTTTGCAATATACCAGTCCCTCGATTCCTGTAGTTTTGCAGTCAGAATAGGGCATTACTAAAAAGTGTTACGCTATTTTTACTGTGTTCTATCTAACCCTTGTAAAGTATTCGCCAGCCCCCATTTTAAGTAAAGCAGTTTATTTTCCTTCTCAAATAAATTTTTAATACTTTGCTTTTTGGTACGTTTTTGGGTTATGACAGTAAAATATTTAAGCGGATTTAATATTTTAATAAACTAAGTAAGAAAATAAAAATAGTTCATTTTATTTTTATGTAGAGGAAATCTAACTTGAATGACCCACTGACCAAAACCAGGTTTGAAAGTTGACATAAATCCCTAGATTGTTTCCGTGGAAATTTGATGTCATGTGATTTCCAAAGATTTCCACTTTTTAATCAAGAAAATTGTCCAGTTATTATTATGCACAGGTCAAATTTTTTGGATGGAAGACTTGTGAAAATAGAATTATTTAAAAATACCTTACAATTGTGCCACCAGTAAATTTGGTTTGTTCTTTTTGAAACTGATATGTTGATTATTTTTGGCTAGACAAAGCTGGAAATATAGGCAAACAATTTTAAATGTTGCGTTTATGAAAGTGAGGCCAAAATTGTAGAGAAAATACTGTTCAGAAAAGGATTTATGAAATCTTCATAACAATACCCAATTAGCATTTGTACATCGTTTCGACGTTGGCGTAGACAAGCTGACGTCGTCATACGTAGGTTCCATAGAGGAATACAGAAATTTGTATTACAAACTAAGTCGTGCTTAGTGCAAATAGCTCAACGCCTGGACAACAACCTTAGTTAATATATTTTTCCAAAGGAGGACGCATACAATACATGGGAGTTTTCGCATCAGTGAGAGTGCTTGAAATTTTTATATGTTGTAGATATTGAAATTCCCAACAATGTTTAAATTACCCTAAATCTTGTAAGTCTTAAGGATTTCGGGATATGATTTTTTAAAGTGAGTGGATTTTTACTACGAAATAAACCATATTTAGAATTTTGACAAATAAATTGACATCGTCATATGAATTACGATGACACAGTTTTTAGTAGGGTTACTAAGTGTACGTTATCCAAAACGAGAATTTGGGAATTATATAATACATAAACATTTTTAGAAATTTGAAAACTAAATCTTTGTTTTCTTTACCTTTTTTGTATAAGACACATAAATGGTCATAAAAAAATATTCAAGAATGGCAGATATATCCATCTTTTTTTTGCGAAAGCATAAAATAAACAAGAAAAGAAAGCGATTAATCCAGACACTAGCCGTTTCGCAGCGGTAAGGGAGGTTTAGTGAGGTTAATGTTGTTTGTTTTGGGGTTTATTGGGTTAATTCATTTTAAATGCCGTTTTTTTGTCTTTATAATTTTTTATCGTTTGCGGACGGCTCGCTGCAGAACGTTTTCCCAGCAAAGCAGTCCGCGGCGAAATGTCCCCTTAAAGGGAAGTATGCTTTATGAAGTAAATCGGTTCATTATTTAACAGTTAGCGCGACCTGATGAGGCTATATGAGATAAAGCGTTCAAATAAGTTAATAGCCCATCCATGATATTGATTCATTTATTATAACGGTTACTTTACCGAAAATTCTGGAGGTATTCATTTACCCTCTATATCGTGTCCTAACAAAAAGGTAAGGGAGTTTTTAATTCATGTAATTTGCTTTTTTATATGGCTCACTCTCTATTTTTTCTACATACCATAATCATCATGACGGTAATGTATTTTACCTACGACCAACGAATATCACTAATTTTACGACCATCTCAACATGATTTTAATGGCTCATTTACGGTCCTGGAATAATAATAAAGCTTAGACGTAAATCACAAGATTGCGTGACAAGTGATGAAACTTTATTTTATAAGAGCACTAATTGACGCAAAAATATGAATTATTTGTGAATTAGTTTTCTATATTTTTAAGACAATAAATATCCAATATAATTTTAGTACTTAACCAAAAATAAGTCCCGTTAAATTAATATATTACATTTTTAAAAAAAAACCTTATTTTTAAAAAGATATATGAAAAGTCCCTTAGTAACCTTATTTGTTTTGATGTTTTAAATAGATCGTCATTAATACTTCAAGTTATGAAGGTTGTTGACTTAAGAGTGTTCGCGTTTGATATTTTTAATAATTTGTGATATTTATGATGACATTTTTATTGATCGTAGGTAAAGCATAGTACACTAACTCACATGTAACGGTCATTACACGTTCTTCATCTGAAAATCAAAGAAAATGAGCTTTGGCGCAAGAACATCCACGTAAATTTGGATTCGAACGAGTACAGTTAAACGACCAGCATAAAATTTTTTTAGAATGTGACTTAAGACTAAATAATATCATCAAAATGAAGGACAACGGTCAGGGTATTCCTTTTGAAGTTGTAGTTTGCATCAGAAACGACTGTTTTTTATGCCACCGACATAATAGAGTCTTAATTATTCCTCGCTTTGATGCGAAAGTTCAATTTTTCATAAAGAAAAACTTGTTTCTTTCTGAAAATTCGAGGTGTTGCCAGGACCATCTTATAGATGGATATTATGATGAAGGTATAGAAGCTTTTGATAGATTTTTACTTTATTTGTATCTCAGTCTATAAGCAGCACACAAAAAGAAAATTGGTTACCAAACTTGAATCAATATTAAGACATTCTCAATACTAAATTATAAAAGTCAAGTAATAATATTATTTATATTTTCCTGGTTTAATAGTGCCTCCAAGGTTATATTTATAAAGTAGTAATATTTTGATTGTTTTAGATCTTATAGGTTTTTTTGTTCTTGCTCCCCCCCCCTCCTTTTTCACAGAGCTATTCGTACCAGATGGCATAAAGGCAGGCGCTTTACATCTATATCCATGATCGGTTAACCCTGTCGACCAAAGTAAAAGTTTCGCTTAACGCAATAGTCTTCGTTTAACAATCGTTTTAACATTTCATGCTCCTAGGACTCCATGGAACCAAACCTCACCAATCGTTTTAACATTCCGTGCTCCTAGGGCTCCACGGGTGCCGATTCTTGAATTTCGAGGGAATGGTCACCTGGGAACGGTCACATCCTTCGTTTCGGCCAATAAGAAAGCTCAAAAGCTGCCAAGCATGCACGGTGCACGCGCAAAGCTAACTCGATTATCGTTTTTCAAGAGCGCCCGATCTCCTGCACAAAGGCAAGTGTATGAAAGTTGAGGAAGGTTCCTTCGATACACAGAAATCGGGTGAAGTTCATCCGTTGTCGAATAGATTTAGGATAACTCGTGATAGGTTTAAAGCCCGTTATTGGTCGATATCGTCATTCCCGTGCTTTAGGTGCGCTTAATTATCCCGAGTCAACTTGTATAGCAAAGTCCAAAGTATGATAAATCATGCCAGTCACCAAAAAGAGATACTAATGAAAAGTCTGTATTGTGTTCTATTTATACCATTGTGTATAGCCTCACCACTTATGTACTCTACGCTGAACTTATTTATCCCATTTATTTAGTTACCAAAAAGAATATTTTGGTGGTTGGGTCCTACGTTACCAGTTATTTGTCAATCATGTCAAATTAAAATCTTTCATCTGTCCCATATCTCAAAAATGCATGGTATTGGTATTCTTATAAGCTATGTATGGTTTATTTTGTAGCAAAAATATGCACCGAAAACCGCAACTTGAAAAAATCATATCTCGAAAACCTTAAGACCAAGAAGATTTAGGGTAATTTAAACATTGTTGGGAATTTCAATATCTACAACATATACAAATTTAAAGCACTTTCACTGATGCGAAATTTCCCATGTATCGTGTGCGTCCTCCTTTAACAAACCTCTACGCTTTGACTCGAAATTACAACCTAAGGTCAAAAAATATTCCTGGATTTTTATACTTGCAACGTTGGCAGACATAAATAAAATGCCGTCAGTGTTTCATGTCAAAATTATTACATACTCCATGATAGATAGAGAGGTGATGGCAGTAAAAAATTAATTATTTCATCCCATTTGAGGTTTATGTAAATTTGATAAAGACTCACCAAAGACGTCTAGGTGGGGGATTTTTCTATAGGGAGTCCCCAAAACATGCAAAAATAGTAGCTATATGAACTGATTTCATCCTATCTGCAATTGAAATTAAAACAATCTACTTACATAAGGACTTAAAAAAAAATCAAACCTTACCCGCCTATGGCAGGGCGTTTACCAGTAGTTAATACTTTTCCAAATATTTATGATACATCAAAAAGTTAGTCATTTCATCCCCTTCATAATTAGTGCTATAATGTTAAGGTTCTCACTGGGATAACAAAAAAAAATATGGCACGCTTTGAGGTGGGAACTTTTTATACAGGGAGGTTTAAAAACTTGCAAAAAATATTAGCTTTATGAAGTTATTTCATCTTTTTCTGATTAGTGCTATTGTGTTAAGAATATAATATAAAAAATTATTGCACACCTGCAGGTGGGGGCGTTTTTTACAGGGAGATCCCAAAACTTGCAAAAAATAATTGCTATATAAACTCATTTCATCCCTTTTCTAATTAGTTCTATTATGTTAACTGCCACACCAAGATAGGAAAAAAAAATATTGGACCCATCAGAGTGGAGGCGTTTTTTGAGACTTCAAAACTTGCAAAAAATAATTGCTATATAAAGTAATTTTATCTCTTTTCCGATTTGTTAAGTGCTACACCAAGATAACAAAAAAAATATTACAAACATCTGGGTGGGGGCGTTTTTTACAGGGAGGCGTCAAAACATATTTTTTTTTTGTTATCTTAGTGTGGCTCTTAACAAAATAGCACTAATCAGAAAAGAGATCAAATGGGTTCATCTAGCAATTATTTTTTGCGACTTTTGAAGCCTCCCTGTAAAAAAAGTCCCCACCTAGAGAGGGGCAATAATTTTTTTTTATCTTGATGTAGCCCTTAACATATTAGCCCTAATCAGGAAAGAGATGAAATGACTTCATATAGCTATTATTTTTTACAAGTTTTGAGGCCTCTCTGTAAGAAAAGCCTCCACCTAGGGGTGTGCAATATATTTTTTTGGTATATTGGTGTGGCCTTTAACACAATAGCACTAATGAGAAAAGAGATGAGCTATTATTTTTGCAAGTTTTAGGACCTCCCTGTAAAAAAAGCCCCAACACCTATCATAATATTTTTACTTAATCTGTATGGATGTAAACTACAGTTTATACTATTTATAATGTGGATTAAATCATACACCTCAATTGCCACCACCTCTCCATCTATGAGAACATTGAGACTTGTAACTTGTGCGAGCTTGAAAACCAGGCTGAGTACCAAAAATTACCAATGCCAATGCAGGGCCGAAAATACACGATTGTCACGAATATTCTCACTTTCTCACTAAAAAATAAGATTTTATTGAAAAAAAACTTCACGATTCTTTTTAAAATATGCTTAAATAATTTATTAAGACATTTCGACAATATTTTATTGCAAAGTTTCATTGGAATTTCACGATATTTCACACCAAAATAAAAAATTTCCGATCGGCTTTATTATTTGTCCACAACTACCGCATAAGGAAAAATGGCTACGTCGGAGAATTCCAGTAAACTTGCACGATTTCGACTGAAACTCCAGTTTTATTTTTCAAATCTGACTAGTCCTGACCCATAGTGAATTTTTGTTTACTTAATCGCTTGCCCGTTCTGGCGTAACGTTGGTTTCATATACAGTGACGTCACTGCAAGATCCTAGAGGTCGCCAGCCGAGTAAGTTTGACTCGATCTGGTGGTGTTTGGTTAACTTAATCTGTTTAGGGAACTTAGCTTCCAAAAAAGATTTCTTCACTATGACTGTGAGCAGTGAGTTTTAACGGAATGCCAAAAATTCTAACCTGCAAAATTTTGTGACAATGTTTGCGCCTTTCCCAACTGCCTTTAATTTTTTCTTCCGTTTTATGTTTTGCAACCACGTTTATATAAGACGCTAAGTGATCAACTTAAGTGATACACAACACACAATGGTTTGTGGTAAACTGCTTTAGGTAAGTTTAAAGTTGAACTTCTACTCAAATTAATCATAAAGCTTGATCTATTATACCTTCTGTTAGCTCCTGTACCAGCTATTCATAATGATTTGTTTATTCGACTCAGCTGAAAATGACCATTTATTGCCCAGCAAGCTAGCAAGCAAGAATTTGTATTTGTTAAGTCCGCTTAACATGGAACAATAAAACGAGAATTGCATGCAATTGGTCTCTTCTCCTCTCGCTTTAGTACAATAATCTATAAATGGACCCTCTCTAAAATTATATTTAATTTGATTCTTTTCCTGTAGAGCCTGGTAGAATATTTGTATTGTTTTTTCTTTGGCATTATTAGTTATAACACAAAAATGTACGGCACGCACAAAAATATAAAAGGGAAGTCTAATTTTCACTACTTTGTGTTGGATTCCAAACCCTTACGTTTAAAAACTGTCAGGTGTAGGTCAAATATCATCACCACATACATTATATACTATATATTTGTCGCATCCCGGACGCGGAACGAACGTCGTAGTTTTTACTGATTGCAACGTTGGCAGCACAGATGTTGGACCGCCGTCAGAAAACTTTGCAAATTCTACAAGTAGTACAGACGTCGCATCGTAAGGACACTAATCTCTAGGATTAGCTCTAAAGAAAGCGAAGCGTGACATTACTTTGAAAGTTTGAGTTGTCATTTTTGATTTGTTTGCCTCGCTTTTGTCATGAGCGGCTCGTTCTTATTTTAAATATTTTAATGAATGATAAATACGATAAGAAAGTATTTCACGAAAGCGCGACTAGTCCATTATCATACAGTCGCGAGTTACTAAAGTAAAAAATATACGCAAAAATTATAAATCTAACAGATTTTACTCTTAGTCCGGGTTCTCTGTATTTTGATAAAGAAGTAAAACGACAGACATTCAGAATTACTAAAGTTATGAATAAATTTTCAATAGGAAAAGTTGGGTAAACCCTCTGTAAAACCGGACAAAAAAATTTTCAGGTAAGTACTATTCACAGGAACTAAAATCTGAAAACGTATATTGATATCTGCTTCTTTGCTTCAAAAATTATTTTTTTTAAATAAATATTTTAACACCTCTTTTAAATATCTCAAAAACTAAATCTTTTAGTAATTTGAAACAAACTGCAGAAAAATGTTTATTTCAAAGTTACAATTTTTTCAACTAATTCACACTTTTCTCTTCCTAAACTCCCATCATTCTATCCAACATTTAATTGGTGGGTGGCCAAAAAAACGCTTTGGTACCAAATTTTAATTAAAATCATAATACATAATGCCTTCTCCATCATGTGTGCGGACCGACAGAAAATCCTTTTTTTTTTGTAGATGTAGGTGTTTTAGGACCCAAATAACAACTAAATTTTTGATACTAATAACACATTTTGTGTCACTGTGTTTCAAGTAAGAATTAAATCAGTTTTTTTTCTTTCTTTTGACTATTATATTTATACTTATACGTAAAAAAAAAATTATTCCGTAATAATTACAGAAAACTGAATAAATTTATCTAAATTATTCAAATGAACTTAAAACTACATTAGATTTATAATGTTTAAAATCTTTTACCAATACAACGCATTCTTATCACAGTACTTATATGTTTCCGTTAAAACCCGGTTTTTCCTAATAAAAACTAGTTATAACTGTTAACTCTATATTAGATTAGATTAGACTAAATTATATAAGTTTAGATTAGATTTTAATCTGACCTAATCTAAGCTAGTTTTTCCTAGGAAAACCAGGTTGTAACTGAAATGGGCGTTTTACGGTAACATATATACAGGTGAATACTTGCCCCAAAAGAAGTATTTAAATTCTTACCATAAACTAAATAACTATATACCTATATCTTTAAAAAATGATTTTTTTTACCAAGAATAGCTAAACTCGACTAAAATCAACTTTCACAACTCCGTAATATTTTTTTTACTTATTTCGGATATAAAATGGGACACACTATCGTCGGGAAAAAATAAGTACTGTTATAAAACTTGCCTCACAAATGCTTAAATTTTCGAGCTACTTAAAGTCTTGTCCAAAGGCTTCCAGCGAAGCTCTCCTTCTATTACTGTTTAATTTTCCTAATAAAAATACTTCTTCACTCATTATAACTTACCTTTAATAGGTACTTGAAAGAGCTGAAATCCGTCGCAGGACTATTTTTTGCAGCCTGGCACACAACAGGAATAAATAATATAATAATAATAATAACTATTATTTACAATAATAACGAGCCGCCGATGACAAAAGCGAGGCAAACAAATCAAAAATGACAACGCAAGTGTCAAAATAAATGTCAGGCTTCGCTTCCTTTAGAGCTTGCTCTAGGATTAGTATCCTTATCACGTCGGGCTAACGTCTTACTCTGTACTACATGCCAATGTTCTCCTTAACGACTTCAACGGTCCAAACGTTATCTCGATGGCATACGTCCGTCTATACAAGGCAAGACGTGGTAACAACGAAAGATAAAGTATAATCCTTAACTTAAACCACCAAAGTTTATACCCGCTCTGACGTTAGGTGCCGTACAAAACTAGTCGGAAGACGAAAAAATGCTATTTGGATATTATCAACACACATGATAAAAATAAGAAAACGGAAAATAATGCGGCACTGGTCCAACTGTAACCAACTGTCTCATTAGGGAGAAACAACATTACCAAACGTCAGAACGAAAATTCTCCCTGACAGTTGACGTCAATTAAATTTGTATAAATTTCGGGTGGAAAATTATGTACCTTGAGACTAAAGTGGTTTTTTTATCCCCCCCCCCCCGATGTAGGTCCACCGAAGGCAGGGCTACAATTTGCCGAAGGATAAAAAAACTTTAGTCTTGTGGAATGTTTACAAAAGAGAAAAAATAGCTACATCATACTGGTCTAACAAAATTAACACAAAGCCAAACCACCACCACCACTAAAGACAAAATATACAATTTTAATCTCCCATTTCCAACTTCCAACAAAAGAGACTGATATGCGAGTGCCAAAAATACTACAAAAATACGGGGGTAAAGTATCATTTTACGTTCGGATTTGGAGTAATTATTACATTAGAAATCGCCCGAATCAGACAAAAACATCCTATTTTTTTAACCGGGGTATTCTAACCTACCATAAATAGTATTTTCTAATAGTAGTGGCAAAAAATTTTAATAGCAGTGTTAACAATTTCCAATGAATCCTTTTTTAGTTTATATTTTTTTGTAAATTAGGTATAATTTCCAAATTAACCATGCAGGGACAATTTAAAAAAAGTATGTTTTGTCGTACTACACTTCTATCTACTAAATGTGGTTTAAATGTATTCAGCAGAGCAGTGTCAAAAAGACCTCACACTACGTTTTTAAGGGCTCCAAATCTTATTTTAGGTAAATTCGGTCACCAGTCTTATTGGACCACCCTGTATATTGTACAATTTTTTTTATAAAAATATCAATTTTATAAAATATATTTTTTAAATATTTAACTTTCTTATCCTGCTTCATAATACCTTGGAAGGCTTTTTAATGAAAGTTGAAGTTACAGCTAGAGCTTTGGAACTAGTACACCGAGAAAGCACTGCAGTAGCATCAACAACAAGTCATCGAATAAAAAATTAGTATTTTTATGAAGGCTGATTAATTATATGACACATTTTATAAATAAAAAGGACAATCCCATCTATCATTCAAGAATATGGAGCGGAACTCCCATTAATGCAATACTGCATTGTTTTCTCTGTGTAATTTTTCTTGCGTCTTTTTGCTTTTAAGACCCTTTTGGTCACAAAATGCATTTGTTACACTTTGGGGACTATAAAAGTATTTTGGTCCGTCAAATGAAGGACTAAAATGGTACTTTTCGTAGCTCGAGCATAAAATAACAATTTTCTAAAACAAAATCTTTACAGGAATGGTTTTTTTGTAAATCTTCTGCCATTTTACAGGCAGTAACGCCTTCATCGCTTTCGCTGCAGCCTCGTCGATGTCCATTATTTTTACATTTTTGAACCTTTCGAAAATCTTGACACGAAAACTGTTTGTAACTTGTATATCACTTGGAGTAGAATAGAATAGAAATTTATTTTCAAATGTATTTAAAATTGCATAGAAATAAAAGGATACATAAACCTGAGCCTAATAATAATTCACAATTTTAACTTGTACTACTGTAAAACAAATTAAATAATAGGAAAATTTTGGAACACTTAAAATTTTAACAACTTTGACAGCAGCTGTGGTAATAGACACTGAAAGTAAATATTTCAACGCATCGGTATCCGTATACCTAACGCGTTCGAAATAAAGCCAAAATACACTACATTTTTGACTTGTATATGCGATGTTTCGAACGATGCCCGCTTTTTTGACTTTGTTTCGAGCGCTTTACGTATACCGATACTGATGCGTTGAAAAATTTACTTTAAGTATCTAGTATTTAACAGCCACCACCACTCATCGAGTTTTTGGATCACATTAAAAACTGTCACCTATAAAAAAATTTAGAGATACAATATAAGTGTTTTATATGTTGGAACCTGGTAATATTTTATTATTTTTAAAATTATTTTCGCCAAAATTCCCTAAAATTAACAAGAAAAATAACCACATCCACAATGAAATGGATTCGTAGCTTACGGCAGTGGTAATGCTAATTACCACAACGGAATGACGTTTAGCTATTGCGCAGACGCATTAATTACCACAACTAGTACGAAGTGTCAAATAAGCGTTCCAAAATATCCCTAATAACAATAAAATAAAAATCATCGGGGTTCCTGCAGTACAAAAATACCGATTTTATTACTTTATTATATATGTGGGACCCATATATTACCAAAAAGTTTTCTCAAAGCACTTTTTTCTGCTTCTTCATCGTGTAGTTAAACTTCAAATTTGGGACCCTTAACAAAAACTCCATAAATCCTCGTGACGTCACTCGTGCTTAACGTTGCCAACTTCAGAGTAAATAAGACCGGTTTTTTTCGCTAGCCGCCCAAGATTATATTCACCATATCAATTGATAGTTTCTGTTGATTACCGTTTTTTTTTTGTTTTCGAAAAGGTACATTAAATTTTATTTCACATATATAAATAATCTGTGACTGTATCGTGCCCTTGGCTGTTATTTAATATATGTTAATAACTGGTAGACGCGTCCGCAAAGAGTAATTTTCAACATTCCGAAGAATTTGTATAAACACTTGTTTTGTATTGGGAACAGTTGATTTTAACTTTCAGGATTATATTATTTAGATGTGCATTAATAAACCCGCTTTTCCAACTACAACAAAAAGAAATATCATGTTTTTTTTTGGATCTTACCCACGCTCTAAGAAAACGGAATCTTTTTATTCACCTACCTATTTTAAAAGCTGATCCAGCACTTACCTTTTACACTGAATACACCTCAACTATAGTTTTTCAATAGGTATCGAAAAGTTAAATAAATAATCCCAAGAATTTAAACAATTTTGCAATCGATCACAAGGTTGCCAGTTTTTTTTTAAAGAGACCCGTGATGATTTATAGGATGTTCCAAAAAAAACGGACTTTTTAGATTGTCTATAAGTTCCACATTAATTCTCAGAATTTGAAGTTTAAAGTTTTTCTGAAGAAGAAAATTTCCGATTTTATGCGCTTAATATCAAAATTGACATTTTCTTAAAATTCAAGATGGCGGACAGTTTTGAAAAATGCGTATTATTGACACCCTTGAAAATTTTTATATACGCCACTGTGATAAAACTAAGATGTGCGCTAGATAGCCTTATTCTTTCTACGTACTTACATGTAACGTTTTTTTTAAATCGGTTAAGAAATAAGAAAGTTCCGCAGTTTTACATTTGATGTCTCTTTCTGACCATAGGTTGTTTTTTAGTCGCTTAGATTAAAAAGAGACAAGATACCCGATGCTTACGGAGACCTAATTTTCGAATCCGCGAGAAGAACCGATCACCCAACAGCCAAAGCTCATCAAATGCATGCTCACAGTTCAAGATTGACCGCAGCAAAACAGACGCTCGCTCTGCCATTCACCTGTTCATTTGTTTTCGCCACTGCGTCACACCCTACTTATCTCCGTTGCTTTCCCTCTCTAACGTTTAGAACGATATGGAGTTTATTCCAACCCATTTTTTTGGTTTTGTCGGGTAATGGCAAATTTTGTAAATAAACACTGGTTATTATTTGCCAAGAAGTTTTCGTTGGACCAGATATCTTGTCTCTTTTTAATCTAAGTTTAGTCGACATCTCTTTAAAATTGAAGATGGCGGACGACTCTATGGAAAATCTTATTTCTTAACTGATTTAAACAAGCGTTACATGTGTATATGAGTTGAAACAATAGGACTATTTAGTGCACATATTAATTTTATTTCAGTAGCGTACACATTTTTTTTCCCAGGGGGTCCGCCCCTTGATTTTTAAAGAAATGACAGTTTTAGAATTAGACTTTAGAATTTTTCCGATATTTTTTGACGAACCTATATCCCGTCGAATAAAGTTGACTTAAGTGAGAAAGTCTTTTATCACACAAAGGGCATGAAATGTAAAACTGTAGAACTTTTTAATTTCTTAATCCGATTTAAACAAGTGTTATGTATAAATACGTATAAAGAATAAGGCTATTTAGCAAACATCTCAGTTTTATTACAGTGGCGAACATAAACATTTTCCAGAGAGGGTCAAAATTACCCATTTTTCAAAACTGTCCACCATCTTCAATTTTAAGGAAATGTCAGTTTCGACATAAGTTTACAAAAAATATTAAGTCCTCTTTCCAAAAAAATGTTAAATTTCGAATTTCGGATAATTAATGTGAAAGTTATAGACAACCCAAAAAGTCCGTTTTTTTTGGGATACCCTATATTATCAATCAGGCCCGAGCCCATGGAGATAGATAGATTAGTTCCTTAATTTTTTTTAGAAGTTTAATTGTTTACATGACTGACAATTTAGGTCCGTTTCTGCGAGCTTTACCTTTCTATGAGATACTATAATGGCCAAAGTGTAACAATAATAACTTTGAAAAAAAAGGATTGACCATGGGCAAGCAGAAGATTTTTTGGCTCTGCGTTTTTTCTAGGCTAACTTGATTGGGAGAGTTATTATCGCTATGGCTATTTTCTTCGGAAAATGCAAGGGCAGGGCAAGAAGAGAGATTGCGAGGTCGAAGGGTGTCCAGGCCGGTATTTCCCTGGTATGCTGAATCTCTCTCAGACGAATGCATTTAGAAAAAGAGAACAATATTAACTATTAAAGTAACACTCATGGTATATCGGACAAAGCGATCATCAGGGAGTCATAGGATTGTACCTGGCAATTGAAGCTACACAGGCACCATACACAGCTCTGGAATTTAAAACAAAAAGTTTGTTATCCGCGCAGACGTATTACCTGTGTAAGCCACCTGTAGAATAAACTGAGAAACAAAAACATCAAAATTGAAAAGTGTAGAAGACCGTAAATACAGAATCCTGTACCTTTCAGCAGGTTATAAGGAAGAAACCTGTAAAAGTATAAGGTCACTGTAACATGACCCTTAAAAAGAGGTAACGTTCACAGCAACACCGCCCCCAATTGGAGCTTCATACTACGTGGGTAGGTATCAGCAAGCAATCGCTCCGGAGGAGGCTTGTTGCGCAGAACTAAAAAGCCAAAATATTTAAAAAAAACAACAAAGTGAATCTCGTGTCCGAAAATAAAAATTAAAGTAACACTCGTTGGATATCGGACAAAGCGTTTTTGTTTCTCACTTTATTACGATCAGGCCTCCAATATCTAATGGAGAATTCCAGACACCTACAGACCTGTTTCATCCTTATTAGAAATCATCAGGGAGTCATAGGATTGTACCTGGAAATTGAAGCTACACAGGCACCCTGCACACCTCTCGAATTTAGACCAAAAAGTTTGTAAAAAGGCACCTTTTTCATATAAAGTAGTTGTTTGCTAGTTCATATGCTAGTTCATATGAAACAAAGTCATATTATTTTTAATAAAGCACAGTAAGTCATAAATGAACAAACCTGTAATTGTCAGAAAGCTTAGCCCTTTGCGACATGTTTTTTCTTTTTTTAAACGCTTAATAATGCGGATGGCATATTTTTGTAAAAAAAATCGATTAACATTTATTGCCTTTCCTCGATGAATTATGAGAGTAAAAGTTTGCATAGTACAATATTTTAAGTGTGTTCTCGGTACACTGATTTGACATGGTCTTAAGACAAAGTAATACAGTAAAATTGTCATAAATAAGGGGGATACCTCGAAAAAAATCCGGGGAGGCTTAAATTTTTATTTGCAGTTCTATTGGTCGGAGGCAAAAAAGTCTAAGAACAAAAATATTTGCCATAAAATTTTGCTCAACTTTCTGTAGTTTGGCGCCGAAGTTACTAAAAATCACTTTTAACGTATTTTGACCAACAGATTAATTTCTTTAAAAAACATTATATACAAAAGTTGTAGATCTCGGAAAAATCCTATAAAAATGTGCATATTGTTTATTATTAATTAAACATTCTCTGAGCTACAGCGACTGAAAGTCGGTAAAATTCTTTGAGAGCCGCTTTCTGAACATGCATGAAGTCGCGTGTTGTGGATTATATATTATTATTTTTAGTAAGAGCAGTAAAAATGAGGTATCATATTAAAGCTTGTGACGTGCGTTATACAAATGACATGGTCTGTCGGCATGAAAATTGCTGAAAGTATCTGACAGATTGACATTTATGGGTCAAAATACGTTAAAACTGATTTTTCGTAACTTCAACACCCTCTTCCTTTTTAAAAACTAACTATACAGAGAGTTGAACCTGTAACAAAAAATATTGCAAATTTTGTGCCTTAGTGAAAAGGCCATAAGTAGACATAATAGTATATTATACCCCAAGGGACTAATAAGTAACTTTTAATCTCGAGGCGAAAAGTTTGTAGCCCGACCGAAGGGAGGGATACAGTTCGTCGAGGGATAAAAAGACACTTTAGTCCAAAGGTTCATGTATTATTTTTCGCACTTCTGCATTATTTTAATATTACAGAAAAAAATCAGAAAATTAAGGCACATAGATTGAATTGGGATACATTTATTATACTATTAATAATGATTGGTCAGTGAGTATAAAAAAAGGCCATTGGCTTGAAAAAGGTAGAGAATAAACGATTTTGAAATATGTTATAGACGTATAGATTCTTATAAAAAAATTGTTTTCGACCTTAAGGGGCGGCGCTTGTGCCGCCATATTGTGTTATATATGCAATAAACTTTTTTTTAGCTTTATTATCCTAACAAATTGATCATGCAAAAAAATGTTTGATGGAAAAGTTAAAGAGATCTAAACTATCTACATTTTTTTCTATGTCTTATAGGTTAAAAGTTACACAGATAGAAAGATGAAGTTCATAATACAACGTCAAACTCCGAATAAAAACATAAAATATTTTGTTGGGAATTTGGAACCTTTGGTTGCACTAAAACGAAATTATGATTGTTTTCCACAAAACCAAAACTACACTTTCTTGCACTCGACGCGCGTTTCGCTAACAACGTTAGCATCATCAGGAGACGATAAACGCTCTATCTTATATACAATCCTTTAGTGGGCGGAGTGGGTTGAGGGGAGATAGGATTAAAAATCGTGATCAATCACAAATTATTAGTCTTATCTCCGCCCACATAATTTTGATACAATATTTTGTCAAAATTTTATTAAATACCCCGGGTAGCATATGTACACACCCTCCTATAAGACGGCACCAGCGCAGCGTGCTGAAATATGTAAGCCTGTGTGACCAATAATTACGCTTCAAACATTATGCGCACGAAGGATCTTCAAGTGCGCTTTTGCCTTAATAGTCTTTAACCTAGTTTTTCTCCACTTCCGCATTAAAGCACGTGTTTGTTATGCAAAACGACGTAATAGAGAAAGAATATAAAAAACTTGTAATATTGCCACCTCCCATGAGAGAAAGGGACAAGTTAAAGTAATGTACATTATCCATTACAGTGAACATAGGGTTATAACCACCCTATGTTCTGGATTCATCGAGCCTCTTTGGTAGCACTGGGGTAACCTTTCTCAAGTATTATTGACTACAAACAATCATTAAAGTTAAGTTTTTAAAAAAATAGGTGCTGATATTATGAAGTTAGGAGGGTTTGTACAGTATATCAACAAATATAAAAAAAGTGTTGCTACAGCAATGGTCCCAGATGAAGGGTTAGAAAGAAAAAAATTACATTTATACCTTAAAAGTACCATTGTCATTGTTTATGTCTAAAAAGTTCACTATCGACCTTTGGGGCGACCTGCTTACCTTCCTATTTTTACTTTGACTCCAAAAAAATCTAGTAAGTTCATAAAAAAAGCAGGCAACATAATCCAAAAGATAAAAGAAAGTAAATTTCTCCAACCAACACCCTTCAATGAATTATTTGCACGTTATGACATAGAGTTACTTATGTAACAAAAAAAAATCTTTTAACCTTTAAAAAAAATACTGTTATCTTTTTTTTAAAAATACTGTTAACCTTTTAAAAAAATACTGTTAACTTTTCAAAAAAATACTGTTAACATTTTAAGACAAAAAAAGATAATTTCTGTTTGGCTTATCTGTAAATCCACCACATCACTCGGCTTTCCAGTTGGTCGGGATAGCGATGCTGCCCCACAGCTGAAGGAGTAGGCCGGCACTACCCAAGCCCTGAAACAGCGACTAGTAGACTCCAGAGGCTTTGCAGTCGTCGATCAAGTGACATGGACCCCCACGGATGACATGGGTACCCACGAGTAACATGGGCCCCCCAGGAGCGACCCTAGATAAGTGACAAACAAATCGGTTTAGAAAAAGCCACCCTACTACATTCCTAGTAGCTTAGAGCATTAAATGTGGAACGTGTAAACGCAAGGTATATCACACCTCTTAAATACTTAAACTAAACAGTGCGCTCCAAAATAAACTACCAATGGCATTAAAAGACACATAATTTAAAAAATTAGCAAGGGCAAGTCAAATACAAAAAAAAGTAATACTACCAATTTTTCTTATTCAGGGAAATTATTACAAGAGAGCAAGGGGGGCAAACTTACCTCGATAAATCGAGGGTCACTCGGTTTTGCCTAAGATGGCGACCCGTTGAATTGGCACATCCTCGCCCATCTATAACAAGAGAGAAACCAAAAAAAGATAGGTTAGAAACAACGCATATGGTAATTAGGATCCATCGAATTAAACAAAATTAAGGAACCTTCAGGCCTAAGCCAAGATATCAGCCTTTAGCAAGGCATGTTCATTTGAATCCTGCTTTGCAGAATAAGTACAAAAGGTATAACTGCGTTGGACTTAACACTGCCAACCAAACCACAGTATCATCACTTTAACTACTTATTATGAGTGTCTTTTCCTCAATTAAAAGAGCACTAGTCCATTTAAAAAAAAACAGAGAAAAATCCACTTTGGCGAACAGCCTGACTAGTTTTCTCTCATGCAAAAAGGGACGAGCAAGGCTTCGTCACCCACACTCTCCTACGACAAAATTACGTGGACCAATGACAGAAGAGATTGCGTTCCGGGTTCCAATCTGAAGCCTGTGATTGGCTAGAAAGGCCCTGCCATGCGACAAAATTTGAAAGAGGAAAGAACTGCGTAGCCTGAAATTTAGACTCAAAATCCAGCCACCAGAAAACTCATAGACCTTTCGTGCTGTCCTGGGATCCTAGACGTCAACGTGAATGTACTGTTGAATTTCTTGATATTGATATTACGTGACGTCGGTGTTGGCTGATTCTGATACTTTTGTGAGCGCACCCCGGATCTTGTGCCGAAATGATCATCCAATCTGGCAACGTCCCCTCTGACGTCAGTATAACAACTGAGAATGACAGCCGTCATTTGACAGCGCATTTTGGCCTTAGAAGAAAGTTGAGCAATTTTTTATTTTGCAAGTGTTTATTCGCCACAAGTCGCCAAAGGGCACAGCGAAAGGACAACCAGATAACTCAGAATTTATTGCAACAATTATCACTATTTTCATGGCCAAAAATAATCAAGTTGACACCTATTGCTGACACTGGGAGGTTTATAAACGAAGCATTCTTGTTGTTTCAGCCGAAATCAATGACGACCGCGTAACAGTAAGGCCCTAAAAGACATCATGTCGACATCTGCACACGCTGGTCCTGCTAGAGTACTGAAAACATAGTGTCTTCCCACTCAATATAACTCCTAACCAAACAACTGCAACAACACGTCACCAAAGGCTTAAGCTACGTTTTCCTTCACGGTCGCTTACAACTAAGTCGCGCTACTAAGTAGTTCTTATTCATTCTGGCAGATTGAAAAACACCAGAGCGAGCTACTTAGTCGCGCGACTTAGTCGTAAGCGACCGTGGAGGGAAACGTAGCTTTAGTACGCCTGCATAGACAAACTATTTGTAGTTTTAGACCTTTTTCTCTTATGGAAAAGCCTAGGTATAATTATTTCGGATAATAGATGGCGACAGTAGTACAAAAATTCTAAATTTGTCATATCTCTCCCTTATCTCACGCCAGCGCGTAGAGGCGGATTTATCGATTTTTAGCCAACAACACCAATATGGCGTTTTTCGAGGTTTCTTCTATGATGCCGATTGTTTTTTTTTTAGAAGAAAGGAATTATTACAAGCCACAGGCTTTTGGAGTATACAATGAGTAAAATATAGTGTAGTGTGAGGTGTAGTACAATCGTATATCAAATTCAAGCTATGTTGTATAAAATATTAGAGACGACAGGATGATGAAGCAACCGAGAAAGAAAGACAGGTAAGTTTTTTTTATATTTTAGTAGGTACCTAAACTGCACAAAAATATTATACCCATGGTCAAAAAGTATTGAGAAGTTTGGTTTTACCTTGTAAAGAAGGACTAATCTTCTGTGTCTTCAGTGCTCCTACCTATACACTAAAGCATTGTATGATATATTTTATAAAATAAAAGTAAAGGCTTACTCCAAAACTTCCCTCGCTCAGAAGAACATATATTATATAAAAAACCGCTACTAGGGTTAGATTGGGTTGGTCAGACTTTTCCAGAGTATATCCAGACTTTTCTTGGGTGTACCTACACTGTTCAGGGGTGTATTCAGACTTTTCCATGGTGTACTCGGACATTTTCACAGTGTATCCACATTTTTCCAGAGTGTATCCAGACTTTTCCAGGGTGTTTCCAGACTTTTCCAGAGTGTATCTAGACTTTTCCAGGGTCTTTCCAGACTTTTCCAGGGTTTCTACAGACTTTCCAGAGTGTATCGAGACTTTTACAGGGTCTTTCCAGACTTTCCCAGAGTTGTTCCAGACTTCTCCAGACTTTTCCAGATTATATCCAGACTTTTCTAGGGTATTTCCAGACTTTTCCAGAGTGTTTCCAGACTTTCCCAGGGTTTTTCCAGACTTTCCAGAGTATATCCAGACTTTTCCAGGGTCTTTTCAGACTTTTCCAGAGTGTATCCAGACTTTTGCAGTGTCTTTCCAGACTTTCTAGAGTGTATTCAGACTTTTCCAGAGTCTTTCCAGACTTTTCCAGATATATCCAGACTTCTCCAGGGTCTTTCTAGACTTTTCTAGACTTTTATAGAGTCTTTGCAGATTTTCCAGAGTATATCCATACTTTTCCAGGGACTTTCCAGACTTTTCCAGGGTCTTTTCAGGCTTTTCCAGAGTCTTTCCAGACCTCTCCAGACTTTTTCAGAGTGTATCCAGACTTTTCCAGGGTCTTTCCGGACTTTTCCCGAGTATATTCAGACTTTTCCAGAGTGTTTCCAGACTTAGCAAGGGAAGTAAAAAAACCTGACTATCCCAGTACTTAGAAGCGTTTAAAGTACCTACCTTAAACTGAGGCTTAAACAGAAGTCAGGCTTAGTTTTCTTAGAACCGCACGAAGTCTATCCATGGCATAATTAAGTAACTATAATGTATTGCATAATTATATATTTATTTTGTTTTTTAAATTTTAAAGTTTTTCTCACAATGGGTTTTAGACTCCCTTTCTTTTTCCAATATAAAAGAATGGTCCATTAATTTGGCCTAGTCTCCCTTCAAAAAATGTTGGTACTTTACCAAAATTGCTACACTTTAGCTCAAACTAGGGACTCGTAATGATGGCATTCTGAGCTTCCAAAACATGTCGGTCATAAATTCATAAAAAAAATTACACCCCAGCTGGTGGTTACCCTGAGAAAGACCAATTTGTTTGATTTATTTACATTTTTACAAATTTAATGTATTTATAAATGTTATTATTTTAACTAATTAGCTAACATTTATTTTATTTCTCTTTACAGTTAAAAGAAGGCGCTCTTTAATTCTTAATGAAGTCAATGTGACCAGAAAGGTTAATCTCACACCAAAAGCACGACATTTCTATAGGAAAGTTATTGATAGTAGTAAGAGATAGCATATGAGCAGTTATGTGCCATAATTCCAGAGAAGATTAGCACTCGCAAAAAATGCTTACTTTTTCATTACAAGGACATTTTTTCCAATAAAAAAGAATGGTCCATTAATTTGACCTAGACTCCCTTCAAAAAATGTTGGTACTTTACCAAAACTGCTACACTTTAGCTCAAACTAGGGACTCGTAATGATGGCATTCTGAGCTTCCAAAACATGTCGGTCATAAATTCATAAAAAAAAAAATTACACCCCAGCTGGTGGTTACCCTGAGAAAGACCAATTTGTTTGATTTATTTACATTTTTACAAATTTATTGTATTTATAAATGTTATTATTTTAACTAATTAGCTAACATTTATTTTATTTCTCTTTACAGTTAAAAGAAGGCGCTCTTTAATTCTTAATGAAGTCAATGTGACCAGAAAGGTTAATCTCAGAAGAAAAGCACGATATTTCTATAGGAAAGTTATTAATAGTAGTAAGAGATAGCATATGAGCAGTTATGTGCAATAATTCCAGAGAAGATTAGCACTCGCAAAAAATGCTTACTTTTTCATTACAAAGACATTATGGAGAAGGTAAATAATGCCACTTGTGCATTTATTATGTGCCAGAGTAGAGTACAGCAGTAGAAACCTAAAGCCCGAAGACTTACTTTAGAAGAAAAGATTCTCTCCCTCAGTATTTTTAAATCAAGTGGTAAGACTTACAGGCTATTTTCTAAGATTTTTGCTTTGCCAAGTAAAAATTAATTAAAAAAACTGTGAAGTTTGCAGGAGTAAACTTATAAGTTGTGATAATGATGTTGACAATGAACTTATTGATGCCCTGCAGTATAAAAACTGTAAGTTGAGAAAACTAGGAACATATTTTATTTTTTTATTTGGCAAGACACAAACTTTATTATATTTCAAATCCCTAAAGTGACTGCAATAATAAAGTTAATTATAAGGTGTTTGTTCTGGTCATATAAGCAAGTTAATAAGATGTATAAGATTTTCTAAAAGTCTAAAAAGAGGAGATTATTGCGATAAATAAAAGATTTGGAAAAAAATAATATTTTCTTGCTTGATAATGATGATGATAATGAATAATTATTTCTAGATAATTTATTTTCTTTTGAAATAATTTTTACCTTGATTTTTACTATAAGGTAATATTTTATGTTTTTACTTATTTTACCAGGTGATTCATTATATTTTTCACCTCCTCTTTACTCCCATAGCATTGGACGGATAACAAATGTTAAACTTTGTAAAAAAAGAAAGAAATTCTTGTATTCAACACTTCTATAGTGCCTTCAGGGAGAGAAAAATATAATGAACCCTGTTAAGAAAATTAAAACAATATTTATTGAAATTTTGTCACATACTCTGCCATCTAGCGTAATTAGATTAAACTGTAGTAGCAAAGCGGCGTTAAAGAAAATTAAAGAATTCACGCGACCCTTCCCGAATATTTAAGAAAAATGTAGATAGATCTAGATGAGTGAGACAAAGACTAGAATGTTCCGGGTGAGTCAAGAGTGATGTCGGCTTATATAAATACGCCGAATAGCAGAGCTTAAAAGAAGTTTTCGATAGGATAGAAAGAGAGTAAGAACAAGAACAGCGAATAGACTGTGAGTTCAGTTAAATCTGCGTTTTCTTTTAAAATAAAATAAGAATCAGTCTAAAATCTTGACAGGTTATGAGCCCAGAAGTACTCTAATAACAGAGAAGAAGGAATTAGTGATACCCAGACCAGGAGTGTACTCTGAAAGAAAAGAAAAAGAAAAGAAGACGATGCTGCCCAGAAGGACACTAAGAAGAAAGAAGTGATACCCAGACTAACATTGATTCTGGAAGAAAATAAAAAAAAAGTCCAGTGAAGAAATCAGCCAGATTGAAAAATTAGTGGATTCAAGGAGCTACGAAATCTGGAAGTTTGAAGTCCAGATATTCTTCAAAGCCAGTGCGTTATGAGATATTTTCAGTGGTAAAATAAAATTAGAAAATCTCACCCAAGATAAAGAAAAAACAGAGTGGATAAAACAGGATGCCAAAGCCCAGATGGTGATAATCACATCCATAGATAAGAAGAACATAATGCACATAATAAACTGTTTCAGCAGTAAAGAAATGTATGACAAGCTACACAAAATTTTTGAAAAGGATACCGAAGATGAAAAATGCAATTTTCTCCAGCAGTTTTTCAATTACAAGTATGAAAAAGGACCGATATGTCAACATACATTTCTAGGCTAGAAAACCTGGTGCATCGATTGAAGACCCTGAAGGAAGATATAAACGAAAGTATGGTTATCTCCAAATTATTATCCACGCTACCTGATCAATATCGACATTTTGTCACAGCCTGGGACTCATGTCGAAAGGAAGATAAAACCCTGACGAACTTAACATCAAGGCTCTTAGCGGAAGAGTCGAGAAACAAAGGAAACGTGCAGAAATAAGAAGGACACAGACAAATGTTTCAAATGTGAATTACCAGGACACTATGCAAGGACCTGCAGACAACAGATAACAAGAAAGCCCTGCAGTATCTATAAAAGCAAAATTGCTTTTATAAAGATCGGTCAAAGCAAAATAATAAGAATCAACAAGGAGGATTAGTGTTCATGACCACAACAGAAGAAAATCGTATGAAAAATAAAATCATTAATTTTGTCGTCGACCCTGGGGCTACGGCACATATGTTAAAGGTCAAAGAACCCTTGACAGAAATAAAAAGAAAACAAACCAACCTAAAAGTGGCGAACAATGGCTTGATGATCAGCTCAGAAATCGGAAAATTACACACGTCTGTGTGTAAAGTGCATTTTGCAAGAAGTTCTTTATATGCCAGATTTGGGGCAAAATCTACTATCAGTAAATGCAATAACAGAAAAAAATGGTGTGGTGACTTTCACCAAAAACAAAGTGATGGTGCAAAAGGAAAATCAGACCGTCCTAGAAGGAATAAAAACAAATAATGGCTTGTACATGGTAAACCTATGCAACGAAAATTAAGAGCACAGTTTTCTTGCAGAGAAGAGCAAAGAAAATTCAAATTTATGGCATCGAAAACTAGGACATTTGGGACTACAAAATATAAAAAAGCTGATCAAACTGTCTACAGGTATGAACTTAAGTAAAAACGACTGTGACCACATAGATAAAATCTGCGAAATATGCCTAAAAGCCAAGCAAACACGATTGCCATTTAAGAAAGAAAGAGACAGAGCTAAAAGGCCACTAGAGATAGTACACACTGACTTGTGTGGTCCGATTGATCCTGTCACAGGGGTGGAAAACAATACATACTGACATTCCTGACACCCATTTTACAATGATCTACCTACTAGAAAGCAAAGAAGAAGTGTTCAACTATGTCAAGGAATATGTGGAAGAAGTAGAATCTTTCAAAAACCTAAAAATCTCCAAGCTAAGATGTGACAATGGGACAGAATATGTCAATAATAGACTAAAAGCTTGGTGTAGAAGCAAAGGAATAGCCCAAGAAAATACAATAGTATACACCCCGCAGCTGAATGGAAAAGCAGAAAGGTTGAACCGAACATTGTTGGAAAAAGCAAGAGCTTTGATTTTTGACTCATGCTTAGATGAACAATTCTGGGGTGAAGCTGTACGTTTTGTTACATATCTTATAAAAAGAAGCCCAACGGAGACCCTACCAGTGACACCATCAGAAAAATGGACCGGACGAAGACCAAACCTGTCAAATTTGCAAGTATTTGGCAGTGAAGCGCATGCAAAAGTACTGGGTTATTTGAAAAAACTAGATGAAAGAAGCAAAAAGTACATTTTTATAGGATATGCAAGACATGGCTACAGATTATGGAATGAAAAAGAGAATAAAGTAACAATATACAGAGATGTTGTGTTTGGAAAAACAAACAAAAACCAAAAAGAGCAAAATACAAGCAAAGTATCAGGTACAGAGGAAAAAGAAGATCCACAGCCACAGCAATAACAGAATAAAACAGTAGAATCTGATGATGAATTTGAGGACACCATAGACCAGTCAGACAATGATTCAAACTTAGGAGAAGGTGTAGATCAACAGGAACAAAACCTTGAGAGAAGACAAACTAGAAGACCTGTGTGGCAACAAGACTATGAGATGGACTATACAGTCATAGTTATGTTAAGTTATGAAGAAGCCTTAAATGGTAATGATAAAATCAAATGGCAAAAGGCAATAAAGGACGAAAAACATTCACTGATGAAAAACCGAACTTGGGACTATGTAGACCGAACAGAAGCAGACGGCAAAAAAATTCTGACGAATAAATGGGTATTTAGAATTAAAGATGATGAAAAATACAAAGCAAGATTGGTAGTACGAGACTGCCAACAGAAAAAAGAAATAGACTACCAAGAAGTCTTTAGTCCAGTGGTGAATATGAATGTTATACGTGTTCTGTTTGCTATAGCCACAGTGAGAAACTATGAGATAACAAAGTTTGACATCAAAACAGCCTTATTATATGGAGATTTAGAAGAAAAAGTTTACATGGAGGTTCCCGAAGGGCTTAACAACAAAAAAAATAAAGTGTGCCTTTTAAGAAAATCATTATATGGATTAAAGCAAGCACCACTATAATGGAATAACAAATTTACCAACTTCCTGGCTACAAATGGACTGAAAAGTTTAAAAAATGAACAATGTATCTTTAGAAACAAAGAAGGAACTATGTTTTTGGCAATATACGTAGATGATGGAATTTTGATATGCGACAAAAGGAATTTGACAGATTTACAGAAGCTACTAGGATCACTGAAAAGAGAGTTTGATATGACAGAAAGTAAGGAGGCTAATAAATTCCTAGGACTAGAAATAACAAGAAAACAAACGAAAATCTAATACTGAGACAAAAACAATCCTATATGGTTTACAATAATACCGAAGATTTGACAGAAAAAAATAAAGATTACCCATACCGAGAAGCCATAGGAAGTTTGTTATATCTAACAAATAAAACCAAACCAGATGTGACATTTGCAGTAAACATGTGTTTACTGCAGAGAGGGACGTGACAAATGTAAAAAGAATCCTGAAGTATTTGAACGCGTACCAAGATAATGGAATCAGATTTGACAAAAATGGAGACGTTAACCACCTGACAGCCTATTGTGACTCTGATTTTGCTGAAGACCTTGTATCAAGAAAAAGATATGGATATGTAGTATTCTACTGCGGAGCACCAATACTCTGGACATCAAGAATACAACCAATAGTGGCTCTGTCAAGTACTGAGGCAGAGTTCATTGCTGCTGCAGAATGTACCAAGGAGCTCATGTATCTAAAGTCATTGATAGAAGAAATGTATGTGCAATCAGGATGGTTAAAAATGGACAAATGAATAGGAGAAGTAAACATGTAGATGTAAGGTATCATTTTATAAGCGAAAAAGTAAAAGAAGGATTGTTAAAATTATATTACTGTCCAACAGCAAATCAAGTAGCAGATATTTTCACAAAACCTCTTGATAGTGCTAAGTTTACTAAGTTTAAAAATTGTTTATTAGTTTAAGAAGTGTTTTAGACTAAGTTTTATAAGTTTTTGAGTTTTATAAGCTTTTATGAGTTTTTTTTAATGTGACAAAATTTGAAGAAGGTGTTATGAAAATTAAAACAATATTTATTGAAATTTTGTCACATACTCTGCCATCTAGCGTAATTAGATTAAACTATAGTAGCAAAGCGGCATTAAAAAAAATAAAAGAATTCACGCGACCATTCCCGAATATTCAAGAAAGATGTAGATAGGTCTAAATGAGTAAGACAAAGACTAGAATGTTCCGGGTGAGTCGAGAGTGATGTCGGCTTATATAAATATGCCGGATAGCAGAGCTTAAAAGAAGTTTTCGACAGGATAGAAAGAGAGTAAGAACAAGAACAGCGAATAGACTGTGAGTTCACGATTAAAAGTAAATAATAAAAATAGTGAAAGTTAAATCTGCGTTTTCTTTTAAAATAAAATAAGAATAAATTAAGACCAGGCTGAAATCTTGACAAACCCTTGTATTGTTTTCAAAGCTGTATTCGGGAAATGTACTTCCATTCTTTTTTAATTACACATACTTATTTATCATCTGTCTTTATCTTTTTACTCAACCTTTTATAAGTTAAATTCTCAATGAGACTATACAATAAAGGGTTTTGTAAAAGGACCTCTCATATGAAATTAAAAGGCAAAATGTTTTCTTCATAAAATTTCCTTTGGGTCAAAAGTATTTGTCTTTTAAGTTCAGTGCGCCCAAAGACAAAAAAGTAAAATTCACAAAAACACCAACTTTTGATTTATCTTTTAAACTCTTTTGGTTTTTTGGGCACATTGTGGTCCTTTTTCCTATGCCAAGAAAAATCAATATTACATTACATTTGTAATATTACTATTTTTTATTTAAAGCCGGGTTTAATGTCAATTATATAAGTCGCTAGTAGTAGAGAAGTTTTTGCGATCTTTCTTTTATTTTAAGTAGTTAAAAACTTCCCTACCCTTTGTTGAGTATCCATAATTTAGTTTTAGTTTTAGTTTTTGAAGATTTAATTTCGTTTGGAAGCATATTGTATAGCCTTGATGCAAAATAATTTATGCTTCTCTGTCCATGGGTTTTTTAGGTAACTGTTCAACATGCGGCGGCGTCGGTTCTTGTTGATCTGATGTTTATATTGATATTTATTTCAAGACAGTATAACTGTCGCATGTCCAACAGATTACTCTCTGCAAAAAGAATATCAGTCAGTATGTTTTATGTTCAATATATTTAGATGCTCTTTATCAAGGAATTCCTTAAGATATGAAAATTTTGGCAGAAGAACTCTTATTTTTCCTGTTAACTGTTAAATAATTTATCTGCACATCCCATCTTATTAAATTATCAATTTTAATTCCAAGTTATTTTACCGATGAGGTTTCTGGTATTTCGTAGTGCTCAATTTTTAGGTTCCCGAGTTTTAGAAGATTGGTCTTATATGACGTAAATGGCATGTATTTTGTTTTACCTATATTAAGAGTTAATTTTTTTTGAAGCCAGTTTTTTGGTTTTACAAAATCTTCCCCAATTTGTTTTTTAATGTTTTGCCAAGTTTTCGCCCTGCATAGCAGTACCGTGTCATCTGCAAAGCTAACTATTGTACCGTTTAGCCCGAGTTTTAGCATATCATTTATATAAACTATGCCCAGGACTGTTCCCTGAAGTACTCCAAACTTTACAGTTTTTTCGGTACTATAAGTTCCATCAATTCACTTGTTGTTTTCTCTTCGTTAAATAACTTTTTAGCAGATTTAATGTTTTCTTACGTAGTCTATAGCTTTTTAATTTTGTTAAGAGAGTCTCATGGCAGACAGTGTCAAAAGCTTTAGATAGATCCACAAACAGGCAGATGCATGCGTCACTTTGTTTGTTAGAAATTCAATTGCATCCTGTGTGGATCTACCTTCTCTGAAGCCAAACTGTAAATTTGACAATACTTTATATTTTTTAAAAAAACTTACAACTTTCGCCTTTATTAACTATTCAATGATCTTTGAAAAAACTGACCGTAGAGAAATTGGTCTGTAATTAACCAATTCCAGTCTATTACTATCCTTATATAGAGGCTTGATCGTACCGATTTTGAGGAAATTTGAAAAGCATCCTGTATCAAAAGCTTTGTTTATTAAAAAGTCAATATAGGTGAGATCCCCTGAACTATTTCTTTTACACATTCACTTCTAACATCGTCCCATCCAGATGATTTTTTCAGTTTAAGATTTTCTATTACTTGTTGTACTTCAGTAACTGAAACTTCGCTTAAAAACATTGAATTTTCTGGACAAAGGATTTTGTTTTTATAGTTTGATACTTTTTTAATTTTTCTGGCATTTTTTTCCCTCAGTCCGCTAAAATAAGTGTTGAGTCCATTTTGAGATGTCTTTTTTTCTGTTAAAGTTTCGCCAGTATCTTTTTTAATTTGTTCGATTTTAGTTTTTGATTCAGTTTTGTTACATATGTTATTAACACAGTCCCAAAGTTTTGACTTGGATAAAGCATTTAAATTGATTTGTTTTTGGAAATATTGTTTTTTACTTTGTTTAACTTGGATTTTTAGTTTATTTTTACACCTTGTGTAATTTTCTTATACTATGTTATTATTTGGTTGTATTACAAAATCATTGTATAACTTATTTTTTTTTGAATAGTGTTGCTTATACCAGGAGTCATCCATTCTTTTCGAAAGTTGTTATGTTTTTGTTTTAGTTTAATGACTTTTGTGTTTTTTCAATGTAATATTGTAGTTTACTTATAAACATTTCCATACCTTCATTAAGGTCATCCAAGTGTAAAATTTGTTCCCACCTTTTTTCTCTTGGCTTCTGCCTAAGGTTGTTGTAGTTCGTAAAGCTTTTAGTTTCGTTTTTTTCAAGATTTAAGTTGTTTAGTTGTTGGAAAAAAGGAGTAAATAAAGCTACTGGGTAATGGTCTGTAATATGAGTCTGGAATATGAATGATTCTGAATTTTCGATTTTATTGTATGGTGATTTAAGAAAAATATGGTCCAGGCAAGTTCTTGAACTTGGTCGCGTAATTTTTGTTACGTACGGCTTGAAAAAGTATTGAGCTAAGATGTTTTTATAGTTTTCTACACAATTTTCAGTATTGTACGTACGTTTTACTTTTATCCAAACATGTGAGTAAGCTTTCATTGAAGGAATCTTTATCTATTTTAGAAGATTTGTAGACTACCGTAATTACAATTTTTTTATTCTGGTGAGTAACTGAGATCTCCAAAATTTTGATCAGCCCAAAAGGTACAACACTACTGCTGTAGTGCAGATCTGATCTTATGTACACCACAACTCCATTATTTTTATTATAATCGCCTTGGTTGTATAATAAAGTATAGTTCTTAATTGAGAATGGCGTTTTTTCTAGGTTTTGAAGTCGAAAAGATTCTGTCAAAACAATAATATCAAAGTCGACCCTTAAGCTATTCAAAAATAAACAGAGTTGGTCAAAGTTTTTACTTAGACTAGAAATATTTAAATGAAAGATTTTAAGATCTCCGCTTCATTCTGTAAAAGACCTAATATGTTTTTAATAAACATAAAACACCTAATTACTTAACACCAGACACTATCTCGACTCTGAGTTTAGGTGTTGATGTGATGTGATTGATGTGTCTTGGTGAAATAGAAACATTTCGTTTTATCAGATTTTAATGTAAGACGATTTCTCTCACACCACCAGAGGATTTCTCCTGTAACTTTAATTATTCGTTGTAATTTGTTGTGACTCAAAGAGTCAAATGCTAAGCTTAGATCGACATAGAGTGCCACCCCACTTTTTACCGAGTACCTTGGCAACAAACTATTAGTGAAGCTGTCTAAGAAAATATAATTTGACATAATGTCAGATAATGATTTTTTAGTTTTTAACCGACTTTAAAAAAGGACGAGATTATAAGTTCGACCCCTATATTTTTTGAGTTTTTTTAGATGTTTTTTTTAGCATAACTTTCAATTTGGTTACGGCATATTAAACTTAATTTGACGGTAATATTTGAATAATCATTATGATGCCTAATAAAAAATAAACGTACCTCTCCCATCACTTTCACGACATGACTATAAAATTACTTTAAAACTCTAACAGTGGGATTTACTAAGATCTAAAATAGTACCTCCCACAGTTCTAAATATTAATACCTGTGGGGGGTACTTAATTTTAAAACCAATTTTCAAAAAATACTTACCCATACAAAAAAGACACAAAGTTATTGATTATTTTGTATTGTTATTACAAAATACCATTGAATAACTGCTTTTATTCTTAAATATACCATTTTATAAGAAAATGCCCTAAAGCTATTTTTGACACATAATATCTTCATTCGATGCCTCCGATATTTAATAGGTCTTCCATCTACTCGCGTTTTATTGAGCTTTGAACCTATGTGGCGGCCATTTTGACAATTAACTAATGTAATAACTGTCACCAGTGTCAAAAATGGCGGCGGCATACGGGTAAAAGGGTACTAAAACGGAAGGTGTGGGCTGGCCTACATGTCGGAGGTATCGCTTCATTATTTGTGTTTGAGGTTATACAGTTGGTGATTTTTTAGAACACCTCTGGGGGGTGGTTTAAATTTATATCTCCCAGAAAGAATCGTTTGGTGGCAATTGGTAATAAGTTCGTTTATAAATTCCACAAGTAACCGTTTCTACACGAATTGATTTACCTTATTTAATATCCCAAGTTGTCCATTAATCAATAAAACACCTCCAATTTTGTCCAGAAAAAAATCCATATTTTGAACTTCTTTTCAGCACTAAAAATATATTTGTAAGGGCACTACAAGGCAAAACAAACATAAGTGAAGGTCACTGATTATGTACGAAAATTGCTTCCAATGAAAAAATCCAAAAAAACTGTACCTATTCGTTTATTTACAAACTGAAATAAAAATATTGAGTTTATATATCTACAAGCTTAATCATCAAACAAAACTTTCCACTGAAATATTACACTCAAAAGTTTCAAAGCTGCAGTTTTCATCGGTACTTCGCTTATGGCCATTTTCCCATTTTCGACCAGAAAACCGAGCACCGTCCAGTTCGTTGAGCCATTACGGTTCAAAACATTTCGAAAGCGCGCCTTCCGCCGTTTCGAACGCGGTTCAATATGGCGGTATTTGTCAATTTTTTAGAGGTTAAATTTATTTTTGGCGGCCACAAAAAAAAGGCAAACAAAAAAAAATCAAAAATCGAAACGCCACGCACAGCTGATTATTAAAAAAAATATTTAAAGTCAAATTAAAACCAGAAAAGTCGATGCTTTTTTAGCCGGGATAGCAAGGATTCACTTCGGAATTCGGAAAAATCTCTTTTTTCATCTTAAAACTTCCATTAATACAAAAAAAATTGGTTAATACTTTCTAATTTGGCTGGAGATCGAAAGCTTGGAAAATGGATTATAAACATCTGTGCGCACCATTGATCATGGCGCATTTTTTAAGTGCGTACCTACGTTTGGACTGCAAACACTGAAGGTAGGCCAATAATTGACTAACGTCGGCAATTTCGGCGGTAGGTCGACATCGGCAGTTAAGCGTAGGTCGACGTAGAACCAACTACCGGCTTCCATCACCGATCATTATTCGTCGGTCGCGTCGTGTTGGTAAATTACAAGTAAACTGTCGACCCTACCATCTTAAACCGGACCGGCGATTCACCACGCCGCGGGTTCTATGTGCGACGCATGCAAACTAACAATATCAAATAAAATACCTAATTTAACATTTGTTTCACACTATCCATGCAAAATATCTACTTATACGGGTGTAATTCTCTATTACATAATGCTGAGGTCAGGGTGCGCTATTATATAATAGGTTAGTTCATTATAGTGTAATTATGGTAAAGTTTAGTATACTTAGGCCTTAGGTTTTGTTTAAATTTAATTTTTGAATACAAATGCATTTTACTACTACTACTACTCCAGCTATTTTTCTGAATTTCCGATGCCACCGACTGATGCCAACAATGCTCATCGACCCCCGGAGCCGATGAGTGTTGACGGATGGATTAAAACATAACCTCGATTTTTATTTACTTTTAAAAAAATTTAATTTTCCAAAGTTAGTGAAAGAAAAATGTTTCCAAACCAATTAATAAATGGTGTGGTTTCTCAAATATCCCTAAATTTGTTAAGAGATGACGATTCATCCAGTTCAGAGGAAGAAGAAATGTTATTCAGACGAGAGCACCACGTTAAAATAACGGAGTATGTAGAGAGAACAGTGGCCAACTACGGCTTGAGTGACTTTAAGTCACATTTCAGAATGTCAAGAAAAGCTGTTGAGGTAGGTATTAGGTACTTAGGTTTTGATGACTGTGATCTGCACCACCGCAAGACCTTTTAACTTTTATCAATTTAGTATTTACCCTTCAGTCTAGACAGGCAAATGTTTGTTCCATGTGTCAATTTGGTATAATTGATAGTTGGAAGGCCTTCAGTATAGCAGAGCAACACTGTTCTTAACTAAAAAGCGAGTTAATTTTTCGTTTATTATCCTTTCACGTACTATCGGTGCCATATTAACACCTAACTGATAGAAAGTCCATGTTTTACCTTTCAAAGGGCACTGGAGACGGTAGGAGTTAACTGGCTTTTTAGTTGAGATGGTGTTGAGCGGAGGTGCAGCTCTGATACACTACACCACCAAATGTAGGTACTTACCTATTAGAAATTAAAATGAACTTTTTATAAAATATTCCCCACTTTGTTAAATCCCTCTAGAATTATCAGGTGTGTGTCATTTTGTTTGTAAAATAATTAGAATAGAAATAAAAGCAATCTCAGAAGGCACCATAAAGGGAAGATCAAAGATTTAATTATTATATAGTGTTCTCCTTACACTGTGTACTCTTGCCAACCAAGAATATTTTAGAACTATTGGTGGTAAATTTGGGTTGTCACTTACACAATATTTATTCAGACCTGCAAGCTTTTGTGCAACATAAGGGATGAAATGATTGAATTTCCAGTAACTGCCAACAGAATTCGTTCGAACTGTCGAGGGCTTTAGCGAGCTAAAAGGCCCTGGATATTTTGAAAATGTTCAATCCCCAGTCCTGTAATTGACAATTTATTCTACAACCGAAAAGGAACACACTCAATGATACTTCAAGCTATTTGCAACTCAAAAATGGAATTCCTTGATGTCTTTGGAGGTTGGTCGGGTTCTTCACATGATGCTCGAGTGTGGCAAAACTCCCCAATCTTTCAACGCATTGAGAATTTGGTAACTAAGTAGCTCGAGGGTGGTTATTGAGCAGATTTTGGAAGACTAAAATAAAAAATTTCTTTGGTTAAGGCATTTACGTATAATTCCTTTTTATTAAATTAAAATTATAATCCAGCATCAAATTCGAACTGTATGTAGACTTTTTTTAGAGTTATAGGTTTAGTTATAGGTTATATATTTAAGGTAATGCTTGCAAAAAAAATTATTTTAATAATTTTTCTATTGCAGCGCTATTTTTCTTACTTTTTTTGTTATTTTCTACAAAGACAAAAATAAAAAAATTAAAGTTTTAAAAACATTTTTTAATGGAAAAAAAAACTAAACGGCAATAAAACAAGTTTAAAATACTTCTTAAGTATAAGCGCAAGTGTTCATATAAAATATATACCTACCTGGGACACTAGCGCAAAAAAACTCTACTATTCAGTGTCGTACACAGAAATTATTTCTGGACAGGAGGGCTTGAGCTTGGGCGATGCTAGGTAGGGGGGAGAAAAAAAAATGTTAGAATTTAATGTTAAACTATTGAGAAAAAATAGAGAAAAAAATTATTTTTTTTGTCTGTTTTTTGATAAAAATGTTAAACTCTCAGAAGCTCTGAGGGAGAGCTCCTAAGCCCCTCCCCCTCCTGCGTACGCCACTAAATGTGTTGCATTTTGTAATGTGTACTTACATGACCACAAAGTATAATAACTAAATAGGTTCGAATTGGTACTACCAATAGATATTTTTTTTAATCAAAAAGGACAAAATAGTCAACATTCTTAAATTCTAATTAAGGTAAAACACTTTATAATAATTTCTACCTATATAGTGATGATTTTGTGACAGTCAGTGTGACCTCTTAATGTATCATAGGAAAAAGCCTATAGATGTATAATAAAGAGATAAAAAACCATCACATATAGGTGAAAATAAAATAACTAAAATCTACTTATAGTATAGGGTGTGTTACTTTATTTATCACAAGTGGGTAAGATTTTTTGGTATTTTTTTTGTGTATGTAGGATTCTAATCGGAATCTGAATCGGAGGCAGGCCTCTTATTTTTTTTCTTGTCATTTTTAGAAGCACCAGCAGTTGCCCTAATGGCATCTGCCAGTAAACGAATGGCCTCAATTTCTTGTTTTTTAAGATCCTTTCGTTAATTCTGTTTTTTTTTCTTCCCTATCATTTTTTAGTTTCAGATATTGGTTCATCGTAAATTTACTTTTTTTTTCTTCTTTATCTTTTCTTTGTTTTCTTCATCAAAGTTATTTTTATCAACAACTTTAATGGAAGGTGTTAAAATATTATCTGGAGGGCAGCTTGATGCTTTATGTCCCAGTGTTTCATCAAACACTTGAAAAAACTTCCACAATATTTTGCCTTCTCCTATTGCTTTTGTTTTTTCTTTATTCTGCCGATATGTATGGAGAAGGTTGCGATATTTGGAGTCACACTCTTAGTTGTTTACTTGGTACCCTCCAATTTTAAGCATTTGTTCAACTATTTTTGTCCATAGTTTATTTTTCTTGCATTTGGGATTTATAAACTCTTTTTCCATTCCTAATCTAAGATTAATTAAAAGTTTAATAGAATCATATGTCCATTTCATCCTTTTTTCTGTTACTTTTGATGATTTTAGTATTTCGGGGCTTGCCACATTTCCTCCATTTGTTGTTGTGTCCTCATGGATATCATTGACTAAAAAATAAATAAAAGTTTGATTTTATGACATTTTTTTAATATTTTTATTACCTACCTACCTATAGATATTTTTTTTTCAGTAGGTTAGGTTAGGTCCCTAATATTAAAAACTTCTTCACATTAATACTGTAGTCCTAAATAAGAACCCAGTATCTATAAAAAATACAAAATATGAGTTTAACACACAGAACATAACCAAAAAAAAATTGTTACATATTTTTTTTGTAAAAAACTGTTGCCAGAAAAAGCAGGCGCTCATGTGAACTTCATTTAACTACTTGAAAACAGTAAAATCGTAGATATGGGTTTTGTACTTAGGATGGCAGCATTGAGAAAAATTGCAGTGATTGCACACTTATACAATATATTAAAAAAGAAATGGCATGTAAGTATATTACTCTAACATTTTATTGTTTGAGCAAATCTAACTATTCTATAATACCTCTTCTTTTTTCTTCTTTTTTCCTCCATAGCAAGAGGAGTTTGTGGTTGGTCCTCAAACAAGTGAAATTAATTGCCTGACCTACACTGCCCTTGTAATGTAGTCCAAAATAAAAATTTCATCTGTAATTAACACCCATGTTCTCATCACTTTTTATAATGCTATTAGACAGTAATTTATAGTTAATGTAGCAAAAAAAAACTCAGAGAAAGCCCTTTCCTCAATCCCCTAAAACCTATCTTGTAGTGGTGATGCACTACAAGATAGGTTTTAGGGAAACTAAAAACAGCAGGCCTATTTTACACACATAGTACTTATTAAGAAGAGTACCAGCCGTTGCAACCTACGGCTCCGGCAACTGGATAAGCCTTATGTATAACTTACCTGTTAACAGTATTACCAGAGTCTCTAAAATTTCCGCGAAATAAATCGCTTTTTCGGTAATGGAAACCAAACACTTTCCATTTCTTTTTCTCGTAAAAAACACAAAAAATAAACACATTATCCTTTTATTGTGAAGTTAGAAACAAAGCTTTTCGCGCGAGTCGCAATCGGGTTCTTTTCGATGCGCCTCATCACTGATGCCTGTCAATATCATATGTTCAACTATTGTTGGAATCGGTGCAAATCGATAGATGGATTTCAGATTAGATTAAAAACTCTACCCGTTTAAATTGAATTTCAATACATTATTTTTTAGGTGGATTCGCTCACTAGTCTGGGTCTCTCTCAGACATATTGGGTCTGCATCGCGTTTTCTTTGTTATATTCGGTATACAAATAAAAACGAATATCATAAGCGCTTTACCAGCTATATTGATTTTTCATTCTTAAAGTATCCCTGGCATCATGTTGTTTCACTCTGGTCCATTTGATTCATATCAAAGCGTAATATAAGGTATTATTCGGAGTGGTTTAAGGTTAGCTGTGTAGTTGTAATGCCCATTACCAAAATATTGGGCGTTCGATTTTGGGAACTTAAAAATCTTTTTTTTTCTATGGAGAATGAGGCTAGATTTTGTCTAAATAAAAATGGAATGGACCGTATAGACGCCGACTACTAAAAAGTTTCATTTTATACTCTTTAGTGCACTTTTTTTAGGCCGTTTCAATTTTTTGTTAAAAAGTCTTTCTTTGTAAAAATTTTTATAAAAAAATTCCAGAAGTACATGTATCACACGAGACTAAAGTGTATTTTTATTCCTCGGTGAATTGCAGCCCTCTCTCCGGTCGAGCTAAAAACTTTTCACCTCAAGGTAAAAAATAACACTGTATTATAGTCCATACCCTGCCAAAAAAAGCGCATTAAATATCATGAAAAACAAAACTGATTTCTATCCGTCTTTATAAAGTTTATAGCTTTTGTGAGATAAAATTTTAGGTTTATTTCAGTTGGTAATAGTTTATTAGTTGTCTTTGATTTTGGTAAGATTTTGTGCAGTTTCATATATCTGTTTTTTTCTCTAATCCTATAATCTTACAGACTTATAAATTTTTATAAAATTCTATAGTACAAACGTTTTATTTTCAAATATTTCATTGGTTTATGAAAGAACCATTTTCCAAGAGATTTTATAATCGAACAGGCTCATTAAACTTAACAGATTTCTATGATTAAACGCTTATTCGGAGATTTTATGTCCATACTAATCAAAAACGTAGAACGATAATATCATCAAATTTTAAAGCAAAGGAACTTTTTCTAAAAATAGATTTCAAAAATGCATTTAATTTAATTAAAAGAAGTGCTGTTCTAAAAGAATTAAAAAATCAATTTCCTGAAATCCTTTCTTATGTATCCGCAAGTTATAGCTCACCGTCTCTACTTTTCTATGGAAACATATTTTAAATTCAGAAGAAGGCGTTCAACAAGGAGACCCGCTTGGACCTTTACTTTTTTCCATCGCCGCACATCCTCTTTTCCAAAAACTCAAGTCGAAATTTAATGTATGGTACTTGGACGATGGATCCGTAATAGACTCTTCTGAAAACTTTGCTGAAGATCTCCTTTTGATCGAAAACGATGGTCCAAAAATTGGACTGTTTTTGAGTAAAGCAAAATGCGAAGTATCCACTTTGAACAAATCTGTCAAAATTCCTGATACCCTTAAAGAAACCAAATTTAATATTTTCAAAAATTTTACAATTCTTGGTGCTCCTTTAAATGAAGAAAGCAAAAATAATTTGTTGCAAATCAAAATAAACACTCTAGAATTCCTGGAAAAACGATTACTAATGCTTGATCCTCATAAGAAACTGTTTATCTTTGCCACGTCTACAATATTTACTCAGAGTGGCTAATTTCCATGTAAACCCACTTTTAGGCGAATTTCAATCAAACAAATCTTTACCAAAATTCTAAACATTCATTTAACGTCCGATCAATGGCTTCAAGCATCATTGCCAGCGAACTCGGGAGGATTAGGATTACGTAGATGTGAGGCCCTTGCCTTACCAAATTTTATTTCTTCATTCCAACAATCAACAACTTTGATTAAAAACATAATAGACCATTTTGGAAATATTGATATTGATGGATTTAAACCAGCTATAGAATCTTGGAAAATAATAACCAATAACCTTATTCAAACCTCTGATTTAAAAATGAAAAAAGAATGGACTGTTCCAATCACGGAATTAGCAAAAACACAAGTTTTAGAAAGCGCTAAAGATGTGAAGGATCAAGCCAGATTAAAAGCATCATTTTCCAAACTTTCATGTGCATGGCTGCATTCTTTACCAGTTCCCAACTTGGGTCTTCTTCTTAACAGAGAACTTATTCGTATTACCATTGGACTTCGCCTAGGATGTCGAATTATTGAGCCTCATATATGTCGATGTGGAATTATGGTGGATTGCTCAGGAACACATGGTTTATCATGCCTTTATAGCAAAGGCCGATTTTCTAGACATAAAGAATGCAACGAAATTATTAAAAAAGCACTCATTACAACAGGGCACCATCCCACTCTACAACCTAGTGGACTAAACGCTAGAGTGGATGGCAAACGACCAGATTCCATTTGAATGCGGAAAATCTTTGGTTTGGGACGTCACTATCGTAGACACTTTAGCAGAATGCTATTTAAAGAAGACATCTTTGGAAAACAGTAAAGCCGCTGAAGAAGCAGAAATCAAAAAAAGCATTAAATACAGAATTCTGTCTAATAACTATATTTTTAAGCCATTGGGTTTTGGTCCTATATGTAGGCAGTTTTTATAAAAAATCTCCAAAATGCTCACTGAAGCAAAAAAAAAACAAAAAAGAAGGTGATTGGCTGTATCAGCGTCTCAGCATAGCTATTTAACGAGGAAACGGAATCAGCGTTTTGGGGACGAAAGAGCTTGAGGCAGAGGAGCTCAAAGAAAATTAAGTTATATTATACATTTTTATTATTATATCACTAAATAAAAAAAATTTCGAAAAAAATCAAATTTTAGAGATTTCTATCTTGCTTTACTAGTAGTTTGCTATGGGTTGGTAAAAACACAAGTTTTTATAAGTATTCATATAAATTCCATAGTCAGACAAACTTACAAAATTTTATATGTTTTTATGTGTTCATCTTTAGAAAAATATATACAGGCTCATAATATTTTATAGGTTTCTATGATAAATTTACTATTCTTTATAATCCTAATTACTACATGGCTAAGGCCTTTGAAACAGACAAATCTCATAAAACCTCCGTTTTTTTCGACCACCTGAAAACTGCACAACTTCTGGGGACAAGTAACTACTTATACGAGATCAATTTTCTATTAGATATATATAGAGCTTGTGCAAGCCCAAGATGTGCTTTATATTTTAGTGGCCTAAGTCGTCGTACTTTATAGTTTAGCTTAGGTTATAGTTTAATTTTCCTGTATTAATTCATATTATATTACGTCTAACTATTAGTATTACTGCTAGTGTTGTGCCTTCTTTTTTATTTTAGAATAGTGCAGGTAGATCTTATAGAATCTTTTAAACCTTTGTGATGAATTGTCATATTAAAAATAATAAAATATTGTAAACTTTTATAAACCATCTGGCTGGTAAAATATGATCAAATCCTATGCGGGATTTGTGTTTCACTTTTACTAGTGAAAAATTATAAAATATAATAAATTTATGTAAGCATCTTATGTTTTATATATGTTATTTTTTATAATCTTTTATATGATATTTTTTTGACAGTAACCTGAAGAATAAAAATATTGGCGATCCAATGATTTTCCAAATAAAATCACTTTTTCATCGTGTAAAACCGCCTTTATTCTTCTTATTCTAATGAATTGTCGCCTATTGTTATCTCGACTCAGAAGGGCAGGGATATACAGCAGGAAAATTGTGCTGTCCATGCATTTATTGTCACTTAAACTACGCCGCGCCGGGTGTAATATGACGCGTGTTAGGAATTACAAGATGAGGGAGTGATGTTGAAATCGTAGACTTGTATTTTGATCCTTTTGTTTGAATCCATGTTACAAAATTTGAAACCCACAGCAAAGTAAGCGGGCCGGCACATTATAATTAAAACTATGATTTTTGTAATCTTATTCTCAGACCGCTTTCTGAATCTGCATACCTAGTGGGCAAACGAATGCCTTCGGGCTATGACTTCGTGAATGTTGATATTTTAGTTCCGCATCTTGGGAACTTCTGGCCCCCGAAATCATTTTTTGTACACCGTGTCGCTGACCTTAGAAATTTTAGATAAATTATATCCTCTTGACCTGAAATTAAAATATTTTTCAAAATCTTACCTCACAATGTTTCAAATATTTAGTGAATAAAATGAGTACGGAAAAACTAGTTAATAAATATTGATCATGGATGCGGCTTGTACATTTTAGATAGAACGTGTAAAAAAAACATAACCATAAAAACTGGTTGCAGCGGATACCTATGCTTAATTTAACAGTTGAATTGAGACACGAGCTGAGCAGTTTTATCCTTACGTGTGACCTTTATACAATATATTATCCATTGGAAGGCAGGCCCATACCACAAAACTTAATAGTGGACAAAAAAGGTGTGGATGCTAAAATTGGGCAAATATTATGCTTAATTAGTTAAAAGTTAGTAAGGAACACAGCGGCGTACTGAGAAAAAGTGAGGGCCGGGGCGTTATCTTCAGATGGGGCCCCCTCTGATTTTTGATATATATACTTATAAGCCAGGAGAAAAGCAAAATTTAAAATTTTGCTGAAAAACTTTCGTTTTTAAATATTTCTTAACAAAGAATCAAATTAATATATTGTCATAATGGGAATTTCCCATAATTACAAAAAGTAATATTTAATAACAATTCAATCCGCGACGTGTTTATGTATTAAAATCACATACTTTCAAGACAGTTACCTCTCTGCAACGTTTAAAGTTAAACTCGCGATTCAATAACCTAGTATTTTAATTATCAATTTATTATTCAGTATAAACTTTCCGTATTTTACAATAACTAACTATCCTAACATCCTAGTTTAACGAAAGGTCGGAAGGCCCTATTGAATGAACTATCAATGTTAGAACAGGTTTATAAAAACGTTTCATAGAGGTTAAGAATCAGTTAGTAGTGATCCGATATTTGAGACTAAAGAGAGTAAATCAAACGACATAAGCCGCTCAAGATGATAGTTAAAAAAGTGTGTGTATTTTTAATGTTAAGTACTATTTTATTTATTATCTATTTTTATTATTAAACAAACATTTATTTATATGCGTGTATTATTCATACTAGTTGCGTAGTTGTGTAGCTCTAAGGGCGTCACGACAGTTATTGGAAATTAACTTTATGACAATATTCAGGAATATGGTCGATTGAAACAAAGGGATGATTTTAGTAACTGTCTGCAGATAACTAAAGCATGGATTTTTGGTTACCGATGCAAAAAAACTTTTTTTTATACCTTCATTAAAAACATGATTTTAGTAACTGTCTGCAGATAACTAAAGCATGGCTTTTTTGGTTACCAATGCTAAAAAAAACTTTTTTTTTATCACGGGTGCAAAAAAAGATTTATCTCCGTTTTTTACCCAAAATTAAAGAGAAATAGGGGAATATAGTAATATTGAAAAAATCATTTTCGCCAGTTGTTACCAAGAATTTACGAAAACATCATTTAAAAACATCGTCAAAATATCAAAGTGCCAAAGATTAAAATGTCGCAACAATGAACGTCATCGCCCAGTATACATTCTTGCTACGGGAAAAGTCCGGCCTAGTGAAGGACACTCTGGAGGATGGTTGGGCCACACTTTGCTAGTAAAAGCCTTTTGGTTGACACCCGGTGATACCCCGGCTCATTTTTTAAGCAAAGGCCCTATAATGATTCACATTAACTTCCCCGAAGTTAATAGAAAGCTATTGTTGGCCCACTAACTAAGATTTGGACATTTTTTTGACCGGGTAGTAGACAAAAGTCATGTAACCATTTTCTGACAGATATTTATGTAACAACTTAACGACCAAGTGCATATGCTGGCCCGCCCTTAGTTTCCCATCAGCTGTTATTACTTTCTATTTAAAATTGCTGTTGGACAATCAAAAACCATATAACGCAACCCAAAATTATAGGTAACAACCGTTGAGCTTTTAAAAGTTTTTTGTTGCCGTTCTTTTATTTTTAGAAAGCAGGATTTTCTTCATATTTTATATAATCTGTTTTTAAAAGAACTAGGTACCATTTTGCTTCTTTACCCTTTCCACTTTTTTAGTTTTCATGTTCCATTAAAGAACTAAAACGTTTAGAAAAGTAGATTTCTTCCGTGAAAAATAAATAAAAAGAAAGGTTCGTGGCATCGGACGCATATTTTGCTTTTCAATTAATTGCGACCAGGCCTCCAAGATCTAATGGATAGTCCAGACACCTACAGACTTGTTTCATCCTTGTTAGGAATCATCAGGGTAACATAGGACTGTACCTGGCGTATGTTCAGGTTTGCTGCCACACTTAAGCCAGACATTCAAGATGGAGTATGTGTGGCATCAAATCGCCCGTATTGTGTACCATCAATTGTTTGGCATGAATGGACGGTCTCACGGATTGGGATGTTGATGGTCTATGTCAGGCATGCCAGCAGAAAATACCGGGGCCCCGGACCGGCATTTTTATTGGCCCGAGAGGACATTTCCGTACTTTTTGTGAACAATGATCCCATATACATGTTGTTAAAAGGCCAAATTGTTTACTGGGCGAGCAAAAAGGCACATCGCTATGGAAACCGCATGGTTATTTCATTTACCAGCCGCCTTGATTTATAGTGTAAAATGGTGTGTTGCGAGAAGTGCTCTTCGTTGGAGTTTTATTTATTTTCCTGTTTTTCTTGGATTTGTTGATAAAGGTATTTAAAAAAATAGTGTTCACAACTCGCGGCTAAACTGTGCTTTTTTTTACTCGCGTTTTTCAATACCTCGCTACTCTCGTTATTTAAACCAACGCTTGTAAAAAAAAGCACTATTTTAGCCACTAGTTATGAAAACTACTATTTTTGATCACGGGTGCAAAAAAAGATTTCTGTCCGAAAATATTAATATTGAAAAAATCTAATTATTCTTGCCTAAATATTAAGAAATCTTCGCCAGTTTTCACCAAGTAAAGGCGAAAAATCACTTTTTAACCACTAGTAGTGAAAACTACTATTTTAGGGTTTCAACCTTGGGAACAATAACTTTCTTCGAGTTATGAAATAAGCAAGTATAAGATTTTTTGACTATTTTGTCAGTTTTTACGGCACATATTGGTCGCGATTCTTCAGAAAAGACAGAAAATCTCACCCATCAGAATTCTGGAAAGTGGGGATTTTTACTTATCACCTCATTTAAAATAAAAACACAGCGTCCTTCATATTTATCCTAACGTTGTAAGAGAAACTGCGTCACCTTTTTAATAAAATTTTGTAAATTTATTATATTCTGCAGGACTAGTTATGGCGGAGCTAAATTGTTACTACGCGTACCAATAAACGTCAAAAAGTGTCGAAAATTCTCACCATGTAAAGTGAAAGACAGACTTTGTGTGACTTTTCTAAACACTGACAGCGAAATATTCCATGGCTACCTATGGTTTTGTATGTTAAAAGTTTTAAAGGTTTGTTTACACATAAAAATAAACTTAATAACATACATTTTTAAATAAAAAACAGGGTTTTCAGAAAAATAGCCTACAAAAACTAAAACTGACACATGGTTTATTTACTAGAACAGTATTAAGAAACTAAATTTTAAGGAATATTAGCAAATAGTCCTGAAGAAAAAGCATTAAGTGTAAACCTGTGTTTAAAAATCGTCAGATTTTTTGCAAGGGCGAGATTTTCTGACGGTTTTTGAAGAATCGCGACCATTGTTTCAAATTATTAAACAAAAATTAAACTTTAACTTTGATCTATTTTTGAAATAGAAAGTCTGTGGTTGAAGCATTTCTTTCCTAAACATATGTATTTTTCTATCATTTTAGGTATCTTAAGGTGCAGCTGTTAGACTGTGGTAGTGTAGTCGTCGTTGCATTGTAGCTGTAGTGAATTGTTTTTCATAGATAATGCAGAACAGGATATTTTACAGATAAATAGTTAACAATATCCTCCTGCAAAATTTTTGAATATGTTAAAAGATCCACCTTACATATTTATTTTGTATTAACCGAGAGAGTTCCATTTTTTTCTTAATATAGGTTTAAAAATGCTTCAGTTTTAAAATTAGGGTTGATTGAGTACCAAAGATGGACAAAATAAAACTTGGGGAAGTAATAAATGTGGTAATTTTGTATTTGCATTCATACATACCATAAAGGTATAAGTTGAAGTTCTTTGATACTAAATACAGTCAATATTGTGTTCAGTGATATTGGCTATAAATTAACAAGGTGCTATAGTAGTTATATCTGATCCGCTGATTGATCATTCTGGTTTATAATAATTGCGAAGAAATTAGGGCCATTTTTGTAAGTGACAAAAAGAGCTTACTTTTAGCATTACTTCGCTTGCATGGACAAATTATATCAACTAATTTACCTTTTTAATCTTTTATATTGCTTTAGTAATAACCTTCAGAAAAGTTATAGTACCGCATTATCAGCGGTGTAGGGTGGTTGTAGTTAAAAAGACTCACACAGATATAGGTAGATATTTTTGAGCAAGGGAGTTATTTTGTTGAAATGCATACAGTCGATATTTTCACTAAACGAACAAAGTATTATATTTACTTATGTCCCTATCCCCTGACCAACCGAAGTTAATAATTAATAATGGTACCTACCTACAATACACAGTGCCGCTATAGTACCCCTCTCCCCTTTTTTACGTCAAACTAGTAATTTTCTAAAATTGTTGATAAAACTCTTTAAAAGTAACTTTTTTAAAGAACATTTTCCCTCTCAAATATTACTTTTATTACCCACTAGACATATTATTTTTATTATACACTAGACACCGCCCCGCCACTTTGCCTGCGATTTTACCCATTTTTCTAGTCTTTATTCCTTTAAATGCCATAACTTTTTTTTCCGTAAACCGATTTTCATGAAATAAATGCCTGTCTGTTTCCCAGGAACACAAGTCCCTTCAGAATCGGCTGGGCGGAACAAACAGACATACAGACAGACAAAAATTGTAAAAATTGCATTTTTGGTATCTCGTTTGGTCAAACAATTTAAAAAAATATTCAATGTACAGAAATAGTCCTTTTAGAGATTTATTATATGTATAGATAAACAACTAATTATAGTCAGAGGGATAATTGGTGATTTTTAATCGAGCCCGGATTTTCTTACCATAGTAGATTTTATGGTGTTATATGAAAGCTGAGACTCCCCAGATTCTGAATCCGCCGGATGACATCTCGAAAATGTTGACCGTAATGAGATATTCGGCGCAACCCTTGACCAACCGATGTTAATAATATTAATGGTTGGCTTAGCATTATTAATATTAACATCGGTTGGTAAGGGGATCGGGACATACGCGTAAATACAATACCTTGTTCATTTTATTTTATTGCAAAGATCGACTGCATGTTTTTCCACGAAATAACTCCTATGCTTAACGTTGGTGTATTCATGCCATCTCTTTTATACGCGCCCGAAAATATCTACCTATCTCTGTGTGGGTCTTTTTGACCACAACAATATACGGTACTATAACTTTTCTAAAGGTGATAACTAGCAAAATATGGTATTAAAAATGTAAAATATTTGATATACTTTGTCCATGCAAGCGTCACTTAGAAAAAGCGCCCAAATTTCTTCGCAATTATAATAAACCGGTATGATTGATTAGCGGATATATATTAATATACCTAAATACTAGTTACAATATCTTGTTAATTTATTTGCACATTTTTTCTCCTGTTTTTCCCTAAGTTTAATTTTGTATTTCTTTCTTATTAAAGCATTTTTGAACTATTTAAATATTAAGAAAAAATGGAACTTACTCGGTCAGTACCAAAGATATATGTAAGGTGAACTTTTTAACATATTCCAAAATTTAACAGGAGGGTCTATTACCACCAATATTTGTTTAAAGCATTTAGAAAGTAAATTATATTAAAAAATGTGTAAAAAAAATATTGGTCCTGGTTCTGGTTGACATTATTTTGAAATAAATTTTAACAGCGGTTCTAGAATAATGACGTCATTAAATTTTTCAAAATTTTAGGAGTTATGTTTACAACCAAAGGGCCGAACCAACCTCCCAGGCTGGTTCTAAAATTTCATAACTGGTTTGTAACTGTAATGTTACTGTTTTAAAATGAAAGCGCCGGTTCCGGTTCTGGTTCAACCAGAACCAGGACCAATTGTAAGTCGGAAATATCGTTAAAAAGGCCAGACGGGAGCTGGACCGCCTCATGCGAGGAGTCAATACGACACCTGCTCGAGGTTCACTTCCCGGGAGAGGGCGGCGAACGGGGGGCGCAGAGTACCGCCGGATCCCGGGAGGGGCAAGACCCTGACTGGAGACTGGCGAACCGAGTGGTCTCGGATGCTACCATCTCCTGGGCAATCAACGAGTTGAGTCCCTAGAAGTCCCCGGGGCCTGACGGCATATTCCCGGCGCTCCTGCAAAAAGGCCAAGAGATACTCCTACCTACCGTTGTCTTTATTTCGAAAGCCGGAAAGAAAGACTATACGGCGGCCAAATCCTTCAGACCCATTAGTCTAACATCCTTTTTGATGAAGGCATGGAAAGAATGGTGGACAGACACCTACTAGAGGGAGTCCTAACCATCCAACCTTTCTGCAGAAACCAACATGCATACGTGGAGGGAAGGTCTACCGACACGGCCCTACACGCAGTAGTGCATAAAGCAGAAAAAGCCCTTCAATTCAAACAGTACGCCCTGGAAGTATTTTTTGATGTCGTAGGAGCTTTCGACAAGGCGAAAGTGCAGGTAATAACAAAAGCCCTGCAGAGAAGGGGAGCCGAGTCTCTTATCTCCAAATGGGTAAAATCTTCACTAACAGGGAGAAAGATCCAGGCCAATCTAGGGGAGTCCAGGGTCAACATAGAGGCAACGGGATGCTGCCCACAAGGCAGCTGCTTATCCCCACACCTGTGGTGTCTGATCATGGATACTCTCCTACAACGCCTTAACAGAGGAAGGATTCGACGCCCAAGCATACGCCGACGACGGTGTCGTGGAGGTGGTAGGCCACCACCTAGACACCGTCTGTAACAGAATGCAAAGGGCGGTACGAATCATAGAAGACTGGTGTCAACAAAACGGTCTCTCTGTCAATCCAGGAAAGACAGAGATGATCCTGTTCACTAGAAAGAGGAAAATGGAGGGATTCAGAGCACCCAAGATGTACGGGAGACCCCTGACTTTGGTCTCAGAACTGAAGTACCTAGGGGTCACCCTAGACAAGGGGCTCACCTGGACACCACACGTTGCGAAATTGACCAATAAGGTGCAGGCAACGATGTGGCAACTGCGTCGAGTGGTTGGCCGCACCTGGGGTTTGAGCCCCAGAAACCTTCACTGGATGTACACGGCAGTACTAAAACCAAGGATCCAGTACGGATCCATAGTCTGGTGGCCAGCAGTGGAGAAGGTCACTACTACCCTCAAGCTTAGGAGCCTACAGGGAACCATATGCAGAGGGATAACCGGCGCTATGAGAACGGCACCTATACAGGCACTTGAGACCATTCTGGGACTGCCGCCGCTTCCGATCTGGATCAGAAAAGAAGCAATGGCGACCCACCTCCGGCTGAGAGATACAGGTCAATGGAGAGGAAGAGGGGAAACTGCGGGGCATCTTAGGATTGCCCAAATCGCCGAGAGAGAAATCCCTATGGCAGCGATTAAAACACAAAGACCAAAAAACCCCTGGAGATTCAACAAGAGGTACAAAGTAGTCATCCCAGACAGGGAACTATGGCAGAGTGAAAACCTCCGCGAACAGTTCGAGGAGAACGCCGTGATTTGCTACACCGACGGGTCGAAACTGTCGGAGAGGCAAACCACAGGATCGGGGGTTTATGTGGAAGACCAGGAGGTTCGAAAGAGCTACCCGCTCGGAGAGCAAGCCACGGTCTTTCAGGCAGAAGTGTATGCCATAATAATGGCTGCAAGCATGGAAGAAATAAAGAACGGTAGGAAGGAGTATGTTTATATATGCTCCGACAGCCAATCAGCCCTAAAGGCACTAAGAGCGCCAACACCCTGGTGGAGGAATGTGCGGATGCACTGGAATCCTTGGGAGAGGGCAAACAAGTGACACTTATGTGGGTACCGGGACATATGGGGGTGCCGGATAACTAGATGGCCGATGAACTCGCCAGGATCGGGGCAAGCACCCAGTATGTAGGGCCAGAACCACTCCTAGGAACAACCAAGAGGCAATTGCAAAGTCGACTCAACAAATGGGCCAACGATGCCATGACGACCGCTTGGAGAGCAGGAACAGGATGCAGACAGACCAAGGACTTCGTGAAGGGCCCGGATGTAGCCAGACAAAAATGGCTCCTGGGGAGATCGCGAAGGGACGCTAGTCTGCTGACAGGTATCATAACAGGTCACAACCGACTAAGGAAGCACATGACCTGGATCGCGGTGGAGAATGACTCGACCTGCCGGGCCTGCGAGCGGGCAGAAGAGACATCTCGACACGTTATGGCGAACTGCGAGGCATACCAGAGGACGAGATATCAGGTGTTCGGTTTCCCGACCCTGGTTGAGGAGGACCTGCACACGCTCAAATGGGCCAAAATACTGGACTTTGCATAAAGAACAGTGAGAGCAAATGAGCAAACTGCCAGACCAGTGGTGCAGGCGGTGGAATAGGGGCAGGCTCGGGGTAGGGCAGAAAGGGCCCAGGGAGGCCTACTTGCCAGGCTTCGCGCCGCCCCTTCTCTACTACTACTACTACTACTACTACTAAGTCGGAAATCCTTTAAGAGTAGCTATTTGGATAATTTATGTACATGTGGGATCCCACGGTCCGGGGCGGACCGCCCCCCCTCAGTACGCCGCTGAAGGGTCATAAACCCATAACTAGAATAGTAAAAAGAAAACAACTTACTAGAAACTAAATTTAAATGATTTCAATAAAACATTAAAATACATTAAATATATGAAAACCTAGATCTGAATGTTTTTACAAAAACTACTTTAACAATTTGGAAAACAGGATTTTTCCTATTTCTTCCCTCCCCTCTTTTTTATACTGGGAGTTTTCATCGATTTTAGGATCAATGCTCAGTGTTACCAAAGTGAGTGTAAAGTTTTTAATATCAACAAACAAACAAAATATCCATATGCCCAGCCGGGATTCAAACCCGGGACCTTCCGTGCGACAGGCAGATACGCTACTTACTGCGCTACGGAAGTCGGTTGGTTTTTATTGACAAAAAGGGTACGTAACATATAAACAAACTTAACAAAAAACCTAAACCTCTTGAGAGCTGTGCTATTGGTTATTGGTGGGAATAATCACTAATTTCCGTAACCAGTTATTTATTTTCTCTGTTGTTTACCAATATATTTTTTAAGACAAATATTTTTGGTTCAAAATTTGCATCAAACAAGTTAGTAACTAGGTTGCAGTTTCTTGATTAAACCGATTTGTTTCAGGTAGCTTAACATGTTAGTTTATATCAAAGACATTCAACTAAAATAGACCCATCAAGTCATTTATCAATCTTTGAAACAAAATCAGTCGTTAGATTTAGGGATAACCATTGTCCTCTCCACTGGCAACGCTGAATTAGGCAACACCAAGCATGCTCCACCTCACATATACTCCATTCATCTTACGTTTACCAGCTTGATTACTGCTAAAGCGACAACTCCGTGTGATGTTATGTATCATTTCCCGGACTGACACCGATAACGTAATGGAGTATGTATTTTAATACAGTGTTAAATAAAGTAAATTTGACTGTGGGAATTAAAAAAACATACCACTTTGTAAAAAGTTGCTTTTTCATTTTATTTAAAAACAACCCACATGGATACCTTACAAAACGTAAAGTTTATTGTCTATATATAGGATCAAATATTTTATTGGTGTTATCATGCAGAGTATTTACACAAGTCAAAAGTTTGTCCTCGGGACCGCTATTCTCGTAATACGTAACGTTTTGAAGTCGCTAAGCGAAACGAATAGCGAGCAACTTGCTCAGCGGCACCGACCACTTTTCGTATTCGTTTTGCCGAACGCGCTGCCCTGCGAGCCGACAAAATCAAATTCGCTTAGCACATCTTGGCATCACTGCATTTTGCATTTTTATTTCTTGTTAGCCTTGTTCTTCCTTTTCTTTTTCTATGTGTAAGAAAGAGATCCTTACGTAAGCGATTTCCATGCGGAGTTCCAAGAGAAATGATGATTTTCGATGGATTAAGATTTCTTTGCAAAATTACATTTTTATTGGATGGTTTGGTTTAGCCCACTTATACCCGCCCTTTAACTCCATGATATATAAAGTACCATGTTCTCGTACAGTGTGCGGGAAAAAATTTAGCCCGAGACTTAACTGCACACTTGAAAAGAAAACCCGCACTCAGTGTGGAAAAGTCTCGGGTTAAATTTATTCTTGCACTCAGTCAGGGAAAGTAGTGTTTGTAAAAAAACTATGATTTTTTAAATTATTTATGCTCATAAGAGATCTTTATTTTTTTATTGTTAATAAAAGCGCACTGAATAAGGAAGAAAACTAAAAACACTATACAAGGTATTGTAGGATAGGAAAATCGTACGCGCAGAGGGTGAAAATGGTAGGCGTTTCTCAACGGTCGCGGCGCGCTGAGCACGTTCGGTCTACGTCTTGCGTTCAATTTACGTGAATCCCATTTTTGTTATTTTGGTCACATGGTATGCGAATATTATGTGATCACATGGTCAGCTAGTACGAAACGCCAAGCGTATTTAGTTACGAGAATAGCGGTTCAGTTGTTTTGCCCTCCGCGCGTACGACATAGAAGGAGCATTTGATCGAACCTCCTTTAAATCTATGAACACTGCCCGGTCAAGACACAACATCAACAACACCATAGGTAGATGGGTAGATAGTATGCTCACAAGGAGGGGTCCGATCACCCTTATTGTGGGACCTGGTTGTAGACGAACTCCTAATCGAACTTAATAATAAAGGCGTCTATACCCAAGGGATGCCGACGATATCGTCATACTAATCATGGGGAAAAACCTTTACAGAATATCAAGGCAAATGCAACAAGCCCTGAAAATAGTAGAAGATTGGTGCAAACGGGTGACCTCAAGGTAAATCACGAAAAAACAGCGCTAATACCCTTCACGAAAAAAAGGAAGCTGGAAGGACTATCAACCCCCACCTTCTTTGGAAAACAGATACAATATGCCCAGGAGGTAAAATATATCGGAATTATCCTGGATGCAAAACTAACCTGGAACGCGCATATTGCCTACGCCATTAACAAGACCAAAATAACGCTAATGGCCACCAGAAGAGCTGTAGGGAAAACTTGGGGACTTGCACCACACATAACCCATTGGTTATACATAGCCTACGGCGCCACAGTATGGTGGCCGAAGACCGAAAAAGCACTGCAAAACTGGAGCTCTCCAAACTCCAGCGACTTGCATGTATTTGCATAATGGGAGCAATGAGCATCATACCAACCGCTGCTATGGTGACCATTCTAAACCTCCTACCACTTGACATTTTCATCAAAGCGGAGGCAAGAATGAGAGCATACAGACTAAAATGCAATGACAACTGGTATGATAACCATTTGGGACATACCAAGATTGCGAGCATTGTCACCAACTCGCTGCTAGAGATGAGGAGTGACACCATGACTCCGAAAATCAATACGAAAAAGCCGCTTAAGACCCAGCTACCCTGGGAAAACAAGACGGAGAAATCACTAGACCAGTCAGGAAAATTGGTATGGTATACCGACGGATCCAGGATGGCCAGTGGATCAGGATCGGGAGTATATGGCCTAGCCCCAAGATCAAATTGGTTTGCATCTCTGGGGAAACATACTACAGTATTCCAAGCTGAAATACATACCATAGAGACTTGTCTGCGGGAAAACCTGAGAAGAAGGTATCACAACAATCATATAACAATCTTCTCAGACAGCCAAGCAGCTATTAAACCTCTGGCATGCCAACAAATTCACTCAAAATTAGCGTGAGACTACCTTTGCCACCGCCCTTGCGTGGGTGCCGGGGCACACAGGGGTAGCAGGCAATGAACACGCGGATTCTTTAGCAAGAAAAAGATCAGAAAGACCATTTACGTATACGTATGGGTACACGAAGAACATCGAAACCACTGGCATTTAATATCGGGGCAAAACCACAGCAAAAGAATGGTGGCATCCCCTTCAGCACCACTCACCTGTGCTGCAACGTGCTGTTTAGTTAATATTAGGGAATTAAAGGGTTTGACTGGGCAAAACCAAACCATCAAGTAAAAATTAAATTTTTTAAAGAATCAAAACTTGTCCACAAAAGAAAGCTTAATCCATAGAAATTCAGCATTTTTGCCTATTAGTTTACACACCATTTGCTTTCCCCAACAAGGCTAACAAGAAACGATGGTGCCAAGAGGTCCTAAGTCAATTTAATTCGGTCGACTCCCAGGGCAGCGCGTTCTTCAAAACGAATACAAAGAGTTGTCGGTCAACGAGGCGCTGAGCGGGATGCTCGTTATTCGGTTCGCTTAGCGACTTCAAAACGTACGTAACGAATCAAAATTCTTAAAGAAAATCCGTCCGCTCCACGATGTAAATACCGAACCTAGCAAATAGTGTCCCTCTGTTACATCCAAATATAAAAAAGATATATATTATTTGAAATAAAACTATTTAGTGAAGACCAGCTCACTACAAACATATATAGGTTACAGCGGCGTCAATTTGGGAGGGGCAGATGGGGAAATTCCCCCCCCCCTGAGTATCCGCAAACAAAAATCAAAATTTGGCTTTTATAAATAAAAACACATTTTAAAAACACATTTTAAAAACACCTTTTAACTTAAGTACACCTACTACGGTTTACCGCATCGCCGTTACCCACTAAACCTTAATTTAGTGTTTAGGTCTAAGCTTTTTTGTTTTTTTTTGTAATGTATGTTTTACCAAAGTTTTTTATGTTTATTTGAGTTATCCCTTTAAATGTTTTTTTTTCGTTTTTATTTTTTTTTAATTAGGTATGCCTCTCCCCCCCCCAAGAGAAATGTGAAATGACGCCGCTGATAGGTTAGTTAGATTTTCAGTAATTTTTAAAAAAAAGTACACCAATAAAAGAGTTTCAAATGACTGGATTCTTACATCTTTTATTTTTCTTGAAAACTGTTTGGGTTAGGTAAAAAACGTTAAGAACATGAAAAATGAGAATTCTTAGTCCAGTTCAGAATATTCATAGAATATAGGTTTTTGTCAGTCCAGTAGTTTCTAAGAAATTACGAAATATCTGTGTCCTAAGTTCTTAATACCTACACCAGGGGGTCAATTTTGCCGTTTTAGATTTAGATTTCGATTTAACATGACGTCACACTACAATTCCGCCTACATGATTTCATAAAATATCTCTAGAGGCAATATAACATTGAAGGATGCTTCTATCAACAACAGCACTTTGAGGGTTTATGTTTATATGGAACATTTATTGATTTTGGCCTAATTCATTTATGTAAGCAGGTTGTTTTGGATATGCTGTAATAATTTTGGGAAGAACGTAAAATTTATTTTTATTAAAGCAATATTTTGAAAGCGCTTCGCCTCAAAACAGTACTAAAATGTTAGTATGATACTGTTGTAGCCAAAAAACATAATTTCTTGCTTGTGGTAGACCTCTAAAAGTACACAGGGAAAGTGAGAAATCATGGTAAAAATTTGGTAATAGATTTGGTAAAAAAAAGTGGGATTAGGATTGTAATTATTTTTTTCTAAATTGCTACGCAAGTCAAATTTCGTTTTACAACTTACATTACAATTTTAGAGGTTGACCTAAAAATTAAATGATTTTTTGGCTCACCCTGTATAATTATGATGTCATTTGCGAAGTTGTTAAACTTAACTTGTGTAACCACACTACTTGTGTATTTACCAGCTTACAAAATTTTGATTACAATTTCTGTCTCTCACTGTACCCACATTTAAAATGAAGAAGCAGCCACTGGGATTTGACAAAAATACACTTTTTGGCGTAAATATTAGACTAACTCAACTTGATAAATCAACTTTCTTGTCGTTTCTGTTGTTCGAATATGGAGAAGAAAAAAAGTTGAAAATGTTGGAGAAACCAAAAGATATTATTTTTAAGCATTAGAAAACGAACAACCCTGCAAAATTTCAGCTAATTGCGAGGCATAAAATAAAAAAACAAAAAAACCAGGTGGTGCCAGTAGCTTTTTTTCTTTAAAATCTGCGGGCAAACTATAGACTTAAGCAATTTTTTTATGTTTTTCACTTTTTTGTCATAATTTGACTCATATTTCATAGTTTTCTTTCAAAAATGTCGATTCGTAGAATAAAAAATCCACTCTTTAAGAAAGATGGAGATAATTTAGTGAAGGAAAAATTATTTTAAATAAAGATGGAGATATTTCAAAACTGGCCAACTGGAACATTTTTCTGATTTGACAGAAGAAGAGAGAAGTAATGCATTCCATTTATAATTTCAGTCGCGGCTAGCATCAGTAACTATTTGCAGATAACTAAAGCATGTTTTTTTTTTGGTTACCAATGCAAAAAACTTTTTTTTTTATCACGGGTGCAAAAAAAAGATTTCGGTCCGTTTTTTACCCAAAATGAATAAGAAATAGCGGAAAATAGTAATATTGAAAAAATCTAATTATTCTTGCCCAGAAATTAAGCCATTTCCGCCATTTTTCACCAAGTTTTTACGAAAAAACCATTTAGAAACATCGTAAAAATATCAAACTGTCAAAGGCGAAAACGTCGCAGCAATGAACGTCACCGAGTAAAAAGGCACATTGCTATGGCAACCATTATTATTTCATTTACCAGCCGCCTTGATTTATAGTGTAAAGATGGTGTGTTTTGAGAGAATTTCTCTTCGTGTGAGATTTTTAAAAGTATTTTGCTGTTTTTCTTGGATTTTTTGATAAAGGTATTAAAAAAAAATAGTGTTTACAACTCGTTGCTAAACTGTGCTTTTTTATACTCGCGTTTTTAAATACCTCGCTGCGCTCGATATTTAAACCAACGCTTGTAAAAAAAGCACTATTTTAGCCACTAGTTGTGAAAACTACAATTCTTTTATACCTTCATCAAAAACATGATTTTAGTAACTGTATGCACATAACTAAAGCATGTTTTTTTTTTTGGTTATCGATGCAAAAAAACTTTTTTTTTGATCACGGGTGCAAAAAAAGATTTCTGTATTCTATATAGAAAAAATGTCATTACTCTTGCCCAAAAATTAAGCCATTTCCGCCAGTTTTCACCAAGTTTTTACGAAAAAATTATTTTAAAAAATCGGGAAACTATCAAACTGTCAAAGATTAAAATGTCGCAACAATAAACGTCACCGAGTAAAAAGGTATATCGCTATGGAAACCATATTGTTATTTCATTTACCAGCCGCCTTGATTTATCATGTAAAGATGCTGTCTTGCGAGAAGTTTAAGAGCATTTTCCTGTTTTTCTTGAATTTTTTTAAAATCAAGTAAACTAAAAGATAAAAAATATCTTCTCACTTAACATATTTCCTTCCCAAATCTTCTAGATCTGCTGAGGGGAAAGCTTTTGTATTTAGGGGTGAGTGTGTAAAAAGGGAATATTATTAAATTGACGCACTGGGGTTTGTATTCACTTTATGTATCCCCGATGAGACTCAAGAGTGTCCGATTTTGGGGTGTGAGATGAAACTCGTTAGAGAAAGAAGTTGGCCCTACACTACCAAACTTTTAGGTATACGTAAGTTTGATTGAACCCATGAGAATTATATACCTCCAAACATTATGGGCGATATTTACTAAGATCTAAAGTTTAGGAAGGTTTACTTTGAAGGCTGACATATACATGGGTATCGAAAAATTGATTTTAAGCCGAATCAGTCCGCAAGTTGGCCAGCTATTTTTGATTCCTTGTTAATGCGTTTGTTTTTTTTTTTTAAAAAAAAAGACGAGTTAAAGTTGTGCTTACAACGTATAACGTAATCAAACCAATTCTTGTTCAGTGCTTGATGCACAGTTTTACTTTATGACGCTGACTTCTATTTCCTTCTTGTCGAAAAAAGTGAGACAGCAATAGCACAGATAACAAAATGGTTAGGATACGCTAGCTGCGTACGAATACTGCCAAGTGTGGTCTTAGAAATAGGTGAGACGTAGTCGCTGTTATACGACATATCCGTTCTGAGCATGCGCACTGAGATACGATTACGATTAAGCACTCTCTATTTGTGGAACTTTACAGTGGGATTTACTAAAACGGTTTAGTCTATTTTAAAACAATCCTATGTTTAAGTAAAATGTTTAGTTTTCAGCATTTTAAACGAACCCTCCTTGAGTTTTGGATGTAGTTTGATTTACAAGAATAGTTTTAATAAATTTGTTTATTGAACTTAACACAATCTTTTGCTGGATTTAAGAGGAAATTTTCAATTTAGAATTTAGAATTTACTTTAAATATTAAACACTCTGTAGAATAAGTTAACATTAGGGTTATATGTCACTTTAATTAAAGCTTACCCTTGTTAATTAATTTTTCCAATTAATACTTGATGTCACACAACGATTTAGATAAGTAATAATAAAATAAGGAGTAGATTAATTTCGTATTTATTTAAAAGGTGCTTTTATTTATGAAATGTATTAAAAAACTTAAATGTAAGTTTTTTTACATTTCTGTCACTGTCGAAATGTCAGTTTAAAAATATTAACGCTGCGTTCAATCACAAGCAGCGATTTCGGATCTTTTACCTCTGCTTGCACCTTGGCTTGCACCAACCTCTACTGATGAAAGCTACAGCGTTAAAATGACTGGGCTTTGAGTAATGAAAGTTTTTTTGACTGAGCTTTTAGATAACCTCAATGTTTTACTTTCAGTTTGTATATAAATTAATAGTTGTTTTGGGTTTTTTGTTTGGTATATTTTTCGTGCATAATCAGTGACCTTTACTTATGTTTGTTTTGCCTCATAGTGCCCTCATACATATATTTTGTGTGCTGAAAACAGTTTCAAAATATGGCGTTTCTCTGGACAAAATAGGAGGTGTTTTATTGGGAAATGAACAACTTGGGATATTAAATAAGGTAAATTAATCCTTGCAAAAACTGTTACTTAGGGAAATTATCAACGAACTTATTACCAAATGCCACAAAACAATCCTTTCGGGGACTACAAATTTAAGACTCGCCCCTGAGGTGGTCTAAAAAATCACCAACTTTATAACCTCAAGACACAAATAATGAAGCTATTATATTATGTGCCAAATTTTGGCGTATTCGCCATTTGCCATTTTAAAACCTATCAAAAAAAAATAGTTTTCGGGCACTTTCTTCTAAAATATGGTGTATTTTGAGAAAAAAAGCAGTTTTTCAGTGGTATTTTGCAATAACAATACAAAATAATCAATAACTTTGTGTCTTTTCTGTATGGGTAAGTGTTTTTTGAAAATTGGTTTTAAAATTTAGTACTCCCCACAGGTGTAAATATTTAGACCTGTGTGGGGTACTATTTTAGATCTTAGTAAATCCCACTGTTACTGTCTATTTTTACCTCGATAGACGTCAAAATGCATGGAAATGAGAAGCTTACGTGCCATTTTTTCTTTGTGTGCTAAAAGGCCCAAACTCAAATAAAAAGTGCAAAAATATTAATGAAAACTGGATTAAAAGTTAGCTAGTGGCAACCTCCAGCACCAGTCTTGTGAGTAAACAGAAATTAGTTTTCTAAAGCTACAAATTTGAACTTGATTACGGCTGAATGATGCTAGTTTAATCACACCGGCACGCACTGGTGAGGGAAAATCTACTTCAAGATGCACTGCAGAAGTTAAACTCTTTGATTTCTTTTTTCTACTGGGACTTTTCCATCCATTCTAGGATCAAAGTGAAAGCCAAGGGATAAACACAAAATATCAATGCACTTAGCCGGGATTCAAACGTGGAACCTTCCGTGCGGCTGTAACAAACAATTTTAAATGTTGATCACAATAATAATATACATACAGGATGGAGACTTTAAATGGAACGTAGCGAGTTTAAAAATTGTTTTTTCAAAAAATCCAAAAACCCGTCAACTAAGATCTTTAACAGCTAAAATTTTCGGCAAAAAATTTTTGGTAAGGGACCCGCAGAAAGGGCTCTATTCACATCTCCATTCACACACAACTTTCTTTTTCAAATGAGAAGACCCCGCTTGTAGCACTTTGTTGGAAAGCTTATCGAAAAACAGTTGTCAATATATATGTCAAAATTCTCAAGAAATCGTTGTGTTGGGCTTCAAATGGAACATTGCCCCTAGCGAGTTGGAAATTCGGTACTTTTAGCAATCGAAATTTTCGGCATAAAACTTTTGTAAACGAACCATCAGAAAGGGGTCTTTTCAAATAGAACTTTTTTTTTCAAATGAAAAGACCCCGCTTGTGGCACCTTGTTGAAGTTTTTCAAAAAATAAAAACGCTCGTGTATTTTCTTTGACATTTGTCAAAAAATGATTGTGTCGGCCTTCAAATGGAACTGCCCCAGGCGGGTTGCAAGTTTGATTTTTCTTTGAACAGAAAAGTTGTATGTGAATAGACCCCTTTCTGAGGGTAGGTTCACAAAAATTTTAAGCCGAAAATTTTTATTGCTAGAAATATTAGTTAACGGGTTGTGTCAAAAATTGTATTGAGTTTCCTTAAACACCGCAAACTTTCAAGTTTGAGACAAATCGATTTATAAATAAGAAAGTGCTCATTTTGGATCTGCCATTTTGATTTTTTGGGTGACCTTAAACACCACAAACTTTCAACTTTGAGACAAATCGGTTTAAAAATCTGTTTTTTTTTCTGTGGAAATTAGGGTTATTTTTTGCCTAAATAAAAATGGAATGGACTCTACATGTGACATACAACATTTTACCTACGACGCAGATTTAAAAGCACTTTACTTTAAACATTTTATTTAAAATAAATTTTCTGTAATAAACACATTGCAAAAATGGCGCCAGCGGGCACGTAAGCCATCCATAAAATCTTTTTTGTTCAACTTTTTTTTCAATTGGTTGAAACAGCATTTATCTATCCTAGTGCCGACCTCCACTCCTATCAAAAACTAATCAGCTCACCGCCTGGTATCAGAAAACTTTTGTGCGAAATTTGATAAAAATCGGTCAAGCGGTTTTTGAGTAATCGTGTTACAGACAGACAGACACCATGACAAAATTTTGAACTTAGTCCTTTTTTGTTCCAAATAACTTATTTTAAGTGGAAATAAAGTAGTACTTTTCACAACTAGTGGCTAAAATAGTGCTTTTTTTTCAAGCGGTGGTTTAAATAACGAGCGCAGCGAGGTATTTAAAAATGCGAGTAAAAAAAAGCACATTTAGCCGCGACTTGTGAACACTATTTTTTTAATACCTTTATCAAAAAATCCAAGAAAAACAGGAAAATGCTTTTAAAAATCTCGAACGAAGTGCATTTCTCGTAAGACACCATCTTTACACTATAAATCAAGGCGGCTGGTAAATGAAATAACAATATGGTTTCCATAGCGATGTGCCTTTTTAGTCGGTGACGTTTATTGTTGCGAAATTTTAGTCTTTGACAGTTTGATATTTTGCCGATTTTTTTTTAATGGTTTTTCCGTAAATACTTGGTGAAAACTGGCGGAAATGGCTTAATTTTTAGGAAGGAATAATTAGATTTTTTTTATAAAACTATTTTCCGCTATTTCCCTTTAATTTTGGGTAAAAACAGGACAGAAATTTTTTTCTGCACCCGTGATCAAAAAAAAGTTTTGTAGCATCGGCAACCACAAAGTTATCGGCAGACAGTTACTAAAATCATGTTTTTGATGAAGGTATAAAAAAAAACTTTTTATGGCGGTTTTTTCAATAAATGAGTTACGTATGAGCTTATTACATCACTAGTGACTTAATGAGTATTACATTATGAAATTTATTACCGTACTGGTAATGGGAACTCATTCAAAAGCGCAAATGGGTCAAAATTAGAGAGAAAAATAGCCACTTATCGCGCAGGTCGTAATAGTATATTACATAACGAGAGAAGAAAGTGACATATTTCACACGAGCGTGAATGTTGTGAACGAGGCGCTAGTCGAGTAAAACAACACGCGAGTGTAAGTTATTTTCTATCGAGTTGTGTACGCTATTTTTCCTACGACCACTTTAGGATTTAATTCGTATTTTTTATTATTATTAAATTTTTTTCATTTTCATCTTAAGAGAAGAAAGTATTTTCTTCTCTAGGGACGAAAATGGGTTTGGTCTATTTCCGACGCTTCTACAAATCATATCCTACCTGATACCTACATTGTTTGGATGGTTTGCTGTCATTCATTTTCGTCACTAGAGAAGAAAACATTGTCGTCTCTAGAGAGGAAAATAAAATTGATATGCGTGTGAAATATAAAACTTCCTGAGGCGTTATAGAGTGCAGATTTGTTTACTTTCATCTGTGGTCGTAAGAAAATTAATTTACCTCATAGCAGGACTTTTTTTAAAATAATAATTTCATGTATTAAATACTGCTTAGACAGGGGTGCACACTGATTAAGAAAGTTTTGCAACCTTAACTGCTTTTATATGGTAATTCAGCCTTTTCATGGCGAAAGTTGTCGAAACATGTGGCAAGGTGGCGTGTATGTGGTTTGATAGTGAAAGGGGAAGCTAAAAAGTTAAACGTTAAAAAATATACAGGGTGTCCTATTTAAAACTTACCACCCAGGATTTCTCGATAATCGCTAAACCCTGCCAAAAACACTGCATAAAACCTCATAAAAAACACACCTGAATTTTATCAGTTTTTATAAGATCTATGAGCTTTTGTGAGGCAAAATTTTAGGATTGAAAAAGTTTGTAAGAATTTATGAGGTATGTCTTTGATTTTGGTAAAAATTTATGTGGTTTCATATGTGTGTTTTTTTTCAGATCCTATAATCAGTCAGCCTTATAAATTTTTATAGAATTTGATAAGTACAGACATTTTTTTTAACATATTTTATGGTTTTATAAAAGCACGATTTTCTAAGAGATTTTATAATCAAACCGACACATCAACTTTTATGGGTTTCTATAATTACATTCTTTTTCTTTTATGATGTATTATGGGATGATAAAAATTGACGTTTTTATAGTTTTCTGACAGATTTTATAGTCAAGCCAACTCATAAAATTTTATGGGTTTCTATGATTACATCCTTGTTGAGTTTGTAAAAAAACGTTTTTCATGAGATTTTGGGATATTTTATGATCAGACCAACTCATAGAATTTGACAGATTTCTATGATAATTTATAATTAGGAGTTGGTAAAAACAATTTTTTTTATAAGTCTTTAACTAAATTTTAGAGTCAGACAAACTTAAAATATTTTAGAGATTTTTATGTGTCCACCCTGCCAAAAAAACTCATTAAATCTCATAAAAAACACACCTGATTTTTATCAGTTTTTTCGACGACCTGAAAACTAATTAAAAAAAGCTATACTTAGTGTACTTAGTTACTTCTACAAAAAAATATTTTTTGACCCATGATCCGATTCTGATCAAAAATTCATAATCCCCCTCCTTAAAAACCCATGTATACCAATTTTGATTGAAATCAAACAAACTAAATATTTTTCCCCCTCCACTTCATTCGTTGGAGGGAGGTGGGTACCTGAGAATACCATATTATTGTATTTTTACGAGAACTATAAGCGCATACCAAATTTGAACACAATCGGATGTGGATAAGTCAGTTAAAATTGCTTAGCAAAACATTACCGAAAATCGTCCGTCTTGAATCCGCCATATTGAATTTTCAAAATCTGATCAAAAATTCGTATTCCTTATCCCAAAAGCCCCCGTATACCAATTTTGCTTGAAATCGGACAAACTTAGGACTCCCCTCGTAGGGGGGAAGGGGTGCCTAATAATGACATATTATTGTATTGTCACTGGAACTATAAATGCATGCCAAATTTCAAAGCAACCGGATGTGTATAAGTTAGTTAAAATTGGTTAGCAAAAGATGACCAAAAATCGTCCATCTTAAATCAGCCATATTTAATATTCAAAATCTGATTAGAAATTCGTTATCTCCATCCACAAGTGCCCCAACACACCTAATTTCAATGAAATCGGACGTACTTCAACTGTACCTCCCTTCACCCCCTTCAAGTAGGAGGTATTCTTGTGTTGACACCGCAACTATATAAGCATGACAAATTTTAAGCCGATCGGATGTCGGGAAGTTGGTCAAAATTAAGTTGCAAGATTCCACCTGAACAAACATATCTTGTTCGTTACATAGATAGATACATTGGAAGTTAAATAAAAGCTTGTACAGCTCCTGGCGATAAATAAGTACTTATACGAGAACAATTTTCTATTAGATATTGTGCAAGCACAAGGAGTGTTATTGTATTATAGTGGGTTAGGTTTTCGTAGTTTATAGTTTAAGTTAGGTTATAGTTTAGTTTGACTGTATATTAATTTCTTACATTACTTCGACTACTATTACTAATACTGCAACTGGTAAAGTTGAGCTGTAATTTTTTGTTTTCGAATGTTACAGGTAGATCTTAAAAAATCTTATAAAATCTATAAACCTTTATGAGGAATTGTCATATTAAAAATTATAAAATATTGTCAACTTTTATAAGCCAACTGGCTGATAAAATATGATGGACTCCTATGCGGGATTTGTGTTTCACTTTCACTAGTCAAAAATTATAAAATATCATAAGTTTATATGAGCATAGATTATAAAAACTTATGATGTTTTGTCTGTTATTTGCTATGATCTTTTATAAGGTTTTTTTGGCAGGGCCGATTTAGAGAAACCCCCAGATACTTGGATTTAGTTTTCGACACTGTTTTCATGAAATTTTTGTATTACGTTCCGCCATATTTTGCATAGGGTGTGTAAGTGATACCTTGTTTTGAAGGTCTTTTAAATGCCTTCACACTAGTGTTAAAATTTTGAAAATCTAACGATTCGCTTTTGAGATATTCAGTGTGTCACTCAAAAACTAAATCGGCTAAATTTTTAACGATTCCTGAGAAATCGTGGGTGGTACATTTTGAATGCAACACCATGTATGTGCTTTGGTTATTATTTCCAGGCACCATATCGAGAAGTAGAAAAGTAATAAAGGCCCCTTGTAATAGTTATATCCCTAACAAGTGCGGAAAGTGATACTTTACAGCACGCGGCAGTTGCACAAACGACGCGAAGCAGAGTTCGGGCAAGCCGTCAAGGGCGTAAAGGCATTTTTAGCATGTGTTAGGTACAAAATTTTACCTACTAGCGACTTATACTTTTTACAAAATTAATTGATTATTAATTTTAAAAAGAGTATACATTGTAAAAGTGTGAAACCTACAGTTTATTCCGTTCAAGATTTTTTGTTTGAGTGCAGTAAAGTACATCTTCCCGCGCTCAAGCAAGTGCGATAAAGTGCACTTTACCGCACGCGAATTGGTAAATTATATTTAATTTTTTAACGACTTTCCCGACAAAACTGAGAAATGTATAAAAGATATATTAGAAAAGCAGAAATAGTATAGCACATTTGGAGCTAAAAAGTGCTTCATTAATGACGAGAATAATACTTGGTTTAACGAGGTGCGTATCTCCCAGGTCATGCAACCAATTTTTGCGAAAATAACGAAAACTTTTGATCAAAATATGTATATAGTCCAATTTTTTGATGAGCGGACTGACGTCATTTTTTTGGATCTCTATTTGATACATTGTTTACGACAGCGACAATAAATATGTAAAAAAAAGTCATGTCGTTGATTTTTTCAACTGTTACTTCAAATTGACAACAACAAATTATTTGACATGCGAACTGTTAACAGCAAAAAAATACGTTTTCAGATAAAAAAAATGACGTCAGTCCGCTTATCAAAAAATTGGACTCTACTATTTTATTTTCAACCAGTTCAAAATACGACTACCTTGAGTAAATTAAAAGTAAGTAGTAATGCGTACCATTGCTTATTTTGAATTCATAAATTTTCCTATGTGTCCGCCCTATATGTAAAAGTGGCGTCGCGTGGGTAGGGTTTTCTAGTTTAGTGGAGTATATTCATAAAAATAAACTGCAAAAAGAGTATATTTTTTTATATTTGGCATGGTAATACCTATAATAAAAAAGCTAAATTTCCAATCGTGCATGGATACCCCATTATCCGACCCTAGAAACCAAGATGGCGGATGTGAAAGTTAGGAAAATATGTGTTTTTTACGTTTTCAAAAAAAAACAAGCAAAAATAGCCGACTTTAGTTTTTCTTTGATTTTTTTTAAAGCTACTGACCAACTCTTTGATCTCACAGCAAAAAAAGTTACGATTCATAAGCGGTTACAAAGTGACATATTAATTTTTTAGTATTGGGTTCGTCTCTGCCACAAATTTTTTTTTAAATTAATTTGACATTTGATATTCAAAATGGCGGCCAAACCCTTGATAAAAAGTTATTTCTCCCTTCTGGTGTAATGTTTACACAAATCAAAGACGCTTATAACAAAAAATGCAACAAAAATTACGTATGTCGTTCTCAAGACGGCAGTGATAAAAATAAAAAAAAAAAACATTATTTTTTTCGGGTTAGCATTTTTGCATAAACAAAAGCAGTTTTAGGATTAGCTAAATTAATTTCAAATTGTAAAAAAAATACATTTTAAAGTTAATTTTAAGTTAAACAAAAAGTACTAGGCAAAATATTAGGTTTCGTTAAGTTAGACATGGCGATTCCAAAAATTTCTTAAAAATTGCATGTTATTCGCAAATCATGATGGCGGCGATTAAAATATAAAAACAACATTATTTTTCTGCCCGTTAACATTTTTGCACAAACAAAAGCAGTTTTAGGATAAGCTAATTTATATTTAATTTTTTGTGCAAACAAGGACGTTTTCATCGCTTTTAGTCACAATGGCAGACGATTTGAATGTTTCTTGACGCAATTTTGACTAAAAGATGACATATGTATTTTTTTTAAGTTTTTGGAATCGCTTTTCTAATCTAATTTACGAAAAAAACAATAAAAACACTTTTTTTTGTGTCCGCCATTATAACTGAGCTATTAAAATGTTTTTTTTACACAGAAAAAAAACCTTTTTTTACTTAAGCGTTTTCCATTATACCTGAGATATCCTAGAAAAAAATAATAACGCGCAAAAAATATTATAATTTGTTTATTTTAATCGCCGCCATATTCTATTCTTTGCAGAGTTTTAAAATAGGCGTCCTCAATTTAGTATAAATTGATATATTGTATGAAATTAGTTTAAACATCACACCAGAAGAGAAAGCTTTTTTATCGAGCCAAACTTCAAATTAAATTTTTTTAAAATTGTAGCAAACACTAACTCAAAGGTTATGACATCTACTAATATTTTTTTAAATTTTGTCTATAGCTTAATAAGATCTCTTATATTTTTGACATATCAAGCGCCATGATTGTAACCGCTTGTGAAACTTAACTTGTTTTAATGTGAGATCAAAGAGCTGCTCAGTAGCTTTAATATGAGAAAATGTTAACTTTTTTTTAATATTTTTGGATTAAGTGCTATTAGTAGTAGTATTATTACTATTATTCACTTGATTTCAAATTGATTTTGTTCAAAACCTAGAAAACACATTTTTTCTTAAATTTGACAGCCGCCATCTTAGTTCCTGGGATCGGAAAATGGGGATCCTCGACTGGAAATTCAGCTTACAAAAACATAAGTTTTTTGTATTAGTGAAAAATGAACATCCTGATCTTCGACTTTTCATACAAACGGTGGAACCTAGTACGATGCCGTTTCGTCCTTATAAGGGACTGATCAGTTAGGTGTATATGTACCACAACGACAGACAATTCGCTCTGGCTTATGTTCCAGAAAATTCGGCGAAGCGCGAAAATTTTTTGATACAAGCGACTAGCGTGAAGTCTGCGCCCAAAATTCTATCGCCCTTTTTCCGATTGCCGCTCCCTCCCAGACAGCACAACTCTGTCCCAAGGATCGACAACCAAATCTGTAGAAAATTTTGTCTAAGGCATATCCATCGGATAATACAATTGTCAAAACGTTGGACGGCTCTTGGACATCCCAAAAAAGTCCAAAAGTTTCAATATTTTCACCTTATGTACCGCTATACTAAATCCATTGGTTATCCAGTGGAACGAAATTCTGTCCAAAAGTTATCCATTGGCTATTCAAAAAGTATCTTTATGGTTCACTGTTGGAAAAAATTAATAATTACAATGTATATCCGTTGGTCTAATTTTCTTAGTACACTGGATATACTTATTTGTTCCAATGGATATCCAGTGGACAGTTTTGTCAAAAGCGGCGATATTTTCAATATATAAGTACATAGGTACCTGTATTTGAAACACTCCAACATCATAAGTATGATGGTCGATCCTTGCGGATGGAGTTCCTAGCAAAGGATGGGTATTAAAATACTAAAATACCAATTAATTTGGCTAGATATGAGAGAAATGTTATTTATTATTGGTAATGAATAAGAAAAAACATGATCCATTGGATATACAAAACAGTTCGGATAAATGACTATATTTATGCCACTAGGCCAAGCCCTATTGACATATATTTTTTTATAAATATCGATATGGAAGTCCTTTTTTTGTCATCCAATGTATCAGGAAAAACCTTTGTCCAATGGATGTCCATAAATGGTCCATGGACAATGCGGGCAGTTTTGGACAAAAAATGGCTGTCCGATGGACAATTTGTGCTGTCCGGGTTGAAGCAAGCTACCCTCACTGTGACGCTGCGAGGAAGGTAGCGCGCGATATTTCAGTCAAAATGGAAAAACGTTACAAACATTTTTTTTCTGTATATAGATTAATATCTACCTCAATAAAATACTTATTTAAATCGAATTAAAAGCTTTTACGGTAAGTTCCACCACTTAAATAAATCCGCTTAAACGATGAAAAACTAAAAATAACACAGAATTAATTTTTTTTAAACCTGTTCCCATGAACAAGTTCAATAACCCAGCTAAAAAAATAACACAGTATTTAATTTTTTTTGTTTGTTCCCATAAACAAATTTTTACCAAAAAAACACATAGAAGTATTATCACAAAATATAATCTATGCTAAACGATAGATGATCAACTTTAATCAATTAAAATTAAAACCAAAAATTACATTTTACTTTTTTTGACACTGTTCCCATGAACAGATTGTTACCAAATTTGGTACAATTAAGAACCATCACAAAATACAATTTCTGACAAACGCGCATAAATAATAAACTTCAATAACCCAGCTAAAAAAATTAAAAACAAAAACCTACACATTATTTATTTGTTTTGACCAGGTGGCCATGAACAGATTTTTACCAAATTTGGCACATATAAGTATTATCTAGCCCAGGGCTAGCCGACGCGACGGAAACAGGATTAATAGGCCCGCTGCGGCCCGCATCAAGAGCCGTATAGAAAAAGTGCATGGTTGTGTCGGGTCAGGGCACCAAGATGGGACCAGCGAATTCTCTCCAGGTTAACACGACTGTTGTGCTAAATAGAAAAAGCCTATCGTCTGTTCTGATAGGACGATAGCGACGTTAGATAGATGCAAGTCTAACCTGTAGCAGCCCAAACAGCACAACTCTGCGTTTTATGGACAATGCAGCAGTCCATTGGACAACCAAACCTGTAGGAAATTTTGTCCAAGGAATATCCATCGGATAATACAATTGTCAAAACGTTGGACGGCTCTTGGACATCCCAAAAAAGTTCAAAAGTTTCAATATTTTGACTATTGTACCACTATACTAAATCCATTAGTTATCCAGTGGAATGAAATTCTGTCCAAAGGTTATCCATTGGCTATCCAAAAAATATCTTTATGGTTCACTGTTGGAAAAAATTAATAATTACAATGTATAGCAAAGAATGGGTACCTACTAAAATACTAAAATACCAATTAATCCAAAATAACTAAAAATACTTACTTAAATGATTCGGCTAGATATGAGACAAATGTTATTGTTGGTGATGAATAAGAAAAAAACATGATCCATTGGATATTCAAAACAGTTCGGAAAAATGACTATATTTATTAATGTGCCAACTAGGGCAAGCCCAATTGACATAGATTTTTTAATAAATATTCAATGTTGAGTCAATGTATATAAAGTACAGGGTGATCCAAATTGGGCACTTTTGCGGGGGTTTAATGTACTTCCAGGAGAGATAGAGAAAAACTGACCCCCACTTGCGACGCTCGATTTTCAAGAAAAGTTGATAGGTAGGGAAGGGGTCCATAACTTCCTTATTTATCAAAATTTTGCTTCCGTGTAAAAAGCTTTTTGGTAGATTTTTTTTTTGAGGATTTCGAATATCGAATTTGTTTTTTTCTAGAAGTTTCGTTTTCTCAGATATAACCCAAAGTTGCAATTTTTTTTATGGAACACCCTGTATTTTATTCTATTTCTGAACTTGCCATAAAATTCCCGTTAAAGCGACGTATCACACTTGATATATTGGCTTAGCCGTTTTAGAGTTTTGACAGTAAAAGCAGCCCGTAAGGCAGTTTGAGAAGTCTACCATGAGAAACATTAATATTATTTTATTTTCATTTTGAACAAAAAACACATAGTTTTATGGTCATAAATATTTATAAAAGCTTAAATAATGTTGTAATAAAGAACTAATTATTAATATTTCTAATGTTTTATATTGATATTGAATAGATATTTAGATAATTTACACTTTACACTAAACTCTAAAGAACAATATTAAAGAAGTTGCTCAAAATGGCGAACATTTTGATTGACGCATAAGCGGCATCTTTTCAGTGCATTTCTTGCAGAATTGATCAATTCTACGTTTCGAATTGAATCAAAAGAATCATTCAAATGATCCTCCAGATCTTGCCTGTTTTCTGGGCGATGTCTGCACGTTTTTTCATTTATTTTCTCCCACAAATAATAATCGCAGAGGGTCATGTCTGGGGACCTCGCCGGCCAGTGCACAGGACCTCTGTTGACGATCCAGTGCTCGCCAAAAAGTCTATTCAAAAAATTGGTAACTGGTCGCGCCGTATGGAGAGGGGCCCCATCCTGTTGGTAGTAGAACGGTTCAGCATAGTTTATTAGGGGCATATTTTCAAAAAAGGGTTCTACAATGTCTTCAAGTATCTCAATATACCTTTGATGATTTAGGTTCTCATTATAAATGTATGGTCCCACAATTTGTCTCCTGAACACCCCCGCCCATAAATTAAAACCAAATCGGCCCTGGTTAGCCATTTCCACGGTAATATGCGGGTTTTCTGTTGAACAGCCCGTTACTGGAAAGGTGCGCTTAGTCCATATAAAGCACAATCAGGGGAAAGTTTTCGATTGCTCGAGCTCTTTCTAAAAACCAATAGCTGTAGTCCATCCTGGGCTTAAAATTTCTCTCGAAAAGCCGGTGCACTTTCCTTGTTCAATGAGGTTTGAATTTATGTTTTTTTTAGAATCCTATGAATGCTGGTGTAGGGCAAACCTGTTCCTGTTTCTAATTTTCTTATAGGAGTGGTATTATTAATGTTAATCTCACCAAGCACACCAATTTCTTCCCCCGCCTAACATCATATATCTTAGCTCTGGGTTTGCAGAACGCCCCGTATGTGATCAGGTTTCTTTTTAATCTGGGAAATATATCCATGCTGCTGCCACTCCGGATATCGTTTAAAATAGAGATCTCCTGCATCCTCACGATTCTCGTTCGAATCAATAAAGCATTTGAGCATGTCAAATTTTTCTTCATTTTGATACATTTTTGGTGACGGTAATACGAAAAGATGCAAGCAAATAATTTTTCGAACAAAACAATTGAAGAAGTGTCAACGTACTGTCATTTCTGTGAATCCGTAGCTTACTTGATCAATTTAACTGTTTTATTTGGAAACCTTATCAATGCCCACTTGATAACAAAATGCTTCCTAAACTACTGCCTTATCTAATAGGCTTTGAAAACTGACATTACGAATTAAATTGTGCTGTTATAGTGGCTCATGGCATACTAAGTTATTATAAAAAATATCAAAAATCTCTAAAACTGCTTAGGCAAAATATCAAGTGTGATCATTTTAATGGAAATTTTATGACAACTTCAGAAATGAAATAAAATACAGGGTGTTCCATAAGAAAAAATGCAACTGTGGGTTATATCTCAGAAACCGAAAGTTCTAGAAAAACACCAATTCAATATTCAAAATCCTCAAAAAAAAATCTACTAAAAAGCTTTTTACACGGAAGCAAAATTTTCATAAGTAACAAAGTTATGGACCCCATCCCAAAATGCAGACTTTTCATAAAAACCCCGTAGCGTAAAAATGACTTGACTATCAAAGAATTACCAGAAATGATGAGTTCTGGGCACGCGAAAGTGCGAGAGCTGAAAAATTTGTCTTTAGAGCCATTTTGCCAGAACTACTTGGAAATTTTTTTATGAATAAGGTAAAATATTAACGTCCCTAAAAGCTAGCAGAGCAAAGTGAGCAGAACAAATTTTTTTATAGTGCATAAGTAAGTTGCTAATTAAGTGCCCCATTTAAAAATTTAGTGCTCCTTTAAAAAAAAAAAAATACAGATGAACCCAGCAGAGCCATGCATTAAAAATCATCGGAATCAAAATTATTATAGTGCATAGGAAAGTGCTAATTAAGTGCCCCATTTCAAAATTTTAAACTTTTTTTTGTAAAATACCATGAGGTGCTAACTTGACATGAACTTAGCAGAGCAATGCATTAAAAACCGTCGGAATAGAAAATGTATATTGGTGCATAATAAAAAGCTAATTAAGTGCCCCATTTAAAAATTTAGTGCTCCTTTTTAAAAAAAATATAGCATATTCTGCCGGTTTTTAATGCATTGCTCTGATGAGTTCACCTCAAGCTAGCACAACATGCAATTTTACAAAAAAGTTTTAAATTTTTAAATGGGGTACTTAATTAGCACTTTATTGTGCACTATGATAATTTTAAATTCGATGATTTTTAATGTATTGCTCTGCTGAGTTCATCTGAAGCTAGCTTTTTTAAAAAAAAAAAAGGAGCACTACATTTTTAAATGGAGCACTTAATTAGCACGTAATTATGCACTATAAAAAAAATAGCTCTGCTCACCTTGCTCTGCTGGCTTCAGAGACGTAAAATATTAATCTATTTAAAATTTAAAATTTTTGTAAGTACATAGAAAAAATCTCCTATTCAGATTATGAGCTTTATAAAGTATTCAAATCGGTAAATAAATTAATTGATTTACTTGCTTACTATCTACGTCAATCCATCAGTATAGATATATTAACTTCTTTTTAATTTTTTAGAAACCTGAGGCAATACCGGAAGCAGATTCTATAGAAATTGTAAGTTTACAGAACAAAAATACACAAAACTAAATGTTTTCTTAAAACGGTCTATCTGTAAGCAACCCTGATAACTAAAACACGTTAATCCGATTTTGTTCGATCCAAAGTAAGGATACTTTTTCAGAAATTAGAGTTCAGTCAGATTTGATGACAAAAAAAATATGTTTTTTAATTTTAATTTCATGAAATTTTGTAAAAAAAACTTGCAGTTACAGTTGCTGAAAAATATTTTCTGTCGAGGCTACAGAATTTTACAAAGTATCAGTACATAAAACTATAATATTACAAATATAATTTTTTATTTTAGGTGCCGATATGTAATTATGTATGTATTTACAAATATCTTTGATGGTTATTGATTGATGGCTGTCGATCAATTTATTTTTACAGTGACAATTCCAAAACAAACATGGACAAATATGCTCTTCGATTCAACGGGTGTAACTGCCTATCTTTTCAGGGATCGTCTAGAAAAACGCATAATAAAAATAAATGATTATAAAATTTTAATTGTATTTTATTAAAATAATATTGCATAAGAATTTGCTTCCGATTTATAACAAAAAGTTTTAAAAAAATAAAATTTCAAAGACAAAGATAGTATGAAATTTTATTTTTTACTAGTAATATAGATATCTAAAAAAGGTAAAATAAATTTCAAAAACCCTTAAGATGTAATGTAATAAATACAGCAAAATACAGCAAACCGCCACTACCTTGTCCAAGACAGATATCTCATCTTCGTCTACTCTGGGAGGGAGGGCAAAGAGCTTTCATAAGATGGGGCTGGCATACTAACGCTCTTATCCACCAATGCAAAAATTCCACAACTAAGCTTTAATCATCATTAGATAATAATCGGTGTTTAGAATGTGGTGTTTTATATTGAAACTTTATTTGCCAAGACTCCACCAAACTACTGATTTGTATTAATCATGATTAAAGCTTAATCAGAGAATTTTCATGTTGTTGCACATGGACATAGACTTTGCAAAGAAGACAGAGGGAGCCACCCAAATAAATAGTTACTTTCTTTTTAAATTTGTAAAATATCAGTTTTAGTGTAAAAATTGGTTTTTATGCAAACCCTTCTTAACCACAAATCTTACCTGTTTGCAGTCTCTTGGGGTCCCTGTGACTGTCTAAACCTCAACAAAAAAATTGTCATGTCACATTTTTTAAACCAGTGGTTAAACCCCCTTGTTAAAAAAAATATTTTACAGATTTTAAAAAAATTTAAATTAATTTTTTAATTTAAGGCTTACCTCTACATTGCAATATGCTCTTTATTTTAATATTAGGTATGAACCATGTTTCTATTTTTTAGAAACAAAAATATTGTTGATAATCTACTATTGTACCTTTTAGAAAATGTCTTATGCAGATATCGAGGCAGATAAACAAATGCTGACCAGTGGACTATGTAGTCCACTTTTCCAACAGCTTGAAACCACTGAACCCTCCTCTTGAGTTTTGTCTCATCTTCTCTTCGGCCTTTATTAAATTTTGACGATGGTTTTAAAAATCTCAATCCATCTCTAGGTTTATTTTTACAAATACAACAATTGAGCATTTTATTAAAAATTATATGAATGTTAATAAAAAATAGGCACAAGAAAAAACAAATTATGACCCCTATTCTGCAAAAAAGTTGGTGAAAATCAATATTTTTGGCAAATAATATTACATGATAATCATTTTCCTCCCACTCCACTATTAATCAAAAGAACGATATTTTAATGTTAAATGCTGTAAGCTGTAGTCAAGAGTCACCGCACTGCAGTGTTTGCATGCAATGCTTTCTTCATAAATAATCACTGTTAAACAATAGAACGCCCTCACTACTAACTCTCTATAATAAGATTATTACACAAATCACATTTAAAATAACAGCTACACCAACTCACCAAGTTTTCAAGAAAAACACAACTTTTTAAAAGAATAACAACAAAACAGCATAAACAAACATTCTTAACCTCAAAATGTCAAAATATTTTCAGGTGCCAAAATGTGTTGTCAAAACAAACCATAGTTTGGACTTTTGGTTGGTTGGCCCAAAAAACTTTCGATATACCACGTGACCCGATGTTCAATTGTTTCGCGTGTGACGTCAATTGAAAGTACCTAATTCTCGGTCCCGCCTAACATCATATATCTTAGCTCTGGGTTTGCAGAACGCCCTGTATGTGATCAGGTTTCTTTTTAATCTGGGAAATATATCCATGCTGCTGCCACTCTGGATATCGTTTAAAATAGAGATCTCCTGCATCCTCACGATTCTCGTTCGAATCAATAAAGCATTTGAGCATGTCAAATTTTTCTTCATTTTGATATATTTTTGGTGAAAGTAATACGAAAAGATGCAAGCAAATAATTTTTCGAACAAAACAATTGAATAAGTGTCAACGTACTGTCATTTCTGTGAATCCATAGCTTACTTGATCAATTTAATTGTTTTATTTGGAAACCTTATCAATGCCCACTTGATAACAAAATGCTTCCTAAACTACTGCCTTATCTAATAGGCTTTGAAAACTGACATTACGAATTAAATTGTGCTGTTATAGTGGCTCATGGCATACTAAGTTATTATAAAAAATATCAAAAATCTCTAAAACTGCTTAGGCAAAATACCAAGTGTGATCATTTTATTGGAAATTTTATGACAACTTCAGAAATGTAATAAAATGCAGGGTGTTCCATAAGAAAAATTGCAACTGTGGGTTATATCTCAGAAACCGAAAGTTCTAGAAAAACACCAATTCAATATTCAAAATCCTCAAAAAAAAATCTACTAAAAAGCTTTTTACACGGAAGCAAAATTTTCATAAATAACAAAGTTATGGACCCCATCCCAAAATGCAGACTTTTGATAAAAACCCTGTAGCGTAAAAATGACTTAATATATCAAGATACGATTTCCACCTATCAACTTGTCTTGAAAATCGAGCATCACAAGTGGGGGTTAGTTTTTCTCTATCTGTCCTGGAAGTACCTTAAACCCCCCAAAAGTGCCCAATTGGATCACCCTGTACATCACTTTTGCTAGACACAAAATGAACGTCCACTGGACAGAGTTTATTTTTGGTCCCAAGGACCAAGAAAAATCGTTATCCATTGGATATCCAAAAACTAACTGAAAAAAGCGGTTCTTGATGGATCAAAATTGGAAGTCCTTTAGACTCAGTTTTTTTGTCATCCACTGTATCAGAAAAAACCTTTTTCCAATGGATGTCCATAAATGGTCCATGGACAATGCGGGCGGTTTGGGACAAAAAATGGCTGTCCGATGGACAATTTGTGCTGTCTGGGAAGATAACTCTTTGGAGAGGGTGTAAAGCCAGCGCTCGACTGTGCGTACTTCCCACATAGCAATGTGTATATCCAGCGTATATACGAAAACGGAGAAGGATATTGCCCTGGCTATCACCCAGATATTCACCTGACGTGCATAGGAACTCCAAAAAAGATCCAATTTAGATCCAGAGGTACCCATTAGGTAACATCTACTTAATATACGTTATAAGTATATTCTGAACATGTATTAATTACTCCACAAAAATATTCGAGTTACATTCTATTACACCAAATTTGATGTTCTATGATATATCCATTATGGTATATATTTATATATTATATCCTGTCGATATCCGTCACGATATACAAAATGTATATTTGTCCAAATTTTAGTTTTTATATTACAATGGTATATCCATAAAAGTATATTCTTTTCGTATCCATAATATTTTATTGAGGGTATATATAAGATTTATGTTACTGCAATATACTAATCCTTATAACACTGATGTATTCAATTAAGAATGTCCATTACAAATCTATGATCATATATATATTTGTTCATCTTTTGTTTTGTAGATACCCTGAATATATTGTCATTTATATTACAACAATATACCCACTTAGCACAATAACAATAATAGGTCGCATCCTAAATTTAGAAAAATTAAAGTGAGTAAAATTAACATCATAAACACATGCTCTCACATAAATAAGCATTTTTTAGATGTACTTGAAAATGGTAGAAAATATCGTTTTTTATGTTATTTATATATTCACAAATATACGGTATCACGTAAAAAAGTGCTATTTTTTAATAAAAAAAACCTAAAGCGCCTAAATTTCTTTTTAGGGCCTTGTACAGCTAAAAATTTTTAACAACATTAGTTTGAATTTTTTAAATGTTTTTTAATAATAAACAAACATTTCTTCCTCATTTTTTAATTTAAGCAGTTAATTGAATTGCATTTTTTTTTTATTTAGAAAATACAGAATTAGGCTTTATATTAAAAAATTTAATATAAGTCAAAGAGAGCAAACCAGTATACTAAGACGCACAGGCACCATATCGCATTATTACCAGTACATATCCTCATGTTTAGCTCTATTCTTTTTGGTGGTTGATATCTGTCTCTATCTGCAGCATCCTTAATCAGTTTTCTATGACAATATGAAGCTTTGTATTCGTGGTGGTGCGTAAAGAAAGGGAATTTCTTCTTGCTGCAGCTACATCTGGAAATAAAATATTCTTATAAACAGATAATACGTGGCATATTCATTTTTTAATCAGTTTTTATGAGTTTTTGTTCAGTTTCTGGTGGTACAAAGCAACATTTTATAATAAAAAAAAAACTATAAAAATGCCATGGGCAAAAATTTTCTAAAAAAAGTGTTATTTTAATCTTTTAAATACAATGCTTTGGACTTTTGTGTGTTCCTTGTGGGACACTCGTCCAATTTTGAAATTTTGTTCTTTCCTCCCAAGATCTTTTGATCTTTTCTTTTTTAGATTCTTTTCTGTTGATGTAACTGATTTGGAAGTTTTAAATTCTTGTTTTAATTGTCTTAGGAGCATATTCCTATTGGAAAGATTAACACGCCAGGACGAACCCGTATCAGGCGACTTATAATAAGTACCATGCGGAACGATGCCTATTTTGTGAGTGTTTCATAGTTGGAAGTCAGAGTGTGCGATGGTGTTGAATGATGTTTGGATTGAGGGTGACTAGTTAATCCACTGACGAGCCCACGCTATTCACCCCGGGCGAAACATCATTTAATTGTTTCCCTTTTCGCTTTGGACTTTTGTGTGTTCCTTGTGGGACACTCGTCCAATTTTGAAATTTCGTGCTGTCCTCCCAAGATCTTTTGATCTTTTCTTTTTTAGATTCTTTTCAGTTGATGTAACTGATTTGGAAGTTTTAAATTCTTGTACAATGCTGTAAACAAAAATTTTAGAAAAAATTAAGTTTATAAAAAAAATATAAAACCAAAATTTTTAAAAAAGTAATGTTTAACTTTAGTAACAAATATAAGTAAAGAAAAAAATTATACAAGTTCTCTAGACTCAACAAAAAATGATTATGTCAATTTCTGGCAAATTTATGCGTGAATATAAGACACACACACAAAAATTTTTTTATAGCGTCTCAATTTTGCTTTAAACTGAATTAAAAAAAAGTTCTCGACAGTTTATACTACTTACCCTGCAAAGTCTTTTTCAATGTAAAGGAACCAAAAATACAATTTTTGTTGTTTAAAAATTGAGAGGAATGGTAAAAACTACCCATATTTCCATCAAAAGTCCACCTGAAATGGAAATTTGGTGATTAACAGTTACCATTCCTACCGGATTTATCAGGGCAGACCTTATTTTTTAGTAGTCTTAATTTCACAAAATCCTTAAATTGTTGCTAATAGTAAAGTAAAACTTTAATATTTTATACAGGGAATTTTCACAGATAATTCAAGAAAATGAATTATGTACTGCTAAAGTCACTTATTTATTTGGATAAAAAATAGAGAAAAAATAAAAATCACAACTTTGAAATAATAATCAATTAATAATAAATATTGTTCGTGGGTCTCCATTTAGGTAAGTATTTCATTTCCTGAAACCTCGTCCAGATTTGGATCAGACTGAAATGTTTACCTAAATTATTTATGTTTATAAAATGGCCTGATTTTTGGTATGCAAAAAATGGCCAAGGTGCATTTTTTTCTAACTCCACCATTTATGAATTAAAAAACTTTAATTTTTATCTACTTACCCTGCAGTCCCCAAGAGATGTAAAGTTACCAAAGATGGTGCGAACAACCAACCAAATTTTCATTAAGTGTCTATCTAAAACAAAAAATAAAACCATACAACTTATATATTTGCTTTTAGAGGTCTAATAGGAAAGCAGAAAAAAAAAGTTTCAAAAGGATTCTTCTTTTACAATACACATAAATAAATAAAATAAAAATATAGGTAAATAACTTTAAATTAATCAGCACAAAACTTTTATAAATGTACAGAAATGTGGGTGTCAGTGATTTACGAGGTGATTTATCAGCTTTCTAATTTAATATTTGTTAAACACAAAAACCAGTTTTTTTACATTTTCACAAGAAAACCAACCAATACAACCCCAGAAAACCCAACTCAACCCTAAAAAATGTTGTTTTTGCTCTAGATATAACCGTCGTAACTTTAGACACTGTGAAACAAAAATGCAAAATTCACTGCCTCCCATATAGGTCAATCCCACATAGCATTTATACATACATAGCACATACATACCATATTCCAAAAGGACTACACCATATGCTAAGCATGTTCCAAAAAAGCATTGCACACTTTCTGAGCACATGCTGAGAATAGGTTACAGATACACCGTAATAGATGTAAAATATGTGCTTAGAATATTCCTAGGTCAATTCTTACCACATGCCTAGTATGTACTGAGCACATATCCACAGAACGTGCTCAAAATGTACTCACTATATTCTCTAGGTATGTACTTGTCATATAATGATCATGTACATAGTATGTGCTTTGGCACATCTATACACATACACTGAGAGAAAGGATATTAGCCTTTATAAACCAGTTGTATACTATTTGGGACAATACCACTTCCTTAATAGTAGGTATATAAAAATCTTATACCCATTATAAAAAAAATGTATTGTCCCAAACAGTCAACTGGTGTATAAATGCCAATATCATTTATCTCTATGTAAAATGAACATCTCAGAAATATGCTACAATTTCGTGCAGACATCTTCCGTTATATATTTAAAATCTAAAAAAAAATGGATTTGCATAAAATAATATATTTAAAGTCAGTCTAAATATGTATTACAAAAAAATTTGTTTCAATGATAAGAAAACTTATAAATACTTTGTTGAGCAAAATTAGTAAAAATATTAATAAAAATACCTGTCAAACAAGTTTTCCCTAAAACTGCCCCTTTGAAAAAAAGCTATACACAAAATTTCAATTTTTATAATTACCTATAATCAAGATTTTGCCATTTTTGTTGCATATTATAATATGCTAGTTCTGCCAACTGTGTAATATACTAAATCGCAACAGAAAAGTTACTTAAAACCAAAACTTTATCTTAAGGATTAAACAGAACCAAATATAAAAAATACTTTGATGTTTTATAAGTTATAACCTCCCTACTCAGAAAGCAAAACCTAAAACATTTATAAGGTTTAAAACACAGCTCATGTCACAAAGTTTGGAATGTAAAACTAATATACTAGTTAAAAACTAACAACAAAAATAATGTGAAAGAAAATAAAAATTCTTGTAAAACAAAAAAACTAAAATCATATTCTTAATGAAGTCTCACTTTTCATAGAAACAATTTAGTACAAACCATATTAGACCCTATTGCTCTCCACCTGGGTTTTCTCTGTTCAACATTTCCTTGTTTAATCTTTCCTTAGCTTTTACTAGCCATTGTCTTATTAGATATTTATTTATTATTTATTTATTAGTCTAGATATTGTTTTTTCATGGCTTCTATAAAAAAAAATATTTAATATTAATTTGGGCAAATATTTCTTATTTTTTTTATTACAAAACAATATATGTATACTAGAACAAATTTCATATTTTATTTATATTGTGTTATGAGTTTATTATCTGCCTACCTAAAATGCCATGTGCTAGTTTTAATTTCTTGAAAGCTTCCTTCTTCTTGGCACCATCCCAAGAAAATTCAATTGAAACTTGGTTTGCTAATATTTTATACAGTATTTTTCGAATGGTTTGGGGATAAGAATTTCCTCCAATCCTCTGCAGCTCATATACCTAAAAACATAATTCCTCTGGGTGACTCCATTTAATTTATTACGTAAAAATAGGAATAGGAATAGAATAGGCGGCAAGTATGTTGGCAACCCTAACCTTTTTCTGGTTTGTTAAAAAATTCCTTAAATAGCCTTTTTTATTTCTCTTCGAAGACATTGCGGCAAAAACAAGGAATATAAAAAAAAACAAGAAATCTAACTTACCTCGCCAACCACTGAAAATCTAAGTTATCGTAGTAAAATTTTAGTGATTAAACAACTATAATAGAAGAATAGCGTAACTTGAGCTCTTCTGCAGCCACATCACGAGAAAAATCAACAAAAAACGAAGTTTTAGAAAAAAAGTACCAATGCCAATATAAAAAAATACCAAAGGTAAAGAATAAAAACAGAAGCACATCTTTGGTTGGAGCAACGTCACAAATCACCATGGACTAACGAACGAATTGGTTTACTCTGCACGGCACGTCATAGAATCGGACGTATTTATAAGAACTCTCCAACGCGCGTGTAAAGTAATCGTTGCCTCCGCCTGGAATTCATTTACATCAAATTACATATTTGCTTCGTGTAAGTGAAAAATATTACGATATGCCACCATAACTTATGAACGCGGCAAGGAGGGAGGGTAAAAGTGTTACAAGGATGAAAGGGTGATTTGCAACTACATTACATTTTTTATTCAAAAATGCAGGAAAAAAATTAAATAACCAATATTTTAAATTAATTGGCAGTCGATTGGCAGGTATTTACAGGAAATGAAAAACCCGCCGGTTCTCACCTGTGCGTGTGCGCTCACTCTGTCTAAAAAAATGCACCACGTGACTCTGGAATTTAAAACCATGTCGCGTCACGTGGTGCGTTTTTTGAAACAGGATGCATATATGGGCACGCAGTAAAACGGGTATTTTATTGAAATGTTTCAAATTAAATGTAACATAATTCGAGGGAGGTAGGAGTTATTGGACGATCTCCAAGTGTAGAAATATGTGACAAGACGGGAGAAGAATATTCTTAACACATGCTATGCATATACCCAAAAGAATATCCATACTATAAAAAACTAATTATTACTTGCGCGTGCGTGTAAAACAACCGTGCCCACCATATGCTTCAAAAATCGCATCATGTGAGGGGGCATGGATTTGGAGTTGTTTTGAAAATGTATGGAGTTATACGACTAGATGTGATTTTTGAAACAGGGTCGGTAAGCATATTATAATTGCGTAAAACGGATATGTACTTCATTGAATTGTTTCACTGATGATCTTAATGTTTTCAGAAATGTTATAAGACGCATCTGATTTTTTCTAAATATTTATACTGTTTTGTATATACTTAGCATGTACTATAAATATTCTTAAAAATATACTTTTTGTGTTCTCTTTTGGAATATGCTTAGCACGAGTACAAAAGAAAATTTTTAATTGGTATATACTTATATCATACGCTATACAAGTAGAACAAATAATGTTATCAAGAGCTATATAATTAGCACATGCTATGCATGTACCTAAAAGAATGTTCTTTAAAGTACATTTACAGCATGTTCTTAGCATGTAAATGTACTTTTAATGCTATGTGGGATGTTTCTTTTAATTTTACAGTATAAACCTAGCTTTAGATAACACAACACCTGCTGTTTCTGATTGACATTGACCCTTCTCTGTCCCTTTTTTACGCAGTGCGTCAACGTCGAAAAGCAACATATATCGTCAAGTTGAAATTCAGCCATATATATGCCACCATTTTGAGCCCATACGAATAAAACACCTTCAATCGCGTTTATCTACTTACCTGCAACAACTGGATGTAAGATTCCCAGGGGGATAATCCATTGTAGTTTAATCCAACCGATAATAAAATATTTTTTTTTTGCTATAAAACTTTAGAAAACGGCACAAATTCACTGCACACAAGTCGATAAACTAGCAAAACAAGCTAAACAAGCTTAGTCCGTATTCCGTATTTGCAAGAGGAAGGATTTATTAATCTCGTATCTGATTGGTTGAATTGAAACCACGTGGTACACGCGCTAACGAATCAAAATGCGTAGAGGAACACTGAACTCGTAGCGTCGTATACACCGCTAAGTGGTTATTATTTAAGGCTCCCTCACTAAAAGAATCCTTTGATATATTTCATCAATTTAGTGGTTTTTGATTCACTGAGATAAGAAAATATTTATAAGACTAGGGACCATGTGCAACTCGGAGAGAATGTGATTCACCAAATTTTGGCAAGATGGTAAGTCACAATCTAACCCGCGTAAAAAATATGTTAACTATAGCAATATACCTACGATTTTTTAAAGATATATAAAACAAGGAGGATCTGGGTTAAGTACATTTAAAAAAAAAGCATTAAAAACAGCAGGAAAATGTTGTGATCTCTAATGCTAAAAAAATGTAATTATATTCTATATTATAACAATAATATATATTTAATAAAGTATTCCATTTCACAAAACAAATATTTGGACATATTTATTGTGCAAATATTCAAATGATATTGGGCTAGGATATGTCTGCTTTAAATACAAAAAGCAGACAAACAAAATATACTCGGACGGATACACACTGAATATTGGGAAAATATTCATATTTTTTTATATAGTTTCCTGCAATAAATTTGATGTAAAAAATATGTAGCATTTTAAATGCAGAGGGAAATATTAAAAACCTTTTTTAGAGAATATTACGTGATAATTATAAAATTTATATATTTAGTTTATATTAAAAAACAAATATTTAGATAATATTTTATTTTAAAACATTAACTGACATTCGGGTAAAAAATATAAGGTTTATACACAAAAAACATATATTTACTGATTTACTGAATATACAGTAAATATCCGTTCATGTTTCCTTTTTTTAAAAACGAATCATGTTTTTTTCTAATATATATAAAATATACATGTAACATACAAATCGTATATCCTAATTTTAAATATGTTTGTAATATACAATATCTAAGGCTTGCTATGTGGGTTACTACGCAGCAAAAAGAACCCTGGCTTCGACAAAGAGGTTCCAAGAAAAATTAAATTTTTTTAGCAAAAGAAAACTTGCATCCTAAGGAGCGCGTGCATCGTTTTGCCTTATGGTGCACGGAAAAAATCGGGGTTAGCGACATGGGCACGCGTGGTGCCTAGTCAGTAGGCCAAAAATAGTCTCCCTATCTACTATTACTACTACTACTACTACTATTCAGAGGCGACTCGTGACCTATGAAGAGGAGGTTCATAAATTTGAAAAATTGACAGGGTATTCTTTTTAGATTGCACGATTAAAGGTCATGTTCATTTTAATTAGTTAGTTTAGGTCTAACGGCATTTTTTATTATTTATTTTATTATTACTTAAAGAGCTAAAAATATTTTTTAAGTACTCTACCATAAAAATGTTCATTATAACAATTGTTAAAATAATACAACAAATAAAGTATAAATAAAAGCCCTTATAAAATCGCTAAACGCGCGAATACATCACAAACCACAGCATTAAGGCAAAGCAAGTAGACTGGAGCACACCAAATGTGTGCGCCTTTCTCTATCGAAATTCGCGATATCCCTCGCTACTCGCCCACTTCATCGCATGTGCGACTGTTCCGAGTCATCAAGCAGAGGCTCATTTGAAAGGGGTCGTCCATTTTCTCAAAGAGACTTGAATTTGAAATGCTTCAACTTTAATCTCAGTAGTAGTATACCTAACCTAAAAATGTTCATTTGTTTTTGTTTGTAAAATGTAGAACGAGTCTCGTTTGTTTAAATGTTTATTATTTTTACTTGTTTAAACTTTTGTAATGTTCTTTAAATGTTATTCTCTACCGTGACGTTTTATATACCAGGTCTGAAGATGCCTATGTAGGCGAAGCACGTGTCACCTACCAAATTTTGAATAAAATTTTTGTATTTTGAGACTTTATGACTTTGAGTTTCCCAAGTTGAAGCAGAGTTTCATTTGATTCGGTGGCGAGATCGAGCAGCTGCGAGGGTACCAGGAACTGCGTTAAAAAGACGGACGACGGACGCGGTAATGAGAGCGCGCGAGACGGAAAGAGATTTGGCTGTGAATTATAAATTTTAACGCGGTGCCATAATAATCAGCTCAGATAATAATAGGAAGTTTTGGAAACACGACAAAGAAACATATAAATGAGACATTTTATTATTACTTCCTTATTCTGTGTGGGGGTACACGTGCTCATGTACTCCTATGGAGGAACCGCCACTGCTACTACTATTCATGGGAACATGGGCAAAAAATAAAATAATTTGTAAATTTTTGTTTTTGATTTTAAAAAAAAAATTAATACTGCTATTTTTTGTTTCTTATTTTAATTAGCTGGGTTATTGAAGTTGACCATTTATGCGCGTTCGAAAGAAATTGTATTTTGTGATAATACATCTATGTGCCAAATTTGGTAAAAATCTGTTCATGGGAACAGAGTCAAATAAATCAAATACTGTTATTTTCAATACTTAATTTTTTTAGTTGGGTCATTGAAGTTGACCATCTATGCGCTTTTAAAAGAAATTTTATTTTGTGATGATACTTCTATGCACCAGATTTGTTAAAAACCTTTTCATGGTAACATGGTCAAAAAAATTAAATACTGTCTTATTTTTATTTTTTATTCTGGGAAACAAAATTGCTGAAAATATGTTATGTGGAACAGTATTAAAGAAACTATTTTTTTTGCTGAGTTAACCATGTAATGCGCGTTTAGCATAAAGTCTATTTTGGACTAGGTTATTATCAGTTCAAAGAGATTAACGCTTGCCGTTCTCGCAGTCACGTAGCGCGGAAAACGGGAGCTAAAATTCAGGCGCAGACTTCACACAACTACATAAGCGCAAGCGGATTTTCTGTCGTTTTGGTACACCTAGCTGAATAGTGTAATAAGGACGAAACAGCGTCGCCCAAGGTTCCAACCTCTGTGTGAAAAGTCGAAGATCAAGATGTTCATTTTGCACTACTACAAAACGCTCTTTTTTTTCGTTAAATTTAAAGTGCACGCAACCACTACTCAAACGTTTTTTTTTTAATATACTCTTTTTGCAGGCTTTCTTTTAAAAATTCCGACGAATTTACTCCACCAGGTTGATAATCATCTTTTATTACATAATGTGAGAGAACTTTATTATTTTCGTGATTTTTTTCTCTTCTGAATAAACTATAGCCCGCAATACCAGGCCGGTACCATTCGGTTTTCTAGTAGCGACACTTTTTTCATTACGTTTTTTAAATGAAACTGTAAGCAATAATGTGTGTTGAAATTGACAAGGATGTAACAAAAAGAGTTAGACCCCTATATGTCTGCACGCCTCCCCGTCTAATATTACTAGTGATATTTCCAATTTTTTCACATTTTAGCAATTTTTATTTTAAATTTGCTAATAATTTTTTTTATATTTTCATTTTTTCAAATTTGTACATATACACATACAGACACACCGTGGCTGACCATGCTGACCAAAAAGTGTATTTGTCGATAGTTCTTCTATACATTAAATTGGGTTAAAATTTGTGTTGCACAAAAGTTTGTTTATTTTTTTAAGTTTTTATTTTTTGGTCCGAGATATTGCAAGTTACCATGCATGCGTCTTTTACACAAAAAAAAAATCGTACCATGTACCAAATTTAGTTAAAATATGTTGTGCGGAACAGTGTAAATAAATTTTTTATGTTTATTAAGTTTTTATTTTTACTTTTTTGACCACGTTATTGGAATTTACCATGTAGGCCATTTAAACAAAACGTAAAATATGCTTATTTTAGGATTTTATTTTTTTAACCGGCTTATGCCCGTGTGCACGGGTTCGGCTTGACATGTAAGCTGAGCTTAAGCTTTAGTTTTGTTTTGCAAGGGTGTGGAATATCATATAAGTGGCACTTAAGCTGTAGTTAAGATAAGCCGTAGAATTATTTCGGCTTAAGCGCATTTTTAGGTTATGTGAGGTATTTTTTTTGATTATGTTTTTAAACAAAAACCATTAATTTAATCAGATTATAAAACTGTTCCGTTGCCTTAAAATATTTCTGTGATTGTAATGGTGGTCTGTGCTTAAAATGGAACTTCTTTGGGATTACGAATAAGATGAAGAATTAGACTTTGTAATTAATGTAATACGGACCAAGAAGGATTTTTCAAAAAATGAGATTAAGATATATTTTACAAAAAGTTTAGAATGTCCAAAAAAGTCGGGTTTTTTCTCTAAGCGAATAATTCAGCTTTTTTTTGCACATTCGTTGTAAAGAAACTGAAAAATGGGTTGGGTTGGTCTGGTGGTGTAATAATTAGTATCAATACGTATCGAAAATCAAGCATCTTGTTCTTCATATGTCACGCTCTTTGTCGGAACAAAGAACATGATCTATGAAAGAAAAAGAAGACAATCTTTTCAATACGTATTGATTACGATGTGAAAACATATACTAAATAAATAGTCAGGTTTTATAATTAACCAATTATAGTAGTTTTATTTGCCCTTTCCTCCATACAATCATAAATCATCAAAAAAATGCATTTTTTTAAAACAACCTCAAATTTTACGTGTTTTTTTTGACAGCTGACAGGTAATAATCATGATCACCACACAAAAAAACACAAAAAAATGCAGATAACTGCCACGTTGCCATTAATTTCCTTACTTTTTCCGTTCGGAACCTTTGCAAACCAAGTAAATCTCAAGGGTCACCCTCAGTTCAAGCGGCACTTGAACAAGAAGAAGAAGTAAGGGGAAGTGGTGCACACGGGCATTAATAGTTTACTATTTATGCGCCTTTTACGCACAGCAATTATTTTATAGAATTATTATGTACCAAATTTGGTTAAAATCTGTTTGTCAAAAAAAAATAAAATGCCTGTTTTTAACCAAATTACCATAGTCTTTTATATGCAAGCGTAGTTTTGAACAGTCCTATGATTCTAATACGTTCGGTCTGCTCTGCTCTTGTGCGCGGTGCTATCAAGATAATGTCGACTTTCATTACTTTAATAAAGGACGGCATTAAATTTAATTCTGTCAACTTTATGGGTGCTACAATATGAGAATGTCAAGATGACATATTTAGACGACAATAATTTCATGCAGAACTGTCAAAAATAGTGCCGACTTTATTAAAGTCAGGCCATGTCGACTTTATGTATCGATAAGTTTAGTTTAGTATATTTACTAAAAAAAATACTAGTTGCAACAAATAATATCTGATACTTAGAAAAAAAATGTACAATTCTTAATGGCGGTTAATCCTAAATTGAGAAACAAACATTTTACCCACCAAAGATGTAACTCTTGTCAGTGGGATAAGTCCCTAATGTTTTTTTATCTTGTACTAATCCTTCTTCTAAGAAAAGTCTGTAACTTTGACAGGAAGCATCAGAAATTGACAAAAGAGTTCATTTTTTTAAAATTTAAAAATGAGCTTTGAAGATTATAAAGTCTCTTCTGAAGTCTCTTCTGAAGTCTAAAACCATTTACATGTTTGTGAGCTCTTTGGGATCCAGGATATAAGGCCAATGTTAAGGTAAAAATCACAACCAACATTTTCTTGTGTAGTGATAGCTAAGAAATTAAGACATACTAGGAGGAGTATGAACAGTAGATTTTTCTTAGGATTAATACAAAAACTAGTACTTTTATAGGGTTCGTACGAAAAAACGACCTTCATTTTCCAGGTGTTTTCCAGGTTTTTCAGATAATATTTTAATAAATTTCAGGGTTTAAAAAAAAGTATAAAAAAAGGATGACACGGCGAAACCAGAGAAATAAGTAATAAATTTTAATATCTATTAAAAAAGAAAGGCAATTCAGAAATACCCAGCTAGTATAAGAAAAAAAAAGTTTTTTTTTGTTTATATAGGTTACCTATTTGGAATTAAAAAAAAAACAAGTAAATGAATTTGAGTTAAATAGTAACAATTTCTTAATAAAAATTATGAAGAAATCATGAACATTTTGTATTTTAAGCGATTTCTTTTACATTTTTTGTGCTATATTAGTTTTTGCCTAATTCTAGATTTTTCCTCAAAAATTGTTGATTTTTGAGAAAAATTAACAAAAAAATAATTTTATAGCGCCGTAGGGAAACTTTTTTTTGTATTTTAAGCGATCTCTTTCAAATTTTTTTGTGAAATATTGAAATATTTTTTTCGAGGAATGTTTAAAAAAAAAGTTCTTTGGATTGACCTTCTATATATACCACCAGAAATTAAGTTCTTTTGATTGATATTTTAAATTTTTTGACTGGTTCATTTTTCAAACCTGTTCAAACAAGGACTAATAAAGGTACTAATTCTGGGACCAAAATGAACGATACTTAAGTTTCCGTGTTTAAATATCAGCCGCTTTATTAAAATTAAAACAAAAGAGAAAGAAGAAAAAGAAGTTAAAACCTCCGAATCAGTTACCGAAAAGAATCTACTTCTCTTCAAAATTAATCCGCAGAATTTTTTTCTGAAATGACTGAATTTGTTTGTTACTTCCATTATCCGTCGCATCTTTAAAATACAAAAACCATCTACGTGTTATTATAAAGTTTATTCAATATGAACAATATATCGTATAATTGGTTAGGCACCTAATATATAAGCCACACAAAATCACGAAAGTTTTTCGCTTTTAAATTGCCGTTGAATTTCTTCCAACGTTTTTCCTTGAGTATCAGGAATATAAAACAATCCGAGAGTAGCCGAAATTACTGTAAACCCGGCATATATGAAAAAAGGCACTGATATATTAGAGTAAAAATTTATGAAGTGAAAAATTGAAACGCCGACAAGAGCGGAAATTCCCATTACTGTGTTTAAAACTGCGACGCCTTTAGATTTAATATTTGATGGAAAAAGTTCACTCAAAACCAAAGTTGGTATGATCGCCAAACCGGAGGTGTATGATAGCAAATACACGGATAATACTGTCAGAGGAAACCAATTTAGATTTTTAGTGACCGTGAGTCCCGCGTCATCGAAATAGAAGTAAAGAGCTTGCACAAATAGTGCCACGGAAGAACCTATGCATGAACAAACAAATGCTTTGCGTCTTCCTAACTTATCCAGAACAAAACTAAAACCAAAGCTGAGGATACATAATAAAAACGTAAAAATCATAGCAGATACTTGATAACTAAAATCAGATCCCGATTTTTCAAAAATAAATTGCGTGTAACACTCAAAAACTGAAATTCCCGATAGCTGCTGAGCAAATCTAACAAATACGCCTAAAACCAATCCTCTTCTATTACTTCTGACCAAAAACAGTTCCTGCCACTTTCCAGACTCTTTCATTTCCATTTCTACATGAGTTTTAATTGCCATAAACTCATTGTCAACATTGCGTTTTCTTAACAACCATCTGAGTGAATCTTTCGCATCATCATCTTTTCTCTTCATAATGTGATAGTAAGGAGACTCTGGCATCAGCGCGAATAGTATTATAAAAACTAGCAGTAAGGCTAATGAAATGTAAGCTGTTTGTTGAATGTTGAAATAGGTGCCTAAAATGTAAAAAAGTGATTTTAATACAAAATGTTTTTTTGTCATACTCCCTCTTCCAAAGATTAAGGGTTGATTGGAACGATCTCTAAAATTAAACTAAATTTTTTTGATGATGTGTATGCAATATCCGACGATCACTTGATAATGAATTAGGTTATTATGAGGTTCAAGCAGGAGGGAAATTTAAGCACCTGTGTGTGGTTTATTTCTAAGCAGCCAACTTGGACAGGACAGGAACCTTAAAGGTTTTTTATCAAGTATAAATAAAGTTTATTACCCAATTAGCAAAAAATACGTATGTATTGTTCTTGATTGGATGAAAGCTTATGACACAAAAGACCCCATTATTCAGACTAGGAAAACTGACAATTAATATTAAAAAACCTTCAATTTAATAAATTGGTTATTTACTTTGTAAAATGGACTTCACGGGACATTATTTACAAAAATCTGTAAAGATATGCTTTAAGAGCTAATAAAAATAGAAACAAAATACCCTTGTATTTTTATAAGTTTCTTTCAGTTCCACATAAGAAACATTTATAAAACTAAATTAAAATTACAATACGACGAAATATTTAAAAGCGTTGTAAGTATTTCTATTTTATATTAAGTATATTATATGGTTCTAAAGTAGCCTCGAGACTGTTTGTTCATAAACAGTCTCGAGGATCAAAAACAGACATTTGGTGTAAATGGCATCCAAGCCTCCAAAGTCAACCTAGCCTTTTTACCTAAAATAATGGTTTGGAGAGGTAAAAGACTGATGAATATATTATTATGACCGCAATTGTTATACTTACAAGTTAAATTATACATTACTCAATCAAACAATTAAAACAACTTTTCAACAAAACTAAATTATTATTTACAGAAATAGTCTATTTTCTCACAGTGGAGCTTTTCATATTGAAAAAAGCAAACAGGAAAACCGAAAAAGAAAATGAAAAAAGAGGAGACTATATCCGTTTTCATTTTTTAACTAAAATATTAGACATAAAAGGTACGGATACTATTATTAATTTAAAATCCAAGTGAATAAAATGAAATTAGATTTAAAGTACACAAACATATCGTAAATAAGTAATTTTAAATATCTACTTAAATTGTAAAAAATCTGCTGGGAATGTAGCAAGTTATGAAACCAGAATGTTTAGATTTAAAATAAAAAATTTCAAACTTCATCAAACTTAAATAAATAAACAGAAAACTAATTTAAATTCATCCTAGCTAACTTAACTTCCATGTCCAATCGAAAAATATATAGTTTAAATTTGTATGATATCTCAAAGGCTAATGTGATTTATGTTTGATGTTTCTATTCACGTGTGCTGCAGAAATCACTAACGAGGACATACCTATAATGTTTATCAAAAACGTGCCCCCATAATACGACACACTTATACAATTGCCCCAAGAGCCTCTAATTTTTGGCGTGGCAACTTCTCCAGCCCAGAGCGGCAAAGCGCTAAATATTAGGACGTCACTAAGGCCGCCAAAAATTCTGGAAACGTAAAACCACATGACGTGCTTTCCGGCAATTGTAAGTAACCAACATATTGCTTGAGGGAGTACAGCTAATAGAATAGTGGGTTTCCTGCCTATTTTGTTTACCAAAAGGTAGCTAAAGGGTGATGCTACTACAATACCTGAAAAAGCAAATTAAAAACAATTTATCTGCAAATAACGGATATTAGAAGAATGGGAAAAATTTATAGAACAAAGTGATAGCATGAAGGAATTAGAAACAATTCAAAATTGATTTAAACCTTTTTAAAGTGAATTTTTACCAAAGAAAGAATGTAATCCTACTAATATTATAAATGCGAAAGTTTGTTTGTGTGTCCATGTGTTTGCGCCTCCAGTGTTTTAAGTCTCTAGGTCAAAAAAATCTTCATGACTTCTCCAGATTCTTTCCATGATCAAATTTTAAAATATAAAGTATTTTCCCAATATTTTAAGAGCAAAAAATTCTGTAGTATACATCCTTAAAGTTTCTAAAATACGTATAGGCTCTAAATACATTATACCTTACTATTTTTTTACGAATTTCATGATCTAGTCATTTAACTATTTTAAAAAAAATAACTATTTATTTTAAGAGGAGATAATTTTCACTTATAATCTCCCTAGAGCTTGCATTATTTCCGAAAATTTTTTCGAGGTGCGAATTTTCTTACAAAAATTCGCAACAGAGAAAAAATTTACGAAGATTAATTCAAGGTCGCGGGAGATTCAGTACAAAAATTTTATACCAAAAATTATGTTTAAAAAAATACAAATTTTGACAATTTGGCAAGCGTTTATTTTGCTTTGAGGTTTGATGTTTTAATATAAAGTGGCTATTTAATTACTTTTTTGACACTTTGAATGTTTGTGCAACACCGTTCTCAACTAAAAAGCCACTTAACTCATTTTCGTTTTAGTATCCTTTAGCCTATGATCGGCGCCATATTGACAGCAAACTGACAGAAAATCCATGTTTTACTTGTCAATTTGGTTATAAAAATGGCAGCCACATTAGGCTAAAGGGCACTGAGGAGGTAGGAGTTAACAGGCTTTTTAGTTTAGAACGGTGTTGGTCTGTGTTACCTATATTGTGGCTATACACTTATTCATCTATTATTTTTACAATATCCTGTTACTCTAGTAAAATAAGGTTTGTATCTTTGTATCAAGTTGATTATATTCTATTTAAATCACCCAATATTATAGTACTAGAGGATAGGGAAAAATAGATGTATAGGCACATGTGTTATATTGGACGCTAGGTGTTTTGTATTTCAAATAGTTTGAATTTGTTTTTTGTCACTTTCCCTTTACCCTAGTAAAAAAAAACATTCTCAAAATCCTGAAATGAATACATTTCTTCATACTCTAATAATCTTGTACTACTAGAGAGAAGGGAAAATTAATTATTCTCTTGCAAAGTCGATGACAATTTAACGCGGTAAGTATTTAGGTAGGAAACATAAAATCTGCGAAGTTGGCTGTGACTGCTGCAGCGCATTGTTGGAATGACGTTTCACCAATATCTTTTTGTTTTGTTTATTAATTATTATTCGTCATATTAAATTTTGTTGTCGCAAAGAAAATATCATAATTAATTTTTTCTTCTGTAAAAAATAAAATGTACCTACTTAGGGGCAGTCACACTTTTTTTTTAAAGGGGGCAGGTGTTGGGTAAACAAAAAAAATATATGTATTTATATTTAAAAGTAACGGCAGATTCTCGGGCGAATCTATAGGTGAATTCAGTATTTGTTGCCAAAATCATGTGAAAAAATTTAAGAAAATCGTTAACATTATAGGCAATTTTTTTTAAATTTAATTTTAAATAATTTGTAACCGTTCTAAACTAAATTTAGAACAACCTGAAACTTGAGCTTTAAAAAAATAAAATTTAAGCAGAAAATTCTTTCAAAATTTTAATCTTATTGGGTTAAGTTAGCTGATTTCTTTTAAATAAATAAGTTTTGTCCAGGACTCTAAATATGAAAAGTCTCCATGACATTTCCAGCTTTTCCAGGATCTCCAGGTAACTTTAAACCCCAATTTGGATGAAATATGGTAAGAAGATAGAGTGTGACCTGGATTGAATAAGTTACTTTTTACTAATAATTTTAAGTGTAGTTTTTGATTTGGAAAAAGTTTTGAACTAAGTATTAAGCACAAATCGGCGAAAAACTAACTACAGACTCATTTCAAATTTATGTTATATATTCATAACATGAACTAAAATACCGTTTCTAAAATAAAGATAGGCTATAAAATTTTTTAGTTATACAGTACAAAATAAATTCGTTTGCACAAACTTTACACAACTCTCGGCATCCAAAACTCGATCGCAAAAGAACGGCTAGTCTTTACACGCTGACTAACTTTCAAAAATCCAATCTAATTTTCGCAGTATTTCACAGACAGTTCTTGCCTTATTTTTACAAGATAGTATAGATACTATACGGGGGGGATGTACAGTATTGTGATAGAACTTTCAACTAAAAACTAATAAAATAGAGTTGCTTAAAAAGTTTTTGATTTTTTTTTTAAAAAAGATGAAAGATAAAAGATAAATAAATATTTTGGAAAAGCTTATTTTAAGGAGATTCACAAAATGACATAATATACTGAGGGTATCCAAAATAGAGGACATGATTGATACTATGTTCATTTTTGACATCGCGACATAATTTTTTGGTTTCCTAAAATGTTAAAGCAGTATTATTATTATTAATTTTTTGTTTGAAAGTTCTAGAGTTAAAAATAAATGCTCTAGATAGGGTGTCCACAAACAAATACAAGCATGTTAACAATATTTGTTAAATCCTGATGTGTCGGTATATTAAATTAAATATTCCTCTAAATAAACTTAGTTGTTGAAGGAGGCAAAAATTGGATTCGGAAAAATGGAAAAAATATTGACTTATCAGGGTCTCCCCCCCCAAAAAATATATTTAAGGAGGACTTAGTAAAAAGTAGCAGTATTGACCTAAAATGTCAATTTTAAAAGCTTCGTTAATAATACTAGTAAAGCTAAGTAAATGTCTTTCAAAAACCAGATTGTCAAAAACCGCCTTTTTTAAGCAACTGAACGAAAACAGTTCAATCTAAACTTACCGCATGAATGAATGGCAGACATAAAAGTTCCTTCATGTTCTTCAATGTCATAGTTAAGCTTATCGTTGGTTAACACCAGAATAAAGGGTGAAGTCCAAGAATAAATCAAGCCACTAGTCAAAGTTATTATGGATCCTAAAAATGATCAAAAATTGGTATATAAAATTTTACACTCTTGTATGAAAATGATTTAAGGTTAAAGAAAAGTGTGTAAAGAACTCTCCCTACGACCAACGAATTTGTAACTCATCGCGGTATACGTATCCGAATCGAGCGAGAACTAAGCACATTAATTGGTCAGAAACTTGTACCACGTTCGAAAAGAGCAGATATATGCTAAACGCGATAGGTGTTGAGATGCGTTAGGTATCACGTATCGTTACGGCACACGTATCGTATTTCAGCACCTATTGCGTTTAGAAACACCAAATTGGCATCTATCTGCTCTTTTCGAACGTGCTACAAGTTTCTACAATCAATGTGTTTAATTCTCGCTAGATGCGGATACGTATACCGCGATGAGTTACAAATAGCTTTATGTCTCTAATAAATATTTATTAAACGTAAATAAATCCAATATAATTTTAGTACCCCAAAAATAAGTCCCGTTAAATTGATATATTAGGCATTTTTAAGAAAAAAAATATTTTTTTAAAAAAAGATATATGAAAAGTTCCTTAGTAATCTTATTGGTTTCGACGTTTTAGATTGAACGTCATCGAGACTTTAGGTTATGAAGGTTGTTGACTTGATATTATTTATAATAATTTCCGATATTTATGATGATATTTTCATTGGTCCTAGGTAAAGTATAGTACACTAACTCGCATGTTATATTCATTACACGCTCAGATAAATTAAGACACTCGCCTGCGGCTTGCGTCTCAAACATCATCTTCGCGTTTAATGCCCATCATAACATGCTTGTTATGTAAACTACTATAATAATTAACCAAACAAACCGTGGATTTTCTGGTATTTATGTTAAAATCTACTAACTTTTAATAAACATGTGACGCTTACACAACTAGACAGCAATTTACAATTCAGCTATCTATATACCAAAATCTGCATCCACCCAGCAAAACTCAAATATTTGGCAAAGTAAACAAATTTTTTACCATCTTTTTTCACAGTTAGGATAGAAAAGTCAAACCATTTCTTTATTATAAAGCTTAATCATTAAAATAATGATGAATTCGAAACGAAACAAAGGTAATTTTCGTGAGTCTTAAATATTTATCTACAATTGTCAAAAGAAAATTGTAAAAATCTAAAATAAATAAGAAAACTTGAAGAATGGTGCCGTTTCAAAGCCAAAAAATTACACATTAGTAAAGTGATCATATTATTTGTTTTTGCGTACTCTATAACCCAGGAACCCATTTTTTACTTTTGTTATCTGATACTCGGAGAAACTATTAACCTTTTCATCCCCCTATCTCACAGACATTTAACCATCTTTATGTCCTTTCTCCATTCACTCGGAGCTATCTTTTTAAAATATTATATTTTTTTATGCTATACAACTCAGAAACCAATACAGCGATATAAAAAAAAATCTAAGGTGAGTTGTGGGCCTTAAGGAAGGAACTTCAATGTTTTAAACATTCTCCTACCTCCTTTCTGAGAATTTTTATATTTAACATGACTGACAAATCATTGAAGCGATATCAACGAAATTCTGCATAATGAATTTAGGTATCTGGTTGTGTCGTGAGACAGGTCCAGCCCCAGGTTGGGGAACCAGGTCAATTGCCTAGGGCGTAAAGATCCAGGGGTACCAAAATCACTAAAAACAACCAAATTAGAGGCGACAAAATTAGATTTAGATTTGGAATTATTTTTAAATAATTATATCACGGAAGGTAGAATTACTGAAAATATTATTTCTTTTTAGTCCACCACACCAATATGGTATGGGCTATTTTATAAAAAACAATTATTTAAACCGTATAGCAGCTATCGACATACCGTCTTTTAATCTAGGATTCTACTGACTTTGTAAATACAATTTTGGGCATGTCGGTCTGTCTGTACACGATAACTGCAAAACGTTACAACCGATTTCAGCAAAATGGCGCACAAGTATACAACATAAAATGATTAAATTGAACTAGTGTTTTTTAGTACAATTTTTTTTTATTTTATGCAATTGATTGAACATTAGTAAATCACATCAATTATAATGGCAATCACAAATATGGGAAGTCCAATTTTAGTTTACTATCGATCAGGGTACCCCTTAGGTAAGTCAGTCCCACTTTTTATAAATGTCTCAAATCGTGTTATTTCCAAATTATGCTTTTTATGTGAATTCTTTTGCTTTTTCAATTCCTCTCTTAAATACAGGAGTAGTAGAGCACTGGAAAACCTATAAATGTCAAGAAAAACCTCAAATATCAGCGAAATGTCAGGTAATTTTTTTAAACATTAAAGTGATCGGGCGCAGTAAATTAAAACACCTCCCCCCCTCTTTAAAGCCAACCCAACTCACGTTTTTTTAAATATTCCCCAAAATGTAATATATCAAAACATTTCAAAGAATTTTTGTTTAATTGCAAAAAGTTTTGCCCGCGGCGCTATTACATAATTGATTGGTACAATTTTATTTTATAGTTGAGCAAGTCATGTTGTAATTCATGGCCCCCGTGGCCATTTTTGCTATTCTAGAAGTCCCGGGTTCAAATCCTGGTCGAAGAAAAACTTTTTTCTGATTTATTCTCTCAGTCTTCGCCCTCTACACCAAAGATCTTTTCTGCAAATATATTAGGGCGCTAAAATTTTTCCTTCGTTTTGTAAATATGTTTGGCTGAAAACACCTCCAATAAAACGCTATATGTCGTATATCGTTGGTTGATAGATAAATAGAAATTTCGTACGACTAATAGTATTATTGGCTTGGCATGTGTAGGTATTAAGCTTGATTTATAGTGCCCCAGTGTGCCCTAAAAAAGAAACTCGACTTCTGCACTGGCTGAGTAACTATTTAAAATTTGTCTAGCTGCTGTGGCAGAAGGCTTTAAAAAATGTATTTTCGGTTATTTGCAATATAGGGTCAAATAAAAAATGCCAATTAAAAACTACTCCTCGCTGTAATGAAAGTAGTTTCCTTTTTTACCTTATATTTTTTTGCGGCAAAACTGCCTCATAGAAACAGTTCATGGCGAAACATCCCATCCCTGCAAAATATATTTTTATAGAGGAGACCGGAGCTCAAAGTCACAAAACTTGGTTGTTAATTTTTTGTGAAATCATTTTTAGTCCTATTAAAGATACTTCTAGTGTAATTTGTCACATTGTTATTTGGCTATATAAGGACACTAAAAATGTAATTAAGAAAACCGTAAAATAAAATATTTTTTTTGCAGAACGTAAATTGTTATAAGTGTGACATCTTGCCTCTATCATGGGGTATGTTGTCTTACGGAAAGGACTAAAAAGTCACACAAAAATTAGGTTAGTTTTTATTTAAAAGAATGCAAACATACACCTAAAATAATATATCGTATGCTCTAGTAAAACACAAGTTCTGCTTATTTTAGACTAGAAATGATCCTAAAACTTAATTTTTTTATATAACTTTAAATAACCGAAAAATTTAATTCTGAAACTTAAAGGTGAGCACCATTTTGTCGTTATAACCTTAGATTATAATCATCTTTTTTACATCTATCATACACCTTATTTTTGAAGATTAAGGCCATTTAGACATAACAATAATTACATATTAGACATTTAAAGTAAATATTTCAACGCATCGGTTTCGGTATACGTATCGCGTTCGAAATAAAGCCAAAATACACTACATTTTTGACTTGCTCATGCCATCTTTCGAACGATGCACACTTTTTTGACGGGTGCGATGACACAAAAGCTGTCCATCCCAACGCACGCATCGATTGCTGTTAGCAGTTCTGTCATCGCACCTTTAAAAAAAGCGGGCATCGTTCGAAACATTGCCTAAACAAGTCAAAAATGTAGTGTATTATGGCTTTATTTCGAACGCGATACGTATACCGATACCGATGCGTTGAAATATTTACTTTAAATTTCTATTGTATTTGTTATTGTCAGTATCGCAGCCTGACATATTTTGTCAAGGCTTGTATTACCCAAAAGGTTTTATAAAGCTCCAACATTGATGACGAAATAGTTATCCGCTTTAATTTTTGAAATAAAAAATCTTGGCCGTTGAAAGTGATATAGAAAATGAATAAAACTGCCGGTCTTAAAATCATTTCTAGTACAAAATACAAACACAACCTTAGCCCCTTTAAACACTGTGCATCTATCAAACCAGTTGCAATCTTAGTAGCATCATTTGTAAAGGACAATGTCCTCATCTTTTTTTAGTGTTTGGAATGAATTTTAGTAAATATTTTTTAATTTATTATGGTTTTCCCAATATTTCTTTATGTTTTTAGAAACTGCATAGGCACTGATGAGAAAAAATATTCCTAACCTTGTGAAAACTGCCTTTTTTGTACTTGTTAGATAAATCACTGTTAAAGTGTTGTACTGTATATCAAAAGGCTTTTTGGGTTGTTCGTAAAATTTATTTATTGTATTGTTTTTTTTCAGTATCAAACAATGAACTGGAGACGGGTCAACTGCCCAAAAGAACAAAAGCAATATTCAATGGACATCTCTCCATGGAGCAACACAATAGCTTTAAAACACTTTAGGATTTGCCAGTTTTGCTACTAATCAAGAGGTAAATACTTTTTAATACTAAGACAGTGTAAAAAAAAAACTTGCAAATAAATCAAATAATTTATTTATTTTTTAGCATCAACGGACATAATCTTTTTTCAAATAAAATACAAAAATCAAAGAACCCCGTCAATTTCATATGGAGTTTAGGCATCCGTTAAAATTTTTCAAATTTTAATATGCTATAACACCCTCCCAATGGGTACAGTGTGCGCCAGAAAATAAGGTTAATGTTCAAAAATTGTCTATTTTGTTCCTCACTCAATCCTTGTGTTTATAAAAACTATGAAATCGAGAAAAGTAAGTTTCAAGTAGGTAGGTTGTTTGGTAAAGCACAACTTACATTTTTTTGTATTTGTACTTCAGCATATATACAGGGAGGCTAAAGAAATTGTTCAAAAATTGTTATTTTTGCAAAATATTTCCTCCTGAATTTCATGTGTATTTGAGAACAAGCGTAGCAAACATATTTTTCTTGGAGATGGGGGCTCTATCGACTCATATGCAAATATGAACTTTTCTTTTACCTATTGGGATAATAAGAAGATAGTTATCGATATAAACATTACGTTTACTGCATAGTCATCTTTTCAAAAAAAAGTTAATAAGCGGGGGGGGGGGGGGGGGCAGACTCAAATATACCGGTTATAGTCAATGTCTTTCTGCCATAGCATAAAACAATTTAAGAGGTATGTGATGTAACATCATTATGTAATAATTAAATATTATGATTGACTCCCCCCCTTACTAAGGATTTCTGAAAAGATTACTATGCAGTAAACGTAAAGTTTGTATTATTATTATCCTAGTAGTAAAAGAAGAAAAAGTTCATATTTTTGTATGAGTCAGTAGAACCTCCCCCAGTATGCCACTGCTCACATACAGATGAAATTGATAACCTATGCTTTGTAGACCATAAAAATATTTTGCAGAAATTAGGATTTTTGACAATTTGTGAAAAAAAATTTTTAGCCTCCCTGTATAAGTACAGGCTAAAGTGTAAATACAGAAAATGCAAGTTGTGCGTTTGAAATTTTCTACTCAATTTCATAGTTTTCGTAAAAACAAGGATTGAGTGAGGTACATAATAATCAATATGTTTGAACTTGAACATTATTTTCTGGCTCACCCTGTAATCGTTAGGGGGGAGGGGGGTAGCAATAATTTAAAAAAAATATCTTACCCTCGCCTATAACATGTTCAAATTAAAAAAAAAATAATTGGAGGGTTTTTTTTGACCGAGAATATGAAAATCTAATAGGCCTTTCTATCTAAATTAAATTCTTAAGTTGATAGTTTATTAAAATAATGTTCATCATAACTAAAAACAATAAAAAATAAGTACCTTAAACTCATTCTTTATCAAAAATGCAATTTGTAAAATCACTTTTTTTTATTGTTTCAGATATAGCTTGATCACGAACGAGCAGTATGGTCATGAGTTCTGGAAAACTGCAATGGATTTGTCTAGTGTGTTTGTCAAATGATTTCTTTTCTACACCAAAGCAAATATACTAATTTAAAGAATAAAAAAATTATACAGGGTTCCCAAGCAAATCCTTAGGGGGCCAAGCAGCCGTGTATAAGACGCAGACAAACGGAAAAGCACATTAGGCAGAAAAGGATGGGCATGGGGCAATGTTGTCACTACATCTTACACGTAGTAAATCCATTCCAGGTTGTTGTTTTCTAATGTTTTCCATTTTCATGCCTTTAGGACTGGAATAAAAATTATTTTTGCTCGACTTTAATACCAAACTGATGAAAGATATCGTAAAAAAAAATATTTTTCGGCTTTTTATTTTGTAACCATTGTCCTTACGCACTGTTTACAGGCTGGGGACTGCGATACATGCAAATGCCTAACCTAAAGCATTCATACACGGCCGGAGAAATCGACTGAGATATTTCCGTAGAAACTTTATCAAGCAAATAAGACGGGTTGACGCCTTCGAACGTGCAACCCGGGTTTTGCACTTTGATTCGAAATCAAAAAGGAGGAACAGTCAGATGTGGGGCCGTGCACAAATTACGTAACGGTGATTTTACCAATTTTTGACCCCCTCCCTATGTAATGTTTTGGAACGGTTTGGCACGCCACTCCCCTAATATTCCGTAACGACTTCAAGACCACTACCCCCCCACCCCAAAAAAAAAACTTTTCACTTATTTTCATTTCAAATTTTCTTAGTTTCACACAAATGCAAACGCTGTCGAAAACCCCCCTCCCCCTACGTAACGTTTTGTAACCCCCCCCTCCCCCCTATGACCATTACGTAATTTGTGCACGGCCCCTGTAGTCCCAGTGGAGGAGGGCGAGAAAATTGATATTTTTTTCTTAAAAATTATACTCTTTAGACCTATTTCTTTGCGTTCCCGAAATTACGTAATTTTTGAAAAAAAATTGTAAGCGGCGCCATTTTTATTTCGTGCTTTGTTTTTCTAACATTTTTGCGTTCGGCTAATTTAATTGAAAAATTTTTGCCTGCGGCGCCCTTTACCTTCTCAATCGAAACCAAGATCCCCCGTTTTATGAAAACTGATCCCGTCTCTGTTTCTACATTTTTTCGAATAAAAGTAGAGTATGACCATGTGGGAAATATTTTTTTTCTACGGTATGATGAAAATTTCGAGAAAGTTAAAGAAAAAAATAAAAAAAGTGGCAGAGCTCAAGTTTTTCGTAAAAAAAAGTTTTTTGTAAAGAAACAGAGCAAAATAAATCTTTTCACCCCTTTTTGGGTGTTACAAATATTGGCAGCTCCTTATTTTTCGCTTTCATCCTCCCGCTAGTTTTGAAGAATTGGTTCGCTACATGTTTCGAGATCATGTCATAAAACACCTCGAAAATATCAAGTGTAGTGTAGGGCCAGCTTTATTTAAAATCAATAATATCGCAAGCAAAAAGCTCTGCAGGAAAAACAGCGCCGTTTATTGATTTCTTTGGCTGCTAGTGCTAGCTGCATGGTTTGGCCGTTTTCGGATAGATGTCACTAGTAGAACAGAATGGAAAGAAATTTAATTAAAAGCGAAGATATTTCTTTGTAATGTTAACAACCTCACGAGTTTATCGCTCAGTATCGTAAATAATGGACCCTGCCGCCTCCTTTAAGCAAGAAAAAGCTGTGGTTTGGACCTGAAAACATCTAAATTCATCTCATGGTGTGGCCGCCATCTAGCGGAATTTGCAGACATCTTGTCAACGGTTATTACTGCAACTATGATTTATGCTCACAATGAAAGAGTGGCGACAATTTTTTCTCATGAAAGCAGTTCGGAGATAATAACAAACTGGCACCATTGCTCAATATACCTCATTTCTGTTTGATTTATTGAAATTCTATCCCTAAGGAAAATCTTAGGAACTGTATAAGCTTGTGTTCCTTACTATTGCAAATTGGACCGCTATGTATATGTAAACTAATAAATGAAGGTATCACATTCTAAACATCAAATAAATCTGCCAAGAATATTGTATGTGTATTAACCGTTTTTGCATCACACATCTATTTGACATAACACACACGGAGTTTGCGCCATGTGGATTTTATAAAAGTTTATTATTATTATAAGTTATATTTAATCCACGTGTTTACCCTGGTCGTTGTGGAAAATCTGGTTGTTAAGCATTTATTTTGCCAACTTAAAAACCACATTCTTTGCTCTGGATTTTACCACATGACGATTCTGCGACACGCGTGATTTTTACGGCTCAGTTAAGTTTGCCCCCAAGATCGATTTTCTCAAAAATTTTTATGCCAAAATTTTTCACGAATTTTGCACACCACAAATCAAGTTTTGCCTTCCTATGAGAAACCACAGCCAATTTTCTCTGGGGGGACAAACTTGACGTTTCCCCCCCCCCAGTCAATATTTTTCAAAAGTTATGATGTAATTTAAAAGGTCTTATTTTGCAAAATTTTGTACACTCATTTTAAAATTTTGCACGTCTCCCTGTAACCCACACGAGGGTTCAGAAAATATCAAGTTTGCCCTCCTCCAGTCAATATTTTTCAAAAAATTTGGTGTCGTTAGAAAGGTCTAATTTTGCACACCTCTCTCTAACCCACACCGCCAATATTTTTCAAAAATTTTTTGTCATTCGAAAGGTCTATTTTGCGCAATTTTGCACCCTTAGTTTCAAATTTTGCACACCCTTCAGTACCCCACAAGAGCGTTCTCAAAAAAGTTTGGCCCCCCCAGTTAATATTTTTCAAAAAATTTATGTCATTCGAGAAGCCTAATTTTGCACACCTATTTTCAAATTTTGCACACCTCCCAGTAACTAGTAGGTAGGTATATGCACCTATCTCTGAATTCGGGACAGGTATCCGCGGGAGGCGGGAGGTTGTACGTGCCGTAAAGAGGAATGCGTGCGTACCTACACCTACTACGCGGAAAGCCTTTTATGTAATATATTGAAATGTCGCTTAGCAATGCCTAGTTTTATTTGTGAGCATGATTTAGAATGACTTTGGGTGAAATTTCCGAAGTTTGCAACGTGTATTTTAAATGGTGGCGTTCCATTTCGACAGGAAAGTCAATGTGAACTCCTCTATTTAAAATACGTAGCATTACGTAACGCCTGGTTCTCACCGCATTTGCGATTTTTTAAAAGTGTCGCGTGATGCGTTTTTAGAGTCAGGGTGGGCACGCATAGGTGAGACCCAGGCGTTACGTAACCATTGAAAATATACGTTGCAAACTTCAGAAACTTTACCCGAATTCATTCTGAATCATGCTCACAAATAAAACTAGGCATTGTTAAGCGACATTTCAATATATTACATAAAAGGCCTTCGCGCGTGGTAGGTTTGGGGCATATACCTACCTACTAGTTACTGGAAGGTGTGCAAAATTTGAAAATAGGTGTGCAAAATTAGGCTTCTCGAATGACATAAATTGTAGGCACGCATTCCTCTTTACGGCACGTACAACCTCTCGCCTTCTGCGGATACCTGTCCCGAATTCAGATATAGGGGCATATACCTACCTACTAGTTACTGGAAGATGTGCAAAATTTGAAAATAGGTTTGCAAAATTAGGCTTCTCGAATGACATAATTTTTGAAAAATATTAACTGGGGGGGCCAAACTTTTTTGAGAACGCTCTTGTGGGGTACTGAAGGGTGTGCAAAATTTAAAACTAGAAAAATTGTGCAAAATAGACCTTTCGAATGACACAAAATTTTTTGAAAAATATTGACGGTGGGGGGGGCAAACTTGATGTTTCCAGAACCCTCTTGTGGGTTAGAGAGAGGTGTGCAAAATTTTAAAATGGGTGTGCAAAATTAGACCTTTCTAATGACACCAACATTTTTGAAAAATACAAAATGTGCAAAATTTTAAAATGGGTGTGCAAAATTAGACCTTTCTAATGACACCAACATTTTTGAAAAATATTGACTGGGGGGCAAACTTGATATTTTCAGAACCCTCGCGTATGTTAGAGAGAGGTGTGCATAATTTTAAAATGGGTGTGCAAAATTGTGCAAAATTAGACCTTCCTAATGACACCAAAATTTTGAAAAATATTGACCTGGGTGAGGGAAAAACTTGATATTTTGAGAACCCTAGGGTGGGTTAAAGGAAGGTGTGCAAAATTTTAAAATGGGTGTGCAAAACTGCTAAATATTAGACCTTTCTAACGACACCAAATTTTTTGAAAAATATTGACTGGGGGGGGGGCAAACTTGATATTTTCAGAACCCTCGCGTGGGTTACAGGGAGGCGTGCAAAATTTTAAAATGAGTGTGCAAAATTGTGCAAAATTGTGCAAAATAAGACCTTTCTAACGACACCAAACTTTTTGAAAAATATTGACTGGGGGGGCAAACGTAATATTTTCAGAACCCTCGTGTGGTTACAGGGAGATGTGCAGAATTTTAAAATGGGTGTGCAAAATTGTGCAAAATTGTGCAAAATAAGACCTTTCAAATGACATCTTAATTTTTGAAAAATATTGACTGGGGGGGGCAACGTCAAGTTTCCCCCCCCCCCACAGAAAATTGGCTGTGGTTTCTCGTAGGAAGGTGTGCAAAATTTGATTTGTTTTGTGCAAAATGTGTCCAAAATTTTGGCATAAAAATTTTTGAGAAAATCGATCTGGGGGGGGGCAAACTTAACTGAGCCGATTTTTACGTGGCTTAAATGTTTCTGCGCCAAGTGGGTACCTAAGGGGTAGCTTCATACAATGATATATCTATAGTTAAGGCCCGTTCAGAGTTCCGTAAAGTGTGCGGTATGACGCAAGGAAAATAAACTATGACAAACGTTTGATGTTGTTCATAGTATTCCGTAAGCTTACCGCAAGCGTTTGCTATAGTTTATTTTCCTTGCGTTTTACCTCATACCGCTTACCTTACGGAACTCTGAACGGGCCTTTACTTCTCGACATAAGATTCCTATGTTCTAATAGAATACAGAAAAACGCAAAAAAGTCAAAGAAAATCTTCATATTGTTGAAAAATGAAAACAAAAAAAGACATGTCTTGTCATTTTACCTCGACAGCCGAATCAATCAAAGACATGGGTTTGGTCATGCTCCCAATTCAAAATGGCTGCCGGCTTTCTGCAATAATATTCATTGGGACCTTCCCCAGTATACGTACGTGCTTTTAACTTTTATTTTTTTTTATTTAGTTTTGTTGTCATTTTGTTTTAATTTGTTAAATAAGTTATAAATTTTTATTTATCAGCGCATATTATATGTTTTTATAGTTTAGTTTAAAAAACGTATTATATATAAAATACTACATATTAATTCTTGACATTAGATTAAGAAGAACAAACATTTATTTTAGTATGGTTTTTACGGTTTAAACAACACCGAGGCCGAGGTTGTAAAACCCGAGAGGCTGCCAACAATAGCGTATTAATCCATTGTAATTTTTTTGGATTAATAAACGTCTTTAAATTTAATTAAATCAAAAAAATAGGCCAAGATTGGTTTACAGAGAAATTTTGAGAGCCAATATTATTATTGTGTATTACTTGCGACACACACTGTGCACAATAAGCCAGTAATGGCTGCAGTGCAGTAACTGTGGATTGCCACCTGGCAGGTTGGAGTCACAATCGAGGGGTTTTAGTCGTTAGGAATCCGACACTACCCAGACTCTCCTGGTAGAGGAGAAATGACTCTGGCAGGAAAGTAGTTCGGCCGTCTTATGCAAGATTTCCCCTTGATACCCTTGAAAAAAAAACTTGCGACACTCCTTTATATAGATACGGTGACGATTCATTTTATACATTTCTTCAAACTAAAAATCAAAATTCTTACAAGTTTTAGGAATGGGGGAGGAAAATAATATCTATTAAGTAGTTCTCATTCTTCTCAAGATGTGACGATAATGTGGCGACAAAGCTGACTATCTTCGTCAAATCGACAAAAGGGAAATAATCTATATATCAGAACATCAAGCAAACATCATCATTATTTTTTATATTCCAATCAATCTATACTTTTACCCCTCATACTTATGTTGATTATTAGGACTGATTAATTACCTTTTTTATACGGACTTCTTAAACGCTTTTTTATAAGAACGGGTTAAAAATTATGTCGTATAAACACAACTAAAATCGCTTTAAGCACTACATCCATTCTATTTTAAAGCGATTTAAGAAAGCGGTTTATCGCTCTAAAACCGATTTTAGGGTAAGTATAAACACTTTTAAAACGCTCTAGCGTATTGCATTCAACCTAAAGAAATTCTCAACTCTAGTTTGACCAAAAAATTTTTCTTTTTAAACTGATATTTAATGAGGGACGTATAAACCCTTTGAGAAAGCGATTTTATTTTAAACTGTTCTAATAAAACTGGTTTTAGGAGCGTATAAACGTAGTAAATAAAGTAAAACCTTGTATGCTAAAAATATTGTTTGTTATTTCTCGCTAGAGGCTCTCTATATATTTGACAGAGGTGGGCAACTCATATTGCCGTCTCTTTCTAGTTTTTTTTATATAATGATATGAATATATATTGATGAGTCATAAGATGGCCGTCTTATATACAAGATGAAATTTCTAAGGAGAAAAAACAAAACCTTCCTTTACTAAAGGCTAAGGGTTAGGGCCGGAGTTGACAGCTTGCTTAGACGCTAAAATCTTACGAACAGATAGATTTTTGTCAAACTTACAAGACGAATCAGGACACGCTTTAGCGGCTTTAGGATCTCGTATATGACTAAGCCAACAAAGAAACTATTACTATTTTGGCGGACTCGGGTCAGTTATTGTGTAACATATTCCATTCAATATCTACCCAAGTAGCAATTTAACGGACAGGCGACGTTCTTTTACGCGACCTGACGGTGTTAGACAAAGCCGTAATAAACCAAATACCGATTCGGTTTTAAACCAATTTGGTGGATGACGTTTGACTACAGTTGGGTGCAGTTATCATTTTACCGTCTTATTACCGTTGCTGTCCTAACGTTGTTCAATTACCCAAACCAGCCCATCCTGCTACATAGTTATATTCTCTATATCGCAGAACCAAAATATGGACGACGCCGACGCCTCGCCAAGAGTTTTAAAAAATACTAAAAACTTTCTATACGTTATATAAAATGACTGCTTTTTTAACATAAATACTTTTAAATAATATTATACATTGCAGTGTTCCGCATTATTAAATACACTCTAAAAACTTTTGCTCAAATTTATAAACGGCACTCATTTTACTGTCAAGTATGTATATTTTAAGCCAAATAAATGTTATCCATTTGATGATTTTTAATTAAAATTATATGATTTTGTGAAAGATTTGGAATTACAAAAATTACTTTAAAATAAATATTTAGGGACATAAATAGTCATCTTGGGGTTGTAAATATGTCCAATTAAATGTAAAATTCACAAAATTCAAAATTTATTGCTTGTGTTTACATTCGAACGCAATTGATTTCTTACCTCGAGAAGAGCTTAGAAATGGCGCAGTCATCTTTTCGTTCTATCACTGTTGTAGCTGACTGCAGTTACCCTGTTACTAGTATTTTAGATTAAAGTGACCGTAGTCAGTCTTGCGACGGTTTTATTGTGGTGTTATCGTGGGTTTTTCATGAAAACTCCCCTCTAATTTACCGACCGTAGAAAACTATAAGGCCAAACAGTTTCCTGTATTATCGGCTGGCCACCTTCACAAAGGCTTGTAAGGCAGAAACAATCAAAGTCAAACAGTGTTCCCGATAAAAAGACCCTGTTGACACATTATTTAAAAAACATTAATGGTTAGTCAATTGACGCAAAAGTGTTTAATTTTTTTTTGTTTACAGATTTCTTAATAGTTCATAATGTCCCAATTTTTTCACAAAAACGCGAATAGCTCCGGGACTATTGAAGGCGGCACAGTTTAGCGTACGTTGGAATGGGCGTCTCGTTGTGCCCCACATTTTGGTGTGTCGGTCGGATACTTGGTAACGGAGTTATCGCCTAAAAAAATTTTTTGATTCCAACGGATTAAAATTTTGCAAACTTTTTAATAAAAAATTCGTTATCGTTTAAACCAAATACTTTTTCACAAACCTGTTGCGGCTCTTGGGGACACAACTTTGGACAGAAAAACCGGCGTCTGTCGCGGCATAATAACCGCACGTCGCCTACGCAAATGGTTTTGGATTTCAAAACGGAAAAAAATACTTTTTTATTACTAAACTGAAGTTGTTCAAATATGGTATAGAGTATGTTTGGGTATGTGCCATGTAGACAGATCCTAAACTGAAACATTTTTGAGCGTTTTTGTGTTTTTCACGATGTGAACACTTCCCGGTACTAAACATTAAAAAATGTGAGAAACATACACTATTTTCAAATCTAAAAACCTTTAACTTCTTTGTTTTGGACAATTTTCTAATTTAATTAGCATACCTATTTCATTTCTACCCATGTTTTATTACTGAAAAAACGCATGTTCAAAAAAGGGCATACAAATGACATTGCCATTTTCTAACTGCCTCTTTATAGCTAAGTAGGTTTAGTTGACAGAATAGAAACGGATTCGGGCTTTTGCAACATCTCAAAGTCACGCAATCGTATGTGCTGCGGGTTTGGTGCGGGGGATGTCAGCAGATATTTTTTTTAGTTGTTTTGCATTGGTCTGGCTTGGTTTACGCGTAATCTTTTTTTTTCACATAAAGAATTGTAAAGGCTTTCCATTGATCATCACAAAATTCCGCGGCCGAGAACTTTTGTTTTTTTGAGCACCATTTATAGTACTTTGACGGGATTATACCCAGGTAGAGACACTGGTGCCCTCTTTTGTGAACTGACTACGACTCCGTTCCCTGAGCTGCCACCTATGATCAAACTAAATATTTTAATAAACGTTTGCATGTCGTCCTTGCAACGTTTTTAGAGCCCTTTCGGGCGTGGTACACTATAATTTTCTTAACGAATAATGACGCTGCGACAGATACTCTACGTTTTTAAGGTCGATAAAACCACTAATAGAAAATAATTAATTCTAAAATCATGAGGTACAAGCTTACAAAATCCGTACCATCTAGATGCTGCTGGTACGGATTTTGTGAGTTATATAATATATGATCTTGAATTTATGCACAGCCAAAAGGGCAAGTGATCTCTATAATTCATCGCATACTTAATTACGTTTGAGAATCAGACAATTAAGCGCTAAAATTAACACAATAATTTTTTATGATGCGTGCCTTCATTTGACTAAAAAGACCTAATTTATTATCCAGTTGCGTCAAAGTCGTTGATGTACTACTGTAAATTATACTACTCATAAGTCGCAGCATGCAACAAGGTTTTTATGAAGTCAGGTAATGTCGAATGTTTAATTATTTGTATTAACTGACCGTCACTTAAAATAACGACGCCAAGTCGTTGTTGTTCATCACTGAACTATTCGCAACGTTCTATTTCCGTCAGTAAAAGTCCCAGTTTTTGACACTAACTGTTCGTCAGTTTCTTTACCGTTGCCTAACCGTTGTTATTAACGGTGGTTATATTTACAACATTTTCCTGGCGTTGTCAAAAATTCTAAATAGTACCCAACATGCTTAACCAATGCTACAGTTGACTAAACGTTTAGGGACCTGATCACCCAAAGCCCAAGCCTCGTTCGAACGAACCCCAGAGGAATGAGTACAAAAGGCCATTCCAGTCGCTGGCAGTCCAAGACCAAGAAATAAGTCAAAAACAGGTAAATAAATATTATGCAGGTTGTTTGACCCTATTGCTATACAATGGGTTATGGCAGTCAAAATGCCTTTTAAAAATACGCCTATTCAAAAATATTTAAATGAATCCAATATTTCAGAAAAAGAAAATTATTTGTATCTCAAAAAAATACATAAACTGTCAAAAATAGGTTCTATATCAAAATTCCAGCCAAAACCCGGCGAGTTTTTATTGACATATTTTCTTAAAATAAAATCCCAATAGAGAATACAGGTTTATCTTAAATTTCAAAAAGTTATAACGAGTTTATAGACTTTTTTTATAGGCTTCCGTAGACACTAGATTACTATCTTACTAACGTTGATTTGAAATACGCATATTATTTAATACCCATTCATAAAAAATACAGAAAATATCTTCATTTTTCATTTAACAATCAGCTCTACAAGTTTACCTGTCTTCCATTTGGATTACATATTGCACCATATTTATTTACAAAACTGCTGAAACCTATTGTTACAATTTTAAGGGAATGTGGCAGCACATTTGTAATTTATTTGAATGACATACTTACATAGTCAGTGTCAAATTACAAGTAACAGAACAATCCAATTATTGTGCGGATTAGGGTTTATAATTAACACAGAAAAAAGTACCCTACAGCCAGTGTTGCCAGGTCCATTTTTAGAATCATAGTAGATCAATCAGGCAAAAATAATAGTAGATTCTAGAATTTTTATTAAAAAAATAGTAGACTACAAAAAAAACTTTTATTATTAAAAAACTGAAAAAAAAAATCATAAATTTTTTAATCTTTCAACTCAACCTAAACTTTATAAGTTGTTTCCTATCTCGCTTTAGTTCAAAACCATAAAAAAGATAGGAGTAATGCGACCCACGTTCCTTTTGAAACATCTATTGCTAGTGAACAGCGGGAGCTTTTAATGCCAATAGAAATTTCCTGTGTGATGGAAAAAGAAAACAAGTGTTCTGAGCTAGCAGCTGTGATTTTGGAACGAACTCCTCTCCTATACTTTCTGCTAGGTAACCCGTGCGCTGACCGTGCATTCGCTCCAGACTAATGCAATGGTCTTCGGCGATTTAGACACCAGAGTTTATAATTATAATCGATCGAAAATCACCAATTTTGTCACCATAATATTTTGGTATCTATTGCTGTATTAGAATTTCACTCAAAGAAAAGTATAATAGTAGATTTTCACTTAAGAATAGTAGACGTTAGTAAAAAATAGTAGATCTACTATTAAAATAGTAGACCTGGCAACACTGCCTACAGCCAACACAAGAACTGGTATTTTTAGACTACATTTTTAACACAAATCGTATGTTAATGTCAATTCCAGAAACAAAAAAACGAAAAACTTTTAGTTGTCTTGTTTCAAAAACAATTCAAAAACTTTTTAGTATCAAGTAGTAGTAGTAGTATAGCTATAGCTCTTTAATCACGTTGGGCGAAAATATAATGCTAGATATTAATTGGTGGATTAAAAATATTTTAAATTCCTGTCAAAAACATGAAATATCTAAAACTTTTACGGTTACTATTTATACAGACGCCTTAAAAACAGGGTGGGGGCAAAGTACGGGGACAACACAATTCATGGTCCTATACTGAATACCAAGAACATATAAACTATCTAGAACTGCTAGCGACTTTTTATGCACTCAAGTCATTCGGAAAAACATTAAGAAACATAAATATTCTTTTAAAAGTTGACAACAAAACTTTCATCGCGTGCATCAACAAAAAAGGTAGTGTCCAATTTAACAAGTATAATCAAATAACTAAGTCTATCTGCGATTGGTGTGAAAGCAAAAGCAACTTCGTCTTTGCGTCTTATATAAATATTAAAGAAAACATCACAGCGGATGCAGAATAGCGATCTAGAGCCATTGAAACGGAATATGAATTAAATCAAAAAGTATTTACAACAATTTGTAACAAATTTGGTACTCCATCCATTGATTTATTTGCCACAAAATAGAAAATGTTTAAAATAGAAAATGTTTAACTTATGTATCATGGTATCCAGATCCCACGTCTACTTACTACTTACTTCTACTTTAGTGGCGGTCCCAAAGGGGGGCACGGGGGGCGATCGCCCCCCCCCCCCTTTGCTCCAGAAACAAAGATGCTGGATGTAAGCCTGAAGGCTTTGAAGAAAAAACGAGAAATTGCAGAACGTCCCTTTAAAGACATTCTAGAATCCTTCCACAGTATTTTTGGACAGTTTGAAACAGGCGAATACCACGATATTAGTAATACAGAACAGTATTATAGAGTTTCAATTTTGAAACAAGTTTTAGACAAAAATACTAAGATTTATACAACTTGAAGCCAAAATCAGGGCAAAATTAACTAATATCGTTTCCAAATACTATAAACCGTTTGATTAATACAAAACACAAATTCTTGAACTTTTATTGTTAGTCAGTATTTGGAAACAATATTGGTCAGAAGTATGCAAAAGCTTAAATCCAAACATATATGATAACGTTTTCGAGGCAATGAACAAGTGTGGCGATATTTTTCCGTTAATAAGAACATTCTTCGATGTTTGTCAGTAAGTAATGCTTCGTCAGAAAGAAGCTTTTCCTGCCTCATAAGATTGAAAACGTAAGTAGGTACTTAAAAACACTATGACCGAAATTTGTCTGACGGGCTTAGCGTAGCGGCATATCAACAGACATATTGAAATTGACATTGAACGAATCATTGACCGGTTTGCCCATAAAAACAGGAAACGAATTTTTTTTTTGAGATAGGCTTCTAATGTTTGAGGTAACGTTTCAACTTAAAACACTTTTTAAACCTCAAAAAAAAGTATTTAGCTATTAGGTTTTGTTTGTGGCTTTTTTGTTATCTATGTTTTTTATAACTGAAAAAATTATACGTATAGTTACTTAAGCGCGGATTTCGGCGGGTAGTTAACCCCCCTACCTTGGCTTTAAATTTTTTATTAAAACATGTAGAAAATCAAAAGTAGGGCATAAATTGTGGCGCTACAACTCTTTTGATATTTACGGTATTTGTTTAATTTTGTGTTAAAAATGGCATTTGTAGTGTAATTTTCTTAAAAATTTTCGCCTGCTGCGCTTTGAAACCATTGATATATTTACAATTTTAGTTTAATTTTGAACTAAAAATGCATTTCCTTAGTGCAATTTTTGTAAAAATTTTCGCCTGCGGCGCTATGATACCGTTGATATTTAAGATATTAGTTTAATTCGACTCAAAAATTTTTAATGTAATGTTCTCAAAAATTTTCGGCGCATCTTAACATTTTTTAAAATAAAAAAATGTATAAAATAAACGACCTAAAATCTGAGTACCCCTCCCCCTAAATTTGACACCAAATCCGTGCTTGTAGTTACTAAGTTTTGTTTGCTTATATTGATGTTTTTCATAAAAGCTATGCATTTGTTCTATTTTTTTCCGTATCGAAACCGCCTCCACCTTTTCAAATGGCTGGGACCGCCACTGTACTTGGAATTGTTTTTTTATGCGTTCCCACCATTTTCATTGATTTCCCGAGTTTTGAATAAAGCAACTAGAATTCTAGTAGTGCCCAATTGGCCCTCCCAGAATTGGTTACCAACTTTTAAAAAACTATTGTCTGACACTCCAATCTTTTTTGGACCCGAAGAACAATTGTTACTTTCTCCTTTCAGAAGCCCCTACCCACTACACCGGAGCCTTACATTGGTAGTCGGCAGGTTATCAGAAGATCTATCCTACTGATAGGCGTTTCTGAAAACGCAATTCCAATAATTTTGTCCTCCATAAGCGAAGAGACCCTAAAGCAATACAATATTTTTCATCAGAGATGGTGGAATTATTGCAAAAAGCATGGTTTTGATGTTTTCCAATATAGTTTATCAAACTTTATATCTTTTCTTCAAGAACAATAACAACTCCGTTTCTATTAATCTACTAACATATGCAGATCAGCAATTAACTTAATTAATCCACCCAGCATCAATGATGAAAACATTATAAAAAAGTTTCTTAAAGGTGTCTATAATTTAAAACCCTCAAAACCCAAATAAAAAACAACCAGGGACCCTAAGATTGTACTAAATTTTTTAAAAGCTTTACATCCTTTGGAATCACTAAGCCTAGATTAGCCTAGATAGATTAGCTTTAACTGCGGGACACAGTGCCCTTTTCAAAAATAAAACTAGAAAATATAAAGGCAAGTGATACATGCACTAGCATTAAAATATCTGACAACATAAAATCATCGGGAAAAAATAAATTACTACCCTTATTAAATTTCTATACATTTGAAAAAATCCCTGAGCTGTGTGTGAAAAATATTATTAATTATTATATATAAACAACAAAAAATTTTATACGGGAAAATAATAATGATTTAATCTTAACCTTTAAGAAACCCCATCACAAAGCGACGGCTCAGTCTATCAGTCGCTGGTTAAAGAAAGTACTAGAGCTCAGTGGCGAGGACACAAATATTTTTGCGGGGCACAGCACGCGTCATGCTTCAACTTCTGCTGCATCTCATTTAGGTGTTAATATTGACACAATAAGAAATTCAACGGGGTGGACAAGCTCTTCTAATGTTCTTGCAACATTTTATAATTTACCCCTGGCACAAAGCAATAATTTTGCTCATACTATATTAGGGTAATGTAAATAATAATTAGTTTTTTTTTTGTTAACAATTAACTTGCCAGTTAATTTATTATTCGTTAATTATTCTGCCCATTTATAGGCTTATTACCCATTATAGGTACATATATATGTATATTTTCTTTTCTTATTTATTGTTGGTGTTATTGTTGTTATTTTCTTTTGTGATTTATGGTTAGAGTTAAAATTGTCCATGTCATTTACATATGTGTAACTTTATATAGAAATATAATAAAAATTTTTATTACTTTCAAATTTATGCTACGGGCTCATTTTTTGCAAATCTTAAGGATACTTTCAAAATCGACATTGGGTACTAATTGAGGAAGAAAATCTGGGAAAATTATAAAATTGATCGAGTTACCTGTAGGAAGGTTAAGTTGGATTTTCCAAGCTTTTCTTCCAAAAATAATTACAACTCTCTCCCCCCCCCCCTCCGAGAACTACCCAATGCGATTTGTTTGTGTACAGGAAACGAAGTGATGCGCTATCACAGATAAAACAATACGCAGCGTATTGGGCGGGCCCGGCGCGGCGGTTCAGTTTTTTAGCTTACCTTAAACTTTGTACCTCGACGGATGACTATAAACGATACTACATTGTGTAATTATTTTCGGAAGAAAAGCTCGGAAAATCCAAATTGACCTTCCTACAGGTAAGTCGATCAATTTTATAATTTTATGAAATGTTTTGTTGTCTCTTTTTATAACTTCCCCAGACAGTTTTTGAAAAATTTATTTTTTTTTGGTTAGTAAAATATGTCAAGTTTTGACAAAAAAAAACAAAAACAAACAGTGAATATACACGCGGTAGATATTAAAAATGTAAATAATAGGTAAAATATAAAGACTGATCAACACCGTTCTCAACTAAAAAGCCAGTTAACTCTTATCTCTTCAGTGCCCTTTAGCCAAAGATTGCCGCCATTTTTATAACCAAATTGACAGGTAAAACATGGATTTTCTGTTGATCTATATTTTTGTTACTATTTTCTTTACAATAACACACGGAAATATAATTTGTTATTTGTTAACAAAGTACATGCTAAATGCGTATATTTGTACCTACTGCTTATAGCTCACTTACCTCGCAAATTCGGCTATTTTTATTAATTTTCCATCTTGGCAAATGCATGTTTTCTTTCCACTTTTCTCGAGTTTCTTTGTCCGTTGGACAACGGAACAATACAAATTTATTTATTGTCAGAGGTTACCAACTATCATTGCCAACACACAATTTGTTTTTAAAAATTTCACTAACAACTGTCAAATTCAGTTGCTCACCTCTGGTAAAACAATAAGGGCGGTATTTACTAAGGACTATAGTTTATCGAAAGTATGGTTTAAAGGCTGATATATACATGGGTATCGAAAAATTTATTTTAAGCCGAACCAGACCACAATTTATAAGATAATTATACCTGGATAGACGTCAAAATGTACTCGAATGAGATACATATGGCTATTTTTTCTTAAAACAGTCCAAATAATCCGTAAATATTAATCAAATATGGGTAAACAAGAAATCTGAGAAATGTCAAAGTGACACGGGATGTTGTATTTTGAGTAAAATCATCGTATATATAGACCAATGCCAAGAGGTGGTTTATCTGCTTTAAATTTTAAAACAATCACGATCTGGTTGATTTTTTTCTTCAAAATAAATATTTTGAATTATTTTAATTACTAAAAAACCAAATTCCAGACTTTTTTTGCTTTAATTGGGTATTCCAGCGCGTTTTTTAAGATTGATTTAGGGAGATGACTACTCTCTTAAATCAAGAAAAAAGCCTTATACATATAAGTTTAAAATTAATTTTCAATAATTAAATGAAAACCAAGATTTCTTACATACACACATCTGGTTTGCTTAGGCGTTTGCACAACTTTTCAAAGGTTATTAACTACGCGCCTAAAAAATTAAGAAGTTAAAATTTTTGTCAAAATTGGTGGTTCACGCGCTTATAGTTGTAGAAGGTTTTCTTTTACTTCAGAAGGTACGATTTTTGTTTAAAATGAGCAAAACGTCAGCGAGCGAAACGTCAGAGAGTTTTCAATCGATAAAAATACATGAATTGAAAATTTTAATTTAATTTTTTCATCATATTAAAGAAGTGTTCTGTAAGAGTATATCTTTTCATATGGACCTCTGCAAATCTAGGGATAAAAAGCTATAAAAAAGTATAAGTAAGCAACCCATTTAACAGAGTATTTACGGGGATAAACCCACCGTCAGTTTGCTTTTTTTTGCATTTTCTTCATGAAATTTTTGGAAAACTTGTGTTTTTTTCTTCCGAAATAACTTATATGATTATAGTAAGTCCAAAATTCCAACAAATTTAAAGAAAAACCCGCAAAATTAGATTAAAAACCACATACGTTCCATAGTCCTAAACCCTAACCAATCTTAGTAAATATCGCACTGCTTGTAAATTTTGACTTCATTCCAGCAAACCATCATTACAAATATGGTGAAAAGGTTTAAATTAAAAATACATTTACATATGCAGTGTCAGAAAGTTAAAAAAGATTCGAATTTTTATCTACACACAATGATCGCTGTACTTTTTTTGTAATTATGGTTTTTTGCTTTTGTTGTTGCGCCTTAGAAACCGGAAAAGGCAGTTAGGTCGTGACAGTAATTGGACGATCGAACTTTTTACTCGAATGGCTCCAAACGTAGTTGTGATCAAGACGAGTGGATATGCAACTTATATTGCTTATTGTTTATGTATTATAGATTTCAGAAATAAAGATATGGCTATCTTTCCTTGACTGGTTGTTTATTATGTTCAGCTATCTTAGTCATATAGAATGAGCGAGTTAGGACAGGTTGTACTGTAGAATGAAAGTCTAATATAAAAAAAATAAAAGGTGTTTGTTTGTAAATATGAGTTTACTTTATTAAAAAACAAAAAAAAATAAAGTGATTTATTTAGGTAAAACCAAAATTAACACACACAGCCGATTTGTCAGCTTCAATTTTACTGCTTTGTGATGTGTCCCTTTTTCCACTTTTTAATCCTTATTGGGCTCTTTTAATAGAAATTCAATATGCCGTCAGAATAAAAACATTCTAAAGAGCAAGATGGCGAGTCTTGAACCATTTTGGCCTCATAAGACGCTCTTGTCAAATTAAAAACAAAAAATTTCAACCAAAAAATTTACCAGCCACCGCAACGCCAACGACTTAGAGAGCTGGTGTAAATAATCAACGCTGAATATGTCCGCAAATTTAAAGTTTTGGTCTGAAAATGCGTCTGTCCTTTATCAATAGCATGACAAAAAGACACGGAATGAAAACAGCGACGATTTTTCGTAATTTTCGGACTGATCTACATAAAATTCAATGAATTTTAATAAATTTGACAATATTTGCCCTATTTAACATACGCGAACAATTAAAATAAATAAAAGTAATAGTTCTATCACAGTCTCACAAATTATTTTAAAAAGTAACTTGAAAATTGTTTAGAAATACGTTTTTTAGTCGCGTGTAAACATACCGTAATTTCACCAAAAAATAAAACTTTTGCGTTGTCCAGCGCCAACGCAACGTTGCGGAACAAACGCAAATAAAATTTTGATAGCTGCGATAATCCATACACATTTGTGACTAACGTAAAATATATTGACTTGTCAAAATTTTCACAACCATGAGTATGAGTATATATATATATAGTATATATATATATATAGTATATATGAGTATATCATATTTTCTTCTTTGGTCCAATTAAAAGGTTGTTGAAAATTTGATCCTCTACAACCTGTCAAAAAATTGCCGACGCCAAAAAAAGAATTCGCAAAAGTTTATGTTTTCCATCGGTATAATAACAAACTCCTGTCAAACTGTGTCATACTCACTTTTTTTCAGTTTCTCTTACTGGGCAAAGAATCTCTTGGAGCAAGGAGTCGTACCCTCATTATTGAAATTGGTGGGAATTGAAAAAAATTTAGAAAAGTGTATTTATTCTCAATTTTTAGAATATATTAAGCAAACAATATATTATCAGAAAGACAATTCGGTTTTAGAAAGAATCATAGTTGTGAAACTGCCATTCAGTATATTCTAGACCATTGGAAAAATGCTGTAAATACGCAAAATGGGAATTACCGGCTCTGTATTCAAATGGCTAAAAAACTATTTAAAAACAGAAAGCAAAAGGTTCAAACTATTAAAAGATTATTTCTGCAAATTTAAAGTTTTGGTCTCAAAATGCGTCTTTCCTTTATCAATAGCATGACAAAAAAAGACGGAATGAAAACAGCGACGATTTTTCGTAATTTTCGAACATACCTCTTTTCGACACCGATACCCATAATATTTAGGACTGATCTACATAATATTTAATGAATGTTGATAAATTTGACATGATTTGCCCTATTTAACATACGCAAACGAATAAAATAAATAAAAAATAAACTTGAAAACTATTTAGAAATACGTTTTTTAGTCGCATGTGAACATACGTTAATTCCACCAAACAAAAAAAAATCTTTCGCGTTCTCCAGCGCCAACGCAACGTTGCGGAAAAAACGCAAATAAAGTTTTGATAGCTGCGATAATCCGTAAACATTTGTGACTAACGTAACTATATTGACTTGTCAATAGGGGTTATAAGCCACGGCATGGCTAAACGCATCGTATGTTATGCAGAGCATCGTACGTTATGCAGAGCGGATACGTCACCTAATTACAACGAGCTAAAAAAGGCTTTGAGCAATGCTTATTGCGTATATTGTAAATTGGTTAAGTAGTCTAGCAGAGGGCGCTCTCATTTGCATTGTTTTTCATAAGATAATCTAAAAATTGTCGTGTTTTTTATTTCAAAAATTCAAGACCTTCTTATAATATCTTTTTTTGGTGATGACGATGAAGAAAATGATAACATCGATGATGCCATCATCATCGAAATTCTACGTGGAGAGGCTGCTCTCGGGAATAGAGTAGCCTGATATTTACATATACCCATAGAATAGAAATATGTAGGAAACTACACAACTTTCATTTAGTCTGAGGTTACGCATTTACATACGATACACGGTGTAACGATACACCGCTCGTAAAGCGTATCGTACACTTGATCAAAACTTACGCTACGTCGAGTTACGTGCTGTGGCTTATAACCCCTAATATTATCACACACAACCCCTTTGATCCAATTAAAAGGTATTTGAAAATTTAATTCTCTACCATCAGTCATAAATTGCCGATGCCAACAAAAGAATTCGCAAAAGTTTATCTTTTCCATCGGTACAACAACAAACTCCTGTCAAACTGTGTCAAACTCAATTTTTTTTCAGTTTCTCTTATGGTCATGATGGTAATTTAAGGCTTAAAATATTTGAGCATAATTTAAGGGGTAACGTTTTTGATGAAGCAATTTTTTACTATGTTTTTCACATTTGTATGCCATGATATTGCTCAACTTTTAAATCTTTCTTTCTAAACTTTCGATTTCTAGAATAAAACACTCAAAATTTTTGACTGTTTTTTAGGCGTTCAAAAAAAGTACTGACAAAAAAGCATTTTTTTCTCTGTTAAAATGAAAAATATTTAGAGAGAGAGGGCAGAAGGAGAGTTATTTTAGTGACGTGCAAAAATTTTTAAGGTTGTTGAAGAGAGACAGCAGGCTATAAAAAAGTATTTTAGAGAAAGATGAAAATAATTTAAGGCTGTCATCTTGAGTGGTGTGGTGCATATGATTTTTATTTTGAAATTTTTATCCAAAAAAACAGTAAAGTGTGTAAAACATAAGGTGGTATTAATTTAACAGTTACCAAAAAACGTGTCCTATTAAAGTGTAATTTAGCACATCTAAAAATAATTTAACAGGTATTGACCATTAATAGACAAAGAATCTCTTAAAAAAATTCTTTTCTCGTTCCTCAATAAGGGTAGTCCAGACAATCTAGGAATTGAATTTAAAAAAATATATAATGGAATATAGGATCCTCTTATGGATTTGATTAATAGTAGTTTGGAGCAAGGAATCGTAGTCTCATTATTGAAAATTTCTACTGGTGTACCAGTTACAAAGAAAGTTCAAATTTGGTGACAGACTTTCGCCCCATTAATATATTGGTGGGAATTGAAAAAAAATCAGAAAAGTGTAATTTTTAGAATATATTGAGGCAAACCATATATTATCAGAAAGACAAATCGGTTTTAGAAAGAATCATAGCTGTGAAAATGCCATTCAGTATGTTCTAGACCATTGGAAAAATGCTGTAGATAATGGGCTTTCGAGACAATAAATCGGAAAAAAAACTCTTTAAAAAAGTACGGAAAATGGGAATTACCGGCTCTGTATCAAAATGGCTAAAAAACTACTTAAAAAACAGAAAGCAAAGGGTTGAATTTATGAAAAAACTTTCAGATGAACAATTTAATGACCACGGCGGCGGCAGGGCGCGTACCACAAGGTATTTGTTTAAAACCAACACCAAATAATAATTGAGAAGACCAGTATTGAAATGGTCCAAAAATTAAATACTTGGGAGTAATTGTTAACAGAAAGATTGCATGCATATAGCATAAATTACTTATTTAAAAAACGAAGATTATTATATAAAATACTTTAGTGCTTTCACATTTCACCTATTGCGGCACTATTTTGTACCTGTTGAATCAAAATAAAATTACAAGACTTCAGGAACTTTAGAATAAGGAAATGCGTTTAATACTCTCCTGTTAACAATATACTCCAATAAAACTTATGCTTGCAACACTTAATTGGCTTCCAGTTAAGGATTTGGTGAAACTTAATATGTTTTATTTATTATAAGATTAAAACTGGAAATTCACCAACATATCTACTTTATAAAATAACTTACAATAGACGGGTTAGTCATAATGTAAACACAAGGTCATAAGAGGTTGATTAACTTTGATGCTCTTCCTTCTGAAATCAAAAGCTCTTCATCTTAAAAATTTTTAAAAACAGACTGAAAAAGTATTTGTTGGAACTTGTTAATGATAATTTTGTGGGTACCTGATAAATAATGGCTTTCACTTAAGCTTCAACTGGCATAAGTTAAGGACAAAGTATCAAGCCTGAATCAAGTTTTGTAGTCTGAAGGATTTTGTACTTTTCTGCAGTAGGCCCATTTGAGGCCGCAGTGCATGGTTCAGCTTTCGGGAGAGAGCTAACCACCAGTTTTGAATACCTACATACCTGAAAAATATATGTATGTACCTATACTTTTTTTGTTAGTTTGACATAGTTGTTTGCAGTTTTAGTAACTTCATAATGTTTGTTTTTATTAACTGTGATAATTCGGTTTATTTGTTTATTGCCGTTAGTATCTTCTGTTGTTTATATTTAATACAATGTTCTGTTTTATATATTTTTGCTTTTTGTACTTTAACTTTAAATTTTTATCGATTTTATTTTAATATAAACCTAAGTCTCAAAAGGAACAAAGTTCTCACATAAATATTAAATATTTTATTATTTTAGTATATCGTAACCAAAATTGTAAAATATAGTATTAGCTAAATGTGCTAAATAAAGAATTTGTTCAATCATTTCATTCATTTGTTCATAGTCATCAGTTGCCTTTTCGTTTGTTGGTTTTTTATCGTATCTTTGATTTTTATTGTGAACTGATGGGAGTAAATTTAAATTAAATTTTCCTCTGATGATAATGAGTTAATTTGAAGTATTTCGTTCGCATTTCATTTTTATACTGTAGTGTAAAAATTTTACCGAAGGATGACTGTAGTGTAAAAATTAAATGCGAACGAAATACTCGCCGTAGTAATAATATTTTAATGTGTTCGTTTATGTTTTTTTAAAAGTTTTAAATCAAAATTTTACGGTACTTGTGTAAAAATAATGCCTTTTTAGTGAAGGATGACATCTATTGACAATAGAATCGAAATATGGAACGGCCGTCTTGAATATCCCCGAAGAAGGAAATAAATTGTGGGAAACGTTGGCATTTCAAAAAAGGACGTTTCATAGATAAGATCTCTCAGCCCATAAACCTACACCTTAAAAAAACTGTATTTTACAATCGACCAAACGTCACTGGCATTCATTGTGACGTTTCTTCCATTTTTTTTGCGAAGGCTACTGATTAAACATTTTTTTCTCACATAGAAAACCTAACTTTTTCGGAGAAAAAACTATTTAAGTGGTTTACTTTCACCTGTATGTTCATGTATAGAGAAAGGGAATATTTTTATGGGAAGCCTCATTGTAATGACACTTGAAATGAATATTCTGTAAGGTGGCACAAAGTTAAACAACTCTTCTATATTAAACATTTTTGCAGCATTATGGTGTATAAGATCATAGCCACCTTGACGGTCAAATTTTAATGCTTTATATCTGAAAAAATATTTATCCTAGCATGAACATATTATATATTTTTGAAATAAGGTGTGGTAGGTAAAATAAGAAACCTGATTTTAAATTTTAAAATTTGTTATCACATACAGGTCGCAAAAAGTTATACAACTTTTGTATTTAAAACTTTTTTGTAGAATACATAATAATGGAGAAAAGTGGGGGTGACTTTTATAATAAAACACCCTGTACGTGCTACCACTACATACCTATTAATAAAGCAGTCACTTGTGGCCATTCTCGAGCTACATATTTGTTATGGTGATTTACTTCTTCATGTTTCAAGATTATAGCCTGCCTTTTATTTAATTCTATCTCGTCTTTTTCAGTTATTACTGTCTCCGTCACTGACATGTTTTTCCTTTTCACTACTTTTCCTATGTTCAAAAAGATAAAATATAAACAAATATTTGTTTCAAAAGTTAATTTAAATTACTATTAATGAATTGTATCTATGACCAAGACATTTAATATAACCATGGAATTATAGAGAAAAATAATGACACATCAAACCGATTTATCGAAAACATGACAGTTAGGACTATCATTATTAATATCATTTTCGACAAGTAAACTATCAAATAACACACTAGTCAGTTATAATCCATAACTCACTGGTAAGTTATGGATTATAACTCACGTTCATATAGTATACTATTTATTTATTACTATTACAAGCAGAATTTACATTGATATTGAAATTAAAGGAAAACGCTAACGATTTATTCCAATTTGAAGTCATTGTAAAATTCGTTATTTTTTTGCAATTTGTATTTCGTTATGCACCGATTCTTCTAGGTATCCTTCTGCTACGGTCGAGGACTTCCATCCTCCGTGACGCTTCAAAGTAGTCATGTTAGCCCCTGCATGGGCCAAGAGTAGCCGAAGACCTTCTCCCACCCAATTTCAAAAACATTGCCATTCTTGAAGGTAACGTATTTATTCTCACTCACTGACTGGTACACCTTCCATTTTTGTGAAAAACAAAAAAGCGGCTAGAACTAGTATTCTTTGGCCTCAAAGACATGTATTTTTTACACAAATTGATCGGGTTGACTGGAAATCCTTCTTAAAGTATGGTGAAACTTCTCGATTTCTTGGTTTTAGTGTCTGGCAAAACTACATGAAAATATATCCCTTTGTCTTGAATATTTTCTATTTTCAAATTGACCAATTCATCGCATCTATAAGCACCGCTAATGCCCATTATCAAAGCCACTTTCATCAACAGGTACTCGTCGTCGGGAGCTTCGTTTAAAAACTTCTCTATTTCAGGTCGTTCTAATGTCTTGGACTTCTTTGATTTGTATCCTTGTGATTTGCTTTTCAAAACGCTCGTTACTTTGATGAAGGATGATTTTGAAATGTAGATTTTTTTATAAAGGTGAATAGTCGAGCGAAGCGTCGAGTATTTGGTCCATAGCGACGATAAAGCTAATTTTTTTTGCAAATGTAAAAAATAAACCAATAGAACATTTTCATCGATACCTTTTATCTTCCGTGAATTCATCCAAGACTCAAACATTTTGAACTCCTTGTAGTAAGCATCTCGGGACTTTTCTGGTAAAATCTGCATCGCTGCTTCTTCCTGTAAGGATATCCTCAGAAACATAATTTTCATCGGTTTCCTCCATTTTCAATACGTGTTTTTCTTTAAAAAAGCTTAACTTTTCTGCAGGAAAAACTGATAAGTATCAAAACTTATTTAAACATTTGCTAACAATGTCTCATGCCCGTGGCAACCAAACAAACAACCTACTTTGACCAAAATGTAAAAAAGTCACTGTCTAGTCATTCTGACATTTATAGGGTACTGAGACGCAAGTAGCTTTGATTTGATCACAAAGCTTATTAATTATTATCTCATAAAAAAAACGATTTCTCCTACTTGTCGGATAAAATATTGTATGTCACTCGTATGTTATGTTTCCTAAGTCACTTGAGAATTTATACTTTCTCGGGTGACTTACTTTCAACATAACACACTAGTACCATAAATAACTATTATTTTCAAATGGTTCGGGTCAGGTAAGTCCAGACCATTACTTTATATTAACAAGAAAGAGACAAGAAGATTAAAAAAAAAACGACACTTGAGTAGTTAATTTTCCGCACTTGACTGTGGCGGAACCGAACGACACAGAGCGGAGTTCGAGCAAGCAGGAAGGAGCAGGAAAGGAAAATATTTATTCTAGGATCACCTAGTTTTGCAGTTAAACCAGCGTAAAGCCCAACATCTAAAGTGAGTGGGGAAAGGTGTAACTTTCCGCAAATAGAAGAGTGCGAAAAGTAAGTACTTTTCACATGCGAGTAGGAAAAAGAATCCCACGCTAGTCCCGCAAAGTATCGACACCGATTCTTGAAAAAAAAGTTAAAAGAGGGAGCTGCTCCCGAGAGAGCAGCCATGTTCTCTTAGTAAGACCCAGTAGTAGAGGCCAATCCCCGGGTATTCTAACCTAATTTTTATATTGATTTTATCTGTTTTTGTTTTTTCTGAGTAAAAGCGTAATCATACAAGAGTAAAATGAATGTTGAAAACTTCAACAACATAATTTTAAATGATGTAGTAGTGGAAGATGCTCGGGAAGTCGTGGAAGATGCAGTGGAACAACTAGGAGTTCCAAGGGATGTTTTGGGCAAAAGAAACCCCTTTGATTTAACGGAACATAAATATGTCCAATTATTCGGATATTTCTTTCCGTAAAATAACCCTTGCCGCACTCGTGAATGTAGCAGAGAAAGTTCCTCTGTACATATTCGGTCTAACGTAGATAAATTCTATAAGCATATCTTTTTGTTGGCTCGATAATGGCCTTTATTTGTCTACGTTTTCTTTTGCAACTTATTTAACAGCGTTATGTAATTTGAGAAAAATTTTGGTTGGTTTGGTAGGTCAAAATGTATTGCGTTTTGATTGGTTGCACAAACTGGCAACAGTGTTCCCAAGAACTATATTGACCCATCCACTCCCCATATCTCAAGAATGCGGATTTTTGCTCTCGGGCACCGTGAGCCAGGGATCAATCCTCGGGAGCTCCCCGGGGATTCTCCCACCTTTCACTTTCAAGAATAAGCACCCTGGAAACAATCTTGGGTCTCCCCTCGCTCCCCACTTGGATCAAGAAGAGAGGGCCATCTGGCGGTCGAGGGACTGACGACGAAAGAGTTGCCCCTCCTAAGAATGCCAGTGAAAGCACCGCTTAAACCATGGAGGTTTGATAAAAAGTAAAAGGTCACAATACCAGAACTCAATGAGTGGCAAAGGGAAGAATTCCGAACGGAATTAAGCAGTTTTTTGATGAGCGGACTAACGTCATTTTTGCCTTTGAAAACGTATTTCTTTGTTGTCAATAGTTCGCTTGTCAAATAATTTGTTGTTGTCAGTTTAAAGTAATAGTTGTAACAATCACCGACATGACTTTTTTTACATATTTATTGTCGCTGTCTAAAACAATGCATGAAATAGAGATCCAAAAAAACGGAGTCAGTCCGCTCATCAAAAAAACGGACTACACACGGATGGCTCTAAACTGTCAGCCAGGAAGAAAACAGGTGCAGGAGTGTACGCGGAAAGCCTAGAAGTTCAGAAAAGTTATCCACTTGGAGAACACGCTACGGTGTTTCAGGCGGAGGTGTATGCCATTATCATGGCAGCAACCCTACCGGAGGTCACATATACATATGCTCCGACAGGTAGGCTGCCCTCAAAGCTCTAAGTGCACCCAAAATAGTCAGTAGTCTGGTGGAGGAATGCGCTGAAGCACTGCAAACATTGGCTCAAGACAAGAGAGTGACAATGATGTGGGTTCCAGGTCATGAGGGAATACCAGGGAACAAGAAAGCAGACGAACTTGCCAGACTAAGGGCCGAAACCCAATAAATTGGACCGGAACCTCTTCTGGGAATAACAAGAAATTCAAGTACAGAGTGAGGTCAACAAATGGGCGAACAATGAACTGAAGACGTCCTGGAGGCAAGAGTCAAAGTGCAGACAGACCAAGCTATTCGTGGATGGTCCGAATGTAGCCAGAACTAATTGGATCTTAGGCAAGACCCGAAAGGACACTGGACTGCTAACAGGGATGCTGACTGGGCACAAGCGGCTGAACAAACATCTGACGCAAATAAGAGTAGCCGAGTAGATCCCGTATGTCCCGCTTGCGGGCTCGAAGAGGAATCGGCGCAGCGCTTGATAGCAGAGTATGATGCATATGCCAGATCAAGGCAGCTGAAGTGGGAATTTCCCACGATAGAGGAAGAAGAGCTGCACTTGCTCAAATGGGCCGACATACTAAACTTCGTAAAGAAGACAGGGAGGCCATAAGAGAGAGTTGCAGCGGAAGTAGGAGTATAGGGGTAAGAAACGGGTTATGGCAGAAAGGGTCCATGACGAGGCCTAATTGCCAGGACCACGGGCCGCCCCTATACTACTACTACTACTACTACTATACTATAATAGTACTACTACTAGATCAATATTTTTGGCGTGTAGGAAGTGGTGTTTTCCGCGCTAGTAGAAAAGAAAGCTTTATAAAATAATCAATTAAAAATAATTTAAAGAGTCTTCACCTACCTCTGAAAAAGAGTTTTTGTAAAATAAGGCAAAGAAATTTTGTATTATTTTAATATTATGTTTTTATCTTTAGTAAACCAGAAAATTTAAATCCTCTGAAAATGTGGAAAAAGGACCTTTAAACCATATTTCAAACTTGTAATCCGCTGTGTTGTACGAAGCACCTATTTTTTAATGTTCAATGTTAAATTGCTCTAAAAATAAATATAAAAGTCTTGAATTGCTGTTGCAAATATCGGTACTGTACAACTTTTTTAAATTTCGAAACAGAAACAAACAATGTCAAAATAAAATTGATCGGATTTTTTACTAAAAAAAACACAAACGTTTTTGAAAATGATTCTGTTTACTAAAATATATTAAATTACAAATTTGCAACCTTTCCGAAACAATAAATTAAAACTTTTCAAAATATCTTCTACAATTTTTACTCAAATAAAAAGAAAAAATACAAAAGTTTTGCAAAGTGATGTTGGTGGCCATGCTTACGAAAAATTATTTTTACATATTCTGGTAACCTTTTTCTACTGAATAAATAAATAAATTTTGTAAAAAACTATTTGTATTTGTTACATCTACCCTTGAAACATCGACCCTTGAGAGTAAATATATTTATACAAATATCCTCTTTTTACCTAAAAAGGGCGAGTCGTAAAGAAATTCCAATTTAGCTAAAAAATGCCTCCCTTACAAACTAAATTTACGTTATCTCGGGGTTTTTTTAAAGCTTCAGTAGTTTTCAATAAAATGCTTAAATTCAGCACTATTTTTGACAGTTCTGCATGAAAGTAAACAACTACTATTGTCATCTTGTTGTCATCTAGACATGCTCATATTGTGCCAGCTATTTTCTTGACATAACTAAAGTTAATGTCAAACATTATGAAACTTAACATTATTTTGACGTTTAACCTTTGTGCATAACTGTCAAAAATAGTGCCAAATTTAATATAAGTCAGGATGTGCCATTTTATATACCACTAAGTCCCTAGGGAGGGGAAATTTTGAATATTCGATTACAATAACTGGTTATATTTGATGCGTTTCAGAATTAATATTAGGTATTCTTTTTCTTACCTCAAAAATGTTACTTCTTACAATAGTTGGCCAGGCCCCGATAAACAAATTTTAATTTTAAATCCTACATGTTATTTGCTGATTTAAAAACATTACAATAGCATTGCAAAACTGTTTAAAGGAATTTAATAGACCTGAAACAAAGTTGGTCGTATATTTACGTTTGGAATCTTTATTGTATTGTTTTTTAATTATCCTTTTTAATTCTTCCTAAAATAAAGGCTAAGGCGTAATGATTTTTAAAAATAGAAGGGTTTATGAAGAACAGTATTGACACAAAAATTTTTTGTTAATTTTTCTCTCTCTCTCTTTTTGATAAACTTGTGAGTCTGCAGTAGGCAAGTAATAAAATCAGCGCTTTTGGTACAGTCTATTTTTATTGCTTGTCATCAGCGGCGTGCGGTGATATTTCAAGTAAGGGAGGCAATTTTTAAAAACTTACCCTATTTGTAATGGAATTTGATTCTTCGATCACTTTTTGGACTAATAAAAGACGTAAATTGGACGTAAAATGTACGATGTACGGACAAGGTACACACAGGAGACGTTTTTGGTACGTACCTTGAAGGACGTAAATAAATAAAACACAAAATATTTTGTTATGCCTAGAGGGGGGGGGGCGATTTTAAAGCCCAAAAACTCCTCAGTACTCCTCTCTCCTGGTTGACCCTCCGGGAAAGAATTTGTGACGGAGGATGAGTATTCATAAAATATCAATTATTTTAAGAGAATGAAAAATACTTATACAAACGTTTGCTTTACAAGTGAGGGAAATGTTACAGAAATGAACTACGTCCAAGTTATGACAACTTGACAACGTAGTAAGTACGTACAAGAAAAGACCTAAATATAAGGTAAAAATACGTCTTCACTGTACGTACGTTTTACGTACACTTTTGTACGTACATCGTACGTACCTAGTAGATCCCGGGATAAAGGCGTAAAATGGATGTAAAATGTACGTCCATGGTACGAATGATGCTGTCTGGGCCGTATTGTCTTTCATATGGCATGACGCTCGTACACTGTACACAACGATAGCCGTTTAAACCTGCAAGGAACCTCCAATGATTGCTTTCACGCCCGCCTAAAGCACGCGACCGCCACTCGGACTCGCTTCTCGATGCATTTAGCAGACCTCTCGACGCACACGAAAGCAGTCATACTGCTGCTGCCGGCGTATTACAGCTACAGAGAACCTAGCAGTGGAGATAGCTTCTATTGATAAAATTTATTTAGTATTCACCAAATGACGATTGCAGATACTTGCGTTCGAAACATTGTGAAAAAGTAAAAATATTAAATTTATTTCGTTTTGCGTTTATTGCGTTTTTCGTTACACTTTCTTATGTTTTAAGGTTAAAAACTTAAAAATTGGATTAGCTGAAAGTATAGGTGAAATGAGTTATTACTTTTAAGAAAAGTTTCTAGAATATGAGGTTAACGCTGTGCTGGCTAAAAAAATTTCCGCACTTTGGGTTTATTCTGTTAATACAATTCACAGTAGTTTTTAACCTACCATAGAAATAAAAGTGTTTAAAGAATGCGGGTTTTAAACTGCACAACAGAATTAACAAGGAGGGCAGGGCAGCCATTTGCAACTACACCAGAAAAAAACAGTTGGTTGGGTGTGTTGTTCCAGAATTACACTGTTTACATCGGGACTTAAATAAAAGTAAAAATAAAGTTTTTTTATGGTGTTTTAAGAAATAGCAAACTTTTGGAATTTGTTCTTTAAAGCTTTAATTAAAAGTTGGATTTTACAATTTTAATTTAATTTAGTCAATTTAAAAGTTTCCATCCATTACAGAATCAATGCCCAGTGCTCGCGAAGTTTTTGCAAAGTGACAGACAAACACCAAATATCCATGCACCTAGCCGGGATTCGAACACGGGACCTTCCGTGCGGCAGGCAGATACGCTGCCCACTGCGCTACGGCGGCCGGCATTGATCCTGTAATGGATAGAAAGTCCCAGTATAATAAAAAAAAATAAAAGAATTTTTTTTTTTTAAAGTTGACAACTTCGTTTATGGACAAGGGTAGCTTGACATGCAAAAAATTTAAATTGGTATCGGTGTTTTTAACAGGTACAACACCAATATATATTTCTATTTTCTTTTACAAACTGAACAAAAAGTGTATTATTTTGAAGCGCATTAAAAGAACGAAATTTGTGGAGGTTCCTTTAAAAAATAAAATCAACCCCTCTAAAGGTTTTTTAGTCACGTTAATGACCGAATTACCCCTGAATCATATTCTTTAGGACAACCTGTATATTAAATATTTATAATAAAATAAAAAATATTTTTACGAGATTTTTAATAGAATTACTATGCCTATTCGAATTAAAATTTTTTTAAAACTTATTTTACTCAAGTATTTACAAGGTGTTTGGAATGGATGCCTAACAAATATCTGATTTTTGCAAGGCTCCATTATTAAGTGTATAGTCTTCGCTGGCAGCTTATTTTCTTGCCTCACTCATGCAAAATTTCGCTTGCAAGGGGATTTTTGGCCCCACAATTTTAAATACAAATACGAAATTTTTCAAACATTTTAGTCTCATTTTAAAGACAAAGCTTAAATGTAAGCTTCTCTAATGGTACCTTTTGCAATTTTTGTCTATTCTTGCAGATATGAGTAGAAAAATTACGCCATATCTACAAAACTATTACTAGGGAACCCTAGACTTATATTTTATCTTTAAAATGAGATTAAAATTATGAAAAATGTCTGTACTGACCAAAAATACCCCTGCAAGCAAAATTTTGCATGATATAAGATAAAGAAAGCTTCCAGCGAAGACTATACTTTTAAAGCATCCTGTTGCAACGCACGCTTTAGTTCACAAGATATTATAAAAACAAATTGAAGAAAACTTTATTTTATTTTAATACTTCCAAATTCTGCCAAATTTTATTACGTTAGGATCTGCAAAGTGCGTGCGATGCGTTTGCCCGTATGCTCAGAGTTTGAGAGCGGTGCCAAGAAGTAGCAGACCTTCTCCTTAGGTAATAAGAGAAACTCCGCACTAAATAAAAGCAGCTTTGGAATTAATAAATTAGTTAATGAACAAATCATTCACTTACCTCTTTAGAAACAATATAACCAATCACAGTCAATTAATTACTTTTTGTAATTAGTTACAAGTTGTTGGTAGTGGTATTATCCTCTCAATTATGAAATAGTGAAATTAATTAATTAATTATTAATAAAGATGGATTTTTAAAGTAAGTGAGTTATTTTCTTTCCCTTTTTAAGTAAATTTTAAAAAAAGTCAATACTTAACAATATTCCTGGTTTTATTTAACGTAGTGGAAGCTAGCTTCAGATTCAGATTAAGATTTATGTAAATTACAGCGGACCAATTAAATTTTCCTTAAAAACTGTAAAATATTTATTTAAAGGCGTAAATTTTTTTTAAAGGAAACTTGTGAAGAGAATGAGAGTGGAATTTTCGAAAAAAAAACTTGTTTGAAAGAGTTTACTCCCGTACTAATTTTCAAAAACCTAACTTTGACATCTGGTGTGATAAATTTGACAGTTTGACATATTTTATTTACAAATTTGTGTAAAAGAAGTTCTTACAACTTTAGATCAATAAGAATTAAATTTTCCAAAAAAAACTTGTGTAACAGAGTTTACTCCCGTACTAATTTTCGAAGACGTATTCCTTTCTAAATTTGCATAAAAGAAGTTCTTACAGTTTTAGATAAATGATATTTGAATTTTCTAAAAAATTTTTAAAATAGTTAACTCCCCTACTAATTTTCGCAGACCTAACTTTGACAGGTGTGGTTATAAATTTACTCGTTTGGCATATTTTCTTTCCAAATTTGCATAAAAGGAGTTCTTACAACGTTAGATAAAGCAGAGTTGAATTTTCCAAAAAAAAAAATCGTCTAAAAGAGTTTACTCCTGTACTAATTTTTGCAGACGTAATTTTGACAGGTGTTGCTATAAATTTAATATTTTGGCATATTTCCTTTCCAAATATGCATAAAATAGTTAACTCCCGTACTAATTTTCGCAGACATGTGTGGTTATAAATTTACTCGTTTGGCATATTTTCTTTCCAAATTTGCATAAAAGGAGTTCTTACAACGTTAGATAAATCAGAGTTGAATTTCCCAAACAAAATTTGTTTAAAAGAGTTTACTCCTGTACTAATTTTTGCAGCCTAACTTTGACAGGGGTTGCTATAAATTTAACATTTTGGCATATTTTCTTTCCTTATATGCATAAAAGAAGTTCTTACAACTTTACATAAATGAGATTTAAAGTTTCCGAGACAGAACTTGTTTAAAATAGTTAACTCCCGTACTAATTTTTGCAGACCTAACTTTGACAGGTGTTGCTATAAATTTAACAGTTTGAAATATTTTCTTTACACATATGTGAAAAAGAAGTTCTTACAGCTTTATCGTACTAATATTTGCAGATCTAACTTTGACAGGTGTTGCTATAAATTTAACAGTTTGGAATATTTTCTTTACAAATTTGTCTAAAAGAAGTTCTTACAACTTTAGATAAATGATATTTAAATTTTCCAAAAAAAACTTGTTTAAAATAGTTAACTCCCGTACTAATTTTCGCCGACCTAACTTTGACAGGTCTGGTTATAAAGTTACTCGTTTGGCATATTTTCTTTTCAAATTTGCATAAAATAAGTTCTTACAACGTTAGATAAATCAGAGTTGACTTTTCTAAAAAAAAACTTGTTTCAAATACTTTGACATCTGGTGTGATAAATTTAATAATCTGGTATATTTTATTTCCAAATTCATACAAAAGAAGTTCCTACAACGTTAGATAAATGAGAGATGAATTTTATAAAAAAAAACATGTTTTAAAAGTTTACTCCCGTACTAATTTTCGAAGACCTAACTTTGATATCTGGTGTGATAAATTTAATATTCTGGCATATTTTCTTTCCAAATTTCTGTAAAAGAAGTTCTTAAAACTTTGGATCAATGAAAGTTGAATTTTCTAAAAAAAAATTATTTCAAAGAGTTTAGTCCCGTACTAATTTTTGCAGACCTAACTTTGACAGGTTATAGCAAAATTTCATATAATCAATATTGAGTATAAAAAAAATTGTTTAAAATACTTAACTCCCGTACTAATTTTGAAGAACTGACTTTGACATCCGATGTAATAAATTTAAGAGTCTGGCATATTTTTTTTCCAAATTTGCATAAAAGAAGTTCTTAAAACTTTAGATAAATAAGATTTGAATTTTCCAAACAAAACTTGTTTAACAGAGTTTACTCCCGTACTAACTTTCGAATACGTACCTTTGACATCTGGTGTAAAAAACCTAATAGTCTGGCATATTTCCTTTCTAAATTTGTATACAAGAAGTTCTTACAGTTCTAAAATAATAAAAATTGTGATAGTTCACAAATGACGGAAGACAAGCTGAATGCGTTTACCATCATACTATTGATTTCGATGTGATGCTGGACTACATGAAGTCAGTAAAAATTCGATTATTTATGGTTTAATCTGGAAAAATCAGGGAATTTTAAAAGTGACCCGCAAAAGTCAGGGAATGGGTCTCAAGTCATGAAAATCAGAGAATTTCTACAGTTTGGTTTTTATCGAATGCCTATGGTTTATCAAACCAGGAATTTATCAGACCGTGTTAATAAAAAAATTCATCGTAAGAACAATTCACCATAGGAACTGCAATTCGTCAAACCAATTTTTTATCCGAACCTTATTTCATCAAACCCATTCAATAACAAATTCGAAATTAACTCTGTGTTTCGGACTTCCATTGTCTATATTTTATTTATACACGACGTTTCGATCAGTACAATCTCTGATCGTCTTCAGGTGCAAACTACAATCAATTCCTAAGGCTACATACTTATATACTGTGAGAAAACACTCAACCGTGAAGTTTAAGAAGTTGGCTCCGCCAAATTCGAAATTTAACAGAACCGTTTTTAATCGAAAGATTGTTCATCAAACTCATTCAATATCAAACTTGTAATTTGTAAAACCCATTTTTGTCAAACCATTATTTATCAAAACCGGATTCCGTCACACTCTTTGTTTGTCAGAAAATATTTGCTAAATTGATAGCGCATTCGCCAATAATACTTACATGAACTGCTGGAGGCTAATTTGTGTCTATATTTGATATCGATACTAGATGAGGTGATTAGTTAAACTTTGTTAGTATCACAGGGTGGCCACTGGGAAAAAACTATTTTTTTTATGATTTGATGACAATTTTAAAAAAAATTTATGAAAATTTTATGACATTTCTTATAATATTTTTTTACGTGTTGCGAAAAGTGCTCTTCGCTATAGTTTTTAATTTTTTTTAATACCTTTATCAAAAAATCCAAGAATAACAGGAAAATACTTTCAAAAATCTCGAGCGAAGAGCACTTCTCGCAACACACCATCTTTACACTATAAATTAAGGCGGCTGGTAAATGAAATAACTAAGGTTTCCATAGCGACTTGCTTTTTTACTCGGTGACGTTTATTCTTGCGATATTTTAATTTTTGACAGTTTGATATTTTGATGAGTTTTTAAATGATTTTTTCGTAAATACTTGGTGAAAACTGGCAGAAATGGCTTAATTTTTAGGCAAGAATAATTAGATTTTTTCAGTATTACTATATTCCGTTATTTATCTTTAATTTTGGGTGAAAAACGGAACAAAATCTTTTTTTGTCCCCGTGATCAAAAAAGAAAGTTTTTTTTGCATCGGTAACCAAAAAAAAATCATGTTTTTGATGAAGGTATAAAAAATAGTAGTTTTAACAACTAGTGGCTAAAATAGTCAACTGTCACTGTAAAAAACTACGAAATGATGGGCGCCTCAACTGGTTCGTGGGTACTTTAAAAAAAAAAATATTCATAACACTTTATTTGCAAATATATCTCGAGGGAACTATAAGCATATTATATATTTTTCCAGGGAAGAATTTGTGATTTATTAAAATAATCTCCTTAGAGCATATGGTTTCATTTAAAAAAAGGTACCTAACTAATGTCAAAAAGTGACATCTAGTGGACGGTGGACGCGTAGTGAAAAATCGATTAAAAATCCCAGCAAAAATATCGCAAGTACTAAAATAGCACTAATTTGGAACACGGCATTTTACAATGTTTGTACAACTTGTGCTGCAATGCGTAGCAACAATACAAAAAAGCTTAAATATTGCACTGGAATAAATTACTTTAATTAGAGTACCAAAATATTGCTTTATTTGTAATGGCACCGCAAAATGCAGCAACTAATGTACAAAAATAGTAAAATACCATGTTCCAAATTTGTACTTCTTTTGTACAGTGAATATTTTACATTTTTAGTAATCCGATGTTTGCTGGGATATAGATTAGATTATAATCATAATTCTATCCCATTTATGGGAGGTGGCTAAACGTGCCTTCAGTTATCGAGATATAGGCGTCCAAACATCACCCTACCTGCAGAGTTTTTCCAGTGTTATGTATTTTTCTGAAGCTGCGTGGAATTTAACTTGTCGAATTCCACATCCATCAATTTTGAATATTTTCTGACAAAGTTTGCAGTAAGCATATAAACTTTTATTTCCTCAAGTAGCCAAGAATACTGAAGCTTCCAAGCCGCATTAAATTTGGTTTTTCGAGAAGATGCCATGCCTACCGTCTTAATATCAGAAATCGATTTGGGAGAGGTATACACACACCAATGAGTCCAGAAAATTAATTTTATTGGAAGAAAGTCTTAACTACTTAAAAAAAGCTAAAACTATCATCTGGTCAGCTTATACAGGGGTATAGGATTCCTAAGCAAATCCTTAGGGAGCCAAGCAGCCGTGTATAAGACGCAGACAAACGGAAAAGCACATTAGGCAGAAAAGGATGGGCATGGGGCCATGTTGCCACTACATCTTACACGTAGTAAATCCATTCCAGGTTGTTGTTTTCCAATGTTTTCCATTTTCATACCTTTAAGACTGGAATAAAAATTGTTTTTGCTCGACTTTAATACCAAACTGATGATAGATATCGTAAAAAAAAATATTTTTCGGCTTTTCATTTTTTAACCATTGTCCTTACGCACTGTTTACAGGCTGGGTACTAAGATACATGCAAATGCCTAACCTAAAGCGTTGATACACGGCCGGAGAAATCGACTGAGATATTTCCGTAGAAACTTTATCAAGCAAATAGGACGGGTTGACGCCTTCAAACGTCCAACCCGGGTTTTGCACTTTGATTCGAAATCAAAAAGGAGGAACAGTCAGATGTGGGATCGTGTACAAATTACGTAACGGTGATTTTACCAATTTTTGACCCCCTCCCTATGAAACGATTTCAAGACCACTACCCCCCCCCCCAAAAAAAAAAAAAAACTTTTCACTTATTTTCATTCCAAATTTTCTTAGTTTCACACAAATGCAAACGCTGTCGAAAACCCCCCTCCCCCCTACGTAACATTTTGTAACCTCCCTCCCCCCTCTGACGACTACGTAATTTGTGCACGGCCCCTGTAGTCCCAGTGGAGGAGGGCGAGAAAATTGATATTTTTTTCTTAAAAATTATACTTTTTAGACCTATTTCTTTGCGTTCCCGAAATGACTAATTTTTGAAAAAAAATTGTAAGCGGCGCCATTTTTATTTCGTGCTTTGTTTTTCTAACATTTTTGCGTTTGGCTAATTTAATTGAAAAAATTTTGCCTGCGGCGCCCTTTATCTTCTCACTCGAAACCAAGATCCCCCGTTTTAGGAAAACTGATCCCGTCTCTGTTTCTAACTTTTTTCGAATAAAAGTAGATCATGACCATGGAGGAAATAATTTTTTTCTACGGTATGACGAAAATTTCGAGAAAGTTGAAGAAAAAAATAAAAAAAGTGGCAGAGCTCAAGTTTTTCGTAAAAAAAACGTTTTTTGTAAAGAAACAGACCAAAATAAATCTTTTCACCCCTTTTTGGGTGTTACAAATATTGGCAGCCCCTTATTTTTCGCTTTTACCCTCCCGCTAGTTTTGAAGAATTGGTTCGCTACATGTTTCGAGATCATGTCATAAAACACCTTGAAAATATCAAATGTAGTGTAGGGCCAGCTTTATTTAAAATCAATAATATCGCAAGCAAAAAGCTCTGCAGGAAAAACAGCGCGTTTAATGATTTCTTTGGCTGCTAGTGCTAGCTGCATGGTTTAGCCGTTTCCGGATAGATGTCACTAGTAGAACAGAATGGAAAGAAATTTAATTAAAAGCGAAGATATTTCTTTCTAATGTTAACAACTTCACGAGTTTATCGCTCAGTATCGTAAATAATGGGCCCTGCCGCCTCCTTTAAGCAAGAAAAAGCTGTGGTTTGGAACTGAAAACATCTAATTTTTAATCTCATGGTGTGGCCGCCATCTACCGAAATTTGCAGACATCTTGTCAACGGTTATTATTGCAACTATGATTTATGCTCACAATGAAAGAGTGGCGACTTTTTTTGTCTCATGAAAGCAGTCCGGAGATAATAACAAACTGGCACCATTGCTCAATATACCTGTTTCTTTTGTGCGCGCAGAACTTTCTATGCCATTTCTGTTTGATTTATTGAAATCCTATCCCTAAGGAAAATCTTAGGAACCCTATATACATCAAGGAAGCAAGAAAATCATTACTGAGTATCTTTGACGCTGAGTGCAAAGAGAGAAAAAGGCTTTTTTATCTCTTAACATACAAGTTTTCACAAGACCACCTAGACCTTTTCTTCTGTGATGTCAGGTTAGTAAATACTTAAAATTTGATATTTTCTAATGAAGACTTTTTCACTTTTATTTTATTTCTTTCAGAATTCGTCATGGTTCGAACAATAACCCGTCAGCTCTAGAGTTACACAGGAAATTGTTTACCACAAGATGCCACCATAATACTCTCTGTAACAAGCACAAGAGATATTACTAACATTTAACAACTAAGAAGTCGTGACACTGATGACACTGTTTGTGAACAAGAAGAAAAACTCAAAATAATGCTGCCTTCCAGTTTTAACCTCATTTGGAGATAAATGGGATACCACAACAAAATTTAAAATTAGAAAAGATAGAGAAGGGTTATTTTGTCCATCCAAAAGCATACAAAAAATTTGTGAGAAGATAGAAAAGAAGATTCAAAACACTATTAAGATTGTAGGTGACTTGCCCGCTAATGATATTTTAATTAAATTATTATTTAGGGCAACAGAAAATTGATCACGTCTAATTGATCATGTCTTCGATTATGCTCCTTATGAAAATATTCATATTAAGCTTTTAGTTGAATCAGTGATTAAACATTAAACTCTGGAGAAAAGATGTGAAAAGTTTTAACCAAACTGATAGTAACAAAAAATCAAAAGATCTTGGGTGGAAAAAACGAAAATCCAAACTTGGATGAGTATCCCACAAGAAACACACAAAAGACCAAAGCGAAAAGAGAAATAATCAAACGATCGCCTTAGGAGCGTAACCCTATTGGAAAGATTAACACGCCAGGACGAACCCGTATCAGGTGGCTTAGATAAGTGCCAGTGCGGAACGATGCCTATTGTGAGTGATTCAAAGTTGGAAATCAAAGTACATGATGTTGTTGAATGATTTTTTTTTTGGGGGGGGGGGTGACCAGTGAAACCACTGATGAGCCCATGCTGATTGCCCAGATCTTTTATTTTAAGATTCTTTTCGGTTGAAGTAACTATTTCGGATGTTTTTTAATTTTTTTTTGTTTTAATCGCATTAGGAGCGTAACCCTATTGAAAAGATTAACACGCCAGAACGATCCCGTATCAGGTGGCTTAGATAAGTGCCAGTGCGATGCCTATTTGTGAGTGATTCAAAGTTGGAAATCAAAGTGGATGATGGTGTTGAATGATGTTTGGGGAGGGTGACCAGTGAAACCACTGATGAGCCCACGCTGGTTGCCCTTGGCGGATACTCATCCAAGTTTCGTTTTTTCTACGTAAGATCTTTTGTTTTTAGATTCTTTTCAGTTGAAGTAACTGATTCGAAGGTTTTTCAACTTTTTTTTGTAAAACTCGTACTGTTTAAACATCAATAGGATAGTTCTATATATTATTTTTTAATTAAAAATAAGTAGTTTCTGTTTGTAAATAAGTTACTTTAAAGTCCGACAAAAAAGTAACTATTTTTTTATTGTAACTTTTTTGTTGGCATTTTGTAAATAATTATTTTCTACAATTAAAATATATTCTCATTTAAGCTAATTGTAGGATTGTTAGATAAAATTTAAAAGTATATTAAATATATATTTTTTAAGGGGTCTAACTTACAGCAGAAAGGGGATTTTTTTTCAAAAATAAAATCTACTTACCCATTTAAAAAGAATAATTTTCATATTTTAAGGGAAGGGCTATTAAATAAAATTAATTGTTAAAAAAGTTGCAAATTGGAGAGATTGTTCTCAGTTGGTAGTTACAGGGATTTTGGTGCATTGCCAACTGCTTCTGGCACCAAACTGTCACATACATGAGGCAGTTATTTCTTAAAACAACAGTAGAAGTCTTTTTTTTAGTTATATTTTTTCTTTGGTTTTTGTGTACATTTTTTCTGCACTTAATGTAGGTATTTTAATGACATACTTTTTCGAAATAAGTAAGTTATTTTTTGTACTATGCTATAAAAAAAAATCTGTTATTTTTGAGCTTCAAAACATTTGGCGCTGATGGAGTTAAATGCCAACACAGTTAAATCGGGCGGTTAGAATGTGACGCATTTTGTCACAGTCTAACTCGTTGGTGCTATTGTCAATTAATATTTTTTCGTAATATTTATTGTTAACTTTTTTTATTCTCAATAAAAAATAACACAAAATATTAAAAGTGCCTTTCTAACACAAAAAAAAAACAACTTAGATAATGGTTGGTTGTAATTTAGGTATTGGGTTACCACAAATCAGATAATGGTTTTAACTTACGTATCGAGTTATCACAAATCAGATAATGGTTTGTGTAAACGTTCGCATCGAGTTATCACAAATCGGATGATGGTTTGTTGCACCTTAAGTAGTGGGTTACAATAACTCATCAGATGGTGGTTTGTGAAAACTTATAGCATGAGATACCACAACTCAGATGCTCGTTGTAATACTTATATCGTGAGTAACCACAACTCAGATGCTGGTTGTGACAACTTATAGCGTAAATCGCCGTAGCTCAGATGCTGGTTTTAACAACACATTCTATGGTTTCCGGTAAAACTCGGTAAATGCGCTATGGTAGCCTACTGTAAATTTACTCATACACGTAAACGTTAACACATATCATTTGCCGCCACAGCCCACGAAAAGTGGGTTTTCGTAGTGGACGGACCCACTCAAGTTACTAAAACATATTTTCATGTGTTGTTCTAACTCTGCCCTGAATTGTCACAGCTCATTTGAGTTAGCTAGAATTACTCTGGGGCTTTGTGGTTAATTACAACTTAAATATGATTAAACATTTTATTTTGCCCATATTTGGATTTATTCTAACTCGTTATCCTACGTTAACGTTTTCAAGTTCTTATAACTCAGAAATGTGGGTAAGGACAACTTATGGAGATTATGCAAAACCAATTTTTGGAGTTGTGGTATCTCAGCATACTTTTTTTTGGGTCTACGGCAACTTACTCCAGAACTAAGATAACTGATTGTTGAGGTACGAAAATCCATGGATAGACCGGAGTAATCGAGCACTTACGAAAATTCCCGAGCGCAGTTTTTCCCTTGTGTGCTTGTTTATTTCTGGGCTCTAATTCTTAAGCAGGGAACGACATAGGTTTGTGTCGAATCATCCCACGTCGAACGCATGCTCGTAAAATGTAATTTTTTAATCCAAAATTTTCGAGGGATGGGATCATTCCCCAGGATTGATTCCTTCTCTTGAGGGATCATTCCTTCTCTCGGGATTCAAGAATTAGGCCCCTGGCATTTCAACTTGTATCGTCCACGCTGATCCATGCGCGACGGTGTGTGTGTGTATGTGGTGATAGAAAAAAACTAATTAAAGGTGATTATAAGGTTTTTGAAGAAATCTTTTTTTACAGAAAAAATGAAGCGGACACAATTCAATGTCCTTCTTCTGAGGGATCGTCCATGTTTTAAGATCATTATTATTTATGCATAAGCATGATATTTTATCGTTAAATTTGACATCTTTTGTATTAATAATTACATATTGCCTAAAGTAGGATTTAATTAAGTATTTTTACCTTATTTTTTCTGTGGTTTTTGTATTAGCCAAAAGTGTACCCAAATAGTAAATTTTTTCTTCACTTAATCTAGGTCTTTTGGTTACATACTTTTTCGTAAGAAGTAGATTAGTTATATATTATTTAAATCTCAATAACTTCAGTGATTGGTGAGTGCTTTAAAGTAAATTTCTGTTATTTGAGTTTTGATTTAGGGCCATTGGTACCAACAAGTTAAATAGCCACTCAGTTAAATCGTGCGGTTAAAATGTGACTTACCGATTTTCAGTGAGATGTTGCAAGTCACATTCTAACCGCCAGATTTAACCAAGTGGCCATTTAACAAGTTAGCGTGGGAAAAATGCAGAGTCAAAAACTCTTCCGGGCGCGAGTAAACTGCGTCAGGTATCTGCAATAGATTTTTCGCCTTTGACCTTGCCCAGGGCCAACCCTGATTTTCTTTGTTTTTTAAAGTTATATAGTTATTATAGTAGACACTTAAAGTTAATTTTCGGGTTTATCGGCATTCGTATCCTTATCTCCATCGAGTCGACCTATCAAACAGGTGTACTTTTAAACTAATGGCGAATGCGTGACAGCTCCAGTTGATCAAATGTGTCAAAACATCGTTTCATATGCAGGGACGGTCGTAATGCTACGACTCCCTTATCGTACCTAACGAGGTTTTCGTGCATTTAATCAGCTGCAGCTGTCACGCATTCGCCATGATTTTAAAAGTGCACCTGCTTGATTGATCGACTCGATAGAGATAAGGATACGAATGCTGATAAAACTGAAAATTAGTGTCTATTATCTCGTAGTTATATGGTTGCACCACATTGTTAAGCTGCCAACTCAGGTATTTGTACGAATCGACGTAGTCGACTTGTTAGTCATTTACCGCTAGTATGCCTTTCATGTTTTTTTTTTCTGGAACCCACAAAAAAACCGTATTTACAAAAACCGAGACACAAACAGAAAATAAACGAAACGAAATATGAACGAAAGTAAAACACCCAGGAAATAATGGATACGAATATGGTTTTATAGAATTTTAATTTACTCGATCCTTAAAAGACACGAATATAATTTAACCGATTAAAATTTTCCCGAAATATCAGAATTACAAAAGTATCGAAAATAACGGTCTAGAAACGAAAAACATCCGACCCACAAAATTAATACAAAATAATATGCCCGTACCAAAAATGAGCCGAATCGCTATTGGGCATGCGTCAAATTTAAATCTCTAGAGCGCCGTAGGCCCTGGATTGCGGCGTTGACAAGTTTCTCTATTTGGAAGATGACACGGGGATTTTTTTTATTAAACAATTTTATTTAACTTCACTGGCTGTCTAACTGTCTATCAAATCTTGCAATTAATTTTTGTAATGTAGATCCGATGACAATACAATATTATGAAGAAATCTGGGGGTAGGGGGTGTTTCAAAAATGTAAAGAGGGTAAATTAATACAATATCACAACTTACTTCGACTCTTAAGCCGTAAGTCTGGCAACGTACCAATTGAATTTGTGGCTATCGGTTCAAATCGTTTTCGTCCAGATTGGGGTTCTTGAATTTTGTGGTTTGGCATTATTGTTTCTAACAAATTATTTTCCTTCAAAATATTTTCTAACATTTTGTGTTTCTATAAAAATATGTTTCGTTTAAATTTAATTCTATGCATATATTTTCTAGCGATTTCTGACCGAAGGTCACGGTGAAGTGCGTTCTCTATTATTTTATTACTGTATATATTAAAGAACAGCGAAGAGAATATGCAGTCTTGGCGAACACCTTTCCTCATTTGGCCATCTCCGAACAGTTGGCCATCAACTTTTAACAGAATGAGAAATAAATTCCCAATGTTTTGCCGAACATTAGTCCATGACTTGTTGATTTGAGCGTTCATATTATTCGACTATAAAAACTTATGTCGCACTGATGATCTCTAACAAGAGTTATACACGTGTCTGCGTCTAGTAAGTCGTACCCGATATGCATTCTTGTGGTACTCCGGCGTATTGTATTTTGTACAGTTCGTTTTTTTACTATCGATTCGTCATAGTAAAAAGCCCGACTGGTGGATGGACTGTGTCTAAAACCAGTTAGTGGTAGAACTGGTGGAGGAGGTCAAAAATCCAACAGTTTTCTGTTGGTAAAACTCTCCTTTTCATCAACTTTTAGTTGAGCTGTCTGGTTCCAGTATAGGCTGATAATTATCTTTATATCTCGGTCATCCAGACCAACTTCTTTAAAAAATTCTATGAGTTCCCGTGTTGTACTTAATCAAAAGCTTTCTATGTAACACGCATATACGACACATCTTTAAACCGCTGAACTAATAGCGTTTTCGATTTATACTGCTCTTAGATCACCCCCAGCCAGCGCAATGACGTCACAAATCTGTCCGGAAGTGATCTGAGGGCGATACCGAATACGAGCACTCGACTTGCGATCGTAAATCGAACTCGTTTACGCTCTAAAATTCATTACATAACCCCAGATTTTGTTTGTTTTTCTTTTACTTTTCGGGATATATTTTCGTGGGGCCCCCTAAGGGGTTCATGCAAAGGGTGTTTGTTAGTGTAATTCAACACAAAGTTTTACTTTACCACTTTGTCTGTATATTCGGGTTTCGGGTACCACTTTTTGCACAAAATTCATAACTTTTGCCCTTTTTTGAGACACATTAAAGACGTAATGTTTATAAACTCGATTGTCTGTCCATTTTTTTCCAAAATAAAAAGAAAAAAAATATCAAAGTAAGGTTATGTCCATTGTTTTGATCCAAATCCTTGGTCCGTTAAGATTGACTTGGCAAGAAAAAGCGGTCCCTTAGAGATTTGGAACACAAATCGAACACGCAAATCTTTTTTGGATTGATCTCGGATCGAAAACGTGACGAAGCAAAAAAGGATGGTCAGTCGTAGATTTGGCAGCAAAAATGTGGAATAATCAAAAACGCAAATCTCGGCAGAAGCGTGTGCCGTTCTAAATCGAACAAGCAAATCTTTAATGGGTTTTTCTCTGATCACCGACTGTTACAGCGAGTGATTTAAAAACGCGAGAAGCACAGTTTAGCTGCAAGTTTTAAACATAGTTTTTTTTTACTTTTATCAAAAAAATAAATAAAAAAATAACAGGAAAGTACTGAAAAAAACAACCAATGACAGGTTCAGTCAGCCTCAGTATCTATAAATCAAAATAAAATTTGAAGTAAAATGTGCTTATAGTTTAATAAAAACAAATTAAAAAATAAATCAAATAATAAACAAGAATGTATATATTTATAATAATTTTAAAAAGCAGAATACAATATAAATTAACTTATAAATACAGCAACATTTGTTTTAAAGGAGCACGGGGCCAATATGATACACTATTATAGTAAATAAAGCTATTATAATTATGATACACATTTTTAAAAGAAGTTCTTGAATTTATTATTATTTATTGAAAAAAAATTCTACTACTGTGAGAACTTTACTGTAAGAATAGGCCTAAATTAAAACCTGTTTTTTAAATAATTTGCTAAACAAAATAAACTGCTTTGTTGACTTGACCTTAAACTTAAAAAAGGGGTATGTTTCTATGACTTAACTGTTATTAAAGTAGTAAAATATAATGTTTTTAAAATACATACCAATATTTTTTGGTCAATATTATAATTCTTGTAATACATTAGCCCCGGTAGACCCTATATCTAACAGTTTATTTTTAAAAAACTATTCATAGCTTAGTTAAGGCAATTTTATAATTACTCTTATAAAAGTTTCGTTAAATTAAAGGAAGATATGAGCTGTCTCACCCTGTAACATAAAAAACGTAAAAGTTATATTGCAAACAAATGAGACAAATTTATATTTTAGAAGCCATTTTTTGTCGGCTCACAGAAGGTCAAAGCAAAAATATAAGAATCACACAATTTGTATAACTTACAATTTGTAGTTTCCCTATATAAAATTTGAGCTCATTTTAATAAACAAAATTATTAGCGCAGACAATAGCAGTGGGATTTATTAAAAGGGTTTAGCCTATTTTAGAACGGTTCTAAGATTAAGTGAAATTTTGGGTTTTAAGTATTTTAAACCAACTTTCCTTGACTTTTGGACATAGTTTGATTTATAAGAAGAATATTAATAAATTTTTTTAGTGAATAATCATCTTAACAGAATCTTGTCAGATTTAAGACAAAAGTTTCAATTGGGAACAAAAGAAAATTAAAAAATTTAAACCTATGCGGGGTCTCAAGGCGGATTCAGAGTTCTGTAAGGTAAGCGGGATGGGGTATGCGTCATAAGTCATAAGGAAAATCCTCATTCATAGCTCAAAAAACGTAAGAGGTGGTGTAAACCAACAAATTTTTTTTCTTTGGTCCTGCCGTTCCAACCCCCAACTCTTTATAAAAAGCGAGGTTAGTTTTTTTTAGTGTTTTTTGGAGCTGTTACAAATTAATTAGTTTTTGCTCAAAATAAATAGCTTTATTTCCTGTACTATATATTTTTAAACAAGATTAGTATGCTTATTACACACAAGACATACATCTTCTCTCTTTTTAATAATGAATTGTGTACCTCAGATGCCCATTTTGAACTTCTGTACACCTTAGCATAACCAAAAGGAAAAAAAAATATTGTTCTGGAAATCAAACCTAATGGTCCCTGAACCAAATAATTGTGATATTGTTTTACAAATTTTTAATAAAAATGTTATTTAAATGCAAGGTCATAGCAGCAAATTCTTACTTACCTCCGTAAGTTTCATTTTAAAAACAGATCTAATAACGATTTAACGTTTTACTTTTCTCATTTTTTTTATAGCTCTGAAGGAGGTGAGAAACCAAACACAAATCAAAAAAATATTTTAGTTCACAAGCTCATAATTCTGTTTCTAGTCCAAGACCGTTAGCATATTTAGGGGAATTTTTTCGGATGAAGCTGGATTTTTGACAGATGTTGGTTTACCCCTAGAGTAGTTGGCAAAAAAAGTTTTCCTCTGAGGGAAGCTTGCTTCCTCCACCATCTTTAAAGATGGCCGAAAGAGGTATTATTGAAAATAAATAACTTCCTTATTTATCAACCAATTTTTTTTAAACAAATTTTGATATATTTATGATATAGCGGTGATAAGTGGTTACTGAGTAATTCTTAAAGAATCGTATATGACGATTTAAAGATGGCTGACGCCCATTTTGCAAAATTTATCTTGGATGCTGCATTTTTCATATAGAAATTAAGGCTATGGGGTTAAGAGATACAGCGATTTAAAGGTATATTATATAGTGCAACAATTTTGTTCACAGAGATAATTGTTTTTCTCAAAAAAACAAAAATGTTTACGAAGAGGCCGAAATAATGCCTATGTGAATGTGTACAGACGACTATCTTGAATTAAAGATAGCCGACAAAGGTATTACATAAAAAATCATCAGAAATTCACATGTAGATATTTTTTCGAGGTATCGGCTTTTTCGCAAATGATTTTTTGTTTTTTAGAAAACTATCAACTGTAGATTATTGCAGAATATTACAGACTATTGCAGGATTATTGCAATGCATTGTAAAATTGCCGTTTATTAAAAATTGTAAATTATTGTAGGTTACTGCATGATTATTGCAAACTATCGCAAAATTATTGCAAGTATTGTGAACCATTGCTGGATTATTGCAAGTATTGTGAACTATTGAGATTATTGCAGAAGTATTCACAGAAAAAAGAAAAATAAGACCGTTAGAAAACTGACACCTTCGCAGACAACTCAACCATTATTGCCAACTATTGAAAAGATATTGAGAGATAATTGCGACAATATTGCCAACTATTGCAAGAGTATTCTCGACTAATGCGGATTATTTCCACACGAAAATTTCCCTATGGTAGGTACGTTTTGAGAGCTCACATTCTTGGCTATTTTATCAAGAGCCAATTTTTTTTTAGAAATCATAGAGGAAGTTTAATTTTGACACGCAATAAAAATTATCAGATCTAAGTCAGATACTAAAATTACCCATGTCCCAAGGTTAGTGGCGCATTATTTTTTTAATAAATAGTATTTTAAAAAATTAAACAATTTAATTTTTTATACGTTTCCGACAAACAGTTTTTTTTGCGCAACCTGAGTATTAAGAATTAATATTTAATGCTTCGTAGAGTAAGGTGTCCTTTAGCCAAACTTATAATTTTAAAGTTAAGTTTCCAACAATAAATTCAATTACAAAATCAATAAAATATTTTATAATTGAAAAACAGATACGTAAAGCAATTTTTCACATAATCCAAATATACAAAAAAAATATGGGTAAAATCTGCAGTAAAGTTGTATCTACATGGCAACACGGCTAAAGTAAAAAATACCTTCGGATACTTATAATAAGAAACCGCGTGTAAAAAAGGTTTTTAAATTTTTAGAATCACCCTCAATAAAATAGTTTAGTTTGTTTAACTTACATTCCTTCCACTAATATTTCTTCTTCAGGTCATTAAACCTCCTCGTCAAATCATCGAAATCTATATCGTCATCCTTGTCACGTGAATTGCTCGTTGGTCCAGGAAGGTTACTAGGCACTGAAGGTAGGTCGGGAATGTTGAAATCGTAGTTATTCATTTTTGATCTTGGCTGAGGTTTGGGCTTGTCGGAATTCTAGAAAAAATACAAATACAAAGGTGTATTTGACTTGCTTCTTCTTCGCGTGTGGAGGTTTGTTTATTGTTTACTTTTATTTTTATGGTATTCATAGTAAGTTTCGATCCGTTAGGTGATCCATTATCCTTTCCTATCAGTCACGGTTACATACAGTGACCATAGTTATGACATTATAATTGATTGATTGAAAACATACTTTATTGTCAAAGAATAACACAGATATGAAAATTCTTAATGACAAAGCATAAATTTCATTCGGAACCATGAGCTTTATTTTTTTTGAAAATATCTAGCAAGCCATGTATAAAAACCTAGACATGCAATATATAAGATGGGCCAAAAAAAAACGTACATTTTTTTTGGCTCTTATTTTGCTACCGTAAGTTTGATTTTTGTGATTTTAGCTTCTGCGAAAAGCTAAAGCTACAGACTATATGAAGCTTGTCAAAATTGATATTTCGTTAAAATCCAAGATGGCGAATTATTTTTAAACTTCCCCATATTTAACATCCCCTGCCAAAATTTTATGTGCGCCACTGTACTCGATTTTAGACGTTTGCCATAAAGGCACGTCTTTATCGTGCACACATAGGTATCACTTCTAAAAATCGGACAAGAAATAATAAAGCTCAACGCCAACGAAGTAAGTGGTGTCTTAACCCTTTGTAAAACATAGGTCTAAAAACCTCTACTCTTTGTTCTTCTAGGGATTTGTTAAATCTTGTCCGATTCTTTAGCTTTTAAGCTCTACGGGAATCTAAGGCGTATATAGGCTATATATACGCTATCTGTCAAATTTGATATTTTTCACTCCTTCCTGCCAAACTTTTTTCTAAGCCAATGTATGTAATGTATTCAGTGTACAAAGAGAACTATAAAAGCTTTGCTAAACGAAAGAGCTTTTTAAATGTGTAAAATAGATAAAATGCGGAAAATTTTTATGTGGCTGATTTATTTTTAACTTATTCGATTTTATTATTTTATACAGAGTATCCAGAAACTTAAAATGACATGGCAACGTAGTTTTGACTAAAACAGCAATGGCGTACTAGATTGAATTTAATAGAATAGTGTTTTTAGGTGCACTGTTTACAGGGTTAAGAACAGCACCTCATTCGTTAAGCAAAGCTTTTTTACTTCTTTTCCGAATTTTGCGAATGATAACTCTTTGTACACTGAAAAGACGTGGCTTGAAATCAGGTACATTGGCGTACAAAAAAGTTTGGCAGGAAGAAGTGAAGTTTCAAATGCATGCGCCATTACGAATTTTCGTAAAATGTCAAATTTGACAAATAGCGTGTATAGGCCAGAGCCTTAGCGTCCCGATGAGCTCAGAATCTAAAGATTTGAACGAGATTTAACAAATCCCTAGTAAAACAAAAACTAGAGGTTAAAACACTTACTTCGTTCACTTTGGGATTTATTAGTTCTTGTGCACAACAAAAACGTGTCTTTAAGGCAAATGTCTAAAATCGAGTACAGTGGCGCCCAGAAAATTTTGGCGGGGGGTGTTAAAAATGAGGAAATTTAAAAATCATGAGCCATCTTGGATTTTAACGAAATGTCAATTTTGACAAAAGTTTCATATAGTCTGAAACTTTAGCTTTTCGCAGAAGGTAAAAATCACAAAAATAAAACTTACGGTAGCAAAACTACCATTGAGTATAGAAATAAGCTACGATGGTTTATTTTTTTACATTTTTGTTCTTTTGTTGTTTGGTTGCTTTTAGGCAAATGTGTCGGAAATATATAATAAAGCTTGTGTGTAAAAAAATATATCAGTGTTTTTTCCTCTTAAGAGAGTTAGGCGAAAATGTCCGCGTTAAAAAAGTATGATAACTTTATTGTAATATTAGGGACTTATCGGTATATAAAGTTAGCATAGCCGGACAAACACCTTCTCAACTATAAAGCCAGTTAACTCTTTTTCGATTCAGTATTCTTTAGCCTACTATAGCGGTCATATTGACACCAGACTGACAGAAAATCCATGTTTTACCTATCGATTTGGTTATAAAAATGACGTCTGAAGGAGTAGGAGTTAACTGGCTTTTTAGTTGAGAACGGTGTTGGCCGAACTTTAATAAAGTCGGAACCATTTTTAACAGTTCCGCATGAAGGTCAAACAACTACCATATATTTTAAGGCACTTTTGAAATGCCGGGAGGAGAACTTGCTAGGGAAGTGGGCTTGGTTTACAAAAAAGATGGAGATATGCCAACCTATAAAAGTGTGAAGAGGAAAAGGATAATCCCGCGGGAGCATTCTCTTCCCACATTTTCAAGAACAAAGAACAAGAACAAATCCTTGTATTTTTCAGGAGTTTCACTTAAATTTTCACATTTAAGTGCTCTTATCCTACTACAAGGAAGAAAACACCGTTATTCTTACTAAAAGCCCTGTATACAATTTTTGACAGTTGTTTTACTAAACAACTGTCAAATGTATAGAGGGCCTCTAATTCTTAACAGGACTGATTATTATGACAAAACTGAAGTTAGACCGTCGGCGCTGCAGCGCCGTCTTCTTCGTTGCCGCGGTTATCCGAAACCTACGTTCGGGCTATCCGGCCAGAGCTTTTTAGGGCATGGTGCTGTCAAAATAATGTCGACTTTTATGATGTTTGTGCCAAGGTTTGTACCTACTTTTACATTAGGGAATTATTGAAATACGGCTGCACTGGATAGTGCCTACTTAGCGCCGACCTTAACACCAGGCTGTGATATTGAACGCGCCGAAACGGTAACGACACGACTTTATTTATAACCTATAAATATATGCTGCCTGTGTTTGAGTGATCGAAAAGCATTGAAGATGTGTTAGGAGTGTTTCTTGGTGGAGGGTGGAGATGAGGGCTGGAGAGACCTGGTTAGAATCTGCAGAATTTATTGGATTTTAACCTGTGCATTTGGGGTTCTGATGGGATTTTGTTGAACTAATTCTAATAGCAAACAAACATTGTCTTCATCCGTAAAACGAAGTTTTGAGCTTTGCTTTTTTCATTTTTCTTTCGCCATGTCACCCGACTTCATAAAAAAATAACTATTTTGTGCCCAATTTTTGCTTTTTTGACTGTTACAATAGAAAAGTAGGGTTACAGTAAAAAAAATAGCCAATAGTTGTCAGAAACGTCAACTACGGCCAGACACAGCCAAGATACTGCCCAGTATAATTCCTCCGCAAATAAGGACAGGCCCTAACCTTATTAGTGTCGACACTAAATGTGGTAGTTCTTGCGCATGCCTATTTATCAACAGCGTCAAAATAGTGCCTGGCTTTGTTAGTGCCGGGCCCTAACTCCGTTTCAATAATTCCCTATTAACTTTAATTATGTAAACTTTATAGGTGGCACGATATGAGCATGTTTAGATGACAACAAGGTCAGAAATAGTGGCAAGAACCAACTTTGGAACCATACATAAATTACGTAACGCAGAAAAGCGGGGAAAGATGTATACGAGGATGGATATGTGTAAGTGTTAAAAGGGGAGAGGGGGATTCACACGAAAAATGTTCCAATTTGTTTCAGTAATTTCATAGTGGTGGTAAAGTGCCTAAAAATATTTGGTAGTTGCTTGCTGTCAAAAATAGTGCTGACTTTATTAATGTCAGGCTATGCTGACTTTATGTACCAAAACGTCCCTATAAAATAAGGGATTAAAGAGCGGCTTACGAAAAAGTGGATAATAATGTGCAATGTTTTGTCCGTTTCTATTAAACACAAAAAATAAAACTTTACTATTTCGCGTTTTAAAAATGAGGCCAGCAGTGTCCGAAACCAACTTAATTAATGTTACAGGGAATAACAATGCCACTGATCTAGGTACCAACAAGTAGTAAAATACTTCTATTGATTTATTAAGAACTGCCTGATTTTTAAATTCTGAACCAAAAACAAAAAAAAAATCATTTCCAGGTAATATTGCAGGTTACCCTAAGAAATATTAAAATAACGTGAAAAGCGAATATTTTAAAAGGCATTTTGATAAATACAATTATATAAAATTCTAAATAACTATTTAAAAAAATTACCTCCATATTTTCATCTTTAGGAGCATCTCGGTTAGTATCCTAAAATAACAGACCGAAAAAAAAACACCAATTAGTACACAAACATGCAAATTCATTCAAATGCTAAAATGCTTTTTTTTAAATAAAAATTTCGTTCTCCAGGACTTAAACTTCCAAAATATGTTTAACTTTTACATTTTAAATGGTTCGTACTAAGTGTAAAATTTCAGCAAGAGGCCTTTTTATAGATTGAATTATTGATTGTTAATTTTTTTTACATAAATGGCCATTGACTCGATTCTTTTTTTACTACAAATTAACTTGTTTGGAGAATAACCAGCAGTAGGGGGGCGACTCGTGGGCCTGGCAATTAGGCCGCTTTATGGGCACTTTCTGCCAGGGACTCGATTCTGGACGTAATTGAACGATCATACCCTGAGAAGTGACCACTTCACAAGTCATTCGAACGACGTCCTACTCTGAAAGACTGTAAAGTTTACCGTAGCATGCCCATTAGTGACTAAAATATGGATCGGTCACGTTACAGTTTCATCCAATAGCGATATCTGACACTCGGACAAGCAGAGACACACAAGCTTTCCTAAAGCTAAAGCTTCAAGAACAGCTTCGCTCAAAAATCGTTGTTCAAGGCAGCTCTCCGCGTGCCCATAAGTTTTGGTGATTCTTCGATCGTCTCGTCACTGCTTTTAAGCGCGTTTATTGGTTGAAACTACTTCTCTTCTCTCAGGCCAGCGATCCCATCCTACGAAACCCAGAATCGGCACCTTGGAGAATAGTTTTTGGTCGTGCTCAAAACGCCCGACGACTAACGCTATTTGACACTGTTGGCATTTGAAATGGTTAAGGGCTGCCGTGAAACGCCACAAACCTACGAACTGTTAATATTAGGATTTTGCAGTAGCCTATTTCCGACAGAGTGACGTTGCGTTCAGTATAACCAAGACACCCAAGCGTGTTTTTCTGTTTGAGGGTTCTTTCATGAATAATTAAATAGCCACTTGCTTTAAAATGCATTTAAATAAAAGCAATAAATTTAGGTACTTTTTATCCTTAGCTTTCTTGGAACTTAATTAAGAAGGTATAAATTTTGGTTTTTAATGGAAAAACACATTTTGAAAATTAAAAACAAAAAGTAATAAAATATCCCAAACGTCAAATAACCGGACCGTCAACGTAAAACCTGTACCAAAAATGCTATTTTGAACTGTCAAATGGTGTTAAAAGTATCGTTGTCGGTGAAGTTATCGGGCTAGTATGGAATAAATTGTAAAAAAATGGCGCCGATCATAAACACGCGCGAATCCGAGTCGAAAGACATTTTATTGTCGTAAAAGCAAAAAATCTAGTACAAGTATGTGCATAACTTGTGGTAAAGTGTTCCATCAATCTTGTTTAGCACGCGATTAGGCCGGAATGGTAAAGGTATTGGATAAAAATCGTGTTATATGCATCGCACGGAATCATCGGAGAATAACTAGTCCATTCCATTTTTATTTAGACAAAACATAACCTCACTTTCCAGAGAACAAAAACCAGAATTTTAAGTTGCCAAAATCAAACGCCCTAGGTTTTGGTAATCGGCATTATACCTACACTGCTAACTTTAAATCACTCCGAATAACCCCTTATAGTACGCTTTCATATCAATCAAATGCACCAGAGTGAAACAGCAAGATGCCAGAGATACTTTATGGATGAAAAATATATTATTATGTAATATGCCTGTTAAGGCGGTCATGATATTCGTTTTTATTTGAACATTACAAAGAAAACGCGATGCAGACCCAATATGCCTGAGAGACCCAGACTGGTGAGCGAAGTCACTCAAAAATTAATGACTTCAAATTCAATTTAGACGTTTAAAAATGCTGGACCGCCTTTAAATTTTGCGTATTTTTTATTACAAGCTTTTATTTAACTTCTATTAACCTATGTATTTATGTATATATGTTTGGGTCAAATCTTGCAACTCAATTTTGACTAACCTCTAGATTTCCGATTGAATTCAAATTTGGTATGCGATTATAGTTCCGGTGACAATACAATAATATGGTATTATTAGGCACCCCCTGGAGAGAAGAAAACGGCCTAGTTTGTCCGATTTCAACCAAAATTGGTATACAGGGGTTTTTGTGGATAAGGAATACGAATTTTTGATCAGATTTGGAAATTCAATATGGTGGATTCAAGATGGACGATTTTTGGTCTTGTTCATATACACATCCGATTGTCTTTAAATTTGGTAAGCTTTTATAGTTCCGGTAACCATACAATTATATAGTATTATTAGGCACCTCTCTCCACCCCCCCCCCTACGAGTGGAGTGGAGGGGGAAAAACACATAAGTTTGTCCGATGTCAACCAAAATTGGTATACGTAGGTTTTTGGAGATAAGGAATACGAATTTTTGATCAGATTTTGAAAATTAAATATGGCGGATTTAACAGGAGCGATTTTTAGTCGTGTTTTGCTAACCAATTTTATACACATCCGCATGTCTTCAAATTTGGTATGCGGTTAAAGTTCCGGTAACAACACAATAACTTGGTATTATTAGGCACTCCCTCTACCCCTACAAGGGGAGTGGAGGGGAGAAAACACCTAAGTTTGTCCGATGTCAACCAAAATTGGTATACCAAGGTTTTTGGGGATAAGGAATACGAATTTTTTGATCAGATTTTGAAAATTCAAGAATGGCGGATTCAAGATGAACAATTTTTAGTCATGTTTTGCTAACCAATTTGAACTGAATTAAACTGACTTCAAATTTTGATATGTGTTTAAAACTCCGGTAACAATACAATAACTTGATATTTTAGGCACCCCCTAACCTCTACGAGAGGAATGGAGGGAGGAAAACACCTAAGTTCGTTCGATTTCAACCAAAATTGGTATACAAGGTTTTTTGGGGATAAGGAATACGATTTTTGGTTATGTTTTGCTAACCAATTTTAACTCACTTATATACACCCAATTGTCTTGAAATTTGCTATGAGTTTATAGTTTCGGTGACAATACAATAATATGGTATTATCAGGTACCCGCCTTCCCCTAACGAGGAAAGTGAAGGAAGAAAAAGATTTGGTTTGTTCGATTTTAATCAAAATTGGCCTACAGGGGTTTTTAGAGAAGAGGATTATGAATTTTTAATCAGATTTGAAAGTATCAATATGGCGCCCAATGAGCATTATCAGAAACCTCTGGTGGCAAAAATTTATACAATTATTATGAAGAGGGTTATATTATTGCCCTAGGGTATTTAGAGGTTTCCTACAGGAATTGAGTTTGTATATTTGTTTTATTAAAGGTTCTAAATTGATGGTACCCTAAGGTAACATAAAACTGGTGTTAACAATATTTCCACGGACATCTTTATAAAAATTAAAGTCATCTGTAACAAATGTTATATAAATTGGTGTTAACAATGTTTCCACCAACATATTTATAAAAATATAAGTCATCAGTGACAAAAGTTATATAAATTGGTTTTTGAAATCTTTCTGGATATATAGATTGGGTTTTAAAATGTTGCTATCAACACACTTATAAAAACTTAATTTACCAACAACAAAAAGACACTTATAAAAACTTGGGAACTCACACACAATAGGTAATTATATAAATTGGAGCCTGTAATATTCTTATGAACTCATTCATAAACCTTTTTTGCCCATTCTTTCTATAATGTTTTTATTAATTTCTTTGTATAGTGGTTATAATACCACTGTTTTTACAACAAAAAAACAATTTTAATTTATAACAAAATAAACAAGATTTTTTAGGTTAATTTTGTGACATCAAAAGGCTCGTTTTTGCGACTTTAAAAGGTGCGTTTTTACGACATCAAAAGGCGCATTTTTGCGAGATACCAGTCCATCATTATCTGGTTTTAATTACATCAATCTGAGAGAGATAAGAGATCCAAATCTTGACAGATATCGGGATCGAATGCATTCTACACCCGATTCCGACCAGCGTTTCCCATGCGCGGCCACCCTGACTCAAAAAACTCATCACGTGGACCGACATGAACTTGTATAGGCAAATCTCGCTTAGACTACGTGATCCGTGTTTGAAAAAGAGAACAATATAGTAACCGTGTTAAGTTCGCAAAAATACACCGTGAAACTTCGAGTGAATATAGTGCGCACGGTTAGTCGACGGCAATTGTGAATACATCACCTTACGACGCGACGGAACGCAGCCTCAAGGTCCGTTTCTGCGAGTTTGACATAGTTACTATTATCCTCTTTTTCTAAATACATTCGTCTGAGAGAAATCCAGCATACCAGGGAAATACCTGCCTGTACACCCTTCGACCCCGCAATCTAACTATCTTCTTGAGATAGTTACCTCTGACAGTTATGCGCGGTTGAAGGGTGTGCAGGCGGGTATTTTTCCTGGTATGTGTAGTATGCTGGATCTCTCTCAGACGAATACATTTAGGAAAAGAGAACAATGGTAACTGTGTTAAGCTCGCAGAAACGGACCTTCAGTGTTCAACACTGCGCCATCTGCAGCCTTTTGTTCCAACTAGTATCATGTTTTATAACGTTGATAAAATATAAAATAGTGTTGAAAGAGGTAAACAGTGGTATAATTGTATTGTTTTTTTTTTATAGAATTGTCGTAAATTTTCGCCATTTTGGATTTCAACAATAGGTTTTTGACCAAAATAAAAACGTTATTTATGGGGTTTCAACATGTGTTTTAATCGAAATATGGCTTGTTTAGGGTTAAAAACAAAATACAAAATTCAATATTTCTCCAGAAAGCCAAAAACATATGTGAAAAAAAAAGTATTATTTAAATGAATATTTTTTTCCCCGTTTTCTCAAATATTTTTGGAGCCCATGAGAATTTTGTGAGTGTATTCGAAAACTATACAGTACACACGGGACCGCAGCTGATTATCAGAGTAGGATGACTGGGAAAACAGCTTTTATTTAACCTATAGTATATAGATATTCATATTCCTGCTTCAACTTATCTCACTTCCATTTTAATTTATTTTAGAAGATTGGTAAACACCATTTTATAAATTTTTTATTTTAAAAAGAAAAAGAATAATACATAACACGCAAAGGGAAGAAAGATGGAAAATTTATATTTCTAAATCGATAAAAACCTTTAATTTGTTATGTAGTGTTGTTAAAACAGTTGTAAAACCTTTTTATAATTATATCTAGACTTGAGGGTTCACAAGGAATTTTTATAAAATGTATATGTTGTTTTTCTATCCATTACTATGTACCATAAATTTTTATAAGCTGGTGTTGGTCAGTTGTTTTTCAAGTCTTTTTTACTCATTTAATAGATATATTAGAGTTATAAAATTATCACCAACACTAAATAATATAACTTTTGGTTATTTTATGAAGGTTTCTATATAGACAAAAATGCTCATTGGGCGAGTTCAAAATGGACGATTTAAAGTACAAAAAAAAAGCTTTTCAAATCCCAGCTTTAATACAAAAATATAAAGTTCATTATCATAATAATAAAAGCGATGGGCGCATTATAGAAAGTTTGGCCATGTTGACTCGAAAAATGTATGTTATTGATTATTTGATTGTTCGCAAGAATCTAAATTCACTATAATGCAGAGAAATGCAAATTCAACCGAACTCGACCTAATTTACGGCCATCGCTTTTATTATTATATCAGAATAAAAAAAATATTTTCTACTTTTTAGTGAACTTTCTATTACATAAAATCTTGTATTTAAAAAGCTTTTTTTTTATACAATTATTTTTTAGTTTTCAATCTGATATAAAACTCATAATCCCCTTCCCTAAAAACCAATTTTGATTGAAATCGAAGACTAAATCTTTTTCCCTCTCCACTTCCCTCGTTAGGGGAGGTGAGTACCTGATAATACCATATTATTGTATTGTCACCGGAACTATAAACGCATACCAAATTTTAAGACAATCGGATGTGTATAAGTCAGTTAAATTGGTTAGCAAAACATGAGCAAAAATCGTCCATCTTGAATTATTTATCTCCAAAAATCCCTGTATACCAATTTTGGTTGAAATCGGACAAACTTAATCTTTTTTCCCCCTCCACTTTCCTCGTTAGGGGGAGGTGGGTACCTGATAATACCATATTATTGTATTGTCACCGGAACTATAAAGGCATACCAAATTTGAAAACAATCGGATGTGTATAAGTCAGTTAAAATTGGTTTTTCGCTATATTGAATTTTCAAAATCTGATCAAAAATTCATATTCCTTATTTCCAAAAAACCCCGTATACCAATTTTGATTGAAATCGGACAGGCTAAATATTTTTCCCCTTCCACTTTCCTCATTAGGGAGAGGTGGGTACCTGATAATACCATATTATTGTATTGTCACCGGAACTATAAACGCATACCAAATTTGAAGACAGTCGGATGGGTATAAGTCAGTTAAAATTGGTTAGCAAAACATGACCAAAAATCGTCCATCTTGAATCCTCCATATTGATTTTTTAAAATCTGATAAAAAATTCGTATTCCTTATCCCCAAAAACCCATGTATACCAAACTTAGGCGTTTTCTTCCCTCCAGGGAATACCTAACATTACCATATTATTGTATTGTCATCGGAACTATAATCGCGTACCAAGTTTGAATTCAATCGGATAAGTTAGTCAAAATTGAGTTGCAAAATTTTTGCCCGAACATAGAAACTATATATACATAATAGAGGTGAACTTAAATAAAAGCTTGTAATAATAAACTTAATGTTTTCTAATTTTGAGCCTTAAGGCTGCTACGAATTTGCAGTTTTTAGATTTAATAACAAATTACTTCCTAATATTAGAAGGAATTGTGACGAAACAGATTTCTATCGATCTTGCTACTCTTGCGGCTATATGCCTATTGTGCCCCTGAAAATGACCAATGGGTGGGTGCGTCCACCATGCCTGTGCCCCAAACAACGTCTGAGCTTCATTCATTTGAGATTTCATAACCAGTCCCTTCTATGATGTGTAAAGTTCGCACTATTTACGTTTCCGTATTGAATCAACACTTGCGGCCTTGGCCATATCTAGTACACTGTTATCAATTGTTTTACGATAACAATAACAAAATGGCAAAAAAAATGGTTCAAAAACTTTCTATTACAATCAACTCATAAAATTCAAACTAAACAAAATCAAAAATTTTCTGAATGAGGCCCTGTCCATACTGTGATCAGTGTGGCCAAAAATCTAGGGAGAAACAAAACAATAAACATCAGACTGAAAATTCTCATTGACGGTTGACGTCAACTAATGTGTATAAATTTCGGGTGGAAAATACTGTACACTACCTAAACCTTTAGTGCTTAAAAGCAAGAACCTGCTAATAGAGGAAAATACCACCCTCCTAAAGGAAAAAATAGTCCACTTGGAGGGAAACAAGAGCGACATTGGTAACAGAAATTATCCTAATCTGCAAAAATCAACAAATAGAGCAATTCGCGGTAACGTCACAAGACGTCAGTCGTGTGCGTGGGGCAAACAAACCGTTTTCCCATAAATTTGATAAAAATGACAACCGATGTAGTTTTAAAAAAGATACTGTTTTAAGTATTAATCCTTATCCGCTGTTAAATACGGCTGTGTTACGCTATTACTATTTTTTACACACTTGTCCGATCACTTATTAAAAATCTGGTATCTACAGTATTATAAGAGCATAAGAGATAAGAACAACGTATTTTTTCCATATGCACAAAGGATTAATTCTTAAAACGGTACCTTTAATAAAACTACATCAGTTGTCGTTTTTGTAAAATTTCTGTTTTTGTTAACATTGCGGCTTCAGGTTCTGTTTTCAACAAAGGAAGAATGGGAGATGAATATAAATCAACTTACCAAAGCTGGGCGTGGGAGCGGGTGTATCAGGTTCAAGAGATGAAATTTCAGTTGGACTCAGTAACCTTGCTACCATTGTCCAGGCCGAGGTTTATGCCATAGAGCTCTGTGCAAGATAAATAGCCGAAAAAGGCATCTCTAATCAGATAATCAAGCTGCTCTGAAAGCAATAAGCTCAAATAAGATCCAATCACTTTTAGTTTGGAACTGCCTTTAAACTCTGTTAAAGGTCTATGGAACCAACAAAATCACTCTTGTATGGGTCCCGGGCCACACAGGAATTGAAGAAAACGAAAAAGCCGACACTCTTGCTAAGGCAGGAGCGGAATCTGCGTTCTTAGGGCCAAATCCCTGCTTTGGACTAACTAAAGCTACGGTCAATAGGGAATTATCCGAGTGGGTTGAATGAAAAGGGGTGCAACACTGGCGCTCAACTCCGGAACAACAGCACTCCAAAGCCTTTCTGAATAAGCCAGACAAACGTAGAGCAAAAGAGCTCCTGCAACTACCAAGGAAGAATAATCACAGGTCTGTCAAATACAGGCCAGTGCCGACTCAACCAATACATGAATAGAATTGGAGTGAGCAATACACCGATTTGTAGATTCTGTGGAGGAGAGGTGGAAACGCCGGTACATATCATATGCCGCTGCGCAGGACTAATGAGAACAAGGGTGAAAATATTTGGCCCTGGGTTGAAAGTGCCCCAAGATTTCGAGGAAGTCTCACCAAATAGACTGATTTCCTTTATCAGGAAAGTTGGGATGAGTGGCTTGTAGCAAGAGTATAAGGCACAGTAGACCTCTTAGGTCGCGGTGGAGGGTGCAGTATTGCACCACTCATAACAAATCTAACCTAACCTAACATTGCCGCTTATGGGAAAACGCTTTCTTTGCCCCACGCAGGCTTCAACATAACCTCAAAGTCGCGTTACCCGAATTGATCAGGCAAGAAAAATGCGGCTAATAGGAAAAGGAAGTCCAGTAGTTCAAATAAACAACAAAAGGAGATTCGGCTGGTTTAACAAAAAATTAAGATCGCCGCCAATACAGGTTAAGAAAGCTGGAAGTTTCAGCCTCAAGGTCGCACCAAAAGCAGCAAACAAAAACGTTCTTGTTTTTTTTACTTTCCGGTCTTTCGGCAGACTCAGTTGTGAAGGAAGTAGAAGACTATTTGATCCCACCAGGCAAACTTGTATTAGCTCTTTCAAAATTGGGGTTCCACAGGAAAATTAACTGCATTATTGCATCAAATCTATAATCAGTGGGCAACAAGTCATGATGCCTTACAGGCCTTTATGGACTTCCAAGACCAGAGGCACTACTGTCACTGAATACTAGCGAGCAACTCCTAAATTATAACCTTCTAGGACATAAAGCTTTGATGGGGTGGCCATTAACGTCCCCGAGAAGCCCGAGAAGTTCTCTACAGAAAGCACGTTTGAATGTGGAAAATGGAATGGAAAAAATGTGCACAAAAACGGGCTGTGAGATCTATACTTAACTTCAGGAAGGGAAACTGGTGTCGAGGAAAATTTAAAACTTGGCTTATTAACACTTTATGGAGGAAAAGATTTGAGAAATTTAAACCGCAAACTAAAATCTTAGTAAAGTTCCAGAGTCTCAATTTTCCATTACATAGGCTTACAACTACAGAAATAATTTTTTTAACTTATTAAATTATCTTTAAAACATAGATGTTTTTTGTCTTCGAATTAAATAAATACATTTATGTACACTTCTTCCTTTTGACACTATTATATGCTTTTGTACTAATTAATAACTTTTTATAAATAAAAAATATTTGAACTTGAGGCAATATATTATTAACTTCTAAGTGCATGATAAAGTTAATTGTTAAAATGTTTTTTGTTTTATCTCGGAAGTTAAGGTATCTACGAGAAGTAAGAGAACAAAAAATAATCTTTCTATCACCAAACTCAAATAAGTATTTTTAGCTATTTTTTAAACGCATCCGTATACTTTTACCCAACGCATTCAAAACAAAGCCAAAAGACACTCCATTTTTGTCTTATTTATGCCACTTTTCGAACGAGGCTCGATTTTTTGGTGGAGGTGATGGCCGAACAGCTGACTGCAATCGTTGCGTGCGTTGCTGTGGTCGCAACGGTATGTCCATCCCGACATACGCCGTGTCGTGCCGTCACGGCTGTTTACTCACGCATCCATCATAAAATCGGATTATGTTCGAAACATGGCATAACCAAGTCAAAAATAGAGTACCTTTTGGCTTTGTTTTGAACGCGTTAGGTATGAGTATATGGATACGTTTAAGTAATAGCTAAATATCCCTAAGTCTACTCTACGCAGTGTCCTCAAACGAATTGATAGTCACACAAACAATCGTAGTTACGAAAATCTGGTCCTGTATTTATTTGTTTGGAGCAATTGTCCAATCTTTCTAATATCTATATTTTGTAAAAAAAGAAATACATACTAGTGTCAGATTTGTAAAAATGTACGCTACATAGGCTAATGACTGTTTTAACAGTAACTAGTAACCACCTCCCGCTTTCAATAACAAAGGATAATTCGTTTAAGGACAGTGTTGCAACACATAGAATTAAATTGGCCAAACGATTTAAAAAGTAAAAGTACATGACACAACTTACGGTAATAACTTAATTGTTGTACTAAAAAGAAAATCCTGGTTTTGGCCGGTTTTAAAATATTTTGCAATCTTTAACACAAATTTTGGCAAGGATCCAAGAAAATTACGTTATTATATACTATGATTAAATATGTAGCATAGAGGCTGCCAGAGGCATTGATATTATTCAATCCTTTAAATTAAATTATACAGTTACGACTTGTCTGCCAATTTAAAATGGTTGATTTAAATATTTTCTACTAACTACACTACTTGAACATATCATACCTCTAAATTAACATTTTCATCATGCTGTGAACCGTCACCAGCAGAATCATCCTACAAGGAATACATAAAGATAAAAACTTACACAGCGATAAAAACATGCAAAATTTCTGTTACATTTTCAAATTAGAAATTTTAATTCCACGTATCTTAAAAACACTTATAGTCAGTTTTTCATCCAATTCCGTCTCTTATTGAACGTGATTCTCATATAAAATTTTGAAAGAAAGCCGAGGGGGAAATCACCTTAGAAAAATGTGTACACTTTTTCTAAAAATGGCAATTTTTAAAGTACTGACTGGGAATGTGCTAAAAAGCTTGCAGAAAATTCGTTGTCGGGGTACCCGGGACAAAAATAACATTTAACCGTATTTTGCCATCCTTATTTTTTTATAATATCGTTTTGGTTGGGGACTGGTAAAGTAAACCTATAAATAACATTTTATTCAGGGCACAAAGTTTAAAATATTTAAAATTTTCCCAAATGATTTCTAAATTTAATAGTTAATTGTATGTGGGAAAAGAACTTAGTTTAAAAATACAGTCTTCGCTGGCAGCTTTCCTTGTCTTACTCACGTCAAATTTTAAAATACAGAAAATTTTCAACCATTTTAGTCTCATTTGAAAGATAAAGCTTGAATCTAGGGATTTCTAGTACGCCATATTTTGATGTATATTTCGCAAAAATGAAAGTCAAACAATAAAATCTGCCAGCAAAGACTATACTCTTCAACTCATCTATGTTTTTTTTTTGTTGCTAAGAAACAAAAATTTCGTCAGTTTGGGATGATGGAATACAATCTAATCGTAGATATATTTTTAATTACATACAAGGCTCTCCAAGAAAATAAATACATCTACAACGAACGAATACACATTAATATTAATAGACGAATCAAGTTAATAATAATTTACCTTTTTAACTCCCGGAAAAACCATGCTGTAAGTTGGTAAATTATTATCCTGAAAAAAATAAGCATATAGAAAGAAATAAAAATAAAGAGCAAGCATCTAAAAATTACAACAGCAACATAAGAGTTTGCAGTATTTATAATATTTTGATATCTCCCATAAGACTTCTTCAACCTATGGGGATTATTATTTATAAATCACTTCTAAATGCTCCTTCATATATTCTCCAATGATTTCTAGCAAAACTTCTTGAAAGGTTTAAAACTTCTCGCATACTATTTTTAATTATTGGATTAAATAATTAAAAATTAAAAATTATGGAGACAAAAAGTAGTATTTTAAAAAATGTTATTTACCCCTAAAATGCGTATTGGGTGGTCCCTTAAAATTACAAACTCATTATTTTTGTACAACTTTTTGAAAATGGGAATCCTTTAGAATGTTTTAGGTGATAAGAAACGTCTTTGCAAACCTTCGCGCACAGAATTACTAAACACCAAACATTATACTTGGAACAAAAATAAATAAAATAAAAAACAACCAACCCAATAAGTACTTACAATATTGTCTACGTTTGATTCTTTGCAATCACTGCTGCCCCCTGATGGACCTGGTGGAATGTTGTATGAGAACGCAGGAGGAGGAGCTGAAGCACCCGCTTCTAGGCCCTTGGGATCAAGTGGAGCCTAAAACAGATTTAATTTGTTACATAATTGTCAATATGAACAAATAAAATTGCTTTACAGAAAATTTTTGGGACTATTTATAAACGAAAATTTAATGAGGCAACATATTAACAAAATATTGATTTGATATTTAAGAAATATTTATTAAAAATTTTATATTAGGGTATTAATAAATTTCCAATTTTAGAGTCAACAGTTAACTTAATAAGTTTTTGATAAATTACATTAAAAAAAATAAGGCATATTTAAATTTGCTCTTAAACGAAAAAAAAATGAATCTAACAGAACAGAAAATTTTAAATTTTTAGAGGAAAAAATAATCAAACCATCCATATAAAGATTTTTGCTTTTTTTTTCATCGCAATCTTAAACTTATATAAATTTAATTTGTTTATGTATTTTGTTATATACTTCAAAAGCAGTCACTTTACAAAATGACTTAGATTAAAACATTTATTTAAAGTTAAAAATTAACAAGATGGAGGATGGAGGAATCAAATAAACATAACAAAAAATAAACCAAATAAAAATCAAATCAGTCTTGTAGGATCATCCTAATCTTAGTAAGAGGATTTCACGAGCATTGGTCCAGGCCACAAAAATGACATCAATTAAATTTAAACTAGGTTTAACTGTGTCGTCCACTAATCTTTTAAAATAATACAGTCTGTTTCATTTTAGCATGCGGTAATATAAGCTCACTAATATAGTACCTGTCAATAATGTCGAAAAAAGTCTTTGTCACTAATAGTGGGATTTACTAAAAGGGTTTAGCCTATTTTAGACAGGTCCTAAGTTTAAGTGAAATTGTTGGTTTTAAGCATTTTATACCAACTTCCTTGAGTTTTCGAAATAGTTTGATTCATAAGAATAATTTTAATTGTTTTTTTTTTAGTGAATAATCATCTTAACACAATCTTTTTTTCGATGTAAGAAGAAAATTTCTATTTAAGAGAAGTTTTTTTTAACCCTAAAGGGGGTTCTAAATGGTAAACACTCTGTTGAACAAATTAAAATTGACGTTATATGTTACTCTTATCAAAACTTACCCTTGTTTATTGATTTTCGCGATTAATACTCACTGTCACAAAACCATTTCGATATATAATCATAAAATAAGAATTAGATTAACTTTGTATTTATTTAAAAGGGGTTTTTATCTATCAAAAGTATGAAAAAACTTTTCAAACACAAACCCATCGCAAACTACAAATAAAAATATTTCATCAAAGTAGGTCATGAAAAAAAAATGCGGCTAAAAACAGACCTAAATCCAACTGATGCGTTAACAAAGGAGTCATGTCGGCTCAACAAACTGTTCAGTGTTGCAGAGTTAAGACCTTTGAGTGCGATTTTTCAGTGAAAAGCTTTGTTTGATGATTAAGCTTTTAGATAAAATCAATGTTTTAATTTCAGTTCTATTTGTAAATAAATGAATAGGTACAGTTGTTTTTAATTTTTTTCATTGGAGACAGTTTTCGTGCATAATCAGTGACCTTCGCTTATGTTTGTTTTGCCTCGTAGTGCCCTCATAAATATATTCTTTGTGGTGAAAACGGGTTCAAAATATGGCATTTTTCTGGACAAAATTGGAGGTGTTTTATTGATTAATGAACAACTTGGAATATTAAATAAGGTAAATTAATTTTTGTAAAAACGGTTGCTTAGGGAAATTATAAAGGAACTTATTACCCATTGCCACAAGACAGTCCTTTCTGGGGGCTATAAATTTAAACCACCCCCCAAAGGTGGTCTAAAAAATCATCAACTTTATAACCTCAAACACAGACGATGAAGCTAATATGTGCCAAATTTTTGGCGTATTCACCATTTGCCATTTTGAATCCTGTCAAAAAAAATTAGTTTTAGGACATTTTCTCCTAAAATATGGAATATTTTGAGAAAAAAAGAAGTTTATCTGTGGTATTTTGCAATAACAATACAAAATAATCAATAACTTTGTATCTTTTCTCTATGGATAAGTGTTTTTTGAAAATGGGTTTTAAAATTTAGTACCCCCACACAGGTGTAAATATTTAGACCTGTGGGGGGTACTATTTTAGATCTTAGTAAATCCCACTGTAAAAAGTTTAAATTCAGGAAAAAAAGGTGGAAAGACTTGAAGTTGAGTAACGTCACAGTGCCGTACCTGGGGGGCAATTCCAGTGGGCTATCGTTATGAGATAACGATCGCTATCGCCATTTTTTTCACTGTTACGGCAACATCGCTGCTTATTAATTAAAAAGAAGGCTTGAATGGCACGCAACCCGCAATACTTTCCCAAAAAACTGTCAAATGCCGACAGTCAGTCAAGTTTGTTTACCATTTTTGGACCTTGCGGCGAATTTTCGGGAAAATAATAATTTTCATGAACTTTTTGCACGCAATATGGACTAAAAATCTGATCACAATGTGATGGAGGACGACGATTGAATTTTGTTTGAAAAGCGACGTTCGTTGTGAAGAAAAACCCACATGGGCCTTGTGTGGAAGTGCCGCCAGATTTTTTGTTTGGGTAAGTACTTATACTTACTTTATCTTATGTTCTATTCTGTTCTTTTTGGTGCTTAAAGAACACTACCTACATAATGTAAACAAAAAGATATAGTTTAAGTTCAGTTTATACATTTTGAAAAGACGTGAGCCAGTGGTCAGAAAGCCGAAAAATAATTTTGCAAAATATTCCAACATTATAAGAAAAAAAAGTTGGAAATTAGTCAAGAATGCAGGATTCGTTTGATCCAAGGTTATTACACTGACTTTTTATTGAAAAAAATCTGACATCGACTAATATCTACCTATATATTGACAAAAAATCAAATATAATTTATTTGGACACTGACACTTGCTCGCCTATTTATCATGCATTGTGTTTATGCTTGTATTTTTTGTGGTTATCGCCAAATTACTAAATATGATGCCTTGTACAAATGATAGTACTTACAACAGAACGCATCGAGTACCTAGTTAAAGAGAGGTGGCTGATTCTGATTGCTATGCACCACCAAGCAAAAATTTTGCATCCCTTCTCATACTATCCCCGCTTCTTGAATGATTTTCTTTTGCACAGGATAGTAGATCTTTTGAACTCCCTCCCTCTCTCTGCTATCACCATTTAAATAGATAAATGAAAGACAAAAATCGTGTACCTAACTTTCGTACATTCAAATTGATTTTTCTAAAACAAATTCTGATGTACACATTTTCTTTTTTTAAGGTTAGCAAACTTTTAATATTTTAATGTAATTTACTGTTCGTTTTTTTAGGTCAACTGTTGAAAATCTACAAGAGCAGGACCCATTCTGTAGTGCTAATAAAAGAGGAAATAAATTATGAAGTTTGGGAATAAACAGTTACCATAGCTGCTCAATGTATATTGATAAATTATCCATAAAAATCAGTTTTGGTAAGTTTTCAATTCCAACACCAGATTTTAAAATTGTAGGTACACCTATTGTCAAGAAATTCAAACTATCCTAAGATTTTGTCTCATACAGTCAAGTATTGTCAGGTATTATCGAGTTTTCGTACACCTATTGGAGGTGTTGGCCTCTCGGTTTTAGATTCTGAGATTTAAAATTGTTTACTTAAATCTCTGATTAATAATAAGGCATGTTTAAAAAGTAAACAAAAACTTATAGTAAATTTTAGCATCAGTACCTATAGACATTGGGTCATTACTTTTTAAATCCACCAATTTGGGATTAATTTGTTTCTCAATATTTTTAAAAATTGATAATTTTTGACACTTATACACTATAATTTACATGTATTGGTTAAAAAAATCAGCTTTATTTTTATTCACTGTTTGTAAATATGTACTTACTTGCTTATCATTTAAAATTGTGGTTTCAATAAAGCGAATCTAAAATTACATACAGAATAGCTAGCTAATAGAAGCTTTCAAAAGACCCTGTTTAATTGGTCTAATTTTTTTAAATATATTTTTTAGAGAAAAGAAAAAATTTTGTGTAAATATAATATTTTTGTGTAAAAGTAGAATATTGTGGTTTTTAACGAATCATCATTTTAAGTTTCGCAATTATGTCAGTTATAAATATGTCATTTTTAAATGTTTAACCTTTGCGTTTCTATCTCATCTTTGTCAGAATCAAAATGCATAAAACTTTTAACTTTTCAAGCTCTCTACTGTTGATTAAATTCCTGTTTAAAAAACTCTTTTAGTTTTTATCTACTGTTTTACAAAGTTTACTAGTTATTATCACTAAATTATTTAATGCATCATGACACAAAATTAGTAAAGTTAAAAAAATTGAATGTGCAAAATGAGGCAAATAATTTAATAATAATAAAATGAAATTTTACTCGGAAGTCATTTTAATGGGATAATTTCAGATAATTTCGTTTTTTTAACCGGTATCAGAGAGTTTTTACCTCGACTCCCCCTTCCTTTGGGACGCCACTGTGTAACCATATATACCTATTTAACAAATCTTATGCATTTTTGTTGGATAACGTTACATTTTTTATGCATAGATTTTATGGATGTCACTAATAAAAAGAATACTTACGTAAAATTGATAACACAGTACCTAAAATGTGTTATAAAAAGATCCATATCTCAATAACTGAAAGAGTCTCAAATAAAGAAATTTAATCATCAGTAGAGCATGAAAGAATAACAATATATGACAAGTTTTATTCATTTTGATTCAGGCCTAGATGAGAAGATTAACTTTAAATTTGGCAGAAAATTGGAAAAATATTGGGAATAAACAAAAAACAATAGCACATGGTATTGGTATTGGTATTGTCTGAAGTATTAATTCAAGTGTAATAAATTACTTTAAATTTTATTTCAGATCAATGATTTCTCGTAATTATTAAGAGGTATGATGAAGACATTTAAGCAGGCAGCACCCCATCCCACCCCACGCAACGACACATTTTAGCAAAATCCGGCAAAATCATATGAAGGACAAAACACATATGGTAAGCTACCTTCACATTAAAAAGAAAACATTTTAAAATCCAAAAATTCATTAGTAAAATAAAAAAAATTGACTACTTTTTGGAAGATTGTTGTCGTTTCAACCAAATACAAATTTCCACTTCTTTATTGCTGTAATGTAAGTTTTTGTTTTCTACTATTTTTATTAGCCACCAAAACATAAATATTTCAAATTTCATTGGTGAAATCCAAGGTGGAATAAAGTTTTAAGGTAACCTGTCCACAGGATAGTTAAAAAAAAAATTATATAACAATTGAAGATCTTGGGGTAACTAGGGGATAAGCCACACTTATTTCGTTAATTTACAAGAAAAAGTCAAGAGTCTTTTTCCACTTGAATCCCAACTTGTTAGATTTTCTGAACTTGTTCCTTTTGTTTTCCCAAGATATTATTATTCACTATCTTCACAGTTTTTTTGATCGAGAATTTACATTATTTTTTCTAAATAACATATACAGGGGTCAATTCATATTGTCTTTTTTTTAACAGGCAAGTTTTTTTACCACCTTAGCCAGAAAGTCGTTTATCCTCTCCCTTATCAAATCAAAGTGCGTTGGACCAAATTCACACAAGCATTGAGCATCACTTAAGTTTCTAGTTTACCTTAAATATTAAGATGTGGGGTAAAGAAAAGATAGTCAATAATAAAATTTTCAAAGTAGAATCTGATGTAAAACTTGGTCCGCACTGTTCTAAAAGAAACTAAATTGGCAAACAGCAATAAAACTGGTGGCCAAAAAATTGGTGAGATATAGGGCAAGGTGATCAGAAGTAGTTACTATTGGTGTAATTGATTGATTTTACAAACCAACCTGAAAGCTTTCAATCTTAAGTAGCCACTGGCTTACATTTTGAAATATATCTTATTTTTTGTTTCAGGTTAGCAGTGTCCAAGCTGATGAAAGAAAAGATGCAATCCACCAATTATTGAAATATTAGAAAACAGTTTTTAATTCTAAGTAACATTTAAACCAATAAGTAAAATAAATCAGTTTTTTATCCCAAATTTTATTATTTTTTAATAGAAATGTTAAGAGTGACAAAATCAAGTCAAATCAATTTTTTCATTGTAACATAATAAATTGGTAATATTAAATTAAAAACTAGTATAAAGTATAAATCTAGCCAAAAAATTAAATTTACATAAATGCATTGTAAAAAACTTGTCATGTCAGTCAGTAAACCTTTAAAGTTAATTTAAAAATGCAGCTTACATTTTAAGCCCTTTATTTGAAGTACTAAGTAGGTTTCTTAAATTATATTACTCAGCTTTACATTCATAAAGATTGATTTAAAGTACGGTATTTTCAAGTGTATTATTTATAAAAATATTTTTCTGAGGTAAGCATTTATTTCATTATTTAGAATCTATATCTTTGAGTTATTAGTTTTTCTGGGAGCCGTAAAAATAAGTTGACAAAGCAAATATTAAAAAGGTATTAAAAATTAAAATAATTTGCTTAATTAGCCAACTGCTATATGAATATCATATAGGTAATTTAAAAATGGATGTAAAATAATGAAGAAATATCATTTAGGTAAATATTCTTTTTTATAGCAATCAGAGCTGGAAATAACTTAATACTGTACTTAACTTTCCCCAAAAAACCAATCTAAAGGCTCTTGAAAAAAAAAACTCTGCCTTATTATAAAAAAATTTCAATAACTTAAATTAATATGTTTAAAATAAAGTGGTTTTACAGGTTTGGAGTTGAGCAGTAACTGTGACCCACTCTTTTTCAATGACTCCCCCAAAAAATCTGCGAATTTTCATGAAGAAGTTCTAAAATCGTAGTTACAATAGGTCCAATTTAATTTAAACAAATGTGGCCTAACAGAATTAAATAATAAAATTTTATTTCTTTACTACCTATATTTTACACAACTTTTTAATTCTTTAAAAGTTATCTTATTATTTTTTTTTAATGGGAGAACGAATAACATTTAGCATACATTTACGTATATTGCCTCAGTTTCTTCTGAAAGTTAGTTTCACTATGTCTATTGAACATCGAATCTTTGTCTACTTTCTTCTAGTGACTTGGAAGGTTGGTCTATGTCTTACTTGAATCCATCTATACTTCATTTGTGGCTCGAGTTGTGGTACTACTTGATCGGAGACTTGATCCTACTAGAATGATTCTTACATGTAGCTCCATTCACATTTATACCTAAAAAGAAGTATACATAAGTTTTATCAAAATAGTACTTATCCAAAATCTGATCACAGCTTTAAGTAGTTATTTTTTATTATAGTAGTAGAACTCAAAAGATATATATGGACTCAATGGCCCTCGCTAATGCGCCCATACACGGATGCAAAAAATATATATGTCATATATGCTCACTTGTTAACTTTAAGTCCAAAATTGGTAAAGTTGTTGTTGCATAACCTGAGCTTTAATTTCTTTAAAAAAAACTTGAATCCTAGACATATGTTCTTGAAGCTCTTTGCATGGTCATTTAAAGCATTTTGTAGCTAACATTAAAAACAAACAATCACCTCAACGTATCACATTCTCGCCCACCGTGACTTTAATTTGAGTAGGTAATAAACTTCAGCAAACTCAACTGGTTGGGCCATGCTTATCTATATTCTGCTATAAGGTAAGGTGACCAACTTCTAAAGGGGCAAAACCGGGACACTCCGGCCATTCAATGTATTGTATATCATGTATTTTTTCTTATATGCACCCCTAATAATATTAAGATGTATTTTCCAAAATACTTATTAAAGAAAAATAATTTAAGTAAGTTTTCAATTCAAATTTATAGATGGCAGAGAACATCTGCTTTTTTAATTCCATGCAATGAGTTTAAAGTTACAAAATACAGTGGTATCAAAACCGGGACGAAACGAAACTTTTGCTGAGAAACCGGGACTATCCGGGTCAGATTTTTTCCCCGGAACAAAAGGGCTTGCATTTCCTTTTACAGAAGAGTATAAAATATAAACCCACCTTAAAAGAGCAGTCTCATAAATAGCTAGTCGGGAAGTTATGACGCACAAGTTTGGGATGAGAAGTAAAACAAATATTTCCCCATAACAAAAGCTAGTTTTACTTACTGTGCTGCTCTTTGTGGGCTCCAAATATGGTGTGAACTGCAACCATCGCAGAAGAAATCATGTTAGTTTTTCTCAATCATTGTAGCACCATTATTAGTCAAAAGTTATATTTTTGTGCGAGTTTAGTTGTCAAAGTTAAATTGACACGGCCGCGGCCATTGTGAAACAACAAAACAAACCGCGGTGTTGCCGCGATAACGAATTCGCTACGTAACGATATCGGTATGAGCCACTGGAATAGCCCCCCTGGTCAATGAACTTGTACATGAAACTTACCGGATAAGCAAAAGGTTCTGGTGGAGGATCTATAAAATTGGGTAAAGCTGGCATAAACGGCGGCTGAGGATATCCGAAGAACCCGGGAGGTTGGGGCATTCCACCCCCGCCTAAATTATTCTTGTTGTCGGATAGGTCTACAAGGAGAGCGTCGGAACCTAAAACAATAGAAAACAACATTTTTGAAAGTCATGGAAATCTGTAGTGCGGTATACCAATTCCCGTTGCAGACTGTATTACGGTAGGACCTCTGGGGGTGTATGTCAAGGTAGGCACAAGATACAGAATATGTTAGAGTATGTAAGTAGTAAATAATGTAAGTAGAGAGGATCAAAATTGGGCTAACCGCCCTTCAATAAATAAATACATATTATTTTTAATGAAAATTCAAACTTTATTCATTAATAGTAGTCCTGGGCCCATCGTGTACCCCCGAAAAAAAATCTAGGTCCCCAGATTTTCACTTTTGATTCATGTTTTTGGATCATTGTAGCAATCATTTATCTTGGGTAGACATTGATCACCCGGGCCAAACTATTTTAGTGACCATCCTGTATTTTTGTATTAAAAAGCTTAAAATTTTAATTTTTTTTTGTGTTTCCCTTGTGGAAAAAGGCTAAATATCAAAAAGTACTTGATCAATCGAAAAAATCCACGGATTGAATTATCATTTCTTTCTGCGTTGTATGTATTATGTTTTATGTTTATTAAACTTAAGAGTTTCCACGAAAACTGAGATAAACAGGAACGTTACACCAAATTATGTACGTTTTCCAAGAAAATTTCGCAGATTCAAGATAGCTTTTCTGATTTTATTTATTTTTAGGGAGGTTATTCGTTGAGCCAAGATAAACCATATTTAAATCAACATAATTTTCAATATTATAAAGGGTGTCCAAAAAACTACTTTAAATGAAAGTTTTTCAAATATAGGTCAATTTTTGTATCATTTTTCTATCACATAAAAGAAAAATTACAAAAATTGGCCAATATTTTAAAAACTTGCATTTAAAGTCGATTTTTGGACACCCTGTATAATATTGAAAATTACCTTTATTTAAATATAGTTTATCTTTGATAACGAATAAAATCCTTAAAAATAAATAAAATCAGAAAAGCTATATTGAATCTGCGATTTTTTTGGAAAACGTACATAATTTGGTGTAACTATCCTGTTTATCTCGGTTTTCATGGCAACCCTTATCCTTAATAGACATAGAACATAATACGTAAAATGCAGAAGGAAATTATCTTTCGATAATTGGTTTTCTTTTTTCGATTGACCAAGTACTTTTTGATATTTAGCCTTTTTTCACAAGGGAAACACACAAAAAAATACAAATTTCAAGCTTGGTGACACTAAAACAGTTTGGCCCAGGTGATCAATGTTTACCCAAGATAACTTACTTCTAGAATGATCCAAAAACATGAATCAAAAGTCAAAATCTAGGCACCTAGATTTTTTTTGCGGGGGAATACGATGGCCACTTAAAGAAAATATTTCATGTACATATCGTTAGGGACCCACGAACGTACGCAATGATTTCAATCAGCAGTCCTGTCATCGCACTCTTCAAAAAAGCGGGCATCGTTCGAAACATCGCATAAACAAGTCAAAAATGTAGCGTTTTTGACTTTGTTTCGAACGCGTTACGTATCCGTAAATACGTATCCTGAGTATCTTCCTTCGTTGGAAAACGGAACAATACAAGTTCGTCGAGGCGCGTATTTTTACAGTTTTTGATACAGCCAAATTCCATTTTTAAACCACTATCATTGCCAACACACAATTTCAAACATTTTCCTAACAACTGTCAAATCCAGTTGCTTACTTCTGGTAAAACAATAACTGTCAAAAATAGTATGCAAGGCCTCTAGGTATACCTAAACGCGTTCAAAGTAAAGCCAAAATACACCACATTTTTGACTTGTTTATGCAATGTTTCGAACGATGCCCGCTTGTTTGAAGGGTGCGATTACAGAACTGCTGATTGAAATCGTTGCGTACGTTCGTGGGTCCGTAACATTAGGGTGTAAAAGCCAAAACACCGAGTAAACGTAACGTAGCTCTGAAAACCAGGGCTCTCATTGGTGAAAACCGGCGAAGATGGGCGTTTCCACCTCGACTAACGCGATTTCAGCTACCGTATTAGTCGACGAGACGTAACGATACGCCACCCTAGCGTCGCTAGCCCGTATCTCATAAAAATCAGTCTCGCTCGACGTACAATTGACAACTTCTGTCGGATCTGAGCAATGAGAGCGCTGTATTTCAGAGCTACGTTACGTTTACGCGGTGGTTTGGCTTTTACTCCCTATTATTTACATCCCTCTGTACACGAGTGAAATCAGCTGTTCTGTCATCGTACCCGTCAAAAAAGCGGACATCGTTCGAAACATGGCATGAACAGGTCAAAAATTTAGTGTATTTTGGCTTTGTTTCGAACGCGTTAGGTATACCTAGAGGACCTATATACATTTGAGAGTTATTGTTTTACCAGAGGTAGGCAACTCATATTGCCCTCTTTCTATTTTTTTTCATATTTTCATGTAAAACGGATTTTATGAAATGGAATGATGTTTTGTTGTCTCTTTATATAATTTCCTCAGACAGTTTTTGAAAGATTGATTTTTTTTTGGTTAGTAAAATATGTCAAGCTTTGACAAAAAAAACAAAAACAAACAGTGAATACACTCGGTAGATATTAGCGACATAAAGCTATTTGTAACTCATCGCCGTATACGTATCCGCATCTAGCGAGAACCAAGCACATTAATTGGTCCGAAACTTGTACCACGTTCGAAAAGAGCAGATATATGCTAATCTAAGGTGTTCTTGAACGCGATAGGTGTTGAGATGCGTTAGGTATCACGTATCGTTACGACACACGTATCGTATCTTAGCACCTATTGCGTTCAGAAACACTTTAAATTAGCATATATCTGTATATCTGTATACCGCGATGAGTTACAAATAGCTTTATGTCTCTATTAAAAATTTAAATAATAGGTAAAAATATAAAGACTCCTATTATCTTTATTTTTGTTACTCTTTTTCTTACAATAAAATATGGAAACATAATGTGTTACTTATTAACGAAAAAAATGCTAAATGCGTATGTTTGTACCTACTGCTTGTAGCTCACTTACCTTGCAAATTCGGCTATTTTTATTAATTTTACAGCTTGGAAAATGCATGTTTTCTTTTTACTTTTCCTGAGTTTCTTTCTCCGTTGGACAAAGGAACAATAAAAATTCGTCGCGGCAGGTATTTTTACAGTTTTTGGTACAGCAAAATTCCATTTTTAAACCTTACGTTTATGAATCAAAAATCTGATAGTGACGAAGTTATTGATTGTCAGGGGTTACCAACCATCATTGCCAACACACAATTTCAAATATTTCCCTAACAAACTGTCAAATCCAGTTGCTCACCTCTGATAAAACAATAACTGATAACAGTGATTCCATCACGTATTATTTAATGTTTCTTTAAATACGATCAAATTATCTACAATAAAATTTTGTGATAGTTTTTTTTAATTTTTTACAACAATTTATGTTTTTGTGTTCTTGTGGAATGAGGCTATGAAGTTTGACACCGGGGGGGTTATTCTTGAATCGATATCGGGCAAAAGTGAGAGAAACCGATTTTAACCGAAGTTTTGGACCAATGAGATGCATAGTAGCGAGAAAATTCGATTCCCTGGAAGCAAATTTTCTCTCGATTCAAGAATAACCCGACAGTATAATTATTGAACTTCAAATATGCAGCGTTTTTGACCCGAGAGGTTACATAGTTTTGTAGATTGGCTCGTGTTAAGTAATTTTGATTATTTATTTTTTCTTATCGATCCTTTGCAATGGACAAAATTTATTGCAGAAATTTTAAAGAAGGTATCGAGATCCTTTAGTTTTGTTACATTATCAAAAAGTTCTGTAGATGAAAATTTCATAGGTTTGTGATGGATTATTTTTATTATATTTTTTGTATTAGCTTTTTAAGCTTGTTTAGTAAGTTCCTCCTCTGACAGCGAGGCAGTAGTTAATGAGTGATTCTATTAGAGCCTTGTATATGTTTTCAATACTTTTTGGAGTCATGCAGTTTCTTAATTGGTAAAATATGTAAATTATACGACGAAATTTGCCAGTTAGGTAATCAACGTGAAAGTTCCATTTAAGGTGGAGGTCGACCCAAATACCCAAATATTTTATGTGTGTTACTTTTGAAATGCGGTTGTTGCAGGTGCCACAGTTTTCAATATTGTCGCAAGTATGTAATTTGAGGTAGCCCGGCTTAAGTAAGACTAAAGGGTATAAATTTGGTTTTTGACATATTTAGTGTTAATAAATTAGCTTTTAGCCATTTCTGGATTTTATGTAGAGCGATTTCAGTTTTGTACTGTACTCGTCCCAAGAACCTCCACTGTTACTTCCGTATCATCAGCAAAAGATGCTGCCGTCCCCAGCAGATCCAGGTCAAGCAAATCATTGATATAAATTAAGAACAGTACTGGACCCAGTACGGTTCCTTGAGGTATTCCTACAGATACTTCCCGCTGACCTCTGAGGTGGTCGCCAATCAAATTTCATTGGAAGCGACGATGCAAATAGCTATCAAAAAGATTAAAACCAGTTCCCCTCACTCTAAAATGTTCCATTTTGTGTAGAAGAATTTTGTACGAAACAGCGTCGAAACCCTTTGCCAGGTCAAGAAACACTGTCAAAGGCTTTTGACCCTGATTCAACTCGTCATGGACTTCGGAGATTAGAAAGTGAAGTGAATCCACTGTTGACATGCCAAACTAAAATCCAAACTGTTTCTTAGTAATAGCATTATATGTATTTAAATGGATTAAAAGTCTTTGTTTGATACATTTTTCCAGGATTTTTGATACGTTACTTATTAGAGAAATCGGCCGATAATTTGTTATTTTAGTTGAATCGCCTTGCTTAAATATTGGTACAACCGTGAAACTTTTAAGAAATTGTGGAAATTTTCCATGTGAGAACATTTGGTTGACGATATGTTTTAGTGGTTATATATATATATATATATAAGGAATAGTTGTTTTTAGCATTTGCGTTTTTATGCCGTCCGAACCCACACTGCCACTTTTTCTAAGACTCTGAATTTGTTTTTTTATTTCTTCATCATCCGCAGGAAAAAAGAATAATGTATTGTTAATTTTTGTTTCGTACCTTCCTATCCAGTTGACATATTTTGTTGTGATTCAATTTATTAATCATATTCTGCCCCGAAAAAAATCATTAAAGCTGTTGCTTACTTGCTCTGAATATATTATTATAGAGCCGTCGGCATTAGACTCAATCTTATTTATACTGTTTTTGTTGATTTCCTGTATAATTTTCCACGTTTCTTTGGATTTTTTTAAATTTGTTTCCATTTTCTGTTTATAATAATTTTTTTTGTAGATTTAATTAGAGATGTTACATGATTTCAGAAAGCTTAATTTGTATTGATTTTTTGAAGTTTAGGTCATTTGGCCTCACAAGCACAAGGTTTTTTAATTTGTCGCTTTCCATAATAAGTTCTATTAAATGATCAGTGATCCACGGCGATTTCTTTATTTTTGTTTTTTATTGTACTAGATTTATGTGTGAACAGCTATTTATACGAAAATTTAATTTATTTATGAATTTTGAGGTGGATGAATCGACGTTACTATTATTTAGTACATCGGTCGCGGTTCTTCAGAAACGACAGAAAATCTCACCCGTCAGAATTCTGGAAAGTGTATATTTTTACTTATCGCCTCATTTAAAAAAAACACAGCGTTCTTCATAAATTATCCTAACGTTGTAAGAGAAACTGCGTAATTTTTGTAATAACATTTTGTAAATTTACTATTTTAAAGATATTCTGCAGGACTAGTTTGTGGCGGAGCTAAATTGTTACTACGCGTACCAATAAACGTCAAAAAGTGTCGAAAATTCTCACCATATAAAAGGAAAGACAGAATTTGTGTGACTTTTCTGAACAGCGACAGCGAAATATTCCATGAGTATCTATGGTTTTGTACGTTAAAATTTTTAAAGGTTTATTTACACATAAAAATAAGCTTAATAACATATATTTTTAAATAAAAAACAGAGTTTTCAGAGAAACAGCCTACAAAAATTAAAAACATATTGTTTATTTACTAGAATAATATTAAGAAACTAAATTTTAAGGAATATTAGCAAATAGTCCTGACAAAAAAGTATCAAGTGTAAACTTGTGTTTAAAAATCGTCAGATTTTTTGTAAAGGCGAGATTTTCTGATGGTTTTTGAAGAATCGCGACCATCCTGCCAGTTTGCGTTTTTTAGTTTTTGTAAAAATTTGTTTGAATCGATTTTTTTTATTTTTGTTTAACTTTGTTTTTGTTATTCGTAAATTGTGGGTTTTTTTAAAGAACAAATAGAGTCGCATAATGATCTGTTATCGAACATTTCAAGACCCTGGCTGACGGGATTCGAGTCTCATCTTTTTTTGTTTATAAAATACATGATCAATAATTGTTGCCACCTCACCTGTTACTCTTGTTGGAACGTTAACATATGGTATGAAGCCAATTGTGTAATGAGTAGAAATTTATGTCGCCTATCAAAATATTTGTTAAATTATTTGTGGATTTATAGTTTCGCATAATTACCTCTAAGTCACTCAAAAACAAGTCCCTATCAGTGAGTCTATTCTTCAATCGAGAGAAAATTTGCTCCCGGGGAGTCGAATTCTCTCGCTACTATGCATCTCATTGGTCCAAATCTTCTATACTACTGATATGATACTGATGGAAAGTAATTCTCTTAGTCAAGACCAATAGAATTACTTTCGATCAATATCGGGCAAAAGTGAGAGAAACCGGTTTAAACCGAAGATTTGGACCAATGAATGAATGAATGAGCGAAAGGATTTAACTCCCTGGGAGCAAATTTTCTCTCGATTCAAGAATAGACCCCCTGAGGATGGAGACCGATATTGTGAAAATTCTATATTTGCAATTATTTGTTAACAATGAAAGCACAGTAAATGTTATTTCGTTATATTTTTTATGTTCAATTAATATTATTTGAATGGTCTTATGCGAAAAAATGACTACGCCATCGTTTTGATTAATTTTGCTATTGTTATAAAAAATTTGTAATCTGGAAAGTTTAGTTCACAAGATACTTCCCAATATTCTGTAAAAATCAATAAATCAAAAATTACCTTTGTTTGGTTAAAGAATAATAAAAGTTCATCCATTTTATTTTGAATGCTTTTTATATTCATATGACTTAAAAAAGTTATTTCGGTCGCCACCCTCCTCAGGTATTTAATTCATGCTATCAATATATCTGGTGTGATAACTCTCAAAGTTGCGTATGTCATCCAATGTTTGTAAAACTGTTCTATACATGTAATAGCTTTCCCAGGACAACACAGATCAAACTTAACCTAACTTAAAAAATAAAATCATTAATAAAGCCTAATTCGTAAAGATTTAACGTAGGGAAAAAACTACCAACCAGGCCAAATAACGAATATAGTAAACAATAGTTAATAAAATTTTAAATAGCATTATTATTAAGTAGAAGAAAATTTAAAAGTTCTTTAAGATTAGTAAATACTTATTTAATAGTTGTTTACGTAATCAGTGCATGAAAATAAGTCTATTTTTATTAAAATTTTGTGTTTTTCTATGAGACTTACACATTGTTCAGATCTTCAATTAGATTTTTTTCTTCGTCCATACTTTTTTCGGATCAAACAACGTAGATGCTGATTTAATAAGATCCATTCTAAATTTTGTCAGATCTTTCCTGATGATTATTTTAAACGCTTTTAATTGTTTTTTGGCGTAATGAACTTGATTTTTTTATTTTTCGCTAGCGAATCTGACTAGAATTGGCCTCTCAGCCCCTTTTTCCTTTTTTCCTATTTTTCTGAGATTATTTTGCATACCTCTAATTTTGTGTTCTCTCTTGGGCTCTCGACAATTCCAAAAATCCATAAATTCTTGTTTCTGGTATATTGTTATTGTTTATCTTGCTCAGCTATTTCTGCCTCCTATGTCGTAATTTTTTTCTCAAGTTCTTTTATTTCAACTTGCTGAATTTATAGTTTTCTTTTCAAACTCATTTCAACCTTGACACATATTTTACTTATTAAATCCGTACAAGAGTTGCTAAATCTTGCACTCACCGTGTTTTTCACCTGGTTTTCCAACTTTTCTTCAACGCATTTTTCATTCATAAATTCTTGCACCTTGGTTTCCACAATGTTTTCCATGTCTTTTTCCTTTGAGTTTGCTTTGGAACCCATGGTTTAAAAGTAGTAATTATTCTTTTAAGTTAATTGCACAGATTTTTTTAGAACGTAAAACAATAGCTATTTAAGAATAAAATTGAGACACGATAATAATGGTATGGTATCTCGCAAAAACGCGCCTTTTGATGTCGCAAAAACTCTCCTTTTGATGTCGCAAAAACGCGCCTTTTGATATCACAAAATTAACCTTAAAAAATCTTGTTTGTTTTGTTATTATAATTGCCAAAATAAATTAAAATTGTTTTTTTTGTTCTAAAAACAGTTGTATTATAATCACTATATAAAGAAATTAATAACAACATTATAGAAAAAACCTTAGGGGCAAAAAAGGTTTATAAGAATATTACAGACACCAATTTATATAACTATTGTGTGTGAGTTCCCAAGTTTTTATAAGTGTCTCTCAAAATATTTTCAATCTTATCTTATATAAATTTGTTGTTGGTTAATTAAGTTTTATAAGTGGGTTGATAGCAACATTTTTAAAACCAATCTATTATATATCTTTAATTGATAGTTACTTACGGTTTTATAGGTGGCTTTACAGAAAGATTTCAAACACCAATTTATATAACTTATGTCACTGATGACTTATATTTTTATAAATATGTTGGTGGAAACATTGTTAACACCAATTTATATAACATTTGTTATCGATGACTTTAATTTTTATAAAGATGTCCGTGGAAATATTGTTAACGCCAGTTTTATGTTACTTTAGGGTACCATCAATTTAGAGCCTTTAATAAAACAAATATACAAACTCAATTCTTGTAGGAAACTTCTAAATACCCTAGGGTATCAATGGAACCCTCTTTATAATTTTTATATAAATATCTGTCACCAGAAGTTTCTGAAAATGCTAATTGGGCTACAACTAATATTTTTTGACAGGTTTAAAAATGGCAAAACTGGATGTTTCCATAACTATTTTAACTTTTTTCGAGCGTGAGTCTTTAATGAGAGCTTTAACGGTCATGTTTTTTGTATAATTTCCTGTAGCTTCCTCCGGTACTCGCTAATATAGGCTCCTTTTAAGTTTTTTTGTCAGGGTCTCAAGCTCTGTCATGTAATTTGAATCATTTTGGCATTGTCTTAGATTAAGAATTTTTGAAGAGACCTCTTACCGTACGTGTAAGTCTCTCGGTTTGACGTAAACAACCGCATTACTTTCATGCCTTAACTCATGGGTTTTTATTGAGCTCATTGCATCTAAGAATGAGATTAACTTATCTACATAAACATCAAACGCACTCGGAAGGATTTTTCTGGAAAACTATAAATTCTGGTACAGTAAGAGGCATGGTGGATGTAGAGTTTAGCAGTGTTTTTAAATTTTCTACTTTAATTTTTGCTCTATTTTCTTCACTATCGCGGTCACTTTTGCCGTTGTCGTCTGTCAAGTCAACTGTGGTTAACTCATCCTTTACAAGTGGGTAAATTTTTGAAATAACGTGCGTAGGGATTTTATAATCAACTAAAACTTGATACGACCGAACAACTCTATCTCAAATAGTATTAAATAAAGATTTATTGTGTGAATTATATTTTTTGTCATCAAGATCTTTATGACAGCTATATACCGTAAAAACAAAATTATTATGTAAAGTTAGTGAATTATCTTTTACTTGATTGCTGACACTTTCTGACTTTGAGACTATTTTCTTTAAAACTATTTTAGATTCTCTAATTACTTCTTTCTTTAAATCTGACAACTTGGTTAAAATTAAGTAAGTAACCTTAACTTTATGCATTAATCGCCAGAGAAATAAAGATAAAATAAAAACTAAAAATAAAAACTGATCTAAAATTATTCCTTATAGTCTCTACCAAGCGTTTGTCTGAATATAGCCAAAAATAACCTCGGCAACTGCTTTGAAAAACTACTAAAAGGTTGGAGACACATTGAAGTCAAGATAAAAGAAAACCCAGAAATCACTGGAAACAGCAACAAACTGGAAGAATCCAGGAGGTCTGAGGTGGCCGACATATTGAACGAGGAGCCTGATGATCAGAATACCTTAGCGCCAGAGCTGTCTACAAAGAACAAAAATCGAAAGTTCCAGAATACCAAACACTTCAAAAACTAATCTAAGCACAGTCACAGAAAACCAAAGCATCTTTCCCAACCGGGCAAAAACGTCTCCAAGAAATGACATCTTTAACAAAAAAAAATTACTGTCATATTAACAGATCTCAAAAAGGACAACAAAGATTATTAACCAAAAAAAAATAAAGCGCCAATATCACTCATGCGAGTATGCCACACCAAAATATATGGTGTTAAATGTAATTGGTTAAAAGAAAGAAATTGTTCAACTGTAATTGCTTAAAATAAAGTGTAAAAGATGGCTTAAATTGTAAAATATAGAACAAAGGAACTATAGGAGATACTAAGAAAAATAAAAAAGACCTTGGAGTGCGCAAGCAACAATCTTAAGTGCAGATGGAAGTAACTTAAATTTGCCATGCATTTGGAAAGGGCAGGTGGCCTAGCAGTGACGCCACGTAAAACTACCCTCTCCTCCTTGATGTCACATTTATTAAAAAAAAATCGTACCTGTATATATTTAATAGCATAATGATATGATATCTTTACCTTTTTCCATTGCCATAATCTGCGGATCAGGCTCATAAGGAATATTAAAGACCTTTGCGATTTCGATGACATATTTTTCTACTAGCAATTTAGGTGGACTCTGAATTGACATTTTGTGCTTAAGTTTGGGGCTGATCGACTCTACTGACTCTATTCGGCAGGCCTCGCCATATTGCTGACCATATTTTGCAGTTAGAAGGTCAGCTATTATTTTAATTTCCTAAAATAAAAATATTTTTGCTCTCCTTTCCGACTAAAATGGGATTGTTACATTTTCCGACTGTTGCACCATTCAATTTTACCCGAGATTTAACGTTAAACGCCGTTTAAATGTTCAAGTCCCTTTGCACCAACTTAAACGCCCAATTTCGACCGTTTAATTTGGACTAAAAAATTATGTTAGGTCTTATTTTTTGAAGTTTGGTTTGTTTTTGTTGCCATTATAAAGATGGTAAATAGTATCTTTTTTAGGAAAAAAATGTTCGAAGACGATTTCTGCAACGATAATTTAGATGTTCTCAAATTTATTTAGGGCTAGAGTAAAATGCCAAACCCCAAAATACAACAAAATAATCACTTTAGTAGTTATGGATTTTTTTTCGAATGTAAAAGTGAACATGTATGTGCATTTGGAACAAATTGAAGAATTCTCATCGTGGCCTCTGCTGTTTTAGAAAAAAATAGAAAAAAACAAATAGATATTCCAAAATGAAAATAATGAAAATGCAGCCCTTCTAGGAGGTAGAGGTCTCCATCTATTTTTGTTAAGTTTTTTTTTTAATTACATGTAGGCAGATTTAGATTAAAAAATAAAATATATTTTTATTTAAGCGATTAACGCATCTTTATTTTGTACCTAACCAAGACATATATAACATAATTTAAAATAAAGAGATCACTTTGTTTTGAGCTATCAAATTTTTCAAACTAAGAACACAGTTTCGGGTTTAGGTAATTTTTGCCCCATAGAATATGTAAAAACTTTTTTCTCATCTAAATTTTTTTCTTATTTTTTTAACATCTGTTTAAATCTAGATCGCCTTGATGAGGGCTACATTTTATTCCAGGTTACCTCTTTCAATATTGTTCACTTTATTGATTTAAGTGATTTCACTAATCTTTTTTTTGTAGCGGGAAGTAATGTCTATTAATCGTTTTTCTTCACTAGTTTCACTAATTTTATTTTTTTTATATTTTATATCAATCAAAATGACAAACTCCAAATAATCAAAAAACTGCCAAAAATAGGGTTACGAATAACAATGCCAATTCTGGTTAGTTGAACATTTTGATATCCGCTGATATTTTAAGTTTGCAAGATATGAATCTAAACGTGTGTTAGTTAATCGTCAGTTAATTTTTGTTGGTACAACAGCAGCAAAATTAAACTCGGGTTAAAAAATAACCAGAGTTTACATAACCGACTGTTTGTTTGAAAATGGTGCAACAAGCGGCTTGTGTTCAAAACAACATAACATTAAATAAAAAAACGTAAAAGCCAGTGTTTTCTTATAAAATTTTAACGTTCACCAAAATGACAAGTTGGGCCCTCGGTTGGGCTTAATCGATGATAAATTTTACGATGAATGATGATATTATTTTTTTCTAAAAAGCGGCGCTAATGAGATATACGCACGTTTGTACCAACTGCAGTGCACACCTTACCCATGCTATATTTTATTTTTTATTGAATCTCTGTGTAGACGTTTTGTCAAAAGATATACCCTAAAAAACTGACGGTAACTTCTCCCTTTTTTTGTAATTTTTTAAGTGTGAAAATCTTGGCATTCCTTCTTTGGCAGTGAACGGAAAAACAGGAAGGTATACCAAGTGTTTATATTCGAAAATTGTCATGAATGAATGTGCACTGCACGTGATAAAAACATGCTTATATCTAATTAATGAGACTTTATCGAAAAAAAGAAAGATCCCTATTTAACGTTATTTTTTTTGCCATAAGCCTAACTTGTCATTTTGCTAAACTTTTTCTTTAATAACACGCATATACTTGCTCCTACAGAAGAAATGACAATTCGTTTATTACTTTTGACATAATAGCATAATATGACTCTGAAATTCATTGTGAAAATGTCACTTCACCAGCGAAGTCACTGTACATTAATAGTTGCAGAAACGGGGTTCATCGAGGGAACCCAAAGTTTGGTAGAATTTTCAATATCAGAATTGTTAAATTCAAGAACAATTTACCATAAGAACCGTTAATCGTAAAACCCATTTTTCATCAGAATCGCAATTTGTAGAATCCATTCTTTGTAAGACCATTTTTTTAACAACTATCAGAATAAAACAATTATCACTCTCGAGGTGATGTGGGTCAGTTAAACGTGACTGTGTCCTTTTTACAACATTTAAAGCAAAGTTTAGAGGAGACAAAAAGATCTGAAGATTTGAGTTGTGTTAAATCCGGTTAGTTGGGTTGGGTTGTTAGTTTTTTTTTTCATAAGAAACTTTTTCGTATCTCCGGAAATACCGGAATGAATCGCACAGTCCAACTATGCCATATATATAAAGGGTTTTGAATAGGGACCTTTTCTATAGTGTGAGCGGGGTCAAAGTAACCACGTGACCTTGTTGAGGTAGGCGCACAAAAGCGTCACATGCGTAACTGATTTGTGTGACCTCCAGGGAGATGATCGTTTCATTCTAATATATTATAATTCTGTTAAAAAATGGTCTTACAAAGAATAGATTCTACAAATTGCAATTCTGCTGGGAAAATTTCTTTCTTAAAGCGAATTGTTATTATGATAAAAATATAGTATCGGTTTATCTTAGAGAGAAGATATAAAAAAATACCTGAATATCGGCCTGAATCCTAGGAGCCACCCAAATTAGACTAGAAACGGCCTCGGAAATACCTTCGTCTAGTTCTTTCATGTTCTGAATTAAACCAAAACGCGCCAGAAGTAAATCACAGTACATTTCTACGATTTCCAAGGCTTCGACGAGGTAATCCTCCCTAAAAGATGCAAAAAAACTAATATTTCTCAGGTACAATACTATGACTCCCTGACGATCCTAATAAGGATAAAATAGGTCTCTCTAGGTGTCTGAGTTTTCCATTAGATATTGGAGGCCTCATCGTAGTGAGCTGAGAAACAAAACACTTTGCTCAATATTCCACAAGTGTTATTTTTATGTTTTTATTTACATAAAGGCTATATATATATATATATATATATATATGACTAATCTAAAAGAAACAAATAAAAACTAATTTGCATTACAAAATATATGACTAATCTAAAAGAAACAAATAAAAACTAATTTGCATTACAAAAAAATTGGCAGATATGGACTTACTGAAATAATTGAATATTGCCAAAAAGTGCTATTTAGCTTAATTTACCAAGGTGCAAGCTACCTTAAGTTTTAAACGAGGTTAAGTAATAGTTAATATAATTTAACTAAAAGTTTAAAAAATAAGCTTTTCGTTAAAATCACCTTTTTCTACAATCACCCCACTAGAATTAAGGTTAACTCGAGGGTTAACTTCTAATTACGAAACTCGTAAAATATCGTTAAAATGAAAAAGAAAGCCTACCTGATAATAAACTCAACCCTAATCTTTGCCCTCTCAATTTTTCCTGCAGAAATATAATCAGCTATTTCTCTTCTTGATTTCTCAGTCAACTCACTCTTTTTCTTTCCAAGTAGTTTAAGCCTGGTGATAGCCAATCTTAAGTTGGTCTTAAGTTTGGTATAGTTTGGAGAACTGGCAAACATTTTTCTGTAAAAAAAAAAGAACTTTTAGCGTCATTTAAAAAAAAGCTATGCATTATAGGTAGAGATGTGATGGCAGTAAAAAAGAAATAATTTCATTGCGTTTGGAGTTTATATAATAACATAACGAAAAAATTAATGCCAGACGCCTAGGAGGCTTTCTTTACAGGGAAGGACCAAAACTAGAATAACCTACCTACCTCACGCGACAACCGTTCGTATATTCATCTTAGAGACTGCTTGCTTGATATTTAAAAAGTTCCAGGGGTTTGAAAGACATAGATATTACAACTAAGGTATAACAACCTACCTCTGCAATGACAAAACACTCAATCGTCTATAAAAGCGTCAAATTTTTTAATTTTTCCAAATGGTATTAAGAATATTGACGAATACTTTGCTTTTCGTAAAAATGCAAAAAAAAATGATTTCCAACGCATTATAGAGCTTGAAAGAATTTTATTCTCAATCAATTATCCAGTTTATAATCATCATACCTGCATACCTGCTCTGCTAAATTTAGTTCCTAAAATTGTGATATTTATTTATATATATATATATGTACTAATATTTATCTTCGCTTCATGTTGAGTTGCCTTGTCATTTTTTTACTGATGTTCTGTTATATATTTTGTTTTAAATTAAAAAAATTTATTTGTTGGCTGGTTTTATTGTTATTTTGGGTGGATGGGTAAAGGGTTATTAACGTCGATGTACTAACCTAAGTCAATGGTTATTAAGTTTGCTTTGTCAATAATTTTATATTTCTTTTTCCTATTTCATTTAAATTACTGATTTTATTTGCCCAATATGTTAAGTTTTCTTGTAATTTTTTTACTGTGTTAACAGTTTTATTGTGTTATTCTGACATATTTTGTTTTTAAGTAATTATTGTAGGTAATTTAATTTTATTAGTTAGTTGATTTTACTGAAATTCTTAATTGAATTGTTTGTTTTTTAATTTTAACTATAATTTATTCTTATTCCTTGCTAACAAAATATATATTTTGATTAAACCATTAGCAACCATTAGGGTGCAAGTCAGTGAAACGTGTTAGACAAAAATATTAAGCTGAAGATAATTGAGTTTGATTTTTCAATAACTTTTTGAAAAATGTCGACAATAAAGTTTTTTTTCATTGATTGGTTGATTGATTTGGTTACGTTTAAATAGTAGGGTGGTCTAAACATACATAAAATGTATAAATTAATTATTTTATTTAACAACAACAAATATTCAAAAACATTCTCAATAATTAGATCATCAAACCTATTGATAGAAATAACTCGAAATGATTTTAGAAAGTTAGAGTTTTTCAGTTTCTGCAGTACACAGATACCAAAGTGTAATTTTGAATGGAAAATGGTTCATTCTTCGCTCACCAATTTTTGATTAAACGTAGAAAGTAAGGCGAATTATTGCTTTCAAGAAATAAAAATACATTTAATAAAAATATTTATACTGCCTTTTTTGCGTCACTGCTTGGGGCTATGATTGGTTTGACTGAGACGTCGTTTGCGCTAAAAATTTTCTTCACTTTTAAGATTTCTGGAGCTGGAACAATATTGCATTTTAATGTTATTATTTTACCACTTGATATTAAGTCAATTCTGGGCTCTAAAACATTTAAAGTATTTCCATTTGACAGTTTTTTTTGTACATACACTAAGTTTTCTTTGGAACCTATATTATTTTCCCTAATATTAATCTGATTAATTGCTGTCAGATCAGCGATTTTTAAAAAAGATTTCTGAGTCACTGGAGTCTCATTTAACATTTCGGCTATTCCAGTTTTAATAAAAATAAGTGGTTTATTTGTGTTTAAATTTGTAACAATTAATTCGTTTACTAGTCTACCAATTTGCGATCAATTAAAATAAAAAGTTTAAAAGGGAAATAAAATTAAATAGCCTAAAATTCACAGAACTTAATACTATATTAGATGATTATACAATATATAATGGCAAACTGGTTATTAGTTTACAATTTATTTTAATAAAGCCACATCATTTTACTGTGACGGTATTTTTCAATTATTTTACTAATAGTGCTAGTTCGTGAATTATTGTGGCAGATTTTAGTATGTCAGTGAAGACTCCATTACCAAGTCACATTTATTATGTGTAACAAAGGTGTAATGCGGTTTTTTTTTTTAAATTATGTTTGAACAAATGCAGTCCTCCTTCCCTTTATCTCTACTTTTTAAGCTTTGAATTTACCTTTCTAGTTCTTGTTCTGTGGTCGGACTCAAAAGAAAAGAATCTCTCACCCGCCTGTCCCCCGTTTTTCCTTCTGAAACATTTTTTGCAATTTTATCTGCTGAAGTTTTACCTATATTAGTAAAATATGTATTAAATTCATCTGCTATTAGTTTCTTATTTTTCAGTTCAATGTTGTTCAATGAGTTTCTAATCTAACACCCCCCACAGGTCTAAATATTTACACCTGTGGGGGGTACTAAATATGACACACACACAAAAAAAACACTTACTCATACAGAAAAGACACAAAGTTATTGATTATTTTGTATTGGTATTGCAAAATACCACTCAAAGTAGTAGGAGAAAATAACCTAAAACTAATTTTTTTTGGCACATAACAGCTTCATTATTTGTGTTTGAGGTTATAAGGTTGGTGATTTTTTAGACCACCTCAGGGGGGTGGTTTAAATTTATAGCCCCCAGAAAGAATTGTTTTGTGGCATTTAGTAATAAGTTCTTTTATAATTTCCCTAAGTAATCGTTTTTACAAAGATTAATTTACCTTATTTAATATCCCAAGTTGTTCATTAACCAATAAAACACCTCCTATTTTGTCCAGAAAAACGCCATAGTTTGAACCAATTTTCATCACAAAAAATATATTTGTGAGGGCACTACGAGACAAAACAAACATAAGTGAAGGTCACTGATTATACACGAAAAATATACCAAACAAAAAACCCAAAACAACTATATTAATTTATTTACAAACTGAAACTAAAAGATTGAGGTTATCTAAAAGTTGAGTTAAAAAAATTTTCCTTACTTAAAGCCCACTAATTTCAAGCTGTAGCTTTTATCAGTAGAGTTGGTGCAAGCCAAGGTGCAAGCAGAGGTAAAAGATCTGAACTCGCTGTTTGTGATTGAATGCAGCGCTAATATTTTTAAACTGACATTTCGACAGTGACAGACATGTAAAAAAAAAGCTTGCATTTAGGTTTTTTAATACATTTCATAAATAAAAACATCTTTTGAATAAATACAAAATTAATTTACTCCTTATTTTATTATTACCCATCTAAATCGCTGTGTGACATCAAGTATTAATTGGAAAATTAATTAACAAGGGTAAGTTTTAATTAGAGTGGCATATAGCTACACCTGTTAATTTATTATATAGAGTGTTTACTATTTAAACTCCGCGTGGGTTTAAATTTTTTAATTTTCTTTTCTTCTAAATTAAAAATTTCCTCTTAAATCCAACAAAAGATTGTGTTAAGGTGATTATTCAATAAACAAGCTTATTAAAATTATTCTTATAACTCAAACTATGTCCAAACCTCAAGGAGGGTTAGTTTAAAATGCTTAAAACCAAAAATTTCACTTAAACTTAGGACTGTTCTAAAATAGACTAAACCGAGGACTAAACCTTTTTAGTAAATCCCACCCATGTCTGTGGTGGATCTGTGGCCATTTGTGGCATCTTTTATTATTTTCCATTTAGTAGGAAAACATACTGCTTTCTAATGGACTCCAAAATTCCCCCAGTAATCAGTTTGATTCTTTTTTTTTTGCAAATTATAATTTTTGTTTTTGATACTCTCTTTTAGTTGCTCTTTCACTATCAGTTCCCGAATATTAGACCTCCTTTACATGAACTGCATAGCCATTACATCAGTTTAAATTACTCTCATTAAAAATAATATTGTATCCCGGTAAGTTAAAGTCTGTGGTGTTGTGAATAAAATGTGTCTGACATTACTATTACATCGAAACTTGTTTGTAAATTCTGATAAATACTTCTTATATTTACATGTAATTCGGAGAAATCACTTTGGAAATTATCAAAAAAACTAACACCCTTCAAGTTTTCACAGACTTATGCTTCATTTTTTTTGTATAATCATCTAATATAGTATTAAGTTCTGTGAATTTTAGGCTATTTAATTTTATTTCCCTGTTAAACTTTTTATTTTAATTGATCGCAAATTGGTAGACTAGTAAACGAATTAATTGTTACAAATTTAAACACAAATAAACCACTTATTTTTATTAAAACTGGAATAGCCGAAATGTTAAATGAGACTCCAGTGACTCAGAAATCTTTTTTAAAAATCGCTGATCTGACAGCAATTAATCAGATTAATTGCTCTAAAACATTTAAAGTATTTCCATTTGACAGTTTTTTTTTGTACATACACTAAGTTTTCTTTGGAACCTATATTATTTTCCCTAATATTAATCTGATTAATTGCTGTCAGATCAGCGATTTTTAAAAAAGATTTCTGAGTCACTGGAGTCTCATTTAACATTTCGGCTATTCCAGTTTTAATAAAAATAAGTGGTTTATTTGTGTTTAAATTTGTAACAATTAATTCGTTTACTAGTCTACCAATTTGCGATCAATTAAAATAAAAAGTTTAACAGGGAAATAAAATTAAATAGCCTAAAATTCACAGAACTTAATACTATATTAGATGATTATACAAAAAAAATGAAGCATAAGTCTGTGAAAACTTGAAGGGTGTTAGTTTTTTTGATAATTTCCAAAGTGATTTCTCCGAGTTACATGTAAATATAAGAAGTATTTATCAGAATTTACAAACAAGTTTCGATGTAGTAGTAATGTCAGACACATTTTATTCACAACACCACAGACTTTAACTTACCGGGATACAATATTATTTTTAATGAGAGTAATTTAAACTGATGTAATGGCTACGCAGTTCATGTAAAGGAGGTCTAATATTCGGGAACTGATAGTGAAAGCGCAACTAAAAGAGAGTATCAAAAACAAAAATTATAATTTGCAAAAAAAAAAGAATCAAACTGATTACTGGGGGAATTTTGGAGTCCATTAGAAAGCAGTATGTTTTCCTGCTAAATGGAAAATAATAAAAGATGCCACAAATGGCCACAGATCCACCACAGACATGGGTGGGATTTACTAAAAAGGTTTAGTCCTCGGTTTAGTCTATTTTAGAACAGTCCTAAGTTTAAGTGAAATTTTTGGTTTTAAGCATTTTAAACTAACCCTCCTTGAGGTTTGGACATAGTTTGAGTTATAAGAAGAATTTTAATAAATTTGTTTATTGAATAATCACCTTAACACAATCTTTTGTTGGATTTAAGAGGAAATTTTTAATTTAGAAGAAAAGAAAATTAAAAAATTTAAACCCACGCGGAGTTTAAATAGTAAACACTCTATATAATAAATTAACAGGTGTAGCTATATGCCAATCTAATTAAAACTTACCCTTGTTAATTAATTTTCCAATTAATACTTGATGTCACACAGCGATTTAGATGGGTAATAATAAAATAAGGAGTAAATTAATTTTGTATTTATTCAAAAGATGTTTTTATTTATAAAATGTATTAAAAAACCTAAATGCAAGCTTTTTTTACATGTCTGTCACTGTCGAAATGTCAGTTTAAAAATATTAGCGCTGCATTTAATCACAAACAGCGAGTTCAGATCTTTTACCTCTGCTTGCACCTTGGCTTGCACCAACTCTACTGATAAAAGCTACAGCTTGAAATTAGTGGGCTTTAAGTAAGGAAAATTTTTTTAACTCAACTTTTAGATAACCTCAATCTTTTAGTTTCAGTTTGTAAATAAATTAATATAGTTGTTTTGGGTTTTTTGTTTGGTATATTTTTCGTGTATAATCAGTGACCTTCACTTATGTTTGTTTTGTCTCGTAGTGCCCTCACAAATATATTTTTTGTGATGAAAATTGGTTCAAACTATGGCGTTTTTCTGGACAAAATAGGAGGTGTTTTATTGGTTAATGAACAACTTGGGATATTAAATAAGGTAAATTAATCTTTGTAAAAACGATTACTTAGGGAAATTATAAAAGAACTTATTACTAAATGCCACAAAACAATTCTTTCTGGGGGCTATAAATTTAAACCACCCCCCTGAGGTGGTCTAAAAAATCACCAACTTTATAACCTCAAACACAAATAATGAAGCTGTAGCTAAGTTCGGTATATAGATCGCAGATCAGACGGATTTTTGATCAGCTGATCGTCGATTAATCCGAGCAAGTCGCATTACCGAGCGGGTTCAGATTTAAACTTTCTAACCTAAGTTTTCTTTTGTTTAAAAATTTTTGTTTTTTTTTCGGCTGATGGGCTTTTGAGCCTCAAAGGTACCATGAATAACATGGTTTTAAAGGCTATTTGTGCTGTAGTGTACGGACAACAAATAATGTTTGAAGATACCCAATAAACCAAATCCCCATGGACCGAAATCGGCAAACTGAAGGCTTTCCGAAGTGACGGATTCGGGCCGAAAGTACCCTCCGAAGCGGCGCGCTTCCTCCAGGCGACCATGAGTCGGATACCCACTTGAAGTATGGAGCTTCCTGGGGCGTGCCGCCTTCATTCCGAACATCAGCCACAGGAGATTACCACTTTTGGTCATCCAGATTTTACCACTATTGTATCATAGGCATGTGGATTAAATGTAGTGATTTATACAAATATTCGTTGCATATTGCACCGCAATATTAAACCTAGTTTAAATTTAATTGATGTTTAGAATGTGATACCTTAGCTTATTATGAGAGCACATTCTAAACCACAATTAAATTCAAAGTTTAGTTTAGTTTCTTTATTAGTAAGTATTACACAAGTGCTTTTACAAGTCAAACCAGGTTTAACACTGCGGTCCAATTTGCAACAATAAGGAACACAAATTTATATATTTTTTTTATTCTTTAAAATTAGTACAGGCACTTTGATTTTGTGTATAAAAAATATCATTTAACAAACACACTAAAAAAGTACATTGCAGTTTTCCAGAACTCATCACCCTACTGCAGGCTGAATCCTGATCAAGCTATATCTGAAACAATGCAAAAAAAAAGGATTTTACAAATTACATTTTTGATAAAGAATGAGTTTCACAAAATACGGTACTTATTTTTTATTGTTCTTAGTTATGACGAACATTATTCTGATAAAACCATAGAGACTCAAGAAGTTATTTTACATAAAAAGCCCTAGAAAGAACTCCTTCCAATTTATTATGGAGCGTGGGCATCCATTAAATTTTTTCAAATTTTAATATGTTATAGGAGAGGGTCAGACAATTTTTTCTATCATTACCAGCCCCCCCCCTCCCTTTTTTTACTACTAGGTTAATAAGTATAGATAGTTTAAGATACAAACTTTATGTTTACTGCATAGTCATCTTTTCAGAAAACGTTGTTAGTAGGTCTGTGGAACAGAAATCTTTGTGTGACTTTGGTACGTTTTTTTTTATTAACTTTCATTTAATTAAGCTTTAGCTCTAGTGTCCAGATATTTTTAGACTTAACTTTTTTAATGCTGTAGGCTATCTTTTGCAATTTGATTTTTAATGTTATAGGCTAGCTTTTGCAATTTCAATTGTAAGTTGTATTGTATTCAAAAAAAAATTAAGTGTATGTATTGTATAATATCAAATTTTACTGAATTATGTAATATCTGTTTTATTGATTAAACCTAATATTAATTATATTTATTTATTTAATGTACTTGACACAATCGACACCCTATGGGTAAAAATATAACTTAAATCAAATAAAGAGTCTAATCTAATCTTTTGGGTTATACAAGCCTTTACAAAATATGTCATGCTGCAATAAGTTAATAAATACAATATGTTATTATTGTCATTTCTATATGGCACTTAACCTTCAAAAACCAGCCTACAATAGATTTAAAAAAGATAAACAGATGGTTATAATCTAAGGTTATAACGACCAAATACTGACCACCTTTAATTTTTAGAATTAAAGTTCTCAGTTATTAAAAATGATATAAAAAAATCAAATAAGCCACTAGTTTTAGGATCATTTCTACTACAAAATAAACACAACTTGTATTTTTACTGGAGACCCTCTTTGAGTAATGACCAATATATTATTTACCTCCAATTAATAAACCAACTTAGAGAAATCCTGATGTGTTCTCAAGCTATTCTTTGGTCCCCTGTAGCTACACTTTGGTGGCAATATGCAGGTTGTTCCTTCAATACCTTGCCTATTATTTTTATTATGACAAATCCTGATGTGTTCTCAAGCTATTCTTTGGTCCCGTGTAGCTACACTTTGGTGGCAATATGCAGGTTGTTCCTTGAATACCTTGCCTATCATTTTTCTTAAGACTTTTTGGGGAGTTTTTTGTTTGAAACTGTAAAAAAAAACAATAATACAATATAGTGACAAAACAATAGTACTTTGTTTGGTTGGGTGTTAGGAAAACAACAATTTACCCCAAAGAACTGTATTTTAGCAAGAGAAAATTAGAACTTTCTTCTTGTCTGACTTTTTAGGTTAAGCTGCAGTCTAGAGTTGCTGCACTATAAAAAGTAAGTCACAGGACGCAAGGAAAATGAACTATGGGTTATCAATATTGATGTTTATAGTTCACAGAAGTAAGCAAAAAAATTTACTCAAGTTTTAATGGATAATGCACAATTTTGTCTTCTTTGAAAAAAATTTGTCAGAAATAGAAATAAAAAAAGCATTAGGCATTATGCATTAAATTACGATGCAGCAACTCTGACTGCAAAGCTGTCAAAGTAAAACAACACAAAAATTGAAACCAAAAAAATATAAACAATACTTACATATTTTCATTCTCCTCCTGTTGACTTATTTTTTGTGTTTGTATATCAATGATATACTTATAAATGAGGTTAACTGTTCAGAAGACTGCAATAAGCTCTTTGGCTTTGCTGAAGAAAAATTCCCACTATTAAGAGACAGAGGCAATTTAAAGAACATTTCAGAATATGCCACTCAACTCAACTCGTTTATAAATCACCCCTCAGCTTTCGATTCAATCGCGCCAGTCGTTGTCAATGGCGCGAGCGTTTTCTTACGTACGTAAACTTATTTAAATGGTTTTGATTTTCCACTACTTTTTCTTAAAATCCAAAAAAGTTCAAACACAAAAATAAACAAAAACATAACCCTAAAAGTTTAGATTAATCTGGAAAATCCGTCTAAAATTTGGAGCAGATCGATCTAGCTCCGATTGATCTGGATTCATTAAACAAACGCGCCAGATTTACCTCCCCTACCTCCGCTATGAATTGCCGAACGATTTGGAGCAGTCTGATTGATCGGATGTATATACCGAACGTAGCTTGTTATGTGCCAAAAAAAATTAGTTTTAGGTTATTTTCTCCTACTACTTTGAGTGGTATTTTGCAATACCAATACAAAATAATCAATAACTTTGTGCCTTTTCTGTATGAGTAAGTGGTTTTTTTGTGTGTGTGTCATATTTAGTACCCCCCACAGGTGTAAATATTTAGACCTGTGTGGGGTGTTCTTTTAGATCTTAGTAAATCTCACTGTATGTGTATTAGAAACTCATTGAACAACATTGAACTGAAAAATAAGAAACTAATAGCAGATGAATTTAATACATATTTTACTAATATAGGTAAAACTTCAGCAGATAAAATTGCAAAAAATGTTTCAGAAGGAAAAACGGGGGACAGGCGGGTGAGAGATTCTTTTCTTTTGAGTCCGACCACAGAACAAGAACTAGAAAGGTAAATTCAAAGCTTAAAAAGTAGAGATAAAGGGAAGGAGGACTGCATTTGTTCAAACATAATTAAAAAAAAAAAACCGCATTACACCTTTGTTACACATAATAAATGTGACTTGGTAATGGAGTCTTCACTGACATACTAAAATCTGCCACAATAATTCACGAACTAGCACTATTAGTAAAATAATTGAAAAATACCGTCACAGTAAAATGATGTGGCTTTATTAAAATAAATTGTAAACTAATAACCAGTTTGCCATTATAGAGGGCTTTAGCAGTGAAAATGCACTTTGTAGGGTGGCGGAGCCAATATTAAAGAATTTAGATAATTTGATTCTGTGCCACACCCAATTCTGCTTCAACTTTTGGAATTTATGTGAGTGAGAGGAATTTCAAATGACTTAATAAAATCATACCTAAACAGAGTACAAAATTTCGGACCAGGACAGTGAGCAGATAGAATCAAAGTTTGGTGTGTCACAGGGCACAGTGCTTTCCATGTTTCTGTTTAACATATATAGATGGTATTTTATCAATACTGACTAAGGAAGACATAGTACAATAGTGTTTTGTTTTGCTGATGATTCTGGTGAGGATTTTGAGAGCAGTAAAACAATCGCAGAAACAGCTTTTCACAAAAGCAAAAGATGGCTTGATGATAGTTTACTTTCAGTAAATGTTGAAAAACCTAAATTTATTGCTTATTCCCTGAACTCTCGATCACTACCTGACTTTCAAACGTTAAGCCAAATTAAAGTTAAAATAAAAAATTAAAATTAAAATAAAAATAACAAATAATTTTGGTTTATACAGCCAAATAAAAATAACTTTGAACCTATCAGCACACAGCTTCTGCACATGTAAACAAAAGTGATTGACACCAATAATTCAAATAATTAAACTGAACTCCATTATAATGTACATTTTGTTAAATAATATTTGCCTAAACAAAACCAAAACATGCAAAAAAAAAGAAAAACACTCATTTAAATGACAACAACAAATGAACTAGAGGTTGTGTGTGTCAATGGCGCATGCGCAAATCCCTTTTCAGATAAAAATAAAAATTAAAGTTTTCCATCTTTTTATTTTAATTTTAATTTACCTTACAGAACTCCAATCTCTTATTTCATTTTGAGCTTCATTTACTCAAGTTTTAATGCCTAATGCTTAGTGCCTAATGCTTAATTTTTTTATTTCTATTTCTGTCTATTTCCCTTCAAAAAGTAGAGAGAGAAGGCAAAATTATGCATTTCACATTGAACATTAGCCATTAAACTTGAGTTATTTTCTGGGTAATTATGCAGTATACGGTTTTCTGCCATTTTTGATTTTTTATGAAAAATTCTTTATGGGGGTACCTACTAGGGTCCCTAGGACCCCAAATCTGCCTGCGCCCAATTTTTTTTTTTTTAAGATATATAAGACTCGATAGATAAGATAAGACTCTTTATTTGATCATTTGTAAGTAATTTATATTAACATTACAATTTTTTACCCATAAGGTGTCAATTGTGTCATTAAAAATCACTAAGCCTAAATACATAAAAAAAGGGGTGCCCGGGGGGGGGGGTTGTAATGTGTTTTTGTGGTTTTGGGTTGGGTTGCAGATTTGGGGTTCTAGGGACCCTAGCAGGTGCCCCCATAAAGAATTTTTTTATAAAAAATCAAAAATGGCAGAAAACCGTACAATGCATAATTACCTTTTTCTGTATAAACCCAGCTTGGTAATTATGCAGTATACAGTTTTCTGCCATTTTTGATTTTTTATGAAAAATTCTTTATGAGGGCACCTACTAGGGTCCCTAGGACCCCAAATCCGCCTGCGCCGGTTGGTTTTTTTTATTTTTGTTTTTTTTGTAGTCTAAACTCTGGGTTTGGTAAATAAAAATGATTTATGCAGTTTACATAAGGTTTAATCGTAATAAAAGGCAAACTTTAAAATGCAACATGCTTTCCCAAAAACCTAACCCATAAAACCGCCAAAATTCCAGCTGTCACCCATCATGACAACAAATCGATAATCGCGCCATATGGGCGGGAAATTTAAATTTTTAATTCTATTACTACAGTTTCGGCCTAACCTGACTATTGATCGTCTCGATCATTTTTAACAGTTAAAGATATAAAATATGCTAACGTAACATAATGGAAACCATGACATAATGTATACATAACTTAAGATAATAGCACATAACATAATAACAATGCTACTTTAAAGTATTTGGGCATAAGTCATAATCTAATTAACATAATTTTGGACATAATATAAGTAATTAAGTAACTTAACTGTAGCATATCTTATAAAATTTTAACCTAAATTAAAGTAGTTTTTTTTTACATTGAAAAATGGTAAATAAGTAAAGGACTAGGTCGAAATTTATAGTAAATAAGTGTCAAAATCGAGTAAATATCACAAATAGGGTTAAACAAGTCAAAATTAGGTAATATATGTCAAAATAAGGACTAATGGTGTAGCCACAATTTCATGTTATCCGGACTACAAACACCTTCAAAAGGCCTTTGAGTCACCTGAAAGTTTTCAACATCAGTAATAAAATATCGGTCATGATCCAAGACCTTCTTAATCTCATAAGGACCTCTATATCTTGGGATAAGTTTTTTGTTTATTCCTGGGGTAACATCAATATTTTTAATCATTACATAGTCACCAACTTTGTATTGATAAGGAACTTTATGTTTTCCATCATAATACTTCTTGTTATATTCTTGAACCTTAATTGTCTGTTCTTGTGCTTTCTGTCTCACTCCAAATAAGTCTCTCTCACTCTCATCTTCTGATTCTAAAAACACTCTTAAATCATCATTCATATCTCTCTGATTCACACCAAAGAGTAAAACTGAAGGAGAGTTTCCAACAGACCTACAATAACTGTTGTTAATCGTAAACTCAACCTCAGGCAAATACTTATTCCACTTATTTTTTAGTTCTGAAAGTTTAGCCAACATGGGAGTAAGATCTCTATTTTTCCTTTCAATCTGACCATTTGATTTAGGTGAACCTGTAGCGATTTTTATGTGGATTATATTGTTGTTTTTGCAAAATTCATCGAATTCTCCAGCAGTAAAACTTGAGCCTCTATCACTTATAATTCTGACAGGACGACTATAGTTCTGAAAGTATTCTAATAGCTTATTGATTGCCTCTGAAGCTTTAATTGACTTAACGTCATAGAATCTTGTGAATCGAGAAAATGCATCAATTACCTCAAATATGTACTTTTTATTTGCGGGTGTTTTCTCCAACGGACCATAATGGTCGATATGCAAGGTTTGAAAAGGTTTATTCCCCTTGGGAATGTTATGAAGAACACCTTCTGTCTTTTTAGCTGAATAACAAATACATTTGATACAGTTTTGTATGTATGTTTTAACTTTTTCTCTAAAGCTGGGGAACCAATAAACTCTAGACAGATACTCACAGGTTTTGTCAATACCGCAATGCCCCAAAGAATCATGGCAATTAAAGATTACTTTATTCTCCATAGAACTTGGGACATAAAAAAGAGTTTTTTTCTTATCTTTCAACTTCTTATATACTAAGCCATTTCTTAACTCAAAATTCTTATTCTCAGATACCTCTAATTCAAGCTTAATCCTTGTTATCTCCGGGTCTAAATTCTGAGCAATAGACAAATTTTGTTCAAATGTATTTTCCTCAAGAATCAAAATGCTGTTTGCTCTACTTAATGCATCGACATGTCTCATACGAGTGTTGTCTCTGTGCTCGAGCTCATAATCGTAATTTTGTAAGGTTAATGCCCACCTATTAATACGCCTATTAATCTCCCTCTTATTTAAAGCCAATTTAATCGAATTACAATCTGTAACTATCTTAAAGTGAAGACCTTGTAAATAGATCCTAAACCTTTCCAAGGAATTTACAATAGCAAGCAATTCCAGCTCGAAGCTGTGCATCTTGGATTCTGATTCTGTTGTCCTTTTGCTATAATAGAAAACAGGTCTAAATAAGCCATCCTTTTGCTTCTGCAACAGTATGGAGCCATAACCTAAGCTTGAAGCATCACAGTGCAATTCAGTTGGTAAATAAGGGTCATAGACAGCTAAGATCGGGGATTCAGTCAACATAGTTTTCAAGATATTAAAAGATTCTAGTTCTTTCTCACTAAATTTAAACTCTGTCTCCTTTTTTAAGAGGTCGTAGAGGGGTTTTGCATGTACAGAAAATGACTGAATAAAACGCCTAAAGTAGGATGCAAGTCCCAAAAATCTTTGGACTTGTTTTTTGTCAGTTGGAACCGGATAATCAACAAGAGCTTTGACATTTTCTTGACTGGGCCTAATACCATCACAGTTTATGAGGTAACCCAGATAAACTATTTGATTTTCTAACAAGTGGCACTTGTTAAGTCTAAGTTCAAGAAGATTTTTACACAGTAGATCAAATACTTCAGACAAAATTTCAAGGTGAGTGACTAGGTCCTCAGTTGCAATCAATATATCATCCATATAAATTAGAATTTTGTTTTGTCTAATCAATTCCTTGAAAATTGTGCTTACAAACCTCATAAAAACAGATGGCGAGTTTGCCAAACCAAACGGCATATAAAGATATTCCCACTGACCTATTGGTGTAATGAAAGATGTAAACTTTATAGAATCTGAGGCCATTTTCACATGGTGAAAGCCATTTTTAAGGTCCAGAACTGAAAAGTAATTTTTATTTTTTAGTAAATCCAGACAAGAATCGATTAAGGGCAAAGGAAAATGGTCACGAACCATAATTTTATTGATTTCACGGTAGTCAACACATAACCTCAAACCTCCTGACTTTTTTTTGACTAGGACAATAGGGCTACAATATGGACTATTACTTTCCCTAATAATGTTATTGGCTGTCAGCTCATCAATTATTTTTTCCAGTTCATTTTTTTCATAAAAAGATAATTTACGAGGTCTAAATGAGATTGGCTGGTCATTTTTTAAAATTATTTTCATTTCGAAATCAACTTCAGGTTTGCTTGGTCTTTCAACATTTAAGTATTCTTTTTGAAACTTTTGTTCGATATTAAAAATTAGAGAGGGGGGCAAATTTTTATTTATGTTGATGGACTTCTCAAAATTTTGTTCGACATCAATAAAAAGTAGTTCATCAAAACCGCTTTGACTCTCAAAACATAATTTTTCCAAAACAATTTTGTCGGTTAATGAGACCTTAAAGTTTTGAAGTTGCAAAAAGTCCCTACCCAAAATGGCTGAAAAGGTCATTGTAGAATCACTTACCACATGAAACTGCAGCGGCACCACCATATCATTAATAATGACAGTTTTATTAAAAAAGCCTAAAATATCTAATGCAGACTTATTAATACCAAAATACTTGCTATCCAAATCTAAATTAGGACTAATACAATTTGGTGGCACAAACTTATTTTTTATTAGACTAATGGGGCTTCCAGTATCCAACATGCAGTTTAGAGTGAACTGTAGTACATTCCCATTCTCTTCTGCCTTAAACGTAACTGGGATCTCATACGAACCTGTACAGACCATGTTCGTTGAAGGTGGCACACTACCTGGTACACTGGGTGGCTCAATAACACCCATAGTAGAATCTGCAGGTGCTTTTGCAACTGGTGTGGATGTCTTGCGAAATGGACTCTTCTTATCAGGACAGTCTTTGATTTGGTGGTCAGACTTACCACATTGGAAGCATGTACCTCTTTCTCGCTTAGGTTTTGGACAGGCATCCGCAAGGTGTAGTGTTGAATAACAGTTAAAACATTTCCTGGTGCTTGTCGTTGTGTTTTGTGTTGTTGAATTTGATGATGGCTTCGAACCATGTGAGACAGGGTGTGTGTTTGTTCTCTCACTCTGTGTTACATTGGACATTATACGTAGCAGATCAGACAAACTTTTAAAATCTTGCATCCTTGCTTGGGACTGCAATGTGTCATTTGTGAAGCCATCAATTGTGTATTCAATGAGCTCCTCCTCAGATAAGCCAACATTGGGTAATTATGCAGTATACGGTTTTCTGCCATTTTTTAAGATTTTCGAAAAATTCCTTTACAGATCGTTAATATGCCTCGCCAGAAGTACGAAACCGTTTGCGCGTCGAAAAAATTCTTTTTTTTTCAAAAGTTACAGGCATAAAAAGTTTCAAAAACAACAAACTTACGGGACAGCGGAGTGAATAGGGGTGCTGGGCGGGGCACTCCCTTCATCTAAAACACTGTAAAATATGTCAAAATGTAGGTAAAGGATCAACCTTTATGCGTCACTTTTTTGTTTTTTTTTTGAACCTCAATTTTCCGAAAAATCATCGAAAGAAAACAACACAATATTTTTGGATTTTCCAACAAAACACGACATTTAACGTCATTTCAGTGTTGCCAACCACGAAACTGCGTCATTTGCAAAGAATCATGTGTTTTGTTGGTAGGTCATCCGCACGGGCATCAACTTGCCAATTTAGGCGCGTAATTTAAATTTGAAAATTTTCTTCAATTTAAAGGAAATTTAGGCGTTTGGATTTGGAAAGGCAGGGTCGGGTTGCGTTAGGTTGGGTCCGGTTGCATAAAAGAAGGGTTGGGTTGGATTGGTTTGGTTGGGTTGGGTTTGATTTCATAAAAGAAGGGTTGGGTTGGATTGGTTGGGTTGGATTGGTTTGGTTGGGTTGGGTTTGATTTCATAAAAGAAGGGTTGGGTTGGATTGGTTGGGTTGGGTTTGATTTCATAAAAGAAGGGTTGGGTTGGCTTGGGTTAAGTTTTCGAAAGAAGGGTTTGTATAGTCTTTAGCCCAGACGTAGCGGGGGTTTTTAGTCCGTAGGCAGTCCTCTAGCGAGGCTGAATCGGGCATGCTCGGAAGACCATTTTGGCCGGCATCTTTTGAAGATTTTCCTTCGCTATAAAAAAAACAAAAAAAAAGTCTGGGCTAAAGACTATACAAACCCTTCTTTCGAAAACTTAACCCAACCCAACCCTTCTTTTATGAAATCAAACCCAACCAAACCAACCCAACCAATCCAACCCAACCCTTCTTTAATGAAATCAAACCCAACCAAACCAATCCAACCCAACCAATCCAACCCAACCCTTCTTTTATGAAATAAAACCCAACCCAACCAAACCAACCCAACCAATCCAAGCCAAACCCTTCTTTTATGCAACCGGACCCAACCTAACGCAACCCGACCCTGCCTTTCCAAATCCAAACGCCTAAATTTCCTTTAAATTGAAGAAAATTTTCAAATTTAAATTACGCGCCTAAATTGGCAAGTTGATGCCCGTGCGGATGACCTACCAACAAAACACATGATTCTTTGCAAATGACGCAGTTTCGTGGTTGGCAACACTGAAATGACGTTAAATGTCGTATTTTGTTGGAAAATCCAAAAATATTGTGTTGTTTTCTTTCGATGATTTTTCGGAAAATTGAGGTTCAAAAAAAAAACAAAAAAGTGACGCATAAAGGTTGATCCTTTACCTACATTTTGACATATTTTACAGTGTTTTAGATGAAGGGAGTGCCCCGCCCAGCACCCCTATTCACTCCGCTGTCCCGTAAGTTTGTTGTTTTTGAAACTTTTTATGCCTGTAACTTTTGAAAAAAAAAGAATTTTTTCGACGCGCAAACGGTTTCGTACTTCTGGCGAGGCATATTAACGATCTGTAAAGGAATTTTTCGAAAATCTTAAAAAATGGCAGAAAACCGTATACTGCATAATTACCCAACATTGTTTCCCAAAGACACCTTGTCGTGAAAATAAATGGAAAATTTCTCACCTCTTTTCCATCTACGAGCTTCAAATTTTTTCATAAGCGACACTCTGTCAATCCTGAATGAAAACATCTTGGTCAACTCAGTCTTAAATTCATCCCATGACTTATTAATGAGGTCCAATTTAGAGTGAAACCAGGTTTTTGCTTGACCTGTCAATTTCCCAACTGCTATTAGCTGCATTGTCTTGTCTGGAACTGTGTAAGCGCCTTGAACTGCATCCAATCGTTGAACCCATATTTTGGCGTCCGTCGACCCATTAAACTCCGGTAATAAGGCACTTATTTCAGTATTTGTGAACGTGCTCCTTGGAGGGTCCTGCGCCCCAGTTCCCGCGCCTCCAGGTGCTTGGATTTGCTGCTGATGTATAAAGACTGCTCTAACAGCTGTCTGAACCAGATCATCAATGGTAATTTGTGTGTTTGCTGTGCCCTGAGCACCCTCAGGACGGACGTCATGATACTCCTCTGGATTGTCGTCTAGGGGCATGATGCCCTTGACCCCACACCTGATAACTGTAGTCTAAACTCTGGGTTTGGTAAATAAAAATGATTTATGCAGTTTACATAAGGTTTAATCGTAATAAAAGGCAAACTTTAAAATGCAACATGCTTTCGCAAAAACCTAACCCATAAAACCGCCAAAATTCCAGCTGTCACCCATCATGACAACAAATCGATAATCGCGCCATATGGGCGGGAAATTTAAATTTTTAATTCTATTACTACATTTTTTAATTTTTTTTCACTAAAACAACCCAATCCAACACAGTCCAACCCAACCTAATCCAACCCAACCCAAAATCATCAAAAAAACACATTTGTTTTTTTTAAATTTTTTTTCACTAATGCCCATGTGCACCACTTCCCCTTACTTCTTCCACTTGTACAAGTGCCGCTTGAACTGAAGGTGACTCTTGAGATTTACTTGGTTTGCAAAGGTTCCGAATATGTTCCACTTGGAAAAAGTAAGGAAATTATTGGCAACATGGCAGTTATCTGCATTTTTTTGTGTTTTTTGTGTGGTGATCATGATTATTACCTGTCAACTGTCAAAAAAAAACACGTCAAAATTGGGGTTGTTTAAAAAAATTTTTATTGATGATTTATGATTGTATGGAGGAAAAGGCAAATAAAACTACTATAATTGGTTAACTATAAAACCTGACTATTTATTTAGTATATGTTTTCACATCGTAATCAATATGTATTGAAAAGATTGTCTTCTTTTACTTTCATACAGCATGTTCTCTGTTCCAATAAAGAGTGTGACATATGAAGAACAAGATGCTTGATTTTCGATACGTATTGAATACGATGTGAAAACATACTAATTATTACACCCAAAGACCAACCCAACCCATTTTTCAGTTTCTTTACAACGAATTTGATTTTTTTTGAAAAAACATACTAATTATTACACCCATAGACCAACCCAACCCATTTTTCAGTTTCTTTACAACGAATTTGCAAAAAAAAGGTGAATTATTCGCTTAGAGAAAAAAACATGATTTTTTTTGGCTATTCTAAAGCTTTTGTAAAAGGTATCTTCATCCCATTTTTTGAAAAATCCTTCTTGGTAGGTATTACATTAATTACAAAGTCTAATATTTCATCTTCTTCGCCATCCCAAAGAAGTTCCATTTTAAGCACAGACCACTATTACAATCACAGAAATATTTTAAGGCAACAGAACAGTTTTATAATCTGATTAAATTAATGGCTTTTGTTTAAAAACATAATCAAAAAAATACCTCACACAACCTAAAAATGCACTTAAGCTGAAGTAATTCTATGGCTTATCTTAACTACAGCTTAAGTGCCACTTACATGGGTAATTATGCAGTATACGGTTTTCTGCCATTTTTGATTTTTTCTGAAAAATTCTTTATGGGGGCACCTTTCAGGGTCCTTAGGACCCCAAATCCGTCTGCGCCGGTTGGTTTTTTTTTTTTTTAATTTTTTTCACTAAAACAACCCAAACCAACACAGTCCAACCCAACCTAATTCAAACCAACCCAAAACAATCAAAAAAACACATTACAACCCCCCCTGGGCACCCTTTTTTCTCGTAAAAAAAAAAAGTCGGGCGCAGGCGGATTTGGGGTCCTAGGGACCCTAGAAGGTGCCCCCATAAAGAATTTTTCAAAAAAAATCAAAAATGGCAGAAAACCGTATACTGCATAATTACCCATAATTACCCTTACATGATATTCCACACCCTTGCAAAACAAAACTAAAGCTTAAGCTCAGCTTACATGTCAAGCCGAACCCGTGCACACGGGATAAAACAACCCAATCCAACAAAGTCCAATCCAACAAAGTCCAACCCAACCCAAAACCATCAAAAAAACACAATACAACCCCTCCCCCCCCGGGCACCCTTTTTTCCCACACGGGCACAGGCTTTGGGGTCCTAGGGACCCTAGTAGGTGCCCCCATAAAGAAAACCGTATACTGCATAAATACCCCCAGCTTTACTCACCGCCAAAAAAATCTTACCTAAATATAGAACGCCCTTTAACAATGAACAAATTTATCCCCAACAAATTTAAAAATGACTCATTTTATTTATAACTTGTTTTGTTTTTCCTAAGTTATCAACATTTTCTTCTGATTCTTCTGTTTAAAGCATGGACTTTGGGACAACGAATTATATTCTTCAAATGTCACCTATAGCAATTTTTTGTGAGCTTAGGGCTAATTTTACAACCAAAGGTAAAACTCCAGATTAAACCATAGTTTAAACTTCAATTTAATCTTTGGATTAATCCATCGGTAAACAAGCTGCTCAATTTTATAAGTCGGAGTTAAACCATAGCCATGAAGAAAGACTAAATTTTCTTTACATATATAGGGTTGATTATTTTAACCAAAATGGCACCAACTAGAGCCAAACTTGATAAAAATGACTCAAGTAGTTTTTGAGATATCAGCGTTGGTTACAGACAGACGTACAGCCAGACATACAGCCAGACGACACAACAAAAACGTTCAGATTTGTCAAAAAGATATACATTATATATAGTTAAATGATCACCACCAGAAAATCACTTTTTTAAAAAACTTTATTTATTACTACGGCTTACAACTATGTAGCTCTTGCTACTTCTAAACCTAAGAACAGACTGACTGGTATATCTATACGACTATCCTGAAAGAAAAAGTGCGTTTGTTTTTATATTAAGATGTTTACATTAGAAAGGTTAATGCTTAATGTTAAAATAATGATTAGAACGTTTACTTTCAAAAACATATCAGTGAATGTGTAATTATCTACTTATGGGTAAAGAATGTGGAGACGTAACATCTCCCTCCTTAGAAAAGTTCATGTCCTCATGAACATATTTCTTAACTTTTTCAAAAGTTACAAAATTTTCTACATGTTGTGAAAGTTTTGTATAAATTCTTTTCCTAATTAGAAAAATAGCACATATTATACAAAGGCTTATTATGCTTAAAATAATAACTGTAACCAAATAGGAGGAATGATGTGCAAACCTATTTTCAAGAAAAATGGGTTCACTTAGATCCCGTGAAATAAGTTCTGGGCTTTTTATGTGTTCAAGTTTTAAATTAATTGTAGAGTTGATTGGCAAAATGCTAGTATTAAGTGTTGTGCTAAAATCAATTAAATTATCTTTTGTAAGAAATTTTTGATTTTTATAGATAATTTCGCAATTGCTATTTAGTAAAGCGCATTTGGGAATTTTGAATTTCTTAAATTGTTGACAATTCTCAAAAACTTCATGAGTTTGTTTAGAGCATAATAAAAGATTATTTGTGAAAGTTAAAAGAGAAATTTCAAAATTGTTTTGAACTTGTACTGATGTGCAATTTTTAAGTGTGCAGTTTGACTGTATATTTGAATAGCAAATCCATTTTCTTGAAATTTCAATACAATTTGAATACCAAGAGGAACAATAGTATTTGCTAGGTATAATTAACAATTGATTTTGCTCGTTTGGCAGAGGATAAATAAATTCTAGATTACATTTTTGGTTAGTGAATATAGGTATCTTAAGAACTAATACAATCATATCGTCGTAAAATACAATTCCTGACTTACATACTAAGGTTAGTTCCGAAAGATGCTGCAAGGACCATAAGGTTTTATCGTCATAATGGTGTTGCAAAAATGACCAAAGTTCAGTAATTTGTTGAGTTGAAAATAATTCGAGATTAACAGTTTCTAAATGGGCAAAAGAAATAGTTCGCAATATTTTTTCCAAATAATTATGCAAATTTTCCAATTGTGTTTGTTGATTAAGAAGGCTAAATAATAGTTGAATCTCTGTGTTCACTATCTCAAATTCGTTGTGTATTTGTAAGGTGTTAACATTAATTGATTGAATAGCACGGCTAAGTGTGTGAGTAATATTTCCTGCATATGAAGAGAAATCATTAATTTTTTGAATTATTTTGTATTCGTTGCTTTTTAAAATGTTCATGTTTTTGTTTATTAGTTCTAGATCTTCGTTATCTAAGTTGCCTGTGATAAATTTTACGCCTGAACCAAGAAAGTTAAAAAGTCCTCTTTTGTATCTTTCGTTTTTGTTAACTGACGTAATACGCGAGTATATGTCATAGCTGTCATATAAAAGGTTGTTAAGATGATTTAGTTTGTTATGAAAAATAGTATTGTTTAATTTTTGAGATATGATTGATTTTAATATTACTTCGTTTGTAACTGTTAGTTGGGCTATAGTAAACTTAATTTGTGTAAGATTAAAATAAATAAATGTCTTATGATTATGATCAAAAACTAAGGCTTGATCGATTTTTTCATTGTAATACCCTGTAGTAGGAACTTCATGTACTTGAAGGGCCTGGTTGAGGGTTGTCAGAAGGGTCAGGAGGCTCCTGTAATGAAACATCTTTTTTAGGTTTCTTTCTTATTCTTTTAATATTTCTGACATGAATTTTCGCTTTTTGCCTGTTTGGTGTTTTTCCAGTTAAAGTGTTATTTTTTATTTTAGTAATTTTTAAGGGAATGTATTTGGGGTTAATTTTACTTGGTTTCGTTTGTTTTTTATAAACAATTTGTTCTTGAGCCAATTCTAATGTCTCATTAGGTTTATTATTTCTTTTCTCTGTATTTTCTTGTTGTTTTCGAAGGGTATTTTGGTACACTTCGTTTATAAAGGGTAAAACTTCGTTTTTCCGTTTTTCATTATATTGCTCGTAAAGAGTTAAGTCATGGTTAATTATGGGTTCATTCATGTAGGGTCCATAAATTAGATTAAAAGGTGTAAAACCAGTGGTTGAATGTTTGCTTTGATTGTATATCAAGATGGCTGATGTCATTAAGTTTGGTATTGGTTCGTGAGGGTTTTGCAATTTTAATATTCTTAATTTTTCAACAAGAGTAGAATGTAGTCTTTCAACTAAGCTGTTTGAGGTAGGGTTGTAGGGGGTAGTAAAATGTATCTCAATGTTAAAAAGTTTACAATATTCTTGTACTGTCTTATTTTTGAATTCTAAACCAGAATCAGCTACTATTTTTTCTGGAGTATTATGGTGCGAAAAATAATGTCTAAGTTTATTTAAGACAGAAATTCCATTTTTGTCTTGAATGTGATAAGCCTGAGCATATTTTGAAAATGAGTCAATTATTGTTAAAAAGTTGCAGCTTTGAGTGGAAAAGGTATCTAGGAAAATAGTTTTAAATGGTTTTTCGCTTAGTAGGGGTTGATTATACATATTAGCAAAGGGGATTTTTATATTATTTATTATTAAGTTTTTTTCTTGGTAATTTACTATGGCTTTTAAGTCTTCTAAATCGCTAGTTCCTATAAGGGCGTCAAAATGTTTATGCCAATCCAAGATTCTCATTTTAAAATTTTTCTTTATTCCAAAGTCAGATAAGAGTTGCAAATTTAGATTTTTGTTTGCTTCGAATTTTTGTTGGCATGCTATTACTTGAAAGGGTTCTTCAAAAATTTGATTTTGATAAAGGCTTGCAATTTTTGGAGTTATTATTGAGTCGGATGCTCCAGAGTCTATTAAAACTGTAATTTGTTTTTGCGGTAAATAAAGATAAGGAAGTTCTGTTTTTAAACAAATGTTATTTAAGTCAATGGTGGATCGTGAGGCAGGTTGGAAAAAATTTTGTATTTCGTCTGATTGAGGTTCGTTTTGGATTTCGTAAAAATTTGGGTATAATTCATTTTGTGTTGAGAAACTGTCTTCTAAATTTTCTTGTGAAAAGTTTTGGTTTTCGTACTGGTAATTTTCAAAATTTTCACATGTAGGGAAGGAAAGATTATTATCTTGTACTTCAATATTATGCATTTGACGTTGACGATTTGTTAGAATAGTGGATGTGGACATAGGTTGTGGGGTGTCTCTCGCTGGAATTGCATTTCTGGGGTGAAAAACATTTTGGGGTTTGCCGAAAACTTGTGCATTAGTAGGGAATTGTCTGGGAGGTAATTGTCGGGGTTGAATTGGTATTGGTTGAGATTTCCATACATTATTGTTATTATTTTGTTGCGGAAACTGTTGGGGTCTAACATTTGGGTTTAGTTGTTGTGCAAATGTAGGTCTGGGTAAGAATTGTGAAAATGATGGTTGCTGGAAAAATGATGGTTGGTTTTGCTGAAATCTGTGTGGTACATTAAGTTTTGCAGGTTGTATAACGTTTTGATTGTGGTTTTTAATTAATGGGGTGTGTTGAGTTGTAAATCTAAGTTGTGATTCGAGTAAATTAAATTCGGTTAAGAGTGTGTACACCGAATCGAGAGTAGTTGGTTTTTGTTGAATAAGAATATTTTGTAAATTTGGTGGTACATTTGCCATAAAAGTTATTACTGCTTGATAACTTGTTTGAGAAATAAAAGCTGTTTTAATGTTTTCGTCGCTAACTTCAGCATGGATTTTTAAATGAACTCGGTTTAAAAATGATTTTAGTCTACCGAAAAAGTCCATGTTATTTTCGTTTTTAAGTTTAGAAAAATAATTTATTTCCTGCATGAGAACTTGATAAGAGATGGGATCTCCGTATTTTTCTCTGAGAGCAGTTTTAATTGTTGGCCAGGTGGTCAGGTCTGGTCGTGAAAGTAAAAAGTCTTGCGCATCTTTTACAATTCGCGAGCCTATGCAATATTCTGTTAATTCTGAGTGTTGTACTTTAAACTTATTATAAAACCTATCTATTTTTAAAATAAAAGACTCTAAATGTTCCGGTTTTCCGTCAAATGTTGGGAGGTATGAGGCTAATAATTTAAATTCTTCCATTTTTGTACTCTTACAAACTACTTGATTATTATTTGAAGGGGTTTCTAGTTTTAATTGAGTTAGAAAACTTGCTAAATTTTCAATATTTTCATCAGTCATGAAAAATTGTTTTCTTAATAACTACCTAATCTAAGAAGTTTTTTAACGAATAATCAGCAAAAAACTTACAGGAAGAGCAACGGGCTTCCGATAAAGATCTTCATGTGGTTTTCTCCGCAAAAGGTAAGCGTAGGCTGTATTCTTCGTGTCTTCTGGTGCGTCGGGTTCGTTGAGGAAAATTGGCCTATTTTTCCTCTGGAAAATGGGAAACAGCGTGGGATCCGTCACAATGGTTGCCCAATAAAGGAGGATCGTTTTCACTACTGCGGTCTCTTGATGAACCAGTTCCCGTAGGATAGCTACTAAAGGCTTGAGAACCACACTCTTGCAATGGTATCCCAATAAAGAAGAGCTGTAGCTATCCTGTTCGCAGCGCCAGTTAAATGATCACCACCAGAAAATCACTTTTTTAAAAAACTTTATTTATTACTACGGCTTACAACTATGTAGCTCTTGCTACTTCTAAACCTAAGAACAGACTGACTGGTATATCTATACGACTATCCTGAAAGAAAAAGTGCGTTTGTTTTTATATTAAGATGTTTACATTAGAAAGGTTAATGCTTAATGTTAAAATAATGATTAGAACGTTTACTTTCAAAAACATATCAGTGAATGTGTAATTATCTACTTATGGGTAAAGAATGTGGAGACGTAACAATATATATACGTGTGAGCTCGATGTGAGAATAAAACTTGCTGGTCTGTGAGCTGTTCCAACTCTTGTCGAGTTTCCTTGTGCACAATTTCGCATTCTCTTTAGATAATTCAAACCTCTTTTTAAAATCTACATATCGTCGGACTCCTCCAAAGGATTTGTTCTAGGACAAATAATATTTGGCCTTCGTGCTTCGACAATGTCAATAATTTCGTAATACTTCATCCAGTTGATCAAAAATAAATTTTCAGTGATTGAACATAGCGATTTCACTAAATACTTACAGTCTTTTTACCAAAAACAAATTTTTAATAACTTTTTTGAGGTTAGAATCTTTCGGTAACTATTAAACTGAAGTTTAACAAACACCCAGACCGCCGGTAACGGTTAAACCGAAGTTTGTTGGTAAACTGCACCTATAAAACGTAAAAAAGTCGACATCTGTGGTTTAAACTGAGGTTTGACGTTTAACTATGAGTTGTAAAATTGCGCATTAGGTGCAATTTAACAACTCATAGTTAAACGTCAAACCTCAGTTTAAACCACGGATGTCGACTTTTTTACGTCTAGGTGCACTTTATCCACGTTCCCTTCGTGCAGTTTATCAACAAACTTCGGTTTAACCATTACCGGGATCTGGGTGTGGGTTAAGTTAAACTTCAGTTTAATGGCTACCAAAAGTTTCTAACCTGAAAATAGTTATTAAAAAAATTATTTAAAATTTGATGATGATGATGATGAGGATGAAGATGATGACGAAATTACTGACATTGTCGAAAGCACCAAGAAGACCAAAAATTAATCGTCATAGAACAAATCTTTTTTGAGGAGTACGTCAATGTAGATTTTAAAAAGAGGTTCAGATTATCTAAAGGGACATGCGAAATTGTGCACGAGGAAACTCGACGAAATGCGTCCCTTTTTTTGACTCGACGCAATCCTTATTTTGCTTTACTAGCCTCACTAGTAGGTCTATGTTTTCGTCAGAAAAATAATTCATTTTTAAAATTTTCAATATTTTTTTATTTTATGACGTTTCCAAAAAAAAGTAAGGTTATCAACAGCTCTGAGTTTCTCATAGAAATATAATGGGTTAGGTTTATATTTCTATGGATTTTCTTCCTGGCCATGGTTTAACTGCGACATATAAAATTGAGTTTACTAATGGTTTAATCCAAAGATTAAACTGAAGCTTAAGCTATAGTTTAATCTGGAGTTTTACGTTTGGTTGTAAAATTAGCCTAGAAGTTTTGGTCGTGCCGTGCCCAAAAAACGGTAAACTATGGTAATCATCGCCACATCGCAAGAATTCGAGCAAAGATATGTCCACGGATGTACTTCCGTGGATGTGTCAGATCTCGTAACCCTACATTTTCCAGCTGTTTTGGGCAATTTTTGAAAAAAATAGATTCCACAAAGAGAAAACAACAACAACAAAATAAGGATGGTTAAACATGCAGAGTGCGCAATTTCGCATTTGAAATATTTAACTGAAGTTGGTAAAGGCTACAAGTGTGCTGTAGGACTTATTTTAGGACAGGTAAGGACCAGGAAGAATGTTAACCTTTTTTCATCCTATCACCAGGACCAGTATTCTCGTAACTAAATACGCTCGGCGTTTTGTACTCGCTGACCTTATGATAACGTAATATTCGCATACCACGTGACCAAGTAACAAAAATAGTATTCACGTATATTGAACGCAAGGCGTCGACGAAGTGCGCTCAGCGCAGGCGACCCTTTGAGAAACACCTACCATTTGCCAGCTGTTTTGCCCTCCGCGCGTACGATTTTCCTACCCTACAATACTTTGTAGAGTGCTGCAGAAAATATAGTAGTTTTTTCAGTTTGCGTTTTTATTATTAATTAGAAAAATAAAAATCTCTTATTAGTAGCTTGGGACGGGTGACAAACACGTACACATCAACCTTACTATTTGATGCTCGATGTAAGACAACTTTTTTTCCAAAAAATTGCAACAAAAACTTTTCTTATCAAAATCGACATCGAAATAATTGAGCATCCGTATAATACTAGAAATAGAAGCAATCGAAATTCTGTAAAACCAAGGGTAAAAAAAGCCATTGGTCAGCGGTGCTTTTTGTATCTTTCATCGGATGTGTACCAAAAAATATCTGGTTTTGTTAGGCTCTTGCCCACATTAATTGTTTTCTTTCAAAAATAAACTAAAAGCTTTCATGAAATATGAAATTAGCAAACATGAAATAAATAGCTCAATTGATATAAAAAATAATTAGTAAACAATATAGGTAACTGGGTCAGTCCATATCAAGTCAACCAGGGTATTTTACCACACCATCTCCGATGTTGATGATTTTTAGTATACATGTTTTTCCTACCAAAAAACTGGAAAATCCAAAATTTCAGACTTTTTTGACCAGTTGTTTATTTTGAATTAATTTTTGAAAATCGAAAAAGTCACTTATTTGTCCTTAACATGTGCGCACAAAATTAGGAATATCCAAAGAACCACTTATAATAGAAAAGTAGGTGAAGGTTCATTTTAAAGCTCTTATAAAGACCTTTCATATGAGAATATTGCATAACATATATTGAAAAAAAAAATAAAAAATAAAATTCTTGATTTTTTTTTTGAAAAATTTCAAAAAGGCCATTTTTAATTTTTTTCAAAAAATTATATTATTTTCTTTAAAGTGTTATTAAACTATTCACAAAATTTTGAGATGGACAAATCATGGGTTCAATGTGAAAAAATTTATTAAAAATGTCACATGCATGAAAAATCGCCTATAAATAGACAATGCATTTTGGTAATTAGAAGAATATAATGGGGTTTAAAGCGATATTATAAAAATATTTAACAATATTTTATTTAATAAAAAATTATATCCTACGTTTCATTCTGTATCAGTAATCAGATTAACATTGCCCCCCCATTGTAATATTTACTTACAAAACCTCTTTTCCACCGGAGACGTACTATTGGATGTTCCAATTCTTAGGAAAATATGCCTGTATAAACCTGCCAATACTTTTGTGAAATACTGCCTGTTTATTCCTGTTAAACATTAAGGACACACCTCCTTCATTTTATTGGTCTGTTTAGGTACATTGTGGGGATTTGCTGACATGAAAATTCCTGCATAAATTGATTTTAAATTTTTGGCAAGTATCTTCCTGATACAGCTCCAAATAATCGATACATAATAGTTCGACTGAAGGTTTATCAGAAGTCATCTCTGTGTAATTTTAAAAGTTTCAACTATGGGTGAGGCAAGTGGATGGACTAAATATAAAGTAAAGTGCTGTGATCCACTAGAGTTAAAAATCAAGCATTTTGGGAAATTAAGAAATGTGACCAAGTGGATGTGCAGTTACAAAAATGTCAAAATGGGAATGAAAATCTGTGATGGTTGTAGACTAAAGCTTTCAAAGGAGTTTAAGGCATCTGAAGAAGATGAGGCAGGGTAAGTAACAAATAGTATTTTTTAATATAAAATTAATAAACTAAACCAATTGCGTCAAGTACGGAGTGGAAAAATCTCATGGCATTATTTTGCATGGCATTTTGAGAATACAGACATTATGTACCAATTTCTTGGCATTATGTACACATTTTTGGTCAGCTGTTACCCCCTTTTTAAGTTCTTATAAAAAACTAACTTTTTAAATTTTTTTAGACCCAGTCAAGTTCCAGAAAATGATCCAGATTTTCAAGATCCTGCTGAATCATTTACTCTTTTAAACAAGTCATTGGAGCTTCTTGGTGTGTCGCCGATTAAAAGAAAAAATGTATACAAAGAAAAAATTAATATTGTACAGCATACAATTGCGAAAGCATTTACAAAGGAATCAGATTCAACGCTAGTAAAGGAATGCCAGAGTGACGAAAGTGAAATGATTAAGCAGTTAAAGGACAAATTTTTAAAAACCGAAAAGAGGAGTGAGAAAATACTAGTTTTATCATGTTTACCTCAAAGTTGGAGTAGAAAGAAGATTGAAGAAGAATTTGGAGTTTCTCAATATTTGGCCGGAGCTGTAAAACAGTTAGTTAAGGACAATGGGATATTATATTCTCCTAACCCCAAACCGGGAAAGACCCTTAGTGATAGAGTGGCCCAAATAGTGGTAGATTTTTACCAAAGGGATGACATTAGCAGGACCATGCCAGGTAAAAAAGATTATGTTGTTATCAGAAAATATGGAGCTAAAAAAGAATATGTACAAAAAAAATTAGTCTTAGCTAATTTAAAAGAAATTTATGCATTGTTTAAAACTGAGTACCCCAATGAAAAAATTGGGTTTTCAAAATTTTGTGAACTGTGACCCAAAAACTGTATACTGGCAGGAAAAAGTGGGACTCATACTGTATGTGTATGTACTATACATCAAAATATAAAACTAATGCTCAATGGCTCCAAATTAAATAAGCTATATGATGAAAATAACAGGCCTCTTGCAATATCTTATCATGATTGCCTTTATAAACTAATGTGTAATCCACCTTCAGTGGACTGTTTTTTAAGCAATAGATGCAAGCAATGTCCTGGAGTAGAACAGTTTAAAAATACGTTAATAGAAAAATTTGAGGAAGAATTAATTGATGAGGTCTCATTTAAAAAGTGGGTCTCAATAGATAGGTGTACTATGGAAACCGTTGTTAAGAAAAGTGATGATTTTGTCCAGGAATTTACTGATGATCTTGTAAAACTTAAATCACATTCTTTTATTGCAAAAATGCAAAAAGATAGATACAATGAAATAAAAATTAACCTTAAACCTGGAGAGTCTTTGATCACTTGCGACTTTGCGGAAAATTATTCCTTTGTTATGCAAGATGAAGTCCAGTCTTATCATTGGAATAACAGCCAGGCAACCCTCCACCCTTTTGCCATTTATTTTCTAAGTGATGGTAAACTGCACAACCTGAATTATGTGTTTATTTCGGAAAGCTTGACACATAATACAATTGTATTTCATTTATTTTTAAAAAAATTAATTCCTGATTTAAAAATCAAAATACCAGGACTTAACAAAATTTTGTATTTTTCGGATGGATGTGCTGCGCAGTACAAAAACAAAAAGAATTTTCTGAATATATGCCTGCATAAAAAAGATTTTGGTGTTGAAGCAGAGTGGCATTATTTTGCCACCTCGCATGGCAAAAGTGCCTGCGATGGCTTGGGAGGAACTGTTAAAAGACTTGCTGCCAAAGCCAGTTTGCAGAGGCCCTATGACAATCAAATAATGACACCTCTACAATTGTTTACTTGGTGTGAAGAAAACATATCTGGCATTGATTTTAAATATTGCACAGAAGCAGATTATACAAATCATGAAATAATTTTGAATAAAAGATTTGCGGAAGTCTTAACAATACCGGGGACACAAAAAATTCATGCTGTAATTCCTCTTACAGAAAGCACGTTTTTGGCAAAACAGTTTTCTACATGCTTAGAGGTCGAAACACATAATCTTTTTAAAGGTGGAAGCATTATTTTGCAAAATATCGAGTCAGGGTTTGTCACTGTAGAATATGACAGTGCTTGGTGGCTGGCTTGTGTCTTGGGGAAAAATAATGAGAGCGGAGAACTGAAAGTAAGCTTTCTTCATGCACGAGGACCTGCCTCATCATTTTTTTACCCAACACCTCAAGATATTTTAATTATTAAACCAGAAAGTCTTATAAAAAAAGTTGAACCCAACACTGCTACTGGCAGAACTTACAATGTCAGCAAAAAAGAAATGTCAGATTCATCAGAAATTCTTAAAAGAAAGTTAAAAAAATAAATTTAAGGTATATAGTTAGTCTTAGTGTTTTCTGTCTAATTTTTATCAACGAAGTAGAAAAGTTTGTTTATTTCTTTTGCGAGTTTAAAATAAAATAATTTGTAGATAAAGTCTCTGGGTATTTTTTAAAACCTGTATCCATCCAACAAATTTATTTATTTTAATATCCAGTGCACTATTGGTGCTCCTAAAATATGTTTATTTTTTTAAATGCATGATTTTTAATGTACTTAATATTTTTGATATTTTTTTTGACATTGAACCCATCATTTCTCCATCATAAAATTTTGTGGATAATTAAGTAACACTTTGACCAAAATTATATATTTTTTTCAAAAAAATTAAAAATGGCCTTTTTGAATTTTTCAATTTTTTTTTTTCAATTTTTTATTTTCAATTTTTTTTTTTGTTAAAATTATGTTGTGATATTTAATAAAAAAGAGCTTCAAAATGACTTTAAAATGAGCCATTTATTACTTTCCTAGTGTAAGTGGTTCTCGAGATATTGCTAGTTTTGTACATTCTTGTTAAGGTCAAAATGCTGACTTTTTTATTTTGAAAAATTAAAAAAAAAACTACGAATCAAAAAAATCTAAAAATTTGCATTTTCAACTTTTATGGTAAGAAGAAAATATATACCAAAAATCATCAAAATTGGAATTGGTCGCGTAAAATTTTTGTGATTTTTTGGTTGATTTGATATGGAATGACCCAACTACCTTTATTTCTGTGTTTTCGTCTGTATTTTCTTTACTTTTCTGAAATATCACATTTTTCACATTAATTACCATTTTTATGTTTTTTATCTTTTGTCATTTTATTTATTCATAAATGTACTAAAAATTACTATTTTCTTTTTTTAATTCAACAGTTCTATGAAAATATACATTTTTCCAAGCGCAAGGTTTCTCTTGTGGATGTACGAATTCTGTGTTTGTTGTTGAATTGGTTAGGTTCTTTTTTGGGTAACAAATACCTTAGAGTTTTATTTTCTGTTTCTTAAAATTTTTTTGTAGGTGTGAGGTTAAGTCTCGGGGTAAACATTTTCCCGCACACTGTGTTTAACTGAGCTAAACCAAACCATCAAGTAATTTTTTAAAGGATCAACATGCACTTGTGCAAGTTACCATTTGATTTACCCTTTCTGAACTACAGATCGAAATCGATCACGTAGTGGCCTCTTTCTTACACATAGAAAAGGAAAAGGAGCGACAAGACTAACAAGAAATAAAAATACAAAATTCGGTGATGCCAAGATGTACTAAGCGAATTTGATTCTGTCTGCTCGCAGGGCACCGCGTTCGGTAGAGCGAATACGAAAAGTCGTTGGTCAGCGTGCCGCTGAGCGCGCTGTTCGCTATTCGTTTCGCTTAGCGACTTCAAAACGTTACGTATTACGAGAATACCGGTCCAGATGTTTGATTAGAACTGATAAGGGACCGATAATGTTTTGAGAACCGGTGCGGCGGATTTGGGGTCCTAGGGACCCTAGTAGGTGCCCCCATAAAGAATTTTTCATGAAAAATTAAAAATGGCAGAAAACCGTATGCTGCATAATTACCAAATCAGGAATTAATTGTATTTCCCTAAAAATTATTATGTACTTGAAAAAACTGCTTGTCAGAAGCACAGTAAGAAATTATGCCTACTACACAGGAATTGACTCAGGAAAGGACATATCAAAAGGAGTATGACTCCAATAATTAACTGGACAATGTACTGAGGTACTTCATGGAAGATGTTTTTTAGAGTGACCCGGGGTGACCAGTTTTTTTTTCATATAGAATATATTATAGTTTGATAGTGTTTGAGAAAGAATATATGCTAAATTATATATTATTTCTTTAATTAATGATGTAAATACTTGGTGACAAGTTTCAATATATTAAGTTTTCCTTTTTTTGCGTAAGTCAATACAAGTACTATTTCTAAGTATCTATACTGTACAGAGCTGATCAGCTATCCTTGCGCGTTGGGGATTCGTACGTTCCCGCTGAATGCAACAAGCGCTCGCGACGTGTCAAAAAGGACAGTCAGTGTTTCTTCCCATTTTTTTTTTAAATTTATTAGTTTGGTGTTATTTTAAAACTTTTATGAACTATTTTGGTAAGAAGCTGTGAAGGTGGATTGAGTAACCTTCGCTGGAACGAGAACATCGTCAAAGATACACGACTAAGGTAGGATTTGCTGCTCTCTTTTCTGTACGGTTTTTTTTGAAAGCCTAACTATTCGGATATTACAGTTTTACAATCGAAGAAGAAAATAAAAATTTAAATAAACATTTTTCATAGTTTCAACGATTTTATTGGTCCTTCGAGCCGGATGAAGGCTTTTCTTAAAAAATTCGAAAAACAAATTATAGTCTACCGAATCCTGTCACCATATAATATTATTTATTTTTATTTTTTTGGACTTTTTTATGATCGTCGATTTTCTACCGACCGTACGCGTCTCCGTTTCGCGCACCATTTGAGAACCTCCGTAGCAGGCAAAAGTGTAAAAATATTGTGAGATACACAGCTGATATTTGTTTTGATTTTCTTCATATTTTTTTTAATTTTATTTAAGGAATACGCATTTTCAACAGCTGAACTTTAATAAAAACAACACAAACCTGCCAACAGTAAAATCTTTGAACAAGTAATGTAGTAATGTTTTAGGGCCTATTTGTGATGATTTAATACTTTCGTGTATTAATTTCCAAGGCCTCGCGACCTTTTCTACTGTGTTTGTACCGTATAGTAAGTGCAAACAGAAATCACAAATTTTGCGCTCGGATATTACTTCGGCTTGCATTTATATTTTTGCATTTAGTAATAAGTACTGAGGCTTATTGCTTAAATATAGTCGCATTTTACACTTGCATATTGCACTATCCATGCTGGACGTTGATTTGTCGAGGTAAATTATATTTTTTGGTTCGAGTTAAAGATTTTTAAACTTAAAGATAACATTTTGTTTGGGATTTTAATTTTTTTTACGTTGCGAAAAATTAAATAAACCTTTATAATGTCAGATAAATTAACTAAGGCAAATTTAAAACGCACTTTGGCTTACAATCGCCTTAAAGAATCTCATGCCATTGGGTTAAAGGCTACAGGAGAGGAACCTCTGCGTTCGGCATTCTTGGTGAGGGCTGAGGAAATTGAGACTATTTACGATGAGTTTCAGACAGCCTATAATACCGTCATTTCCTTGATTACTGATGAGGACTTTTCGGAGTATGATTCAATGAGACTTGAGGCAGACCAGGCTTATTATGGGTTGAAAGCCATTAAGCCTGATTTTTTACTTTCCACTGCTTCACTAAATACGTCAAACAGATCCAATCATGGGAGTTCATCAAGGGTAGTTGCAAAAATGCCTAAAATATCTTTACCGAAATTTAGTGGTCTTTATAAGAACTGGCCAAGTTTCTATGATTTATTTAACAGCCTTATTCATACTAACGGGGATTTAAGCGATGTTGAAAAGTTTCAATATCTTTTAACTTCTTTACAAAAGGAACCCTTGGCTTTAGTTAAAGGGATTCCTCTAACAGATTCCAATTATCAGATTGCCTATGATGCATTGGAAAAACGTTATCAGAACAAAAGAATTTTGGCTACCCAGTACTATAACGAAATTTATAATGCACCTAGTCTTAAGGCGGCTACTTCTAAGGATCTTGAGCAACTTTTAAATACGTTTTCTGAGAACGTTTCTGCTCTAAGAGTTCTTCATTTGCCCGTCGACCAATGGGACTTTTTATTGTTCAATATGTATGTATATGTTCAATATGTATATGATTCGAAAACTCGAACGGATTTTGAACTTGAAAATAGTTTGAATCAGGACTTGCGTACCTACCGGCAACTAACCACTTTTTTGGGACGTCACTGTATAGCCCTCGAATCTATTCAGTACACGTCCAATTTTATTCAAGTTGATGATAAACCAAAATCTAAACCCAATTTCTGCCAAAATAATAAAAGGCAATCTACCAGTTGTATGTCTACTATCACTTCACAATCTAGGGACACAAATAAGTGTGTTTTGTGCTCAAGCGCTCATCCTATTTATCAGTGCCAGATATTTTTGTCCAAGACTCCTCAGGACCGTTTTTCTTTAGCAAAGCAGCATAATCTTTGCGTAAATTGGTTAGTTTCTCCTCATTCTCTTAAAAACTGCAGCTCTTCGCACAGATGTCGAGTTTGTAAATTTCCACACCATCCTTCCTTGCATTTTAACAGAGATCAAACCGCTTCTAATTCACAACAAGGAAAGTCTTCTTTTTCTAACGTGGAAAACACTTCTCAATCTCAACCTCAAATGAATGAAACCCCTCCAAACGCGCAATGTCTAACTAACACCATATCTTTATCTCAATCGACCGTTATGCTTTCTACATGTAAAGTAGATGTTAAAGACGGTAAAGGTCAATTTCAAAAAATAAGAATTTTGTTAGACACTGCGTCAATGGCTAATTTTATTTCTGAACAGTGTGTCCGCCGATTAGGTTTATGTCGTAGATCATGCTGTGGAAGGACTCAACGGCATGTCTACTTCGGCTACCAATGGCATAGGTCACTGCACCATTAAACCTTGTGCTCAAGATAATCCCACATTTTCATTTGAGGCAATTATTATTCCTAAAGTATGTTTTGATCAACCCAAAATATTGATCAATCCTAGCGAGATTACGCATATCCGATGTCTACGGTTAGCTGATTCAAGGTTTTTCCAACCAGGTCCCGTAGACATGCTTATTGGAGCTGAGTTAGTTCCTTTCTTTTTGAAGTCAGGTCGTGTAGTCGGTCGTGCCGATCAACCTGTAGCTTTAGAAACAATTTTTGGCTATATCCTTCAAGATAAAGTAAGCATTTCTTGTAATATGAGTTTACCTCTTCTCAGTTGTCATGCGTCCATAGAATCAAATGTAGATACACTTTTGCAAAAATTTTGGGAAGTGGAACAGATTACCAAGCCGCTTCCTATGTCTCCAGAGGACACGAAATTCGAGGAAATCTTTAAAAAATATACATTTCGAGAACCCTCAGGCCGTTTTTCGGTAACATTGCCATTTCGGCATTTGAATCCCAGCTTCGCAGACACCTACACTCAAGCTCACCGTCGCTTTAACGTATTGGAAAGGCGCTTTGTTAAAAACCCTGAACTGCATAAGAAATATGGCGAATTTATGCAAGATTATTTAGATAAGGGTCATATGTCGCAAATCCCCTTTAGTGAACAGAGGTCACTGTGAACAACGGCCCCTAAGGGTTATTTCTAAAGTTCGAGCGGAAAACTTTTAACTCCTTAAGAGACGCCACATATTTTTCTTACACTGTTTTGGACATGAGCGTTTTAGTGTGCATAGTAATATTTAATTTTTGGGGATGTATGTACAAACAGACAATTCGATTTTTCAGAAATATAATAGGTATTTTATTGCCATTGCTAAAGTTCAAATCCATTGTGATATAATATTCGGTTAAACAAACAGTCCTACACTAATACAAGTATTTTGCATGAAAATTTACCATTACACAAAGTCTGACCGATACAGTAGTCCAGGAAATCTCCGACTTACATCTTGCATCCTGCCTAATCACTATACTACACTTTTTAACATTTTTACATTATTTGTTTGATTCTTAACTTCCACACGACAGTTCTTATACCGGGCTTCCAACATTTTTACATTATTTGTTTGATTCTTAACTTCCACACGACAGTTCTTATACCGGGCTTCCAACATTTTAACATTTTAAAATACTTTCACAAACCAAACTTCACTTTTTACATTCTAACTATTTTCTTTCGAACTGCCTTGTACTGTTTTAAGATGAGTATTGGAACTCGTTTGGATTTCAACTGTCTTCTGTTTAAGCCAATTTTTGCTTTTATAGCAAAATGTGACGTAAGCGCCGAATTCCCAGAAAAAAACGGGCTTACGTGCTCGAAGTCTATTCCTGAACAGAGAGCGGTATAAATCGCTTTAGAGAATGATCAAATATCGTACGACTTTCTGGAATACAGGTCCTATTAACACGGTTCTAGAATGATCTCGCGGGCATGTGATGCAAAATTCTAGTTAGCTGACCAAATAAGGTGAAGCGCATGTATGATTTTTCGGAGCGCTGCAAATTGAATTTAGTTTTTAACAATTTGTTGCCGGAGCAACAACTCGGTATTGCGCGCTATGCCTATAGACATAGAACACAGTGGGTGTTTAGACTTAGATACTTTTTTGTGATTGTTGGTTTTTTAAATTTAAATATTGTTTTTTATTTTGGGTAAGAAATATTTCTTTAGAATAAATTTCCCGTTTTTACAAAAGAAAATGTTGAAGAAAAAATTTATTAAAATTTTTTTGATGAAAATTATTTTGGAAAACTTATGAAACAAAGAAAAAAATATTTTGAATATTTAAATTTTCAAAATCATTAACTAAAATTTTTATAACAATCGTTGAAGTTGGCTGCTAAAAAGAAAATATTTTTCAAAAAAATATCGAAAGAAAACAAAAATATTTTCAAATTTATCATACCTAGTTTTTTTTCAACTCATTTTTTATTTATTTGACTACTTCTGAAACAAAAAAACATTTAATATATAAATTTATAATCACTTTTGTGGAAAGAAAATATTTTCCCAGTTATTAAAAAAAAATAATTTTTAAATTTGTTTATAACTTTGGGATTTTAAGAAAAATTCTGTTTTAAGTTTTGGTTTTTTTAAAGACTTTTTTTTTAAAAAAAAGTACTAACTTTTTTTTTAAATTAAATAATTTGACTTGAAATTTTCGACCTTTCGCATCACCTAGGGCCTACTATATATCGCATCACGCTATTTTTAAGGAACAAATTATGGCCGCCAAAGTATCCTGAAAAATTTGAGTAGTTTTTGACGCTAGCGTACGCGATGTTCAAGGGATGTCCCTAAACGATATGTTGTTAGTAGGGCCCAAATTACAGCAAAACATATTTTCCTTGCTTCTGATTTTTCGTTCCTTTCCTTATGTTTTTGTTTGCAATATATAACACATGTACAGACCAACGAATTTTATGGCGTTTTTCTAGCAATCACCCACTTCAAGAATACTTTTTGCGAACCGTAGTTTACGGAATCTCATCATCTCCTTACTTGGCTCTGCGCACTCTGCAAGAGCTGACCTCTCAAGAAGAAATTTCCTTTCCGGAGGCAGCGGAGGTGACTCGTAAGCACATATATATTGATGATGTCTTGACCGGTAGTTCTGATTTAAAGTCCGCTCTATCGCTTCAATCTGACCTCATTCAGGTGATGAGACGGGGAGGCTTTGAGTTAAGCAAGTGGGCGAGCAATCACTCTGAACTTTTAAAACACATCCCAGCTTCAGAGGTTCAAACCTCATGTGGTTTTGATAAGGGTGAACCTTCCTTTATAAAAATCCTAGGCTTGCGCTGGGATCCTCGTTTGGACATTTTTTCATTTTCATGTTGTCCCTTGGATCGTAATTGCACCAAACGTACTATCTTATCCGAAATTTTTGATCCATTGGGTTTTATTTCTCGATGTGTTTTATTTACAAAATACATTTTACAGCGTCTTTGGATCTCAAATATTGCTTGGGATGACATACCCTCGCCCGAGATTTGTAAAGTTTGGTCAAAATTTAAAGACGAAATTCCTAACCTTGCAAATGTAAAAATCCCTCGTTTTGTAAACTCTAGCTTTATGGCTCGAATTGAGCTGCACGGGTTCTGTGACGCTTCGGAAGTCGGCTATGCAGCTGTTGTATATTTTCGGATTTTAGACACTTCCAACAATATAAATATATTCCTAAGTTGTGTAAAATGTTGAGTTTCTCCTCTTAAAACACAGTCCATTGCAAGACTTGAACTTTTAGCAGCCGTTTTGCTTGCCGACCTTATATTTGCAGTTAAACAAAGTTATGCAAATTTAATAGTTTTTGACTCTACTTACTCTTGGACGGATTCCAGGATTACACTTGCTTGGGTCTCTTCTTCACCTCACAAATGGAGGACCTTTGTGACTAATTGAGTGAGCCACATACAGGAGATTATTTCTGTAGAATCTTGGCATCATGTTCCCTCGTTGCTAAATCCCGCCGATTGCGCCAGTCGGGGACTAACACCCGCACAACTTTTAGATACTATCATCTGGTGGTCCGGTCCTGAGTTTCTTCGAGAAACTCCGGATAATTGGCCAAAACAACCAAACCTCGAGTGCGATACAGAGGTTTTATGTGAGGAAAAACAGACGGTTTTAGTTTTGTCGGCCGAAGAAAATTCCTTTATTTTGCTTTTATTGGAACGATTTTCTTCTTTAAAAAAAATCTAAGATCCAAGTCTAAACTTTTAGGCATTTTGACGCCTACCGAGATCGAAACTTCCTTTACTTCATTGATAAAAGGCATTCAATGGGACGTATTTTCTAATATTTTTTTCAAGATTTCATAAAATGTCTTACTACCTAAACCTTTTAGGAAATTATCACCCTTTGTGGATTCATACGGGTTACTCAGAGTTGGAGGAAGGCTCCGTAATTCTCAATTTTCTTTTGACGTAAAACACCCGCTCCTGCTGCCAGGTTAGGTAAGTAAGTCACATAGACTTACTTACCTTATTATCGAGCATATTCATCAAGTTAATCTGCACCCCGGATTAAAAATTATGCATTACCTCTTGCTTTAACAATTTTGGGTCTTATCTCCCCGTAGCGCCATATATCGGTGTCTCTCGAACTACACTCGATGTTTTAAATGCAAAACCAAATCATTTAACCCCTATATGGCAGATTTGCCTTCTTTGAGGGTCTCGCAGCTAAGGGCATTTTCATCGGTGTGTGTAGATTTTGCTGGTCCTTTTCCGATTTTAATGGCTAGACATAGGGGTGCTAAGACTTTTAAAGGATATGTTTGTGTATTTGTTTGTACTGCCACCAAAGCGATTCATTTAGAGCCCACGTCCGACCGTACCTCTGATTCATTTTTAGCGGCATTTAGACGTTTTGTCGCCCGTCGTGGTAAATATATCTCAATAACCTCGGATCAAGGAAGCAACCTCAAAGGTGCTTATACAGAGCTTTTAAACTTGGCTAAAGCTTACTCCGAAGCTCTCTCAATCAAGTGGTTTTTTAATGCTTCCGGTTCACCGCACTTTAACGGTCTTGCCGAGGCAGGCGTTAAATCTTTTAAGAGTCATTTATACCGAACTTTCGGCTATCAAAGCTTGACTTTTGAGGAGTTTGCCACGTTGCTCACTCAAATTGAAGCGGTTTTGAACTCACGCCCTTTGTGTAGCACCAGTTTAGATCCAAATGATCTGCAGCCCTTAACCCCAGGGCATTTTTTGGTTTTTGCGCCTTTTTGCAGTTCTATTCCCGATCCAAATTTGGATCATCTTTCGTTAAATCGGTTAAGTAGATGGCAATATATTCAGAGACTTCAAGGCGAGTTTTGGAGACGTTGGTCTCTCGAATATATTAATACTTTGCAGGAGAGACATAAGTGGTTTAAAACTTCACCATCTGTTTCTAAGGGTGACTTAGTCCTCATTAAGGCTGAACAACGCCCTCCTCTTCAATGGCAATTAGGACGAATGACTGAACTGCATCCGGGTAAAGATGGTGAAATTCGGGTTGTGTCTCTTAAGACTAAGAATGGGATTTTGCAACGCCCTGTAGTCAAAATATGTCCCTTGCCAAAGAATTAAATTACCTCAACCATAAGTGTTTGTGTTGTTATTATTAGTGCTATATTTTTTTTGTTTCCCTAATTCAAAAACATTCGTTTTGGGGGGAAGAATGTTTGAGAATGGGTATAATTTAGCATATATTATTTCTTTAATTAATGATGTAAATACTTGGTGACAAGTTTCAATATATTAATTTTTCCTTTTTTCGCGTAAGTCAATACAATTACTATTTCTAAGTATCTATACTGTACAGAGCTGATCAGCTATCCTTGCGCGTTGGGGATTCGTACGTTCCCGCTGAATGCAACAAGCGCTCGCGACGTGTCAAAAAGGACAGTCAGTTTTTCTTCCCATTTTTTTTTTAAATTTATTAGTTTGGTGCTATTTGAAAACTTTTATGAACTATTTTGGTAAAAAGCTGTGAAGGTGGATTGAGTAACCTTCGCTGGAACGAGAACATCATCAAAGATACACGACTAAGGTAGGATTTACTGCTCTCTTTTCTGTACGGTTTTTTTTGAAAGCCTAACTATTCGGATATTACAGTTTTACAATCGAAGAAGAAAATAAAAATTTAAATAAACATTTTTCATAGTTTCAACGGTTTCAGATAGTAATCTTACTTTTGACCATCATATCAACTCAGTAACAAAGAATAGAGCACTTAAACTCTTGGGGTTTGTTTACCATACTTTAAAAGATTTTAATAACACTTACATATTAAAAAACATATCCTGCTCAGTTGTAAAGTCTACTTTTGAGTATGCTTGCATCATTTGGGCACCCTATTAACAAGTGCACAAGGCAGAAATTAAAAAAGTACAAAGAAAGTTTTTATGGTTGATTGCATTCAAACTTGACATTCCTAAGAAGGAGATAAGAAGAAAAATGCTTTCTTGTATTTTTTGTAGGTATAACGTAAGATGTTACCCTTATATGTGAAAATTTCATATGTTTGGATTTTTGTATTTTGGTGCCAGGTCTTAAAAAGTATTATGTGACAGGGCTTTAATAATAGGATTTTTTTTTATATTTTTTTATATTTTGTAAACCACTGTGCCTTTTCAAGAGTTTTTTACTTTGTATCTATACATATATTTTTTTATATATGTATATTTCGGTTCCTGCCTGTTTTGTGGCGCTTCACAAAATGAAGGTAAAAAGGGATGAGACCAAAATTTTCTCGTAAACCAGACAAGTACAAAATTTTCTGATCATGGACTAAATTAGCACATAATTTGCAAATAATACTGGTTTTTGAAATGTTTCAATTCCGTGATATCTAAACATGTGGGGTCGCTAAGTTAATACTAACCCTCGTACTAACCTATCTACCCCACCTTTTTTTTAAAACATAATTTAATATGAAAAATTCGATTTTTTTTTTAGATATTCGAGGAGCACATAATTTTAACACCAAAAATGTTTAGTTTGGCTCCATATTTCCTAGTGGGGTTGCTAAGTTATTTTTAATCTAGCTACCCCATTTTCTTTTTCGATTTTCTCAGAAACCAGGGGAGCACAAAAATTTTTGATTGGGGAAGAAATTAGCACATAATTATGGCATAACTAAATTTTGATTTTCTTGGGGTGGGGTCGCTAGGTTAATTTTAGTGTATCTTTGTAAAATGGCTAGCCCGCAAATATACAGTTCTATTCTATTCTATTATTATTATCATTTTAATGTAAAAAAATCAGAATTACTATAAAACTAATCTCTTAATTATCGTAATTAGCAGCCTTTATGCTTGAATTGTATACGGGGTTGATCCAAGATATCTCTAAAATCAATAATTTTTATCTCATTGGTTTTTTGATCATTTCTCAAAATCGATTCGGTGAATTTCAATCCCGTTTTTACAAAAGTAGTGCCAAACTATTTTCTATCACATCTCAAAATGTAGGTAATAAACTTTCTATGACTAATTATGAAAATAGTTACCAAACAAAAATGCTGTTCAATCATCGGCGACGCTGATGGCGTTTCCGCAACGGTATCATTGGTCTCAGAAAATGTGTAGATATAGTAGTGCTAGTGCGACTGATGCACGTGCACCTCATAACCTGAGTTTTTGTTTCTGCGTTGTGTAATTCTTGGTCGATTTTGATCGGAAATGTTTGTCATATATTTTTTTAAGGCTCAGTTACCAGTTTAAACGTATAAGCATAAGCGTAATTCATATCTCTTGTTTTTTTCAATTTCACTTTAAAAAGTAGAGAGAAATAATAAATTACTCCCTAGCCCTTGGAGAGACTAATTTCACAAGGATCAAGTATTTGACAAAGACAACGGTACTTTCTTTTTGAAAAAATAGATTAATTACATTCTTAAACAAAATCCACGCGTCACATAACACGAAAACACAAATTCAGGTTGTGAGGGGCACGTGCATCAGTCCTTAAGGTATGGACCTTAATGTGTTACACGCTTAACATTGTTACCACTAGCACTTTTACATAGTGTAAAACCACCCATAGTGTTGGGCAGCGTCGCCGACTTTTTGATCAGATCATATTGGTATACCTATTAACTATTTTCATAATTCGTCATAGAAAGTTAATTACATTTTGACGTTTGAAACTACTTTTGTGAAAACAGAATTGAAATTTACCGAATTAATTTTGAGAAATGATCAAAAATGTAATGAGATATCTTGGATCGCCCGTATGCAATTCTTCTTCTTCTCTTCTCAATTTTTGTCCTTGGCTGCTAGGGCCATGCTGGACAAGTCGCGTGTTTTATTTTCCTGTTTTACTTCACTGTTTTATTTTTTTTAATCTCTTCCCAAATTTTTGTATTTTGTATTTTTTTATATTTATTTTTTTTAAATTATTTATTAGTTAATTTCACTACTTTATTTAAATTTACTAACTACCTAAGCCTTATTACCACTTTTTCCTTGGTTGGTCACAACGATTTATATCTTTCTTATTTTTTTAATTTCGTAAAGGCACTAAGCTTTATAAGCACTACTTAAGCATTCTAAACACTAAGCATTCCAGTCACTAAGCATTCTAGTCACTAAGCATATTAGTCTCTAAGCATTCAAACGCACGAAGCATTGTAAAGTCTCTAAGCAATTTTGTTAGGCATTATTAATAAGCACTAAAGAACATGCAACACTCTCTACCATAGTTTTTTGTTCTTTTTTTGTAGGAATTGCATTATGCACTTGATTTATGCACTACTATTAATGTTAAATATAAGATTGTGTAGTTTTAAGATGTAAGGATATTTGATTAATAAACTCAATGAAGCTATTGTTGTTAGAACAAGCAAAAAAGGTCTGAAACAGTGTACCTTCTTCTCCACATATAAAAGCAGTGATTGGATCTGATTCTGCACATGGTGGAGATGTCTTTCTTTGATAAGCCTTTGATTTTTGTAAACCAAGGTTTTTTGAAGGCGGTCTGAACTGCTTTTACATAATCTTTGGCTTTTATTCTTCCTATATCAAGGAATTTCTCTTTCCATTTATTCTGATAGAAGCTGTAGATTTTAGGCAAGAAGACTTTGTAGTCTGATTTTGGGGTAGTACCTCTTTCCAATGTTCTTCCACTGTTCGCTAGTTTGTCTGCCTTTTCATTACCAACAATTTCAGGTATCCATGGTAGATTTATTTGTGTATTTTCTAATAGTTTTTTCCTAGTAAGCAACACTAGTTCTTCATTTTGGGAGTAGATACCTATTTTACAAATTTTTTGTAATGCGCTAAGCGAATCTGAAAATAGTACTGTATTATTTCTGTTATTCTTTGCCATATCAATTTCTTTTAATATAGCATAAATTTCGGCATTACAAATTGAGTGAAAACTTGGTAATTTTAGAGCTAAATTTGTATTTCTGCCATATATTCCTACTCCCACCTATTCTAGTTCGTCTTTTGAAACATCTATGTACATATATTGGAATCTGCTTTTTGGCCACAGTTCTTCTGCCATTTGTAGAAACTTTTGTTGATTTTTGTTATTTTTTTCTAAGTTCATTTTTTCAAAAGTAATTTTTGCTATCTGTGTTTCCATTGAGCAAAAATAAATAAATCAATTTATGCTTAAAAATCAATAAGTGAAGAGTTTTTTTAATACAATATTAGTAACAGATTGAGCAAGACTCTAATGTCTTGAATGTACATTGCTACCATATCAAATGCTTCTACTAAAGGTGGCGCATTTTTCCAAAAATTCATTGATTATACTCTGTATAGTAATCTATTTTCTGAGTTTTAAGTAAATTTTCATTTGATACAATTTTAGTCTCTGCCCTTGAGGCTAACCAAGATCTTCTTAGTTCCAATAGAAGTTCCCCACTCTCAGAGAGAAGTATAATTGTGGGTGTTGATCGCATCATTCCCAGTACTATCCTTAATGCTTAAAACTGATACCTATCTATTTTACTTAAGTATTGTTTTGTTGTACGTGATATTAATTAGCTATCATAGTCTAGATGTGTCCTCACCATTGACCTGTAGATTAACCTTTGTGATGGTGGATCTGCCCTCCACCATATAGTAGATAAGGTTCTCATAATACTTATGCCCTTTATTGCTTTGCTGCACATTAAATCAATGTGTGATTTCCAGTTTAATCTCCTATTCAACATTACACCTAAATTTTTGAAAAAAATCATTGGAATTCCTAGTGTTTGTCGTTTTCCTTGAAACAAGATAGCCTTAGATTTTTCATATGATAATATCAAATCGTGTTCTAATACACTGTTTTATTCAAATTATCCCCAGTTATCAAAATAACTTTATCATCAGCAAACTGCACTATCCTAACAGTTCCTTCAGTAATATTTTTAACTGAGTCACTGTATATTTTAAAAAGTGTTGAAGGTAGTGGGGACCCTTGGGGCAGTCCTCTTCTTGTCTTAGTAAAGTCCGTTGTAAGTGAACATGCAATTTCTAAATGAAGAGTTCTGGTATTTAAACACGTAAACAACACTCCGTATTTTTTTTCTTTGCTAAGTTTTCTAAATCTTTACTCCACACACACCAGAAAAAGATAAAAATATCCTCATCGGGATTCCAAAATAGTCCCAAAACTTTTTCAGCTTTTTTAAAATTAAAATCTTTTTCTGAACTTCCCCTAAGTTCTTTTGGGATGCGAGACATTAATTCTTTAGAGTTGCTGCACCAATTTCTTATTGTAAAGCTGGCATGTCTTTAAATTTCTATAACATCTAGCACCAACTTCTCTGCCTCCTTTACAGTGTCCAAACTGTCTAAATAGTCATCAACATAGTATTTTTCCTGTATCGCCTTTGAAGCCAATGAAAATTCATTCACAAATTTAATTTAATTTTTTCTAATAACATAGTTTGCACACGTAGGTGAGCATACTGCTCCAAAAATCATTGCTTCCATTTCAAAGATCCGGATCGCCTTGTCGTCTTTCTCCTCGCCATAAAAATCTTCGATCTTCTTTTCTAATTTTCACTTTATGAATCATTTCTTTTATGTCGCCTAAGAATGCAATGTTTCTTTGTCGAAAATTAAAAAGTACTCTAAGTAAGGAGTTAAGAAAATCTGGTTCTTTTAGCAATACGACATTTAGACTTACTCCATTTGATTTAGCCACTCCGTCAAAACGCATTTTGCCAGGTTTATTTGGATTGTATCCACCGAAATGAGGTAAATACCAAATATTATTTTATTTTGATTAACTTCTACTGTGGTTAACTTTTTAGCGTAACCTTTTTCCAGATAGTCTTCGATTTTTTCTTGTGTATTTATTTGAAAATCCTTATATTTCGTCCATTTTTCTTTCTATTTGTCTTAACCTTATCATGGCATCATTTTTATTGTTTGATAAATTTACGTCATTAGTTCTCTGGCAATAATAAGATCAATTAATATTATCCTGGTCTATTAACGCTTTTGGTTTTGTATTTTGTAGAGAATAAATTTCTAAATAACTGTATTTCTTAGAAAATTCTGAGACGTTGACACTTGTGGTGGGTAAATCTAATTTGCTTACCGTTCTAACATTTTCCATCACGTATACTTCCTCCTCTTGTTTTCCTCTGATTTTAATTATCACTCTTTGATTTTATTAGCATATATTCAGGATCATAGTGATGGTCGATGCTTCGTTGAACAGAGCATAAGTACTAATGCTTCCATGTGGACCTGGTATTTCTATCGGAGCAACTCTGAAAACAGCTTCAGTTTTTTTTATACCTACGTGGTTGTTTAATTGTGATTAATTTTTTATTGTTTCCTGAGTCTTTTCTTCTTCTTTGTGTAGTAGAGAATGATATTTAAACTTGAATCCATCTATATCGCATAATTTTTGGCTTTTGCAAAATTTATTTTGGTGGTTAGAAGCTAGACAAGAAAAACAGCATTTATTAGAGCGTATCCAAACCCACCGGCTTTGAATATCTAGTTTTTTAAACTGAAAGCATTTTTCAATTTTATTATGCTCTTTTGGCCAGTATTTGTACCTAAAAATCACATTTTGACCTGTACTAGAAGAAGAAAATAATACGTACCGTTTCTTGTTAACTTCATAAAGCCATTCTGAAAAATGTTTCATGGTAATCTTAGAGTTTTCTTTTTTCAGTGGAGTAATCTTTAGTCCCCAGTCCATTTTCAGTTTTGGTGTTAGTTTGTTGACTAAATCGTTCATCAGCTGAGAATTTACTAAATACTCATCACACTGTAAACTTTACTGTAAGCACTAAATTTTGAACTTTCACAGAAAAATCCAAAATCGAGTGTAAATTTTCTTCGTTTAAACAAGGAATGGTTATTCACGATATCTAACATATTTTGGATGACCCGTTCAGGTCGGCCGAACATATTTTCAAGAATTTCCATGATTTTGCCAACTTCAATGGTAAAGTTTAGGAGCGCTAATACCGATTCATACGCTTTGTGTTTTAAAGATTTTCTAAACCGCAAAATGTTTTCATCGTCTGTATAGCCACAAAGTTTTGTACTTTACTTGAATTGCGAAATAAAGTAAATCCATTCTCCAGGCTCCCCTGAAAAAGTTCGAAGATCCTTTGCCATTGTCTGCCTAATAATAAATTTGTTAATAGTTTCTTCTTGTTTTGCAGAAGTAGTCTGAGAAGTTGATTTTGCGATTGGCTTTGATAAAACAGTCGTCGGTTTCACAAAATTTTCTGAAAATTTTGTGGACGTTGCCGGTAACGCAGTTTTTAGATGTAGGTTTACGTATTAAAAAAAATTATTTTAGCCTCAGACTTTTGTGTGGTTGAATTCAATATATTATTAATATTTTCGACCCAATTTTTCCTCAGATTAAACTTACTTTCAGACTAAAATATTGAAATTTTATTTAAAATATCGCTACGATGGTTTGTATCCCTAGACCTATTTGATTTATTCCTAGCTTCTTTAATCTCTCATTCTAAAAGCTCTTTTCTACATTTATTTTTCTCTTGATATGTTACTTACAAAGCTATTTTTTGTTGAACCTGAGCAATAAGAAACAGTATGGTACTCACCAATTTCTTCCAATGCTTTTTGTGTATGACTTTTTTTGATACCTGATTCTTCACGAACTGTGAAAAGTGGGAGTACGTCTAATAGAGTTTTTTGGTCAAGCCATTGGAAATCCATTTTCTGTTGATCTTGGGGAAATTTCTGCCACAATTCTTGTGTTTCCATTGGGAGCTGTGTTGTATTTTTCTGGGGGTTCGGATAATTCTCGAAAGACCATAATGGTCTTGCCGGTTGACAGACTTTTTTCAAATTTTTTTATATTTTTTTTAACATCTGTCTCGTTCGTGTTTGTCTGGTCATGTCAGATTTCCTTAGAAAACAACTGGTTAAAACAGGTAAAATTAAAAGAACACTTCAACAATGAGGCATTTTTATATATATTAGTATTACTACTTTGATTGTACCTATAATAGTTCGGTATATATTTAGCTAAAATAATTAATTTGAAATAAATACAAGTACCAGTTAAATTTAAATTATTTAAAGTTAAATTTAAAAATTAAAAAATAATACTGAATTTGTTTTCTGCTAGGTTGCTTCAAGTATTTAACAATAATTGCGGTTCCACCTCGCTAAAATTCAGTCCAGGTAGAAAAAGTGATAAATGTACTGGGTTTACTCTGAAATAGTATAAATGGTCACACTATAATCACACATACATAAAAAACTTACGATTAAAAAAAATATCGCTTTGCCATGTTTGATCCGCCATAATGATTTTATTTTGCATTTATCAGAAGTCCACTTTTCCAAAGATGTATGTTAGCACAACGTTATGCCGTATGGAAAAATGCTTTTTGTACCGGACAGCCACCATTTTTAAATACCTATCAGCTGACTTTGATAATTTGTTAGATTGTCCTATAGCAAGTGACCTAAAAATATATTTAAGGCAACATCCAGCAAATACAATGTCATACATTTGGCCAGGACCCCAGATCTTCAATCAGAGGCAGATAAAAATGCTGGCAAAAATGTGAAAGTCATGCAAAATATTTCCGAGGCAAATGATACCTGGACTGCAAACCATGCTAGCCAAACTGCGAAAATGTTGCCAGGAGGAATGTTTGTTTTGGGTAGGTAAATTAAAGCTACATCGTAATGACTTCGCGGGCAGAGTGCAACTTGTATTGTTTGCAAATGGTCTATCATAAACAGTGTGGAATGTTCAGCGGCTGAACTTAAGATACACATGAAGAACTATATAATATTAATTATTTATAGGTCAGGGCTTTCATAAAGGTATTTTTGGATATTCTTGAAAAAATTTTGAATCTGCTTGAGAGGGTAAAATAATCCTAGTGGTAGGGTAAGTAAGACTTGAGCTTTAAACTGGAAAAAAAATAACTTCTTGATACTATTAAACTCATTTAATCTCAGTCCTACAGTCTCAGAATTTACTAGAATTGTTGACGGACACAAATTCTATATTTATAATATAGTCATAGACCCGACACTTTTAGATTACGAAACAAAAGTTAAACATGCAGGAAAGTCTGACCATACCCCATAAATTCTTTCTGTTTCTAGTAATAATTAGAAACTTAAACTTAACTTTTCTGCTTTAAATACAAACCATTTCTGCGAAGATCTGTACAAAATAACATGGGATTGTATATACAGGGTGTTTCACAACTTATGTAAGAAACTTTTAGAGCGTATTAAGTGGCGTGCAAGTAATAGAAAAATATATCAATTAGGGAACATTTTTCCAATACATGACTTTAACACTAAAAGTATGCAAATGATTCGTTGAAGTATGATACATATAAAGTGACAAAAACCTCTAATCGCTGAATATTCTCATAACTAAATAAAAAGGTCAAATAATAACATACCTCTATAAATGTAAGGGGACACAGTGATAAGTTCGGTAAGGTACTGCCGCGGGTTGTTGTGTTTTCCATTAATTCGCTGTTTACTTTCCCAAGATATGAATAGTTGTATGTCATTTTTTTACAACAAAACACAAAACAAAATCACTAAGAAAACTGATACTCTGCACCACAACGCGACACGTGACGTTCAAAACTGAATCTATGGTACGATACAGAGATAAGAGTGGGACGGGCCACGTACTTGCTTGCTTGATGATTTCTTTTTGTTAGGTACTTTGTTTATAAGCTTCAATGTACAGTCGAAGGCAAAGGAATGTTTTGGCACAATTTTGGATATTTTTTTGACAAAAATTCTGAACAAATTTAAGCGAAATGGATCATGATTTCACACACCGATCAGTAGTAGGAATCATGTCTTTCATTTTTATACATAAGTAGTGATACACCCTGTATAGCAGTTCTCAAGATGTAAATAAATAACTTATACACACATTTTTTAGAAACATTTTTATTCAGTTTCAATTACAATTTTCCATTAAAAGAGTTTTGAACTAAAATAAATCAAAACACAAATCGGCAAAATAAAGATTGGGTAACACCCAATTTGCTTAATTGTGAATACAAGGAAATATTTAATAAAATGAAAAAAGATTACGATATGTTACTAGCTGAAACCAAGAAAAATTTTCTGCTTATCAAAATAAGATTTAGCGACAACATTTCCAAAACTATATGGACCACAGTTAAAGAACTTACGAACATTAAGAAATCGCAAAGTATTTTGCCCGATAATCCGAACAACAAATCCTTAGCTTATTCATTAAATACTCATTTCACCAACATTTCCCCAGATATGCTTAAACTAAATAACCTATATCAGGATGGAAATAACTTTCATATACAAACAAAAAACCACAAATCAATGCATTTTACCCCAGAAATGCTGAGGCATTTGTTGGAATATATTTAAAATAGTCATTTGTAGTTGTGTGGCTTGTTTAGTTTTTAGTAGTTGGTATTTTTAGTTTTTTCAATAACTGAAGTGATTAATGTCATATCTTCTATCGTAAAAAGTAAAAAAGTATTTTACAAATAATAATCGTTTTCCTAGCCCCACAACCTATTCCCTGCCAACAGGTTATGGGTCAAGATACACAGTAAATACGAAATAACTTGTTTTTTGTTAGATTTCCACCAGAATTTCGACCGTTTTGCCACCAAACTTATCTGGACCATGAAGAATTGTGGGAATGCGTGCTAAGAACCGAAACAGGCACGAAGAAGGTGACAGAAGGCAAAAGTAAGATCATTCTACTGATAGAACCGATTAATTATGTTTATGTGCAGACTGCTGCTAATGCAAAAAGCATATGGGATGCCTTAACACGGGCTTTTAAAAACAAAGGGCTAACCTGGAGAGTCGGGCTGCTATGCTACGAACGCTGATAACAACTAGATTAGAAGAAAGTGAATCTGTTGAAGATTATGTTAACGAGATTGTTGGCACTGCACACAAGTTATCTAGTGTTGGACTCACTGTTAGCGATGAATGGGTTGGAACAATCCTACTAGATGGAGTACCCACTGACTATGAGCCTATGATAATGGGCATTGAAAGCTCTGGTGTAGCGGTGACCGGAGATTCAATAAAAACTAAGATACTGCAGGATGTAAGGTCAGAAAAAGGTGGAATTGCTATGTATAGCAACAGATTTTATAATAAAAACATAAAATCAGGTAATACAACTGGAAACAATGGTTCTGGCAGTAAGAACTCCGATAAAAACAAAACAGTTCGATGTTTTCAGTGCAATCGCTAAGGACATTTTGCAAAAAACTGTGATAACCAGAAGAAAGAAAAGGAGAAGGATACAGAAAAAGGTAATGTGGCAATGTATTCTTCAGCGTTATCATTCACCATGTTCTGATCAAAACAAGAGTAATTGGTATTTGGATTAGGCTGCTACTATTCACATGACCAACGATTTGAACCTGATAGAAAATGTGAAAAGTTCCACAGAATGCTCTATAAACACGGCAAACAACCAGAAAATGTGTGCAAATAAGGTAGGCAGCGTCATCTTACCAGTCTCGGACTCGTTTAATGCTGAGGTGAAAAATACTGTTTTTGTGCCAGACCTAAAGGTAAATCTTCTCTCCGTAAGTCAAATAGTTCAAAAAAAAAACTGCTCAGTAGTACTTGAACCAACTGACTGTAAAATTATTGATTCAAAAGAAAAGGTGATTGCAACTGCATCACTTAAGTTAGATTTGAAAAATAAGCATCTGCAGATTCTATGTTATGGCACCGTAGGCTGGAGCACATAAATTTTAATAAACTGAAAAATGGTATGGCATCCGCCCTAATTTACGACACCAAAATTGAATGCCAATGTAAAATTTGTGTCATGGGTAAATGTCACAGACTGCTATTTAAACAAACTGAAACACATACAAGAGAAGTGCTTGAGCTAGTGTTTTCGGATTTATGCGGATCTATTGAGTGTACAAGTTTTGTTGGTTCCCGATACATTACATTTTTGGATGACTATACTCGTAAAGTTTTTCTATATTTTCTAAAAACGAAAGATGAATCAAACTGGTAAAACAATAAAGACTCTCCTTACAAATAACGGCGGTGAGTACCTTGTTTGGTAATTTTTTAAAAGACTCTGGCGTTGTACACCAGCTAACCGGTCCAAGAACAGCTGAGCAGAATGGTAACGCTGAGTTCTTAAATCGTACGATTGTCGAAAAAGTGAGATGTATATTGATCGATTCTGAGTTACCCAACAGTTTTTGACTTGAAGCTGGTTACACATCAGTTGACCTACTAATTCGATCCCCTACAAAGTGCCTTAAGGGAAAAATCCCAGAAGAAGCGTGAAGCGGAGAAAAACCAAAGCTAGAAGGGCTACGTCTATTTGGGTGTAAAGTACATGGTCATGTTCCGAAAGAAGTACGGAAAAAGTTGGATAGGAAAACCATAGCCAGTATTATGGTTAGTTATAGTACCGAAAGTACGGCGTACAGATTGTATAATTCTTCCACAAATAAAGTTTTTGTTGCTAGAGATGTAGTGTTCTTTGAACATGAAAAGGGCAGTGCATTGATTGAAGAGGCTAGAAACAAGCAATAAAAACATTTTTTTGTATTTCCGGATGAGCTTTGATTGCCTGAAATTCAAGTCGATGACCAGAAAGTCATAGTTTGTGATCCAAAAAATAATGACTCAACTTTGATGATGAACAGCAACAAAATTTTGATGACAAAGAACGACAAAATCTTGATTAAGATAAAGATCAGCAACAAAATCATGACCATGAGGAAAGCGACCCAGAAAACTATCTTGAAAATGATCCTGATGTTGACCCAGTAGTTGTGGATGAAGAACTTAAAGAGTAAAACAAGTGTCCAAACACCTTGAAGATTATGATGTTATTTATGCAACTATGGTTGATTTTGCTGATCCCCAGACCGTCGAAGAAGCTTTAAATAGACCCGATTGTGACAAATGGCGTTTAGCAATAAATGAAGAATATTCAGCTTTGATTGACAACAATATTTGTGAATTAGTAGATTATAGAGATGACAAGAATCCTTTAATATCCAAATGGGTATTTAAGGCAAAGAAAGATGGAAATGGTGCTATTGTTAAACATAAAGGAATTGACTACGAAAAATCCTATTCACCTGTTGTAATCTATTTATTAGATATTTGCTTGCTTTAGCCGCAGAATTACGGCTTTCCTGCAAGGTGATCTTACAGAAGAGATATATATGATTCAACCTGAAGGTTTCTTTTAATCAAACAAGATTTGCAAACTTAGAAAATCACTTTATGGCCTTAAATAAGACTGCAAGAGTATGGAATTTAAAGCTAGATGGATGTCTTAGGAAAAATTGTGACCAATCCAAAACTGATTCATGTATTTATTAAAAATTTACGAAGTCACTAATAATTATCATAGCAGTTTACGTTGATGACATGATAATTTTTTCAAATGATGTTTCAGCTAAAATTGTAATAAAGAATCAGTTAATGTCACAGTTTAAAATGAAAGATATTGGAGGAGCCAGATTTGTACTTGGGATGCAGATTACACCTGATAGAAAAAAATAAGAAGATATGGTTGGATCAAGACTTGTATATAGAAGGTATGCCTAAGAAATTCACCAGTTTACTTGTTTTACCCAGTTTTACTTGATGAAAAATTATCTAAGGAAATGTTACTCAAGACAAATTCAATTTTTTTTTATTCTGTACTTTTGCCTATAAATGTTCTAGAATATACATGTCAAACTTATATTTTAAATTTTAAGCACAGGGTGCCTGTATCATAATTGTAAATGAATAAATAGACTAATACACATTTAAAGTCAGCACTTACAGTTACATGCTTAAGAAACATAATTATTTTTTTGTACAATTAAATACACAGAAGAAGAGTTTTTTTTTAATTACATATACACTAACACAGTAATTATAAAAAAAATGTACAAAAGAGGCAGAAGTGACGAACAACGAAAATATTAGGAAAAAAATCACTATTGTTTTAAGTATTCATTGCATGAATAAAAAAGCTTTAGCCACTAAATATTTCTTAATTTCTCTATAAAACATACTATCCTTAACTATAGATTTTAACTCATTTGGTAAGTTATTGTAATATGTAATGTCTATGTAATATGGAGACTTTTTAAAAAACGAATTTTGATGTTTTGGCAAGCGCAAAAGTTGACCATTTCGCGTATTGTGCTCGTGGATATCAGAGACTTTTGTAAACTAACATGGAGAGTTGTTTATTTTTGACCTAGAATATTTTATTGCTTTATATATATATACCGTATACTGTTAAGATATTATTTTTAATAAAATAGTTTTTGCAGGATTCCCTACAATTTATATAAAATATAGTTCTCACTAATCTCTTTTGTAGAATGAAGACCCTACTTACAGTTGGGGAATCTCCCCATGCAAGTATGTTATAACTTAAATATGAGTAGCCTAATGTATAATAAACAGTGAGTAGGTCTTTAGTTATAACAAAGTTTTTAAGTTGACGTATGGAATAGTATGTACCTACAAGTTTTTTACAAATATAATCAATCTGAAGATCCCAGCACAGACTCTCATCTGTATATGTACCCAAGAATTTAACAGACTTTATAAATTTAATATTTTTTGGTAAATTAAATTCTGGTCTTGCTCGCCTTTTTGAAAAATAAACAATTTCTGTTTTACTTGCATTTAAAATAAGCTTGTTTTTGAACACCAATCTGAAAAACCAGACACTACTTGACTTATTAGATTTTCAAGTTCTATTAAAGAAGTTGCTGATATAATTATAGTTGTGTCGTCAGCAAAAATTGTGCAGAAACCCAGTTTATTATGTTGAGCAAGATCATTTATGTACAACAAAAATAACAGCGGTCCCACAACAGACCACTGAGGTACACCCGTGTCGCATTTGTACTCCTTTGAAAAATTCCCTTCCATCTTTACTGTTAAATGTCTGTTTTTAAGAAACGTAGCTATAAAGTCCAAAAGTTCTCCTCTAACACCAAAGTTATAAAGTTTACTTAATAAAAAATTAATATTTAAAGTGTCAAAAGCTCTACTTAGGTCAAAAAATATTCCAGCAACATGTTTACCTTTGTCGAGCTCAGAATAAACTACATTTAAGGTGTCGTTTGTCGCAGTTTGTGTCGATTTATTTTTTCTGAATCCATGTTGGTTTGGTATTAGTATATTAAATCGATCCAGAAAACTAAACAATCTATTTGTAATAATTTTTCAAAAAGCGTGGAAAACGGTGAAAGAACCGATATGGGCCTGTAATTTGAAAAATCCTGCGGACAGCCTTTATTTTTATAAACTGGGGTGACAGTCGCAACCTTTAGACAACTTGGAAACGAACACTTATTTATACTTACATTTATTAAGAACGTCAAAGGTTCTATTAAATATTTTGAAACTTGTTTTAATACAAACATAGGAATTCTGTCTTTACCCTTTGATGATTTATTTTTTAATAATTTTAGATTTTTTTCTATTTCTTCGGGGGTTACTGGTGCCATATTAAAGGAGTTAGCTGACGACTTTACTTTATAATGTTTCTCCAGACTGTCTTGTGCCACTGTAGAAAAATATTTTGCAAAGTGTTCGCTTATATCTTCTGGTGTTGTGATTACTTTATCTGATAACCTAAAAGAGTTTATAATTTTCCAAATTTCGTTTTGTCTGATTTTTGATTTGTGAGAAGTATTCCCTTTTTGTAGTTTGAAGTAACTTATTGTAATTTTTCTTTTGTTCTCTATAACTTTTTTTTAAACTTGAACATTTTGTTGACTTTAACAAGTAAAACAAATTTTTAAGTTCTTTACTTTTTTGTTTTATTTCTTCGTTTACCCAGTTTTTTGAGCTTGAGTAGCAGTCTTTATGACTTTGTTTTTGGTATTGTCTCCGGAGTGCATATCTAGATGGATCTCCAATGCGCTAAAAAAAGTTTTCCAGGCATCTTCTGGATCGTCCACAAAAATATTGCACCAATTTTCTTTGCTTAAGGAGTGATATAGTTTTTCAACATTTTGTTCAATAAAAGATCTAATAGGAAGTGTCAGTTTGGCCCGTGGTGTTTTTGTGTTGATATTTGTTTGATTTTTATAGATTTGCAAAGTTTGGGTTAAATGGTCGGCAAGTATGGGGTCAAATACATAGCTAAAGTAGGATTCCTGCGGTAGATTAATTACTATATAATCAATTCCTTTTTTTGCAATTTTATTTTCTGTATTAAAGGAGATTATTGTTGGTCTTTTTTAAACCCCAAATGCAGGTTGTATTCGGAAAATATGTCGTCCAGAATAGTTTTACTCCGACTTTGTGATAGGAAATCTATATTGAGTTCTCCACATGTTTTTATTTTTATATTTTTGTGAGACATGTTCTAAGCAGGCCGACAAATTTGTAAAAAATGTATCAAGGTGTCCGTCAGGTGATCTATAGACACCCAGAATACAGGTCGGAACATCTTCCAGATTTATCACAATACCACAAACCTCAACATGGACTTTATCACAAAATTTATTTAAGCAAGTAAGTTTTTTTTTATTGGTCGACTTAGGCTTGACACTAGTTTTAAGTCGGGGATTGCCAACATGTCTATTTCGTTTTTATTTGCCCAGTGTTCTGTGACACATAGAAAATCGCAATTTTCAGTATTAACTAGGATATCAATAAGTTCAACTTTATTGCTAAGACCTTGCATATTTACATGTGTAATTTTTAAAGCTGAGGTTTTATTTATTGTCATATTTTTATCAAAAGAAGAAATTGAGGTCATGTCCAGAGTACCTTATCAAGAAGTTATAGGAAGCCTCCTTTATGCAGCACAAGTATCAAGATCTGATATATCCTACGCAGTAAATAATGTTAGTCGATTTACACAAAATCTAGGACTTATACATTGGACTGCTGCAAAATGGATTCTTAGATATTTAAAAGGTACGAATAATTATATAGATTATAATTTACTGGTGCCGATCAGAAGAAAAGTGATATGCATAATGCATATGCTGACTGGGCCAGCAACATAGATGACCGTAGATCAGTAACTGGTTAATTGTTGTAAGAAAATTGAGCGAAGAACTTGATCAATATACGCGAGCTACTGTGTTAAATATTGACAATCAAGGTACCTAAATCTAGCACAGAATGGGGCCTACCATGCAAAAACTAAACAAATAGATGTAAGGCATCATTTCCTGAAAGCAAAGATAACTGAGAAATTGTTGGATATGAAATATGTCTCGACTGAAAAGCAGATAGCAGATTCTCTGACAAAAGCTGTTGATAAGAAAAAACTAGGTGGTGTGCTAAAAGCCAAGGTTTAACCTATTTTAAATAGAGTTGGAATATATTTAAAATAGTCATTTGTAGTTGTGTGACTTGTTTAGTTTTTAGTAGTTGGTGTTTTTAGTTTCCTTAATAACTGAAGTGATTAATGTCATGTCTTCGTCTGAAATTTGTCACTTTCTTCTCTTGTTACGAACATGCAGTCATCAGATTTGATTTCCACTAAATATTTCCCAATTTTACAGGAAAAACTGCGTTTTTAGGGGTCGGTTAAAAGGGTGAGAATATGCAGTTTTTTAGATTTAACTACCACTAAATATTCCCCTAATTTTCTGGGAAAAAACTTTGTTGCTGGGTTATTAAGGGAGATTGCAACATTTCACATATGAGACTAAAAAGGAGAAAATAGTTTTTAATAACACAAATGGCAATTAAGCCCGCTTGCCCTGGAGCAATAAAACTAGAGTTGCATGCAAGTCGTCTCTTTTCATCTCGCTTTAGTAGTATCAGTAAAGTGAAATGAAAAGAGAAGAATTGCACGCAATTCTCGTTTGATTACTCCATGTCAAGAGAAATCAGTTTGAAGCTTTTACTACGTACGTGCAATTTTCGTTTTATTTATTAAATTATTTATTTAACAAACAATACCACAACATTACAACTTATTGTATGAACTGTTGCGGTTTCTTAACGACAGCTAGGTACTCTTATCGACAGCTAGGTACTCTACGCGAAATAAATATACACAACATCGTTGAAATATTGTTTTTTTTATACTTTTTAGTCCTTTTTTATACGTGTTCTATTACACGTTTTTTTTAAAATTTTTATCGTTTTACTCTTTTGAGCTGTTTGTCATCCGCTAGAATACGAAAATAGCTTACCGTATACTATCACGGAAAAATTAATTGACCTATCCTAAATAATAAGATATTCAGAAATGCTTTAATCTCGCCCATCTTTAAACCCGTGAGTACAGGGTGTCCCATTTTCGATGGGATTCAATGGGAAACTCCGTTGTTATTGAAGATACATGCGATTTTCGCACTACTGTCTTACTTTTTTGAGCTTTAAAATGATATTAACAGATTTTTTCTGTCCCTTGTAGTTTTTTAGCTACAGGGGAAAGTTGAAAAATAGTAGTAATAATTGAGTTCTGTAAAAACATATCTGTAGCAACCTTTTTAGAATAATACAATGGTCTTTTCGGAATTTTAATCCAACGTTTCGTTTTGTAGATACCATCAGGATCAAAAAGTTAAATACGGACCAAAATGTTTTACTTTTTATTTTAGTTTCTTTTTAAGTTTGTTTGATAATAAAATATCACTTTTTTTATTTTGAAGTTTTGATCCCGAAAAAAATCATCTTCAGTGCATTTTTATTTTGGTACGACCCTGTCCCATTTTAACTTTTTTTTTAGACCATTTATATTTAACTAATATATAGTAGACCTGAACAACCAAGATATATTACATGAACATACCGGGTGAACCAAAAAAAAACCGCACAAATTGTTTTTTGCTATAACTTTACCAATTTTAATAAAAAAAACTGTATCGATAACACAAATAAGCGATTTGGAAAAAAAGACATTCGCTTTGCCGCCACATTTAAATGCAAAATGGCGAATAAAATCAAATGCGCACCTTGTTTGTTTATTGAGGTATAAATGTTACTTTTCGACATGCAAAAAAGAGTTTTATAAAAGACAGGCATTTGATTTTCTCCGCCATCTTGGTTTTGAATATGACCGCAGAGCGAATGTTTTTTTTTCAAAAGGTTTATTTGTCTTATCATACAGTTTTTTTTTATTGAAATTGGTAAAGTTATAGCAAAAATGGGACAGCGCCGTACCAAAAAAAAAAGTGCACTAAAGATGATTTTTTTGCGATCGAAACTTCAAAGAAAAAAATGATAGTTTATTATCAAACAAACTTAAAAATAAACTAAAATATGAAGTAAAACATTTTGGTCCGTATTTAACTTCTTGATCCTGATGCTGATATCTTTGAAACAAAACGTCGTATTAAAATTTAGAAGAGACCATTGCGTTTTTCTAAAAAGGTTGCCACAGCATGTTTTTACAGAACTCAATTATCTCTTAAATTAGGGGAGATATCATCAATTGGTAATTCCGACCATTTTTCAACTTTCCTTTTTTCCTTTCCTGTAGCTGAAAAACTACAAGGGACAGAATAAATCTGTTAATACCATTGCTTAAACCTGAAAAAAGTATATATATATAGATCTTCTTTTTTGTCAAAAAAGTAATACAGTAATGTAAAAACCGCATCTCCCTATCTTCAGTAACAACGGAGTTTCCCATTGAATCCCATCGAAAATGGGACACCCTGTACATAGTTATAATTACAACGGTTTTAAACCTGTCAACTAACTTTACCGTGATGTTACACTTAAAAAGTTTTTTTTTTTTTTGCAGGTCTATTTGTAGTTTCCAACGAAGACCTCCTTAGCCCCCTGAACCCAAAAATTAAATCAATTTTATCAGTAATAGACAAGCAGTTACAAACTAAAAAATATCTTTTTGGCAACGGAGGAAGCGAAAAATTAATTTTACACTATTTACCAAAAGCACAAAAGTATATTGGAAAAGTGTACGATTTAAAGACTTTGAACGTTCAGCCGGTGGAGTTTAAATTCTTACCGAACGCCGGTAAATGGGTAAACTTAGAGTATACATATCAAATAGAAAAAACTTATTACATTAAGGAGAAAGAGAAGGATGTCCCACTGAGAGAACATATCAAAGTAAGTTGACTAAAATTGATAGGTTGGGTCATAATCAGGCTACTTTGTCAGTTTTTAGAAAATTCATTCCATTAAGAAGCTCTGACAGAATGTTACTAAATTTCAACCACTTGAAAAACACACGCCTAAAGGTAAAATACGAAGGACGGGGATATTTAAAATTCTATTCAAATATTTAAAAACTAAACATAGACATTGTTTTTAATAGTTATTATTTTTTTAGGGCAAAATTTGGAAATAAATAATATAAAATAATGTCCATATTATCTCAAATTTGCGTCAAAATTCGTAAATAAATAATATATTAAAAAATAATATTATGTAACAGGGATGAAACTATTATCAGTATTCACCTGATGACGATTGCAGATACATAAGCAATCGAAACGTTGTCAAAAAGTAAAAAAAACTCTAGTTTAATCGTGTATAAATAAGGGATGAAACTGTTCGGTGCCGTGCCCGACGGTTTAGTTCCGCGAATTCGGTGTGGGACCTTTTGGCGCAAGGTCTTTTCGGCACAGGGATATTTTGGCGCAACTAGAAAAATGCCAACGAAATTTTGCCATTTTTGGAAAATGGATTCGCTTGAAATTGTTCCTTGTTTTAATAAGAAGGGTTTAATAAAATAAATGGTAAGGTTGGGTAGGTTGGGGTGGGATTGGGTTGAGTTTTATTTTCCCAGGGAGTTGTAAATAAATAAAGTTTTTATCCAAACGAGATGTTAAACTCCTGGCGCCGAAATATCGCAGACCCTTAGTAACAAATTATGATGTTTACAGAATTCTAACAGCAGTTTTATAAGTTAGGACTCCTTGCAAATCAAACTTTTTAACAAATTTGTTGCATATACTACAAACTTTTTAACAAATTGTTGCATATATTTCAAACTTTTTAAGTTTTAGTTAAATTCTTTTTCAAATTATTTTTTTAGGTAATTTTAGACAAAATATACCACAATTTACTGGCAGGAAAAATTTTGTTTGACTTTGATTTAAAAGATTCCGAAGATACTTTAGAAAACATTAGTAAAAAGAAATCTGCTCTCAGCAGGTCAAAAGGAGGATCAAAACATAATCAGACGGAATTAGATAATAAAGTTGTTCAAGTTTCTATATTTGAACCTTGTGTAAGTATTGTGTAATTTGCATTTTGTTTTATTAGCTGTACAATTGCTATAAATATTAAATATTTGGCATAGCAGCTCTGTTGTCCAAATTTCACCGAATGTTCCTATTGTTTCCATAACGTCAAAACATGTCAGTTTCTTGAAATAAATGTCAGAATAATATATAATACTAATTTTCATTTTTTAGTTTTAATGAGGTGGCAGTAGATAAAAAAATTAAGCGTCACACATTTTTTTTAACTTTGAGGATATTAGTTAAAACAGTATTCCCATTTCTTTACATTTTGACTGCTGTTTCTCTGATTCGGAAAATATTCAACTAAATTACATTCTTGCGTCAAAATGAACCAGATAATTTGTGTATCCAACGTGTTTTTCTTACAAATTGCATTTGTTTGTTTTCAGTCGTTTTCAGTTTGCAGTCGGGCTTTTTCGCGAAAATATGAAAACAAACTCTTGCTCTTGTGCAATTACCTCCGAAAATTTCCCGCATGTGTTAAAACACCCATAAGAGGTGTGCAATTTTACCAAACTTATAGCGGTAATTGCATTGTAAATTGTTTCCATAACGTCAAAATCTGACAATAAGGTCGCGATTCTTCAGAAACGACAGAAAATCTCACCCGTCAGAATTCTGGAAAGTGGCGATTTTTACTTATCAGCAACCTTCATATTTATCCTAACGTTGTAAGAGAAACTGCGTCATTTTAAAGATATTCTGCAGGACTAGTTTATGGAGGAGCTAAATTGTTACTACGCGTACCAATAAACGTCAAAAAGTGTCTAAAATTCTCACCATGTACAAGGAAAGACAGAATTTGTGTGACTTTTGTGAACAGTGTGTTTGTATGTTAAAAGTTTTAAAGGTTTGTTTACACATAAAAATAAGCTTAATAACATACATTTTTAAATAAAAAACGGGGTTTTCAAAAAAACAGCCTACAAAAATTAAAACTGACATATTGTTTATTTACTAGACCAGTATTAAGAAACTAAATTTTAAGGAATATTAGCAAATAGTCCTGACAAAAAGCATTGTAAACTTGTGTTTAACAATCGAGCGAGATTTTCTGGCTGTTTTTTAAGAACCACGACCTTAATGTCAGAATTATATAATTTTAATTTGGATTTGTTGTGTTCAATGAGGTGACAGGGGGAAAGTAGATAAAAAATGTAATGTAATGAGACTAGTACAGCCAATATTCTTATTTCTTTACATTTTAGTTGCTGTTTCTCTAATTCGGGAAATATTCAAATAAATCACATGAATTACATTAATAATATGAACCAGATAATTTTTGTATTCAACGTGTTGTTTTTCGAAAATGCCCTCCTGCGGCCGGCTTTTTCGCAAAAACAGAATAGAATAGAACAGATCTTTAGTTTGGACAAAAATACTTTACATAACATTCAAGAACAAAATTGACGTAAAAAATAGTATTTTACGCATGTTATGATGGTCATTACACCTGAAGATGAAGTTTGAGACGCGAGCCCAAGGCGAGTGTCTCAATTCATCTGAGCGTGTAATGACTATAACATGAGAGTTAGTGTACTATACTTTATCTACGACCAATGTAAATTTCATTATAAATATAAAAAATAATTGAAATTGCCACATCTAAACACTCCTAGGTACATACTGAAACTGTTTATACCGGGTCTTGTTAAATTATGAAAATTCCACTGGCCAGGTGATACTTTCATACATCAACAACCTCGAGGGTTTTGTTAAATTATGAAAACTTCTAGGCATGACGCACACAGATGCTTTCATACATTAACTACCTTGTTTTCCTTCACATATTTATTTTAATATTTTTTCTCTTAAGTACGCTACGTTGTGTTTGTAGTATTACCCTCTGACTTTCTTTTACCAAGGTTCTAAAGAGTTGACAGTTGATTTCACACCGGAAGTTAAATAAAACCACACCATTTAAATTAACATTACAGTTATAATGAATAAAAAAATATACAAAAGGGTAAATGTAAAAAAAGTATACCACAAATGCAATATCAAAAATAACACGATTAAACATAAAAATGTGATAATTGAATCATAAAAATATTAAAAGTGAATCCTAATTAGATACGGGATTCTTAATACCTTGAGCATATTGTTTATTTACCATCCAAGAATCAAGAGATTAACCCAAGCTCCCCTTTATGATTGTTCCATCAGTCTATGACTGTTTTGAGTTACAAGAGAGGTGAGTAATGAGCTGTTTAGTTGAAATGCCTATAATAGCCCAGTACCTTGACTAACCAACTATTATAGAAAAACATTCCATTGTTGGCTATTTTCTAGAACGAACAAAAATAAGTACGCCCTAGGTAATTTGTCCATAGAGGGGTTACGTAGTTATATAAGAGATAATTTGCCATGTGATAAAGACTGCTAGTTAAGCAAACGCAAGGCTCTAGACACTTACGAAAACCTGACCTTCTATCACAGCTTTATCGTTAGCAAGCTTTATTAAATTTATTTGTTTAAAAAATACACCAACAAAAACACGGCCACACACCAAAATACACAAAATACAAACACCCTCTTTTGTCAAAGCCCGTGACCAGCTTTCTTAATTTTGAATAGTAAATATCAATATACCCATTGTAAAGGGTACCCTTCTCGAACAAAAGATTTGTTAACAGAGACAATAAATCTCCTTGAAATCTGTCACCCGAGGAGTCTACTTTTAATATCTGTGAAATGGTACTTATAATTCTAAATTGTAACAGAACCATTAATGAAAATAATTTTTTATAGGAAGTAAAATAAAACAAGAATTAAAAAAATAATTGAAAAAATAAAAGTAACACTACTTAAAATATTTAACCCTCACTGTGCAATACTGAAAAGAAAATGATGCCGTGTCAATTCAAGGTCCCCCCCCTAATTTCCCTTTTCCCCTCTTAATAAATTACCTGCGAAATTTTGCTTCTGTTGTCGGACCTTCATTTCTCTGATCTTTAGATTTGAACGTGCGTTTTGTCTTAAAAATTACTGCAAAAAAATATCAACGTCACCACAATTCTTTCCTAAAGAAAAGACAACGGCGCACGGCAAAGCAGCCAAACCAGCGAAGCTGCATTTCACCAATTTCGCTAATCTGACCACTCCGACCCACAGCGTCCCTCTCCAACAGTCAAGAATCATGGTAATTTTGTAGTAAGACTGATTTGAGTTCATTGTGCCCCTTTTAATAGTAATTATTTTTTATTTGCGATTTTAACTTATTTTCTACCAATTTCAAATTTATTTATTCGTACTTACGTACAGATTTAGACGTAATGTATTTTATGATTTTCTACCAATTTTAATTTAATTATTTGTTTGACCTTACTTGTACAGATTTAGACGTTAGTGAGCTTTTAGTGAAAATTTTAGTTTGTTTATTTTGAATTAAATTTCTAATTCCCCCCTCCCCGTTATCCTACCCTATTTAGCTAGAGAGAGTCGACACTGTGCGGTGAGTGCCGTAGCAAAAACATAAACAAACAAACAAAAGAAACTCTGTCTTGTTCGGTGAACCGGGCACAAGACAGAGCAACGCATCCCGGTGAACCGTTGGAGCGTCGTATATAAAAAAAACAAAAGAAGAAAAAAAGGGCTCTGTCTTGTTCGGTGAACCGGGCACAAGACAGAGTAACGCATCCCGGTGGACCGTTGGAGCGTCGTATTAAACAGAAAAAAAAACAAAAGAAAAAAACGACTTTGTCTTGTTCGCTGAACCGTGCACAAGACAGAGCAACGCATCCCGGTGAACCGTTGGAGCGTCGTAAAACAAAGAAAAATACAAGAGCCGCATCCCAATGCGTAGGAGCGTTCCCTCCCCCCTAATTTAAGAACAATTCCCAGAATGACCCAAACCTTCTTTGCTACATCGTGACAAAAATGAGTCTGAATGCCGTTGCGTGTGTGCTTAGCCTTATATAGACGTTGCAACCCACGCCACGCTTACGTTCTTTGTTTGATTGTTAAGACGTGCACTCATTTGCCTGTTTTTCGTCGACCCTTAACTATAATCGAACTTTTAAGGGATGTAGCCACTTATACACACAGACTGCTGGCGCCTAATTTCTTGCCTGTACTGGGTACTTTTAAATTTGTTTTCTTAAATATTTTTAAATTTTTAGTAAAAATTTTCTTTTTAACAAGCCCCGGTCTGAATTGTTTCAATACTTTGTATTATTTATGCAAAATTACTTTTTCTAAGAGACATAAGACAAAATTGTGACATTCCAGTTTATGAAAATTTAATAAAATTTTGAATTTTGGAAAATTTTTGAATTTTTTTTGGAATTTTGAAAAATGTTTAAATTTTTGAAAATTTTATTTTTTTTTTAATTTTGAAAATTTACATATCTAATAAATATTTATTTTGTTAAAAATAGAAAAATAATTTACATTTTTTCGTCAATCAGTGTCCTTATGAAAGAAAGTTTTACCGCTTACGATTTACGTCTAAGCTTCATTATTATCCTAGGAGCGTAAATAGTCCTTTACATTTGTGTTAGGACGGTCGTTATACTAGTATTATATGTTGGTCGTAAGTAAAAGTATTTAACTACAACCAACGAATAATACTAATTTTACGACCATCTTAACACGATTTTAATGGCTCATTTACGGTCCTAGGATAATAATAAACCTTAGACGTAAACCACAAGATGGCGTAACAAGCGTTGAAACTTTATTTTATAAGAGCACTAATTGACGCAAAAATGTGAATTATTTTTCTATATTTTCAATACAATAAATATTTATTAAACGTGTATGTAATATGTCCAATATAATTTTAGTACCTAACCAAAAATAAGTCTCGTTAAATTGACATATTACGCATTTTTAAGAAAAAAACCTTGTTTTTGAAAAGATATATGAAAAGTCCCTTATGCCCATTTGCTCTGCGATTTGCTTAAGTAATGTGTAGTAAAGAAATCCATAATTTTTAAGTATTCCGTAAATTTTATTCGTTTGCTCTGACCAAAAAAAAGTTTTCCATAGCTAGGAATTAAATCTTGTTATAAGTTCAACCACTGGATGTCGCTGCTTGTCATAAAACCATTATTTGTTGTTATTATTATTTATTATTAATTATTCTTTGCGTAAGTTTTTACATTAATTTTTTCAGCTTCAGTAAGGGTCATTTAAACATATCCAGGGTGGATTCTTTAAATGGAACGGTGCTTCTAGCAGGTAAGAATTTGGTTTTATAAAAAAATCCAAAAACACGTCAACTGTAATTTTCTTTAATCATGCTATCTTAGTTTTTTTTATGTCGTTTTGTTTACGAGGTATGGCAAAAAAATATATTTTTTAAATAGGACACCCTGTATAGTTTGACATTTTTGAATTCTAAAAAAAATTATCTTTTTGACAATACCACACACTAATACTCTATCTCTTATGGTTTCCAAGATAGAGGCATTTAAACTTGCATGGAATTGTTGCCTATGCCCTGTTTTACAGGGGATATTTGAATGAATATTGAAGTTTTCCGTACAGATTTAGATAAAAATATCTTGATTATCGAAAAAGTTAGATCCTACTGTGTGGTATTGCTGAAGAGAGAATTGTTTGCAGATTTCAAAAATTGCAAAATATACAGGGTGTCCTATTTATTAAAAAAAAATGCCATACCTCGTAAACTAAATGACATAGATAAAATCCAAGAGAGCACGATTAAAGTAAATTAAAAATCTCAGTTGACGTGTTTTTGGATTTTTTTATTCAACCAAATTTTAACCTGCTAGAAGCACGTTCCTGTGCACATAATCGTAGGGTTCTCAGTATAATTGAAGAGTCAGTTGTATTGCTTCTAAAAAATAAACAGTGATATTTATTTTAATTCAATTAATAAAACAACAAAAAAACTTGCATAAAAATATGTGACCATAAAAACTTGAAGCCATCATCATCCATTGGGACATCATGGAAATTAAATTGAATGTGGGCTTGTCTGACTGGTCCTAACTTGTAAATCATATAGTCTTACCCGAAAAGTCCTTCATCTAACTCCAACTGTTCTTGTATGAGTGGCAAAATATTTCGAACTGTTGGTTTGGTTAGCCAGAAATGTTGAAAAAATCTAAATCTGAATCTAGACCCTTCTGCCAAAACCATTTTCAATTATATTCAGCACATCCAAATCGTCATTTATTTTTATTTTTTTTACCGTTTTCGAGTTGACAAAAAATGAGGTTAGAATTTTCTCCTAAGGCTGATTTAAGGCTCGATATCTGGCATCTTAAATTTAGGTATTCCTTAGACTACAAGGAAAAGCGGAGCAAACCAAATCAGCTACTTAGCACCGTTATGAGATCCTTAGCGCCAAGGAATCCTTAGAGAAATCGCAGAGCAAATGGACATTAGTAACCTTATTTGTTTTGACGTTTTAGATAGAACGTCATCGGTCAGTTCAACGATCTGTCACTGTTACTTGATTGACAAGTCACGGGGGACGTAGTGTTAACTTCGAGTGATTTTCCGGATTTTCCAGTGACTTTCAATAGGTGAAAATGCATTTTTATTATAGTTTGTTGTTTTTGAAAGACGGATAAAAGCAGTTTGTTAGTGGATTTTTGCAGGAAGAGCCAAAAAACCGTGCCAAAAGTCACAGTGTTTGTTTTGTTTACATTGGTTTTTATTTGTGTTTTAAGGAATTGTGGCAATAGAAATCCACGAGATAAATTGAGATTTTTTCGAATACCCAGTGAAATATCCAAAACAAAAAGCTCTTTTCTTGCGGAATGGCTAAAATAAAAAGACAAAAATGGATAATAGCTGTTAAGGGGCAAAAGTTTTCAGGTTTGAAAATATTTTTTGTATGTTTTACCCAGTGTTTGGCGAGCATTTTGGTTTATTTTTTACTAAATTGGAAGGCACCCGTCTGCTGATTTGAACGACAAAACAAATCCTGATTGGGTACCATCATTAAACTTAAGATTTTGTAAGCAAAACATTTTAAAAACTGAAATTGAAAACTGCCATCAAAGAGCAATAATAAGAAGTTTAAAAAAAGATAAAGAAGTAAGTTATGGTTTCGGTGGTTGTAAATGCTGAAGTTTCTTTTTCTCTATAAATATTTTGATGTTAAGGTTTTGAACTAAATTTAGAATCTTCCACTGTAAATGGGTAAATTAATAAGGAACATTTTTTTGTGTTTCTCTGGGCCGCATCAGGATGCTCACTTTTTAGCTTGTTTAAATAGTATTTCATTGTACAGAAGCGGCGTTTTCTATTTAAATCTTCCTCTAAATTTCTTAAAACACAAATAAAAACCAATGTAAACAAAACAAACACTGTGACTTTGAGCACGGTTTTTTGCCTCTTCCACAAACAAACTGCCTTTATCCGTTTTTCAAAAAGAGAAACTCACTGGAAAATCCCTCGAAGTTAACGCTACGTCTTATAGAAAATCGCTTTCTTTGCCCTCCGTGACTTTTCAATAAAGCGACAGTGACAGATCGATGGACTGACCTATTGAAACTTCAGGTTATTAATGAATTTTTAATAATTCTGATATTTATGATGACATTTTCATTGGTGGTAGGTAAAGTATACACTAACTCGCATGTTATGGTCATTAAACGCTCAGATAGTTTAAGACACTCGCCTGCGGCTCGCGTCTCAAACTTCATCATCGCGTTTAATGACCATCATAACATGCTTGTTATGTAAACTATCTTAGATTAAACTACTATTATAATACTGATAGAAATTCACTAAAGTATATGAGGTAAATGTCCCAAAAGCTGACACATTAAGGATTTTTTGTGGCTATAATGCATACATTTTTAAGAAATCGTCAAAAGTTTTATAAAAATTACTTTATTTAATGAAAATGAAGCTCCCTTGAAAAAAATTCACCACTATAATATTTTAATATAAACATTTATTTTAAAAATAAAAAAATGGTGCGTTCCCCTACCTGACACTTAATGTTCCTAAAGCTGAGACAATAATGACACAAAAGTTAATTTTTAGAAAGAAACATTTATATACCTAAGTAGTGCTTTTTTTTCTTTAATTTATTACTTATTTAAACTATTTTACTTTAATAAAAACGGGTACCCCAATTTTTAAACTCGGCCAACGCCCGTTTCATATTTTCCTTATCATGTTTCATTTTAAAAAACAAAAGATCAAGAGATCTTGGTTGGAAATAACGAAAATTCAAACTTGGATGAGCATCCCACAAGGAACACACAAAAGGCCAAAGCGAAAAGAGAAATTATTAAACGATGTTTCGCCCTGGGTAACCAGCGTGGGCTCACCAGTGGTTTCACTGGTCACCCTCTACCATACATCATTAAACACCATCATACACTTTGATTTCCAACTTTGAATCACTCACAAATAGGCATCGTTCCGCACTGGTACTTATCCAAGTTACCTGATACGGATTCGTCCTGGCGTGTTAATATTTCCAGTAGGATTATGCTCCTAAGGCAATTAAAACAAAAAAAGAAGTTAAAAAATCCTCCAAATCAGTTACTTCAACCGTAAAGAAACTAAAAAACAAAAGATCAACAAGAGATCCTAGTTGGAAATAACAAAAATTCAAACTTGCATGAGCATCCCACAAGGAACACACAAAAGACCAAAACGAAAAGAGAAATAATTAAACGATGTTTCGTCCTGAGTAACCAGCGTGGGCTCATCGGTGGTTTCACTGGTCACCCTCTACCATACATCATTAAACACCATCATACACTTTTATTTCCAACTTTGAATCACTCACAAATAGGCATCGTTCCGCACTGGTACTTATTCAAGTTACCCGATACGGATTCGTCCTGGCGTGTTAATATTTTCAGTAGGATTATGCTCTTAAGGCAATTAAAACAAAAAGAAAGTCAAAAAACCTTCAAATCAGTTACTTCAACCGAAAAAAAACTAAAATACAAAAGATCAACAAGAGATCTTAGTTGGAAATAACGAAAATTCAAACTTGCATGAGCATCCCACAAGGAACACACAAAAGACCAAAGCGAAAAGAGAAATAATTAAACGATGTTTTGCCCTGGGTAACCAGCGTGGGCTCATCAGTGGTTTCACTGGTCACCCTCTAACATACATCATTAAACACCATCATACACTTTGATTTCCAACTTTGAATCACTCACAAATAGGCATCGTTCCGCACCATGATTTAAAATTACATAAACGAAAATAGTAATTAATCTAAAAAATGCGGAAAGGGATCTTTTCCGCATGTTCCGCCGTTGTCTTGGTCTAGCAGTAAGTACGGAATAGACGCTTTTCGCACGTATTAGACACATTTTTTCCACGATTATGAGGGAAATAAAGAACATTCTGTTATGCAGGCAATTCTGTAAAAAAAATGTGCTCGCAAAAAAGTTGCGTGCGTTAAAAATGTTTACTTAATTGGCATGCGCGAATTATTTTTTCTCGCGCGGCTTTCATGGAGACACCCTCAAAAATCTGGCTTCTCGAAACTCTTGGCGCACAAATGAGTGCGTAATAGTATATTACATATCAAGTGTAGAAAGTGACAAATTTCATACGAGGGGATATTTTTGCGCGAGGCGGTAGCCGAGTGCAAAACCACTGGTGTTAGAAATTCACTTTCTCACGAGTTATGTGCGCTATTTTTCCTACGAATGCGTAAGATTTACTTAAATTTCTGTAATTATTGTTGAAAATACTTTTAAGCAAAGTGCTTTGCATTATGCATACACACTTTCTAAGGAACCAAACTGTGTAAAATTTATTATTTTCGTATGTGGTCGTAGAAAAAAGACGCTTGGCGTACGCTTGTAGAAAAAAATTAAAAGAAACATCAAATGTGTCACCTTTACGAACACGCCAAATTGTCATGTTCCGAAAGAAGCTCACTACGCTGGGTCAGGTTTCCGAACCTGGCATAAAATTCGTTGCTAATCCTGACACGCCAATTTTTCTGCCATAACCACAAATTATTTTTAAAAATAATTCTTTTAAAAATGATATGTTATAGCTTTCGTATTATAGAGAAACCACAACTTTCACATAAACTCTAAAATATAGTAAAGAAAATGCACTTACTTATCGTCAGATCCTTAGCCAACTTCTTAAGAAAATTGGGTGTAAACAGCACAATTGGGTACACTGTGGTTTTGCCGGCCGGCCATTTAAAAACTGATCGGTAAAACAGATTTCTGCAAGTTTTGTAAGAAAATAGAAATATCGATTTTTATTTCACGATATTTCGTCGAGCAGAAACCATTATAGATGGCTTAATATTTTTAAAAAGAAAATAAATGTCAGCTTTTAAAGCAGTGTCAGGTTTTGAGTCATTTACTTGGTTTACTTTCTATTAGTAACTTGTGCACAGCACTTAATTTTTTTTTTATTTATCAATTTTACATTAGTTAGAAATCTGTTGTTTATGAAGTAATTTTGATTTTAAAAAAAAGCAAAGTTGCGCAATTTGATGCTCTGCTCAAAACTAAAAAAAAGTTTACAAATTCCGGATAGTTCCGGAGATAGGCGGAAAAAAACCGAAATCTTCATTTCTAGTTTTTATTTTTCTGCGCCCTTATTCCTAAAGTTAAAAATTTCATTCATTTAATTCATAAAGGATGACAGATAAAATTTTGCAACCTTATTTTGACAAGTCATCTGACGTTTTGGGTTTATTGACCATCATCAGCCCAAATTTAATATGTGCTTTTAACTTATCCAAGATATTTTGTTATAACAAAATAACTTTACCTAATATTTTAAAAATACGTTTTTTTCTTTGTTTTTAATCTTTGAATTTGGGTTGATGATGGTCAATTAACTCAAAACGTCAGATACTTGTCAAAATGAGGTTGTTAAATATCTGTCATATCTGCAAAAAAAGCTTGTGTCCATCAGAAGAAATGAACTTGACAGTGCTCCTGTCACACTGAAATGTCAAATCTCGAAAATGGACCTCTTATTCGGTAGATCTTAAAAAAGTGCCTGTAGAAAGTTTTAAGCGTTTTTTGACAGCTTTAAGAATAAGGGCGCAGAAAAATAAAAACTAAAAATAAAGACTTCGATTTTTTCGCCTCGATTTTTTTCGCCTATCTCCGGAACTACCCGGAATTTCTAAAAGTTTTTTTTTTGGTTTTGAGCAAAGCGTCAAATTGCGCAACTTTGCCCTAATTTAAACCTTTTCGTATCTCCTACCGTTTAGGAGATCTCCATGGTGAGAATAGATTTTGGAACACCCTGTATATATCCTTACTACTATCAAAATGTTATTTTCTTTAAATGTGCTCATACAGGATTCTCTTACGATAAATCTAGCCTTTTTTTTAAAAATAACTACACTTCATTCCAAATTCAATCGGACCACTTTTTTGATGCTAACAATGACAGTTCCATTTGTCAGCCGCCGTTTTGAAATTGGTTCGAAAAATTTGGAAGGAACACAGAGATGGAAACTAGGTCAGTATATCATTAAAAGTCAGTATTTTCGCGATGGTCAGTATTTATTCAGTACTTGAATGAATTGGTCAGTCAGTATTTTTACTAAAACAAAAGAATTAATTTTTAATGAAAATTGAGAGAAGTTTCTTGACTGGAGTTCTGGCATAAAGAAGAAATATTCTTTTTTTTCTTCTATTTTATTTTAAGATTTTTTTCATCTGTTTTATTTTAAGATTGCTAAAATTACTGAAAAGCTTTCTTATAACAATTTTTTTCCACTATTTCATTCTTTTACTTCAAACTTGGAGCCCTTGAGAAAAATTCCATTAGGCATTGAGATATCACACTGTCCATGCTTTTGTGTTTTTTGTAAGTATACTTGTAAAATTCTATAAAATGTCCTCGATGCAAAAATTAATTCAAATACGCGGCCAGAAAAAGAAATTTTTTTAAAACCTGTAAAGCTAGCCTAAGTTTCAAAAAATTTTGCCAGCGGCGGTATACGTCGATGATCGTAATTTTTGCCTGCGGGACCGGGGGTATGATATCAATGATTGTTACAAAAACTTAATTTTGGGAACAAATTTAGAATTAAGTCTAGATCTGCCAAAAGTTTGCGCCTTTGCTTTTAAATAAAAATAATTTTTTTCTTTTGAATGAATGATCCAACCTAACACCTTTTGAAATCCGCTCTATCCGCCCCTGAGGGGACCTTTAACCCTTCAGAGTACAAATCAAGATTTTTGTATGGGTACTTTTGTGAGTTAACAACTAAACAAGTTCTTTTTGAAAAATTTGCAAGAACCTCGTTTTTATAGATAATAAAAACTGGTGGCGCGTATGAAATGAATAAAAAATGCGCTTATTCCAATTACTTAATCTAAAAACTGTTAATCAAATTTGTATCAAATTTTGTACGGTGAAAGTTTAAAGCATTATCCCGGAACCATTTCACTGATTTGCATAATTTTCAGTTTTTTACATAATTTTACGTATCGTTAAAATGTCTAATTCCCGGTAAAAATTATCGATTATTTTGCGCAAATGGTCTGTGGGGGATACCAGAAGCCTCCACTGTGCAAAATTTTGTTAATTTTTGATGTGCGGTTTATCTGTTTAAGTAAAGAACTGTTTTTAGGATTCAAATTCACTCTTAAACTTACAAATTGCATAAAGAAGTCAATTTTAATTGTGACAAAAATTGTGAAAGAGGTTAAAAAAAATAAGAAACAAAAATCTTTGTTGTTAGTAATATTGTCTGTCAGAAATCAAGAAAATAAGACTTTCTTAGTAGCAGTTTTTGTAGGCTTTATATCTTGTATATTATGTATTTTAAAAACAGCAAAGTTGGAAGGGTGGATGTTGGCTAGCTTGAAAAAGCCCAGATAAATAAAAACTTCAACAAATTATTTATAGCTATTTTTTTTGGTCAGTTTTTTGATCAGTATTTTTTTTTTGTGGGTCAGTAAGTCAGTAGAAAAATGATTCTAACCCTGCGAACAGTAAATTATTGCTACTGCCCTAAAAAATTATTCGATAGCGCAAAATTGGTTCAAGATTTGCAAAATAAACTATTTTTAGAACTTTAAAATCAATATATTTTGATAATACCTTTAAACTATAACATACTGACCAGCCTTATTAGACAGTTTTAAAATGTGATTTTCCCAACTTAAGGATTTTTCTCTGGGGACTCCAAGAAAGCCGGTATCAGACGTCAATGTTAACTGCGTATCGTTTAATTTTAAAGAATGACGCCTTTCGAGAATTGTCTGATTTGATTTAAAAAGTATGCAGTTTGTTTTGGAATTGTTTAGTAGTAAACCTTTATTAGCAAACCAAGAAGATGCTTTTTTTAAGATTTCAATAGCCGGCAAAAACAACTGATCCAGCTCTCTTCCCGGCAACGCCTATGGTTTATCAAACCAGGAATTTATCAGACCGTATTTAATAAAAATTTCATCGTAAGAACGATTCACCAGAAAAACTGCAATTTGTTAAACCAATTTTTTATCCGAACCTTATTTCTTCAAACCCATTCAATAACAAATTCGAAATTTATTAGACCCGTTTTTAATCGAAGCTCTGTTCATCAAACTCATTCAATATCAAACTCGTAATTTGTAAAACTCATTTTTAATAAAACCCGGAATTTGTCAAAACATTATTTTTCAGAACCGGAATTCGTAAACCCCGTTGTTTATCAGAAAATTTTTACTAAGTTGATTGCACATTCGCCAATAATACATGAACCGGACGCGTATCGTTTGAGAAATTCTGAGTTATTAAAAATGGGTTTTACAAATTACGGGTTTAATATTGAATGAGTTTGATGAACAATGGTTCGATAAAAGACGGGTCTTATAAATTTCGAATTTGTTATTGAATGTGTTTGAAGAAAGAAGGTTCGGTTAAAAAATTTGTTTAACGAATTGCAGTTTCTATAGTGAATGATTTTATGATTGAACTTTCTTTTACTTAACGGGTTCGATTTTGCACATTCTGATAAACGTCTTCCCAAGCCGATTTCGATTTATCACGGTTCTAGATGACCTTGGTTCTAAAATTTCCCAGGAGTATAAGCAAAAGACGGAGACCTCGATTGTGTAATATCTTTGAATATTGTTTAAATTTATAGATAATTGTTTATGTTTACATGTGTATGTAATAAAAGTTTTTAATTTTTATGAATTTCCGGATTATACTTAAATTTTCACATCACAAATGCTATGACGTCATCTATTAGCTGTGAAGATCCGTACTTTGAGAACCGCAATCATTCTGAACCAGCAAAATAGGCTGGTTCCGATTTTGAAGGCATGGAACAGGATGCGGTATCTACATCGATTTTTTTCTGTTCATGTCAGCTGAAAGATGACGTCATAGCAATATTTATCTGAAAATTTAAGTACAATCCCGAAATTCAACAAAATAAAAGACTTGAATTTATATATATTTAAATATCAACAATTATCTGTAAATTTAAACAATATTCGAAGATATTACGCAATCGAGGTCTCCTTCTTTTGCTTATTCTTCTGGGAAATTTTAAGACCAAGGTTAACCGTAACCGCGACATAAAGAAAACTACTCCGGTACCTTTGAATTTGTATCACTGCAAATTTGACAGCGTCGCAGACCTGCCTGGTTGGTGTCGGGGTTCATTCCGCGACTTTCAAGCAGGAGATGCCGGGTTCAAGCCCCGGGTCTTCCAGGTAGTCTTCTGGGACTTTTTCTTATAAAATTACAGAATTTGGTGAAAACGCAGTATGAAGCGGAGTAGACCGTGTTAGCTAGAAGGCAGGCTAATTCGATTCCATACCGTCCCTCAGAGAGGACGTTAAGAGGACGTTCCCGTGTGATCCATATATTGATAGAGGAGCACGGAACGCTTATGGTTAAAGATCCCTAGCCCCGACAAAGAGGTTTAGGCTAAATTAAATCCTTCTAGGAAAAGAAAACTGCCTTCCTAGGGGGTGCTCATCAGACTGGTCTGGTGAGTGTGGAGGGGAAGGGGTATATAGATAATACAGGGAAAAAGAAGTACTGGTCGGCTGTCATAGTTGCGCAAGACCATTGTAAAGCAAGAGAAAGAGAGAGACAGCGTCGCAGTTAGCTTTACAATTGATTTTATGGAACACAAAAATTTATTTAAAAATATTATAAAATTAGGAGGTCCAATGATGCTCTCCTGGAGGATTCCTTATTTAACTGTACAAATTTTAGATTTATACAGGGACATATTTGGTTTATATTATATATAAATATAATAATGTTTTTGTATATTTCTGCAGGCTGGCGTCTTTTATATTATTTGAAGCATTCTTTCATGCTTTACCTAGATCCAAAAAAATGCCGATAACTGCCTCCTTTCTTTCAAGCGACTTTAGAATGCTATTCATAAATGTAAAAATTGCTTTTACTTGCCAGATAGGCATGTTAATTTTCTCTAATCAGGCTATTTTTGAGCAAGCACTTTTCAAAAATTTTAGAAAAGGTAGGCAACAGTGTAATAGGCCTGTAGTTTTTTACTATTGAACTAACGCCTTCCTTACAAAGTAATTTCACAACGCTAATTTTAAAAGCTCAATTAAAAAAAATCAAAAAATGTAAGGTTGTAATTATTACAACATCTATAACATGTTTAATAAGAGTCATGGGGACCTCGTCTTCTCCACTGCTTGTTTTTGAAATTCTTTCACAATTTTTAGTATTTAATTTACGCTATATTTTCACCACACAAAAAGGGTTTGTATCAGTTTTTTGTACTTTTGAAACCAACGTGTGAGCAGAATCAATAAAATACTTATTTATATTATTTCCAATATCTTGACCCTGATGGAGATATTAAAATTATTTGTTGTCTGCTTTGTCCCTTCAGGTCATTGATAATCGCCCAGGTGCAATTTGATTTATTGTCTGAGTTCTTAATTTTTTGTTGAATTACTATAGTTCTGAAGATGCTCCTTTGTGCGATACCGGTTATAAAACTCTGCGAATCAAAAGTCAGCGTTAAACACAGTGGTATCGGTATCCGTATGCCCTTCCAGTCGACGGTATGGATGAATAGGTTGATACAGATCCTGATACAGGCGGATTAATAGTTATCTAAAAGTTCCTGTTTTTACTAGAGGAATGAAAAACTATTGTTTATATATTACCAGGGTGTCCACAATCTGGAAAGTCAGGGAAAAGTCAGAATTTAAAAATGGTCAGGGAAAGTCGGTGAAAGTTTCGATAGGTCAGAGAAAGTCAGGAAATTTCTGTGTGTGTGTGTGTGTGTGTGTGTGTGTGTGTGTGTGTGTTCTAATGAATAAACTATTGTTAGCACTGTCTTTTTAATTTCAGGAAAAAAGCAAACAAATATATCTTATTTTTATGTTTGCTTCCTACTTATTCAGAAGCAAAGTGTTTGAGTAAAAATCACTTGAATTTTATAGTAAAATCAACATTTAAAAAAAATTGTTTCCTTTTTTGAGACTGCTAAAAATATCAGGGAATTTTTGAATCTGTTCCGGAAAAGTCAGGGACTTTTTTCTCGAAAAATCTTTGGACATCCTGCTTACATTAACCTTGTGAAAACGGTAAAGAAAATCTTATTGTTTTAGACAATTGATGGCGAAAATGACACTATTAAAACCACAACCATAGGAGGTCAAATTAGAATAGTGGGAGAAGTAGTCTCGAAGTTCTGTCTAAATGTAAAATGTACGATAGAGGAGGCATCAAAAGCTGTTACTAACGATATTATGAAAAGTTTAGCAACACGGTTAGAAATGCATTGCGATTCTTTAACGGAGGAAGAGCTGTCAGAAGGTAATCCATTTTTTGATACTAGGTAGAAGAGGCAGGGTGAGAAAAGGTATATTCTCATAAAAATACATACATACATACTGTGTTCTTAAAACAAAAACGAGTTAGCGAGTGGTCTCAAATTAAAATGTTTACCTACCTTTATAAAAAAAAAAAACGACCTTCCGGGGGGTGTCCTAACCTCAGAAATTAATGTCTGTTTTGCTTTATTTTAAATTAAAATAAATAAATTACTGCTCTACACTATTTCAAATTTTCGGTCTTCTTAACTTCGCCCAAGCTACCATTTTTGAAGAAAAATCTGTGATTCTTGACGTCCTTGATAACTTGGAATTTGTCAAAACTCGAATACACCTAAAATGTTTATTTCTTGGAATTAAAAAAAAAATCTAGAACTTGTTACGATAAAAACGGGCGGATTATATTTAACTAAAGATTAATGTTTAAGGGTGGTACCTAATTATCGTAACGTTGGAAGATTTTGCAAAGTTTGGTGTTATTTTGATTCTTATTTTTTTCGGTGACTTGTTGTTTCTTATGTATCCCTAACTTTATCTTATGGAATTAGTTAGAACGAGTTGTACTTAGACTTAAGGTTTAATATTTAAAAAAAAGTTGAATAAAAGGTTTTAGTTTGTAGATATGACTTTACTTTATTAAAAACACAAAAAAAATAGTGATTTATTTGAGTAAAACAACCGATTTGTGAGCTACAATTTTACTGCTTTATTTTCCCTTATAATGTGTTCCTTGATGTAACTAAAAATATATCTACAAGCAAACACCTTTTATTCATATTTTTTATAGACCTCAACAAAGACAAAGATAGCTATACACAAAAAAGTCTTTAGTATCTTTATTTCTGAGATCACAACTACGTTTACATTTGAACACATAAACCTTTCAGATCCGTTCGAGTAAAAAGTTCGATCGCGCAAGTACTGTCGCGACCTAACCGCCTTTTGCAAAAAAAGTACAGAGTGTTTCAAATTCAACACTTTTGGGGGGTTTAAGCTACTTCCAATAGAAAAAAACTGACCCCCACTCAAATATCAAGAGAAGTTAAATGGTGAAAACCGCATCTTGATATGTCAAGCCGTTTTCGAGCTACGGCGGGTTTTTCAAAAGTTTGCATTTTGGAAAAGACCTTATAACTTTGTTATTTACCTTTTTAATAGATCTTTTTATAAGGAGTTTTTTGTAAAAACAGTTTTTCTCTAGCTTTTTTAGTTTTTGAGATATATCATAAAGTTTATATTTTTCTTATGGAATGACCCTTATTTTTTTACTTCCTAGAATAGGCATAAAATTCCCTTGAAAATGATGTATAACACATGAAATTCGGTTTAGTAGTTTTAGAGATATTTGACTTTTTCTTTATTCCAATGATAGACTATGCCTATTTTTGAGTTGGTATTGACATAGGATTTTTGAAGACTTTGTGGAACCCTTTTTTGAAAATTTTCCCCTGGCAAATTATGCAGAATCGTTTTACTACCATGCTCATACAGCGCGACCGGTAACCAATTACCTAAACGAACTGTTCCAATAACAATGGATTGGTAACAGTGGTATCATTAACTGACCAGCAAGGTCGCCCGACCTTAGTCTCTGTGATTAGTATTTATGAGGAACCACATAAAACATCGCCTAGAAGACAGACAAGACCTGGAGAATTATTTAAGAAATGCTTCCAAGAGAAGCTATTTATGCATAAGGCAAAATGGTCGTCATTTTAAACACCTGTTATAGTAACTTTTTACTTATACTAAATCGAAAAAGAGTTAACTGGCTTTTTAGTTATGCAGGTGTTGACTGATCACAGTCTGGACAGTTTAGTTTAAATTTTAGCATAAGTTGTTTGTAATAGAGAGTTTTTGAACCATTTTTTTGCAATTTTGTTGTTGTTATCGTAAGATAGCTGATCACAGTGTACTAGATATGGACAGGGCCGAAAGTGTTGATCCAATACATAAACCTAAATAGTGCGAACTCTACATCATAGAAGGGGCTGGTTATGAAATCTCAAATGAATGAAGCTCAGATATTTGTTTGAGGCACAGGCATGGTGGACGCACCCACCCATTGGTCATTTTCAGGAACACATTAGTGTTTCGTCACCATTGCCTCTATTAGGAAATAATTTGTTATTTTAAATCTAAAAACTGCAAATTCGTAGCAGCCTTAAGATAGTGTTGATTATGTTATGAATTTACAGCTTTGGATCACAACTTATGAATTTTCACATATATCAACCCCCTCAACCACCCCCAAATAATTTTTTTCTCAAAATTAGAAAACATTAAGTTTATTATTAGCAGCTTTTATTTAACTTCACATCTATTATGTATGCAAGTTTGTATGTTTGGGTCAAATCTTGCAACTCAATTTTGATTATTGAATGATTGAATTCAAACTTGGTATTTATACGATTATAGTTCCGGTGACAATTAATACAATAATATGGTATTGTTATACAGGGTGATTGACGACGAAATGCGAATATTTTAATGGTAAGTATTACAGACCAGGGGCAACTCATATGCAATGGCAATTTTTTTTTGATTCTTTTTGTCAAATATACAGTGTGATTTATGAAAATTTTTCCAAAATAAAAACGGACATATCGCGGAAACCAATAAACGTATTTACTTCTACTTTTTACTAAACATCCTTTGCGTTGCCTTGTATGTTGTGATATCAAAAACTCCAAATGAAGTACAAAAAATATGTTGTTTTCCAATAAGGGCAAATAAAATCAAATAAATATTAGTCTGGGCCTAATATTTTAATGATTTGACTACGACTTCAAACCAATTCCAAAAACGGATGTCAAATTAAAATAGGGTTTATTAATAATTTCAAAGTATGTGTTTCTATATTTTATAAAAAATAAATTTAAAAATATATAATATAACAATACCATATTATTGTATTAATTGTACCAGTCTATTTTTTGCTTGGGTAGGGTGGGTGTTCATTTATTTATGCCTAAATTAGTTTTAACCTAAAAATACGTTTTTAGTAATTTAAGACGTGATTTTGTTTGTAACCCTAATATCTCAGGATTGGAATTTGGATTTTTTTATATTTTTTTTATAAAAAACTGAGACTTAACGCGTTAAATACAATCTAAGGGTATTATAGCACCATCCTTTAGCTTTTATGTGGTAATACCAAAATTTGCAATTGCGGTATACAGGGTATTGTTTTTAACAAAAATATATAATACTAATTTTTTTTGGTCCGGTCCTGGAATTTTATTTTAGTATACATTGGTAGAAGTGGCTTTTGGGGTTCCTTATGTGTGCTAAATTTAAAGTAAATCCGTTCATTGGTTTCCGAGAAATGTCTGTTTTTATTCTTGCAATATTTTCATAAATCACACTGTATATATGACAAAAAGTCTCAAAACAAAATTTTTGCATTTTATATGAGTTTCCCCTGGCCTGTAATACTTACCATTAAAATATTTGCATTTCGTCGTGAATCACCCTGTATAGGCACCTCCTGGAGGGAAGAAAACGCCTAAGTTTATCCGATTTTAACCAAAATTGCTATGCGGGAGTTTTTGGGGATAAGGAATACGAATTTTTGATCAGATTTTAAAAATTCAATATGACGGATTCAAGATGTCTCATTCGATTGTCTTCAAAAAACCCTGCACCGTTGTATGAATTTGCACAAATTACATTGGGAATGGCTTTCAGCTAAAGGTCATAATTTTTTTATATGTTGTAGTACTCGATCAACAAAACACAAAAATAAAAAAAACCGAGATAGGGAGCAGGATTACTTTCTGAGATATGGAGCTTTAAAGTTGACGTGTTTCAAGTTTTTTCCCAGAACTTTGTTGATTACCGCCAAAATAAAACGATTAATTTCCCTATTTGTTCTGAATGAAATACTCTTTCCATCCATTTAAAAATATTTATATAGGGTTCTTTAATACCACCAGAAAAGTCACTGATTTGTAAATTTTAAAAACGAAACAAAATGACCACTTTTAAAAAGCGACAGTTTTTTTAAACGATTCAGAAAACAATTTAAAATGTTTCGCTGACTTAATTTTATTTTATAGTTCAGATCTAGAAAATACTACTACAGACGAATATAAATCTTTTGGTTTGTTGCTATCCGAATTAAAAGATGAAATCGGGAAACTCGAAGAAATTTTTGCCATTTATGATAAAAAACAGTTTAAGAACAGTTTACCAAACATTTTTAAATTATACCCAATAAGGAATACAATTGCTCCTAGTAGTGCGGAAGCTGAGCGCACTTTAAACAGATTTAAAAAAAAATTGTGAAAGGTCACAAATGACGGAGGACAACCTGAATGTGTTTGCTATATTTAGTTATTGATGTTATACTGGACTACATGAAAGCAATAAAAACTCGCAGAATTAATTTTTGGTTTAAAGTTAATATAAAATGTAAAAAATTGTATACTATATATTAAATTGTGAATATACTATTATATATATATACCTAGGTACCAACAACTTTTGAGACTTCGCCTCCCCCCCCCCCCGCCCTTTAAGTCAAGCTACGCCGCTGTTGGTAGACCCTGGGCCTGCAGTTGGGGGCCCCAATTTTTTTTTTATCATGGGCGGGAAGTCCGTAAAAAAATCATTAAGGATTCGCTTTTAGCTTTTTTTAAAACCTCTTCTCTAAAACCGCTAGAAGCACCGTTCCATTTAAAGAATCCACCATGTATATCCATTTATTATACACGGTATATTTTAGTGATCAAAAGAAGTACACTCCTGGCGAAAAAAAAAGTAGGTCACGGAATTGAAATATGGGTAAATATAACACCCTATATTAATGAAAATTTACATTGTTAGTTATTATTAACCTCTCGTTATTTACCTTGATACATTTGACACTTGTGTTTGTCATAATAGTAAATAAATCAAAAGAGATTTTTTTAGAGTAATTTATTGAATATTCCTTAAAATCCTATGTTAGGATCTAAAAGAGTTGCAAAATTCAACTTATAACTTGAGTTACAAAAAATAACTGGTCTATAAGAACAGCGGCGAACCATTTTGGAGTTAATAAAAATACATTACTATGCTGGGCAAAGCGCTGTAAAAAAAACAATACCACAGAGAAAAAACAAGAATACAATAAACGGCGATAAAAAAACTGAACTTTTTGCAAATAAATAATAATAGATAGTAATAAAACAAATAATTTTAATACTTAATGGGCTCGCCGTTCTTGTCTAAAACAAGCTGCAGACGAGTCGGCATTGAAAAACTTAAATTTTGAAAATATTGCTCTTCTTCTAAGATGATATCTACAGCTCTTTCAATGCCTTCATTCAACTCGTCTGAATTTCTGGGGAACCAAACATTTTCCATTGGATTTAAATCCAGACTGTTGGATGGCCAAAGTAGAGTTTCAATATTGTTCTCTCGAAACCAAGTGTTCACTACATTCGCCGTGTGCACAGGGCAGTTATCTTTTTGGTAGATGAACTCATTATTTTCATGCAAGGCCGAAACAGATGGATACATAATATTACGAAGAATTTCGTTGTATCGTTCACTGGTAAATCTACCTTCTCCAGCAAACACCCATACCTCTCGCACTAAACCATCCCCACATGTTGACGGAAAAATGTCCTGCTCTCTTGATGTTGTGTGTGTATTCTGAATCATACCTTGAATTTGGTGGACGATAAACCAAAATTCTCTGACTATCTGACGATGACTGGAAAATTTTTTCGTCCGTAAAGACTACTTTCTCCCAAAAATTATTCCCTTCTAAAAGATGATTGGCCGCAAAAATTACTCGAGCCTGTTTCTGCTTTTCCGTTAAAAGAGGCTTTTTTGCTGCAACTTTACACGATAGATTTGAATTTTGTATCCTACTACAAGCAGTTCGCCGAGACCCTGGAAACATGCTTGCAGAGGCAGCATGGAAGCATGTGGTAAAAGGTCCGTCTTGCTCCATTGAACTAATTTTGTTTCGTCCTGATCCTTCCTTTCTCTTTGTGGTATTGTTTTCGGCCCAACGCTTGGTCCATCGTAGTACTGTATTTTTATTAACTCCAAAATGTTTCGCCGCTCTTCTTAGAGACCAGTTATCTTCCGTAAGTCGAGTTGAGGCATTTTTTATTTAGTTTGAGGTATACTGCAAGAAAGCGTCGGATAATTGTCAGATATTTCAAAATGTTGACGAATGGTGGCCAAACCAATAAATGTCTGAACGTATAGGATGACATACTAAAAAAAGCAAATATATATTTTACATGTCCTACTTTTTTTCGCCAGATCTGTACTTCAATGCGTTTTTTACTATGTTTTCTTAATTATTTTTTTGTAGTAGAGTTGTGGAAATGAAACGAAATATTTGCATATTGCATATGGGTCTTTTTAAAGCTTCATCGAGTCTTCTTGAAATTAGCGACAATGATAACAACTTTCTGCATTACCCTTACGATATTTTATATTATTAAATGGTTTCTGTAGAAAAGGTTTTAATATTCTTTTTATTTCAGACCTAAACAGTGTCCACGAACCACCTCGAAGGGTACTAATCACCATCCCAGAGAGCAACGTCACAATTTCTGAGTACATTTTCCCCGGAGAAGGACCAGATGATGCTAAAGCCGCCTTGGAGGAGCTTCTGGATATACAAGCTGACATTATTCAAGAGATTTTAGATTTGGAGCCTCAGGCAGGTAAGTCTTATTTGTATCGTTATTACTTGTATTGTTTTAAATAAAATCTGTGTGTTTGTGGCTGATTATATTTTTACTGAAAATACATAAAACATAAAATTTATTGCGTAAATTGAAAATTGAATACATCACTAATAATAAAAATGTTGAAACTTCAAAAAAAATCAAATCCTCAATCAATATTTAAAAAAACAAAATTAATTAACGCGAAAGCAAACTCAATTTTTTTTTCGATTTTACGCGAACATTGTTAACTTAACGATCTCTCAGAAGAGGAGATTTGGAGAGATCTAGGGCTGTGGAGGAATCTTTGGGTATATTACATAATCAAACCCATAAAATTTAAAAAAAAAAACTGAAAATAACCACGCACAATTTAAATGGAAACTGGATCTCAGTGGGATTTCAACGCCGTTTAACTATTTTATTGAGTCCCTGTCAATTATCAATTTTCAAAAAATCATTAAATTATTTTCTAGAATTCTTGTTACAAGGATTCAAAGCATTAACTTTTACTACTGTTTTTAGATATTACTCAATACTTTAAGGCAACGGAGTTAACCGAAAGCGAAGACAATTTTACGAAACTGGCAGTCACAGACACCAACAAGCTTATGTATTTGGTTGGATTAGGAGCAGCTTTAGTCGTTTTGTTGATTTCATTGATTGTCCATTACTATTCTAAGTGAGTTAATATCTTATTTAAGCCCACATAGCAAGCAATGGATATGGATATTCAGAAGACATTTATTTTTTTATATTCATTTTAAATATTCACTCGATGTACATACTATATGATATTAGAAATATTCAATTCATATGATTTTAAAAATATTCACTCAATATATATATTTCCTCAAAATCAATCTTGTATGCATAACTAAATCGAATATTTTTTTGTTTGGAAACAATTATATACGAAACCCATATACACCGAATGTTATCAGGACAACAGGCGCGATATTCATTTAAATATTAAATTTTAGTTTAGAGGTTTTAAGGAGGGTGAGGAATGGTAATATTTTTTAGTTGTGGCATTGGTAGTATTTTATATAGAGAAAAAAGTTAAGGAAGGAACTTTTGTCAAAACGTTAATATACGGTTGGTACTGGTGGTACCTGGTAATCAAGAGGTTACGGGATCGAATCCCGCCACCGCCACTTTTTTTATTATTTGTTCTTACGATGTATTGATTTTTAGAGCACAATTTTTTTTTCTTTTATTTGAATATATATTTTAGGAAGAAGTAGGAAATGAATGTACGTTTTGCTCTTTTGATATACGTAATATTCGTTTTGTATATTCACAATATGTGAGATCGGGTCACCAGAGTACGTGTTTCTAACTTAAATTAAACGTTCTTATTATTTTAAATGATATCCTTTTTGAATATACATATTCAGTAATGGATATTCACGTTATATACAGTGGATATTTATTTGCTATGAGGGAGGTACTTTCCCTAACGGTTATCCTTAACGCTGATGTTACTACAGTTTTAAAAAATATTTAAGAGGTGATTTACCCGAGATTCCACACTTTGAGCTCAAAAAGTTAATCTTTTTTTACTTTAACTTTTAAAGAATTTTTTTGGATTTTTAGGATTTTATGTAATTTGAAAATATGACATTCTAAAGCTGGATTTATACAGGAAACAATAAAACTAAAGTAAAAATAAGAACTTGTTGATGGGGTATACAGGAAATAAAATAAAAATAAGAATAGTATTAAACCAATAAGCATACAAATTTCACGCATACGTTTTAAAAATGATTCAATCATTCAAGTCGGTATTTGTGATTTTGACTGGGTTTTTTGTTCTAAAAATGTATAATAACATCAATTTTTTTTTAGTCACATTCTTCTTCTTCAAGTGTCATGCTCTCTTCGAACGTTGGCTATCATCAGCGCGATCTGTACCCTGTCCACTGATTTTCGGAATAGTGCTGTAGTACTAATACCATACCATTGTCTAAGATTTTTAAGCCATGATATCCATCTACGACACAGACCTCTTCTGCCTTCTATTGTCAATTTTAAAAGTTTATATTTGTCATTTCTCAAAATATGGCCAAAATATTTAAGTTTTCGTTTTTTAATGGTACATAAAACTTCAAGATCTTTATTTATTCTAAGCAAAATATCCACATTAGTTACTCTGTCCATCCAAGATATCCTTAGTATTCTACGATAACACCACATCTCGAATGCCTCTAACTTTTTCCACATGGCCTCCGTCAGTGTCCATGCTTCCATGCCATAATATAAGATGCTAAAAACATAACACCGAAGCACACGAATTCAGAGAGTGGTATTAAGATCGCAACTACACAACACTGATTTCATTTTGATAAAAGATGATCTGTCTTGTCACATAACTACCTTAATCAGCAAAGTTAGTGTCAAAATCTCTTCTTACCTTTTTATAGGAAAATATACTGCTCAGTGTCCTTACAAAAACCGACCAAAATTATACAGCTCCTTTTGAATTAAAAAAAAAAATACTTAAAAAAATCAGAAAAAGTAACGTAAAAAATCAATGTTTCATTCACATATGATGCTTTTACATGTGCTTACAAATGACTCGGTAGTTTTTGAGCGTGCCATGCCTGGCTTTTAATATTTAGCGGACGTGTCACCAAAGGTTGAATAATTATTATTTGCCTTGAGACAGTGACATGTGACTTACAGGACAGTTTATTTTTTTGTTAAATTAACACACGTAATTTCTTGAACATATATTTTTATTTTATAAAAATGTACCTATAACTAATGTTTTTCATTACAACCTTGAAGACAATAAGCTTTTCCACATGCTTGAAATTTCGTAGATACACTTCCGGCCACATAAAATGCGTACGCCGATTTTATATAGTGTATTATGAGCCTCGCAACTCAGTAACCTTTTAGGTATTTCAAATTGACAAAAAATTTCACTGTCAGATTTTGTTGTTGTCATACGCTTATATTTAAAAATTCCTCAATTAAACGAATTAGAAAAAGCCCAAATTTTGGCAAAATTAGACAGTGGTTGGTCGGTTCGAAGAGTAGCGGCCCATTATGGACAAAACAAGGCTACAATTGTAAGAATAAGAAAAAAGTATGAAGAAGAAGGAACTGTTCGACGAAGGCAAGGCACTGGCTTGACCCAAGTCAGTAGGCCTCAGCAGGATCAGCAACTGATCGACTTTCTTGAAGACCAGCCATTTGCGATGGCCCCAGAGGCGAAAATTGAGGCACATTTTCCTGGATCCATAAGAACGACGAGCAGACGGATAAGCCGCTCTAGCCTTAGATGTCGCGTTGCTGCCAAGAAAATCTTACTTAGTGAGGAAAAGAAGCAAGCCAGGCTAATTTTTGCACTAAACTATTCACTAAAAAAAGAAGAATTTTGGCAACAAAAGTGGTCTTTACGGATGAAAAAATCTTTCAGTCTCACAATGACAGCAAACAAATTTTGGTATATCGCCCGCCACGAACACGCTCGAAACATATATTGCTGGGAACGAAGACCGGGCTGGAAGATTTTCCGTGAATGTGGATATCGCCGGGAGGACATGGGGCTCTTTTTAGAATCCATGGAAGATTTACGGCTGAGGTTTATGTTGATATGATGAGAAATATGCTTCCAGAAGCAACCATTCTTCAACCAGAAGGTTTTGTGTATCAGCAGGATTACTGTCCTAACTGCACGCATTTCTAAACAGTGGTTCCAGCAAAACAACATCGAGGTTTTGCCATAGCCGGCAAAAACCCCTGACGCGAATCCCATGGAAAATGTGTGGGGCCTTATAGCAAAAAAGTTAACACAAATGAATATGGTTCCCAGAAACTCCAACCACTTAATGGAGCTCATAGTCAGAGGGTACGACGAAGTCATTGTTTCAAATCCAAATTTATTTCAAAATTTAGCAGATTCCATGCCACGAAGACTGGCAAACATTATCGAGACTGACGGGGCAATGACACGCTACTGAAGAAACGCTTTCTTGTTTTTTTTTACTTTACGTAGTGGTTAATAATTTCTTTTTGATTTTGAAAATTTTTGGTTGTCTGCAAAGATTACTTAAATTTACTGATCCTACAGAGGTGCGCTGACTATGATTAAGTTATTGCATTCCTTTTGCCAAACAGTTCCTTCTTCTCGATACTTTTTTCTTATTCGCAAAATTGTGGTCTTGTTTTGTCCATAATGAGCTTTAAGAATAATTTTTTATAATAAAATGTTGAATAATTTAAAAAAATTATTTTATTCATTAGTATATTAGTTTTTTAGTAAAGTGTGGCCAGTCTCCATATGTTTGTGTTTACAATGTCAAAAGATCTAACCTGTAATTCGAAAACGTCATGGTCAGTTACAATAAGCAACGCAATTGGCAAAACTTAAATTCAACAGACCTGCAGCTAACTTCTTCTATACGCATTTTATGTGGCCGGAAGTGTACCTGTTTTGTACGTTTTGCAGCAAAATTTGAGTCCCTGTGATCTTTATTTTTCGCATAACATGAATAGCAACGTCTCCTTTTTATTTTACCATCAGCGTGATGATCAATTTCTTGCAAAAAATTATTAGAACTTTAATTGTTTCATTGTCGAGTGCCAACATTTCACACACTAAAAGTTCTATGAACTCAAGTTGTAGAAAAGTTTTATTCGAATGAAGCTCGTTGTATACAATACAGCTATTTACTACAACCGATCCGCAGATAAGCTCAATTGTTACTTTTTTATACCAAATCAGGGACTCACGTAGGCAACTGTAGTAGCTACTTTTTTGGTCGGAGATGTCAATCCCTTGTTTACCCTTATTGTATTCAATAATTATGTTTGGTTTCATTTTCATATTATGCACGTTCCCAGATTCACTCATTCCATTTTCTTCGCACGTGGATAACATCAATACGTCCCGTTTATCCCGCCATTTCAAGTCACTTATATTACTAGCTTACATTGCAGATACTTCTCCTCGATTCAACTTGGCTTGAACAACTTTTTTGGGTACGATTTTTTTTTCTTAGAGTGCCACAAAGGTGCGTTTTGCGCTCTTGCGCTTACTTGTGTACCAATTATCTGTGATGAGTAACCGACCCTCATTTAACAGTTTTTCTTCAAGGGTAATAACTACAGATCCTGGTTTATCAAGATTTGCGACCGAGGGATCATTTCCACAGTAAATAAGAAAATTCCAAATAAATCCATTAGTCGTGCAGAGAGCTTGTATATTTTTATGCCGTATTTATTAGATTTTCCTGGATTATATTTCCGAAATTAAAGCCTTCCTCTAAACAAGATCATGGACTCATCTATAGCGACGATTCTGCCAGGTGTTTATATTTCTTTTGTGTGTTTGACAACCATATCAACCAAAGGAGATATTTTTCGATTGTTTCCCTCTCGAGGTAAGTTATTGTCCACAAAATGTCAACATCGAAGCAATAACGTAAACCGACTATAACTCATGTTGATTTTATGGAAAAAAAGATGATAGTATAGGCTGCCTAACTTTCAATAGTAATCTTTTAACTTCCTCTTTATCTGTGTTTTTCCGATTCCGAACAATTCATTCGATGTACTCGAGTTATTGCCTGCCATTGCATAAACCATAAACACTAGAACGCGATCATCAATGAATGAAGAGAATATATTCATAGGAGTTGAATCGGTATTCTGAGATAAAGGACCTTGGAGGCCTTGCTTTTCGGAAAACTGCAGTTTCGTAACAGATTGAAAATTCTGCGACCATTGCATTGCAAAGAAGACTGTTCAAAAGATTCAGTAGTACGACTGGCAATTTCTTCGTCATCGGATCCCTGTTCGAGTTCATGTTCAGTTTCTGATGACTGCTCCGAATCAGAATTAGTAAAAGTGGGGTCCATAACACTATCATCACTATATTCGGCCTTCATAAACCTCTCCGCTTCATCCTCCAGTTCCTTCTCAGACAAGTAGTTTCGTAGATTGCTTGCGCTCTTTTTCCCAAATATAACACAAGTAAAATTGAAAATATTTAAAAACTTTCTAGAACCCCAATTTATCATCCAGCTGTGGTTTGCAACAAAAAGCCTATTTTTTCTGACATGTATGCACACGCTTTTAATCTCCGAAACTACCGGTCATTTTATAAATCATAACCAAGGGCACTATCAAAATCGGTTAACTGGTTCTGGAGCTACATGCGGCAGCCAGACAGACAAAACGTTCAAACTTATAACACCCCTATTTTTGGTCGTAGGTAAAAATGACTGACCTTTATAATCATGCATCAGACAATTCGTATGACACCAAAAAAATTAACTGGAATCAAATATAAACATCTTAGGGCCACTTGCACCGACTTTTTTTTTAATTGTCTTTTAACTGGTACTCTCTTTAACAATGAGTACAAAAGGGATGCCAGATGTTTTCGTCTCTTATATATCACTCATTAATAAAGAGAGAATTAGTTAAAGGACAATAAAAAAAAAGTCGGTAAAAGAACGTGTAACACTGCTTAACCCTGTTCAGCAACCCAAACTGTACTCTTCGCAATACAGCGCATAAATAATTTGTGATACAGAGTGTGAGTAATATAATAAAAAAAACCGGCGTGCTGCCTAGCACGTGTCGATTCATGTTCATGGTCACGTGTGGTGTGAAAAAATATAGCTACGCGCTCATAAGTCATATGTAAACATTCAAAAAATAAATAAAAAAGTACAAAAAATTTCAAATATGACCAACAGATATTTTCTACTTTTTACCACTTAGAAGTCTGGGGTTGGAAAAAAGTTCTGGGGACAGTCAACGTGTTAAGTTAAAAAGCCAAAAGTTGACCATCTTTTAATTTTATATTTTTATTTTTATTTTACGGCGCTTACAGGTGTTCCTATAGGTTTAACTCTTATTTATATTTTTAATTTAGTTTTATTTTTCCGGTGTAGACCCACTTACTTACACTTAAAACATTTGGTGAAAATCCATGATAATGGACAGTTTAAAAAAATGCTTTTTTGTGCCAGTGTAATAAATCCTAATGACCATATACACCAAAGCTGTATTTTGACAATTAACTTTTAATCCTTGATTATTAAAGAGTTTGTAATTATTTCGTATGCACCAAGCAACTATTTTTACTAATCGACTGAATTTGGCCGGTTAAATAAAGATAATTGATGATTGACTCACAAGTGAGGTTATGTGTGAATGATTGTTTTTTTTTAAGTAAAAAAATCGACGAAAAATTCATGGAGGTTGAGGATATAATATTGCTGGACATTCACTATATTGTGCTTAAAGACTTTCTAAGGAATTGGACTGAATTTTTCGGACGACCTCCAAATTTTCCAAAACTCAGGGTGTGTTTAGATTAAACGTAGAGCGCGTCCAAAAAATATTTCAGTATTTGTTTGCCTTCGTTGACAGATAGTGACGGAAATATCACCGGACGACGTCCGGCGTGTAGATTTACAACCTTGGCGTTTCTTTTTTTGACTAAAACCTGTTTCTTTTTTCAGCCACGCTCAATTAACTAATTGTTGTTAAAAATACTTTGATGCATAATCAACAATTAGATAATTATAGGAAACGTGTAAATTGGTGCATATATGCATAAGTCGTGTAAAGAGTAGGATCATTTCCAATTTTAGTAACGTATCGTTTTTACACGTTCGCGACGTAGCCGATTTCGAATGTGTTACCTCACAGCCGTAATTTTTTAATAGGTACTCAAAATCCTTGGAAAATAAAGGTAAAACATGTCCGATTCAGAACCGCATGTACCACGGATCATGCATCAACTTTACGTACAGCCGTATAGTTGCAGCGCCGCAAAAAATGCCATATACAAACTAGCCATAAAAGTGGCACGCGCTACCGTAATCATAGTACAAATTTTGGATTTTCCAGGAGTACGTGTAAAAATTGAAAATTAATTTTTACATTTTTCGCAAACATCTCAGTATTTTAAATACGTCTAAGTATTCCTAATTCGTTTGTGTTAAAGTATCGAACGTGCCTAATCACTCCTTGGAAGGTTTAAGGCTATCGACAATTGCAATCCATCCATGCAGCCGCCGCGTTTTTAAATAGGATTAGATATGCAGGGCAACGTGTACTACATGTGGCACGTGACGGCTGCTGGGATCAGCCTCTGTGTACCACCGGTGATACACAATGTCGCGAACGTGTTAAAATTGGTTGGGATGAAGTTATTGCATGTGTCTTATTCATAATTTAGTCACATCAAAAAGTTTAATTGTTTTGTTTGATCTTCTTCAAAACTAGGTCAGATTTTAATTTCTTTTGACATTTTTGCCTACTCCACTAGTTATACCACTATCTGGTTTTGAATCTAATCCATTCACCAGTTCACTACGACAGATTTGTGGCATACGGCGTGAGTACCGGCGTAGATAGCAAAAAACAAACTTTAAATTTTATTTTTAAATTATTTAAAATAATAAAAATCATCTGATTAGTTAAAAAGTTATTGTCAAACAAAAAAATCTAATTATATTTCTCATTTTTTTTATTAATCACAAACATAATTTGTTTTTTAATCTGCGTTGTAATCGTATTTTGAATTTATTTTTAATAGTTTTTAAACATTATATTTGTTTGTATTGTTTTTATACAATGTTATCTTGGACCATTTTGAAATTATACAACTTTTTTAAGGACTAGTATTTTCTTAAATAGGAAATTATTGTTGTTCCAGAGACAGAAAACAAAACAAATGCTCTTGTGTAGCGTCGTCCTTGTTTGTATGTGTGTCCTGTTTTTTTGATGAAGGTATTTAAAATAAAATAAATATTAGCAAACAAATTGAACTGATTTAAAAAAATTACACTAAGAAGTATAAAATGAAATATTTATTATTACCGGGGTTGAAACTGGGCAGAGAAACCTGGAAAACCTAAAAAAGTCAGGGAAATTAAAAATTGACCAGGACAAGTCAGGTTTTTCAGTATGGTTTTTACCTGTTATGCCCTGGGTCACTCTCTTTCTCATATTATTTCGTTTTTTTCCAGATTTTGCAAAAAACGTGAAAAATATCAAAAATCATTAATTATTACAATTTTAGCTTAATTCAACAGCCTTCCAAAGTTCGTCACCTTTATGGCATGATTTTACCAATACAAAAAAAAGCTGCGACCGTCCCTGAAAAATATAACGTGAAAAATATCAACATTTTTGAAGAATTTTCGGCCTATATTGCAAAAATGTTTGCCTGCGGCGAGTAACTTCATTCATACTCATACTTTTCTCAAAATTTTTGCTTGCAGCACATTTATGACATGATTTTGGCAACAAATCCAGAATTGACACTGAATCCCACTCCAACCCACTTTTTTTTTAATCGGTAAATTTTTCTTTTCTGCTTAAATTGCTAGAATATGAAAACGTAGTTATTTTCAGAACGTAAATATTTAAATAAAAATGATTTTTTTATGTGCTTATTGAAGCTTGTAAAATAACCTAAATTTTTTATTTTTGGTCAGGAAACACCTGGAAGAGTCAGGGAATTCAAGAACTGAAAATCAGTTTCAACTCTGGTTACATAAAATCTAACTTTTTTTAATTCGGCGCCTATAAGTAAGTAGTCCACTATAATAGTAACTTAAAGAAGTTGGAATTTATGCAACATTAAAAATTGGTTTATTTTATACCTTTTTTATTTTTTAATTTTTAGTGGTAAAAGGCTTTTTAAAGTTTTGTCTTAAAAGTGGCGAGGGAAGTAAACCCACTTCCTGAGAAAACTCGTCATCGGCATCGTCGAAACGTTTACATTTTGAATGAGGTGTGGTTTTGCATTATTTTTTATGTTATTGTGGTGTTTTCGTGTTTTAAAATTTTGTGTCGGTATTTTCTGGGATTGCCTGCATGGAATGCCTATAAGAGCACTTGTATGCCCAACTTTTATGCAAACATTACATAATACTCACCAATTAAGCCTCAAAGATCCTGCTTTTTGTTTTCTAATCGTGTTTTTTCCATGTTTAAATCTATAAAATTTTCTATTGATACGAAATTACGGGAAACACTAGAAAACACTTTAATTTTTTTTACGGTAGTGTCCACTCCCAAGTAACACACATTGTACACATTACATTTATGAGCAAAGTGAAGCTGTGAAACCGTTTTGTTAGCACCTTTTTGATTGTAAATTAGCTTGCTTAGTTTTTGTAATACTTTTTGCTTTCATAATGTAAGCGCAACCCGTTTTGATGACCATACTGGTATTAAAAGCAAAAGTGTTTATTAAACTTTGCTCAAAAATACTATTCTTTGGGCAGAAAAATATGCAGAATGTTGGCTATACATTAAAGCCAAACTTTGTAGCTTTTTTAAATCAGTCCTGACACAAATAAAAACTAAATTGGAGCAATAAAGTTGTAAAATCAGAAAATAACATTTTTGTCTATAATACAGCAAGTTTAGCTTTCGGGTTTTTTTTGGCCGTTTCGACAATAATGCGCTTTCTTTGCAGGAAGTTGTAAAAATAGTTAGAAAAAAACATTTTCAGCTAAAGCACAGTAATTTTAGCCGTCGGGTTCTTTCGGCTTGCTTCGCGCCTTATTCATAAAATAGTGAAAAAAACATTATTTGCTAAAGTACAGCAATACCACCTCCACTGAAGGCCAATCAACTCGATTAAATATGGCCGCGGAAGTCGAGGAACATATAAATCGGGAGTAGGTAAAAATAATAAAAAGTGTAACCAGAGAGGGAGGGGGGGTGTGCAACTGTATTACATCACAATTTGATCCGAAAAAAATGGTGGTACACAATTTTGGACGCCCATAAAGGTATATTTTAGTTGAATGTCTTTGTGGACGCCCCTAGAGGAATATTTTCTTCCTGGTTTTCTTTTAAACATTTTCTTCCATTTATCTGATTTTTTTCAAAGCTTAACTTTAAATTTGACTGAAAACTAGCCATTTTGCTAAAAAAAATAACAATAGTTAAAAAGTATTTGACTAAAGCTGATCATGCAACAGATAAAGTAAAAGAAAAATAAATATTTTAAATAGTTCACGAAAAGATTTTCCCAACTAAAAAGTATAAAAAATGTTCGTCCTAACAGAGTTTGAAATTTAGTAAAGTTCAGGTTTTTCCACAATAACAAATAAACTATAGTTTTGCGTTTTTGTAATTGTCCATGGACTGACACTTATTTTAAAATTTTTGCCAAATACCGTCTAATGTGATTGTTTCAATGCTATCTTCTATAGCTTTAGAGAGAGAAGCATTGCCTAATTTCAGTCGCTTTGTATTTGGAGTTTCTCATACATTTTCTTCTTTTGTCAAATATTTAGGGCATCCTAACAACTTTGATGAGATAACATCTAAAATTTAATAAGTAACAAGAAAACAATGTTGTTCCCTGCAAGCAATTTACATTTATTTTGCTTTTGGTCATCAATATAAAAAAAAACCTTTTTTTATGCACATAGATGCCTCGGTCATTAAATTGTAGACTGATGCATGCCAGTAGATTTTACCTATTTTTTCTGCCATATTTGAAAACCGACGTAAACATTTACAAAATTATGCTGGATCCTTAAAAGCAGGAAGTATTTATATATAATAAATATCAAAGTAATCAATATAGAAGTTAAAAATGAGATTAGCTGGGGACAGCAAATGTACATTTAACGAAAATTCGTCCATATATCGCGTATAACCCAAAAGTGACCACTTCTAGGCTTTTAAAATGTCTTTTTTTAGGCTGAGGGAACTATACTTTTTTATACTCCTCCTGAATCTTGAGCGGTCTGGAAGTTATGCTAGAAATAAAACGGGGTACAATGGTCCCGGAGAAGCGACTTGAGTACCTATTTAATTTAAAGTCACCATGCACTAAATTCATATTATCTTTTTTATTATATTGCGCGTATAAACCCAGGCTAGAAATAAAACGGGGTACAATATGGGAGAAGCAACCAGTATTCAAATTAAAAGGCACTGAATTCATCTTGTCTTTTTATTATATTGCGCGTATAAGCCCAAAGTGACAACTTTTAGGCTTTTGTAATGTTTTTTTTTCAAATTTTGTTGTAAAATGTCATCCCACGGGGCACTTCCCAACAAACATAGGGCTCTCCAGCCGACAGAAGCATTAATAAGATATTAAGAAACCATCCCAGTGGCTGGAGCGCTATGCCCCCCCCCCCCCCCGATATTATGAATATCGGTAGGACCGTTTCAAAGTTATGCTAGGAATAAAATAATGGGCACGGAGAAACAACCCGAGTATTCAAATTAGAGACATCACGCAATTCATCTTGTTTTTTTAAGATATTTGGCGTAGAAGCCAAAAGTGACCACTTTTAGGCTTTTCTCATGATTTTTTAGATTTGGTTGTAATAATAGTACAACACGTGTCAAAACTGCTTTTTTGATTCGGATTTTTAGATCACAACGTTTGTACTATAGTCGGGCAGTAGAGAGTGAAGTTGCGTTGATTTTAATACAAATTGGTATAGTTGTAAAATAGACCAAAACTAATTGAAAAAGTATATTTTTTAGTTCGGCGTCACATTACAGATGGCGTCGCCGCGCCCTAAATTACTTAAATGTCCCTATATTAGTTTTTATATATATCTCAAAAACTAAAGAGCTCAACACAATTTTATTTGCAAATTTTGTTGATCAATAAAATTACCCTTTTATACCTGTATTACACTTTATTCGTACTCTCCACCACTGTGTATAATATTGGATGAGAATACAATATATGTAAAATTCCGTCTTTTCGGTTTTTCTTAAAATCCAGTTAATTGATTTTTTTTAAGCCATTTTAGGGGTGATTTTGGTTTACCATACAAATTATTTTTTCTCTTGAGTTTCTGAAAATTAACTGTTTTTAGCCAAAACCATATTTCATCAGATAAAGTGATCACAAAATCGCAAAATTGCCAATGTCGCATTTTTTTTACTAATTACACTGTCCAACAAATTTTTTTTTTGTTTCCTTCAACTTATGAGTTAATTCCTACCAATCTTGGGTTGCGAAAAACGAATATGACAAAGAACATTTTTTATTAGCTCTAGTTTCTGTAATACAAAATAATGAGTTTTTCATTTAATAAGGATTATGAGGTAACAAAAAATATTAATTAGGTATGCTAACAATACTAAAAGGTGTATTTTTAATGACAGTTACACACTATAAATGACAAAAGAACACTCACCGGTGGTTGAATATATGAAGAATTAATTGGGGGCTTCATGAGATCGCTGTCTTTTCGCTTTCCTCCTGTAAGTAATTTCTGGAGCATACCTATACATAAACCAGCAGTAAATCGCGAGCATTGCTTCATTCCAGCGGCCCTGATATCTCCGTTCCATGAGAGAAATATCCTGGTGGAATCTTTCCCCATGCTCGTCAATGACAGCTCCATAACTGGGTGGGCAAAAATCAAGATGGGAGTGGAGAAAATTTATTTTGGTCCCGGAGAAGCGACTTGAGTACCTATTTAATTTAAAGTCACCATGCACTAAATTCATATTATCTTTTTTATTATATTGCGCGTATAAACCCAGGCTAGAAATAAAACGGGGTACAATATGGGAGAAGCAACCAGTATTCAAATTAAAAGGCACTGAATTCATCTTGTCTTTTTATTATATTGCGCGTATAAGCCCAAAGTGACAACTTTTAGGCTTTTGTAATGTTTTTTTTTTCAAATTTTGTTGTAAAATGTCATCCCACGGGGCACTTCCCAACAAACATAGGGCTCTCCAGCCGCCAGAAGCATTAATAAGATATTAAGAAACCATCCCAGTGGCTGGAGCGCTATGCCCCCCCCCCTGATATTATGAATATCGGTCGGACCGTTTGAAAGTTATGATAGGAATAAAATAATGGGCACGGAGAAACAACCCGAGTATTCTAATTAGAGACATCACGCAATTCATCTTGTTTTTTTTAAAGATATTTGGCGTAGAAGCCAAAAGTGACCACTTTTAGGCTTTTCTCATGATTTTTTGGATTTGGTTGTAATAATAGCACAACACGTGTCAAAACTGCTTTTTTGATTCGGATTTTTAGATCACAACGTTTGTAAAGAAGCACTAGTTGTAAAAACTACTACTATAGTCGAGCAGTAGGGAGTGAAGTTGCGTTGATTTTAATACAAATTAACATAGTTGTAAAATAGACCAAAACTAATTGAAAAAGTATATTTTTTAGTTCGGCGTCACATTACAGATGGCGTCGCCGCGCCCTAAATTACTTAAATGTCCCTATATTAGTTTTTATATATATCTCAAAAACTAAAGAGCTCAACACAATTTTTTTTGCAAATTTTGTTGATCAATAAAATTACCCTTTTATCCCTGTATTACACTTTATTCGTGCTCTCCACCACTGTGTATAATATTGGATGAAAATACAATATATGTAAAATTCCGTCTTTTCAGTTTTTCTTGAAATCCAGTTAATTGATTTTTTTTAAGCCATTTTAGGGGTGATTTTGGTTTACCATACAAATTATTTTTTCTCTTGAGTTTCTGAAAATTAACTGTTTTTAGCCAAGACCATATCTCATCAGATAAAGTGATCACAAAATCGCAGAATTGCCAATGTCGCATTTTTACTAATTACACTGTCCAACAAATTTTTTTTTTGTTTCCTTCAACTTATGAGTTAATTCCTACCAATCTTGGGTTGCGAAAAACGAATATAAAAAAGAAAATTTTTTATTAGCTCTAGTTTCTGTAATACAAAATAATGAGTTTTTCATTTAATAAGGATTATGAGGTAACAAAAAATATTAATTATGTATGCTAACAATACTAAAAGGTGTATTTTTAATGACAGTTACACACTATAAATGACAAAAGAACACTCACCGGTGGTTGAATATATGAAGAATTAATTGGGGGCAAGATCCTTTACGAGTTTACGTATTTGTGGCCCAACGAAGATGCCTTCCTTGACTTTTGCATAACGTAGTTTGGGAAATTTTTGTCTCAAATATTTAAAAGCCTGACCACCTTGGTTTAAGCCTTTGAAAAAATTCTTCATTAAACCGAGCTTGATATGTAGGAGTGGAAGAAGAACATCTTTTGGATTCCAAGAGGCTCGGCAACGACATTTTTCTCACTAGGTTTAAGATTTCTTGCAAGCCAATCTACTTGGATATAGTGTGATTTCCTATCTCTACTATCCCACATACATAAAAAGCAACAGTATTTAGTGTACCCTAATTGCATTCCTAATAGTATAGCAATGACTTTTAGATCGCCACAGATTTTCCACTTATGTTCAGCATATTTGATTGAGTTGAGAAGGGTTGCCATATTTGCAGAAGTCCCCTTCATATGAACTGTGTGACCAACAGGAATAGAAGGAAAACGATTGCCATTATGAAGCAATACAGCTTTTAAACTAAGCTTGGAAGAGTCTATGAATAGCCTCTATTCAGTTGGATTATGCTCCATTTTCAAACTTTTCATCAGACCATTAATATTACAGCAAAAAACAAGATTATTCTCCTTCTTAAAAAAAGGTAACAGATTCCGCTGACTTTGTCTGTACTTAGAGACCCTGACATCTGGTTGAAGAAGATTCCCTTGCTGTAACCTTGATCCTAGAAGTTCTGACTTCTCCTGTGACAAGTCAAGATCTCGAATGAGATTATTTAACTCAGACTGGCTCAATCTATGTGGCTGATCATCTTTTTCTTCAAAATCAGGGTCGTGTGATATTGAAGGCATGTTTAATTCCTCATCTTCCACATTGTCTTCACTCTCTACTTCCAATTCATAGTTTTAAGGTGGAGTAGGAATTGGTAAACTATCTGAATGTGGTATAGGTCGAATAGCAGATGGGAGATTCGGATATTGAACTATCCCTCTTTTTTTCATTGACAATCCTGCATTGATAGGCGGAGTCAAGTAAAAATAGCAGTCATCTATGTGGTTTGTAGGCTCCCGCCAAACCATGGGCACCACAAAAGCCATCGATCGTTTTTTATTTTTAAGCCATTCTCGTTGCAACATATATGTGTAGCCCATAACTTATCCTGGTCTCCTACCTTCATTCCAAAATAATGTTGGTAAGCAGTCTTCACAAGAGGCGTCAAATTGCGTTTCTGTGAAGAAAACGTTATTTCTCCACAAATATAACAAAAGTTGTTACCTGAATTTACACACAAAACAACAAATTTTGCACTAAACAAAACAGAAATAATATATGTAAAATGTAAACCTTAGATTTACAGCATAGACACTATAGTCAGTTTGCGATGATATATTGTGTCTCCGTGTATCCAGTTTTATAACAATACCATAGACACTACATTAACTGTGCGTTCGATTAGAAATATGAAACTGAACTATAAGGTATTGGTCGCCCTGAATAAAAAGACGCGCAAATACGCAATTATTTCGGAAAGGAGGGAGTCCCCGCTTATATATATCGAGAATAGTAGGGCTGTATTGCCAATATCGATAGCTAAATTAAAACTATCGATAGTTCTGTAGTTTTATCTCTATCGATATTATCGATAGTCAATTTCGATGGTGGCGTACCACTATTTCTAACTCCCCACCCTATCCAGTTCTCTGCCCTTTCTATTATTTTCTCTTTCGATGCTTTTAGAGGATATAAAATGTAAAATATCACCTTATCTCCAAAACTAGAGCTAATCTCTATTTTTTATGGTGATTTTTGAATTAAGTGGATGAAAATACTTAAGAATAAGCTATTTTTGACCCCGAAACATTTTCATTGTTGGACAGTGTTATCGTAGTTTTTGTCATCATTTCCTATTTTTTTGTGACATTTTACTCTAGCTTAAATTTTTTTAAAATTTTTGTTAACGTAAGAGAAAATAGTGTAAAAAAATTAACTTAGATCATCTTTGTCATTTAAGTGTTCAAATTTTGTTTTTATATATCTTCAAACATAAAAAAAAAAATGGAAGAAAAAAAAACGATTTTTGGCTCCAAATTGACATACTTTTACTTTTGTCCCTGGAACTTTTACATTTTTCATCTGATTATGATGCCCCCTTCAGGAAACTGCTCCTTAGAGTACTAGTATTTAAACTATATAAAAAAATTAATTATAATTGAATTTCATACGACCAGCCGGGTGCGAAAGTTGGTATTTTTGCAGAATTCTAAGTTCGTCACAACATCATAACAAAATTTTGTAAAATGTATATGTTTTTGTCTTAATTTGAGGTACAAATGTAACTAAAAATTAGTTTTAACATTTAAAAAAGTAAAACCAAAGTATAACAAAGTAGGTAATGCATTTATTGTATTAGTATAGGTGCAAACTTCAATATCATAATTTTATTTATTAATTTCGGATTAAAATATTATGACAATAAATACAATGGATCATAATATTTTAGTTATATTACGTTGGCAATTATTTATAAACATAATTGAACTTTAGTCGGGGTCCCAACTACTGTGCCTACAATGATTGTATGATTTTAAGTTTCTTTACTTAGAGACACATACACAAGGCTACCTACAGTACTACTACAGTAAAAACTAAATCTTTTTTTCTTAAAATTATGAAACTGTGTTACTTTTTACATAAATATATTGATTTTGGTACTTAAAATCTGTCAATATTTATTTTTTCTCTCAGCAGTTCACCTAATTATTAAAAAGTTCAGGATAACAAAGTTTCTATTTTAATTTGAATAACTAATATACTTATCCAAAGCAGTTTAAAATTTCTTTAAATAACATTGTTATTACCTTATCAGAAGATGAAATTTTCGACCCGCATGAGGGGCGAAAATGCCACTTTACCTCCCTAGGGAGTTTTGCATATTTCACCTCTCTCCAGGAGTTTTGCTTACTTTACCTCACCGTACCGCGTATAGATATAGGCTGCTGATAGGCTGCAAAATGAAAATAATTAAAAATCGGTGCTGAAATCAAGTGGTTGATAAAATCAGATACATGCCTCTGTAGTAAAGTGCACCTTCTCCCTTGGTTTTTTATTGCCCTCCAAATGTCGAGCATCAAACAAATCGCGAGAGGAACCGAGGAAATGTAGCACTTTTGGTATGTAAATAACTATTATTATTTTTAGATTTCGACATTTGTAGCATATGTGCATTCAAAAGCTTTGTCTCAGATTTGAACCAAAACTTACAAACTAAACATGTATTCCTTTATCAAGATTTCATTGCCTTAAATTTACTTACATGTATAGTTTCAGGATATTTAAAATTGATGGGTGGGGAAAAATTTGTAAGAAACTAAATAACGACATAAAACTACAAAAAAGTTAAATAAAATAAAATTTACAAATCTTTTTAAAATATCGATTTGCTGGACGCTTATTCTTGAACAACCGTGAGGTGAGGTGAGCTTTTTTCACCACCTTTTTCCACGGGCAATTTCGCTCACCACACCTCACGGTCGGTCAAGAATAAGCGTCCAGTTCAAAAATGGTGTGTTGCTGAAGTAGGGTTTATTGAGGAACACTTTTTTTGTTTAAATTCACTCCTACAAAATTACGTCGAAACGTAAGCTAACTAAAAAATAAGGTAAGACATTGATTTTAAACTTTACTTTATTCCAATTAAGAATGATAAGTGAACATACTAGTATAGAAGTCACATATATATATATATATATATATATATATATATATATATATATATATATATATATATATATATGTATATAACAAATAATGTTAGGTTTGAAAGTTTGAGACAATGATGTGTTTGAAATTAACGTTTCGATCAGTACAAACTCTGATCGTCTTCAGGTGCAAACTACAATCAATTCCTAAGGCTACGTACTTATATGCTGTGAGAAATCACTCAACATTGAAGTTTAAGAAGTTGGCTCCGCCCAAGGAGGGGATTCCAAATATTTGGGATTTCAACACTTGGTTTACTGAAAATACCCTGATTCTACCCAATAAAGGCAGCTTCAAGGAATTTTCGTTTCTTCCAGTGTGACTCCTTGTGCAAAACCTTTGCTTCTGCCCACTTCATTCGATGTTGTTTTGACCATGCATGTTCGGCGATTCCTGATTTCGTGGTTTCACCTTTTTGGGTATTCGTCTGATGTTCCTTAAGCCTAACGGATAGTAGTCTTTTAGTTTCGCCTATGTATAATTCACCACACTCACAAGGAACTTGGTAAATGCATTCCTTATTTTGTTTGTTCTCCGGTTTTGTTTTACTAAGAAGGCTTCAAATTGTATTACTAGATTTAAAAGCTGTTTTAATATTAAAGTTTTTCGCTACTCTTCGAATTTTCTCTGATACTCCTTTAACGTACGGGATTGTAAGGAATGCATTTGCCTGGTTTTGGTCTTGTAATCTCTGTCCTGTTTGTTGAAATGTAGAAATAGTATCTGTTATAAGTTTCAGGCTGTAACCATTCTGCTGCAGATCCTTCTTAATGTTTATTATTTCGATTTCCGAGTCATGAGAATTGCTACAAATTTGAACGGCTCTGTTATACAAAGTTTTGATTATGCCTCGTTTGGTTGTAGCAGAATGATTTGAACGTTGATTTAATTTAATCATCAATCGAAAATTTGAATAGAGCTTTTTATTCTGTTTCCAAACGATGTTGCCTTTTTCTCTAACGGTTTTTAAATAAAATGACAAAAAATGTTAAATAACTTTTGTAAACCATACAATTATGTGAAATATTATTTTTCTGTCTCTTGGTTTTGGAGATATTAGGGTGGACTCAAACTTTTGGAACACCCTGTATAACGTAACAACGATAAGTTTAAGCAACTTATGTTGATGATTTTAAGTAAAGTTTGCACACTAAACTAAGTCATGCTAAAATAAAGTAGTAAGTAGATATTTGATTGATAATTTTTATTGCTCCACTTGGTAATCTCCTTTTGGTGGCTCTGCTTTTTTTATTAGAAAGCAAAGTTGACATTGTAGTAGGGACCTCTACTAAAGTTCAAGTTATGTTTAAAAATATCAATATAATCAATATAATAACATTTTGTTTCCAAATTAATATACAAATTGTAAAATTGACGTTTGCACCCATACTAATATAATAAATGCAGTAGTTTAAGTTAAACTTTGGTTTTACTTTTTAAAATGTTAACACTAATTTTTAGTTACATTTGTACCTCAATTAAGACAAAAACATATACATTTTAGAAAACATTTTTATGATGTTGAATTGATGAATTTAGAGAAATCTGAAAATTTGTATAGTTTAGATACTAGTACTCTAAGGAGCAGTTTTTTGAAGGGGGCATCATAATCAGATGCAAAATGTAAAAGTTCCAGGAACAAAAGTAAAAGTATGTCAATTTGGAGCCAAAAATCGTTTTTCTCTTCCACATTTTTTTTATGTTTGAAGATGTATAAAAACAAAATTTCAACACTTAAATGACAAAGATGATTTAGTTCAATTTTTTGCACTATTTTCTCTTTCGTTAACAGAAATTTTTAAAAGATTAAGCTAGAGTAAAATGTTACAAAAAAAAATAGGAAATGATGAAATAGGAATGATGCTAAATACGGTTAATTTTCAGGAAATCGAAAGAAAAAATAATTTGTATGGTAAACCAAAATCACCCCTAAAATGGCTTTAAAAAAAAAACAATTTACCGGATTTCAAGAAAACTGAAAAGACAGAATTTTACATATATTGTATTTTGATCTAATATTATAGACAGTGGTGAGAAGCACGTATAAAGTGTAATACATGAGTAAAAAGGTAATTTTATTGATTAACAAAATTTGCAAAAAAAATTGTGTCGGGAGCTTTACTTTTTAAGATACATGTAAAAACTAATGTAAGGACATTTAAGTAATTTAGGGCGCCGCGACGCCATCTGTAATGCGACGCCGAACTAAAAAATATTATTTTCGGATTTGTTTTGGTCTACTTTATTATCGTACCAAAATCTATCAAAATCACCACATAAATAAAGAAAATAGGTTTCTACTGCCCGACTACTACTACAAATAATGATTGCAGAAAAACGATCGCCTGTGCAAAAAAAATACATTTTTTAACATCCATTTTTCACCCAAATTTCATGAAAAATATCCTAAAATGATAAAGTAAATCAAATCCATTCTTACCTTAAAATTAATAGCCATTTTTTCAAGTTTTCTTCAAGTATTCAAAAGAGAATCATTTCGAAAATAAACAAAATAATAAACTGTCATTTGAGATCATTTTTGTGTCGCTTAAAAGCCTCTTTTGATTTATAGTATCAAAATGGCGACCCATTGACAGGATGTTGTGGGTAAATTTTTTGTAAATTTTTTCCTGTTTTTTGAGTTTTTGTTGATGAAGATATAAAAAAATTGCGTTTACCATTCGCGGCTAAATTGTGCTTTTTTTCGCGCTAGTTGTAAAACTAGCTATCAACGCATCTAATATTAGATTTTTAACCATCAAAACATTGTAATTTTTTTACGACTTTGTATGAAGACGCAAACAAGGATGGAAATTCCGGTAGGTAGAAAAATACAAACACATGGTAAAAAGATCAATAATTTCCTAATAAAAATAAGAGCTTGGGATTTCTTCGGTACAATAATACTCGTGAAACAGATTTCTGTATATTAAGTATTCGGTAAAAACAAATTGCTTTGTATTTCCCTATCATATCAGTAGTAAGAGTACTTACCCACATTTTGAGAATAAAAGTAATTGGTTCTTGAAATTGGCAATGTATTGCATGTGAGGTTTTCCATATATTTTATGTAAAAATTAAGTATTTTTCTTTGTTATGTATTATTAAATGGTTACTGACAAGGTACATCTAGAAATTTGAATATTTAAATTTATAGACACTGTAATTTTTTCCCGAATGTTGGTATTTTTGGATTTAGCGCTTTTTATAGAATTTGTCGAGGTGCCCCAGCAAACACAAATCATCGGCACTGAATCGGGCCAATGTCGACAACGTCAGCAGTGTGTCGCCATCGGCGACTACACTCTGAGCCGATGTTGGTCAGATTGCGATTTTCAGTTTTCGGTTAATAATCGGCAACTGACGGAGGTCCACATTACTACAGTCGACTTTATGCCGACACCACTTTGGGACCGACGATGGGCCGATTGGAACTTTGTTTAATCGGTCGAAAATCGGCAACTGACGATGGCCCGATTTACTAGAGTCGACTTTTTGCCGATGCCTACTTTATCTGCTTTAGGGCCGACGACGGTCCGATTGGAGCTTTGTTTAATCGGACGACAATCGGCAACTGACGATGGCCCGATTTACTATAGTCGACATTATGCCAACACAATTGTTATCTGATTTAAGGCCGATGATGATCCGATTGGAACTTTCTTTAATCGGTCGAGAATCGGCAACTGACGATGGTCCGATTGACTATAGTCGACTTTATGCCGACGCCTACATTATCTGCTTTAGGGCCAACGACGGTCCGATTGGAACTTTGTTTAATCGGACGAGAATCGGCAACTGACGATGTCCCGATTTACTATAGTCGACATTATGTCAACGCAAACCTTATCTGCTTTAGGGCCGATGTTGGTCCGATTGGAACTTTCTTTAATCGGTCGAGAATCGGCAATTGACCATGGCCCGATTTACTATAGTCGACTTTATGCCGATGCCCACTGTATCTGCTTTATGGCCGACGACGGTCCGATTGGAACTTTGTTTAATCGGTCGAGAATCGGCAACTGACGATGGTCCGATTACGTCACTTTAAAATTTTTGAACTGTAGAAGATAATATTATATATTATATATGTAATGAGCAAAGATATTTCAAAACTAGAATGTGAAAAAAATACTGCTGGTCCAATGTCGTAAATCGACGTCGTGCCGATGACGACAAATTCGGCAATCGACATCGGACCGACGAAGGCCCGAGGGAACCGTGTTTCCTGGGACGTCTTTAAAAACTTACAATGGTCATATGTTCCAAACTAAATGTAATATAAAAAAATTTAAAAATATTTTCAGAAAAACAGGAATTTTTAAGATTATTTTCGATTTGTTGTAGTTTGTTACCCCCCGGGAGTGGTAAAATTGACCCCTTAAATTTATAAAGGGACATGTGTAGTGTGGTACCTTATTTTAAAGGTATATGAATTTCCTTTCCAGGGCCGTTATTTTTGACGTGAGAGAAAATTCAATAGAAAGGAGTAGTCTTCGCATACTTCTGCCAATAGCATAGCTAAACGCTGTTACGAGTTGCGCGAAAACTAAGTAAACAAGACCGGTCGATATCTGAGCCGCGTTCGAGCTAGGGCAGTCACGCCATAGATTAAGCTCCTTAACTTATGAATCACGCTCTTCTGGAGCAAGGACACAGTCCCCTTTTCCATTAAATAAATTAACGAAATTTAAATAAAAAATAGAGTACTCAGTCAAGAATAAAGGTCTAGATGTCAGGTTTTTTTTAAATATATCGATTTTTGTCGGAGATATTCAAGTTAAAATTTATTATGGAACGACAGAAAAGCGATTTTACTATGTTTCTATAGTTTTTTTAACCTTCTGAGGACACATCGATTTAGTTTTTTATGGAGTTTATTTTGCCATTAGTTTTTTGCGGAGCTAAATTTCACGAACCCTTATAGAGGGTGCATCACCCAAAAAAAGTGGATGAGTTCTACGAACGTTTATAAACACTGGGAAACACCAACAAAACCGGTTTCTTTTTTTCATCCTTGGTAAATTTAAATATGAATATCTCGGAACCTAATCAACACATATTCAAGAAAACTTAACATCTGTAAAAGCATTTCGCACACATTCAAACTGAGGTACGTCATTATCTAAATTTTAAGGGTCAATTTTATCCCTCCGTAGGCTTGAGTGAGTTTTTCTAAAAACGGTATTTTTTATTATAAATTTTAATATTACCTACATTTAGTTTCAGAAAATATAATTGTAAGTTTTCAAAGACACACCCTGTACTGTAACACGTGCTTTTAGTCGCATACTAAAGTAAAAAATCCTGTTTTAGAGAGACAATAGACATCAATGCTATAATTTTCACGATTTTTTATTTTGATTGGCATTATTCTATGTACTACCCGAGTATAACAAGTACTACTAACAAATAATTACGTATTCAAAATATATATTATAGACAGTTAAGTTGGTCAAGACACATACGAGGTGACTAGCCGTAGACGTGGAATTTGCCGGATCGGACGTTTCTGTCTTTACATTTTATTGCCATGTATTTCTATCTTGCCTTATTTTTTACTTTTCAGTAGTGTATTTTTTTCATTATAGTGTATTTTCACCGGACCAACACAAATATGCCAAATATTACATAGATCGGTTGTAGGGAAGTTGGTGACTTGGGCATACCTATAGCCACAGTTAGCATAAAGGGCATATTCAAGAAAAAATATATATAAACTTTCAACTATATATTTTTGAGATGGACATACCCCTACCTTAAATTACACATAAAAATACAAATTTTCGATTTACCTATTTTTTGTGGGGACATTTTTGGGGCCTATCCTAATTTTTTTATGCAATCCCTATTTTTCATACCAAATTTTAAATCCTTATAAAATTTGCTTTTTAAAGATACCCCATATCATAGGGATCGAATATCTAATTTTCTTTAAATTTCAGTTTCTAAAATCGATTATCTCAAAAACTAAATAAGATACCCTAGGATGTTGTGTGTTTTTTTAAAGGATTTTTCAATAAGCGTTCAGAAATGGTAGCCTTTAGGCGATTACAAATTTACATATGCAATTTATCCATTTTGACGTCATTTATTAAAAAGTGTTGATACAAATGCTTAATTCCAAAAATTTTACTACTTGATCTTGATGAAATGAAATTTTAATTGCAGATATCTCGAGAACTAGATTATTTTTTTTCAAAATTAGGAAACAAAGTATAACCCACCCCAGATGCGTAGTTTTTTTCTCTTAAATTAAAAAATATTTGGTGAACCTGGAATCTGAAAACAGCATATTCGTAACAACTTTGGTTCAAAAGTTAATAAGTTGAGTTTTCTAATGTATTATTTTCTGTTCACTTCGTTAACCACCCGCCACCAACTATCTACATAACTGGGGAAGTTTGTGAAAAATGCATCACAAGATTTAATAGTTTGAAACAAACGTTCAAATCCCGGTACGGACCCGGTATCAGCGATATTTTTCGGGGCTAGGAGAAAACTTTAATTAAGCATACCAGAGACAGCAACATTATTCCGGTTGCGTTTCGTCTTAAGGTATCATTCCAGGAGAAAGAGTTCAGCGGATTCGTCAGATGACGCCAGTAAAGCACTTCTACGATCCCAAATCAGCTTTCATCGCTGGAACAAGTCCTTACTGACAGAAGAACTGGGATAACGGTTTCAGGAGATTCTAGAAAATACTATAGAGGAAGATTATCAGCCGATTCTGGATAAAATCACACAAGCGAAGCACCAAAGGAAACTCGCCCATCAACAGCCACAAAGCCAATCGACCACCGTCATTGTAAGAACCATCATTAATGCGTCAAAGAGGACATTGACACCCATAGAAGAAAACTTAATTTTCAAAGAACTTAACTTTTCCGCCGCTCCTAAGAAGATACCCACTATCGATATCATCACCGCCATAGAAAATCATCCTTTTCTACGACAAGACGCCGACGAGTTCAGACATCAAGTAAGGAATATTATTGACAAACCTATTAAGCATACCTCTAACATAAGCAAGACAGAGGAAATCGCGTAGAAGAATCTTCAAGAGGACTAATCAGCTAAAATCTTACCGGCAGACAAGGGCAATTCAATAGTGATTTTGGATACGGAAACCTATGACCAGAAAGTTGAAGAGGTACTTGCCAAAGAAAACTATAAACTTCTCTTAAAAGACCCGACGCAATCAATCGAAAGTAAGGTTTATAGAACTTTAAAAAAGTATCTCAGATATATTCCGGACAACACAAGGTCTAACCTTACACCACATTATAGCAAGCCTCCTCATCTATACGGACTTCCCAAAATTCACAAAGATGCAATGCCTTTACGCCCAATCACAAGTTCCAGAAAGTTTTCAACAAGCAATCTGTCCAAATTCCTTTTGAAAATTATTCAACCTCTTGCAGGCAAGACCATTTCATTTGTAGAAAATTCCAACCATTTTGTTAATATTCTTAAATCTTTTGTTTTAGAACCCAACGATAGACTTTTCAGTTTTGATTTCGAAAGTCTATACACCAATGTACCGATAAAGGAATCGCTAGATATTATTAGACAGAGACTGGTTGATGAAGAATCCCGTTATGAACGTACCAGCCTGCCACTGGAGGGAGTGATGGTGTTGTTGGAGTGATGTCTACATAACTCTTACTTTCAGGTGAAAGATAGGTTTTATGCTCAGGATGACGGTCTGCCAATGGGTTCATCGCTCTCGCCAGTGGTGGCCCATATTTACATGGAATGGTTCGGATCACACGCGGTTAATACCGCAACATATAAACCTAAGCTCTGGCTAAGATATGTTGATGATACTTTTATTGTCTGGACCGGGAATGACCGACAACTTTCAGAATTTTTTCACCACCTAAATAATATAAGACTCACCATTAAATTCACAATGAAGTTGGAGCAAAATTTTCAGATTCCTTTTCTTGATGTACTAGTCAAACGAGTAGAAAGCGACATCAGAACTCTCACAAGACAATATTTAAATCAAGGTTCAAATCACTCTGCTACAACCAAACGAGGCATAATAACAACTTTGTATAACAGAGCCGTTCAAATTTCTAACAATTCTCATGACTTGGAAATCATAAGAAACATTAAGAAGGATCTGCAGCAGAATGGTTACAGCCTTAAACTTGTAACAGATACTATTCCTAAATTCCAGCAAACAGGACAGATATTACAAGACCAAAACCAGGCAAATGCATTCCTTAGTAAACCAAAACTAGAGAAGAAACAAAATAAGGAATGCATTTACCAAGTTCCTTGTGAGTGTGGTGAATCATACGTAGGCGAAACAAAAAGATCACTATCTGTTAGGCTTAAGGAACAAACAAGGACGAATACCTACCCAAAGAGGTGAAACAACGAAATCAGGAATCGCTGAACACGCATGGTCAAAACAACCCCGAATGAAGTGGACAGAAGCAAAGGTTTTGCACAAGAAGTCACACTGGAAGAAACGAAAATTCCTTGAAGCTGCCTTTATTGGGCATAATCAGAGTATTTTCAGTAAACCAAGTGTGGAAATTCCAAATATTTGGAAGCCCCTCCTAGGGCGGTGCCAACTTCTTAAACGTCACGGTTGAGTTGATTGATGAATAGATTGTAGTTTTCACCTGAAGACGATCAGACATTTTACTGATCGAAACGTCGTGTATAAATAAAATATAGACAATGGAAGTCCGAAACACAGAGTTAAGTTCAAGATTTGATAGACAGAGAGGCATATCATGTAAAGCTAAATAAAATCGTTTAAAAAGAGAAAGTCATAGCTGAATCTTCGTGACAGACGTCCATTCAGTTGGGGGGACCATCATAGAGGGTCACAAAAATACCAATGCCATAATTTCTAGTTAATTTGTTACCAAAGAATAAAATTTATAGCTGCAGCCGTTACCAAGAAAATGGGACCCCTCTAACTTAACCATTAGGCTAGGGGGACCACCCCATAGCTGCCGTTTGGGTAACAGTAGGACAATAAGTCATATACACCATAATTTGTAGCTCGAAGGGTACATCTGCACTCAAAAATAAAAATGGCAAAAAATAAATTACACTTTTTTTTACTTTCAAAACAGTTATTTACGAAACTAATTCCTGTTTTATGGGTGACCAAAATAAAGGGTAACAAAAATACTTATATCATAATTTGTAGCTAATTTGTTGCTAATTTGTTACCGAAGAATAACATTTGTAGCGGCAATAAAAAATTAAATCTACTAAGTTTAACATAACAATTACTTGTTCAAAAGTAATTAAATTAATCAGTTTTATTGTAAAAATCAGTGACACAATATTTCACATAATCTAGTTTACTTTAAACACTGTTTGAATACTGGATAGGGACAGTTTCTTTTGGTAATTTGTTTCACTTATTATACACACTACAACATAAATTAGAAGCTTTTTCTTGCCCAGTTGTTGCACCTTTATGATTATGTTGTAACATTTAATGGAATCTTAAAGATTTGTGTATGTCTTAATCAAATGACTTTGTTTTATTTTCCAATATTTTAACTTGACAAGGGTTCCACTTTTCCGTAATGCCATGCCAATCATATACTTGAAAAAAAAGTTATACTTAAATTACCTCAGCTGATTAAACTTTTTATTAAATAAAATTTGTTAAGATATAATTCAAAAGATGATTCATAGTACTTAAAACTATTATCCTTTTTAATTTGCAATACAACCCAACCTGACTACGTTTAATGATAAGCAACTCATTTAATAAGTTTTAAAAGTCAATTCATGCTTGCAACCTATATCGACATGCGCATATTTTTTACCCTATAAAAAATCTGCTCATGTTGATATGTTGATCTAAGATGCGATCACGAATTGACCTTAACAAACTGCCCTGTTTTTAGCAACGCTGCACAGGAAATCAATTTAACTATGTCGACCTGATTTTTTTGCAAAACTTTACGTCATTAAATTTGTTTTCCATGGCAACGCGGAGCCTTTATTTATGTTTATCCACAGTGGGACACCAGAGATTTTTTTAGCACCGGGTCAAAAATTTGGGGTTAGGTTACTTATTTTGACTTTTCGCATTCTGCGCCGCTAAAAAAAACCTAGTAAAGTACTAAAATAAAAGAAAACCATTTACTGCAGAATCACCTGCTAAAAAAACGCTACCCAACTACGTATTAAAGTAACTGGGTGTAATGTTTAAGGTTGCATTTACAAGTGCATTTATAATTGAATTGGAAACACTTCCGCTAGCTGATACCGACAACAGGTTAACTTAAAGATTTAAAAATCGGCTACTGGCACTAGCCGAAATAATCGTATTCTATTTTAAACAGGAGCGTCAACGACTAGCAAGAGTCTTTCCAACCTCTAAATGGAGCTTTCCTGACCTGTTTTGTTAGTACTCAAGTATCCGTGTGTTTTTGAAACTGACGTTCTAAAATCTATCCTTTGCACTCCAAGATTTCACTAGTACAATTGCACATAACTGCCGCAATAATTTAAATTTAAAAAAAAATGGTTGAATCACAATAAAACAAAATTATGTGGGGTTATGGGCGCCGAATGTTTCTATGCGACGTCCTAGTAATCCCAGCGAGCCAGTAAAGTTTTCTTGGTTCTTTGATAGACTCGGAGTAATGCCCGCGCAGCGCTAGGCTTTTTTCGGTGGGCGACCGCACACGCGGAGTGGTTTGATATTTGTTTTAGGACAATGTTTTTGAAAACACATTTTTGAAAGAACAACCTCGAATGGTTTTCTGTCACAAAACGTAAAAATACTCTTCTGTCCCAATGCGGCCCGATTTAAAGTTTGTTGACAAAACACCTGCAGTTACCATGGAATCGTATAAATTCTGCGGTCTATCGGCCAACACTTGAACTGCGTGTGTCTCCCAAATTCAATGAAGTGTGATTGATTGATCGTTTTTCTTTTCCTGAGTGCACAGGCTTTTATGAAAAAGGAAACATAGTTGTTATTTGCGCTAAAGCAAGGAAATATAAAAAGAAAAAATGTAATCCAGAGGAAATTGAGAGTATTTCTTTATTTTTTTGTAAATGGGATTTGTTCTAAACCGCAAATATTCTTAGGCTTTTGGGATAGATGGCAGCACCAGAGATTTTATTTTGAAGAAAAAATAATTGAGAATTTTGAAAAATCCTTCAGATATTTTTGTTAAGCAATTAAAAATGATCACCCCTGCAAAATTTCAGCTAATTCTGATGTTTCGTTTTCCCTGTGCACTCTAACAAAAGATTAAAAAATTAAAGAACAAGGCGTTGCCAATTGTACATTTTTTTATTTAAAATCTGGGGAGAAACTATAGCCTTAACTCTGTAGTATGAGTTTATTTTGAGGTTTGTTTATGACCCTACCCAGCAAACCAGGAGGAGACGGTAAACAGTCGGCCGCTAAGTGATACCGGTGGATTTCTGACGGGACATATAGGCACTTGCAATGCAGCCGTTAAAATCGTCCTGTATTTCGGAACTTATTTGGCGCTCGCTAATTCGAATTCATTCCGAGGTTAGTTAAACGCCCCCAAAATGCGCTTTCTAACGAGTAGGTTCTTTGCTTGCTGAAAAACGCCTGACCGTATTAAGCGTTTTGTCGCTTCGTAGGCGCCAGCTCTACGCAACCTTTCTCGCGGCGGGTTCGCAACATAGAAATAAATCATATTTCTAAGGTTCGCAACGCAGACATTTGATATACCTAGAAGGCTCGTGGCGTAGTGGTAGAGTATCAGACTTTCACCCGGGACGCGCAGGTTCGGCTCCCGGTTGCGTCCAACACTTTTTTTTTAATTACAGGTAAAATACTCGAACCCACCCGCCTGCTGCCGACACGTGCCCAAGCAGTCATGGGCGGTATACATGCCGCGGAGCCCCAAGTTGTCGAGCCGCCCGCGCCAGCTGGCTTCCGAAAAATTGTAAGAGATGCGCTAGCGTCCAGACCACGTTGTGTGGGGTTATTTCTTGTATAAAACGAGTTGTAAAATAATTCTGCATAACCAAACGCCTTCTACAAATTTTTCTTTTTATGGCATGAGGCATCTTTGCGTTTAATCGGGCTTTACGCGAGGAGCCTACACTGAGAAAAAAAATGGGCATCACAGCTCAAATATGATTTGTTTTAACCCAGAGCCGTGGTTTAAATAGAGAACAGCCCAGACCTTGAATAACAGCAAGTAATTTTATAAAGTTTCGAAAGCCCTTGACTTTGGAGTTACGATAACCCACTATGCATTAGTTTTATGAATTATTCATAGTCGTTTCTCAAGGCTCCCTCTTTTCTTCACCCATAAGAATTTATGCAAAAATGGATGAAGCCTTGACAGGGACTATGAATAAGGCGCTAAAGGAGCTCATTCTAAACACCACTAGCTACATCACTACAATCACTGTGTTGCAAAAAAAAAAACACTTTCCTACGACCACACAAGAAAGTAACCAAATCTACACTGTATAACGCTTCAGAAAATTTTATATTTCACACGCATTTCAATTTTTTTTTCGTCTCTAGAGACGAAAATTGTTTTCTTCTCTATATAGTGACGAAAATGAATGACAGAAAACCATCCAAACAATGTGGGTATCTAGTAGGCTATGATTTGTAGAGAAGAAAATAATTTCTTCTCTGGAGAGAGAAAAAAAAATAATAATAATAAAAAATACGAATTAAATCCTAAAGTGGTCGTGGGAAAAATAGCGTACACAATTCGACAGAAAGTAACTTTCTCACACTCGCATGTTATTTCTATCGGCTCGTGCACAACATTCACGATCGTGTGAAATATGTCACTTTCTTCTCTCGTCATGTAATATATGTACTATTATGATTTACGACGCATAGTCTACGAAAATTTTCGCTTTTGCGGTGACCAGCACGTAATAATTCGAGAAAATTGGGAACACCCAACGGTACGGTACATTCCTATTGGAGATCAATTTGGAAATGAACTACATTGGTTAATTTTGGTCTGATTCTTCTGAGATTTTGGCATATTTTGGTAAGAAGAAGAGTCAGTCTTCGGATACTTTCGGCAAATTCCGTTGTTTTATATGCACAATTGTTACCACTCAGAACTATGATTAGACAGACCCGAAGGTGGTTTGGGAGAATACATTTAACTATTTTCTGGTTTGGATTAATTCGCAAGTGGCTCTGAATTTTATAGCCCAATGAAATTGGCTTGGGACAGTCCTAATATTTTGTTGCACCAAGATTTTATACACAATTGTGAGTTGTCTTAAACCCAGATGCACGGAACTCTTGCAAGTAATGAAAATTAATGGGATCAATTAAGGGAGGGTCTAGGACGCACCAGTAAAACGAGTTTTCCTAGCCCCAATTTTGTAGCCTAGAGCTTTGTATAAGCTTGGTTTTCTCGGTGTACTGGAAAAATTGTAAACATCAGTGGGAACAGGTCTAGTGCAGGTCAACTTTCTGGAACTCACTCTGGAATCATAAAATATGCATTGTTCATGTAGGCTTTAAGTTTTTCTTACAAAAAAGAGCAAAAACAGAACAATGGTGCATCTCAAAAAATAGCGAACTATAAATCTTTTTTCATATAGATCCATGATAAATTCCTAGTGCACTAATCGTCCACATCGTTCACTAAGAAAAATGCTTTGTTTAATTTTTACTTCCTTCGCTAAAGAGAAGTAATGTAATCATTGAAAAATCGCACTTCGAGATTTTCATGATCCTCCACGAATTTTTTAATATTTAGGACCATCATATCAGTTAAAATAATGGTTCTTTATATTAAAAAATCGATATTTTGTAAAATGTAGACGAAAAGACGAAAAAATGAGGTTACTAAAAGCAGCAACGTGATTAGCTAAGCTAAGATTAGTTAAGAACAGACATGCAGTTGCCCTACACTGATATTCGATCTCTTTCTAACAATTTGCCCAGGGGTGCACGAAGGACTCTTCAGAGGTATATTTTAATTTATCGTGGTACATTTTTATTGCCCTTTTCTGGAGCCGTTCGCCAGCAAGCTTGATAAACACTACTAATTGTACCAACGAGGTAAGTAACCACTTAGTTAAGTCGTGCCTTTAGAATGTGACTTTCCAAATTTTAGCGAGTTGCGGCAAGTTACATTCTAACCGCCCGACTTATTTGCTTCTTAAATTTTCTGAAAAACAAAACAAATCCTGCCTTCGCGGTGGCAGTTTTAAAGACAAAAGTTTTGCTTCCTTCAGGGATATCATGACCCAGATAGCATCATTCGTACCAGGGACGTACATTTTACATCTATTTTATGTCTTTACGTCCCGTGACCTACTAGGTACGTACGATGTACGTACAAAAGTGTAGGACGTAAATTTTACGTACAGTTAATACGTATTTTTACGTTATATTTAGGTCTTTCCTTGTACGTACTTACTACATTATTAAGTTGTCATTACTTGGACGTAGTTCATTTATGTAAAATTTCTCTCACTTGTAAAGCAAGCTTTTATATAAGTATTTTTCATTCTCTTAAAATAACTGATACTTTATGAATACTCATCCTCCTCCAGGAATTCTTTCCCGGGGGGTCAACCAAGAGACAGGAGTAATGAAGAGTTTTTGAGCTTTAAAATCGCCCCCTCTCCCCCCTCCCTAGGCAAAAAAAAATATTTTGTATTTTATTTACTTGCGTCTCTCAAGGTACGTATCAAAAACGTCTCCTGTACGTACCTCGTACGTACATCGTAAATTTTACGTCTTTTATTGGTCCACCGCAGGACCTACAAAGTACGTACTTTGTACGTACATAAATGTACGTACATGGTACATATTTTCCATATTCCAAGGATGTACCTGAGATGTACGTAGCGTTGGAAAGTGCAACGTACGTATTATGTATGTACTCTTCGTCTGAGCCTTAGGTACGAGGTACGTACGTACGTAACTTTGCTGTCTCGAGATCTTAATTGTCAGTTGGGATAACCATAAAATTTTTTTTGTGTTTTTCGATCAAATAATATTCAGATTAAATATTTACTAGGCGAGTGTTACCATTGCATGTACTTAAACGATATTCTACGGATTTTTTCAAAAATTTTGTCACACGTTTCTCCATCACGAAGCTTCTCAAGAACCACGATTTTTTATTTATGACTATATAGGTAATTCCAAAAATTAGCGAATCCAAAGAAAAATAAAGTATTTGACCTATTTATTAAATTAAAAAACAAAAACAAATAGGTAAATTGGTGTCAAAGTCAATTGGTACTATGCATAGCAATGACCAATTCGATTTAAAAGCCAGAAAACTACTTTGGCATACCAATCAGCAATTTAAAAAAGAGTGGTTAAAAAATTATGCAAAAACACGCTCAAATTACTTTCAGTTTCTTACGGTTTATGACTCGCGTAAAGTCACAAAAAAGTGAAAAACCTGTAACTATTTTTAACTTTCGATAAATAAAAAATTTAAATACTGGATTATCTGGACACTAACTTATTATGGTAAGCAAATAAAAAATAAAAATTGTCACTACAGGTTTAACATTTTGCATATTGATCATGCTCCTTAATCGATTTGTTTTTCAGATATATTTGCTTTTTAAGTAAACAGAAAAATAGACCAATTTTGTTGGTGTTTGTTTTATAAATTTTCTTTAAACGCGTCAATATATTTTTATGGGGCCTATTTTGTGAATTTTTTTAAACTTTTTGACCCAAAACTTAGTTATATATATGTAATTTTGGTCATATATATGTAACATCTTTATTTGGGTAACATGTTTATTTTTTGCCTCAAAAACTAACCGTTTTATTCTAAAAAAAGTATTTTCTTCAAAAATGTCGCCTAAACTACCAGAGACCCTACCGTAACATACTCCCACCTATTTGATTGTGTATATTTGGTAGCGTAGGTGACTTTTTCCTTGTATTTGTATTACCATTTAGTTTGTTTCTTTCTAACTAAAGGTTACTTTAAGCATTTCTTGCATGATATTAATTTTTCAGCAAATCTGTCTCTATAACAAAAATTGGAGAAAACGGCAAAAAATTTTGAAAAAATTAAAAATTATTTCTTTTAAAGGACAATAACCTTCTCTTTGGATTAAAAATTATAATCTTAGATTAAATGTGTGAGGTGTAATCTGCAGTAGCGTAGGTGGCATTACAATTTCTCAAAATAAATGTCCTATAAAATAAAAAACTAGACTATCTAAAGTGTCTCTCAATAAGTATTTTTTTATGAATTTCGCCATTCGGTTTTTTAATTCTAGGTGAGAATGACCCGAAATGACCCATTTAAAGATCTGTAAATTGTATTTAATTGTAACTTTGTAAAATTAAAATGCTCAAAGAAAGAATTTTTTTTAGTACACTGATAAAATATGTTTTAACGCATTTCTTCCAGGTAAACTTGCTACCCTATAATTTCATTTTGGATCACAGTACGCGAATATATCCAAAAACATATTATTCTGCAAATACTGAAATTTTTAAAGACTACATAAGAGCGGTTTGTTTTCCCGCCCAAAAGATAAATTAAAAATATCTCAAAAACAATCAACAATTAATGCCGTTAAGAGCAGAAAAGACACTTTCCTCACATTTCTAAAAACCAATAATTATTTTTTCTGAATATATATACGACATATATTGATTCAATAAATATCATACAAATGATACTTACGCCATAGGCATAAAATACTTGGATAACAACAAGATGCTACCTTAGTTATCGAAACACGCTTAGAGAATGAAAAATACAAAGTTTGGTCAATGTTAGTAACCAGGGGCGTGTCAAACGCCCTCGCCGCCCTCACAAGGCGGGGGGGCCCATGGCATATTGGGAGCCTCTTAGCCGCCTTACCTTAAGGAAAGCAAAAAAAAGGATATAATATATAAAAAAAAATAAAAACAGTAAAATTTTCGCCTACGGCGCTCTATTGGGTCGAAAGTTAAATTAGTTCTTAATTTTAGAACTTTTGCAAAAAACGTTTTCTTTGTTTTTTCCAAATTTTGCCCTCATGCCCCCCCCCCCTTTTGAAAAAGCTGCAACCGCCACTGGTACATGAGACCCATTAGTTTGTTGGGTTTCTTTATAGTTAGTTTTATTATATATTATAAATATTTGTAAAAATAAAATATAGGCTAAAATATCAGGGTATAACAACAAAAAAAATCGAGTAGAACAACAAAAAAATTTTGCGGGAGTACCTCAGAAAAATCTGACACGCTTCTGTTAGTAACCATTGGTTTTGTGAAGTGTAAAATGTTTTTGAATTAATCGTTCACGCCTGAAGTTTCAGTCGTCTCAATAGTATCAAACTAGTTTAGATCGAAAATGAGAAGGAGTATGTTAAAGTTATTATACCATTACGCAATTTTAGAGGGCGCTGAGGTTTCATTACAGGTGCGTTACGCGGAAGGGTCAAATTTTCCGATTTTTTTGCCTTGCATTATTATTTTATGATCGGCCGCTTTAAGTAAAACACTGATTCGAATAACATTTTTTATTTTAAAAGAAAAAAGGTTCTAGTTATATGAACAAAAAATTTTATATTTTTGTAAAAACGTTAAAATAATTATATAATCATAAATATGTAGCTATAAAATTGTAAAAATGTGTTTGAAATTAAAAAGAAAATCAAAATTAAAATTTTTCGGGTACGGTCCCCAGCACAGAGGCCGCATTCCCCCTTTGAATGGCGATACTGATCCGCTGGGTGATGAAACTTCTAGCATTTTGTTTCAATTTTTTTTGCTATTTCAGAAATTAATTTTTTAGCTTCATCACCCCATGGACCTAGAGTTTCCACTGCAAAAGTGTAAAACAAAAATCTTAGCTGTCTTCTAGCTCTTTATATTTTGTTCTTTTTTGTATTTCTCCTATCTTAGCCGCCTCTCCCGATTTATAAGAAGTTTTACCAAGATAGGAGCTGGAAAGCGTGTCCCTGCAGGTTGCATCCCAAACTAATTTTTTCCCCCCTTCCAAGGAATCAAATTGATCCCGTCTGCCCGTTTTCCGTCGCTCCTGCAAATACCGGACGATTCTCGTTTTGCTGGAAATCCTGCTGAAACCAGAGACCGCTTGATAATGTCGTTGATCAAACTATGACGAGTCAATCGACCTGCACTTTTTTTCAAGCTAAGGCCATGAAGACCCAATTTACTCACTATTTCGCCATAAGTGCAGGTGTGGGACTCTAAAACAGGAAGACCAAGACGAAGAGCGACAGAAATACGAAAATACGAGTCATCCATTAAATTTCCTAAAGAAGAGGAGGGCAAAGCCTTAAGCCACGAGTTGCTCTCGGGCTCATTAAGAGCTAGAAGACGGGCTTGATGAAATTGAGATTTTGAAGATAAAAAAATTTGCTCAAAGAATACGTCACACATTGCAGTATCGAAATCTCTTTATGATTTTAAATTAGAAATATCAGAAATTCCTGTCAAGCAGTCTGGATGCAAAATAATTTACTCAGTTGCTGAGTAACAGAAATGAGCTATTTCTGATTCCTAAACCACCTAATTTAATTGGAAGAATGCACAGTGACCAAGCATTCGAATCAATTTTACAGTTTATAATATTTTCTAAACTAAATTTCAGTAGATCGTCAAATTTTTCTAAACATTTCAGCATCCTCCAACTTGGCGCTGTCCGAAGTGAATAAGTAATTCTTGGAATCGAAAATGAATGTTTTAATAAATAATAGGCAGTATGAGAATTTAGAGATAAAAGTTTGTAAAAACATCAATCTTTAAGGAAAACTTTTTGCCGCTTTCCTTTTCAAAGAAAGGTACTCCTAAAAGGGTATTTGAGTCATAGTCTGTAATATTTAAATTGTTTTCTTTACTCAGATTTGAAAATTCACACTTTGCTAAATTAATTTTTAAGCCAATACTCAAACATCCTTTCCCCAAAAATTCAAAATCTTTGAGTACGCTGCAAGGGTCCCCAGCTAAAGTTCCGTCATCAAGATACCATAAATTGATATCAGATTTTAATTTTGAAATTATACAATGTAGAGATAAGCAGAATAGTGATGGACCTAAAGGATCACCTTGCTGGACTCTCCAAATATGATAAAAATTAAGGATTTCTATAACACTGTGAAATGAAACTGAAAAATTGTGGTATGTGCTCGTTAACTTGTGATAATACAGTTTCTCGATTGATCATATTAAAGGCGTTATAAAAGTATATTTTCAAAATAATTTTTTTCTGTAACATGAGGAGAGGACAAAAATCGCCGGACCGAGTGGCTAATTATTTCGCATCCGCTTTTGGTACCAAAATCTAACTGAGTTCGACGAAGCAAATTTCCTAAAGTTTCATAAATTGAAAAACAAACTAATTTTGCTGCTAATCTACGAAAGCATAAACCGACTGCAATAGGACGTATTCCTCCATCTTTTTTATTTAAAGCGCAGAGTGAAGGTCCGTAGAAAATGGGTAAAATACTTTCAGGCAGGAAGCCATTAAGAATATGGATAAGAAATAGCCACAATGAATTTTGAAGATGTGAAGAAAATGTACCTAGTTCGTTATTCAAAAGGTCCTAAATGTTGCGGACTCAGTACCTCTAGACCTGCCGCAGAACCCGGTTTAAAAGAAAAAAGTGATTTTTTAATATTTGAATAAATGAAATCAAAACTGTTGTACTCGTTCGGGACACCTTCGGGAAAAATTTGCATATCTTCATGGCGTGGATGTTTTTCTAAAAGTTTGTTGTATGTTTCATCATTTTTCATAGCCAAGGTATCCTCAGAACATAACAGACGAATCGCTCCTCTGACATCTCCCTCAGAAAATTTTGTCTCAACTTTCTTTGTGAAATAATTTGTTTTTAAAAGGTTTTGTTTCTTCTGAACTTAATGCGTTTTAGGGTAATCCATAAATGGTTGTAATGGTAAATGTTTCTTATCTTTCCGAATATTTAAATTGTCCTTGATCAGTGTTGTTAGAGATCTCAATGCATTTTGTTTGGATTTTTTCGGTAATCTAAGAACGGCATATGCAAATCTAAAGAGATGAAACCATGCTTGGAAGTTGAAACACAATCTTTTAGGAGTGAAGTGAGTTCTTCCGCAACTAATGGCCGGGCACCTTTTGGAATTCGTTTTATTACGGGTACTGATGATTTCAGAGAACTTAAAAAGACATTTACTGCATTCGAATCAGATGATATATCCCGGGAAAAATCATGATCTTTATGTAAATTATTTTTCTTGTGCTTTGATTTAATGTGTTGATTGAGGCTGCTTTTGCTTTTATAGGATTTGTCACATTGACTGCACTTACTTTTTAATAAATTCTGAGAATTTTCTAAAGATACGTTGATGCAAGAAACCACGTCGGGGATACTCAAAAACTAACTAGAGGGTCATCACAACTTTTTATATTATTTATATTATTATATTTTATATTATCTAAATATCTAGTAATATATCTCAAAAACTAACTAGAGGGTTAGAATAAGCTCGGTTGGTCCTAATTTGTTATTAAAATACAATAATTTGTAGCTGTTGCCGTTAACGTTAGCTCCAATCAAGTTTATTTCAACGAGGTAAAAAAAGTTGTGACCTTCTAGTTAGTTTATGAGATATTTTAGTTTTTAGGTTACGTTACTTTTTTAAAAGAGACATATCTCGATAACGGCAACAGCTAAACATTATTTTCTTAGGCAAAAAATTAACACCAACCAAGCTTATTCTAACAAGATATAAAAAGTTGCTGCACTTAAGTTAGTTCATGACATATTTGAATTTTTGGGTCACGTGGCTTTTTAAGAAATACATCTCAGTAACGGCAACCGCTAACAAATTAATAACAAATTAGCACTAATCAAGCTTATTCTATCGATGTATAAAAAATTGTGACCCTCTGGTTATTAGTTAATGAGATATGTTAATTTCTGGGTCACGTGAATTTCTTAAAGAGACGTATCTCAGTAACCGCAGCAGCTACAAATTATTTTCTTTTGCAAAAAACTAGCACTAACTAAGCTTATTTTAACAGGATATAAAAAGTTTTGAATTTCTAGTTATGGGATATTTTAATCCTAAATAGCATCAATTAAGCTTATTCTAACAGGATATAAAAAGCTGTTAGCAATGTATGTTTTTACTATTTTGTTTTAAAAAGCTTAGGTGTCCCGGGCTACCCGAATCTTCCCTACAACAATAAAAAATTTGTTAACAAAAAATAATGACACATCGTTGTTATAGGTGGTTTCTACTTTATAAGATTGCTTTGTTACATTCTAACTGTTCAAGTTTAAGTTTCGTTTATTGTGTCTAATGCATTTACAAAAAAATATATATCACAAAGAGTTTAGGTTTAAAGAAAAGAAAATGGTAATACACAGAAATATTAATAAGCAAGTTAACTTAATTAACTACTAACAACTTTTTTTCAGAAAGTTTTTTCAATTTGTTTTTCGTTGAAAGTTCAATTATCTATCTTAATGTGAAAACCGCGTGTCGGTAGCTGCTACGATTCGAGAACAATTTTTTTAAAAGTTTAATCACCCCTCCTACCGTCTTGCCAAACCCCCACCCCCATCCAAAACTAATCAGGTCTGCGTCTGCCGATAAAGAATTTTTGTGCCAAATCTGATCAAAATCGATTAAGCGGTTTTTGAGTAATCATGTTACAGACAGACATGCAGACAGACACCATGAAAAATTTTTGTTTGAGGTTGTGAGTGTCAAGATAAGAGTTTGAATCTAATATGAGCCACAATTTTATTGAAGGTATTAGACAGATTGCCAATCAGCCTGTTTATTTTCGTCCTTCGGAAAAAAACAGAGATTTGCTCTACAAACAAAAATATAAAGGAAAACGTGCCAGAATGGAAGAAAAAAAGAAATGAAAGTTTGAAAAGTCCAAGTATTATGAACCACAGCGAGCTTAGATTCAGCCGCAGCAGTCATAGTACCATTAAATCCTATGATAAAAAATCAAAGTCTACCATCCAAGTGAAATAGAAAAATTAAGCCTGGAATTGCAAAAAATAACAGCTGAAAAAGAAGCGAGACTTATTGAGAAAAATGCAGAGATTAGAGAGATAGAAGTCAAATTGAATGATTTAAATTAAAGATTGCAGGTTTAGAAAATAGATCATCCTCATCGTCAACAAAATCTTACAACCACAAAGTATACAGATATGGATTGTTTACCCAAAGAATTTTTAGATTCTAAAATACAAAAACAGAGCAGATTTGATACAAACAAGACCATTATTCCAGAGTTCATTACATCAGATGACCCAAAAGTAAATCGGGGTGCAGGAACCAGTAATCAACAAGACTTTTCCGACCAACCTATTTAAACTTAAATATAATTTTTTTTAATACTTACATATTATTAATTTAAACAAATTTTCTCATTATTTTGATAAGGAAAAAAAAGATAGACATAAATAATTAGCACTAAAGGTGACATAGAGAATTAGCAATATGAAAAGTTAGGTAAACCCGGACTTACACTTCTTGTTTGACATAATCTTTGCTTTTAAAGCAGTTAAACCCAGGTAAAATAATTACAATACCTAGTTATCCCTTTAAGGCTGATTTTTCACTATAACGCGGCCGATGGAATAAGCTGTGAGGTTATTCTTGAATCGAGAGAAAATTTGCTCCCAGGAAGTCGCATTCTCTCGCTACTATGCATCTTATTGATTTAAATCTTCGGTTAAAATCGGTTTCTCTAACTTTTGCCCGATATTGGTGGAAAGTAATTCTATTAGTCAAGAACAATAGAATTACTTTCGATCAATATCGGGCAAAAGTGAGAGAAACCGATTTAGACCGAATATTTGACCAATGATATGCATAGTAGCGAGAAAATTTAACTCCCTGGGAGCAAATTTTCTCTCAATTCAAGAATAACCCCCCCCCTGGACGCGACAAAAAGCCGGCCTGACATTATAATCTAACCGAAAAAGCTGGACATTTCCGTCTTTATCCGGACGTCTGGTCACCCTTGTATTGTCACTTCGAGACGATGACCAAATATGATATCCATATATCCCACTTTTGGTAGAATCATCCATATGTCAAATGGTTTTAGATTTACAGTACAGAACAACAACATAGTACCACGACTTACCGTTTTCTCCAAAAACCCACCCCGGAGTGTATTTTATGTTGTATATGTTGTAGTGTATGCTAAAAAAAATTAAAGCAGTTTGCTTTAATTTTTTTTAGCGTCAATAAATAAGTAATAATTACATTTGTTATATTTGAACTTGTTAATTAATATCTTGCACCTGAATTATTGCTGAACAAACAAATATTTGATGAATTTATTTTAAATGATTGTATAATATTGTAAACTGTACTCATAATAAATAAATTAATTTGATTCAAGGCATTAACCTTCCATAAGTCAATATAATGTTACAAGTTATGATATTTTGCGCAAATAATGTTATTAATATAATGTCTTTCTTGGCGTGTTATGCAATAAAGAGCAAATATGTATTTTTGCATTAACAAAGAAATTTCCCTAATAGGTGTACAAAAATATCTAGCTGAATAAGGAGTAAATAGTCTCAACTCTGCTGAAAATCTGTCTTTAAATCTCATAACGAGCAGTTTTTAGAAGATCGAGAAGACAGATAATTTTTCTCTTAAAAACACAGACAATTTTTCTCTTAAAACCTAATAAATTATCTTACAATATCCTATTGGATGTTGCGAAATCATATAGGAAAAAAAACTTCTCATATGAGGAGACTTTTCAAGAAAGATGAGTCTTATTTAACAATAATCCTTGAGTTGCTCTAGGAATAGTGTCCTTAGTCTTATCTGATCAAAGCAACCACTCAGATTGGTTTTGATTTTGGAAGTGAATTTTGGAGTTGGATTTGCTACCTAACTATAAAGGCCCTGTTGAATGAACTAGGATGTTAGGATAGTTAGTTATTGTAAAATAGGGAAAGTTTATACTTAATAATAAATTGATAATTAAAACACTAGGTTATTGAATCGCGAGTTTAATCTTAAACGCTGTACAGAGGTAACTGTCTTGAGAGTATGTGATTTTAACACATAAACACGTCGCGGATTGAATTTGTTATTAAATATTACTTTTTGTAATTATTGGGAATTACCTTTATGACAATATTTCTGCTAATTGGTTACTAAAAAAAATTATCTTGGTAGGTCAGGTAGGTCAAATCAATTCGAAGATTTTTTGCCTCGGGCAAGCCCTCGAGCGGCTTCCTCATGGAAAAAATGTAAGAATGATTTTCTGATTATCTCACCATCCCGAAATGAATTTTGAAGATAATTTACCAAATTAAAAAACGAACAACACAACAACAAACCAAAATGTCAATGTGCGCTATTTATATATCATCAAACGAGGCATCGACAATAAAAACCTGTTGGTATAGACGTGTTATTTTGAGTTTTGAAAAGGGCAATTATCAGTTTTGACAATAGAGATTTTCAGTTTTGACAAGGGAGATTTACACCTGAGTGGAAAATTTTCGCTGAATAATCAGGTGAAAATCAAGCTGCTTTTATAATGTATGCCAATAGCAAATTGCCGATAATTTTTTCTGAGGCACGAGAGTGTGAATGCGCTTGACTGCTAGGTAAAAATATCATATTCTGCGGACTATTTCCTGAAGAAAATATTGCATGATTTGTTTTCATATTTTATATTTCTAATCTTTACAACTTGCATTTACTGAACTGTTTTGTTGTGTAATTCATTGTTTATTGGTCAGGGAACTAATAGCTTTCGTTTGCCCTGCCCTCGCTTTCTACCACCTCCTTCCTTTACCATCTCACTTCTCCACCTCTAAACATCCCTCAACTGCTAGTTGTTGAATATGTATGATTAAAGACCCTGTTTCTATAACATTTATTGAAGACAAAATATGTCATACATACATACATACATACATACATACATACATACATACATACATACATACATACATACATACATACATACATACATACATACATACATACATACATACATACATACATACATACATACATACATACATACATACATACATACATACATACATACATACATACATACATACATACATACATACATACATACATACAGAGTCTCTAGTTATGATCTGGTAGGGATTATCGTGCAACTAAATAATTAAGTGCTGGTGGTATCCACCAACGCCAAAATTCTCCAATTAAGCTTAATTGGTAATTAGTCAGTTGTAATAGAAATCTTAAAACAGTAATAGCTCTAGAACAATTGTTAAATGTTTACTCTGCTATCGTCTATTCGTGATTATTGTATGACATCCACTTCTGGGATGTATCGCAATTTCCAGATACAGTTTTCAATAGTTAGAGAAAATAACTGGATATATATAGACTTATGTTCCCTAATTTAAAAAATTTAAATTGTTAACTGTGCCGTCAATTTTAATATATGAAACATGTATTAATACAACAAGGCTTAATAAGTCGAAGGCTTTTTGTTACAATATACAACAAAATAAAGAATAGATATTAAAAACAGTACAACTTCATTTCATTCATTCATTAATTAAAAATATTTTTCCGAAAAGTGTTGCTAGAGTTTTAACTCCTAACTAGAAAAATAAAACTTTTTGGGATAACCTTTTACATTGTTATATAGTAGTTTACATATCAAGCATGTTATGATGATCATTAAATGCGACGATGAAGTTTGAGACGCGAGCCGCAGGCGGTTGTCTTAATTTATCTGAGCGTGTAATGACCATAACATGCGAGTTAACAAGGTTTTTTTCCTTAAAAATGCGTAATATGTCAATTTAACGGGACTTATTTTTGGTTAGGCACTAAAATTATAATAGATTTATTTACGTTTAATAAATATTTATTGTCTTAAAAATTTAGAAAAATAATTCACATTTTTGCGTCAATTAGTGCTCTTATAAAAATAAAGTTTCATCGCTTGCCACGCCATGTTGTGGTTTACGTCTAAGCTTTATTATTATCCTAGAACCGTAAATGAATTATTAAAATTGTGTTAAGATGTTCGTAAAATTAGTAATATTCGTCGGTGGTAGGGAAAGATTATTGATTTACCAAGCTTTATTTAGTGACCTAGTTTTAAAAAAATAGGATTATTTAATTGTAAGATTTTATTTTAACAATGATGATGTCCACAGATATAATATGTATTGTTGGAATAGTAATGATTTTTAATTTTGAATTTGAATACAGGATGATTCACTATATTCTCCACCGTCCCCTTACGTCCCTTGTTATTAAAGCTTAAAAAAAATGTGCATAGAGAAGTTGCATATTTATTGTAAATTTTCAACTGACGTCTTAAAAATTAGCAGAGGTTATCGCAACTGTCAATTTTGATATTAACTTCTTTATTTTTAATGAAACACCTATTTTTCAAAATTTGGAATGGCCTCTTTTTCCAATTCTAATAATATATAATATTGTGTAGAGATTATTGGGAATAAGGACACCTTGTTATTGTTGTATACGTTTAATTCATTAGCAACGTTTCGACAATAGTTTTTGTCTTCCTCATGCTAAAAAATAGTTTTTTTTTTATAAATATTTGCACGTAAAGAATAAACAAAGAGAACTTATATAATTAACAAGTAATAAAAGGTAGTTAACATATTGTTTCATATAATACCGTTTTTTTTTTGTGATGTTCAATTCTAAAATTTTATATGATTATAATTTTATTTATATATGAAAGTTGATTTGAATTTAAAACTAGAATAAAACAAATTAACAAAACAATTAAAATCCAAACTAGGTAGTTTAAAATTCATAATATTTCTTAATTGTACACATACTTAAATTATTTCTTTGGTTTACTAGGATACGGAAAGATGTTTAGGTTGTTTTTAATTGTTATTAATAAAATTCTACTGCTACTTTTATTAAATAAATACATTATGGCGCTAACGAGTGATAACAAATTAAGAATGTAAATCTTACCTTCGAATTTGGTTGTATACTTAGGTAGGCTGGTAATGTACATCTTTAAACTATTGCATGTAATATAAAACATAGATATTAACTATATTTTTTGTAGTTTTTATTTTGTTAAAATTGAAAATTATCACACACATAGATTTGACAGAAAAAAAACAATAAAACCGCGGTTAAAAATATGATATTTACAATGTTGGTTCAATTTTAAGATGATCATGATTTGTTTATCTATCACAGAAGAGCAAAAATAGTTAGTATTTAAAGAATGGCAACACTTAACAACTATATTAAAATATTAAGTTTTGATAAAAAAGAAGACGATAAATTGTATTTTTCTAATGAGAGATAAAGATAGATAGAATTATGTCCTATAGTACTACCAAAATTCTATCGTGGTCGCAATATGAGTGCGACGTTGTCACTGATCTTAATAATAATTATATTATTATAGAGTTTGTTCTTCTTTACCTTTCGTAATATATTTTTTTTAATGTTTATTTATTTAGATTTTATATACCTATACATTTTTTTTTTGCGTTTCGTTATTTTGTTTTTTTTTATTTTATTTTTAATATATTATTATTTTAAGCGTATCCTGTTTAGTAAGGGATGATATATTGCGCTTAGCTTATTGACATCGCTACGTAGGTTGACAACTTTAGTTTTACCAAGATTAATATGTATCATTTCCAAAATGGAACGCTTATAAAAGTTATTTTCTTTATCCGCTATTCTTGGGTTATCAAAGTCAAAATCATGATTGGTTTCAAAGTGGTGAATGGCAAGGGCAGTTTTTTCTTTTTTCTTTTTATTTTTATTTTGACAATCATATTTATGCTGTTTGATACGATTTTCCAAATATTGTTTAGTTTGACGTATGTATACGTTACCACAACTACAGGGAATTTCGTAAATGAGACCGGATTGTTTAGAGGGAGGGGTTTTTTATTGTATTAACATTATCATTCCAATATTTCTCATGGCTAAGGTTGTGTGCTCTATAGAACAGGTTAGAAATAGTACAGACACGAATAGTAGTTCAGGAGTCTACCAGAACTAGTGGGCTTCCTATACCAATTGGTGTGAACTCGGCCGTTTTCTCGGATAGCAAACACATCCAAAAATGGAAGTTTCCGATCTTGTTCAATTTCAGAAGTAAATTGAATCTTAGGGTGAATTGAGTTAAAAATATTCATAATTTCATCCTGCTTATCCTTAGGAATAGATAAAATTGTGTCGTCTACGTATACAAAAAGAAAGGGGATGTGAAAGTCTATCTTTTTGAAAACTTCATTAAGGACAAAATTCATTACAAGGTTTGCTAGTACTGGGGAGCTAGGGTTACCCATAGCACTTCCATCAAGTTGTTGGTATATTTTTTTGTCGAAGGAAAAATAACTAGTACCAAAGCATAGCGAAATCATTTGTAAAATTATATCTATGGGTATGTTGCTGTAAGCTGACATAAATCGTTTATTTTTTTTACTATTTCTAAAACCAAAGATTTAGGAATGTTTGTGAAAAGCGAGATAACATCAAAAGAAATTAATATATAGTCATCCGGAATAACTACATTTTGGATTTTTTCAACAAATTCGAAAGAGTTTCTGATGTTAAATTGAAAGGTGGTTGTAATAGGGTTAAGAATTGTATGTAACCATGTAGCTATATTGTAACCTGGGGAGTTTATGCAGCTGACCACTGGTCTCATTTTTACACCTTGTTTGTGGGTTTTCCTTAAGCCGTATAATTTGGGTGGGACTGAAGCATGATTTTTTGTTTCTTTAGACATTGCTTCATCAATATAGTGAGCTTCTTTAAGATCATTAATAAAGGTATTGATTTTAGATTGGTATCTAGCAGTTGGATCAGACGATAAGAGCTTGTAAGTGTTGGTATCATTTAACATCTCAACCATAGCGTTTATATATTCTGTCTTGTTCATTATAACTGTGCTATTACCCTTATCTGCCCTGCTTACGATAATGTCAGTGTTTTGTTTCTTTATACTGTTTAGCTATATTAGTGTATTTTTTGTTTGTGTCATTATTATTATTATTATTATTTTCATTAAGATAATTTGTTAGAATATTTACTGTTTTTGACCTAACGTTCTGCGATTGTTCTTCATTCCAACTGCTTTGTGACGATATGACATACTCGATATCTTTGACAAATGTGTTCAAAAAAATGGAACCAGGGGGTATATTCAACACCATCAGACTGTTGCATGGGGATACTGCTTGGAACATAGCTAAATTAACAAGTAATTTGACTTCAAACTCTACACAATCTGACTAATAGGACGTTAACTACCTTCAAAAAAATATATAATATGTTTCACATAAGTTTAATGTATTGAATGAAGAACCACCTAAACTATGTGTACTTGTCTAACACATTATCCTTATGAGAAAGTATTTTTCTTTTTACTCGAGCACCGTTCCAGATAAATCCAACATTTATTTTTAGATTTATTTAAAAATTTGAAAGTGAATCTTCTAGTCATTGCCATTATGCACATTAAAAATCTGGTTCTTGTTGGATTTAACATTCCGCACAATCATCATTAAATATGATTTACTTAACACTGTTTTTATGAAATCAGCAACAAGGTGATTCTCTAAACTTGCTTACGAACAACACTATCGTAATTCAGAGCAAGATAAAATCACAATAATTTATCATTACATTTTCGCCTTCCTGAATCAAAGTAGTAATTGAAATGGTAAATCAATTTCGCTCTGGCGTCATTTCTTTTTTTTTTGGTCTTTTTGCCGACTTTGTTCTCGAGGTTTTTTGTTAATTTTTTTGTACTTTGTTCAATGAGTTGGGTGGTATAATTTTTAATATTCTTTTTGAAAGAAACTTAATCAAAAATAAAACCTGTTTTTAAACACCTTCTCAGACGTCCATTAGGTAGAGGGGTTTCTTGCTTATTCGTTACCAAAGAATCAATTTGTATCTTCAGCCGTTACCGAGAAATGGGATTCCTCTAACTTACCCATTAAGCTAGGAGGAACACCTTGGAAAATAGTGAGACAATAGGGATATTTTGGAACGCTTATTTGACACTTCCTGGTAATTAACCACTACCACTGCCGTAAGCTACGAATCCATTTCGTTATGATTGTGGTTATTTTTCTGCTTAATTTTAGAGAATTTTAGCGCAATTAATTTAAAAAATAACAAAATATTACCAGGTTACCACATATACAATTTTTTTAATTTTTCTCATCTCAAAATGTTTTTACAACTGACAGTTTTTAATGTGTTCCAAAAAATATATGCGTGGTGGTGTTAGTGGTTGTTAAACACTACGACAGCAGCTGTGGTAGTGGTTGTTAAACACTACCACAGCGGCTGTCAAAAGTTTAAGCGTTCCAAAATTTCCCTAATGAGTCATACATCTGCACTCAAAATTAAAAATTGCAAAAATAACTTAGTTTTTTATTTACAGAAAAGTGATGCCTATGCCCTAGTTTGTAGCTAATTTATTGATAATTTTTTACCAAAGAATAACATTTGTAGCTGCAGCTGTTAACGAGAAAATTGAGGCGCCTCCAACTTACCTATTAAGTTAGGGGGACCACCCCATATCTGTCGTTTGAGTAACAGTATAATACACCATAATTTGCAGCTCGAGTGGTACATAGACACTCAAAAATAAAAATCGCAAAATATAACGTAGATTTTTTTTTCAAAATAATTATTATTCCCGTTTTATTTACCGTTACCGACACTGACCTGTGGTAAGCTACGAATCCATTTCATTATGATTGGTGTTATTTTTCTGCTTTATTTTAGAGAATTTTAGCGCAATTAATTTAAAAAATAATAAAATATTACCAGGTTACAACATATACAAAACTTATTTTGTAAAATTAAGACAATTTTTTAATTTTTCTCATCTCTAAATTGGTTTACAAGTGACAGTTATTCATGTGTTCCAAAAAATAGATGCGTGGTAGTGGTAGCGGCTGTCAAAATTTTAAGCGTTCCAAAATTTCCCTAATGAGTCATACATTACAAAAAATAACTTAGTTTTTTTTATTAACAGCAAGGTTATGTACATACCTAATTTCTATTTTATGGGTTACCAAAATAAAGGGACACAAAAATGCCTATGCCGTAGTTTGTAGCTAATTTATTGATAATTTTTTACGAAAGAATAAGATTTGTAGCTGCAGCCATTACCGAGAAAATTGAGGCGTCGTCTCCAACTTACATATTAATCTAGGGGGACCACCCCATATCTGTCGTTTGGGTAACAGTAGAACAATAGGTCATACCATTTTTTATAAGTCAAGTTTAGTTAACAAAGACAGATAAATGAAACGTTATAATTTGTGGTTGCATGAGTACTGATCTGCCAAAAAAAAATACTGCTTAGGAAAAAATTATGTGACCCATCAGGTACCTAAAAATTTAAATATATTGCTATCTACGCAACTTTTAATACTGTTTTGGAATAAGTTTTGTTTTCTTGCGCAAAAAATAATTTCTAACTCTATCAAGGCACTCGACATAAAAAAATAACATATCTCGAAAACTAACTAGAGTGTCACAACTTTTTAGGTCTTGTTAGAATAAGCTTTGTTGGTTGCTAATTTGTCTCTTTAAGTAAGTCACGTGACAGGGGGTTTAAGGACTAGGATGCAAATACACGACCTCTCCTGTCCAAATGCCAACCTCACCTACACGTGGTAGGGTGCAGCAACGAGGCTCTGGAGACCTAACATGGGCGGGATAACCGTATGGGCAACCCCAACAGCTTATGAAGAGAAAGTGGGATATCATATTCTTGGCTACCGATCATCAGGCTTGTCGTAAGGCTCATCGAATGCCAATACGAAACGCTACATCGCAAAAAGCACTCAATTTTTAGGGAAGTTGAACTAGACCATATAACCACTAGTAACTGCTCCATTTAGGATCTGTACAAACTCGTACAGTGGATAAATCTAATGAAGTGGTTAAACTAGACTTTAAGGGTCTCTATAAACAGTTTGTGATGGATAAATATGGCCTTAAATAAAGTCAAAAATATATTTTTGTGTTCCAAAAACCATGATATATTAATACATCCTAAGAAAAAAAAATGGTGCTAGAAAGCACGGATAGTCCACCATACAATCAATTATTTTATGTTAAAAGGAGATGCAAATATCTCGAAAACTGTAGTTTTAAAAGATTTGAACCTTAACAAAATTTTTGGGTAATATTTACGAAAACCAAAATCTGAAAACCGCATATCAATAAATAGCTGCTTTCCTTCTAAAGATATGATTTTTTTATTATATTTTAACGTTTTTTTAAATAACTCGGAAACTGAAGCTCCCACAAATTTGAACTTTATAAGAAAATTTGTAGTCCATATTCATGGAAACTTAAATCTGAAAGCCGTATATCGCTACTTGCTTTTGTTCCAAAGTTACAATTTTTTAAAATATTTTATCCCCCTTTTCCCCACTTCAAAGTTTATCGTCAGCCGATAGAGGACTTTTGTACTAAATTTCCTTAAAATCGATTAAGGCGTTCTTGAGTTATCGTGTATACAGAGAGACAACAGACCGACAGACAACTTTTTTTTTTCGTCGATTAAGGTGTTTTGGAACCTTTTGGTAACTCATTTTTAATAAAATTGTTGGACAAAAAGTGGGTGAACTAAACCAGCAGCCACCCACTAAACTTCATAATTTTGCATCCAAAACATCTAAACACTGGTCGTATTTACTAAAGAGTAAACTAGAGATTCGAGCTTCCATTGTCTTTATTTTTTAACTTTTTCAGAACGTTTCGAATGCTTATGTATCTGCAATCGTCATCAGGTGAACTAACAAAAAATAACACTACCTAATCTTATATTATACTAGCATGCGTTCATTGAACCATAAAAGCTAATCTGTGTTCAGTGAACCATGGAGTTTACACTTGGTTGGCTCTGCCCTTTCACAGTTGAAATCTATTATTTCCCAAAAGTATGGGTTTCCAAATATCCTTGATGGTGACGCTTTGTTGAGAAAATACATCCTGGTTCCTCTGTATGAATGCTGTTTCTTTGAACTTTAAGCGACGATCTTTGCCTCTCTCCATTCCATATGATGTTGATTTTTCCAGCAATGTTGAGCTACGTTTGATCCCGTTATCTCCCATTGTCGAGCTTAAGGTTTGTGTTCTGTAAGGCGAACTTCCATGGGTCGGCTGGTTTCCCCGATCTAGATATCCCAACACTCGCATGGTACCTGATAGATGCAGTTCTTGGTGTTAATTGACTTCTTATTGTTGTGGGTGTTTTGAAGGCAGTCATTCACATTCCTTTGATGTATGGAATTATAAATGTCACCTTCCTTTCTCTCCTCATTTGTGTTGGTATGGTCTGAAGAGTTTTATTGATCGTGTAGTTGGAGAAACGGTTCATTCGCAGATTGGATCGAATTTTTGGCTATTCTTTATTTAAAGCTTCTTCTATATTGCAGAGGTAGATGGCTTGATTTATAAGAGATTTTGCAATTCAAAGTTTGGTTGATGTCGACTGGTTTGATTTGAAGTTTAAATATTTTACACTATGATTTAGTTTGCGATATAAAGAAGTGGTTATGGTTGAATTATTTTTGGTGACTAGATCGTCGAGAAAAGAGAGCTGACAATTTTCTTGTTTTCCAGTTTTTTGTACTGTTGACATCGTTGTAGAATTGTCCTAGTACATTTTGGTTCTTTTTCCAGATTATAAATATGTCGACCATGTGTCTTAGCCATAGCTTGGGTGTCTGCCATGATGTTCGCAGAGCTTCTTCTTCAAAAGATTCCATAAAGATATTGGCCACTACCTGACGACCACTTTGTTAGTTTTTGACGTCGAAAATTAAATTGAATTAAAATAATCATTGAAAAGAGGCAACCACCTCTCTGATAAAACCAATTTAGAGCAATCAATGCCATTATGGATTTTTTGAAATGTGGTATGCAGAATTCTTCTTCCAAGAAAAGGATAGGTATAGTTTTTGTTAGTATTCACCTGATGACGATTGCAGATACATAAGCATTCGACACGTTATGAAAAAGTAAAAAAGAATAAAGACAATGGAAGTTCGAAACTCTAGTTTACTCTTAAGTTCCACATTGTATGCCACCTTAAAACAACAGTTGGTATTTACTAATAGTAGGGCAGATGCCCCATGTAAAATTAGTTTCACTATAGGCTGGAAATGCCTATCAGGAGGTCCGGGACTCTTAGCTGATTACAAAAAAAATATTTTCTTTTATATATACACGCGCGCAAGAAGGCAAGTTTTAATTTATTTTTTTACATGTTTTATATTTCAAAAAATACTTAACTAATTTAGTTAAAGATAATGTCGGTTGGAAGGTTATACTTGCCGCAAAACATGTAAAAAGTCTAAAGCTTCAGCAATAGTCCTGGAAGTAGCCACAAAATTACAAAATTTTGATTTAAAAACCAAAAAAAAATTAGTTTTTAAAAACTAAGTTTGATGTAGCCTAACAATTTTATTTCATTAGTTAGGACACAACTAATCAACTCTTAATTATGCCTAAAATATACTGCTTATAAGATGGTCTAAAAATGTTTCATTCAATTTTCAATTATTTGTTTTCATATTTAACAAAAAAATTTGTCTTCGGAACATCATATTTTTCTTATCTTTATATAAATAAATATATTTATTGTGCCTCCCATTACTTGACCAAAATAAAAATTAGAGGCAACATTGACCTTAATGACCTTGTGATTGTCTACATGGCGCCAAATTAAAAAAATAGAAAATAATTATTTTTCAAAAAAAGCACGATTTTAAAAGTATTTCTACTTTGAGAGGTGATTCTGGTTTTGACTATAGAGTCTTAACCAATAAGGATACAGCTTTGGAATCATGTATAAAATAATATACGGTACTATGAAAAAAAAAATGAGTTTTTGAGGGCTAAATTCAAAGAAATCTGAATTTATAGGGATCCAGGGTCATTATTAAAAAAATATCTTTTTATTACAAACTCATGCGGGGGGCTTCTAACCGAGTGAAATAGATAGTGACTGAAGTGACTTTTTGTCTGAACCCTGCCTACCCGCTCGCCACACCGGTCTGATAAGCACCCCCTAGAAAGGCAGTTTTCTAGAGGGAATTAGACCTAAACCCCTTTGTCGGGGCTAGGGATTTTTAACGTGCTCCACTATCAATATATGGATGGAAAAACTGTCATAACAAACTGAACTGGCTTTTCGCTCGCTGGCTGGCGTTTGGACGAGAACAAAATTAAAAAAAGCCTATTACATCTCACTAAACAAGATGAACACCAATGCTGCTAAATTATAATTTCGACCCTATCTTCTTCTTTAGAACATTTTCCTCGCCCCCTTCTGAAATTAATTTATTATTTTCTTTGTTGTTGTTGTTGTTGTTAGGTTAGGTTAGGTTTGTTATAAGTGGTGCAATTTACAGCTCCCTCCACTGCGACCTGAGAGATCTATTGTTGTTGTTGTTTGGTTCTTTGTGGTTGCGAACTTTCCTCCCCTCGTAACACTTTACCTACTCACTTCGCGTTACGTAATTTATGGAAACCACTAATGCAACTGCAATCTATAGGCATAAGGCAAGGCCTGGAAGAAATGCAGGAAGGTAAGGAAATTGGCGATTGCTCTTCTTCTTTTACTGCCTCTGCAAAAAATTTCCAAAATTTAGTAAAATTGGTAAAATCAAATATTTTTCCGGCCCCTCTTGCGCAAGAATTTACCTTGCAAAACCACCAAAACAAAAAAAAATGAGGCGAAAAATATATATTAAAGCTGCGCATCTTTTATGATACTTATTTTTTTAGCTTGCGCTGTAATCTAAATTATTTAGGCAGAGTTGGTCACGTTTGCGCTATAACGGAATGCGCGATTTTTTATTAATTTTTTCTTAAACAGCACAAGCATTACGGCAAAAAATATACCGCAAATATTTACAGGCGATTTTTTCCCGAGCTTATATATACAGCGCAAACCATTTACCGCAAATTTTTCTTTTTTTAATTACTTAAAATTAATTTTAAACCTATATGTGAAAGGCTTTTTTCTTGATTTCCGCATGGTGCCTATACCTATTTGTGAGTGTTTCAGAGCTGGAGTTAAATGATATCTGGATTGAGGGTGACTATTGAATCCACTAACGAGCCCACGCTGGTCCCCCCGGGCGAAACATCGTTTAATTGTTTTAATTGTCTGAGAAGCATATTCCTATTGGAAAGATTAACACGCCAGAACGAACCCGTATTAGGTGACTTATAATAAGTACCATGCGGAACGATGCCTATTTGTGAGTGTTTCAGAGTTGGAAGCCAGAGTGTGCGATGGTGGTAAATGATGTCTGGATTGAGGGTGACTAGTGAATCCACTAACGAGCCCACGCTGGTCACCCCGGGCGAAACATTGTTTAATTTTTTCTCTTTTCGCTTTGGTCTTTTGTGTGTTCCTTGTGGGACACTCATTCAATTTTGAAATTTTCGTTCTTTCCTCCAAAATCTTTTGATCTTCCATTTTTTAGATTCTTTTCGGTTGATGTAACTGATTTGGAAGATGTAACTGATTTGGAAGTTTTAATTTCACATGAAAATCGTGTTGAGATGGTCGTAAAATTAGTATTATTCGTTGGTCGTAGGTAAATTAATTTATTAGACTTGATTACTGTTGTAATTTTAAGTTATATTTGTCAAAATAGGGGCACAAATAAAGTCAGACCGTAAGACTATTACGTCGATGTTCAATCTGTCAATATTGTCAAAATACTGCACAGCTATAATAGTGCCTGACTGAAAAAAACCTCACCATAATTTTGTTAATTTTTACATATTGTAAAGTTTTACAATTAAAGTGTGTAATTTTTTTCCCTGAGATGTTTTTCACTAAATTTTCCAAAAAACTTAAAAAGATTATGTAAAGATATTACAATTTAGCCAAAATGAACCACCAGAAAGTCGTATACAATTTAAGTTACACAAGTTTTTTCGTATAAGTAAATAATCTTATGAGTGCCTGGCACTCACCTACGGGAAAGCTGATAAATTTGGGGTAATGGTTAAAATATACAATAATAATAATATACAAACTGATAATTAATTAGGTGTACTTGCTTTAAAACGCACTTATATAAAAGCAATACATTTTGGATGGTATTTTTCTCGGAACTTAAATAAGAAGATATAAATTTAAAAACAAAAATGAATAAATTATCTCCAACGTCAAACGCCAAATAACCGCACCATCAACGTAAAACCTGTACTAAAAAGGCTATTTTGGACTAACTGTTAAATATAGTGTTAAAGTTATCGTTACCGTTACTTAACTATCTATTTACTTTATGCTTAGAGTTTGTTTTTGCTATTATTTGTTCTCTCTCGCCAGTGCTTTCTCATTTTTATAAGCTTTTACTTAACTTTATACGTGTTTTTTTGTTTATGTATGTTTGGCACAAATCTTGCAACAAGTCAATTTTCACTAACTTCTACATGATCCGATCAACTTCAAATTTGGTACGCGTTTGAAGTTCTGGTGACAATACAATATTGTGAAAAAATTACGTTGGTGGGAGTAGTTTAGGAGGTTAAGAGAAGCATTATATATTTTACCTACGCCCAACGAATAATACTGATTTTACGACCATTTCAAAACGATTTTAATGGCTCATTTACGGTCCTAGGATAATAATAAAGCTTAGACGTAAACCACAAGATGGCGTGACAAGCGATGAAACTTTATTTTATAAGAGCACTAATTAACTCAATTTGAATTATTTTTCTATATTTTTAAGACAATAAATATTTAAATCCAATATAATTTTGGTAACTAACCAAAAATAAGTCCCGTTAAATTGACATATTACGCATTTTTAAGAAAACAAACTTTGTTTTTAAAAAAATATATAAAAGTGGTTTTGACGTTTTAAATAGACCGTCATTGAAACTTCAGGTTATCAAAACAAAAGATCAGAAGACCTTGGGTGGAAATAACGAAAATTAAAACCTGGATGAGCATCCCACAAGGAACACACAAAGGACCAAAGCGAAAAGAGAAATGATTAAACGATGTTTCGCCTTGGGCAACCAGCGTAGGCTCGTCAGTGGTTCCACTGGTCACCCTCCCCATACATCATTAAACACCATCATACACTTTGATTTCCAACTTTCAATCACTCACAAATAGGCATCGTTCCGCATTGGTACTTACCCAAGTTACCTGCTACGGATTTGTCCGGGCATGTTAATATTTCCAATAGGATTATGCTCCTAAGGAAATTAAAAATAAAAAAAGAAGTTAAAAAAACCTACAAATCAGTTACATCAACCGAAAAGAATCTAAAAACAAAAGATCTTGGGTGGAAATAACGAAAATGCAAACCTGGATGAGCATCCCACAAGGAACACACAAAGGACCAAAGCGAAAAGAAAGATGATTAAACGATGTTTACGTAGGCAGCGTAGGGAATCCGTATCAGGTAACTTGGATAAGTACTAGTGCGGAACGATGCCTATTTGTGAGTGATTCAAAGTTGGAAATCAAAGTGTATGATGGTGTTTAATGATGTATGGGGAAGGTGACCAGTGGAAACACTGGTTTCGTTATTTCCACCCAAGATCTTTTGATCTTTTATTTTTAGATTCTTTTCGGTTGACGTAACTGATTTGGAGGTTTTTTAACTTGTTTTTTTGTTTTCAGGTTATAAAAGTTGTTGACTTATAGTGTTCGCGTTTGATATTTTTAATAATTTCTGATATTTATGATGATATTTTCATTGGTCGTGGGTAAAGTATAGTACACTAACTCGCATGTTATGGTCATTACACGCTCAGATTAATTAAGACCCTCGCCTGCGGCACGAGTCTCAAACTTCATCTTCGCGTTTAATGACCATCATAACATGCTTGTTATGTATTCCTGCGAATTTAACTCATAAAAAATATTGACAAAATAAATATGTGGCCATATAATTGTCAAGATCTAAAACCCCTAATTAACAACTTGTATTTCTGGTTGTTACTCTTTGTAGCAGAGTTATCTTAAAAATATTGAGATGACTTGCAACATTTGTTTCTTATAAAGTAAATAAATAACTCTATATGCGCCTATATAATGTTGAATTATTTGACGTTAAGAAGTCTAAAAATTTCTCATGGTTCGCTAATTTCGGGACAGCCTGTATATAGTACCTTGGTACGCCAATAATCTACCCATAACTAATAAAGTTAACAAAGTGCCTAGGCGTTGTACTTCGTTTCCTTATTGCTGAGTTATTTATCCTTTTCACACCTTTTTTAATTTGATAAAAATATCTAATAAATATTTTTTATGCGAGTGCCCGTTAAAACCACTAATTGCCAATTGCACCGCAGTGTTAAACCTGGTTTAAATTTAAATGATGGTTAGAATATGATACCAGGTTTAACACTACGGTGAAATTTTCAATTATCAACTTATTGGTTTCTAACAGGTAAACCAAAAGTTTATTTACAATTTTTCTCTAATTCTGAACTTTGAAACGGTCCCAGAGAATCGAGATTCTTCTTCTGGTGGGGGGTAACCCATAAAGGCACTGTTGTCAAAATTTATTTACAACGTTTACATGAGACAGAACCGAGATCGATCTCAATCCCGACTTTCCCATAATGTACATATAAACGCTTATTTTTGTACCATAAAATTTTAGTAATTAACCTTTGTGTGCCCATAAGTTTTTGTCATTCCTATATTTTATATATATAGAATAGTCCAATACGATTTTAAATCAAATTAAGGCGGTTAAATCATAAACGCCAATGTAAACCATGATTCCAAATCCGAATTGAGATCGATCTCAGTATCTCAGTTCTAGGTAAACGTGCAATTTATAAGTAGATAACACACAGACAGAATATAGCGCAATATTCTGTCTTCTTTTTATCTGTACAAAAGCCAAGACTTACGCTCGAATACGAAATACGAAATTTTCACGTATACCGCTGGGCACCTCGTACGTGTCATAATCAACTTGTGTCTATTACAGCCATTTGCACCAACACATTTACTTATTTAGGGGTCACCTAGAATAAGGTGGCTTAGGTTAGAGAAGAGTTTCGTTTGTATTTAGAACTCCCCTAAACTACCTTAGGTGATCCCTAAATCTAGGGTCCCGTTTTTGGTCCCCTAGCTCTCCACTAACCCAAAAATAATCTAGATTTAGGTGGCCCTTAAATATGTTGGTGCAAATGGATGTTAGTTATTTTCCTAGAACATACGCAAAAAGTGATATTAGGGATATTTTGGAACGCTTATTTGATACTTCGTAGTGGTTGTGGTGATTACTGAGTCTGCGCAATAGCTAAACGTCATTCCGTTGTGGTAATTAACCACTACCACTGCCGTAAGCTACGAATCCATTTCGTTGTGGTTGTAAAGGGCGTCGATAAGGGGGGGGGGGGGTAACTACCCCCCCCCAAGATAGACTTTTGACAAAAAAAAGTTTTTTGCCTACACTTAATGAAAGAAAACAAAAGTGTATTATCACCAATTTTATTAATTAATTAAAAGTACATTTACTTTACTTTACGTACTTTTCTAAAAAAGGTTACTTTAGGAAGAAGATAAGAATTATGTTTATTTTCATTAAATATTACCTAAATTTTGTTACCTTATAATTCTTTTCCTCAATATGAAAAGGGGCAAAGGCATACAAGCAATAAAGTATTTTGAAAATTTATCTTGTTAATTTGTTACCCCTTGGTGGTTGTGGTTATTTTTTTGGTTAATTTTAGATTATTTTGCCACAATTAATTTGAAAAATAATAAAATATTACCAGTTTCCAACATACAAAATACTTATTTTGTTAAATAAAGCCCAATTTTTTGTTTTTTATCCCCTCTAAATTTTTTTACGAGTGACAGTTTCAATTGTGTTCCAAAAACTCTGGTAAAATTGATGCGTGGTCCAATACCAATAAACACTAACACAGCGGCAAAAGCGGTCCAAAATTTCCCTATTTTCTGCACACAAAAGCAGTTAGTCAAGTGACGCAAAGCGAAGTGCCAGGTTTTAAATGCGAAAAAGACACTTTGCGCAAGTGTCAATAATTGTGAAGAATTTTGGGGGAAAGAGCAATGGGGGAAATGCTAATGTGAAAAATGTATTTAGTCCCGGAGCCTGCGTTAAAAACCATGAATGATTCCCGTGTGTACGTTTATTTAGACGTATTGAGACATATTTTTTTTGTAGGAAATGCTTCCACAATTAGTAATTTCCATAGTGGAGCAACCCCATTCTCAACTAAAAAGTCAGTTAACTCCTACCGCCTCAGTGCCTTTTAGCCTACTGTAGCTGCCATTTTTATAACCAAATTGACAAGTAAAACATGGATTTTCTGTCAGTTTGGTGTCAATATGGCACCGATCATAAGCCAAAGTATACTAAAACGAAAATGAGTTAACTGGCTTTTTAGTGGAGAACGGTATTGGGTGGAGTAACGACGTGTCTTTCACTTCACCAAAGATGGCGGTCGTCTTAATAACCACAAATTACTGGTGTTAAAACGGGTTTTTCGCAATACCTCCTCAGTTGTACAACCTAGGGACACAAAACTTGGTATAGTTTGGGGGACAAAATCTAGGGATTTTCATAATAATACGTTTAATTTTGTTGATACCAGGGGCGTAAAAATTAAAGAAATATTGAAAAAAAATATCAGACACTTTATTTTTAAACCTCTCTGACTAACAGCTTTCCTGGCACATGTCAATATTATTTACGTTTTTGATTTAAGATTGCTTCCAAATTTAAGAATTTTCATAATAGCGTTGTGAGATATTATGCAAAAAGTATCTATATTATAAAGTCATTCAATTTATTGGTGTAAAAAATGTTGTATGATTTCATTTATTAACCGATTTATTTTATTTATCTACTTTTCGAAATGACGAACTGACACAAGATTTGTTACAATTTTACTAGGTTGTCCAGTGGGGTCCAAATATACCAGTTTTTATAAACTTCATTCTGCCCTATATATATTCAAATGTTACTCACTAACAGCAGTTTTGACATATGTTAATAACTAATTTTCTTGCATTAAAAGTAAGTTGAATTTCAAAGATTTTGTTAGTGGAGTAAAAAATATTAATATTGTTAGAGCCTCCAAACTAAAATTTTTTTTTTTTATTTTATCACTACACTTTATTATAAAATATTTCTGAATCAATATTCAAATATTATTTAACTTCAAAAATTTGTTTGGCGCTAAATATAAATTTATCTTGGTGTTAAATTTTTTGTATAAAAACAACCCTTACGGGGTTAGGAGATACAGCGATTTAAACGTATTTTATACCCTGCAAAAAAGTGCTCAACAATTTTTTTCACAGAGCTGTTTATCTAAAAAAAAGCGTATGCAAAAGGAGTTGTTTTTTATAAAGAACGAACACGGAAAACCTCAAAAAACCCGCAAAAAGTAATTAAGTATATTTCTAAAAAAATATTTTTGTCAGTACACACACTTTAAAAATATAAGGTATTGACACTGATTTTAAACCAGTCGCTATATCATAAATACATCAAAATTTGTTTGAGAAAAATCGGTTAATAAATAAAAACGTAATAAGACGGCGAAAAAAGCAAGCGTTCCTCAGAGAAAAACTTTCTTTTGCAAACTACTATAGGGATACTAACAACTGACAGAAATATAGCTTCATCTGAAAAATTCTCCTAAAGCTAACGGTTTTGGACTACCAGTTTTATTTCTCCTTTCAGTCTGTAAGGTAAGTAAATAAAGTTAAAAAAATAATTATATAAATAGTTACGATACTGGTAGTACTGGTTATATACCTTACGGTCCGATTGTTCAATAGCGGTTTAAACTCGGTTTGGAGTTTAAACTTGGGTTAAGTTTTTGGAGCCTTGATTGAGATATAAACCGAGTTTGGAGGCATGTTTAAACTCAGTTTTCCCAAACGACCAAATTCGTAGGTTTAAACCCAGTTTTCACTACAAAAATGATGTTTTATAGAAAAATAAAGTGTAGAAATCAATCGTTGGTGCCATTATTACAGAAAAAAAGTCATATTTTTTGTCTAAATTTGTGAGCTTTATATATTTTTCTAAATTGGAACATTTTGACTGCATAGCGCACACAGCTGATTTTGACTTATGTTTGTTTGGTTGTAAAAACAATTCATTTTTTGTTAATATCTTTTTATAAATTTTCGTATTTTCTTTTTAATGTCGAAGCATTACGAAGAATTGCACCACTCTCACTATTAAACGAAAATTCAATTTTTTTCAAGTCTCCTCTTTTTTTTGCTGGTAATTGATTCTGTCTCTTTGCACTATAGTACACTTTTAAAGGTTTTCGCCAGATGAATTAAAATCGTTTCCTCTTTTTGGGAAAAGCTCCAAACACCACGGAAAATCAACCACTCAAAACTTCGTCAAATTCTTGTGAAACTTCAAATTTCCGTGATATTTTACCAAAAGGTTGTTCGAGTTTGCGCAATTATATGAAAATGGTTATCAAGTTCAGTACCTAGATGGCGCTACCTTGCGGAGTAACCTTATTCTGGTTTAAACTTGGTTTGAACCAAACTTTTTATATATTTTATATTGAACAACCGCTCACTAAAACTAAACTTGGTTTGGAAAAAAAACTTTAACTTTAACCAACCGGACCCATTACATCAATATTAACCTTTTAAATGCAAAAATACCAATCGCGCGGACAGGAACGAGGAATATTTTAAAATAGAGTTCACTGGTATTGAAAGTATTAATATCTTGTCAAAAAAATAAACTTGGGTCTTACTTGATACAATCGCTGTCAGTTAGCGATATTTAAAAATAGATTGTAAAGTCTATGAAATTTAAAATATTTTTCTGTGGCAATACTTATCTAAAATATATAAAATCATAAATTTGGGTCAAAAATACGTCGATCAGAAGTACTTAACAATATCCCTTTGGATGACATGTGTCATAACCGCTGCCAGTCCAGAATTTTTAAAACTAGGGAGACTTAACAAATATTTAAATCAATTTCTACGCCTCTGGAACTAATAATAACATAATCTTGTCACTCCACCATATTCTTTTAAAATTTAGGAATACTCTGAATGCAAAAGTACCAATCGTGCAAAAATCTGTCAAAAATAGATCGATCAGCAATATTTTGTGTAAAAGTGTTATAATAAAAATTAAATGATATAACTATTTCCTTACGCTTCTTGGGAATATATTAGACAATTAAAGTAAATATTTCAACGCATCGCAAAATACACTATATTTTTGGCTTGCTTTATGCCATGTTTGGAACGATTCCCGCTTTTTTGATAGGTGCGATTACATAACAGCTGATTTTACTGGTTTCGTATGGAGAGATGTACGTAACGTTACGTACCCAAGAACGTACGGAACGATTTCAATCAGCAGTCCTGTCATCGCACTCGCGTCGTCAAAAATGTATTGTATTTTGGCTTTTTTTCGAACGCGTTAGGTATACCGATACCGATGCGTTGAAATATTTACTTTTTCCCTGCATAAGGCTAAACAAAAATTTTTGAAGCTAAATAATATTTAAATTCAAAAAGACCATTCGTATAAAGAGCTGTTAAAACTACAATCAGAAATATTTTTAAATAAAGTGTATTGATAAAATTTAAAAAAAAAACATAATTTTTAGTGTGGAGATCACTGACTATTTTTTAACTCCATCAAAAAATATTTTAATTGAAACTTATTTTCAATGCAAAACTATTAGTTTTATTGACATATCTATGTTAAAACTGGTGTCAGTAAGTAACATTTGAATATATTATATAAGATAATATTAGATTTTAATAAAACTGGTATATTTGAACGTCAATGGTAATAAAAATACCAGGAGATTCTTATAAAACTGTTTTAGAAGTAGCTCTTTGAGAATGGTGTTGCTCTGATGGTCAATCTAGTAAAATTGTAGCAAATCCTGTGTCAGTGGGTCATTTCGGCGAGTAGAAAATAAAATAAAAATGATTTTTTTCAACAATTAAATTGAATGATATTATAGATATTCTATGCATAATATTTCACAACTCTACTAGGAAAATTCTTAAATTAGGAAGCACTCTTAAAGTAAATAATGTTGACATGTGTTAGAGCAGCTGTCAGTCAGAAAGGTTTAAAAATAAAGTGTCCGATAAATTCTTTAAAAATATTTCTTTAATTTGTACGCCCTAGTATTAGCAAAATGAAAGTCATTATGATGGAAATGCCTAGATTTTGTCTCCAATGTATCTAGCAAAACTGTGTCATCTTTGATTGGCTTCATAGAATTTCGTTACTCCACCATGAAGATTATTAATTGTGGAAGGATTTTCTACAAATAAATATGCCAAAATACGTCTAAACATAGACGGAAAGATATAGGCTATAGGACTAATTATAAAAATTTTGAAATGAAAAAGTTATGACTATAAATTATTGTTGTTTGTTGTAGCAATTTTATACCAAATGATGAAATGTGCGGTGATAAATACACCACGTACCTAAACGGATTTACGTGCAATAAAAATGCATGAACAGGCTCCACGTGGGAATGATTTATTTCGCCTATAAGTAAGAAAGGCTCTTGCATCAAACTGGAGTGACTAAGTAAAAAATTAAAAATCAAGGTAAAGTGTATATCTAAACAAAGTTATTTGGTTGTTGGATCTGCACGGATATATTACCTTCTTAGACAAATTTAATTTGCACTTTGTTTGGTTTTTCCTAAACATATCCTATAGTAAGCTGGCAAACAAAACAAAATTTTACATTTATTTACATTTCCACACATTACGATTCTTTGCATCATCATCAATACTATAAAATAATAGTTTAATCCACGACCACTTAGTAATACTAGAAATGTTAAGTTAGTAATACTAAGTAATACTAGACATTTAAAAACAAAAGATCAAAAGATCTTGGGTGGAAAAAACGAAAATTTAAACTTGGATGAGTATCCCACAAGGAACACACAAAGAACCACAGTAAAAAGAGAAATGATCGAATGGTGTTTCGCCTTTGGTGTAAAGTGGTCAGCTCAATTAGTTAAATATATAAATAACCAGGCACAATTTAAATGGAAACTTGATCTCAGTGGGATTTCAACGCCGTTTAAGTATCTTATTGGGACAGTACATGACTGCATTTTATCTAATAGGCACAGTTGCCGATACCTACAGGGTGAGCCAATAATAGCTGCCAAAGTTTGGGATAAGCTTATTATTATCAAGCTTATGGTGACCGACTGATAATTCCCACTAAAACAACAACGCTGAATTAAAAATGACATTTATTTAGACACCTGTCAAACCCTGTCAAAATAGCGGAAAAATAATTAATGAACTTGAAGTTTTTGGAAAAGCGGATACTCTTTTTACTCTATTAGAGATATTGAATCGGAAACCGTAAGAAAAGTGACAGTTTTCTTCACTGTCATGAGGAAAACTACTGGTGTGATGAAACATATTTGCGAGTAAACACTCGAAGTACACTAAATTGGGGTCGATGAACTTAAAAATGTCATAATAATAATTAATAAACATGCAGGTTTGGGCAAAGCGAATACCTTTTTTTTACTCTGTTGACGATATCGAATCGAAAACAGTAAAAAAAGTGTCATGGTCAATGTCATGTAATGTTCCTTTAGTGGTCTAGGAAGTCATTTTTAAAAGTTATATAAGACGGATAACTAAAGTTTGTGTCAACTTTCGTAGAAACATGTTTTACTTCACTGGTAGTTTTGTCCATGACAGTTATTATTTAAGTATTACTTATTGTACAGTTTTTATTTTATTATTTACACACAATATCACAAATTATTTATTTGCTATTTTGACTGGGCTGATTTCAGGGTGTCAAAATTAATGACATTTTTGAGTTCATCGACCTCAATTTACTCGTAAATATGTGTCATCACTCGTAAATATGTGTCACTCGTAAATATGCGTCATCGCACCAGTAGTTTACCTCATGACAGTAAATGACAGTTAAGGCAACTTCACTTATTTTTACGGTTTCCGATTTAATATCTTCAACAGAGTAAAAAGAAGGTAATCGCTTTTCCAAAAACTTCTTATTCATTAATTATTTTTCCGCTGTTTCGACAGGGTTTGACTAGTGTCAAAATAAAAATAATTTTTAAATTCAGCGGTGTTATTTTAGTGGGTATTGATGCTATTTTACAAGCTTTTATTTAACTTGCAATGTACGTAATAACTATGTAGATATGTTTGTTCGAGTGGAATCTTGCAACTTAAATTTGACCAACTTCCCGACATCCGATCGGTTTCAAATTTGGCATGCTTATATAATTGCGGTGACAATACAAAAATATAGTGTGATGAAATTAACAGCTCCCCTCTACTTGAAGGTGGTGTGTTGGGGCACTTGGGTATGCAGATAACGCATTTGTAATCAGATTTTGAAAATTTAAAATGGCGGATTCAAGATTTGTAACCAATTCTAACTAACTTATACACATCCGATTGCCTTCAAATTTGGCATGCAATTATAGTTTCAGTGACAATACAATATTATGTCATTATTAAAGACCCACTCCTTACAAGGGGAGTGGAGGGGGAAAACACCTAAGTTTGACCGATTTCAACCAAAATTGGTATTCGGGGGCTTTTGGGGATAAGTCTTACGAATTTTTGATCAGATTTTGAAAATTCAATATGGCGGATTCAAGATGGACGATTTTTATCCACATCCGATTGTGTTCAAATCTGGTATGCGTTTATAGTTCCGGTGAAAATACAATAATATGGTGTTCTCAGGTACCCACCTAACTAACTAGGGATGTGCAGGGGGAAAAAGATTTACCTTGTTCGATTTCAATAAAAATTGGCATACAGGGGTTTTTAAGGAGGGGGATTATGAATTTTTATCTGCAGATTTTAAAATTTCAATATGGCGGATTCAAAATTGACGATTAAGGTTACAAATCTGAAAATTAAGGGTGTGTGTTCAAATTTGGTATGCGTTTATAGTTCCGGCGACAATACAATAATATGGTATTATTAGGTACATACTTCCTTTTAACGAGTGAAGTGGAGGGGGGAAAAGATTTAGTTTGTTCGATTTACATCAAAATTGGCACACAGGGTTTTTTCGGAAAGGGGATATGAATTTTTGATCAGATTTGAAAATTTCAATATGGCGGATTCAAAATAGACCATTTAGGGTACGAATCTAAAAATTAATTTTTATTAAAAAAACCTTTAAAGAGCAAGCTTTTATCAAATGCACTTACAAAAGCGATGGGCGCAAATTAAAAATTTTAAGTTTACGGTGACAAAGAGAGAACTACAAAAGAAGAACTAAATTATTCTTCTATTCGAAAGACATAATGCTTTCATCTAAAGAAGCTGAAAACGGGTGAGATTGCCGTGTCCTTAGGTTATAGAGTAATACAACTGTTTCTTAGGTGAATCGTCAATGTGACCAATATACGATATCAGGCCACTGACGAGACCTAAAGTTAAAATTTTTAAAATTTGCGCCCATCGCTTTTATTATGGTATAAGAAAGATAAAAAAATATTTTAGTGCATTTAATAAAAGTTTGTTCTTTAAAAGATTTTTTAATAAAAATTTTTTTGCCTATATTGATCCTCATAAACATGACAATAATAAGCTCATCCGAGAGCTCATTCCAAACATTGGCAGCTAATATTGGCTCAACCTGTAGATATCGGCACCTGTGCCCATGAGACAAAATGCTGCCAGGAACTGTCCTCATAACATACTTAAACGGCGTTAAAATCCCACTAAGATCCAGTTTCCATTTAAATTGTGCGTGGTTCTTTGTATGATTTCACAAATGCAGCATGAAAACAGCTCTGTTATAACCTCCTTTAATTCTAGAAACGAGACGAAAAAAAAGAAGTCGCCATTTTAATAGATTAATATCCATCTATTTTGCATGTAATATAATAAACCGAGTTCATTTGATGTCAATGTCAAAAATTAGGACCGCTGTCAACCAGGACCGGGAGATCAATCGAAACTCTCCTATCCGTAGACCTGGAATTTGCCGGATCGGACGTTTCTGTCTTGTTCATTTCATTACCATGTATTTATATCTTGTTTTCTTTGGTTCGGACGTTCGTAAAAGGTTCATCAGCATCGACGATGTAATATATTTGATATTGGTTGATAGTTTAATAGAAAAAAATAACTTTGGAAAGAAAAACTTAAATGGGAAAAGTAATGGAAACTAAGTTGGCAAGCTATTTTTGATTCATTGTTGTTAGCGTATCTTTCATGCGTCTGTGAAAGCGTCCTTTAAAAAAAGAGTTAAAGTTGTGCTTACAACGTACTACGTAACCAAACCAATTCTTGTTCACTCACTTCTATTTCCTTCCTTGTCGAAAAAAGTGAAAGGGCAATAGATTAGAAAACATAAGGAGTGACACTGTGGATCAGGCATTTTTGAACCCACAGATAACAAAATGGTTAGGATACGCTAGCTGCGTACGAATAGTCGCTGCTGTACGAAGTATCCGTTCTGAGTATGCGCACTGAGATACGATTAATTACGATTAAGCACTCTCTATTTGTGCAACTTTAAGTGTCTTATATAAATTTTCGAAAACAAAAAATGGATTTTAGATACGTACTTACCAGCTAACATAAAATTTGAAAAAAAACAAAATTAATAAAGATTTAAAAAAAAAGGGAAACTCGTCTTCGTAATAAAAAATAAAAGTAAAACTCTCCTAGGTTCCACCCTCTGTGTGAGCAATCGAAATCCAAGAAGTTCATTTTGCACTAAAGTACAAAAAACTCTTGTTTTTTCAAAGCGTTTTTGTTTCTCACTTCATTACGACCAGGCCTCCGATGTCTAATGGAGAATCCAGACACCTACCGACCTGTTTCGTCCTTATTAGGAATCATTAGGGAGTCATAGGATTATACCTGGCAGTTGAAGGTACACAGGCAACCATGCACACCTCTCGAATTTAAAACAACAGGCTTGTTGCGCAGACCTCCTCCGGAGCGATTGCTTGCTGATGCCTTAAAATTAGGGTCACGTAGTATGAAGCTGCAATTAGGGGTAATGCTGCTGAGAACTTTACCTCTTTTTACAGTGACTTATATTTTGCAGGGTTATTTCTATTACCTGCTGAAAAGTGCAGTTTTCTGTTTCTAATTTTGATGTTTTGGTTTTTCAGTTCATTCGACAGGTGGTGCTCACAGGTACTACGTCTCCGCCGCGGATTACGAACTTTCTGTTGTACATTCGAGAGGTGTGCGTGGTTGCCTGTGTAGCTTCAATTGCCACGTATAATCCTATAACTCCCTGATGATAATAATAGATAAAACAGGTCAGTACGTGTTTGGATTCTCCATTACACATTGGAGGCCTGGTCGTAATGAAGTGAGAAACAAAAACGTTTTGTCCGACATTTTTTTAAATCTAAATTTAACACTTTGGTGTCAGAAGTAGGAGTTAGTTATAACAAAGCTCATGCTGAAGACAAGATTCAAGAACATGCAAAAAATCAAACTCAACATCAAAAAATACTTAAGGGATTTGAAAGAAATTCAAGATTATCGGCATGATCACCAACTTTCAAAAGAAACTTTGTAACATGAAATCAATAGAGAAATAAAAAAAAGATGCAAAACAAAACTGGATAACACAACCATGTCAGTAAATAGAAGATCTAGATGGTAAACATTAAAAGAATGGTCTAACTACATAGAAAATTTTATAGCAGTTGTTTTAAGCCAATCAGATGCTGTGTTTTTGACAGGTTGCTATGGGAACAACCCGAATTTTTCGGAAATATGTTCGGTCGCGTGACCTAGTTGAAAAATTAATAAGTGATAATTTCCCTGGCACAGCTGTCACGTGCAGATGTCAGAACAACAACAGAGGCGTAGGTACAATTTTCTATTCATTTTATGATATTTTCTTTGCGACAACAAAATTTAATATGACGAATAATAATTAATACATAGCGTCGAATATAACACATGTGCCTATACACCTATTTTTCCCTATCCTCTAGTACTATAATAATGTGTTTTTAATAATAATTTAAATAGAATATAATCCACTTGATACAAAGATGCAAACCTTATTTTACTAGAGTACCAGGGAATTGAAAAATAATATATGAATAAGTGTATGGCCACAATATAGGTAACACAGACATTCAAAGTGTCAAAAAAGTAATTAAATAGCCACTTTATATTAAAACACCAAAGTTCAAAGCAAAATAAACGCTTGCCAAATTATCAAAAATTTGTATTTTTTTTTAAATAATTTTGGCATAAAATTTTCGTACCGAATCTCCCGCAAGCTTGAATTAATCTCCGTAAATTGTTTCTCTGTTGCGAATTTTTATAAGAAAATTTCCCTCGGCTGATGCCTCGAGAAATTTGCAAAAAATTCGTACGTCGAAAAAATTTTCGGAAATAATTCAAGCTCTAGGGAGATTATAAGTGAAAATCTATTTAGCGATAATAATCGTTGAAAAGTTGGAAAAGTTGAAAACCCTGGAACAGTAACGTTAGAAAAAAATTGGTCAGAAGGAGATAGATTTATTAACGCCAGAAGATGATAAAAAGAGATGACAGGAAGTGAAAGAAAAGAGCTCAGTAAACCTTGTTAACTTCGACTATGTCTCATTTTTTGTTGTTTGTAAGAAATATTTTTTTCAAACCTATTTTTGGGTCTAAGATTTAACTAACCTAATCTAAACGACATTTTTCTTTTTCTACATCTTATTTTAATTTAATCGTTTACCTACAAATTTGACTTTCCAAATTTGAAAGAAAGATTTCACATTTTTTTTCTTTCAATAATTTTTTTTTTCGAATTTAATTTTTATCTGGCACAAATAAATTTATAATTTTGAAATTTATTTTACAAAATTTAAAATTATTTTTTTGTTAGTCAAATTACACTTCAAATGTATAGAATCATCTTATGTTGATATTAAACTGAAGATGGTAAACTTGCAGACCAAAGAAAAAACTGACGATATAAAAACTTTAAATCCGCATTTATAAAAAAAAATATTGGGGGTCTTTTCATAAATTTCAGAAAACTGAATTTTAATTAAATCGATAAAAACGAATTAACTCAAGCATTTTATTTCTTTAGGAAAATAAAATTTTTGCTGCAACGTGCATTGAAACTTTCTCAAAAATTATTCATTCCAAGTTCTCCGGATTAATTCCAATATGGCGGCCGACAATTAAACACAGAAGCTAAATGGAACTGTCGTTGTCAATAGCAAAAAACTGGTCTGCAGCAATTGGGAATGGATTGTATCTACCTACAGTCAACAAACAAATGCCGGTAGAAAGCCGATTCAATTATTTTAAAAACTTTTTTTTAAATAATTTTTTGTGAAAGGGTTTGGAAAGGGTGAAAGTGAAAAAAAATTGAAGACTTTCTTAATCGAATAAATTATGAAAACCGTCTGAGCCGTTTGGGAGTTTTCCGAATCACATTCAAGGTGGTCATTAAATACACACATTATATACAGAAATTAAATGGAATGTGTAAAAAAATGGTACGATTAAAATATGCGTCGAACTTAAAACTTCGTTTTTTTTTTGAAAAAAGAAAAAATATTTTTGCAAAAGCCCATTGTTTATTTAAGTATTTTCAAGTAATCTCCAAAATCAAGATAATCATCAGAAAATCAAGATATACTCAAGTACCTATTTAAGGATAAAGAACTGCCCCAAGCTATAATTTTAAGTAATTACCACACTACAAAAATATGTTGTTATTAAGATGCGACTTTTTTATAACACTGACCACAGAACTGATTGTATAGAGTAGATTTTTACAATAAGTTTAATTTTACGGATGTTTCCCACGTAATTTTAATTTACAAAAAATATTCTAATTAGAAGAAGTCATAAAAATATATACATTAAATGGCACCACCGCCTATATTATAAAGGGACAAAACTGATACTTTTTATCCCAGGACCCTGCGAAATAAAGACACCTTGGGCACGAAGTTTGGTTTTACACTATTTTATGCGGTCCGGCCCCGGGAAAGTAATTTGCGGAAATTTCGAAAGAAATGTTAACTTTTGTCATAGAAACAAAAAATCGTCGTTTTAGCTCAAATTTCGGTAAGTTTCCCTAGGGATTGCAGAATTACTTCTAATCTCTGAAAATAACTTGTTTGTTTGATAAAATGAAGTTTAGGTAGGCCATTACCCTCTCCGCATAGGCCGATCAGCTCTTATCGTTTTAGTGTCCTTTTATCCACCTTCGCCGCCATTTTGACAGAAAACTAATGGATTATCTGTCACTTTTGAGTGAAAATGGCGGCGAAGGTGGATAAAAGGACACTAAATCGGTATGAGTTGATCGGCCTATCTGGAGAGGGTACTGGGTAGGCTTATATTTTTTATATGTTTAGGAGGAGTACAGGAAGTACTCACTCAAGGTAAAAGATACACAATAGTTAATCTGCTTATTTTTAAATAAAAAAAACTCTTAATTGGTTCCATTTAAATGCCTACTAAAGAAATCTCAAACAGATAGGCACTTTTATGGCTGGTATTTATCCTACAATTATTGTTAACTATGTACTTATACATGGTAAATCGGTCATTAAACACTGTAGTGGTTTGTCATAAAGCGGTACATTGTGGACCTTGCAAATGCCGACAATTCATTTTTTTTATTTTTTTTCAACCAAGTTAAAAACAGCCCACAGACAGATAAGCTTTCACCTTTTTTGCTAAAATCGATTAATCTCCAAAATTAGTTCAGGGCCTGTATTCTTGACACCCGTGCCCGTGGGTGCAAACAAATTTCGCACTTCTCACCTGCTGTGAACCATGTGAAAAGTGAGAGAGGCAAATACTCACCGGTAACTACTCACCTCACAGGGCGTCAAGAATACGGGACCTAGACTACTATAGATGCTCTGCGATCGACGACGTCAGTTAAATGTCAAGTGGTGGATACAAAGTTATAGGAAACAATAGTAAAACTTGACATTTGATCACGTCGGCCAGGGGCTCGATTCTGGGCGTCATAGAACGATCATACTCTGAGAAGTGATCTATCGCACAAAAGTCATGCAAACAACGTACGGTATAATTGGTCAAAGAATAAACTATGCTTTTTACGAGTTTGATATTACGCATCAGTATTCAACATCAAATTTCAAATAGAAGACCCAGAGTATGACAGTATTCAACTGTTGATATCTCGAAAACAGGTGAAGATCGACATAGGGTATGTTATATAAAAATGCTTAGAATTTCAAAACAGAATGCAATAATATACTAGGTGTTTCATTTGAAAGTTTCGGTTGGCATTCTTTTTAATATACCCTATATACATAACAATATACTAGTATACTGTAACACTTATATATTGTGTCAATTACTTCTAAAGTAAATTTGATTGTTCTAAACTAACATTTCCTGTGTATCAGCTAAAAAAGAATAAATGCTTACTTATTTTAATATTGTAAACTATTTATTTTTTTTTATTAAAACTAAAGATTTTGTACGATTAAATTACAATGTGGAAATTTTTTTTAATTTCCGCGTTTTTACAAAAATCGACCACCGTGCGACGTCGTACTTTACGAGACGGTCAAGTTGGCCGTAGCATGCGCATTAGCGAGTAAAATATCCATCGGTCACGTGATGGTTTCATCCAATAGCGTGCTCTGAAATCATACGAGTGACGTTTTTCACACGAGCTTTCCTACGTACAAGTCCATACTACTGGGTCTAGTCAAGAGAACGGCTTCGCTCAAAAATTGTTGTTCGAGGCAGCTCTGCGCGTGCCCATAATAGATTGGTGATTCTTTGATCGTTTCGTCACTGCTTTTAAGCGCGCTTATTGGTTGAAGCTGCTTCCCTTCTCTCAGGCGAACGATCACTTCCTATGACTTCCAGAATCGGTACCCAGGAATGGGACAAGTGGAAGTGGCCGACTGGGCGAAGCTAGGCGGACGCGACCGTTATGACATGTTGTAGAGAGATATAGAACTAAAAAAATGTGAAATTATAAAGGTTTTTCTATGTCTAGTTCCTGAGATATAAACGATCAAAATTGGAAAAAAGGCTGTTGTCGGTTATGTTTTATCAATAAAAACTCGTAACACTTATCTAAATACTATAAAATTAAAATGGTAGAAGTTTTTAGGGGGTAGTCAAAAATTGACATTTTTTAATCTTCTACTACTACCGAATTTTGAAAACACACATGTTGTATTTGAGCAGAAAATAAAAGTTTTAACTAATTTCTAAAGAAAAAAGTAAGTTTGTTTTTTTAGTAACTCCTTCTTTCTTAGATGATGAATTTTCTTTTATAGGTCAATTTTTCTGCCAAATAAAATCGACAACATTTGATTGTACCTGTAATAAACCATTTTGTGAATAACAATAGTGATTTTTTTAGTTACATTGAGTTAAAATAATACGCAGCAAATCGTTTAACTGCCAAAAAATTGTTCTATATCCTTTGGTTCAGATACAGGGTCTATTCAAAAAATCTTTAATGTTTTACTTTTTTCCCGTACATGGCTTTTATTTTATTTTTTAAAAACGACTCTGTCAATTTTAATAAAACTTTACCTAATTACTTCTATATCTATCCTCCACCGTATAAAAGAAAACAAATACATTTTATATATCCGTATCTTCTACTACTACTTTTAAGATATTAATTTTTATATTTTAGATCATTTTAAGACTTACGTCGAGACGAATAAAGAGAAGTACCTATTCTGCATTTTTACTGCACATTTTAAAATAGTATGTACCCTCTAATATAAAAATCTAAAAAAATATGATGAAAATAATCTACAGGGTCCGTCAAGAGAAAATCTTTTTATGCTATTTAACTGATTAAATATTCACAATTGCATTTCATTTAGACGGACATTATTTTTTGTAATGTTATATAACTAAAAATAAAATATAAATATAGGTAAAAAAGTTGATTAGTTTATTGTTACGAATCTTAAACAAAGTAGATTCGTGGAGGTTGAGTTTTAATACTGCATTAAGTACAGAATTTCAGTTTAATTAAGTGGAATAAATAAAAATATTGACGGACCCTGTAGATACAGAATTAAATTAAGTTGTTTACCTGTATTTTTATACGTTTTTTTAAACTAACTTTAACAAAAGCACAATGATATCTAAATGTGCTGCATTTGTATTTATTTAATTGGTTAAAATATATCAAGCTATCCTTTTGACGGACCCCGTAGATTATTAACATATTTTTTAAGATTTTTATATTAGAGAATATATACTGTTTTTAAATGTGCAGTACAAATGCAAAATAGGTACTTCTCTTTATTCGTCTCGACCTAAATCTTAAAATGGTCTAAAATATAAAAATTAATATCTCTAGATACTGACATATAAAATATATTTATTTTTTATATGGTGGAGGATAGATATAGAAATAATCAGGTAAAGTTTTATTGAAATTGACCGAGTCGTTTTAAAAAAATAAATTAAAAGCCATGTACGGGTAAAAAGTAAATACTTCAAATTTTTTTGAATAGACCCTGTATCTGAAGCAAAGGCTATACAACAATTTTTTGGCAGTTAAACGATTTGCTGTGAATTATTTTAACCCAATATAACTAAAAAAATTACTATTGTTATTCACAAAATGGTTTTTTACAGGTACAATCAAATATTGTCAAATTTAATTTGGCAGAAAAATTGACCTATAAAAGAAAAGTCATTGTCTATGAAAGAAGTAGCTACTAAAAAACCAAAATTATTTTTAAAAAAAAATGGGTTACAACTATTATTTTCTTCTCAAATACAACATGTTTGTATTCAAAGTTCGGTAGTAGTAGAAGTATAAAAAATATAAGTATTTGACTAGCCCCTGTATATCATGGGGTTTGTCTACAAGCTTCTACCATTTTAATTTTATGATTACTTACTTTTTTTAGGTAAGTGTTACGAGTTTTTATTTTAGAGAACATAGCCGAAAACAGCCTTTTTTACACGTTTGACCGTTTATATCTCAGGAACTAGACATAGAAAAACTTTTATAATTTCACATTTCTTTAGTTATATATCCCTCTACAACTTATCATAATTATAGTGAATTTTTTGTTCATAATAATAATAATAATAATAATAATAATAATAATAATAATAATAATAATAATAATAATAATAATAATAATAATAATAATAATAATAATAATAATAAAAATAATAATAATAATAATAATAATAATAATAATAATAATAATAATAATAATAATAATAATAATAATAATAATAATAATAATAATAATAATAATAATAATAATAATAATAATAATATTAATAATAATAATAATAATAATATTAATAATAACAATAATAATAATGATAACAATAAAAATAATGATAACAATAAAAATAATAATAATAATAATAAGAAAATAATAATATGGCGAAAAGATAACGAAATCCGATTAACTTAAATTATTAGAAATTTTTATTTTATGCAAGAAGTTGGTATACGAAAAAACCCATAGTTTTTTTTAATTCTTAATAGAATTTATCAAATGATACATCGGTTTACAGACAATAGATAGAAGTTTTTTGTAGTTGCAAAACAAAATATAAAAAGTGTCTAAAAAATACAACGATATTTGAAGATGCATAAAACTGTTAGACATCCGCCATTTTGAAACGTCTATTTCATTACCTTTCCAAAACTCTTTTTGCGTTAAAATCCGATAATAAATAAAAATTTGGCAGTTAAAATAAAACATTCCAGTTTTTTGTGGTCCACCCTATAATACATCATTTGCTAGAGTATAAAAAAAACAATAAAGCAACTATATGATATGTCGAGTTAAACAATGATCTAATATTTGTATTTTAGTGGGTGATCTTTACGGATGCTTTAACAAAAGGAGATCGTCTAATTACATGCAGGTGGTCAAATAAGCTATTCAGATACAGATTGGAAACCCAAATCGTCAAGTTTTTTATGCTGTTCTGTTTCTATGAGCGAAATAAAAGTTTCACATTTTATCCCGATGCGAAGGCTTCAATTCACTGAGCGATAAAAAAGTCACTCTTGTCACGTGTTAAATATACTATTTTTTACACTTTAAATTACGGTTTTTATAAAAAATTTTACCAAAAATAAACATTTTTTTTAGTCAATTTCTTAAAGTTTGCAATTTGTTCACTAAATTTAGTTTTAGTCCATAGAATTTTATTTTAGTTACTAAAATTTTATTTTACTCTGTCCTTTCTTAGAGACTAAAGAAGAGCGCACTTTAGGGTATTAAAAGGTTGCATTTGATTATTTTTACATTAACTTAGTATGATACTATCTTGAAAACATAAAATAGTATAGACACGACGCGACATCACTGGAGTGTCTTTTTATCCCTGGACGAATTGTATACCAAGCGAAATTTTCGCCCCGAGATAAAAAAGCACCACTTTAGTCCTTAGGTTTACAATGTACTATTATTGATTTCAATATTCGACAAATACGAAATTTTCTTCAAAAGTAAAAACATAATTTTTTTTTCAATGTTTTAAAACTGCAAAGTTTTCTTATTTTTTTTAAATATTTTTTTGTCACGGACTGGCTACTGAAAAAGGGTTTCTTTTTACAAGTTCACTGGCGAACGTAGGGGGGGGGGGCTGGATGGCTCAAGCTCCCGTCCCCCTAAGCCACTGAATATCGCCTAAAGGTAAAATTTTCACCAAAAATGACTAATAAAATGATAAGCTAATTAATTTAGCCATCCCCCTCCCCAAGGAAGAATTTCTGCGTACGTCACTCCAAATTTATTTACTTTGGCTTGCCACTCAATATCGTCTAAAGGTAAAATTTTCCCCAAAAATTAATTAACTAATTAATTAATTTAGCCATTCCCCTCCCCAAGGAAGAATTTATGCGTACGTCACTTCAAATTTATTTACTTTGACTTGTTTGCGCAAGTCACCGTGAGGGCTTTCTATTAAAGTTTATTCCCAGCAAACCAGGAGGTGGAGGTAAACAGTCGCCCTCTAAGTGATACCGGCGGATTTCTGACGGGACGTATAGGCACTTGCAGTGCAGCCTCTAACATGTATTCGGAACATATTTGGCGCTCGCTAATTCGAATTTATTCCGAGGTTGGTTAAAAGGTTAAAAAAAGCAGGTTATTTGCTTGCTGAAAAACGCCTGACCTTTCTCGCGGCGGGTTCGCAACATAGAAATGAATCATATTTGTATGGTTCGCACCGGTTGACGTTAAAAGACAGATTTGATATAAGATACTTTAAGTTGGTCATGACACGTACGAGGTGCCCAGCGGTATACGTGAAATTTTCCGGCTCGGATGTTTCTGTCTTAATTTTTATTACCATGTATTTCTATCTTGCTTTCTTTGGTTCGGCCGCTCCTCTATTGATTTTTGGCTCCCGTCAGCAAAACTCACTGCGTATTTGATGAAATCTTCACGTTAGCAACATGCCGCAAACGCTATGCTACATAGGCTAGGGTCATGTTTGAACGTTGTACATGCAAATGACATGACCTTGATGAAAAAGCTGAACGATAAACCGCAGAGATTGGACTTTGATATCTGTATTCGAGCGGAAGTCTTTTCTTTTGTACAGATAAAGGGAAGACAGAATATTGCATAATGACAGGTAAAATACTCGCGCCCTCCCGCCTGTCGGCCGACACGTGCTCAAGCGGTCATGGGCGGTATACATTCCGCGGCGCCCCAAGCAATCGAGCCGCCATCGCCAGCTGACTTTCGAAAAACTCTAAGAGATGCGCTAGCATCCAGACCACGTTGTGTTTGTTGGGCTGGATTTTCATCATCATTAAAAAAGTAATTATATAATTCCTTTGGCACATCCTATATAGGTACTCAATGAACATAATATAAAAATGAGCTAAATCTCTTAAAAAGAATCTTAACTTAAAACAATTATGCCTGTGCACCACTTCCCCTTACCTCTTCCACTTGTACAAGTGCGCTTAGACTGAGAGTGACCCTTGAGATTTACTTGGTTTACAGAAGTTCCGAATAGGGGTTATAAGCCACAGCACGTAACTCGACGTAGCGTAAGTTTTGATCAAGTGCGCATGTGCAATAAACTCCAAACGTACGATACGCTTTACGCGCGGTGTATCGTTACCCCGCGTATGGTAAGTAAATGCGTAACCTCAGATCAAATGAAAGTTGTGTAGTTTCCTACAAATTTCTTTTCTATGGCAATCTATGGGTATATGTAAATAGCAGGCTACTTTCTATTCTCGAGAGCAGCCTCTCCACGGAGAATTTCGATGTTGATAGCATTATCGATGTCATCATTTTCTTCATCGACATCATAAAAAAAAACAATATAAGAAGGTCTTGAATTTTTGAAATATAAAAGAAATAAAAAAACACGACAATGTTTAGGTTATCTTATGAAAAACAAAGCAAATGGGAGCGCCCTCTGTTCGACTACTTAACCAATTTACAAGATACGCAAGAAGCGTTGCTTAAGGCCTTTTTTAGCTCGTCGTAATTAGGCGACTTATCCTATCTGCGTAACGTACGATGCGTTTACGCCATGCATTGGCTTATAACCCCTAATATGTTCCACTTGGAAAAAGTAAGTAAATTATTGGCAACTTGGAAGTTATTTGCATTATTTTTTTTATGTGGTGACCATGATTATTTGAATACAATAGTGTATTATAGATTTCCAAATGATTGTAATGTTACAATATAGAAATTACCTGTCAGCTGTCAAAAAACAACGGAAAATTTGACGTTGTTAAAAAAAAATGTATTGATAATTTACGATTATATTGAAAAAAAGGCAAATAAAACTATTATAATTGGTTAACTATAAAACCTGACTATTTATTATTACACCACCAGACCAACCCAACCCGGAATTTATTTGCAACGCCAAAAAAAGGTGAATTGTTCGCTTACAGAAAAAAGTTCGCTTTTAAGTATTGTGCAAAGTTTTAAAAACATTTTTTTGGACATTCTAAACCTTTTGTAAAAGATATCTTCATCTAAAGTGTTGAAATAATCAATTCTTTGAAAAGTCCTTCTTGTTTTTCCATTAATTACAAAGTCTAATTCTTCATCTTCTTCGTCATTCCGAAGAAATTCCATTTTAAGCACAAAAAGATTTTAAGGCAACGGAACAATTTTATAAACTCATAAAATTAATGGCTTTTGTTTAACAACATAACCAAAACATACCTCACAACCTCAAAATGCGCTTAAGCCAAAGTAATTCTACGGCTTATCTTAACTACAACTTAAGTGCCACTTACATGATATTCCACACCATTGCAAACCACAACTAAAGCTTAAGCTTGGCTTACATGTCAAGCCGAACTCGTGGACATTAGCATTATGCTCGTATCCACCAATGCAAAAATTCCCCGATTAGGCTTTAATCATGATTAAATACTGATCAGTGTTTGGATTTAAACTTAATTTGGTAAGACTGCTCCGATTAGTGTTAATCATGATTAAATCTGCATTGGAGAATGGTACTACTTTTGGCAGAAATAAAACTTTGACTAATAGGCTAAGCTACATAGGAAAAATAAAGGCAAAAATTAGAACTCAATTTTTTTTTATTAACAAGCTTAGGAAGGTCCTCCGTTTAACATACTAAAAGCCCCATTCCTACACCCTCAATAACTATCATTTCAAACCTCCAAAAAACTCCAAAAAGCGTTTTTCTTGGATAAATCTTAAAAGGTGACAAAATTGACAAATAGAAAAGAATTTAATTCTCTATCTCCAAAGAATGTGATATGAAAGAAATTAAAATTTGGATGTATAGAATACTCAGTTTATCAATCTTTTACACCGTCATTCAGGCTACGACCATTTTCTTCTTTTTTTTTCGAAACCTGTACATTTTTATTAAAAAAAAAATCCTTGTTCTTTAAAAGCTTTGTTAATTACGACGAAAGAATCCGTTGCAAAATAAAATAGTTTGTTCTACAAATGTTCCTCTCAATTTACGATGGCTGACCAAGTTTCCTGATAAAGAAAAAATGATATCAAACTGATGCTAAGCCATTTTGTATTAATTTGTTAATATTCTAATTTTAATTAAATGTAGAAATCTCTAAGATACTAGTCCCCCTGTTTTTTCTTCTTTTCAGATTGCTGACGAAAAATAATATTGTCCACGTTTTTATGTTCACCCCTCCGCCCCCCATGTTTGTCTCTTGAAAAAGCCCCCAAAAAGGGCACGTTGAGGAACATTTTTCAAATTAAAATAATTTAGAAAAAACAAAGAGGTGGTATATTTTTTCGAATCCTACTATTAAAATATCACACAACCTGGAACCTTTTTATTAAAAAAAATATAGAAAATTATGATTTTAAAAAATTATTATATTATTTTAAAATACAATTTGATCTAATAAAAGATCCAGTGAAAAGCGGGGACTTTTTTTGTATATGTCAGTAACAGTGGCGTATCAAAGATATCAAAGATTTTCTGATATAATTTAGTTCATTGCTCTTAGATCAACCCTGCCAAGTTTGGTACTCGTAGGTTAAAAAATCTTGATGAAAATGCTAAAAAGAAATATACAAGAAATTGTTCAAAATTTTGAAGGAGTGGTTTAAGCTACACTATCACTATTTACTTTTTGATAGAGAATTAAATTTGCAACATATTTGTGACAGTCTGTCACCGATTAGGAGCTATCCAAGAAACACTCTTGTGGAGTATTTTGGAGGTTAGAAATGACACTTCCCGAGGAGGTAGGAATAAGTAAGGACACTAATCCCAGTGGCGGTCCCAAGGGGGGGGCGAGGCGAGGGGGGCGATCGCCCCCCCCCCCTTTGCGCCAAAAAAAAGTAGACAACAAACATGCAGGTGGTAACCTTGAAGTCTTTGGAGAAAAAACGAAAAATTGTAGAACGTTCCTTTAAAGCAGGGTTGGAAAAAACTCGGGTTTTTTATATAAAAACCAACCCACTGGGCTTTTTTGGGTTTTACAAATGGGTTTTATTGGGTATTTTATAGTTTTCTTTTAAAATGATATACAGATTGCAGTTCTTCTTCAAAATTATTACTTATTCTCGTGATCGTTTATCAACTATAAAATACGACATAAAAATAGGTGGAATACTTTCGACAGTTTGTTTGTTATTAAATCAAAGCAGTTTTGGTTTAGTTTGACCAGCGCTTTTTTATATACTTAATATAAACAAACTTTAAGAAAATTATTGTTGGAGTTTGTGTATTTACTACACTGCAAGCCTGCTTACTTAGTATGACATGATAGAATACGATTCAAGTTTTCGTTTTTTTCGAGGTTATTAAATCTAAACCATTTTTTAAAAGGAAAATGCCTAAGAGTAGCGCTAGAAAGAGTGCTTCAGAATAGACTGAGGTTTTAGAATCCAGTAATAAAAGTAAAGTTTGCAAATACTGAACCAGAATCGTTTTTTTTATAATTTGCATTATTGCCCAGCTAGTGCAGCATCCATTAAAAGTGGTCTTATTTGGAATAATAAAATAAGAAATTGTTTGGGATTAGAAAAAGATTTGCAACTGGTCAAAGTTTATCAAATCTTACGATCAGATTCAAATGACTGGTAATAATATACCTTTTTTACGTTTATCTATTTTATTAATAATGAAAAAATCACCTTTTAAAAAAGTCCTACGTATTAAGTGGGTTTTAACCAAAAAAAAACCCAGTGGGCTTTTTTGGTTATCCACTGGGCAGTCAACTTTGCTTTAAAGACATTCTATAATTCCTCCACAGTATTTTGGATCAGTTTGACCTTTAATTCGTCATACCAAGAATAAACAAACGCATGAAGTACTTACCGCAAAAACCACGATATTGGATATTATAGAGTTTCTATTTTATTTATAAACAAGTTTTAGACAAAATCATTTCGGACATAAAAAAGTATTTTTGACCTGAACATATTCATACCAAGTTTTGTACAACGTGAAGCCAAAATCAAGGCAAAATTAACTAAAGTCGTTTCTAAATACGATAAACTGTTTGATTAATTCAAAACACAAATTCTTGAACTTTTATTGGGAGATGTCAGTATTTGGAAACAATATTGTTCAGAAGTAGGCAAAAACTTAAATCACCTTTACCTGATAACATTTTCGAGGCAATGAACAAGTGTGGCGATATTTTTCCAAAGTAGGGCATAAATTGCGGCGCTATAACACCTTTGATATTTACGGTATTAGAGTTTAATTTTGTGTTAAAAGTGGCATTTGTAGTGTATTTTCTTAAAAAATTTTCGCCTGCTGCGCTTTGAAACCATTGATATATTTACAATTTTATTTTAATTTTAAATAAAAAAAAGCATTTTCAGTCCGATTTTCTTAAAAAATTTCGCCTGCGGCGCTATGACACCGTTGATACTCACGATTTTAGTTTAATTTAACTCAAAAATTGCATTTTTAATGTAATTTTCTCAAAAATTTTCGGCGCATTTAAACATTTTTTAAAATAAAAAATGTATGAAATAAACAACTTAAAATCCCCTCCCCCCACTAGATTTGAAGGTCAAATCCGCGCTTGTAGTTACTAAGTTTAGTTTGCATATATTGATATGTTCCTCATAAAAGCCATGCTTTTATCCTAGTTTTTTTTTCGTATCGAAACCGCCCCCCCCCCTTTTCAAATGGCTGGGACCGCCACTGCTAATCTTAGAGCAGGCTTGCTCTAGGATTAGTGTCCTTAGGAATAAGGTCTTTTAGTATGTTAAACGGTGGACCTTCCTAAGCTTGTTAATGAAAAAAAAAATTTATATCTAAATTGCCTATCCTATAAGTCAAATCGTACATTTCCCGTACGTAAAATACATTTTTTTAGAGTCGTCTTAAGTATGGTATGTATTAAATTTAAGCAAGAATTTTAAACAGTAACTTTTGAGGTCTTAAGAAAAATTAATTTGTTGTTAAAAGTATCTCTCTTAGATGAGCTAAACTATGGTGCGTTACCTGACAATTTAAATCGCGGTAGACATCTAATTTATTACCGAAAATACAATAAAATCACATCTTCTTAAAAACAAAGGAAAATAAAATGAAAAATGCCACACAAATGTCCTGTACGTGTGGCCCATCAACAAAATAGCATATACTTAACATACGAATTCCTACTAAAGAACAACAGCTTTTAAAAAATTGGTTCTGAATATTATGATATTAATTATTTTTGTAATGTTTTAAATTTTCAATCATAACTTTAAAAAAATTAACAATTACCCAAAATGTGATTTTTTCAAAATTTTATTATACCTACCCACACAGTTATAAATAACTTGCTAACCACCTAACAATAATAACAACTTGTACGAATATACATTTTCTTAAACAACCTACCATTTGCTCTAAATAAATACCATGTTACAATAAATGTAATTACTGCAGAGCTAGGTTAGGTCCTGCTTCATATCCGTGTTTGTTTGTTAATTTATAAGAGAAACATATACTGACGACAATGCACTGAGTGGCAAAATTCGCCAAAATAAAATAAAACACGAAACAAAACAAAAAAAAATGCAGACGTCCGAAACGCATCACATATGATCCTAAAAAAACTTTAATATGACGTTACAAATTCATATTCTGCATTCATAAAATTATTCATTTAAACTTTACCTGACTTGTTTCAAAACCTTTTAAAACCCAACATACTTTACCATCCAATATACAGGGTGTCCTAAAAATTCGAATCTACCCTAATATCTCTAGAGCCAAAAGAGACAGAGAAGTAAAATTTCACGTAATTAGATGGTTTACAAAATAGTATCTTTTTGGATACTAATTGTGCCACCATTCATTAAGGGGGCGGAGCTAGGGCGGAGACAATACTTTTTTTGAATGAGATACCCTGTATATTTTCTAAAATTTGAATAGAGATTTTCGTTTTCTTTACAAAAATACCTGCTGTTGTTGTTACTTTTTTCTCTAACGCTTTTTAAATAAAGTGACAAAAACTTTTAAATAAGAGCAATGATTTAGACAAAGAACCACCGAATATCTGTTCTTTTTTAACTCATTGGTCTTATAGAGATAATTTTCCTATTTTATTTAAAAACCGTTAGTGAAAAAAGTAACAAATTAGGTTTTTTTCGAAACAGAAGGAAAAGCTCTATTTAAATTTTCCAAAGTATACAGAGTATTTCATTTAAAAAGTATTGTCGGCGCCCTAGCTCCGCCTCCTTAATGACGAGTGGGATGATTAGCATCCAGAAAGATACTTTTTTGTAAACCATCTAATTATGTGAAATGTTACTTCTCTGCCTCCTTTAGTTTTAAAGATATTACGGAGGACTCGAACTTTTGGGACGACTCCGCATGTAATTTCACATGCCTGTAAGCAATATAAAAAATGTGATGTCTATTTTACCTAATAATAATAATTTGTGGTACTATTTATTAGGGGTGGTGTCGTAAATTAATTAGTCTTAGAGGCACAAGTCAAGTATAATATAATTATGGTTAATCACTTTCCAAGCATGACTAAATTAATCTTCGGGATGGTAAATGATGACCATCAAACCTGATTATGTGTTATTTACTCATGTTTTTTATTCAAATAATAATGTTTTGCTTGGAAAAAATTGCTTTAATGTGACATACCTTGCATGACTTGTTACTTTTTTGCACTTGACCTGGATATCTTAGTTTTTTTTAACTCGTGTTTGGATATCTTTTTCTAACGCGTGCGGTGCAACCATCGATGTTTAGTATGTCGATGGGTGCAACCATGCAGGATATCCGAAGTTATTAACCGATTAGTAGAAACATAAAACCAGTTTTAAAATTTACACTATCTGTCTCGAACTGACATGTGACTTTTTGACTAAAATATATTTTGCTATCAAAGAGTAACACCAGGGTCCAGAGGATAATTTGTGTCTCCTTCCAAAGGTATAGCTGTCCATTAGTCAATCCAGAAATACAAAGATGATCATTAAAACACTTTGGTGTTCGGCTTATGCATTGGTGAAGACGGGCTTTATGTGTTTTTTTAAATTGTTATATATGTGATAATTATACGAATAAACATACGAACCGTACGTTTTAGAGTGCCGACAAACTAGAGTTATTGATTTTAACACAATAAACTTGCAAAAATTGGACCCGTAGGCTACAACGCTTGATTTGGAATTGATACTTTATCTGGCCGCCTTATGTCACTATAAGGCACAATAGAAGTTACACCATTCTTTTAATTTGTCTTTCGTATGAGGTACATCTTTTCTTCAAGGATCCCGCTGGTCTCTTACTGAATAATCCACCTGCTTCCCTAATGCGTTTGTGAAAATTAGGCATCTAGATCTGGACATTGTTGTTCTTGTTTTGACACCTTCATTTTGTTTTTAACTTTTTATTAATTGCATTGTGTTGAATACCTATTTTACTTTGCCTTTTATTTATGAAATCCAGGATTTGTTCGGTCATCCAAACTTTCTTTTGACAATGGCACTTGGCACTTTTTACATCGGTCCAGATCATTTCGTCATCTTGTTTAGTAGATACATTTAGGTTGTTAGACTTGTTGTTAAATTCGAGTCTAAACTTAGCTCCTTTTGGCCAAGCTAAGTTTTCCTAATTAATTATTAATATGTTTCGTGTTTCAGAAGCGACTAAAACCCACTTTGCGTTCCACGATTTCATTGACCGACTCAAGGTTACATGTTGGTGGGGTCAGGGCTTTTGTGTTTAAATCTTTCTCACCATCACCTTTTATTTTCAAACGCATCTCAGCAGGATTTATTTGGTTTAGATTGCAAAAGGGTTAGGCTCTGGATTGGGCCTGGTTGGGTTGTTTTTGATTGGTTTTGGTTGGGTTAGTTATTATTTGTTTTTTTTTTATTTGTAGGGGGAAGAAAGTTAATAAAATTAAAATATATCTAAACCTCACATTAATGTAACCTTGAGTCGACCAATGAAAACGTGGAACGCAAAGTGGGTTTTAGTCTCTCGTCACGATTCATGGGTTGCCAAGTCTATAGTTGCCTAGCTGGAAGTTTCTATCTATGTAACACGACAAAATCCCTGTCTTTTCAGAAATGAAATAGGCGATATCCACGCTCATTTAGTATACCTATACATCACTTCAAATTCTCCAGTCCAATTTCACTATGGCGGCTGACAATTAAACACAGACGCTAAATGGAACTGTCAGTGTCAAAAAACTGGTTTTAAAATGGTCTTTCCTTGGAGTGTTTCCGAGTTTTGCGTTAAGGTCCCTCATCAATTGGCTGTAAATATAAAAAACATTTTTTTTCTCATTTATATAACATATGGATGTACAGGGTGGTCCAAATTCGAGAGGCCTCTATAGATTTGAGCTTTTGAAGCGAAAAGGCTAAAACTAAAAACCGCATTGCGATATGACAAAGCGTTTCTGAGCTACAGGGTGATTCTCAAAAATGTGCGATTTTGAAGGCCTTCTACAACTTTTTAATTTGTAAAGATAGAGATTTTCATTAAAAACATTTTTTGAAGATTTTTTAAAGAAAAATCTACCTGTTTCACCGATTTTCTCTTAAAACCTTTAGTTCCCGAGATATCACACAAAGTTATATTTCTTTAAATGGGATACCCCCAATTTTTCTAAAAAATCAGTTTTCTAATAAAATTTCGTGTCGAACGATGTGCCATACACCTATTTTTATTAAATAGTTTAAAAGATATTTGCATATTTTGATATTTACCGTAGTAGGCGCTGTGCGCGCCCCTAAATGTGTAAATAAAATTTTATTATTTTTTTTTCATACAAAATCAAGTTGGCTACGACACGAGGGGACACAGCAACCTCGAACTTTAACTTCTAGTTTACTATAATTACCGACCCTAAAATAATAAACAAAAATAAAATTATTAAAAATTTTTATTTAAAATTTTTAATAATTAAACTATGTAACACGTAAAACCTACATCTAACATTGTTCTTTAATTCTAAAACAGGTGCTCAAATTAACGGCCGTTTTCTTGTAAACATATCCTATATCTTCTCTTGACGGTATTCTCTGCATTAAGAAGTTTTACCGCACGAAGCTGCCTGAATGCAATACGAAGTGCCTCTTCCAATTCCCTTCTAGCAGTTGGGCGATTTCGAAATACAAGGTCTTTGACTCTCCCTCACAAAAAGAAGTCGCAAGGGTCTGGAGACCTGGGGGGCCAATATATAGGACCTTTATTTCCGATCCAGATTTCGGCAAACACAATATTTAGCAAATTAGTAATGTCTCGTGCATTGTGAGGAGGTGCACCGTCATGTTGAAAGTATAGCTCATTATTATGCTGAAGTGGCAAATTGTCGATAAACGGAATCACCTGCTCTTCTAAAATTTGTTGGTATCTTTCCGCATTTAAATTTCCATGAAAAATATATGGCCCAATAATTTGTCCTCTGTAGATGCCTACCCATATCTTATATTAAAACTGAACCTTCTCTGATTCGCTTGTTCCACCATAATATGGGGATTTTGCTGTTTCCAGTAATAGCAGTTATATCTGGTAAATATTCCAAATAACTTTTCTGGCAAAATCGTAGTCTTCTTGGCTTTTATTTAGGTACCACCTGCAAAATGCACGTCTTGGAGCAAAATCTTGTTGCCCCGTCGGGGTCGATAAGGCCTAAACTTGTGTTTTTTAAGCACCCGAACGGCATTGCTAGATGGAATTTCAGTGTTTCTCTCCATAGCCCTGGTGGAAGTATTCGGGTTAATTTCTATTTCTCCTACAACCGTTAGTTCTTCCAACTCTCTATCTCTGGCTAGGCTTCTATACGTCCTAGGCCGCGATTCCTTATTCTTGTAGATGACGTTTTAACTTCAAAAATATTTTTGAGCTAGGTTGCCTTCTTTCCGGATATCTCTGGAAATATAGATTTAACGCCGTCTGTCGATTTTTGTTACTTTCAATATAGACGCCACTTTTGAAATTTGGGCCAACACCGTTCTCAACTAAAAAGCCAGTTAACTCATTTTCCTTTAAAGTATCCTTTGGCCTATGATTGGTGCTATATTGACACCAAACTGACAGAAAATCCATGTTTTACTTGTCAATTAGGTTATAAAAATGGCAGCCACAGTAGGCTAAAGGGCACTGAGGCGGTAGGAGTTAACTGGCTTTCTAGTTGAGAACGGTGTTGCTTGGGCTCGTTTGTCATGGCAATTGTTTTTATTTGATCATAGCTACCTAGATAGATACCCTAAAACTGCATAGGTCAGAGTTAAACACAGCCTTCTAAGGTAATTATTAAAAATTGCAGATATCTGTTTAACTACTTAATAAAAATAGGTGTATGACACATCGTTTAACAGAAAATTTTATTACAAAACTAATTGGTTTAAAAAAATTGGGGTATTCCATTTAAGAAAATGTAACTTTTTGTTATATCTCGTGAACTAAAGGCTTTAAGACAAAATCGGTGAAACAGGTAGATTTTTCCTTAAAAAATCTTCAAAAAATGTTTTTAATGAAAATATCTATCTTCACAAATCAAAAAGTTGTAGAGGGTTTTTAGAAACGCACATTTTTGGGAATCACCCTGTAGCTCAGAAACGCTTTGACATATCGCAATGCGGTTTTTAGTTTTCGACTTCTCTTGAAAATCGAGCCCGTAACATGTATATTAGTTTTGGGCTAACTATGCTGCAAAAGCCCAAAGCTATAGAGGCCCCTCGAATTTGGACCATGTACATGTGTGATATTTTTTAAACATGCCTTGTTATTTTAACTTAATTCATGTATGTGTATATTTTAGTTTTAAATATTATAGTTTGCTTTGTTTTTTATTCATTGTAAGCTCCAATTTCTTGTCAACAGTCTAGTCGTAAATTATATTTTGTAATTTAAAAAGAGAGAAAACTAAAATTAACAGAAAAGCACTTTTCTTTTCTTGTTTTAAGAATTTTCTTTTATATTTTGGATTTGACTTTGTCTATACTATTTTTATAATAGACAATAAAGATTTTGAATTTGAATTTTGAATTAAAATTTCTGATTTGAACTTGTTCATAGAATGACTCTATGACATCATCTGTGGAAACGTATACTTGATTTGAATTAACGTTAAATGGTTTAAGGTTTAGCTAAAGGAGTATGATATGCTGATGGATAGAAAAGAACGCAATTGGACATTTTTAGTTTTTTCATTTATTATCATTACTACGCACCATCATAGTGATTTTGGGCGTTAATACCTAAGTAGCACAGGCGCAACTATAGCTGGCTAATTTTGAGGGGCTTGGGCCCCAATCTATTACTGTATTTCGAAAAACAGTAGGATATTTTAAACTAACTTTTGTGTTTTAAGACCTTAGACCCCACTAGAACTAGCAAAGTAACTATGAAAGATTTCTATTTCAATAGAAGGTGATTTTGGTAAGTTTTTTGCTACTTTATGATATTTTTCTTCATTTTGTACAGGCCCAGTATTCTTGAAAAAGTGAGAAGGGAGTACTCACATCTCACCTGGTCCGGACCAACCGAGATCTCTGAAATGGGTGAGAACGCATGCGCACTTTTACTTTCACCCAAATTTCGGGGAGTGAGATGTCAAAAATACTGGCCCTGTGCGTTTGTTCTTGAATCGATAGAAAATCCGCTCCCTGGAAGTCAAATAATTTGCTACTATTCATCTCATTGGTCCAAATCTTCGGTTTAAATCGGTTTCCCTCACTTTTGCCCGATATTGATCGAAAGTAATTTTATTAGTCTTGACTAAGAGAATTACTTTCGATCAATATCGGACAAAAGTGAGAGAAACTTGATTTAAACCGAAGATTTGGACCAATGAGATGCGAGAGAATTTGACTCCCTGGGAGGAAATTTTCTCTCGATTCAAGAATAGACGCACTGGTGTAGTTTAACGATTTATCATGCTGTTAACTTTAATAAAAACGCTAGGGTACTAGGGACTTTTTGGGGCACCTAAAGTAACATTTTCTGTGCTTATGCTTGTTTGCGCGGCTGCGCACTTAGCAGAAAGAGGGAGGTAAATGGGAAACCTCTTCAAAATAAGCATAACTACTGTCAAATTTGATCTTATTTTCTCTGGCCCAAAAATTCACTAATATTGGTTCATTTGTTGCAACTTTCTTACCGTTATCTTTATTCTGCGCGGGCGTTTTAGCGATGGGTCATGCTGTTACTTTTAATCAGGTGAAACTGTATGTACACTGCAGAGAATTACTGATGTCGACTCTAAAGATATCAATGGATTAGAGCAGATAAGATTGCACTTGTTACTTTTTTTTACACAAAATATTCATAATGTGGTTGGTTTATGGTCATACCAATACACCCTCTTTTGTCAAAGCCCATTACCAGCTTTCTTGATTTTGAATAGTAAATATCAATATACCCATTGTGAAGGGTACCCTTCTCGAACAAAAGATTTGTTAACAGAGACAATAAATCTCCTTGAAATCTTTCACCGGAGGAGTCTACTTTTAATATCTGCGAAATAGTACTTATAATTCTAAATTGTAACAGATCCATTAATTAAAATAATTTTTTATAAGAAGTAAAATAAAACAAGAATAAAAAAATCATTGTAAAAAAATAAAAGCAATACTAATTAAAATATTTAAACCTCACTGTGCAATACTGGAAAGAAAATGATGCCGTTTCAATTCAATGTCCCCCCCTAATTTCCCCTTTCCCCTTTTAATAAATTACCTGCAAAATTTTGCTTCCGTTGTCGGACCTTCATTTCTCTGATCTTTAGATTTGAACGTGCGTTTTATTAAAAATTACTGCAAAAAAATATCACCGTCACCACAATTATTCCCTAAAGGAAAGAAAACGGCGCACGACAAAGCAGCCAAACCAGCGAAGCCGGATTTCACCAAGTTCGCTAATCTGACCATTATGACGCACAGCGTCCCCCTCCAGCAGTCAAGAATCATGCTGATTTTGTAGGAAGACGGATTTGAGTCCATTGTGCCCCTCTTAATAGTAATTATTTTTTATTTGCGATTTTAATTTATCTTCCACCAATTTAAAATTTATTTATTCGTACTTATGTACAGATTTAGACGTAATGTATTTTATGATTTTCTACCAGTTTTAATTTAATTATTTGTTTGACGTTACTTGTACATATTTAGATGCTAGTGAGCTTTTAGTGACAATTTTAGTTTGTGTATTTTGAATTAAATTTATAATTCCCCCTCCCCGTTATCCTCCCCTATTTAGCTAGAGGGAGCCGACACTGTGCAGTGAGTACCGTAGCAAAACATAAACAAACAAACAAAAGAAACTCTGTCTTGTTCGGTGAACCGTGCACAAGACAGAGCAACGCATCCCGGTGAACCGTTGGAGCGTCGTATATAAAAAAACAAAAAAAAAAAAGAAAAAAAGGGCTGTGTCTTGTTCGGTGAACCGGGCACAAGACAGAGCAACGCATCCCGGTGGACCGTTGGAGCGTCGTATTAAAAAGAAAGAAAAATCAAAAGAAAAAGAGACTTTGTCTTGTTCGGTGAACCGTGCACAAGACAAAGCAACGCATCCCGGTGAACCGTTGGAGCGTCGGAAATACAAGAGCCGCATCCCAATGCGTAGGAGCGTTCCCTCCCCCCTAATTTAAGAAAAATCCCCAGAGTGACCCAAACCTTCTTTGCTACATCGTGACAAAAATGAGTCTGAATCCCGTTGCATGTGTGCTTGTCGTTATATACATAGACGTTGCAACCCACGCCACGCTACGCTTACGTTCTTTGTTTGATTGTTAAGACGTGCACTCTTTTGCCTGTTTTTCGTCGACGCTTAACTATAATCGAACTTTTAAGGGATGTAGCCACTTTTAGATACAGACTGCTGGCGCCTAATTTCTTGCCTGTACTGGGTACTTTTAAATTTGTTTTCTTAAATATTTTTAAATTTTTAGCCAAATTTTTTTTTTTAACAAGCCCCGGTCTGAATTGTTTCACAGGTAATCACGGGCACTGATATAGAGCCATATAAAAGTAATACTTACTGGCATTTACCTGGTAAGCTCATCTTACTTCGCTCTTAAAATCTCTATATTTAATCTTTTCATTTATTTAATGACATTGTCCACTTTTCCTGCTCCAAACATTCTTTTTGTACGTTTTAATTTGCAATTTTCTTCATGACTGGTCCAGAGATTCTCGGCACCTTGTCACACCTTTAACTGTATTATTGTTTGTCGGTTTTTATTTCTACAGGATGTGAAAGGTATGGGGGGGTGCTGGGCGATAGGGGAAGCTAAAAGATGAAAAAAATAATGCAACATGGGGGTCAAAAGTCCTTTGTTTTCAAGATATCGCGTGTCAAATTCCGCGTTTTTTTCTGTTATCTTGTTCAAAAATTATAGGAAAAAATCGAAATTTTGTTAAGTTGCAGAAATATAACCTTGCGTATAACTATGAGATACAACAAAGGAAAATAATGTAAAAATCAGGGATGGAAAAATCTACTGCGCATGCCTCAGGTAGTATGCTCACGACCGGGGTACCGATTCTGGAAGTCATGGAAAGTGATCGTTCGCCTGAGAGAAGAAAAGTAAATTCAACCAATAAACGCGCTTAAAAGCAGTGACGAGACGATCGATTAATCACCAAACTATTATGGGTACGCGCAGAGCTGCCTCAAACAACAATTTTTGAGCGAAGCCGTTCTCTCGACTAGACCCAATAGTTGGGAGTTGTAGTGAAAAACGTCACTTGTATTATTTCAGAGCACGCTATTGGACGAACGACCGATCGATATTTTACTCGCTAATGCGCATGCTACGGCAAACTTGACCGTCTTTTAGAGTAGGACTCGCACAGTGGTCGACAAAAAAATTAGTTTTAATAAACAGACAGGATGATCGTGTGAATTTCCACATTTATTAATTAGCTAAATTAAAGTAAAAATGTTAGTTTAGAAAAAGAAAAAGAAAATATATTCTTCTTCTTATATAGTCTTCTATTTGAAATTTGATGTTGAATACTGATGCGTAATGTCAAACTCGTAAAAAGCATAGTTTATTCTTTGGCCAACTGTTCTTTACAACCATATAGGGGCAAATTTAGATACATTTTGATTTTTTTAATTTTTCCATTTATGCCCGCGTTTTCCGGAAAATCGACCACCGTGCGTCGTTCAAATGACTTTTGTGCGATCGGCCGGTCCTAGAATAATGAATTTTGGATTTTAATAGAAGTAGTCACTTCTCAGGGTATGATCGTTCTCTTACGCCCACAATCGAGCCCCAGAAAAGTTTTTGGCTCTGCATTTTTTCCATGCTTATTGAGAGTTATTATCGTCACGGCTTTTTTTGTAGAAAATGCAAGGGCAGCGCCGTTATAGTATCTCATAGTTATATGATATGTTTGCACCATAGTACGTCGATGTTTTGCACATTATAATTAATACTTAATTGGTATCAAAATGTTAAAGAAAATATTTGCTTTTTTGGTACTAATTTAAAAAAATGTTAAAGTAAAAGGGCCCTTTTCAATGTTGTTCTAGTAATAAAGACAGGTACCCAGGTACCTATACATAACATAAACATATCCCTATATTTTTAAAACTGTTGAGAATCAATAAAAATGTCTGCTGTTTTTCCATTGCAGAGGTTTTTGAACAGCCATCTCTTTAACCTGTCAGTTTAAAAAAAAATTGAATATGGCATTTTTGCATCCTTGTTAAAATGTTTTGAATGTTTTTCCCCTCCACCCCACTGAGTTTTAAAAACCAAATATCTTCTAAACAAAGAAGTTTAGACTCTTATATTGTACGAACTTTTCTTCTTATTTTTTTATCACCCATTAAAATGTTTGCATTCAAACATAATAAACAATATTTTTCGTTAATGGATCTTTTTATTATCTATTTTGTTATTTGTGTTCTATGGATTGACATAATCTCTTAATCATTTTTTTATAACAAGTAAAATTTTTTACCTGCTTGAAAAAAAGTCCAACAAAAATAAAGAATGATTTAAGACGTTTGCTCCGAAAGCCACAAAAATATCACTAGTCCACAAGGATTTCGCGATTCAGTAACATCATATATTTGCGTCATTGAGCATTCCTGAATGCTAATATAATATATTGGGGAAAGGGAAGCACAGTCAACCAATTTTTACAAAATAGCATATACCTATAACTAAAGTGTAAACATAAAAAGCGTTTCAAAATAGAGCATGTTGCAAACTTTGAGTTTTAATTAAATTAATTAAATTAAGCAGGCACGTAGATATAGCCAGAAATTTTGTGCCAAATTTGATAATAATCGGCTTAGCGGTTTTTGAGCTACTGTGTTACAGACAGACACCATCCCAAGATTTAGTTCTTTTTTGACCCAAATAACTCATTTTTATTGAAAATAAAAAACTTTTTTTTGCCGATCCCAATAGCCTCCATGTATAGTTGGCTAAAAACTGTTATTTTCCCTAATAACCCACTTTGTTCCCGAGACGTCCCTTGCAGGTTCCGTAGATCGGTAACGTCGCCGACCCAAATAGTACGTGCTAGGAACGTTCCTAGCAGCAGTCTAGGAAACGTTCCGAACGGAACGTCCTATATTGGTACACAATTTGGCGGAAAAATCTGAACTTTAAAATTTACGTCCTGTGAACGTTCCCGCCAGCGGTTCAAGGAACGTTTCAAATAGAACGTTGAGAGAACGTTTTTTTTGGACTCACCCTTCAAGTTCGGCTAGTTTGTTATTGCTCTCGTCTTCTCCTACTGGGCTGGGGATAGATCTTCTTAAGCAACAAAAGGTCTCCAGGAAGTTTAGTAAACTTCCATTAGGACGATTCTAAAAAGTCCGATAAAAGTCCTCACCAGACCGGGGGGGGGGGGACGTAAAATCGGCGCATGAATAAGAAAGTTATAATTTTTTTGAATTTAATCCTTGTCAGCTATTTTCAATCCAAGATGGCGGAAAAAGCAAGCGTCTTTAAGATTGAAACAGTGTTATCTAGGACACTTCCTCTGTTTTTTTTTTCTGTCTTTTTCTAGAGCTACCGCTCGTTGGCTAAAAACTTATTTACAGTATCTCAGAAAAAGGCACTCTAATATTATAAAAAGGCACTCTAATATTCAAGATATATCAGCCGCCAGTGCCCAGCAAAGCATGAAGTGATATTTACCGATGACCGCCAGTAAGTCCACGATAATAATCAATGTGATGCAACTACTTAGATTTATATATACAGACAATTACTGTTGAATTAAGGTAAGATATAATGTCCGAGGTGCCTTGGAAGCAAGGCCTGTATTATTGTTAATCGCATCATGGGTCAACGGTATCGTCAGTAAATACGTGTTACAACATCAAAGGAAACTCATAACTGCTAATAGCTTCGCACTGCAGAAAAATAATGGTGGTCATTACACAATGACACGACAATCATCAACTGCACAGAAAAAAAAACACTACGGCAGCATAAGCAGCAGTTCCCATTCATATATCTGAATGACAAGTAGGATTCTCTTAGGGCCAAATTCATAGTCATTCCTTAAGGCTGCCTTCTACCTAAAGGTAGACTTTTGTTAAAATTGATATTCATAGTCCAAAAAGAGAGACTTAAGGTAACTTTTTGTTAAGGTTGGTAATTTCCTACCTTAAAGCCTCATTAACATTCGTATGAAAGGTTAAAACCAGGGCCGGATTAAGATACAATGGGGCCTGGGGCTAAAATAATGGTTGGGGCCCTATGTACATATAAGTAATTTATCCAATCTTAATTTTAAATTATCCTGAGATTTCGGGACCCCTTTCAATGACGGGGCCCGGGGCTATAGCCCCCTTAGCCCCCCCTTAATCCAGGTCTGGTTAAAACACAGGGTTTTTCGAGTTAATTTTTTTTGTTTGTGTTCCAAATGGAGGTAGAAGACTTTGTAGATATATCAGGGATTTACGAAATCCCTTTGAATTTTATACAAAAACTATTTTTTTAATAGATACAGATTTTCCAAAAACACAACAATATACATAATAGTGCCACTGATAGTAAGGAAGATGTTGTGCTTATTATCCACACTTGGGTATTATGCCACTACAATTATACAAGTAAGTAAGATTCGGTAACAGTGTAGTAAACAGTTTTTCTTTTATTTTAGCTTTCTATGAAAAAACTTTATGTAGACAGATAATAGGAGTTGAAATTTACCACTTCCAAAATTTTTTATTTTCCTTTTAGACCCTAGTAAGTGCCTATATAAACCTTTTTTTATATTAAGTCTAAAATTATTATATTATAGTTACCTCTGATTCTTTACAGAAATGTTAAGGCGGGTTTATAAGCAACAATTATGTAATGCACAACGGATAACTTTAGCGCTTAATTTCATACCTCTGACTTTTTCCTGCATTGTATGGTAGAAAAAGACAGAGCTACAATATATTAAGCACTAAATTTATCCATTATTGTGCATTACATACATGACATAAGCCCGCTTTAAAATAGTAAGTTTGCCACATTCAAAACCCCTACTTCTTTCCTATTATTATTAACTTTTTTACCTTTTGATTCTCCCAGCCATCAATCTGCAGAATCAGTTTCCCAGACAATTGCACACCACCTTCCACAATATGGTAATTTTCCACCAAACCCAGACCACCGGCGTATACCAGGGGGTGGGGTAATGGGAGTAATTACCCCACCCCCCTTAATTAAAAACTACATCGCAAAATACGCAAATGTACACCTAAAACTTTTAGATAATAGCTTCTGAAAGCTCAAGATTTATCATATTTATTTAATTATGGACAACCAAGATACATTTTTTGCAAAAAACTTTGCCTGCGTCGTAACTTGTGCTACACTTGAAAATATTTTGTTGAAACCAACATGTCCATTTGTTTAAAAAAAACTTCGCCATCGGCAGCACGGCGCAACTTCCACTTCATATTACTTTTATTTTCATAACATTTTTAGTTGCGGTGTAATTTTTTGCATTATTTTACATTATTTGTCGAAAACTTTTGCCTACGGCGCATTTTTATCTTAATTTGACATTATTTTAAAAGAATTTGGCTATTTTTTTTATTTTCTCCCCTTCTTGATGCCCCCCTACCTAGCTTCGCCCAAGCAAGATTTTAGTATACGTAGTTTACATTCACAACTTTTTATAAGACAAGTGCAATCCAGTTTCACTTTGACTTTTACGGAAAGCGGCCAGCCAACAATCGCAGCAAAAGTGTTTGTTGCTTTTTAGTTAGACCGGCCAACAAAATGTGAACTTATACCCCCCCACAAGATCATTTTATAATATGGCACACTTTCCTAATGTACTGTTAACTCAAACAGCAAAACAATCGTGTGATAAATAGTGGTAAACGCATGTCTGCGCCTTTTAGTCATACAACTCATGTATGACTTATCCAAACTTATGAGTTATCCAAGCTCACTCTAAAACACACAGACATGCGTTCAGCCCTTTTTATCACACGATTTTTTTGCGCAGTGCATAGTTTAGAAAAGTACCACTTTAGTCCCTAAGAACAAGGGTTAAAGATTTTTAGGAGATATATTTTTTTTAAATTTTATCCCTCAAAAATTTCTAAAGGTATTAGGTATAACATTGGATTGATACATAATTTTAAGACATATTTATTTTTCAACATGTAAAACACTTTTTAATTTCTTGTCTTATTAAGCTTTTAAGTAATATACTTTTAGTAATAAATAAGTACCTATATTATACAAATATTTTGTTTTTGTGGTAGGCAATAAAATATTAAAACAATATCAAAGAAGTTTAATTTGTAATTGTTTGAATCTACAAAGAAAACCTGTTACATCAAATCTTGAAAGTATATTCTACTTAAACACCTTTTTTTATTTTATTTACTTTATCCATTATAGAAACACTTACGTTTACCCAAATTACAAAAAACGCAACCAAAACAAAACCGAAAAACAATTAATCTAAAACATTCAACCAAAAATTTGATGTTTATTTACATCCAAAGTATTTCGATGTATTGTTGGTTGTATACAAAATCAAGTTTGATCACATCCCATAGATGCCGCATGCGTAGACTTCCCGTGTTGCCAACTCATCCACAAAACAAGTGTTCCTTGAAACCTTCCTTTCTCAAGGAAGGCACTATGAATATGAAAGCTAAGGACGCCTTCAAGGTAGCCTTAGGAAAGGCAGCCTTAAGGTATCCTTATTGTCGGAGTTTGGCCCTTAAAAACACTCACTTTATATCAATAACAGGCGCTATAATAATTACCAAGGATGACACGCAAAATCGTGAAGCGTTTCCCATTTTAAGATAAGTTTATTTTTAATCATTCTTTGGTTTTTCTTTAGACGCCACTGCCAAATGGCCCCAAAAAGTAGTAATAATTGCCAGATGAGGTCTATGTGTGATAAATATTAGGAGTTATTTTTTTGTGTGACGCAAAAAATTAAGACTTTTAGTTTTATGCTTTGTGCGAATGGCACTATCTCTACCACCTTCATAAGCTGATGAATTTTTTTAAACATTTAAATAAAAAAAAGCTTTGAACATATCTCTATATTATGTATGATATATTTTGATTTGATATGTTATACATACAGGGTCTCTATTCTCTAGTGCTATGCATATGCTAAATTAACACCAACCTTTGTGAAGCCGTAAAGAACCCCGCCAATTTCTTAGGTTAGTCAAGCCACAACCCGCTCCCGAAAGATATTCGAGAACTAGAACATCTTTCGGGGGGGGGGGGGTGGCTTGACCGACCTAATTTCTTATGTAGCGTGGGCAGCCGTTAAATGTTTTCAAAGTTTAATATGTTATAGGAGAGGGTAAGACAAATATTTTTATCATTGTCACCCCTCCCAATGGGTACAGAGTGAGCCACAAAATAAGGTTAAACTTCAAAAATTGACTATTTTGTACCTCACTCAATCCTTGTTTTTACGGAAACTATGAAATAGTAAAGCATAACTAACATTATTTGTATCTACACTTTTGCTCGTATTTATACAGGGACGCTTAAAACATTGTTTAAAATTGGTCAAAAATCGTTATTTTTGTAAAATATTTTTGATGGTCGGTCTTTAAAGCAATAAAAAAATAAATGGTTGTCAATTTGTAGTGGCGTACCAAAAAGATTTTTCTTGGGGGGAGGTTTCTACCGACAACGAAAATATGAACTTTTCTTTTACCTACTGGGATTAAAAATAGGTAATTATAGATACAAACTTTACGTTTACTGCATAGTCATCTTTTAAGAAACCTTAGTAAGAGGGGGGGACTTAAATATGATACGGTGAGATAGTGTTAACGCGATTAATTCTAAGCTATAGCAGTGTCCCAGCAAACATCGACCTACTGGTACTTTACTAATATTATACTTTAACTGCATATTTTAAAAAAGTACCAAAAAAGCAACATTTTAGTACTTTGTTTTTAACAAAGCAATCTTAGTGCAGCCATAGTTAATGGCAATAAAACCTTCTCTAAGGATATCCAAACAAGTGATTTAGAATATTTTGGTATAAGCAAAAAATAAATAAACTTCCGGAAATAAAAATAGATCACGTAAAAATGTTTACAAAAAAATACAAAAAATCAAGTATATTATTAGAAGCGGCAAACATGTACAAAAGACGTGAAAATCAGCGACTATTATACAAAACACTTACATCTTGGAGTTTTGTAGGTTGGGATTTTACCTAAATGGGACTTCTGTGGGACATTTATGCAATCCCTGGAATATTTCGAACATCCCGAATGGATCAATTTCCCTGGGATTAGTGCTATTAGGGCGTGAGAATATATTGTTTGTTTTATTTTTATTTAATTTTTAAATTTTTTTCTGAATTACTTTTTACTTTGTACATATATACGTTATTAGGTTTTACCATGATTAAAAAAGTACAAAGTAAAAAATTAAAGTTAAAGTACAACTTTTTTGCACTAAATATATACCTGCTGGCCTGATGCACGCCGTTGTTCTAAATGCCAATGCTAACTAAGTACTTCGTACTTAGTACTTTGCCATTATTAGCAGCTTGGAAAGCAAGTTCTTAAAAAGTTCTATTTTTTTAATTCGTGTTTGCTGGGGTAGCGTAGCCAGGGGGGGGGGGGGTTTTGGGTGTCAACCCCCCCCCATCCAGGAGGTCCAACCAATCTACAGAAAATTAATCATGATCAAGGGCCCCAGGGAGAGCTATTCTATAGCTCCCCCACTTTTTTTTTGAAGAGATCAAAATTTTTAAAGATTTTTTTGTTTTTTTGTCAAAGTTTTTGCCTGCGGCGCTTTACAAATATTAAATATTGTTACAATTTTGTTTAAATTTAACCAATTTTTTCTTCAACAACATTTGAAACTTGTCAAAAATAGCATTTTAGTTTTTGCCTGCGGCGCATTTAATGGTTAATTTTGAAAAAAAAAATAAGAAAACAAAAACTTGCTTTTCAAAATAAAATTTTTGCTTTGTATACACGGACTTAACACCTATTAAACCGCCCCTTACTTCTCCCTACAGTTCAAGAGCTCGAGCCATAGGCACCTACCTAATTTTTAAAAATTTTGTATAGGTAGGTAGTTGATTTTTATTCAATGATAAAACCCCTAGCTACGCCACTGAGCCATAGTACTTAAGGGTTAAGACGTACGCGATGCAACATCATGGGGTAATAATTAAATAATACGATCCGACTTAACTAACGTTTTTTGAAAAGATGACTATGCAGTGAACGTAAAGTTTGTATTTATACCTATCTACTTATTATCGCCCAGTACAGGTAAAAGAAAAGTTAATATTTTTGTATGAGCCGTTAGAACCCCTCCCCTCCTACAAGAAAATACTTTTTTGTACTCCACTTCTTAAATAGACATGAAATTGATAACCATTTGCTTTAAAGACCATCCAAAATATTTGGCAAAAATTACGATTTTTGACCAATTCTGTAAATAAAAAAAATGTTAGTTGTGCTGTACCAAACAACATACTTAAAACTCATTTTTCTCCATTTCATAGTTTTCGTGAAAACAAGGATTGAATGAGATACAATAGTCAATTTTTGAACTTTAACCTTAATTTCTGGCTCACCCTGTACTCATTGGGAGGAGTAGCATGATAAAAAATATTTGTCTGACCCTCCCCTATAACACATTAAAATTTGAAAACATTTAACGGGTACCCACGCTACATAAAAAAATTGGCGGGGTTCTTTTGTTAGAAAGGCTTTAAGGTCAGGGATTTACCAACAGTAAACTTGTATTAATTCTACTGTAAAACCGGTACCTTTTTTTATCTCGTCAGATGTAAAAGACATATGCGGGCCTAAATGAGACCCAGGGCGGGCTCAGCGTTAGTAGAAAAAAGTATTCCAATCCACGTAAATATGGACATTGTTTTAAACCAAGTTTTTTCTACTGCTAAAACAATGGATCGTATGCTCGAGATTTTTGTATATATATAAGTACCACCCAAAGTTTTGTTTGTATCATCAATGCGACTGTCGTGAATAAAGAAGGGACGAATTGAAGAGAAAAATTTTCATAGCCTCTTGCATTTAGATGATTAATCTTGCTCACAAAAATTTACAAGTATATAGTTAAAACTGAAATCGTGGAAATTCATTGGTAACTATACCAATTAAGAAACATTCTACGAAAGCGTAGAAGGGCCACAAAGCAATTTTTATTCCGACTTTAAACTCGGAATTCCGACTTATAACTCGGAATTCCGACTTACAACTCAGAATTCCGACTTTAAACTCGGAATTCCGACTTACAACACGTAATTCCGACTTTAAACTCTGAATTCCGACTTTAAACTTGGAATTCCGACTTAGAACTCGGAATTCCGACTTTAAACTCGGAATTCCGAGTTATTACTCGGAATTTGACTTTAATACCCCCAAAAAAATAAAACAATCAAAAAATACAATTTTTTTATAACCCAAAAATTCAGCAAAAATTAATTACTTTTTTTGATATAAATTATCCTTTAAAAACTGAACATTGCTTATATTTAACTTTTTTTTCGTTTCGGCTGAAAAAAAATGAGGGGGGACCAAAACAGCGTTTTTTTTTATTCTTAAACTGTTACACTTACAATAAAAACGATGAAAGAAAAAAAAATCATTTAATAGTATTTTTTTTTCTTTACTATTTATCTACCAGAGAAAAATTTTTTGTCATAATCCGTTATTTCGAAAAATGACAGAAAAAAAAATCCTACATTTTTCCATTATATTGTTTTCTTAATATATATTTTTTTTAGTACTGTAAATGTCAAAAATCAGAGGGGGCCAGTGTTATGAAAATTATTTTTCTGGGCTTTTTTAAATGTATTATCTTTTGTGGACCTTTTCTGGAAAACTTTCAGTGGAAAGGGGGTTAATAAACATCATATTCATTATCAGAAATAGTTGTAGATTGCCCGAATTCGTATTGAGAATTCCAGTGTTCATTATATTAAATTTTTTTCTTTATAAAGTTTAAAAAGGGGGGGGTTAATTTTTTTTAATGTTTTTTTTTGAACTGGCGACCAGATATTTAAAAAAAATCCGAGTATTATGATTTCGATTTGGTTTCTCGTAAGCTATCTGCAAATTTTATTTTTGTGGCGGGAAAAATAATCCCTGGTAATTTAAAATTATCCTATAGGCGCTTGGTCGGTATCGGAGACCACTAAGACCTTCAAATAAGTGCCTGAATCCCTTACCTCTGAAAACCTGGCAAGGGAGGGTCTTTTTCTTTAATCGACTAATAACCTAGATTGCCCAAATTTGGATCTCCAATCTCGATCTGTTTTGGTTTCGAAAATATTTAAAAAAAAGGTGGGGGGCCACAAGGACACCTATGGACTCCATGAGATTTTTTTTGTATCTTTGGCAACAGTCGTATGTTACGACTTTCGATTATCTCAACCGTTTGTATTTGCAAAATTACGCTCATCCGCTTCGATTTTTTTTTGGTGCGCGACTAGCCCCATTATGGTTGACAAAAATACACAGACTTTAATCCTTTTCTTTCAACGCCACTCATTTGGAAAATATCGAATTTTCGAACTTTCTTTTTGGGGTGTTTTCGACCTTTCTCAAGAAAAATTGGTTAGTTGGTCGCCAGTTTAAAAACGAACATAAAAAAATTACCACCCCCCCCCCCCCTTATAAACTTTATAAAATAAATTTTTAATATAATAAGGACTGGAATTCTCAATACGATTCGGGCAATCTACGACTATCTGATAATGAATATGATTTTTATTTACCTCCCCCCCACTGAAAGTTTTCCAGAAAAGGTAGGTACGCAAAAGATTAAAAATTTAAAAACATACAGTAGAATAGATTATGAAGATATTAAAAAAATTATTATTATTCAAAAGTCTAACTTTCATAACACTGGCCTGTCATTTTTTCGAAATAACCTATATTTCACGGGTTATGAAAGAAAATTATCTCGGTTAAATAAAGAGTAAGAGAAAAAAAATACTATTAAATGTATTTTTTCCCCATTGAAAAGACTTTCATTATTTTTGTTGTAAGTATAACCGTTTAAGAATGAAAAAAAAAAGTTTTTTTGGGGTGTTTAAGGTCAAATTTCGAGTTATAACTCAGAACTCCGAGTTTAAAGTCGGAATTCCGAGTTTAAAGTCGGAATTCTGAGTTGTAAGTCGGAATTCCGAGTTTAAAGTCGGAATTCGGAGTTCTAAGTCGGAATTCTGAGTTCTAAGTCGGAATTCCGAATTATGAGTCGGAACTCTCAGTTTAAAGTCAGAATTACGAGTTTAAAGTCGGAATTCCGAGTTTAAAGTCGGAATTCCGAGTTTAAAGTCGAAATTTCGAGTTTAAAGTCGGAATTCTGAATTGTAAGTCTAAGTCGGAATTCCGAGTTATAAGTCGGAATTCTGAGTTTAAAGTCGGAATTCCGAGTTCAAAGTCGGAATTAAAATAAAAATTGCTTTGTGGCCGTTCTACGCTTTCGTACCATTCCCTGCTGAAAATCGCCGCAAGTTTTGTTTACATTTCTGTCACTGTCGAAATATATCAGTTTGGGCGAGTTTGTAATCTCATCGATTGAGAAATCGATGCATCAAACAAGTTCTTGAAACTTTCCGATGCCATCAATCGCGTTCTTTTGGATTTCCGATGCAACCGACTTGATGCCAACACATGATTTTAAAAACTTGCCCTTTCTATAAATATTAGATGCGTTCATCACAAACTTGTCGAAAACAGAGAGTTCGATTTCTTACATCTGCTTGCACCTTGACTTGCAGTACGGAAAGTACCCTTGATTGATCTTTTAGATATCCTCAATGTTTAAATTACAGTTTGTAAATAAAATAAAGTGTTTTTGAATTTTTTTCGTTTGTTATAGTTGTCGTGCATAATTAGTGACTTAGGAGATGAAATGATGAAATGATGTCAAATTGCAGAATCGGCAGATATGTACCTTCAGTTTGAAGGAAAATTAAGCGTCTCTACGGAGACAGATATAATTATCCTGACAGATATCTAAGCTGATAAATTTAAAAAGGGATGGATTTATGTTTGTTTTATATTTATTTTGTTCTGAAAACAACTTTGGATATTAAATAAGGTAAATTATTTAATCCTTCTACAAAAGGTTCCTTTTAGAAATTTTAAAACAAACTGACTACCAATCACCACAAAACGGTACTTTCTGGGGGCTATAAATTTAAACTACCCTTAGATGTGGTTTAAAAAATCACCAACTTTATAACCTCTAATAATACAGATAATAAAGCTATTCTGTACCAATTTAAATTAGTTTTGGGGTATTTTCTCCTAAAATATGATATATTTTGAGGAAAAAAGCTCGGAAAAAAGTAATTTTTCAGTGGTATTTTGTCAATAATTTTGTGTTTTTTCTGTACTTTTATAGGTAAGTGTATTTTAAAAATTTAGTATGGGATCTTAGTAAATCCTATTTTTGTTTATATTTTGTTTGTAAAGTGACATATTTGTTCATTTTAAACTTCATTGTTACTTGGTGCAATTTTAAGGACAACAATTTTCTACGTCAAAAATTGTTAAAATTGGTCTAAATAAAATGCTTAGAATTAATCACACATTCTTAAATCAAGCCTTTTTCTGGTATACCTTATTTTTCTATTGCGAAGTACGTATTGTGTGGTCGTATGATTTTGGGAAAGTGATCGACCTCTACATTACTGAACGCGGATTGTAACGAAAATGTTGTTGAAGTTCCTATAAAATATCTGTCATAAAAAATGAAGGTTTTGTCGCGATCCAATAAGCTTTTAAATTATATCATTGACGTCACTGACCACAAGTCTTGTTTGTAGACTGTGAGAGCACCGCAATTTTTGAATGTTCAACACAAAGTTAAGGGTCCAAAATTTTATTTTCAGTGTTTAAATTAAAAAAGATCGCACTTGAGATGTCAGAAATGAAAAGAGAGATAACTTTCTAGCGATTTAGGTATTATGTATAGGATAGGCAATTTAGATATAAATTTTCTGAATAGAAGAAAAAATTAGATCCCAAGATTTGTTTTCATTAACAAGCTTAGGAAGGTCCACCGTTTAATATACTAAAAGTCCCCACTGCTACCTCTTCGGGAACTGTCATTTCTAACCTCCAAAAAACTCCAAAAAAGTCAAAAGTGACAAATGGGGAAAATGTTGCAAATTTAATTCTCTATCAATGAGTAAATAGTGATAGTGTAGCTTAAATCACTCCCTCTACCAGAAAAATTGAAAAAAAAACAAGCAAAAATGATTCCAATTTGAACAATTTCTTTTTAACCTACGAGTAGCAAAATTGGCAGGGTTAATCTAAGAGCAAAATGAAATTTTTCCAGTGGCGTAGTTCAATTTTCTTAACTAGAAAATTTCAAAATGTACCAAAACTCTTTGATACGCCACTATTACTGACATATACAAAGAAAGGCCCCGCTTTTTAGCTGGATTTTATATTAGATAAAATTGCATTTCCAAGACACTCTTCGCTTGTATTTGCTGCTTGTAGTGTCAGTAAAGTCATAATTTTTTATATTGTTTTAGTACATACAGCCAAGGTTTCGTACTCTTCCAATACCAATTATGACTTTACAAAAATCTTATTTTATTACTAGAAGCAGCGAATACAAGTGGAAGATGTAGTTGGAAATGCAATTTTATCCAGTATAAGATCCAGTGATAAGTGTGGGGCTTTTTTTGTTTATGTCAGTAACAGTGGCGTATCAAAGAGTTTTGGTACATTCTGAAATTTTCTATTTAAGAAAATCGGACAAAGCCACTGGAAAAATTTAATTTTGTAATATAATTTAGGTCATTGTTCTTAGATCAACCCAGCCAAGCACTCGTAGGTTGAGAAATCTTGGCATCATTTTGGTGAACGAGCGCACAGGGCTATCCGGTCAGCTTTGCGCGTACACCATGCAAGCTCGGCAGCTTCTGAGCCTTCTTATTGGGCGAAACGAAGGATGTGAACGTTCCCGTGCGACCTTTCCTACGATATTCAAGAATAGTCCCCCTGGGTTATTTATGATGCATATTATTATATTATTTTTGTTGTTAATTAGATATTATGTTGGTAAGAATAAGTGATTTTTAATATTATTTATCTACGACCTGCACGACAAGTTACTATTAGTATCTAATTTTGGCCTGTTTGCGTTATGTAATGAGTTCAATTACCGCACTAGTGCATTAATTTAGTTAGCGAGTGCAGTAAGTTCTGAGGAAAGTTAAATACTTATTGCAAAAAAGGATTTACAATAAAGTTGGTAATGTTTAGAGCCCACTATTTTATTTAACGAGAAGATTCGTTAAAAATTAGAGAACCCGTAACAATATGTACCTTGTCTATGCTGCTTTTCTTAAATACATGACGTATTCAGATACCTAAGTATATTCTACGATAGCACCAGATTTTATTAATAAAGGGTGGTACGAATTTTATTCTGACTAAAAATGATTGCCAAAAATATAAGTTAGTTTATAATGGACAATATTCTTGGCGGCCATACTGGTTCGCATAAAAGTTTACAATTTTCTTGTAAAAAACCTTTGTTTCTTATTCTTACAAAGTAAACTTGTACATTTACAAATCTAGTTAGGTTTTATTACAACAATTTCATGTTACATATTAATTTTAAAATTTTACATTGTAATTTCCCGATTTCTAGCAAGCTTTACAATGTAAAATATAATATTACAATGTACTATGGTAAAAGTCTAGTTTTTATTCGCTAAAACAGCTGTAACACGCCGGAACACACCTGAGGCGGTCATTTTGCAGTCGTTTGTTTACAGTGGCACAGTGGTTCTAAGATGATATAAAAATGTACGTTTTAACGTACAAATCCTTTTTAAAAAGTGTAAACCAAGTGTTTAAACTAAAGTTACCATTTAGTTATTGAAGGGTGGCAACAAAATTTAACTTTTTTTGAATTTTTGTAGTGCCAACCCAGTAAACAGTTAGTGAAATTTGGTTAGAGAAGGTTGACAACACTTTCACAAGCACCAGCATGGCTGCCCAGAATATTGTCAATAGAGTTGCTGCACATTAAGTTATTCCTACTACGGTAATTGGAAATATCCTGATGACGACAAAGAGTGCTTTTACACATTTTATTCAATTGACTCTTGAACTAGTTCTATTACCCTATTGAGTATTTTTTTGTTTTTAATTGATTTTCTTCATTAAATTTTATTGATGTTCAACGTCTATACTGGTTTGGTACTACTTTATTGATCAAGTATTAAGGTAGGGATTTGCATATCAATGGGTTGTTTCCTTGACGGCTGGATCAAATTACTATTATTCTTTCACCCTTATATTATTTAGACTATCGTCATAGATGTTTAATGTTACGCTTCGTTTCACTTTCCCGTATGCATAGTAGGTGGACAAATCGACTTTCGTGTGCAAGTCGTGCTAACTTTGTGCCGCTAAGCTAATTTTGTTAAGGGTAGCCCATAGACCACGTTTGACTTGTTGTAATTCTGATAAATTCGTTTTTAAAAAAATATGGCGGATTCAAAATGGCGGAAACCCGTATATTTAAAAAAATTGTAACTTTTTTTACTTTTTATCCGATTTTGATGGATACACATTTTGAAATACTTCGTTTGTAATATTTTATGGAAAAAAATAATAATAATTTTCATTAAAAAATCTGAAAAAATAAAAAACTAAAAAAGTTTAAATAAAAAAGATAGCTCTTTTGATTCTGAGTTCAAATTGGGTTCAAAGGTTCCATTCGGTTAAGTAGTTTTTGAGGTTTTTGGGCTATATTTGGGATTCATGATATTACCCAAAACTACAAGAACTTTTTGCAGATAACCTAAACTTGTTGAATAGGATTATATGGCGGAAACTTTTAAGTATTTATAACTTTTTTATTTGATTTTGATAAACAAAGTTTGAGACACTTGGTATGTAATATTTTTATGATGAAAAAATAAAAAAGGTATAATTCTTGTACAAAAATTTAAGAAAAAACAAAAACAAAAGTGTTTTAGTTTTTTGGTCTAGTATTGGTCTACGAAAAAAAAGTTCATATAAAAAAGTAGCTATTTTGAACCTTAGTTTTAATTAGGTATAAACTTTCCAATCGGTTAAGTAGTTTTTGAGCTATGTGGAAGTAACGAGTAAAAAGTGGGAGTTTATGGGCTGATTAATGGTAATATCAAAAAATGAGGAAACATTTGGAAAGTAATCCAAATTTGTAAAACGGCCCCAGATCAGATTTTATGGCCATTCCAGAGCATGTATATTTTTTTAACAAATATGGCGATTTCAATATGACGGAACGGCATTTTTCAAAAAATATTAAAGTATTTTAAAATATAGTTTTCTCAATAATATTTGTTTATAAGATGTTTGTAAAAAACGAAAATTAACAGTAGGTTGTATTTAAGAAATATTAAAACGAATTTAAACTTTCAAAATACAAACAGGTACTCTGTTCACGTACTACACTCCATTATTTATAGCGGCGTCTTCAATTTTAAGAAAATATATACTAAAAATTTAAAACATTAAATCTAATTTTTTAACTTTACTTACCTTTGTATATTTCTTAAAGAATGTTCTGAAGCAGTGCTTGTTTTATCTTTATCTTTCTTTTGACATATTACGCAGAAACACAAATTAATTTCTCCAGGCATGCTTACTCCTTTCCAAGTTTAGAAACAATAATGTAAAATCATCTGATTATTGCCTAACTACGCATGCCTCTAGTTCGCCGCGCGGGCCGCCAATTTAAATTATAGCCTATATATGTGGTAATAATTTTATATAAAAAACGCTTTTCAAATACAAGCTTTTATAAAATATAAAGTGCACTAAAAAGTAGAAAATAATTTTTAGCATTCTGATATCAGTTTGGCCATGTTGACTCGATAAATTTATGCTATTGATCATATTATGATTGTCCGCAAGAATCTGAATTCACTATAAAGCAAAGAAATGCAAGGTTATTAAGTATATCCAACGCAACTCGACCCAAGCTACCCTAACATTTCTGTAATATGTGGATGGACATTGTTAGTTTTAATTTGTGCCCATCGCTTTTATTAAGTCAGGAATGCGTAAAATTATTTTCTACTTTTTACTGCACTTTATATTTTCTAAAAGCTTCTATTTGAAAAGCGTTTTTTACATAAAATAATTTTTTAATTTTTAAACTTGTACTCTAAATCGTCCATTTTGAACCCGCCCTGTTGAAATTTTAAAATCTGATCAAAATTGCATAATCTCCTTCCCGAAAAACTCCCGTATGCCAATTTTGATTAAAATCGAACAAACTAAATATTTTCCCCCTCCACTTCCCTTGTAAGGGGGAGGTGGGTACTTGATAATAACATATTACTGTATTGTCACCGGAACTATAAACGCACACCAAGTCAGTTAAAATTGGTTAGCGAAACATGACAAAAAATCGTCCATCTTGAATCTTGAATCCGTCATATTGAATTTTCAATTCGTATTCCTTATCCCCAAAAACCCCCGTACACCAATTTTGGTTGAAATCGGACACACTTAGGCGTTTTCTTCCCTCCACTCCCCTCGTAGAGGGGGGGGATATGCTGCCTAATAATACCATATTATTGTATTGTCATCGTAGCTATAATCGCATAACAAATTTGAATTCAATTGGAATATTTGACCCAAACATACATACATACATAGTGGTGAAGTTAAATAAAAGCTTGTAAAAAACAACTTCGCGCGTAATCTTTCTAGTGACAACAAATTTGTTTTTCCATTGAAATAAATGTAATATGCAAGTGCACATATAACTTCTATACATCAAATTAAAGAAAAATGGTTACTCTATAAGTTTTATTTAATTTTTTTTTTTAAATTTTGCATTAATATAGTTGCAGATGGCTTCTGAAAATAAATAACTGCTTTAAAAAAAGAAATAAAAATTAGTTTTTTTTTTGGTGATAAAACAAAGCAAAATTTTGAACTATTTTATAGAAAATAATTTTATTTTGTGTTTCTACTAAATCGTTTTCTGTCATTTTCAACCCTCTATGTTAATTTTTAAGAAAGTTACAGCGTTTTTTAACTTGAAAAAAACGCATTTACCAGAATGACAACAAGCCAAAGCGTGATCTATGAGCTACCCTTAACAAAGTTAGCTTATCTCCATAAAGTTAGCACGATTTGCAAACGAACCCCCCTTTTTGCCCGATTTGTCCATAGACTATAAAGAGAAATTAAAAAAAAGCATATCTCTTATTTTTTCGAAAAGGTTATTTATTGAGGCTAAGAGAAAAGACGAACGTCGTACCCCAACTTTCTTTTCGCTTTGGCCGTCACGCCCCCCCCCCCATAAAATTGGTTTTTCTTCCTCTTTTAGCCACTGTTCACCAGCTTGTATGTTTTGCATAATAATGTATCAATTTTGATGAGCGATAAATTCATTTATAAGGTTTTTATTTATATCTTTTATATTGCACGCATTTCATGCGTGCGCTAATCATTCACATAAAAATTTATAGCGTCCGTCTTTTTATCTGGAAACTCTGTGGTATTTATTTCTTTGTGAAATGATAATATAGGTACCTAGTTGAAACTTGAAGAAATCCATGATATTTCTAAAACCTTCGTAAACCCGAAAAAAATAGTTATTTATATTCTCAAAATATTTTAAAGAGGTCGTGACCAAAAAATATCAAAGCAAATATTGTGATTATTTTCCAAAGGTTTCTACGAAGTAGTCTCGCAGTTATTCTAAGCATATCTTATAAAATTGCAAAAAGAATTCTTCAGAAATATGCACTTAGAACATTTGTTGTTAATTTTTAATCGCGGTTTTTATAGGATATGACAATTTCCTTGATGTTAAAATATCTAGTTTAATTTGGTATTGACAACTATTAGTCATGATTAATGGATAAACATACATACTTACATTGATTTTATTTTATTGCGTAAAATTTGATTTTTCCCTATGTTTTTTTTTGTAAAAGACTTTCCGGTTTTTAAATAATTAATGCTGCGTTAAAGAAACAAGATTTCGAAAAGTTGTAAAAAATTGGTAATTTTCACCATCGTCCTTAAAATTTTTTGTTTTGCCTTTAAATAGTAATTATATTGAAAGAATTTTTTGTTTTTACTTTTAGGATAATTATCTCTCTTTCCGAACCTTTGAAAGAAAACCTCGAAAAAATAACACGGAAAAAAAACTAAGAAAAGAAGAAAAAAAATTATTATAACTAACCCAAACCCAACTCGAGCTAGACCTAACCCAACCCAACAAAAAATAATATTTTTTGTTTTTACGTATTTTAAGTTTCCTTTTTGTCCACCATACCAATATGGTATGGGGGACTATCAAAATCGTAAAATTTTGACTTTTATTAATTTTATCAAAAATGAGTTTCTAAGTTTCCAAAACACCTTAATCGACGAAAAAAAAAGTTGTCTGTCGGTCTATTGTCTGTCTGTATACTTACACGATAACGATAAAAATTTGGTACCAAAATCATTTATCGGCTACTGATTAAGTTTTGGGTAGGATGGTGGAGGGTTGAAGGGGGCGGAAAAGAGAGGAAAAGGGGGATAAAATATTTTAAAAAATTGTAACTTTGGAACAAAAGCAAGTAGCGATATACGGTTTTCAGATTTAAGTTTCAATGAATATAGGACCTTTAGTTTCCGAGTTATTTGAAAAAACTTTAAAATATATTTAAAAAATCATAACTTTAGAAGTAAAGCAGCTATTGATATGCGGTTTTCAGATTTTGGTTTTTGTAAATATTATCCAAAAATTTTGTTACAAGGTTCTAATCTTTCAAAGCTACAGTTTTCGAGATATTTTCATTTTCTTTCAACATAAAACAATTGATTGTATGGTGGATTATCCGTGCTTCCTAGCACCAATTTTTTAATATGTAATGATCAATTTTTCCTGGAGAGCTTTTCTACCGGGTTTTTTTCGGGTTTTTTTTCGGGGTTTTGTTTTCATTTACCCTGTTTTCATACCTAGTTAAATAAAAATGAAAAAAAAAAAATTAATCGGACGAATTTTTAAAGAAATATAACGGTTTTTTTATGTTAACGTCATTAAAATAATGCTTTATATTTTTAAATGTTTACCAGTCGCACATAAAATTTTTCCATTTTTTAAATTTAAACTTAAGGATTTTAAATTTGTGATTGAATTCTAAGTCTGTCCACAAATTTTAGCTAAATTTAGAGCAAACTTCTTAACATACAAGATAATTACTCGATGATGCGGGTCCAAGGTTCCTACATGGTCTAAGTAAGTATTTGTTATATGCTTTTACGGGCATCAAATTAGTTAACTGCGATTAAATTAAAATGTTTCATTTTTATTAACCGATTTCTGTCTATTTTTAATTAGTCGCTACCGATTTTAGGAAGGCGGAAGTATTCCGGTTTTTAATTTCTCGTATGTGGAAGTTCATCTATTAGCTTAACCTTGGATTAATTAATAAAGAAATACCTGATTTCGATTATTAGATATGAATGAATAGTATCAAAACAAGAAATCATAGGACTGAGAAGTTTTATTGACAGCATAAACCCAAACAGCTATTGTTGCGAAATTATTAGTTAGTTTTGCTTTAGGAACAGACTACACTTTTTTTCAAAAATAATGAAATTTCGAGAAGTGTTTCAGTACGGTGCTCCCTAATGGAAATATAGGAGATGAAATGATGATGAAAAATCTGAAAAAAGATTTTTGAAACGAGGATAAATGTAAAATACAACCTACACTGAGAAAAATGATGGGCTTCGAGAACTCAAATATGTGTTCTCCTAGACCCAGCCGTGTTGCCAATAGAGGACAGCCCAGACCTCTGGGCTGTGAGAACCAAGTTCAAGGGATTGCAGGGAAACACGGTTCGAATGTTGTGGTAGCCCAAAATATGCATAAATACTGAATGTATTTTTTTGGCCATTTGGGCTGCCAGAACTCAACATCTAGGTTGTGGTAACTCATGATCTGCGCTGGGAAAACCCTGTCTTTGAGCTACCAGAGCTCAGCACCTGGGTTGTGGTAACTCATAGTCTGGGCTGGGAGAACCCTAAATTTTGGCTACCATAACTCCCAAGTAACAATTTTTAGTTGACTTAGTTGCCATAACTAAGAAATACACTAAAATTAACGTTGCATAAAGTTCAAAAACTAGTCATTTGTGCAATGGCCGCTATGATGGACAAGAAAATGACGCCACACCGTTGTTATTAACTAGGGTAAATTTGGCAACCCCCTAACAACTTTTATTTTTACTAGAATATTGTGGGGTTTCCAATGACCGCAATGAACGACGGAACAACGACGCCATAAGGTTGTTAATTAACTAGGGTTAATTTGTATACCCTACATAAACGACTTCGTGACGTCGCAAACAACGTTTTTAGGATGCGTCAGTTTAACGTTTCCTGGCCGTTTACTCAACGTCAACGTAGTTGGTCTACTAGAGGCATATTAGAGGCATAAAAAAATGGTGCGGGAGACATAAATTCAAAAAATCAGTTTCCAAGTGACCAGTAGTCAGACTATCTTGAAATACAGGGTTCCTAAGATTTTCCTTAGGGATAGGATTTCAATAAATGAAACAGAAATGGCATAGAAAGTTCTGCGCGCACAAAAGAAACAGGTATATTGAGCAATGGTGCCAGTTTGTTATTATCTCCGGACCGCTTTCATGGTTCGTTGTCGCCACTCTTTCATTGTGAGCATAAATCATAGTTGCAATAATAACCGTTGACAAGATATCTGCAAATTCCGCTAGATGGCGAACATCTAATCTAATTAAAAATTAGATGTTTTCAGGTCCAAACCACAGCTTTTTCTTGCTTAAAGGAGACGGCAGGGTCCATTATTTACGATACTGAGCGATAAACTCGTGAGGTTGTTAACATTAGAAAGAAATATCTTCGCTTTTAATTAAATTTCTTTCCATTCTGTTCTACTAGTGACATCTATCCGGAAACGGCCAAACCATGCAGCTAGCACTAGCAGCCAAAGAAATCAATAAACGGCACTGTTTTTCCTGCAGAGCTTTTTGCTGCGATATTATTGATTTTAAATAAAGCTGGCTCTACACTACATTTGATATTTTCGAGGTGTTTTATGACATGATCTCGAAACATATAGCGAACCAATTCTTCAAAACTAGCGGGAGGGTAAAAGCGAAAAATAAGGGGCTGCCAATATTTGTAACACCCAAAAAGGGGTGAAAAGATTTATTTTACTCTGTTTCTTTACAAAAAACGTTTTTTTTTACGAAAAACTTGAGCTCTGACACTTTTTTTTATTTTTTTCTTCAACTTTCTCGAAATTTTCGTCATACCGTAGAAAAAAATTATTTCCCCCATGGTCATACTCTACTTTTATTCGAAAAAATTTTGAAACAGAGAAAGTTTTTCAATTAAATTAGCCGAACGCAAAAATTTTAGAAAAACAAAGCACGAAATAAAAATGGCGCCGCTTACAATTTTTTTTCAAAAATTACGTAATTTCGGGAACGCAAAGAAATAGGTCTAAAGATTATAATTTTTAAGAAAAAAATATCAATTTTCTGGCCCTCCTCCACTGGGACTCCAGGGGCCGTGCACAAATTACGTAATGGTCATAGAGGGGAGGGGGGTTACAAAACGTTACGTAGGGGGGAGGGGGGTTTTCAACAGCGTTTGCATTTGTGTGAAACTAAGAAAATTTGGAATGAAAATAAGTGAAAAGTTTTTTTTTGGGGGGGGGGGGAGGTAGTGGTCTTGAAATCGTTACGTAATATTAGGGGAGTGGCGTGCCAAACCGTTACAAAACATTACATAGGGAGGGGGTCAAAAATTGGTAAAATCACCGTTACGTAATTTGTGCACGGCCCCACATCTGACTGTTCCTCCTTTTTGATTTCGAAACATTAGAAAACAACAACCTGGAATGGATTTACTACGTGTAAGATGTAGTGACAACATCGCCCCATGCCCATCCTTTTCTGCCTAATGTGCTTTTCCGTTTGTCTGCGTCTTATACACGGCTTCTTGGCCCCCTAAGGATTTGCTTAGGAACCCTGTATAAACTAGGGGCCGTTAAACCGGCCCTAAAAAAGGACTGCGTCCATAAATAAAACACGGCAAGGGGTAGAAGGGGGTGAAAGTTTTATGAAGTAACTGCGCTCCGTAACAGTTTTACTCCAAAAATAATGTAAAAAAAATAATAAAAAAATTTATTTTTAATATTTTTATGGGGGTTTTCCATATTCAATAAGTGTTGCACAATTTGCAAAAGTATTACGAGGAAGGAAAGAGAGGTCAAAATTAGGATAAAATGATGTTAGATAATGGACCGACTATGCATGGGCCACGACCCTAAACGTTTGTGACGTCACACAATCAAAAATCGCGACGTAATTTTGTTACCAGCTGTAATTGTTTGATTTGTTTTTCTGCCTACAAACTATGTAACGCCCCCCAAGTGACCCAGAGTCAGACTATGGTCAGACTCCTTGACCGACTGTAGATACCAAGTAACGAAGAGCCAGACTACCTTGAAATTAATTTGTTGGGTTCTTCTTTTGATACACTGGTGTGCACTAAATGTATCTGTGTCCTTTTCTAGCTTGTATAAATATAAATGATAGATATAATTAGTTGCAGCACAAGGAAAAAGCTATTAGCGCTTTCGGCCAATTTCAAAATATAAGACAACTATAGAGGGCACCTCTTTAGTCGCAAAATGTTAAGGTTTTCAGTAAATCAAGAAATGATTATTGCCGCCATACTGTTTTCTTTTCCTGATTTGCACCGCTACACTATTTGTGTAAATCGTTAAAAGAATCTTGTTTTTTTGCTGGATTTTGATGAGTTTTAGTTAATTTTGGATATTTTTAAGTATTCTTTTAGATTGGCTACAGTTTAGAATAGGTTTTAAGCAATTTTAAAATTTTTAGTACGTAAACCGAGGCAAGATTGCACCGCTTTTTGCAGTTGTTTTAGAAAAATGCCTAAAAACTAACTAGCAAAAAAATTTTTTTTGTATTTACCCACAGAATATAGACCATAAAATAAATATGCAATATGTTTTCTTCGAAAATTGAATATTTAGTATTTTTGTTTGGAGTAAAGTTGCCTATAGGGGGGGGGGGGTAACATTACTCCACTCGAAAAAAAACCGGTGTCGCCGTGTTACAGTCACACTGAGGCAATTTTACCCCGTCAGTGGTTTGGCAGTGGTTTACCGAATATCTGGGTACAAAAAAAAAATAAGAATGTTTATTAGAATAGTTTTTATGATGATTTTTATAAAATACTTATTTTTTTTTAAATGCATGGGGAAAAAAAGTGATTTTTTTCTAAAACCAAATAGTTCGCATATGAGACAAAAATGGCTATCACAACTTCTTACATATATTTTTAAAAAAGACTTACATTCTAGTTGAACATAAAACTTAAAAACTAAATTGCAAAAAAATTAAAAAAGCTTCTTTTCTAAACATTCAATGGATCTATGCTGCTAGTTAGCATAGTCATAGAATGGTGATAAATCTGGAATCGCAAAAATTCCCCTTTTGGTAACTTGTTTCGGCGTTTCGATAGCACCCAGTACTTCTGACCATGGATAGACCACTTGATTTTTCATTGGAGGCCATTTCCACATTTTTAATGATTTCTGCATCGCATTAAGTGTGACTTCTCCGTCATCGAAAGCTATAACTTCTCCAGGAAATAAGTTTCCATTTTGGCTAAACACGACAAATCGTCCTACCTCCCGGACTACATTCATAAACTTCCTGTTATCGCTTTGTCTCCCCTCCAAAAAGTTGACGAACTCATTTTCTTTTTCTCTTTGCTGAACAATCTCATCAAAATCAACATCGTCAGAAGAGTTATCATAAAATGTCATCTCGTTGTCATCTGGGCACCTGAGGGTTTACTGTAGGGATTCGCTCCAGCACCTCATTAATGTTTAATGGGAATATTCCATATTTGCGAAATCCAGCCTGTAGGTTTTCGGCGACTTGGGGTTTTATACGATTCATTACAGCTGTCAGTAATGGAGGGAAATGTTGTTTCTGGATATTGGTATTCTTTATGCCATCCGCCGTCGATTTCCATTCGCCTAAAACAGGGGGCGAAAAAAAGCGACATCGAGGGACTGTGTTAGGTGTGTGCTGTTGGGCGGTAAGCAGATCAAGTGGGCATTATTTTCGCGGATAAGCTGGATTGCATACACTGTGATATGTGAAGAAAGGTTATCGCACAGTGATACTTTCTTTCCTTCTAGTTTTTTTATTCTAGGAATCATTTGGAATTCCAGCCAGTCGGCAAAGATATTACCATTGAACCAGCCGGAGATGCTCGCATTGTAACGGCAACCTTTAGGCCCATTTTCTGCCCATGTGCTCCACATCTTTGTTGCTCGGTACACAACATAAGGAGGCAAAAGTTCGCCGGTGGCATTTCCAGAGAACATTATTGAAATTGACGTTTTTGATGCGTTTCTAATCAGTTTAGGAAACTTGCATCCCTTCTTGACGAAAACCTTCTTTTTCCCTGGATCATCAGTGAGATTTGTCTCATCGAAATTCCACAAGTTCTCTGGAGGCACTCCTTCAATTTCTTTCTCCAAATTCTCGAAAAAACTCCTCAGCATGGTTTCGACCACGGCTGTCCTGGTTCGTTTAATGTTATCTGCAAATCGTGCTGAGACCTGTGGATGCCTCTTCAGAAAGTGTCTTAGCCAGTCTGATCCGGGTGTGTTGTTTTTAAAAATTTTGACTTTTCTGCCACAGCGGTTTAAATAGTTTAAATAGTTCCCCCATGACAACGAGGCAATTAACAAACTCAGCTTCTTCCTCCTCGGTAAACACCGTTTGCCTTCCTGGCTTGTTGGAGTACCTCTTTTTTATTTTGTTAAAAATTGTCTTCCGAGGAATTTTATACTTCGCCTCAGCAGTGGGTGAGTGTGCCTGCCCTGATTTCATTCAAGCAGGCTTCTAAAATTTCTGGGGTATAGTCGGCATACCTCCGGGAACCCAGTTTTCTCATATGGGTCCTGGCCATGTCTGAAAAAGAAAAAGAACCATTTATTTTTTACCGAAAAAGAAAAAATATGGGGCAACTTTACTCCATGGGTAAAGTTGCCCCATGTAACCTCAAAATTTGCATGTTTTTAGAAAAAAAAAATCACGAAAATTCACTAGTCAACTAAATACATTTGAAACTTTTTAAAAAATGGTGCCAAGATAACACTTTCTTAATATAAGAAGACTTACTTGCCAGATAGCAACAGTTTCCGTTGGGCAGATCAAATTTTGCAGGTAAAAACGCAAGCAGGTTTCCGTGCTTCTCCTGTCTCGACACGCTGACGTAAAGCAACTGAGCCAATCACGTGAGAACGCGCGCGAATCGCGACTTCCGTCATCTAGCTACAAATTGTGCCAGATAAAGTGGCGAAGGTGCATCGCGTTTGGAAGATATTTTAAAAACAAACACTTTTCGACGCTGGCGTAAAGTTACCCAACGATGTCCAAAGTTGCGTATTTAAATAAAAAAATAATTTAGCAAAAAAGTAAGAAGGATTGAAGGCCCCCTTATTTTTTAAAGCTAAAATGTCCATTTTCGATGTTAAATTTAGTTAGTGGGAACCTTTAAAAAGTCACTTTTATGTAATAAATTAACTGAATGTTACCTAGCTACGTATTTTAAAATTATTGATAGATGGTGTTTAGAAATTAGTCCATTTGTGGTTACCCAGAGTCAGACTATTGTCAGACTCCCTGACCTACTGTAGATACCAAGTAACGAAGAGTCAGACTACCTTGAAATGTGTGCACTAAATGTATCTATGTTCTTTTCTAGCTTGTATAAATATAAATGATAGATATAATTAGTGCAAATTGTTGCAGCAAAAGTAAAAAGCTATTAGCGCTTTCGGCCAATTTCAACATATAAGACAACTATAGAGGGCACCTCTTTAGTCACAAAATGGTAAGGTTTTCAGTAAATCAAGAAATGATTATTGCCGCTATACTGTTTTCTTTTCCTGATTTGCGCCGCTACACCATTTGTGTAAATCGTTAAAAGAATCTCTTTCTTTTATTGCTGGATTTTGATGATTTTTAGTTGATTTTGGATATTTTTAAGTATTCTTTTAGATTGGCTACAGTTTAAAATAGGCTTAAAGCATTTTTAAAATTTTCAGCATTTAAATAAAAAAAATAATTTAGCAAAAAAATAAGAAGGATTGAAGGCCTCCTTATTTTTTAAAGCTAAAATGTCCATTTTTGACGGAAAACTAAGGTTCGATGTTAAATTTAGTTAGTGGGAACGTTTAAAAAGTCACTTTTATGTAATAAATTAACTGAATGTTACCTAGCTACGTATTTTAGAATTATTGATAGATGGTGTTTAGAAATTAGTCCATTTGTGATTGCAGAGACGTGGAAGTCTTGACACTTTTATGTAATAAATTAACTGAATGTTACCTAGCTACGTATTTTAGAATTATTGATAGATGGTGTTTAGAAATTAGTCCATTTGTGATTGCAGAGACGTGGAAGTCTTGATTTCAAATCAATTATATTAATAAAAATATTATCCAGAGGGCACTTCAGTCGTAGTCGCTTCGGCGACGATGTGGAAACTTTGCTAGCGACTCTAGTCGCAGGCAACGTCAACGCAACTCAAAAAATTTCCGCCAAATTGGTGCAAAAGCGAGTTGCTAGGACGATTATACGGTGTTTTCACACAACGTTAAATCACCTTTAGCAACGTTAAAACATCGACAAATTGTTACTTGGGCTCAGCATCTGAGTTGTAGTATACTAGTATTTTGAAAAACAATCAAACTTAATTTTACTTTTTATTTTATTTTTATAAGAAAGTGCAAGGTTAAAAATGTTTTAGTCGACGAAATAAATGCGAATGCAAAGAAAAAAATCTTAATTTTTATCTCCAGCACGAACGCTACTAGAGATTTAAAAAAGTAGCGTCAACTAGGGAGCATTAAAAATGTGGATCGTGTTTTTAAAAAAAAAAAAAAAAGATTTTGTGATTTAAAAATAAAACAAAATTCAGCGAAGCCTTGACTCTCAAGTCTCCCCGGCTGACTGTATACAAAATATAATAAATAAATAGCTAACTATACAGCGCTATCCATTATAAACAAAAGTATAGAATTTTTGACTCTTAATCTAAGATTAAAAAGGCATTCAAAAGAAATGATTCCTTTTTCTGACATATTTGATATTAGAATACTTAGGCTTTGTACATGTATTTTGTTACTTTAAATGAAACACCTTGTATTTTGGGTAATTTTTATAGCTAAGCAGGCTTTACCCTTGCCAATAATGCTAAATAATTCAAAAACTAAACGATATTTTTTAAATTTCTCTTAAATTCAAAAAAAGCATACAATTAACAAGGTGTTACGTTGAAAATAACATATCCTCGTACATAAACAAAAACTTTAAAAAAATCTAAAATATCGATTGAAAATGTTTAACTGTGAAAAATATAAACAAAATCAAATATTTTAATATAAATATGGTGTGTTAAAAACAAAACCTAAAGGCTGAACTATAACGCTAAAGCCGTCCCTAAGTCTAGTTTGCTCAGGAAAATGACATATATATATATATAGTTGTAAATTAGGCTTAGGAAAGAGTTAGCGGCGTTAGTAAATCTCAGCCAAACTGTTTAAAAAACAAAACAGACCCTATACATTTCGCACTCCACACTTTCATATTATTTAGAAAATACAATAAAATACGTTAATATTTTTCACTCGTGAAACTGCCGCTGCACCGGCCAGGATACCGGCACATATGACCTACACTAACTACATGACAACTGGAAATGAAGCTAGCAACTGCCAGCCAAAGCAACCCGCAAGCCCGAATATGTGCACAACTCGACATTCGGCAAGTACTGCCTATTATCGGATTCACATGTGTAAAACCCTGGGTTTTACTAGACGGCTGAAAAAATAAACCATGATTATGAGTTAGAACAATTCAGGCCCTGAGTTATCGTAGCCCAGACCGTGAATTATCACAGACCCAAAAAGTTAATACATGAAAATGGGCTGGGGCAATCCCATGCCTGAATTATGGTAGCCCACGACTTGCTGAGTTCTCCCAGCTAAATTCAAATGGTTTGGGACAATCATACCCTGTGCTATAGTAACGCACGGTGTGAGTTCTGGTAGCCCCAAGTTTTCAACCCACGGTCGTGGGTTGGCCCCGTTTTCTCAGTGTACTGTCAGTCTGCCTAATCGGCAGAAGCACCTTCACTCCAAAGAAAAATTCTATCCACACCAAACCAATAAAATCAAAACAAAACAGCAAGCCAATGTTTCCGAACATTTTTAAAACAAAACGAGAACAATGCGGCAACTTTTTTGTTTTGTTGTTGTTTTCAGCAACTTTTTATTTTCCCGTCGCCAGTCGGTAAAGATCAAAGTGTGGATGTTTTTTTTACGTTTCGGGCAACTTTGTTGGTCTAGTATGTACAAAAAGATACATCAGAGTCTGGTAATATTCCCCAGTTGCAAAAAATCTCAAAGTAATCACTAAACGTCCGACTGCTCACTTCGCAGTTCTCACTTCCTATTTATGACGTCACAATCGCACTTCTGACGTCATAAACGGGAAATTTCTCAGTTCACTGGTTCTTACGTGCCTCTACCCGCCTGCTCACTTCACAGTTCCAAATTTCTTTGTTATTGCGTTTTTCGATAGTAATTTTTAACGTGGTAACTGAGTTGCATAGAAATAGTTGAGTGAAAAGTTGAGAATGGGCAATAGCCACGTTAGTTTTTGAATGTTGTTTTATTTTAAATATTTAAGTTTATTTTATAAGTTTACTAGAATATAAAGCATCCAATTAAAGTAATCATAATTCTAATATAAGATTCAATCTCAATAACAGCGCACCGAAGTAGCAAAATGACCTTCATAACATCACCAAGACGTCAGTTTTACGTAATGTGGTCAAAATGATGTCTTCACGACGTAATGAACGTCATTTTACTACTTGGGCATTTACCATGATTTCTAGAAAGTAACCATAAAATGAACAACATATTTTACTCAAATCAAAGACTTATTATTTAGTTATATTTTTAGAGAAATTTGTTTTATTCAGTTTATTAAAACCTCTAAAAACTTTTCTGCGTTTGAACTCCAAAATAATAACTTTTTGTTTAGTTTGGAAAAGAAAATAGTAATATAATTTGGTGCTGTACCTTTAAAAAACCATTGCATATTTAAATTTTCTTTCTGTCAAGTAGGCCTACCCTTCTTTACAAACGAACTTCAAATAGAATTGAACTTTTTAATTAACTACATAAAGGATTAAACGACTTACCTGTAAGGAAGTTCAATCCAAATTATACGAGATTGGTCACATCCTATTAGATACACCAGGTAGTGATACTTCGTATCACGTGATATGCAAGTTTTAAAGATAAAAAAAACATACCGCCATGGCATGATGATCTCTGATAGGTACTTCAGTACACTTCTAAAGCTTTCCTGAAATACTAAGATCGCCAAGGGCAAGTTGACTAGTACTTAAGTAAATTGCATGAAAAATACATGAATATCTAAATGGGAGGGCGTCTAATAGGATGTGACCAATCTCGTATAATTTGGATTGAACTTCCTTACAGGTAAGTCGTTTAATCCTTAATTATACTTCGATTGGACATATCCTGTTAGATACACTAGGTAGTTGTTTAGAGAATATGGCGATATTAGTTAAAATTACAAGGTTTAAAATTTAAATGTGTTTAAAATATATTTCTTAATATAATTAGTTAAGAAATCTTTTGAAATGAAAGGTTTATTATAAAATCGATTGAACGTTTTCCTTTTTTCGGAACAACCCGCAGCCTTTCTAATACTTTTGATTGATACACCAACCCTTAATGCTGCGGAAGACACCCCATGTCCTGTGCTATGTTCTTTAAAATTTGATTCTATTTCTGCGTTTTTTTAGACCTTTTTAAAACCACCTGCTAATGTTTTGGGATGTAGCGGGATTATGAGGCTTTTTAATTGTTAAAATCCTCTGTTCATCGAAATAGTTTTGTTTTCTATGTGCAATATATAATGGTAAAACACAAATGGACTGTAAATTTTCTTTGAAACAGCATACTTAAGCCAAGGCTGAATTCTTCTGGGTCCAGATATTTTAAAAATATCTTTAAGAATTATTTCTATGCCCTCTTCGTTAGCCTTGACGTTACTTAGCTTATAGAAAATGTCTGAACCCTTTGAGCAGAACAAAGAGTTAAAAGAAGTACCATTTTGTAGTTAATAACCCGAAGGGTACAAGTTACCTATGTAAGGTAACACTGGTTCCGGATACCAAGTTTATATTTCGGAAACTGAGGGCGCAGCTTAAAAATGCGTATCATAAACCTATCTACCATTTCTGATTTTTCTGCTCGCAAATTAAATTTAAGGCAGACCTATGTGTGTTAAGAGTTCAATATTTCCCAGTATTTTGAGATTCTGTTTCTAAAACGGATACAACTTGATTTACGTTAGGCTGCAAGATGGCCTTAATATTATTGTCGCAGAACTTCCATCATTTGGAAAAAATAAATTGCATCCTCCCAAACGCCCCTTTTACTATAGGCCACCTTGATAAGATTGCTACCCCCAGGGGAAAGATTCTTTCATAGTGGGTGGGGTTACCTAAACGAGGATAAGAGTAAATCACCTTTCGGATTTAAAACGATAACTTTTAAGCGAATCACGGATTCTAATTTTCTTCTTGTTTTCAATTTTTTCTCTTTTTTTTACATTTTTGGAAACAGTGAGGAAGGAGGAAATATATAAGAATTAAGGTTTTTTTAATTAATTGTGAATGCATCTACTGGAAGCCACGACACAAACCGGTGGCATTTTTTGTTCAGGTAGCTTGCAATATGATTATCCAACGTATTTATGTACGTGGCAAATACAAAAAGATATACCTAAGCTCACTGCCACATCACTATCCCAATAGCAATCAATTCTTAGTAAAATATGACAATTTTTTAAAGTCTTTTACAAAGCTTGTTAAGCTATAAAAAGCTGCCTTCATTTCAAGAATGTTTATGTGTTTCTCCTGTTCACCTTGTTGCCAAAAAACCCCCTTTTGCTTCCTTTCCATTGCAACACGCCCCCATCCCGATTTGTATGCATCGGAGAATATTTTAATGTTATAATTAGGCTGCAAAATAGTATGTTCATTAACCACCACTCAAGTTTATTTTTAACTAAGAACCTAACAAGCATTTTTTTGAAATTAACTCTGTGTTTTGGACTTCCATTGTATAAATAAAATATAGACAATGGAAGTCCGAAACACAAAGTTAATTTCAAACACATCATTGTCTCAAACTTTTAAACAAGCATGTTTTTGTTATAGTTGTTCCTGTTAGCCTTTAAGGCACGATATTTTTCTTGCTCAAGGGTTTTTACGTACAACAAGCTGTACTCTATACAAACCGAGACTAGCCTTCCTATAATTTGCGAAACCTCTTTAATTGTTATTTATTTTTTTTTTCTTTGAATAATATTATTAATATTAATGGCTGTTTTTATTATTGTTATTCTTTTTTGCATTAAGGATAAATGCTAAAAATTATATCTCTTGAGTCGGTTGTGTATGGTTTTTTAATTGTTAATAAAAAACCTAATCTTTTAGATAAGAGAAACAGGCCTGAAAGGGTGGAACAAAAATGTGCAGTGGCTAGACCGAATGGTAAACATTGGAATTTAACTTTTGTTTTGAAAAGAAAATCTTAAAGGTTTTTTATATTCATCAAACATTGAAACTCAAAAATATGCATCTTTAAGATCTAATGTTGCAAGGAAGCAGTTTTTAATAATTAAGTTCTCTAATATCTTCCAGTTGAAAATGAGGTGGGCGAAAGAACTTTATGTAGGTTTCTAGGATTAAAGGTAAACCTAAAATCCCCTGTTATCGTTCTGTCTTAAAAAATAGCTTAACAAAAACTGATCTTGACAGTTATTAACAGTTTTAACTGCTCCTACTTATAAATGTTGTATGCTTTTCGAATAAATTTTTAACTAATTTTTGGTAAATTTTGAGGTTTTGGTGTTGAAAACTTGAAAAGGTTTGTCCACAAAGGAAATTTTGTAACCTTTTGTCCAACTCAAAGCTAATTTATTTTGAGTTATTTGATTCCACTCTTCTGAAAAAAAATTTTCCGACAGGAATACGTCCTTTCACTGTTTAGCTCTAATATTTCCTCTCGGCGCGTTTTTTATATTTTTGCAATTTTCGGCAAAACCTTCGCTAAAAAAGAAAAGATCTGGATTTTGCGCAGTAACAATTTATTATATTTTTGCATGAAACGCCAATGCAAAACAACTGCGCCGATTCGGCAAGACCGAAAAGATCTTCATCAAGTGCTTCGTCTCTCCCTTTTTTGTTTAGGCCAAATTAGAGAAAACCCGCTCTAAGGCTGTCAAACCTTTTCCCAAAATGGTTTACAATTTCAAGAGTTACGTGTCTCTTTTTTGCTCTGTGGATGCTAGCATCCTGGATTTAATTTGGGTTCTTGAAGAACTTGGCAATTTTTCCGGGAATTTTGTATTTTTCGAGGAGATTTAGTTTCCTTATCTATATATTCCCATAGAAAGATGCTTCTTCCATCTGCAAGCTAGCTCTGCTGATATATCTGAACTCAATGTACTATCATCTGTCCCCCTAATATACTTTCTAATGGGTGCCTCTCTATGCTAGAGTTCGAGGAACTACTAGTGTCTCACCAGTTGAGGAACTGTCAGATTCGTCGTCACATATAATAAAATGAAAAACTATGTGCTAATAATACTTTTTTAAGTAAACATATTATAATCTTCTTAGAGAATTGGACACCCGGTAGAGTAAACCATAGTATTTGTTTTTACGTGCGGCATATAGGATATAGCGTGCTAGGCAAAAAAATTCTGAGTCATGCTACGTCTACATGGAATATTCGGTTGAGAATTTTTGTTAGATTACGACGGGTGAAGGGTTTTTGTTATAATAAGTATTCTGGAAATTAAAATGTGATATTTTGGAAACGGATTTTATTAACATTATGGAGTTTTTTATTGAGACTAATATGGCGCACATAAATCAAAAACTATGCAGGATTTAAGTTTCTATGAGTCATAAAAACAAATGCGTGTTTACAGAATAAACAAACCCATGTCAAAAAATATTAGCCAATAGCCTAATATTTGTCTCACTCCACTGTTTAAAACTGACAATGCGCCTTACTTACTTGAAAAACGACGTGATAGTAAGTAAACATTTGGAGTTTTTTATTGAGACTAATTTAGCGGGCATAAGTCAGAAACTATGCAGGGTTTAAGTTTTTATGCGTAATAAAAACAAATGTGTGTTTACAGAATAAACAAACCCATGCCAAAAAATATTAGCCAGAAGCATAATATTTGTCTCACTCCATTGTTTAAAAACTGACAGTTTGCTGCCCTTTTCATTTCCTTTTTCAGGTTCCTCCTTTTCTTCTTTAGGTAATCCATTTGCTTTTCACGTTTTCTTTTGTTAGATTTTCTTATCTTCTTATCTTATCTCTAAAACTTGCGTATGACGTGCTATATCACTACCTGGTGTATCTAATAGGATGTGCCAAATCGAAGTCTAGTATATTTACTTTGCCATATGGGCACGGTAGACGCTTATGGGTTAATTGAATATGTAATTCCCCACCACTTTACGACAAAACTTTAAAAAGCCTTTTGCCACAAAAAATTAAATCTTTTAACAAAAAATTGAACCAACTTCAAAAAAATACACTAAAAACTATAAAATAAAATAATAAACCATTTCTTTACATGGAATATTTTTTACCTACTCGCGCGCGGCAAAGTGCACTTTACAACACTCTTTTGGATGTGTAAAATTGAACTTTACCACATACTGTGCGGTAAAGTTAACATTATGGCACTTTACAGCACACTGTGTGATAAAGTGACTACGTTTATTTCAGAAAATTAAAATACAGATATTTATATTTTTTAAAGCTTTTTAAGACTTGACCGGACGAAGCGAGCTTCGTTACCTGATACGGGTTCGTCCTGGCGTGTTAATCTTTCCAATAGGAATATGCTCCTAAGGAGCATATCCATATTGGAAAGATTAACACCTCCTAAGGAGCATATTCCTATTGGAAAGATTAACACGCCAGGATGAACCCGTATCAGGTGACTTATAATAAGTACCATGTGAAAGGATGCCTATTTGTGAATGATTCAGAGTTGAAAGTGAGAGTGGGCGATCGTATTAAATGATGTCTGGATTGAGGGTGACTAGTGAATCCACTGACGATCCCACGCTGGTCACCCCGGGCGAAATATAATTTAATTGTTTCTCCTTTTGCTTTAGTCTTTTATGTGTTCCTTGTGGGACACTCATCCAATTTTGAATTTTCGTTCTTTCCTCCCAAGATGTGTTGATCTTCTCTTTTTTATATAGATCCTTAATGCCTTCTTACAATATAAAAGAATCGTTTTAAATAAAATCGCTTTTTTCGAGGGTTTATACCGAGTTTATACGTTCAACATTAAATGTCACTTTAAAAAGGAAATTAATAAAACAAATTAACAACAGATGTTTCGTTAAAACCAAGGTTGAGTATTTCTCTAAGCTGAAAGCCATGCCTTAAAGATTTTTTAAAGTGTTTTTATAAGGACCCTAAAATCGGTGTTAAAGCATTAAACCGCTATCTTAAATCGCTTTAAAATAAAATTGATTTAGAGCTTAAAACTATTTCAGTGGTGTTTATGCGACCAAAATTTTTAAACCTTCCTTATATAAAAGCACTTTAAGAGACCCGTATAAACGGTCTTAAGTAAGTGGCGATTATCATTTGTCTTTTCTTCGTCCCTAAAGACAATGTGCTACTAAAAAAAAGAACCGGATCAGTGGCGTAGTAATGGGGGGAGGGGGTTGGAGATAAACCCCCCCCTTCCCCTCCCCGAAACTTATTTCTAGTTTTGCAAAAGATACCGTTTGTTGAATTTGGAGCTGTAATGAACTACCACTGAACCGGATACTCGCCATTCGCCGAGTCTGTTAGTCTGTTCCCGGCTTAATGTAAGTCGAAATGGAAAATAAAGTGAATTTTAATTTAAAGTGATGTATGTAGTTCTATTCATAAAATGCACTGTGTGTACAGGGTGATCCCGCGTGATCGGCCACCGGATATATCCAAAATAAGTTTGAAATCCCTTACAACTAGACCGTGGAAGGCTGAGGCACGCAAAACTATTTTTAATGAAAAGGCCAGTCTTAATGGACCATCCTGCATAAATAAAAAACCTAATAAAAACAAAAAATAAAGAAATATCTACATAGGAATCTAATAATTGCCCAAATTAAATCACACAGCAAAAAGGAGTTTTTACCCATATATAATATAAACTGTTTATATCAAATAGTGCTTTATCAAATTCCCGTTTTTTTCCGGGATCTTCAGTCTGACAATGTTGTAATTTTCTTTATAAACAATTTTTTTTATAAAATAATAATTAACAGTCCATGATATAATTTTTAGTTGGTAAGTCCTTAGTTTTTGTGTAAGTTAATTGTCGTAAAAAAAATTTGCAGAGCATTAGTTTTTAAGTCATTTTGGTTACTTTCACTGCCAAGGTCCACCTCATCTGCTCATCGCTCATATTTAAACTGTGCTTAAACTATTTGTTCAAACTGTTAGAAATGGACGTCTTCCAAAAAAAATTTTTGTGAGGCAGTTGATGGACACATCCAACTAAGCTCTCCATGTAAAAAATATTTTGCAAAAAATTAATTACGAAAACATCTTAGATACCGACATAAACACTCTATCGTATTCTGTTTGCTTATCCATTATATACTCCTATTTACGAACAGAATTGTTCTGAAGCTTTGAAGGATTTGCATCAGTGTTGGATAATTTACCCTCCAAACAAGCAAAAGCAGTGTGCTACACATGCATGCAGATCTTTCAACTTCGTGCATTTTTCAGAAACGATTAAAATAGAGTTTATGCTTGCTCTGGTAGCTGTATTTAATTTTGTTTTCATTGTTTTTGTTATTGGTGCTTTTTTAATATAAAAAAGAAGTATTTAAATGAGGAACCTAAATCTAGGAATTGACTAAATATTTACTGGCCTATTGTGATTATATTATATTGTTTATTTTTATTGCATTATGTAGGGCTGTTTCACATAACCATTTATTGTAGTTTGATACACCGAGAAAACCAAGCTTATGGAAAGCTCTGGGCTACAACAAATGGGGCTCGGAAAACTCGTTTTACTGGTGCCTCCTAGACCCTCCCTTAATTGCTCCCAGTAATTTCCATGACTTGCAAGAGCTCCGTGCATCTGGACAACTCACAATTGTTTATAAAATCTTGGTTTAACAAAATATTACGACTGTCCCAAGCCAATTTTAGTGGGCTGTAAAATTCAAAGCAATGGTTCTGCACATTTGCGAATTAATCCAAACCAGAAAATAGTTAAATGTATTCTCCTCAACCTACGAAAGCGTAGAAGGGCCACATATATATATTTTTTTTTAATTCACAACTTTTTCTGTAAATTCACAAATATTTGCACCCAAGATCTTTTGATCTTTTAGTTTCTTTTCGGTTGAAGTAACTGATTTGGAGGTTTTTTAACCTCTTCTTTGTTTTAATTGCCTTAGGAGCATAATCCTACTGGAAATATTAACACGCCAGGACGAATTCGTATTAGGTAACTTGGATAAGTAAGTACCAGTGCGGAACGATGCCTATTTGTGAGTGTTTCAAGGTTGGAAATCTAAGTGTATGATGGTGTTTAATGATGTATAGTGGAGGGTGACCCGTGAAACTACTGATGAGCCCACGCTGGTTACCCAGGGCGAAACATCGTTTATTCATTTCTCTTTTCGCTTTGATCTTTTGTGTGCTCCTTGTGGAATACTCATCCAAGTTTGAATTTTCGTTATTTCCACCCAAGATCTTTTGATCTTTTGTTTTTTAGTTTCTTTTCGGTTGAAGTAACTGATTTGGAGGTTTTTTAACGTCTTCTTTGTTTTAATTGCCTTGGGAGCATAATCCTACTGGAAATATTAACACGGCAGGACGAATTCGTATTAGGTAACTTGGATAAGTAAGTACCAGTGCGGAACGATGCCTATTTGTGAGTGGTTCAAGGTTGGAAATCTAAGTGTATGATGGTGTTTAATGATGTATAGTGGAGGGTGACCAGTGAAACTACTGATGAGCCCACGCTGGTTACCCAGGGCGAAACATCGTTTATTCATTTCTCTTTTCGCTTTGATCTTTTGTGTGTTCCTTGTGGAATACTCATCCAAGTTTGAATTTTCGTTATTTTCACCCAAGATCTTTTGATCTTTTAGTTTCTTTTCGGTTGAAGTAACTGATTTGGAGGTTTTTTAACTTCTTCTTTGTTTTAATTGCCTTAGGAGCATAATCCTACTGGAAATATTAACACGCCAAGACGAATTCGTATAAGGTAACTTGGATAAGTAAGTACCAGTGCGGAACGATGCCTATTTGTGAGTGGTTTAAGGTTGGAAATCTAAGTGTATGATGGTGGAAATGATGGTGTTTAATGATGTATAGTGGAGGGTGACCAGTGAAACTACTGATGAGCCCACGCTGGTTACCCAGGGCGAAACATCGTTTATTCATTTCTCTTTTCGCTTTGATCTTTTGTGTATTCCTTGTGGAATACTCATCCAAGTTTGAATTTTCGTTATTTCCACCCAAGATCTTTTGATCTTTTGTTTTTTAGTTTCTTTTCGGTTGAAGTAACTGATTTGGAGGTTTTTTAACGTCTTCTTTGTTTTAATTGCCTTAGGAGCATAATCCTACTGGAAATATTAACACGGCAGGACGAATTCGTATTAGGTAACTTGGATAAGTAAGTACCAGTGCGGAACGATGCCTATTTGTGAGTGGTTCAAGGTTGGAAATCTAAGTGTATGATGGTGTTTAATGATGTATAGTGGAGGGTGACCAGTGAAACTACTGATGAGCCCACGCTGGTTACCCAGGGCGAAACATCGTTTATTCATTTCTCTTTTCGCTTTGATCTTTTGTGTGTTCCTTGTGGAATACTCATCCAAGTTTGAATTTTCGTTATTTTCACCCAAGATCTTTTGATCTTTTAGTTTCTTTTCGGTTGAAGTAACTGATTTGGAGGTTTTTTAACTTCTTCTTTGTTTTAATTGCCTTAGGAGCATAATCCTACTGGAAATATTAACACGCCAAGACGAATTCGTATTAGGTAACTTGGATAAGTAAGTACCAGTGCGGAACGATGCCTATTTGTGAGTGGTTTAAGGTTGGAAATCTAAGTGTATGATGGTGGAAATGATGGTGTTTAATGATGTATAGTGGAGGGTGACCAGTGAAACTACTGATGAGCCCACGCTGGTTACCCAGGGCGAAACATCGTTTATTCATTTCTCTTTTCGCTTTGATCTTTTGTGTATTCCTTGTGGAATACTCATCCAAGTTTGAATTTTCGTTATTTCCACCCAAGATCTTTTGATCTTTTGTTTTTTAGTTTCTTTTCGGTTGAAGTAACTGATTTGGAGGTTTTTTAACTTCTTCTTTGTTTTAATTGCCTTAGGAGCATAATCCTACTGGAAATATTAACACGCCAGGACGAATTCGTATTAGGTAACTTGGATAAGTAAGTACCAGTGCGGAACGATGCCTATTTGTGAGTGGTTCAAGGTTGGAAATCTAAGTGTATGATGGTGTTTAATGATGTATAGTGGAGGGTGACCAGTGAAACTACTGATGAGCCCACGCTGGTTACCCAAGGCGAAACATCGTTTATTCATTTCTCTTTTCGCTTTGATCTTTTGTGTGTTTCTTGTGGAATACTCATCCAAGTTTGAATTTTCGTTATTTCCACCCAAGATCTTTTGATTTTTTGTTTTTTAGTTTCTTTTCGGTTGAAGTAACTGATTTGGAGGTTTTTTTTAACTTCTTCTAAGCTTTAGGTTTCTGGACTATCCATTAGATCTTTATCTTGTCAATGAATTGAAAAGCAAAATGTTGATCCGAGCGCCGCAAAAACATACTTAAAAAGTAATTTTTTTACAGACGCAAAATTATTTATCTTCGAATTAAAGAAAATCGAGTTATCTTAACAGTAGGAGGGGAGGAAATTAGTACATAATTTTACGAGTTATACACTTAATTAGGTACTAGGCTATTTAGATTTGAGTGTTCTTTTTTTATAGTTATTTATTTATTTAGGTAGGACTTTAATATTAAGTATTGAATTTGATGCCAATGAGTAGCAAATTATGGCATAATTACTATTTACTAAATCTATTTCCTAGACAGATGGGGTTGTGCCTTGAGATAAAGCTACACAATCTATGTAAACAAAAAAAAATCGTTATCTTGGCACTAGGAAATTGTTTAAAAGGAGACGAAATTCATGAAATTAGTACATTATTAGTAGTAAATTATAGCATGATTGCTTTTTGTTAAATCTCTTTTCTAAGCAGGGGGGCGGGGGGTGCGCCTTGACATCAAGTCACACACCCCATATATTGGAGTTTTTTTTTAAATGGCCACTTTCCAAAATTTGATGCAAAAAAATTCAAGTTGAAATCAAGCAAAAATAAAGATGTCGCAGGTCTTGTTACCCAACCCAACCCAACCCAACCCAACCCAACCCAACCCAACCCAACTTTTGGTTTTTTTTTGTTGGAGAAACAGTTTTCTGAGGTCATGTAGTTTTTTTTGTAATCGTCCAAAACACCCATATTTTCTGGCTGTAGGAAAATAATATACAACAAATTACTATCCTGCATATATATATATATATATATATAGCAATAAAGCTCAACCAATCACTTTTTTAATTAAATTATATGTTCTAAGTTTTCTGATGGGAAAAAATAAAAATATTATCTATAAATCCTTAAATTACATAATACATTTTTGTATTTTTTGATAATTTTCTTTGCTGGTTGAACTACATCTCACTATCTGACCAAAAAAGATGTGTGTTCGACTTTTTGATATATATCTTACTTGATAAAATAAAAAAATATCCATAAATATATGAAAAATTTCACATAAAAGGCGAATAAATTTTATACATCAGTCGTTTCGCACGAGTACACATTTGTTTCGGACAATTACGTTAGGCGAGTTTTTTAAGTTTTTCTTTCAGTTTTTTGTTTTTCTACATCCATAGAGTTCTTAAAAAAAGGGTAATATTACCAACAGCAAAAGACATAGTACTTTATTATGACTCAAATTTGTTTTCAATATATAATTTTAAAAACAGACACGTTAATTAAGAAAAAGAAGAACTTTAAAAAATATTAGGACAGAATCATCTTTTAAAAATAAAAAAAACCGTTTATTTTATTTTTTTTAATTTTTTACTAAATTAGTAACAAATATTTTCCTTATTATGAGGCATTACTTTAAACAATTTCCTTTATATTTCTTTTATTCTAACAAGTTGTCACAAAAACAAATGTGCGATTGGATGCTCTGTATCTCAAAAACAGGGGATAATTATGTTATAGTTTATTAAGAAAGTGACAAATTTCACGCGTGTGTGGTTAGAAAGTTATTTTCTTACGAGTTATATACGCTATTTTTCCTACGAACACTCAAGATTTGTACTGTACATGTGTGGAAAAGTACTTTTTTCTATTAGCGTGCGCAAAGTTGCATTTCCCGCACGCCGTGCATAAAAATATTTTTTGTGCACGCCATGATAAACATCAAACGTTCATTGAACAAATTTGCGTGCCAAAAGTATTTTTCCTACGAGCGTGCGGAAAAGTTACTTTTCTGCACGATTTTTCGTTTTGAAAGTGGTACTTTTCCGCACGATTTCTTTACTTTTCCGCACAATTTTTACTTTTCGCACAATTTTTGCTTTTCCGCGCGATTTTTACTTTTCCGCGCTATTTTTAAGGACAATATATTTTAAATCAAGATATTATGTACCTAAAAATTACGTGCGGGAAACACCACTTTCCCGCACGGATTTTAGTTCGGAAAGTGTCACTTCATGCACTGAGTGCGGGAATTAATTTACCCCGAGACATTCTCGCACTGAGTGCGTGAAAGTGTTTTTCCCGTACTCGGATTTTTTATTATCGGCTTTTTTTCTTTTTGATTGGTCGTAGAAAAATATTGATCCTAACTCATGCTCCGGTCCGCTTCTTTCGGGTCAACGGCAGTCTCGTACGAGAAAGATTAACTTTCCGCACTTCTTAAGAAAATAACTATTACAACAATCGTGCGGGAAAGTAATGTTGACAGGTCCACCTACCTTTAACGACAGTTTAACCTATACTTTTCCAGTTCATAGGAAAATGACTTTTTTTTTGTTGTGGCCTCAGACATCGCCCATGAAAATGTTTGCAAAAATATATTTTATTAAAAACTTTAATTTTTTATTCAACAGTATCTTTTAAATTAAAAAATACTATGTATATACATACATGTAGGTAGTGTAATTGTCTGAAACACAACCATAACCGTCCGAAACACTCAGAAATGATGTTTCGGATGCTTACATTTCGTTTTAAACAATTACGGTTCTTAACATTTTTGATAGCGCAGTTATATAAGCGAAAATCTCACGAAGAAGACCATGTAAGCAGGTGGGGTTCCAAGAAGATGCAGAAACATCAGTTTCCTAGGGATCTTTATTTTAAGGCATTATTTTTATTTGTTTTCTTTGTATCTAAAAATCCATTCCCATTTTTGATCTTGTACGAGCAGCAGCTCAGCTTTTCAAAAATAAAAATGAAACTTTTAAAAAAAGCAATCCGGGACTCAAAATATAACTGGCGCAATCGTTCGGATGTACACCACTACGTAAATAGACTTCTTCGAGTATTAAACGGGCTAACAAACTTTCGCTGAAAAACGAGAAAACGGCAGTTTTGTGGAGTTTCGCTGAAAAACCGAACTTTCGTGGTGTGAGTCTTAACTCTTGAGTGCACAAGGATCTAACAACCCCGAAGACCTGAAAAAGAAAAATTTGGTGAATCAGAAAAAGGATACCATCGTCGCAGAAAAATCTGTAAGTGCTACTTTCCTTTTTACCTCTTCCCGAACCCTCTGAATAAGTGAAAAGAAAGGTTCGTGGCATATCGGACATACATTTTGCTTTTCAATTCATTACGACCAGGCCTCCAAGATCTAATGGATAGTCCAGAAACCTACAGGCCTGTTTTATCCTTGTTAGGAATCATCAGGGTAACAGAACTGTACCTGGCATATAAAGCATCGCACGTATGCGATCTCACTATGACAAACATTAAACACGTTTATTGCTGGATGTCCCGGCATTGTTAGGAATAATATGTATTTAAAACGACCGGCTTCTTTAGAAGAAGCTATTGCGCATGTCAATGACTACGAAAATTTTGAAAAACTTTACGGCATTCAAAATAATGATTGTTCAAAATCTAACAATAAATATCAAAATCAAATGAATCGAAATTTTAGCCACTAAAACACACCTTCTAGTTAATAATTCACAGAGATTTTTTACTCCGAATTTTAACCAACAACAACCGCTAAACCCATATTTTAATAATCAAAATTTTAACACGGCACCAACACAAAATTTGCCTTCTCGTCAAATGCAACCGAAAAGATTCTTAGCAAACCAGCAAGTCTTTGGACCTAAACAAAACGTCTTCAGACCAAATCAAATACCACCCGAAAATTTGCCGAAACCAATTCCAATGTCAACCACGTCGCGAAATTCCTTTAATACTAATAATCAAACATCACAAAATTTTAATCAAAATAACCAAAATCGTCCACCTCAGAATTGGCAAAGATATCCTAAACCCCAATATCATTTCGAAGAATTATTTAACAACGAATATTGCGATGATCAATCGATCGATAATCCCGATCAATTCGGCAAAGACGAATATTATTTTAGTCAATACGACTCCCAAAATTAATATTTCCCATATAACACCTAAAACGAAATTCCTTTTAAATATAGGTCACCAACAGATGTATGTTTTAATTTTTCTGTGGGCCCTAACGAAAAAATTTTAAAAAATATTCCTGTTAGCGTTTATATATACCCCAAATTTTGACTACAGCGAAAAATGGGTACGCTTTAGTAGAGGTGCAAAATCACACTGACAGTACAGAGATGATCCGTGGTACAGTAGACGTAAATCTTTCACAGCCGCTTTCCCGAAATACAATCGATATAAACGCACTCGAAACGGAATCGGTACAAAACAACTCGGGTGACACTAGTGACGTCATTCAAGAATTCTTTGCGCGTCCAGAAAATTTTATTGACCCTCTTGAAATATAAATTCAATCACAAAGTCAGTCACAAAATCAATCACCAATAAACGAACGTGATACTGACAATTCGGACAACAAAAGGGTACACACTTCTGCGGAAGATCCTATTTTATCAATCCCGATATCAGAAAAACTACTTAATCAATATAAAACTCAAAGAATAACATAGTAACATACATATAACATAATAATGACTATTGACGATATCGACCGATTACAATATCGATTTGATAAAATATTTATATATTACACAAGGTACTATGTCACTCTGTCCTCTAAACATATACAAGAACACATAATAAAACTATTAAAAAAATTCATAGAACCAAAACAACGTTACGCGATATTCTTTAGAGACCCTATTCTAGCACCCACGTTTGCGACCACCGTACAGAAGGTTTTTAAAAATGGCTCCTATAATCTTGTTCATTGTCCTATTTTGTTAGAAAATATCGAAAACCGCGAAAATCAAAAAGAAAAGCTGGCTCTCTACCATACCACCAAAACATGTCAGCGAGGCGAGGCATTAAAGAGATGAAAACGCACCTTCCTCAAAATTTTACTAGCCTAAAATGCAAGAACACATAACCGAATTTATAAATAATTGCGAAACGTGTCAAATTCAATCTTACACTCACCATGCACCAGTTTAAAACCTTTTGACCACATTCATATCGACTAATTCAAAATATCGAATGACACATTTCTCACTATTTGCGATTCCTTCTCACGGTACGGCCAAGCTTATCTATTAAAAACATTAACAGGCACCGCAGTAATGGATAGTTTGCTAACCTTTACTAGTCATCACGGCTTGCCGCTGAAAATAACAGCTGACTCTGGTACGGAATTTAAAAATAAAGACGTGCAAGATTTTTGTAAATTATATAAAATAGAATTACACATCACAACGGCGAAAAACTCGAACTCAAATTCACCTGTCGAATGTTTCCATTCATCGATTATTGAATCTTAATTTAACCGACGCCGCCATAGTATCCGACTACGTACAAACTCACAAAGAAACAACACAAAAACTATATGAACAAATAAAAGACAAAAATCAAACAACCAAAAAAAAACAAATCGAAAAAACTAACAAAAATCGGCAAGATGCACCCGATTTTTCAAACACCCCCGACGACTACATCCAGACAAAATCTAGGCCTAAGGCCCATAAAAATATCAACAAACAAAGGCGCATCATAAAGCCAGTAAGAGGCGAATCTGCAAATATCTCTTTCGAAATCTTTAATTAAAAGTTATAATAATACGATAATAACTTTAGGAAATAATAAAAATAAGTTAGAAAATTGCTTACAATTACTTCAGCTTAATATAGGAAAAGAGATACAAGATGTGAGCAATTACTTAACCTTTCAGAGCATATTATCACAAATAAATTGAGACTGTCAAAATTTGATAACATTTCTCGATAATTTGGAAGACGCGATTATGTTTGCGAAATTAAATGCTTTGCATAACTGTATTATTTCAAGTAATGATCTCATACATATTATCGATTATTTAAAGACTATCTATAAAGAAGAACAGATACCAAATTTTAACAATATCTTAACCTATTATCAATTTTTGGGAACGCAAGTTAAGTTTTTGAATTCAAAATTATTTTTTGCTATACATGTCCCTATTATCGAACCGGAAATCTTTACCTTTTATCATCTTATTCCTACTATCCAAAATAACCAAATATTTATCCCTTGCAAGCCAATAATCACTTTTGATGGCTTATCGATGCCTTCAAAATTAACGACATATATTATCTCATTAATAATAATGATCATGATCGTTATAATGATCACTTATTGGAAAATAAAAGAAGTTTTGAAGTTCATTAATAATACAACTTCAAGCAACCCCAAAACTTCAGAAAGTCAAAATGAGGTTTTAAATAGATGCTCCATAGAAGAAGTAGGAGTAAGATACTCCGAACTTTAGGAGGGAGGAGTTATATAAGCGAAAATTTCACGAAGAAGACCATGTAAGCAGGTGCGGTTCCAAGAAGATGCAGAAACAGCAGTTTCCCAGGGATCTTAATTTTAAGGCATTATTTTTATTTTTTTTGTTTGTATCTAAAAATGCATTCCCATTTTTGATCTTGTACGAGCAGCAGCTCAGCTTCTCGAAAATAAAACTTTTTAAAAAAGCAATCCGGGACTTTGAAAATATAACTGCGGCAACCTTGCAATTTATTATTATGATAATTCGTTTTCCCGACCCTTTTGTCCAAATAGTGTTTTTTTTTTGTTTATTCGGCACAGTATCGTGGCAATTTCATGTTTCGGACATTACAAGTTTTTTTGAGATAACTATGTAAATACATATTTTTTTTAAATATTAATAATAACAAACAAATACTACCCACTTGTTCACATCAAAAGCTTTAAGTTAACTAAATGTCAACGTTGCAACTTCAAATTCAATTTCTTTAGAGAAAATTCTGTTGTTTCGGAAGATTACAAAAACTTGGTGAAAAAATATTTATTTTTATGCTAGAATTAATTTTAACGCTACTAATCAAAAGATGATGTTTTAGGATTCTAGAAACTTTAACGTTTAATTTAATGTATGCCTCCTTATTGTTACCTTTTCTAATCTTAAAAATATATGCGTTTAAAAACTAAAAATTCCTCGGGTGACACCTTTCGGACGCTTACATTTTGATGATTCTGAGGTTATTTTTGGCTTCCTAAAGAGCGATACTAACAAACTTTTTAAGTGATTCTTATAAAACGGATCATGTTCTCGATTTTTGACCAAAAATTTGACTTGTAAAATTACCGCAAATATTTTTTTTCTTTAGTGTCATAAAAATTCATGTTTTGGCCATTTAAAAAAACTCCCATATAAAAAAATTATTTACCAAATCTATTTCCTAAGCAGAGGGAGGTGCGCCTTAACATCAAGCTACGCAATCCACATAGTACATTATTAGTAGTAAATTATGCTCGCAACTATGACATGATTACTTTTTGTTAAATCTCTTTCCTAACACACCCCATGTACAAGCAAATAAAAATCTAAAAGTACCTTCCTTTAAAAGTACATACCCACTACAAAATTATAACTATTTAACTTTTAATAAATCTACCTTCTAAGTATAGGGTGGGTGTAGCTTGGTGCCAAGCCCTCTCCCCCATCCTCTTTTAATTAAGAACAACTCTGTGATCCTTTGAGTACACATTTTTTGAAATGGGACTAAATTAGTACACAATTTTCACAATATCCAAATTGAGTTTCGTTGAGGGGGTATAGCCTAACTGAGGTTGTTGAGAAATGCTTAAATAGAAAATGTATTCTTCTTTTTATTAAAATATTAATTGAGTAAAACAAATTTATTCATTTAATGTGGTTTTTACCAAAAGTCGAAGTCCAGGTCATTAAAATAGAAAGTTTTTTGACATTTTGTGATCAAACTCTGCAACGAAAAATTTGTTATTTCCAAAATAAAAAATGTTTTACACCGATCTGTTAAAATTGCGTTATCGTTTGGTTTCAAAAGTTGGTCCTCTCCTGCAAAGGCCAGCGATCGTCTTTTGGACTAAAAGTAGTGTGACGATCAAGACTTACAGGTAATCCCATTAAAAAGAAAGTGACTTCATTTGTTACCCTGCTGAATACAAGATGACGCGTTGCTACCCTGAGATACAAACACATTGGATTTAGATAGTTTAGGCTTTACGTGCATTGAGGTAGAACAAAATAATACACCGTAAAAATTTAGAAACTTATGATCTCTTTTCATCCCAGTAACCAGTAAAATATTTCTGTAACATGCTAAAAACCTTCTTTAGATAATATAAGTGTTTTACCTAGACGTATTTTATTGGATAGTTAAGCATTCCAATGGTTGCATTTTATTATCACACCCTGCGATTAATACACCTCGTAAGAGTAAAGGCTGAAATAATTTAATTAACTTGTTTTCTAGCAAAATTTATTAGCTCCTTTATCAATTTGTATTCTAAGGGGACTCGACATTTAAATGGTCATTCTCAATTTAATTTAATTTAATAGGTAATAAGCCTGTTATGTATTTTTTTTATTAAAAGCAAGATCCGCTAGAACATATTGTTTTAGTTTTGGTTTTTGTAAGACGTCTGATACAGATTGGAGAATTACGTAAGTCTAAGTGGAAAGAGGCCAATTTGACCAGCCCAGTAAACACAAACAAAATATATATATATATATATTGAAAGAATATCTCTTAATTATATGCAATATAAGAATATTTCCTACAGAATATTCTATGTTCTCTTTTAAATGTTCTTTTTAAAATATTCCAAGACTGTTTGATTTCGGAATATTTACTCTAGAATAATCCAAGTATATTTCTAAAGAAAAAATCTTTTTACAAACGTTCTCATAAAATATAATAAAAATCTAAATCTAGTGCTTTATCTCGAGAATTTTCTTCAGAATGTTTTGAGGATACGTAGAAATGAAATTTTCTTCTAAAGCACATAATTAACATATCAATGGAAGGTCCTTACGGAATATTCTTGGAATGTACTCTTGGCATAATTCCAGGTTTTCTGGATGTATTTTTTTTTTATCTTCTGGTAGTAGAAAAAATTAAAAACTATGAATGCTCTGTAAAAGTCCTTAAAGTGTTAAGTGGTTTGTGTTTGTTAAGTTTTATCATTAGGTCAAGATGCCAATGGCGCTTCGTTCGGTACATTGTCAACACTTTCCGTAATGTTTTATTTATAACTGTTAATCAAAAAGCATATCTATATTTTGGTTTATATTCTTTGTGTATAGTCGAAATTATACAAACGCAAATGACTGGTGGCTAATTAACGGTGATACTTTTACTATAGGGTGATGGACATAACATAACATATCATTTTAACTTTGGATATATTAAGGTGTCTGAAGCTGTCCATGCATGATCTGTTTATCCGTGACCTTATAAATTGGGACTGGGTACCTACCTAAATTACCGGAAAAAAACACGATCTAATTTTATAACATAAGGGTGATTTTGATCAGGTTTTTGGCTAGTCTGTTACCCTTACCTTTATTCTGGGCAGGCACAGTAGCGCTCTGCCAGGCTGTTACCTTTATTAAAGGTAAACACAGGCGCTAATTAACGCCGAATAGCGACTACCGTTACCGTTAAAAAGTCAATTAACTAAACTTAGCATGATTCCGTACAGAATATAAAAAATACTAACAATTAAATTTACTTGTTTAAGACAAAAATATCATCTTGATGAATAAAAAACATACATAGAAAAATACAGTTCCAAAAAAGTGGCAAAGTTAATGTAATTGTAACAAAATGACTCTAATACTTATACAAGAAATCTCAAAATAAAATTAGTGTTTTTTCATAGCCTTTCCTGGAAGGTAAATAATCTTTTTCTTTAACCACCCGATTAGCCTCTGCTTTCTTGGAATCTCTTCTGATATATGCCAGAATGGTACCTTGCATTATTCATGATTATTAAGAATTTGGAGGAAGATTTGGAACAAGCTGTGTTTGAACCCAATTTTCAAAATTTTTTCTATTCATGTTGTCTTAATAACCCACTTTTGAATGTTAAATTAGCGCCTTTAATAAAGGCATCTTTTGGTCCAGCGTGGACCACAAAATATCCATGAGCTAAAAAAAAACTGAGATAACTTACTTAATATAAATTTAACCCATATTCTGTAATTTAAAATTAATTTTTCAAAAATTTATATTTTTTTTATAAAAGTGGGGGTTCTTTAAAGGTCCTCAGAACTTCACAGTGAGGCAATATGAGAGTCATACTCGGAGTCATAGAAAACCATCCAATTGACCTTAACCCCTTAACTTGTTTTACATTTTTTTTTATCTTTTGAACTTGCCTTCGAAAAGTGTTTTTGGCTTTGGGTATTTAAAAACTCTAAAAAGATAACAAGATTATTTTTACCTTCCTACCTAACCTAACCTAACCTAAAAAAAATTAAAGAGGGCCCAATATTTACGCTAGACTCACCTGATGTCTCTTCAGTCCTAGTTTCCCTGGCCAGGGCTGATGATGCGTAATATTGGGGATCTTCGGGGGAGAAATTCTTGTTGCAAATTCCACCAAAACACTTGCGTGCGGTTCTTCACAGGAATTTGGCCATATGCTAGCTAACGCAATATTGGGCTTTGACATAAAACTCTAAATTAAGGCTAATGGAAAAAAGATACCGAATATTGAACACTTGGTATAATTTGATCCCTAATTTCGACTATAAACATTATCTTCTAAGATGTTCCTTTAGATTAGGTGAGAAGAGGACGTTGTTAATAAAACGTCGATTCAAGTGGAAATGTTCTTCTGAAGAATATCCTGCCAAATGTGATAACAACATTTAACAAAATGTGAAATGAACATTTAGCAAAATAGAATAAGAATATTCATATTCCGGCGACTCGAAAAATGTGCAGAATATTTATTTCACATTCTAATTACATGAAAATACCTTGCGGTAAGCTACTTCTTTCACGTTGTATGATTGTGCGTCGGACCTTTATGAAATATTCTAAGAGTGCCAATCAACCTGACGAATATTCTTAGAATGTGTTATGAATATATTTGAGTTTACTAGGCAGAGTACCCTCAAATGTACCTATCTTATAATATTAAGCAAATAAAATGTTAAATTTTTTGAAATTGAAAATTACATACCCAGTAAAATCGTAATTAAGAGAGATTTACTGTCGACTTGAAATTTTAAGGCGGTTTCTTTCTTGTTGTTATGACAGTAGTGGCTACACTCGCTGAAAAGAAGGCATTCGGTTAGAAATAAAATAGAAAATATGTTTAGAACAAGTAAAATTAGTAGCAAAATGACGTGAAAACATCATTTCGACAACATTACGTAAAATTGCCGTCTTGGTAACGTTAAGAAGATCATTTTGCTACTAAAAAAGGGCCGATAGGCGCCTACTTTCCATTGGTGGTAACGCACTCTTTTCGTAAGGTTGATTTTAAACTTGATTTTGTTTACGTAAGTAAAACTAACGTTCGACCCGCGGCGTTGCCCGCGATATCCAAAAATATTAGGGAGTTTTTGGTCAGCATACAAAAATATGAAGTTTTTGGACCACCGAAAATAAAATCAAATTGGACAGTAGCTAGTATTATTATTAATTAAGGATAGAGATAAATTAAAGAGATTTTGGGCACGCCAGAAATATTAAAAATAATTCGGTGTCAAGAGGTCGATAAGGGGGGGGGGTAATGGGGGTAATTACCCCCCCCCCCAAGATAGACTTTTGACAAAAAAAAAGTTTTTTGCCTACACTTGACGAAAGAAAACAAAAGTGTATTATCACCAATTTTATTAATTGATTGGATTGGCATTGCTATATGTACATAGGGATGTAAAAATAAATATTGAAAAAGTTTTAGATAACTTTGCAAAAATTAAAAAAAAAAACATTCTGATTTTATAATTTGATTAGTATTAAGATGTTCGTATGATATTGTTTGGTTGTGCAATTTATTTTTATGAGCCGTTAAGAGGAAAATTGGTATAACTGAAAAAAAATGTATTACTAAGTTATTCTAGTATTTTCGTTCCTAGGTGTATGATATATTCACCTCGATATTCACTAAGTAAGTGTTATTAGTTAAATTTTAATAACAATTTAACTTGCTATTAAAAGTTGACTTATAAAACTTATTTAATGAATAATATTATACACCTAGGAAAGAAAATACTGATACAACTAAGTAGCGCAAAATTTATGTGCTATATCACTTTTCCTCATATATAAAAATATACATTTTATCCTCATGTAAAAATATATATTATTTTCTAGTTCAAAGCTTTTTTAAAAAAAGTTACTTTAGGAAGAATACAAGAATATTGTTTATTTCATTAAAAATTACCTAAGTTTTGTTACCTTATAATTCTTTTTATCAATATGCCAAGGGCCAAAGGCATACACACAATAAAAGTGTTTTGAAAATTTATCTTGTTAATTTGTTACCCCCTCCCAAAAGAAAAAATTATCGACGCCCTTGTATCGGTGTCATATGTTGAATAGACTTCATTTACCTGATGAGAGCGAGCTTTATTTCTTCTTTTGTAACACTGATTGTAACACAAATTACAAAATGTTTTTTTGCAAATTTTTAAAAACGTTATTAAAATCAACATAACATACACAAATTTTAGGTCATAAATAAGCACAAATGAGCATAAGCGCAAAAAATGTTATATTTTAGGGGGCCCAAAAAATCCCCAATAACAACCTGTGTGGTTATCGTTATTTTACAAGCCATTGAGAATAAAGTTTCATAATCGAAAAGTAACAATTTTAAGCTTTAACTTAACAGAAGTAAATATAAACAAAATGAAGATAACTATGAAAATCGTTGTCCTTAACCACCAGGCGTATCTATTAGAATTATGTGACTTTTATGGTTAACTTTGTTTATAATTACTTCTGTCAATTCACGTCAAAGTGTTTCTATTTTGAGAAAAAAAAGAATGTTTAGAATTATTGTTACTTTTTATGAAGATGCAGAACATATTGCTTTATGGGTAAGCGTAGAAACAGTTTAAAAATAAACCAAAAGAACTTTATGCTGACCAAAAACTTCCTAATGGCATTTGCCAGCGTTCCAGGATCACACCCATTGTTTACCAAATTTCATCCAAATCGATTCAGCAGTTTTTGCGTGTCTAAGGAAAAAACACATAGTAGGATTATTTCAGAAAATTTAAAAACATATTGGAAGAGGAGAAGGGAGAGTATCGTGACGTAATTTTAAAGAGTGCAGTGTTACGGTTACATCATAGATCACTTCTATTCGGTACTCTGTGGTTACGTTACATGGGGGCAAGTCAAACGTTAAAATTTTTTTTGCGTCATTAAATACTCATATGTTAATTTTAATAGTTTAAAAAACAGTAAAGTTATCACCGAAAATTAAAAACATAATATGACGTTATTTTAATAATTCCACTAAAAATAGTGATACCAAAAATAATTTTCCGGCAATTTTTTTAAGAAAAGTAAACAACAAAACAACACTCCTGCTATGCTCTCAACTGTATCCGGTCCTGAAATCACCATAAATTAATTGGTCATTTGCAACTTAAAAATAATCTCTTATGTTTAATAAAACCAGTTTACTGTAAAAAAAAGTACTATAGCTAGTATTATATATATTTTTTGTAAATTCGAATCATAAAAAAAATAAATTGTTAGGTACTTAGCCATCGAATATTTAAAAAAAATTAATATGAAAACAATATTATTACTAAATATTATTATTTATTAATATATTGCACTGTTAAAGGATAAAATCATTATAAATGCAATAGAATGCAGAATGTTCAATATTCTATTTGAATTGAAGCAGCAAACAAATTGAGATGGAAAAACTAAAAATTCTGCTTTTGACAACGTGTTAATATAAGCAATAAACTCACCTAACGAATACTTTTTATAGGTTTAGTAAAACTAAAAAATATATTGTATATTTTTTGGTAAAACGTATTATTTTTTGTAGAATCCAATCTAAATTTTGTAGAATCTAATCTAAATTTTGTACTAGATAAATTATATTATTATTTGATTAATGACAGGTACACATTACATATGAGGTATATTATAATAGCATCGACATTAAATTGAAAATTATCTTAAAAAAAGGCAAAAATGCTCTTAAAACTTCTAAAATGATTATCTTTTCAAAAATTTTTATTGTTTCGCAAACATATGGTTAAGAGTGGAGTAAATTCGGAGGGATTTCCAAAAGGATCCCCCATTTTCTGACCCCAGAAACCAAGATGGCGGCTGTCAGAGTTTGTGAAAAAATGTATTTTCTACGTTTAAAAAAAATCAAATCCAAATTAGCTGAATAATAGTAAGGAGGTCCTACTTAATTCAAAATTATAAATAAAGTTGCTATATGTCACTTCAAAAAAAAATTAGTGGTCAGATTCAAAAATTTAGTTTTTCTTTACTTTTAGAGCAATGAAAGAAATTTAATAAGGGCAGTAACACTTTTTTTTTGTAATGATCTTTAATACCTAATATCTCATATTAAAGCCACTGATCACCCAATAAACCCATAAAGAACATTCAAGAAAATTAATATTCCAAGAATATTCGTATTATATGATATAAATTGATTACAGAGGGTTTTTTTATGTACTAATTATGTGGCAAGAATATTAATTTTTTTTTAAATATTCCTGTAACATGCAAAAACCTTCTGTAGATAAAACTCTAGGAGTATTACTTAATAAAGGTGTGATAGATAAAATTTTATATAATGAAGGTTTTAAGCATATTACAGGAATATTAAAAAAAAGATTATTCTATTCATATTAATAGTACATGGAAAATCCCCTCTATAATCGATTTATATTACATTTATATTGGGCATCTCACAATAAAAACGTTAAGTTTTATAAGCAGTTCAAAGATTACGCAAAAATATAAGAGACCTTATTAACCTATAAACATCATTAAAAAAAATTAGTAGATCCTATTAGCATTAAGTTCGCATCTGCTACAATTAAAAAAAATATATTTTACATTGGTATTCAAAATGACGGCCAAACTCTCGATCGATAACAAAATTATTTTTCTCTACTAAAAATTTTATTGATTGATTTCAAAAATTGCAAAAAAATTATATGCCAAATTCAAATTCAAACATTTATTTGCCATAAGACATCCCTCGATTAAAAAACCGATAATACTAAACTTCTGGAATAAGGAGTTTATGCAGGAAACCCCTGAATAAAATCCTATCTAAAATAACTACTTAACTACCACTTATACAGTTTTATAATAAAAATCATTTTGAAAATATTTTCTTTTAAACTAACCAACGAGGAAACGACAGAGAATATGACAAAAGTCATGACATCATCAAGTCAAGATGATTAGAATAAAAAAAACAATATTATTTTTCGACGCGTTAGCATTTTTGCACAAACAAAAGCAGTTTTGGTATAAGCTAAATTAATTAATAAAAAAATTAAGTTAAGTTAAACAAAAAGTACTCAAAAAAATATTAGATTTTGCTAAGTTAAACATAGCGATTTTAAAAATTTTTAAAACATTAACATTGATCATTCGCAAGTCAAGATGACCAGGACTAAACGGACGCGTTAACATTTTTGCACAAACAATAGTAGTTTTAACAACTAGTGGCTAAAATAGTTCTTTTTTAATTAATAACGAGCACAGCGAGGTATTTAAAAACGCGAGTAAAAAAAAGCTCAGTTTAGCCGCGAGTTGTTCTACCTTTATCAAAAAATCCAAGAAAAATAGGAAAATACTTTTAAAAATCTCGAACAAAGAGCATTTCTCGCAACACACCATCTTTACACTACAAATCAAGGCGGCTGGTAAATTAAATAACAATGGTTTCCATAGCGATGCGCCTTTTTACTCGGTGACGTTCATTGCTGCGACATTTTAATCTTTGACAGTTTGATATTTCGACGATGTTTTTAATTGATTTTTTCGTAATTACTTGGTAAAAACTGGCGGAAATGGCTTAATTTCTACGCAAGAATAATTATATCTTTTCAATATTACTATATTCCGCTATTTCTCTTTAATTTTGAGTAAAAAACGGACAGAAATCTTTTTTTGAACCCGTGATCAAAAAAAAGTTTTTTTTCCATCGGTAACCAAAAAAGCCATGCTTTAGTTATCTGCAGACAGTTACTAAAATCATGTTTTTGATGAATTTTTTTTTATAAAAAAAATGAAATTTTAAGAGGTAAACAAAAAACACTTGGCAAAATATTATATTTTCTTAAATTAGACATAACTGTACAAAAAATATAAAAAAAAGTACATAATTAATTCGCAAATCAAGATTATAGTATTTTTGTGCGCGTTAATATTTTGCCAAATACTTTTTGTTTAGCTTATGGAAACAAAACGTGTTTTTTACTTAAGCGTCTGCCATTATAACTAAGATATTAAAATTTTTTACACAAAAATTCAAAATTAATTTACTTTATCCTAAAACTGCTTTTGTTTGTGCGAAGATGCTAATGCGCAGAAAAATAATGTTTTTTTTAAATTTTAATCGCGGCTATTTTGATTTCAGACTAACATATTTTACTTACAACCAACCCATTCAAACAGCATCCCAACACGGCTGTTATGGATAATAGTGAAGCTTAGACGTAAACCACAAGATGGCGCGACAAACGATGAAACTTTATTTTATAAAAACACTAATTGATGCAAAATTATGATTGTTTTCCACAAACCAAAACTACACTTTTTTGCACTCGACGCGCGTTTCGCTAACAACGTTAGCATCATCAGGAGACGATAAACAATGTCGAGTGCAAAAAAGTGTAGTTTTGGTTTGTGGAAAACAATCATAATTTTGTTTTAGTGCAACCAAAGGTTCCAAATTCCCAACATAGACTATTTGATGCAAAAATGTGAATTATTTTTCTATATAATATACAATAAATATTTATTAAACGGTAATAAATCCAATATAATTTTAGTACCTTACCAAAAATATGTCCCGCTAAATTGATATATTAAGCATTTTTAAGAAAAAAAACCTTAGAATTAGCTTACTAGTATATCGTAATTTATAGGTCTGAAGCGGCGTACTGAGAAAAAGTGAGGCCCGGGGCGGTATCTTCATATGGGGCCCTCCTCTCTCATTTTTCTATATACATATATTAGTTTTATTGGACAAAAACACAATATTAAATCCTAAAATTTTTATAAATATGATATTTACAGGTACCTATTTAAAAAAAAAAAAAATTTAAGCCAACTAAAAAGGCTGAAAAAATTAATTTAAATAAATCTTTTTTTTATACCTTTATTGAAACATGATTTAATTTAGACTTTAGCATGGCTTTTTTGGTTACCGATGCAAAAAAAGATTTATCTCCGTTCTTTACCCGAAATTAAAGAGAAATAGTGGAAAATAATAATATTAAACCAATATAATTATTCTTGACTAAAAATTAAGCCATTTACGAATTAATTAAAAACATCGCCAAAATATCAAACTGTCAAAGATTAAAATGTCACAACAATCAAAGTCACCGAGTAAAAAGACACATCGCTATGGAAACCATTGTTTTTCAAAGTTTTTCCTGTTTTTCTTGGATTTTTTTAATAAAGGTATTAAAAATATTGTGTTAACAACTCGCTGCGCTCGTTATTTCAACCAACGCTTGTAAAAAAAGCACTATGTTAGCCACTAGTTGTGGAACTACTATTTTTCTACCATTTACCTTTACAAACGCTTGCATAACTTCATGTTTTTAGCCACGTTCATCTCAATGGATAAAATCGCCAAACTTGTTATCCGTTCTTGCCTCATATGCTCATTATGGAGCGCAAATGATTTTTAATCAATTTTAATTTCGAAAAACTACGCTCACATGTAGCGTCTAAAATCCATAATGTAATAAATAGTTTCAGATTTAAAAAAAGAATATTAAACTGAATCCCAAAATTCATATTTAACAATAAATTTAAGAAAATCTAAACAACTCCAAGACAATAATTTTTATTACTAAAGAATTAATTTAATTCAGAAATATGATTGATTTAAACAAAGGGATGGTGAAACTAATAAAATCAAAAATATATTTTTAGGGTTTCAACCTTGGGAACAATAACTTTCTTCGAGTAATAAGCAAGTGTAAGATTTTTATGTCTTTGACAATTTTGTCAGTTTTTTACTACACATACGGTTTCAAATTATTAAACAAAAATTAAACTATAACTGAGACAGAAATTGTGCGTACCGGAATACCGGATTTCTTTTTCTATCATTTTAAGTATCTTATACCCATTTATGCATGAATGATGATGAGTTCTGACTTTTACCGGTTTTCCACAAAGCGGCTACCCCTGCATGTATACTTGGAGCTTTTATCTTATCCCTGCCAAAAAAACCGCGTTCAATCTCTTAGAAAAAATAATAAAATCTCATGAAGTACGTTTTCTATCAATTTTGACGAGAAAGACAGCTTGGCTCGTAGAATCTTATAAAACCCTTCAGACAGCATAACAACTCACCAACTTTCATAAGAGTCTATGCGGTTTTCGTACCTGGGATAACTTAGAGTAGATTTTTGGATAATTGAGTACATATGGGATCCCAAGGGGGCTCCCGTAACCCGTGGCCCGGGGCGGACCGCCCCCCCCCCGTCAGTACGCCACACACGTGTAACCTACCAAATTTTTGAATAAATTTTGGATTTTGAGACTTTATGACTTTGAGTTTCCCAAGTGGAAGCAAAAAAAACCTTGTTTTTCAAAAGATACATGAAAAGTCCATTAGTAACCTTATTTGTTTTGACGTTTTAGATAGAACGTCATTGAAACTTCAGGTTATGAAGGTTGTTGACTTAACAGTGTTGACGTTTGATTTTCTAATAATTTCTGATATTTATGATGACATTTTCATTGGTCGTAGGTAAAGTATAGTATACTAACTCGCATATTATGGTCATTACTCGCTCAGATAAATTAAGACACACACCTGCGGCTCGCGTCTCAAACTTCATCTTCCCGTTTAATGACCATCATAATATGCTTGTTATGTAAACTACTATAATTTTTTTTGTAATTGTTAAAATAAGCGTCCTCGATGTGATATATTGATATATTTTGTATGAAATTAGTGTAAATATCATGCGGTTTTTAAAACAAGTTGTGTGCTCTGAACTCGATAGTTATAAATTTAATGTACCTAATTTTATGTTGCTTACCGGAAAGGCATTCCTCCTCTTCTAAAGTTATGTATTCAACGGTCTTTACAAACTCTTTACCTGTTTTAGTGACTCAATTTACATTGCGGTTCTTTTCCATTGTGTATTGGGAAGACCCTGATTCATTTTATTTTTTTTTACTTCTTGTGTATTGTGTATATTTTTATCAAAAAAAATAAAATAACCCTCCACAAATGCGCGGTTCCCATTGGTTGACGTCGCTGATTTCTTTCACAAATGACACACAAATTGGTATCTTTTATTTTACTCACTAAAGACCAGTAGAAACAAATTTCATCAGTCATGTCATTAGTGATATTTTTGGGAGAATTGGCGTCGTCGACCAATAGGATCTGTGTGCGTTTCAGGAAAATAACCATGATTTCAAGAATAACTACATAGGGAATTCAAATTTAATCGGAGCAATTTTTTTACAATTACAGTTCCATTTTAGGTTATGTGTTTAAATGTTAGCAGCTATATTGAAATTGGTCCGGAAAATTTAGAATGAAATATATTATGTAAAATCTATTTTGAATTTAGGATTTATCCTTGTTGTGAATTTTTTCTTGGTTAGTTACTTAGACCGCTAAATAACCGAAAATCGGTTATTTATAATTACTTATTAAATAAAGCATTTTATTATACCCAGTATTATTTAATTGATTAAGGAGGTTAAGCTATCCGATTTTTAATCATCAAAGCTATAGTTTAGGTTTTTTACATTATTCTAAATTAAATCTAAAGTTTCAAAAATATTTTTCTAAATTTTCGAACCTACTCACAAAACAGGTGACTGTTATCGATAAAAAAGAACTTATTAACCTCGAAATCTTTGAATGCATTATTTTAATAACCCAATTAATTAATTGATCGGTAAAATCAATTTCCGTATCATACATTATTCAATGTTCCTTTTTTAAACTCTTAATTCATTCAATATATATATAAGGAGGCGATAATTACATTGCGTAAAATGGCAGTGAATGTAACTTTTTAACAGGTGGCTTACATGATCCCCGAGCTCTGCTCAGAGTTATATTTTTTGATTTTCCTGCTTGCGGGCGTAAAACGCGTTTTTCCAAATCAATTTTCATGTGGAATGTTCAACTTCTCGCGTTTTGTGTAAAAAATTGACTTAGCGTGAGTGTAAAAATTTTTTTCTACTACCTCCTTCGAAAATGGCATTTTCGACCCGAAAAATGGAGAAAAAAATGGCGCTTTGCCGGAGACGGGGAGGAAAAAATTTTCCTCTCCGTACCTCATCTTAATATACTACCGCAGACGAGTTTCTTTGGATAAATTCAAGTTCAGGTGGTAGATTGTTTTTAAATAACTGCTATGTTTTCATGGGTATTGAGTTCGTTTTCAAAACTCCTTCTATCTTTTTCTTTTATATAAAGAAAAAGATACAATGAGTTTTGAAAACGAACTCAATACCCATGAAAACATAGCAAACATTTGATTCAGACAGCTTAAGATAACCATTTTGGCAGATGTCAGTGGATTGTTATAAAATACAGGGGTTGTTTCGACAGTTCGGCAAATGAATGTTTTTCAACAAAATAAAAAATATTGTTCTAATTTTTTAAATTATTACGAAAGGTAGTAGAAAAATTAAATACATGCTTCTCCCTTGGTATGTAAATAACTATTCATGCACATTTCTGATGGTTCTTCATTGGTTGGATGACTGAATGACTTTTGAGTGACTGTGATAAAAAAATTATTTAGTGGGCCGCTAACGACCATGAGTTAATTTTCGAACAAAGTTGATTCGCCAATACTAATTCGATTTTTAATTGACGGAGAAGAATATTCATCTTAAATACAACGAGCTTTGTTGTTGGGCCATTGAAGAAAAATCGATATTTCTCCGATACTGGAGCATACTTTATTGGCTCACTGAGTAACTTCAGTTGTTGTGCCAATACAGTTGTTTCGCCAACTCTAATAGGATGTTGAATCGACGAAATAGGATCTTCATCTTAAATACACCGTGCTTTATTGTTGGGCTATTGAAGAAAAAACTACGTCTCTCCAATATTGGTTTACTAACTATCTTCAGCCAAAACGTTAATATAGCGAAAAAATGGAAATTTTCCTATAGCCGCAATGGTCCAGTGATTATAGCGTTGGCTTGGTAATCTGGAGGTCAACATTTCGAATTCCGTCATCGTCCCACTTTTTTTTTATTTTTTGTTGATTTGTCATGTCATGGATTTTGGAACACAAAAATATATTTTTTATTTTATGTAAGGTCATATTTTAGGATTTAAGTAACTAGTTACCGTCACATCTAAAAGTTGCTGGTTAGATGGAGACCACCTACATTGGACCAATGACAACGTGACAAAAATCCTTCATTATGCCAATATATTTTGGTTACTGATCCAGCAATGGTTTACCATTGGACCGATGAGGCGGTATATGGTACTTTTTGAACTAAATGTAAATTATGAAAACTATGAAAAATTTAATTTTTAAGATAAAGTCATAAAGTCAAACCAAATTTTTAGGTTTTGTTACAATTATAATTTTTTTAAATAAAAATAACAAATCTAGTCGGTATTTCCCAACAAACACAACGTGGTCTGGACGCTAGCGCATCTCTTACAACTTTTTGGAAGTCAGCTGGCGGTTCTTCAACTTGGGGCGCCACGGCATGTATACCGCCCATGACCGCTTGAGCACGTATCGGCCAATAGGCGGGTGGACGCGAATATTTTACCTGTAATTTAAAAAAAAGTGTTGGACGCAACCGGGATCTGAACCTGCGCCCCCCGGGTGAGAGTCTGATACTTTACCACTACGCCACGGGCCTTCAATTTCAAATCTATTTTTTAACTTCAACTGTTGCGAACCATAGAAATATGATTCTATGTTGGGAACCCGCCGCGAAAAAAGTTGCGTAGAGCTGGCGCCTTAATACGGTCAGACGTTTTTCAGCAAGCAAAGAACCTACTCGTTAGAAAGCGCAGTTTGGTGGCGTTTAACCAACCTCGGAATAAATTCGAATGTTTACCGCCACCTCCAGGTTTGCTGAGTTATTTTACCGTACAATATGGAAATTAAAAGTGCAGTTGGTTGCATTCTGGAGAGGTAATGCAGGTGCAGCCATTTTTTCGATATATCTGATTTCTGGACCGGATACTGCTGCTGTAGTTGTTGTACCTGGGAACCTGATGTTGAACCACATTCTTATCTTAGAATTACTGTAGATGAGCTGGAAACTGCGGTTGACTTTTAATTGCGACCGCAGTAGCAGTCTTCGGGATTTGTTGTTACAGTTTCAATTGAAACTGCGGTTGATTTTCAACTACGGATACTGCACCAGTCTGCAAGATTTGTTATTTTCACTGCGGTTGATTTTCAAATGCAGGCGCGGCATTAGTCTGCAGGATCTATTCCTCAACATATCGACACAGTAAAACAGAGGTGCGAGGTGACACTTTTAACGGCCGGGTTTGGTCAACAGAGTTGACTCAAACTAGACTATTGCCTAGGGACTCGAGATACAGGATCTCCCCCAAGGTTGTAAATTGCACAAGGGTGAGCCCCGGGTTTAACTTACACGACCACTTATTGGTCTTATTTCTTATACCTAAAAAAACACTATGGTTCGCCTGCGTGGTCGTACGTGAGTAAAGATCGTGATTTGACGATGATAAATAGGCACTTACATACCAAACAATTCTTAGGTGACCAATTGACACTAGGCGTGAATCCCTTTGCATATTCCTTTACTTGGCGTTGATCCGTTCCTGCTTGGAACCTGCATAACTGCGCCCTTTCGGGTCAATCTCTGAAAGCTTTCCGAATTAGTTATTTACTCTGGTAATTTCTGGGCTCTTGCGATGCGATCGCTTAATCGAGAACTAAAGTTTGCTTTTCTAAGACTTGTAAAAACCGAATGCCTTACTTTTTTCCAAAGGTGTTGATACCAACCACCTGCGTCATATATTTTTCAATGCGGTAATCCACAAAGAACCGCTGGTACTGGTATTAGTGTAATTATCATTATTATCAAACTTACAGTACAAACTAAAGTGGACGGTCTTTTCTTGGATCACAAACCACATAAGCTCTTGCCTTGTGGTTTTTTGGTTATCTAATATCTACGTCTTCCTTTTCGTCTATGTCAGTTACTAGCAGTTATACCAGTTCAGCTCTCCTGCATGCCCCAGCAACTTTATTTTTTACTTGTTCACAACTTTCTAATGCTTATGTATCTGCAATCGTCATCAGGTGAATACTAATAAAAAACGAAGACTACATAATCTTATATACTAGCATGTGTTCAGTAAACCATAAAAGTAACCTGTGTTCCGTGAACCATGACGTTTACACATGACTGGCTCCACCCCAAGTATAAGTTTCCAAATATCTTCGATGGTTACACTCTGTTGAGAAAATACATTTTGGTTCCTCTGTATGAATGCTGTTTCTTTAAACTTCCGCTTGAATAGATTTTCCTCCTTGGCGACGTTCTCTGCCTTTTTCCTGTCCATGTTATGTTGATTTTCCTAGCAATGCTGAGCTATTTTTGACGCAGTTGTGTCCCCTTGTCGAGTTTGTGTTCTATAAGGCAAACTTCCATGGGTCGGCTGGTTTCTCCGATGTGGATCTCTCCACACACGCATGTTATCTAGTAGATGCAGTTTTTGGTGTTATGGCGATATGGTTTAGTTTTTGTTTGTGGTCGTTTTGAAGACAGTACGAAAATGGTATTGGTTGCCTATTCTTCTTATCTTTTCTGAGATTCCTTTGACGTATGAAATTACAAGTGTCGCCTTCCTATCAAAATTTACGTTTGTCGTCCTTTCTGTTGGTATGGTCTGAAGAGTTTTATTTATCGTGTAGTTGGAGAAACCGTTTCTTTGCAGATCGGATCGAATTTTTGCCTTTTCTTCATTTAAAGCTTCTTCTGTATTGCAGATGTAGGTGGGTCGATCTATAAGAGATTTTGCAATTCCCTATTTAGTTGATGTGGAGTAATTTGATTTGAAGTTTAGATATTGTTCAGTATGAGTTGGTTTGCGATATACTCATAATGTACAATATCTAAACTTCATCAAACCACTCCACATCAACTAAACTAGGAATTGCAAAATATCTTATGGATCGATGTGACATGACAATCGGTGATATCATCAATCATACGGGATTGGCCAGTACAAGTTCAGGATTTTGAGCAACTATACCGGAAAATCTACGCGTTTTGGCTTGTACTGGATTTTTTAATTTATCTTTAATCGAGTCCTAAAATATTAAGTTTTCTAAATGTTCTTTTTTGTTCTGTGTCATTCTGATGGCGCGCTCCACTTTTGCTGGTTTCCATTCGTTTAGTTCGGCTGGTCGCCCCGAATAACTATTCGCGTAAAAAGGGATGTAGCTGCGGTAGTGAGAAAGAGAGCACAATATGAAGTTGGTTCATTAACTTAACACTAATATTAAAAACGATTCTCAAGTTACCTCAAAATTTAATATTTTTTTATTGGTGTTTAAAGAAATTACAAATACAAAATATTTTGTTATGTACACCCACGTTTCCTATCTTTACAAAAGAGTCAAAAATTACCCCTCGGAGAGGGTGATGAATACGAATAAACGTAAAAAACCTAAAAGTATATTTTTTAAAAAGAAAATCGACATGTCCGAGGAAAAAGTTGATATTCAGGTAAGTATTATGTCCAAAAAAATTATTTTCTGAAGAATTTGAATTGAAACTGATCGAACTATTTTCAAAAAAGATATTGCTTTGTACGAAAAATCCCAAGATCTTTAAAACAAGGCCCCACTCGACGACCCATGTTCCCTATTTAAGTAAACTGGGGCGAAACTTACCCTCAAAGGGAGTGCAACCTATCAATACAAAAAGGCAGCCAAAAAGTATCTCCCTCGCAAACTGAATAGACAGACGACAACTAAGTACCTTAAAAAGGTTCTGTTTTTTCTTTGGGACACCCGGAGAGTAGGGCAAATTGGAATGAAATTCGGCTTTTTCTTAGTAACTTCTGCTTTATTAAATATTTCTAAATACAAAATGAGGGGAAAATTTAGCACCCTTATAAATTTACAGAAAAGATTTGTGGCGTAGAGGGCAAAGGGTGAGGGAATAAATCGGAAAAAAGTTTTTCCTAGACCAGGATTTGAACCCGGGACCTCTAGAATACCAGTCTAATGCTCTACCAACTGAGCTACCGAGGAACTGGGGTTTTAACTGGCTATTCCGAAATCCTTTCGTCCGATTCATTTGTTAGTAGTGGGAAGACAAGGAGGTACTCATTCACGATTATCATCACTCATCACGATATCAAGACAAGGAGGTACTCATTCACGTTATATTATGTGCTGTCAAAGTTAGAAAAAAATTGGGTAATAGTAACAGGGTCCCACTTAATCCAAAAATATAAAAAAAAGTTGACATATGTCGCTTCAAAACAAAATGTCGGCCAGATTTCAAAACTTTTGTTTTTCTTTGATTTTCTTTTTACTTTTTAAGCGATGATCTTTTCTGATGTCTCATATTAAAGCTATTGACCGGCTTCTTCATTTTACAATAAAAAAAGATTAGCGTTTATAGGCGGGTATAAAGATGGCGATTGATATGTCAAAAATATTAGAAACCTTAGTAATTTACAGAGAACATTTAAAAACAAGCTTTTTAGTAGAATGCTATTAGCGATGAGCTCGTCTCGGCTACGATTTCCAAAAACATCTGATTTGACATTTGATATTTAAAATATCGGCCAAACTATCGAGAAAAAAGTAATTTTCCCCTTATGGTGTGGTATTTACTCTAACGTTATACAATATATCAATTTTTACTAAATCGAGGACGTTTGTCTCAAAAATTGCAAAAAAAATGACACATTCCCAAATCAAGATGGCGGTGACTAAAATTAAGAAACGTCATTATTTTTCTGCACGTTAGCAATTTTGTGCAAACCAAAGCAGTTTTAGAATGAGTTAAATTAGTTTTAAATTTTTGTGTAAAAAAAGAATTTTAATGGTTAAATTAAAATGGCGGACGATTAATTAAACAAAAGTGTGTTTTTTGTTTGTTCCTTAAGTTAAACACAAAGCACGTGGCAGAATATTGCGTTGCGCTAAGTAAGATATATGTAGCCATTCCAAAAATAAAAAAGTATCATTCACAAATCAAGATGGCGGCGACTAAAATAAAAATACAACATTATTTTTCTGTCCGTTTACATTTTTTCACAAACAAAAGCAACTTTAGGGTGAGCTAATTTAGTTTTAAATTTTTGTGTAAAAAAAATAATTTTTATACCTCAGTTAAATTGGTGGACAGTTAAGTTGAATACAAAATAATTTTTATGTTTAACTTAAGGAAGAAACAAAAAAACACACTTTTTTTACTTAATTGTCCGCTATTTTAACTGAAGCATTAAAATTTCTTTTTTTTACACAAAAATTTAAAACTAATTTAAGTCATGCTAAAACTACTTTGGTTTGGGTAAAATTGCTAAAGTGCAGAAAAATAATGACGTTTATTACTTTTAGTCGCAGCCAGCTTGATCTGGCAATTTTTGAGATAAGCGTCCTCGATTGAGTACAAATTGCGTGTAAATAGCACACCAGAAGGGAAAAAATACTTTTTTCTCGATAATTTGGCCGCCATTTTGAATACCAAATGTCAAATCAAATGTTTTTTAAAATTGTAGCATAGAAAAACTAATCGGTAATAGCATTTTCTAAAAAAAATATTTTTTTTTTATTGTTGTCTATAGGTTAATAAGGTCTCTTACATTTTTGACATGTCAAGCGTCATCTTTGTACCCGCTTATAAACTCTATAATCTTCTTTATTATGAGATCAAGAAGCCGGTCAGTAGCTTTAATATAAGAAAAAGAGATTATCGCTGAAAAAGTAAAGAAAAAATCAAAGAAAAACTAAATTTTTTAAATCTAACCGCCATTTCGTTTTGACGTGACACATGTCAACTTTTTTATATGTTGGGATTAAGTGGGACCTCCTCACTATTACTCAATTTCTGAAAACGTAAAAAACAGATTTTTTCCTAACTTTGACAGCCGCCATTTCTGGTTTCTGGGGTCGGAAATTTTAGCTTTTGCAAATATAAAAAATATACCTTTTTTTCAGTTTCTTTTTAAGAATTTACTCTGCTACAGGTAGTACAGCAAATCCAGACTTCTCGAGGTTTTGAGATTTTTACCTTAACACATTATTTTGCGCGTAAAAAATATTTAAAATCATTTTATAGATAATAAAAATATGGGTTTATATAATATATAATTTTATTTTATATTATAATGAGTTCCATTACTCCATACTCCATCCAACTCTAAAAACATTGCCCTCATGTCGGAGGCAGGGGGGTTATTATATTATTATTCTAAAAAACGAAAAAAGCAGGTATGTTGCCAATTAAATGACGTTTTAAAACCAATCCTAATTGATGAATGGAATTTTAGCGAGTGCGCAGTCTATGTGTAGTAGATATCAATAGAAGATAAAACAAGAAAACTTTTGTAAAAATTACAATGAAATTCCAAAGAAAAATGTCTGCATCGTTAAATAATTATTATAATTTGATTTTAATGAGTTGCTACTAAAATGCCAACGAAATTCTCAAATTACACCTCCTCGTTTTGGATTTGCATTATTCGAGTAAACAATAAGGTAAACAACAAATAATGGCAACGAAGTGAAAATTTACGTTTTCCCAGAAGAACTTCTTAGAATTTTCTTACTTATATTTAAATAATTATTCTTGCCAAACTATTATATTACTTATCTAATACAGCTTGACCAAAAGGTCGGGGGGAGGGGGACAATAAAGAGATTATTTATATATTTTTCATATTTTTACAAGAAAAATTCAGTTGTAAAATAATAATTTCGTATTTAAATGGTTGCACCCCTTGAAACTGGAACAAAATGCACTACATGGCGTTTTTTTTTTTAAAAAATTCAGTAAAATCAGCCCTTAATTAATTTTTTCGATTTATACGAAAATTTTGAAAAAAAATCTTATTTGGTTTAATTTTAGCCCTATTTACTAAAAACTTAATAGTAACGAAGTACTTAATCGGTACCTAAATTTGACTCTTTTTTTAGAAAAACTATCTTTCAGGAGTAAAAATAGCGTGTAAAAAAAATAATTGTTCTTTTTATCATCATCACTAATAATGTGGTAGTCCCGCAAGTAATTGCAGGAATGGTAAAGTTAATATAAGAAATCGAGATATAATGGTACTCACTTCAGTATTGACGGTCACAGCTTTCGCGCAACAAGTGTGCGCCAGGGCTGCGTGTTACGTTAAGCTTACGTTTACGTGCGTACAGACGCAACGAGAGTGGTGTGTTTGGATGATATCTGAGAAACTAAAAAAAAAGATTGTTCAAAAAAGATATATTTAATTAAAAATTGTTTTTTGCCAATTTGTTTTGGTTAGTTCTTTTGGGAATACAAATTGTTACAAAATGGATAATAAATGTTTTGTTCCAGATAACGTAAGTACCTTATGCCCTATATAAAATAATCCTATTTTTTTCTACAGAACAATTACATATTTTGTGAAAAAAAGAGGACCAAACGACAAAAATTACCAAACAAAATTTTTCTAAAGAATGAAACATATATTATTATATTTTATTTAGGAGAGTTCTCTTGCAAGAAATTCAAATTGATGCGTGTGTTATGTAGATCTAAATCAAACCATCCCCTTCATCGAGTACAAAAATTTGGCTGTAGTATGCAAAACATGATCAAAAACCACCCTCTGCCTGCGATCCGCGGGCAATGATTCACTTCCATGGCCACCCTCCAAAAAATAATTAAAAAGAACTTTAAAGGTCGAAAGTTTACAGGGCGTAAGCGAGACTTGTAAATCTGTGGAACCTGTAAAGTCCGGCCATGTATCGTGCTTAATTTATTTTTCGACCAACTAATATTCTCCTATTTTTACACCGAGAGGTCATTAATAAACTTTTTAGTTTAAAAATTAAAAAAAAAATAAATAAAATAAAAAAAGTAAAAAAAAAGAAAAATTAAAAAAAAATAAAAAAGCTCAAAGAAGAATTTTTTTTTAAATAAAAACAAATTAAAATTAACATTAAAAAAAGTTTGAAAACTGTCAACGCAAGTCATAACCAACTTGACTAAAAATGGTACCGGAAAATAAAACATAGACCGGAACCTGATCATTTTCGGTTCTCTTCTTCGTTTTCTGGTCTATGTTATATTTTTCGGTCCCTTCTTTGTAAAGTTATACTTTCCGTACAAAAAAGGCTACGGAATGTATGTTTCCAGTCTGTTGAAAAAAAAGTAAGTATACTATGACGGTTTTTTACTACCAACTTGACCCGGCCGATTTCAAGTCTGCAATCAACCTGCGATGATTATCTTAAAAAGTACTTTGACTATATATTATTGTGCACTTACAATATATTAAAACAACCCTTTCAAAATCTTTTTTTTTTAATAGTATACAAAACTTCTTACCATCTTTAGGATTTGACTGCCAACAAAGCCTAAGATCTTTGCAAAATCGAAAATACTAATAAAAATCATCAATGTTGTAATTTGTGCTCCACAAATCTATGCAACTTTTGCCAATCGCGGCGACAACTTACACCGTCAGAATCAGGCTTTATTTAGGTTGGGTTAAGATTACATTTCTATAGTCGTAAAGTAATGCAAAAAACAAAAAAAATATTGAGAAAACATACAACGAAAAAACTCTTCAACCGTTTTTGAAAAAAAAAATTGGTAAAAATTAGGCGTATTTTATGTTTTTTAATATTAAATTCTGTAAGAAAAAAAAGCTTTTTTTAGGCATATATGATGAGTACATAGGTACTTAAAAATGCAAAGCACCTTCATTTGTCAAATTTAGTAAAACTGTTGGGAATCCTCTACATCACTTACAACATTATAAATATAATATATGGGCAAAACCCATTATAACGGGTAAAAATAAATATTTCGCGAAAGAAAAAAATTTATCTAACGTCACTTAAAACACAATTTAAGTCACAGTTTGTTAATCATAAGAAGTATGCTCTCTTTAAGTGCTGGTTTAAGAAAAAATAGTTTCTTTAGTTTGTGACTGTGTGATTTTTACAAACAAAGTAACGCACAGAGTATTTTTATTTAAAAAAATGTTGAAGGTTCATTTTTTAAGGGTTTTAAATGGCATTTTCTTTGGACTTTTAATATATGATCTATACCAATAAAAGAACGCTAGTCTACACCATAGACCATAGATCAACTATAAACGCACAGGTCAAACCAATTGACCTACAGTTATGAAAATTTAAGGACATATTGGTTTTGTGACGTAGGCGCTCGCTAAGGATTTTTAGAAATTTTACACTTAAGGGTGTAAAAATAGGGGTTAAAATATATCTCGGAAACGAAAAGCCGCAGAAATCTGTAAATGGGTATGTTGATTTTACTAATAAAATAAGTAAATTGAGGGTGAGAAATAGGGGTAATTCGATTTCGAAAGGGGTAAAGGGATCTTCTGTATCTCAGAAGAAAAACGTCACAAAGGTTTAGACACGTGTTTCAGCGTTTTTGTACCAACCCTCTATTAATAGGGGGGATTATTATATATGGGTATCAAACTGAAGGAAATAAAGTCCGGAATCTAAAAAAGTGTTTTAGTAGTTTTTATATTCATTGTATGCCAATTTGGTATTTTTTCGTTACTTGGGTGTATTTAAATCTAAAGCAGTTTTTGTGCAGGAAACAAAATAAAAATTTGAAATTTGGTACCTAGTGTAATTAAAGACATACTATATTTTGATGAGTGGCTAAAATTAAATTTTTACAATAATATCTTTACTTATAATAATGTGCGTAGAAATTGTCGATTCTAGGACAATAAATTAAAGGTCTAATTTTTAGGAAACGTTTCGTTTATCAGGGTCTGCAACAATAATACAAAATTCTTAGAAGGATCGAAGAAAATTTCAAATTCTTGATAACTTTTTGTCAAAGTTTAAACATTGCCTATGGAAAATAATAAAAAAGAATTTTTAAAAGACATATATTAAAAAAAAAGAACTATTATAATATTACATCAAAAGGCTGTTATTTGCAAATAAAATAAAAAGCAATTAAGAGAGCTAAAAAACGTTACAAAAACATGACGACATACACCACGTAAAATGGTAAAAAGAAAGATATATAAAAAAAATATAGGTACATACCTCAATTCTTAATTAAAATATATAAAATAATAAAAAAGTTATGTAGGCCTGACCACCCAGAAACTAGTAAAACGCGTAAGTCAACACAAGAGTGACTGTAATGTTATAAATATTGATAAACCAGAAAAAAATGCTCTTTGCTCCCATCATTTTTCAACTGGCTACAAATTTCAATTCGATAACCCAAAAATTCTTCATAGATAATCTCAGCGTAAAAAACTACCGATCGAAGAAATGCTCTATACAAATAAATTAAAAAATAACTAAACTTCAGATTAGATACTAACGACTTAAGCACAATATATTCCAATCTTATTCAAGATGTACCATAAATAAATCAACACTTAATTTTTTAAAATAAAAAAGAATATATTTTTAGCTTTTTTAAAATAATTTTTTATTTTTCATTTTTGACAGAAAAACATATGCACACTTAAAGTAAACACCTAGTACACGCTTATTGAAGTACCCACCACATGCGCTAGTACCAAATGCACCAGTACCCATTTGTTTTGGTTTTTTAATATTGTTAATCTGTAGACCTTCGCTGTGCATATAGCTTCTCGTTCAGTTTTATTATAAAGTTTTTAAAATTTTTCTTATTTTATGTATGTGTTTTGGAGACCATGTTCTTAACTACTTATAACCTTTACGTTTTTTATTATGTTCAAAGTATACCTGTGATATACGCTCAAAAATGTTTTAATTATTAATTGAGGCATTTATTTACATTTTTTATATATTTTTCCTTTTACCATTTTACGTGGTGTATGTCGTCATGTTTTTGTAACGTTTAATCTTAATTGCTTTTTATTTTATTTGCAAATAACTCAAAATAACTTTGCCTTTTGAGGTAATATTAAATTAGTTAATTTTTTTGTATTTATTTCTTTAAAATATATTTTTTATTATTTCCCATACGCAATGTTTAAACTTTGACAAAAAATTATGAACAGTTTCAAATTTTCATCGATCCTTCTAAGAATTTTGTATTATTGTTGTATTATTGTCCTATAACCGACAACCTCTACGCTCAATATTGGATTTGAAGGACACAATTGACTTAAAGTTATACTTATAATGTAAACCTCTTGAGAATGATTAAATTTAAATGGAACACACAACAGTTGCAGTATCCAGCACTGGCGCACCGAGGGGGAGGTTGGGGTTAACCCCCCCCCCTCCCCGAGAAACCTGGTTATAGTCACATTTTTATTCCAGGGTGCGCTACTGTATCCAAAGTAGATTTAGAGAAAATATTGGCGAGGCACTTTAATTATATAATTTATAGAGAAGTGCCAAAATTTAGGTAGAAGAATGTATTAAACGCATGACTCGCTTAACTTGCAACTTGTTAATTGTGGTATCTGAAATTAAAAAAAAAACATTATCAACATAACATATTTTATATATAAAATATTTATTTATATTTTAATGATATCTATATATTAAGAACTTATCACTACAAAGTTTGCATAGCCTGACTCGGCACTATTTTTGACAGTTTCGCACGAAGATTAAAATGTTCCCGACATTTTTGTCATATAAAAATTTCATCTAAACATGCTCATATTGTGCCATCCATAAACTTGACAAATTAAAGTTAATGCCGTACTTTATTAAAGGTAGGCACAAACATTATGTTAAGTCAACATTATTTTGACAGCGCCGCGATCAAAAAAGCTCTGGCTGGATAGCCCAAACGTAGGTTTTGGATAGCCCCAGCAACTAAGAAGAGCGCTGCGCCACCGCCGTCCCATGACAGATGTGTAACTGCCTAAAATAGTGCCGACATTATTAAAGTCAGCCTATAATGTCCGATAAGTCCCTATTATTGACATGACAGTAGGACGAATATTACAGATTGACACCAGTACAGTTTTTCATTTTTCCATACTTCCTGGTTTTTAAGTTAATACATGGATGACATTTTAAAATGTTTTATTTATTAGTATTTTTTCAAACTGGTTTGTTAAGATTACAGCAACATACAATTGTTGTAGTCCTTGGCCTATAAATAAAAATAATTAATTATAAAGTTACACATCAGACAGAAAAACTCTTTTTTGTAGTTTACACAAAATTAATTGTAAAATATCCGATAATACTTGGCAATACCAAAAAATATTTGTCAGTACCCGAGACGAAAGGGTACACAAGTTTTAAGTCTGTTGTTAGCACTTCGCGGTGAAATAATAAAGTGTATTGAAAGGATTATAGACAATATGTTTTGGCTATTGTTTATTGTTTTGGAATCTATAAATCTGACTTAAGGTTTGTTCTAGCTAGAGCCCCAAATTGAGACATTTGTTATAATATAGATTAGATATATATGATCCTGTTTAAAATAAACTTTGCTTGATTTTTTTCTCTAGCCTAAACTGTCTGTCTGTTAGTTAGAAAGAAAGAAAACCAACAAAAGAAAATCATTGACCTAACCTAACCCAACACTAAAAAGCACTAACCAATACAACCTAAGCACATAAACGTTAAACTATCGTAACTTTAGCCACATGCTGTGCTGTACTTACTTGATTCTTAGATCCCCATCATTTATTTGCTGTTGTAGACCACACCATCACAGATTTTATATATTATAGAAAAAACTTCCACTAAACATAGATAAAAAAGATGTACATTTGACGAAGGAATGCCATTCTAGAGATAATTTTTGACACTTTTCAGTAAAACTCCCCAGAATTCCCCAAAAATGCATGCAACTCTAATAGAAAATGTTGGCATTTCTGCGTGATTCAAAAAATATAATTTTAATTTTTAACACTCTATTTCTTGAAAATTGTGGAAAATAACTTATTTGCGGCACTTTTCTTGTAAAATTGTGCTAATTACTTAATTCTCTTTCATTTTATCTAATTTTAAAGAAAATATTTTAGGTTATCTTAAACTTCAAAAAGATGCACGAAACAAGCACGAGGTGTTCAAAACATACGCATTTCTAGGAAATTTTACCGTAACGCACCGACCAGCCGGGCCGGTGTGAACAGGAAACCCCGAGAGCCCAACCCGCTTAAAAGCACCCTGCATGGGCATCCGTTGGTGTAAATACGGCTTTTAGGTATAATTAAATAGAAACAGAGAAGATTTGTGGCATAGAGGGCAAAGGGTGAGGGAATAATTCGGAAAAAAGTTTTTTCTCGACCAGGATTTGAACCCGGGACCTCTAGAATACCAGTCTGATGCTCTACCAACTGAGCTACCGAGGAACGGGGGTTTTGACTAGCTGATGTTATAAAGACAAGGAGGTACAAATTTACGATTATTAGTTGTACGAAATTTCTATTTATCTATCAACCAACGATACACGATACATAGCGTTTTATTGGAGGTGTCAGATGACGAATTTCCAACTAATAATTTCAGCCAAACATATTTACAAAATAAAGGGAAAATTTAGCGCCCTGATAAATTTAAAGAAAATATTTGTGGCGTAGAGGGCAAAGGGTGAGCGAATAAATCGGAAAAAAGTTTTTCCTCGACTAAGATTTGGACCCGAGACCTCTAGAATACCAGTCTATTGCTCTACCAACTGAGCTACCAAGGAACTGGGGTTTTGACTGGCTATTGGGAAATCTAAATTCTAAATGGAAATTTTGTAAAACTAATAATCGTGAATGTGTACCTCCTTGTCTTTATAACATCTCTAGGTTTTTAAAGCCGCAGTAGGCTTCAAAAATCTCCCCACTTCTAACAACTGAATCGGACGAAAGGATTTCCGAATAGCCAGTCAAAACCCCAGTTCCTCGGTAGCTCAGTTGGTAGAGCATTAGACTGGTATTCTAGAGCTCCCGGGTTCAAATCCTGGTCGACGAAAAACTTTTTTTCGATTTATTCCCTCAGCCTGTGCCCTCTACGCCACAAATCTTTTCTGTAAATTTACTAAGGCGCTCCCCTCAAAATATAGAAAGTTCACATCATCATGGTCGGAGTACATAGTTTAGAAGCCTCCGTTAGCCATGTTTGAATTAAAATTTTATTTTATACAGTTTTTTGCAGAGCTGGACTCAGAGATCAATATTGGATGGTGGAGTAATGACCGTGAAATGTTTAAAGTACTCTAGAAATACCGGACTGGGCTCCTTCGTCGCCTTGTTCATAAACATCTAGATAGGTACTTTAATAACGTAACGTAAATTACTAATACTAGGTACCTTGAGGGGTACCTACGTAGTTCATTTCAAGCACACCTTTACGTATATAACAAAAACATGTTTTATAATAAGGGGTCGTTATTATAATTTTAAGGTTTTTCGCTTCACGTTTTAGCTCACACGTATATACAGGGCGTAACAACGAAACGAAAACAAAATAGAACCATTTTCGACTGTTTAAGGTACGATTTCAGACAAAACCTCGAAAATTTCGATTTGTTATTCGGAAATATTGGAATTTTCTTAAACTACACCTCTATCCAGGGAACAGTTTCATAAGAACAATTTGTTTTATTTGTTTTTAGCAAATTTTTGAATAAAATCAGAAAATATCTTCAATTTTGTTTTTTATTTAAGATCATTTGCCACTAATTCTTTTTTTTGTTAAAACACGCCTCTTTCAGGGGTGCGTTTTACCACCAGAAATTAAATAGGGAAAGTGGTTCAAGTTATACCTTATTTTGAAGGTCTTTTAAATGCCTTTACACGCATGTGAAAATTTTGAAAATCTAGCGACTAATTTTCTAGATATTTAAGTTTAAGTTTTGCAAAAAGCGAAAAAAAAAACATTTTTTATAACTTCACACTGGTTTGCTGATTCCGGTGATAATACAATATTGTGAAAAATCTAAGTTGGTTAAGGGTCGTTAAGGGGGGTAATAGGAGAATTATATATTTAAAAATTCTAAAATTCATAACTTTTGAACGAAATATTTTCTTTTTTTAGAAGTAAAAACTTCGGTGGCGGGAGGTGGTTAAGGGGACGAAAAGAGGTTGATAAATTTGAAAATCTATAACTTTTCAACAAAAGCTGCTACCAATATGCAGTTTACAGTTTTATGTTTCCTTAAAAAAAAATTAATTTTATAGGTAAAAACTACGTTATTGGGGGGAGGGGGTGGTTAAGGGAATGAAAGGAGGTTGATGAATTTAAAATTTTATAACTGTTGAAGGAAAGATGCTACGAATATGCAGTTTTGCGTTTTATGTTTTCCTAAATATTTTCTAATTTTAGAGTTAAAAATTACGTTGGTGGGTATGGTTAAGGAGATCAAAGAAGATTAATAAACTTGAAAATTTCTAATTTTTAAACAAAGCTGCTTCGACTATGCAGTTTCTAGATTAGAAGGCGGTGGTAGCTAAGGAGGGTGGAGGGGACGTATCATCGTAGAGCACGATACCGATTTTGTTCAAAATAGGTCTTTTTGGGGCCGAGAGACACGAATTTTGAATTCAAATTTAAAAGTTATGATGTTAACAGCTCATGTCTCTTCGGGGGGGGGGGGATCTAATATTGGAGATACAATGGGAAGAGCAATCGTCAAAGTGTATTTTTATATAAATTACTATATTATTATCATGAAAGCCTTAATTTGATATTGTTTTAGGGTGTTTATGTCACTATTTCCTATATATAGTATTATAAATCGGAAAAAACTCCTTTTGTTATCTTTCCAAAAAAAAAGAACTTGCTAACAATCAAAACTGCACGGACTAATAATTATAATGAATAAAATAAAGATATTGAAAATAAGGAAAAAATTGTTGAAATTGGCATCAATTGTGAAAGAAAAATTGCGACAACTAGGTATAATCAATCAAAAAATCTAATTTTTGTTGAGTTGTATAATCATAATATTAAATTAATAAACAAAAACAATAAAAGATTAAGACTTCCGGTCAAGGCCAGTAGCACACAGTAAAACAAAAGAAAAATTTCATAGTTTTTAATGTACCATTATGCAATTTCCAGTTAGCACATTTCGAACAGATAAAGTAAATACCGAGGTAACAATTATTATTGTTTTAGATAACAATTTATGTTTACGGTTTACTTAATATATGCCATAGTTTAAAAACACACCCAAAGGACTTAGTTGGGTTCTTACTAACTCAATTTAAATTGGTAGTATGGGTCACTGGTGAACAAAAAAAAAACGAAAAATAAACCCGAAAAAAAAAACAGAAGAGAAAACCCCGAAAAAAACCCACGGGTTTTTTTTTCGAGCTTTAATGCTCTAAGCACTACAGCTTTCAATATTGGTAAATTAAATCGATTTTTTTGATATAATTTTTCCCGCGCGTCATTCAGACCACAGCGGCCGAGGGCAGTCGCGTGCGGGAAAGTGTAACTTTGATGTTCGTATTGGTAGTATTAACAGTAGCTGTCAAAGGGCGAAAAAATACATATTTTTCTCCATATTCCACTGTGTAACCACATCAGGATGTTGCGAGAAATCACAATCCTTATTTTACATGTATCCACCTCGACTTCTAACCTCTCCTCCCCCCCTCCATTCCATATTAAGTGTCTTTTATGCAGGTATAAAATAATATCTTTCTTTAACATTTTGAATAATAAATTTAGCAAATTCGGATCCTTTCGCGTTCGTAAAGCTAAAAATAAAGTTTTTATCCAAACGGGATATACGCCGAAATGTTTACAGACCTTTTAATTTACCATTCTATTGCTAGTAAGCACCTTTGCAAGTGGAGACGTAGCAAAATTGTAGAAAATTGCAAATAAATAACACAAATTAATTAATAGTAGGTAATCAAAATTCCCTGATTAAACAAGCATTCAATTAATATAGGTCAGGTTAAATCGGTTTTTAATTTATTTCAAATAAAACTTACTATGGTAGTGTTAAGTTCATATAAAATGGACTTATCGGTTAATAAATACGGCATAGTCTGACATTAACAAATTCGACACTATTTTTGACAGTTCCGCACGAAGCTTAAACAACTGCTACATACTCTATGGCACTTTACCTTGACCTTCCCACCCAATATTATTGTCATGTTCAATGGCGTTTCATGAAAAATAAGAAGTCTGTCATATAATTAAGGACACATTAGACATTTGCTTTTAAGTGTGCTAATCGTTTTTGTATCATTTATTCTTTACTTTTTACCTATAGGTATGTATTATTATAAACAAACAGTGTAAGGTAGGTACTTCAAAATATTTGCGTTTCAATCTAGTTATAAAGTAAATAATATAATAACAATTTGTCTTTTAATCTAGTTAGTAGTTATAAAGTAATTACATAGCTAATAATAATAAACAACTAATTCTATATTCTAGTACGAAGGATAAAGGCCAAAAATCAAGCCAACCTTGCAAAATATTATTAACGGTTTTAATTAATTAATTAACTCAGTTTCATTACTTAATAATATTTTGCAAAGTTTGACCCCTTATCCTGCGGACTATTCGGCGATTGGGCGGTGTTACCTCTAGTAGTCAATTTTTTTCTCCTTAAATTTGGCATTATGTTTTTTGTCGTTCAGTCATTTTTATTTTTGTAAATTTATTTAGCAGAATGTTTAATATTCGCCATAAAATAGATTTCAGTAAAAATTCTGTCGAATGTTCATTGGGATCATTTGGAAAAGCTAACACCGAAACCTTTGACCAGTACCTAATTACAATTAATAAAAGAGCAAACGTTTTAAAAAAAAATAAGGAAAAGATGGACTTGACAGTGACTTTGAAAAATGCAAAGGAATTTTGTTATTTTTTTATTTTTCCGACGGTTATGGTTAAAGCGTCATACGTACAGGTTAGAATCTCCTATCCACAGCTGATCCATTCTGACAACCGAGTTGATAGGCTAGATTAGTGACCGAAAGTCACGACTTTACCCACCTGATATGAAATTACTGGAACAAATCCTTGCATTTTTGGTGAATCCCCTCTCCCCCCTTGTAACACCTTATTACACTTCCAGCTCCCTCTTCCTCCACGTTGCTGCATTACGTTTATAAATGGCCCCTAACGTTCTTGCTACTATACTTCTGACAATGTTGTCATCTAAAAATGCTCATATCGCACCCCCTCTAAAGTTGACATAATTAAAGTTAATGCTGTTCTTTATTAAAGGTTGGCACAAACATTATGAAAGTCAACATTATTTTATTACCAATGCGCCCAAAAAAGTTCTAGCCATAGCATAGAGTACCAGATTGTTTGGTGATCCGTGCCCATAGCCCAAACGTAGGTTTCGGATAACCCCGACAAGCAAGAAGAGCACCGTCTAACTTCAACTTGGTCCACTCCTAAAAAGAATAATTCTGTTTTCTTCTTTATATTTGGATAAGAGCACTCAAACGTGAAAATTTAAGTTAAATTTTCCTGAAAAATGTGAGGATTAGTTCTGATAATTCATAACAGAATGCTAAAGTGCCTAAAAATAATTCCAGTGCAGAACTGTCAAATATAGCGCCGACTTTATTAAAGTCAGGCTATGATAACTGTATATACCGATAAGTCACTAATCCACAAACAACTCCGCTCCTAAATTATTTAACTTATAAAAGTCCTCTTAGTTAGCATCACTGACCATAGTCTACTAATGCTAAATTATATTACACTGTGCTTTGGCCAACATAAGCAAAAAATGAAGATTGACAATGGAAAAACCATAAAACAATTAATTTTAAAGCTACATTTACCTTGAAATTCAATCTCCAATTTTGACAGCTTGGCTTATGACAAAAGCATATTACCATTTACATTGGATTCAATTCAAGTCAACTTCGAATGTAAATGATTATGTAGGTTCCCATATGGTAAACTGTCAAAATTCAACATTAAATTGGAGATCGAATTCAATGTAAATGTAACTTAAGAGGCCGCAATTTGACAGTTGCGGTTGTTTTACAGACGCCATTAATTTTTATTTCTGCCGTCGAAGCTTGTGGTATGAAGTGAAATTTCTTTAGTTGTATCCTTAAAAATTAAGGACTTCAATAAAAAACATGTAAACATTTTAAAGCTTCATGTCGTTAAAATGAAAATTATAAAAAAAAATTATATTTATTTTTTTTAACCAAAAAAATACGAATTTAAATTTATTCTAAATTCTGGCACATGTCGGAGTACTCGTCATGGCTATGACCCAGAACCCGTCATGAAAATGACCCAGTATCCGTCATACTTTACAATAATCATCGACTAAAATCGACTAAAAAGACGCGTGACTATAGAATCCACTGTTGTGGCATTTACTCGATATTAGGGACTTATCGGACATTATAGGCATACTTTAATAAAATCGGCACTATTTTTGACAGTTTCACATAAAGGTAAACAATTACTACATATTTTTAGGCACTTACACATCTGTTATGAGACGGCGAAGCGCGGCGCTCGTCTTCGTTGCTGAGGCTATCCAAAACCTACATTTGGGCAATCCAGCCAGTGCTTTTTTAATCGCGGCGCTGTCAAAATAATGTTGACTTAGCATAATGTTTGCGCCTACCTTTAATAAAGAACCTCATTAACTTTAGTTTGTTAACAACCTATTAAACTTCGTGCGTAACTGTCAAAATTAGATCGGAGTCAGGCTATGCCGACAGTTGCTATGTTTTCATGGGTATTGAGTTCGTTTTCAAAACTCATTGTATCTTCTTCTTTTATAGAGCGTGTTCTTTATCAAAAGCAAGAAAACGCTATAAAAAAGAAAAAGATACAATGAGTTTTGAAAACGAACTCAATACCCATGAAAACATAGCATTTATGTACCGATAAGTTCCTATTATTTAGTTATTTCAAAAATAGTATTTACAATTCGCGGCTACACTAAATACTAGCGTTTTTAAATACCTCGCTTTTTTCCCTCTATTCTTAATCTAATTTATAAGTTTCAATAGGACAAGTTGTGTCCCACAAAAATTCTTATCCATACGAAAATGCTCAAATCGTTAACAATTTAATCAGTTATTAATGCAAAATACATAGCATAGCATTAACCTTTATATAAATAAACAAGTACGTATAATGGGAATTTTCTTGGCATTACGCAATGAGGAGGTAATGTCACTTAAGCATGGAACCCACTTTCTCTTGCGGCATCTTTACCATACCGCTGTCTAAAGGTGTGTCTGTCCCTCCCTACATCGCATTCGTTATTGTAACCAAATTTAACAATGAATCATGTGAAATCATATTTTGCAATTTAAAAAATTATTTAATACTTAATTATATTAAAGATTACGTGTGATTTTAAAGCACATTGCGATGTGACATCGGGCAGGTGTACCTACCTGCTTGTCTGTCTTGAATGACCCTGATCTCATATTTTAACGTCTTTAAGAAATCTCGAGAGTATGAATAAAAAAGTTTTAAAATCGCCTTTTTCTTAAGACCATGCCCTCTTCGAACGTTGGCTATCATCTGCACGATTTGCATCATTTCTCTACTGCCTTTCTAAGAAGTGTCATAGTAATAACCCCATACTATTGTCTAAGATTTTTAAGCCATGATATTCCTCTGTGACCCAGATCTCTTCTGCCTTAACTTTTCAATTCCAGTGTCCATGCCTCTACGCCGCGCGCCGTAGAAGCAAACGATCTTGGGGGGTGGTATTAAGATCGCTGACACTGATTTCATTTTGATAAAAAATAATTAAGCCTGTTCAATTTCTTCACTGACCTCCCGTATGTTGTCCATTTCTCTTGAGCTGGCAAACCAGGTATTTGTACATAAGAATCATTTATTTTTTTTTCTTCATTCAAAAAAAATTTTTTTGAAGAAACTTAAGTATAGTTAGGAGCCAGTTTTTGTCCTTATTTTTAATAAAACACCATATTTCTGCTGATTTTCACCTTTTCGATTAGATTGGCCATTCTTTTCTATCCAAATCTGCCAATTGTATATTAAATTTCTAAAAATGTTTTCCTTTTTACCCTCCCCGCCCCCTTGTAGCGAAGCTGTACCTACCCCTGTGTAAATGTAAACGGATCTTAAACTGATATTGTTTTACCTAATTAAGGTTAAGACATAAAATTTTGTTTTTTAGTTAGTTCTAATTTGGGTACCTAGTAGAAACGAGAAATTATTAAAATTAAGGCAAAGACGAATTTGATTTAATCTTCGTAATAAATTGAATTTTCAGGGGTAATATACCTAGTGCATGTCAGATTTCCAGGAAATATAGTTTGAAGGCAATTTTTTAACAAAATCTTAAGCGCATACGATCTGAAAAAAAATCGAACCTGTAGGTGAGCTGAGGGATTTTTTCTGGCGTCATGCACGAAAGCTTTTGTTAAAAAAAATTGGCTGAAAACGAAATTTTCAAAAATTTCCGAGAAGGAAATTTGACATGCATGCCTTATATTTTAATAGAGAATATACCGGTGCCTTATATTTTAATAGAGAATATACCGGTGAAACTGCATATTTCCATCAGAGGACAAATTTTATTTAAAATATTAGAAAATCTAATATAAAAATATAAGATGCGATTTCCGTGGAAATTTGTGACACATTTCATGCGATTTCCACTTATTAATCCAAAAAAAAAAATATCCACTTATTAATATGCACAAGGTATATTATCAAAATAATATTGATTGATCCTTATAAATAAGGTGCCAAGTTGGATAGAGATTAGAAGAAAGAGGAACAAAATTCCTTTGAATTTTGATAAAAAGTTAATTATATCGATACTTGTGGTTACACATCTTCTCAAAGAGGAAACAAACTAGGAAGAACACTAATAAAGAGGCTGACGAAGATGTCAAGCCTATTTAAGTAGAAATAATATACATCAAGGGATACCATAAGCAAACTAGCAGCAGTATCAGGAAAACTAAACCTTGTAAGAAATAGATCAATGTTAACATTAATCAAATTAATAAGTGTTTGATCATTTCTGTGAATCTGGTTCGTGAATAAAAACCTTATTTTTTTTAAATGCATGCCAAATTTCGCCTAATATTTAAACACATATATATTGCTAGAGATAGCCGAGCCGAGCTAAACTCCCAATTTTACATTATTATTCATTCCGAATTTTTCTAGGTATATTTTATTTAAATATCAACCCTGACACTGCAATTATTTCAAGAACATTGCCTTCTACTTTTCTAGATAAAAATGGACACTCATTCTCTTAATGTCACTCGTCTTGACGATATTTATAACATAACCCTGACATTGGAGCTCTTCTAGAAACATTATGTTTTGGGTGAACAATATACACAAAGCTTTTCATAGGCATGCATAAGGGCATGCGCGAAATAAAATAAGTTTCTTCTGCATGAACTAATATTAATTGATAAAAACCTTGGTAGGTCAAGGCAAGAAATATTAGTTCCCCTAAAAGGCTAGACCTATCAAACCTAAAAAAAATCAACTAGAGCTTAAAATGGTGAATTTTAATTATCACGTAGCAAACAAATTATACAAGTAAGTACGGTTTTAGTTCATAATTGGACTTGGAACTTGGAAGTGGAATTCTTTTAAAATTAAAAGATAATTTGGGATAGGATCCGGATTTCTTGGTCTGCGCATTTTAAATAACTGCCCTTTTGGGTGTTCTTAGAATACTTACCCTTATACGTGAAGGTTTCAAATTCAAATTAATTTATTTATCACTTTGCTATACAATTATATAGATGTGAACGTCAAATATTTTTACAAATTTTTAGAGCTACAGAAAAACGTGAAGGTTTCTTTAACTTCAAAGTTTGCTTTAGATTTTTGATTTTCGGTATGAAGCAAATTATAAAATTTTAATAAGAAATAATAATAATTTTTAGTTTAATAATAGGTTTGAATTCAGTTTTTTCAAACAAATAAAACAGATATTTTAAAAAAGTTTAAAGTAGATTTCACTAATTTCCGTAATTTAAACAACCAATTTTTTGATAATTGACACGCAACCATTTCAATTTTTATGGATTTAACTATTAAAGTTTCTTTTATTTAAAATTCATACTGAAAAAATTAAATAAAAAAAATTAAAACCCGACTATGCTGCGTTTCACTAAAAAGTAAGAAACAATATTTTTGTTTAATATTTCGCTTGGAAAAGCCACCACAAGGAAAAAGAAGGTATGTCCAACAACCCACCCTTTTTAAATCTTTATGTGCTTTAAAAAGAATGTGGATCGTATCAATAAGCAGACCGACGTGCGACTGCTAGGAAAATTTTAAACATGTTTATATATATAAATGTTTGAAAAAAAAATCTAAATTTTTATTGTAACGCAGTGTACTTGGGTTTGATTTGTTTTATTTATTTTATTTCCAACGTTTTTAGCTTTCTCTAGTTTAAATTTAAGAATGATCGATGCTGATAGCTATAGTTGACTACTCTCCACAGTTAAATAAGTGACCAGTCCGGAGTTATCGGCCGCGTTTACAAGCAATGTATTGCAATTTTGCATATATGAGGCATTTAGCGAAAGACAATAGGGACTTTTTAAAATATCGCTTATTTACCCCTCACCATATCGGTTAATTACGAACAGGGACAAGGTGAGACAAATTGGGACAAAGTGGAACAACGTAGGACAACGTGGGACACCTTTGGGACAACGATGGACACCTTTGAGACAACGTGGGACACCTTTGACACAACGTGGGATACAGGATAGTTCAAGCTGGGACAGGATTAGACAAAGTAGGACCGGACGGGATATGATTACCCTAAACTGTTCAAACACAAATAAATAACAGAATGAGAAATAAATTCCCAATGGGCTATGCTCTCTTCGAACGTTGGCTATCATCATCGCGATCTGTAACCTGTCCACTGCTTTTCGGAAAAGTGTCGGAGTACTAACACCATACCATTGTCTAAGATTTTTAAGTCATGATATCCGTCTACGGACCTGTTCTGCCTTCAATTTTGCCTTCTATTATCAATTTTAAAAGTTTATATTTGTCATTTCTCAAAATATGGCCAAAATATTCAAGTTTTCGTTTTTTGATAGTAAATAAAACTTCAAGCTCTTTATTTATTCTAAGCAGAACATCCACATTAGTTACTCGGTCCATCCAAGATATCCTTCCATGCCATAATATAAGATGCGAAAAACATAACACCGAAGCACGCGAATTCGGAGAGTGGTATTAAGATCGCGACTACACAACACTGATTTCATTTTGATAAAAGATGATCTAGCCTGTTTAATTCTTGCACGAACTTCTTGCATGTTTTCCCAGTTCTCACTGAGGAGACAAACCAAGTATTTGTATGAATCCACGCGTTCGACTTGCTGCCCATTTACTTTTAATGTTATGAAGTGCATTCTCTATTATTTTATTACTAGAGATACTAAACAACAGCGGAGACAATATACAACCTTGACGTGCTCCTCTTCTTATTTGGATCTCTTCGGACAGCTATGAGCTTTTCGTGTTGAACTCGATCAAATGCTTTCTCATGATCTATGAAACAGGCATATACGGGCACCGTCACATCCCTAGACCGCTGAACTAAGACTTGAATGCCAAACAATGACTCTCTTGTCCCGAACCCACCACGAAATCCAAACTGCGTGTTGCCCATAAAGGATTCGCATTTCCCATAAATTCTTTTGTGGATAATCTTTAGAAATATTTTTAACATATGGCTCATTAGACTGATTAGGCGGTAATCACTACACTTCTTTGCTGAATGTTTTTTAGGCAGCGTAACAAAGATTGACTTTAGCCAGTCACCTGGATTTTATCGCTACGATAAATCAAGTTAAAAAGTTTGACCAGCGTATTTAGCGAATCTTCGTCCATGTGGAGTTAAATATAAATAAAAAAGAGACTTTTACCAACAGAAAACTATTAGATTTTTGGCCTTCTCGATCGATAGCAAAAAAAACGAACTTTACAAAATACACCGGAGTACCACAAGAATACATAACGGGTGCGACTTTGAGAATAGACGCAGACACGTGTTTCACCCTTGTTAGGTATCATCAGTGCGACACACGTTTCTATAGTCGAATAATATGAACGATCAAATCAACAAGCCATAGTCAAATGCTCGGCAAAACATTAGATAACAGAATGAGAAATAAATTCCAAATGTTTATAGTGGAGAATATATATAAATAAAAAAGAGAGTTTTACCAACAGAAAACTATTGGATTTTGTCCTCCTCCACTAGTTCTACCACTGACTGTTGATTTTCTGTTGGTGAAACTCTCTTTTTTATTTATGTTTAACTCCACTTTCATTGGGAATTTATTTCTCATTCTGTTATCTAATTTCAAACTAAGTTTAATGGTGGCACAATGGTAAGGTATTTTTAAATAATTTTATTTTCCATCGCCAAAATGTAAACAAATACTCTATCCGCCAAAATTTCTGTCAGTAAAAACCTAACCTAAAAAATCTAGGGCGTTTGGATTTCTATCAATTTTCAAACCTGGTTTTGTTCAGTGGATCATTGAGGTGAGATTTTGTCTAAATAAAAATGGAATGAACTGTACCTACTGCAGTGCACAGTAGGTGTATTTACAATAAAGTTTGACCTTAAAAAAATGTTAGTTGGGGCATTAAGCAAGTAACTAATGGGGTATCATTCGTGAACATCGGGTTAGCCATTTTTTAGTAATGAAAATCGGATAAAGTGATTTTTTAGTTTCGTAGACGGGTAAAAACTAATACAAAAAGTGGTTGTAGTTAAAATTTGATGGATGTTGACTTATTTCAAGGCCTACTTTACTATTTTAAATATGCAAACTTGCCTTTAGTAAGAGCCAACCGTAAAGGTCATACTAAATTTTAATAAGTTGTATCAGTTCAAGTAGATTTATATGTGGTAAACTGGTACCGTAAATAATTAAAATTACTGAAGTATCTAAATCAGGCAACAAATGTTATTGGAATGAATTTTAGTAGTAGTAGTAGTAGTGGAACGAATTTTAAATAAAAATATCAGAAGGTGCATTAATCTCTATCATAGAACTATGAGATACTATAATGTCGTCTTGTCGAAAAATATGCAACAATAATAACTTTGAAAAACAAATAAAATAATGTCAAAATCAGGGTTGGCTATGGGCAAGGCCAAAGGCGAAAAATCTACTGCGCATGTCTGACGCAGTCTTCTCGCTCTCATAGGATTTTTTGACTCTGCGTTTTTTCCAGGCTAACTTGATTGGGAGAGTTATTATCGCTACGGCTTTTTTTAAAAAAATGCAAGAGCAGGGTCGTTATATTAGCTCAGTTATATGATCTGTATGATATATGATGGACCATCACTTCTTCATCCACGGCATAAAAAAGAGAAAGCCAATATAAAATTCTATATATAGAATTAAAAATGTGATATGGGCTGAGGTCAACTTGATGTCCCCGGTACTTTTCTCAAAAGATGTAGTTTTTTTTAGAGGTTTTTTTGTTTATGGCCTCTAGCGCGGTAAAAAATTGCACTGTACCCCGGTACTTTTCTCAAAAGATGTAGTTTTTTTAGAGGTTTTTTTATTTATGGCCTCTAGCGCGGTAAAAAATTGCACTGTAAAAAATTTGCGGTAATTTTTTTGCGGTACAAACCATTGATGCTTGTGCTGTTTCGCAATAAAACCGAACATGCCATTACAGCGCAAACGTGACGTTCTCCGCCTAATTAATTTAGGGACTTAAAGATTACAGCGCAAATTAAAGAAAAACGCATGTAAAAAATACGTATAATAAAAGATACGCGGCTTTAAATGTAACCATTTTTTTTTGGTAGTCTTCCGAGGTAAAAGACTTTCCCAAAAAAAATTTCGTAAATTCTTGCGCGCTAGGGGCCGGAAAAGTAACGTAATTTTAGCAATTTTAATAAATTTTGGAGATTTTTTGCAGAAGCGTTAAAAGAAGGAGAGCAATCGCCTACTCCCCTCCCTTCCTGCATTTCACCCAGACCTTACCTGTAAACCGTTTTTATTTTAATGCGGTTTACCGCCAATGCGCATTTCACCTGCTGTTTATACGTTGAAATTAAAAACGCTTTCGGATCAAATGCTCCAGCGCTGCCAACCTTGACGCAACCAAAAGCCGACTGGTTGGTACAGTGAGTACATACCTGGTTTCACATCGGAATCGACCTTGAACTCATTTTGAACTTTTCGGTTGGCAGCACTGGCTTCAAAAACGGTTTGAGGGTTTATACGCACTTTTAAACGATTTTACAAACGCTAATCCGCATTTTTAAAACGATTTAAGCTAAAGCGCATCGGACCTCTTAAATCGGTTTAGGTAGTGTTTATACATGCGTTTTAGGGAAACGGTTTGAAATTTAAACGGTTTAGCGGGCCCGTATAAAATTAGTATATAACTGCAACTTGTTGGTGACCTCCATTACTTACGTAACGCGGCGTAAGAGAGCAGGTGAGGTGTTACGAGGGGAAGGGGAAAGTTCGCAACTGCGATCCTTTACCATTTTTATCTGAAAAATGATAAAGAAAATAATAAAATAACTAATACCTCAAAATATTTGTTATCTAAATTAAGGAGGGGAGGGGGTGGTTTCGAAAATGTTACAAAGAAGGAGAGAGGGTCGAAATTAAAATTTGACAAAATTAGTGTTACACTTGTTTACTAAGATGTAATAGACTTTTTTTTATTTCAGAAAGTAGTGTTCTCGTCCTAACGTCAATTAAGTTTGTTTTGACAGTTTTTAATTATTCTTCGATTAAAATATAGAAATTAAAAGTTTTTATTTTCGTTTCTCATGTGAGTAAATGTGATATAAAGGAACACAAAAATCTGAGAAAGTCACCCAATTAACCGAGCTTTTCTAGTTAAAAGTCCTAATACATAGGAACAAACCCACCGTCAATCTCCTTTGCTTTATTTTTGTCTTAAAACCTGTGTGCTTCCCTTGCGAAATCACTTACATATTTATAGTAAGTCCAAAATTCGAACAAGTTTCAACAAAGTATATTGCTGCAATTATATTGAAAATTTCCTTCAAATGTAAAACTGTCCATAATAGGTGTGGAATTGTGGGCTGAATTAATAAGTGATAATTCCCTAGTAGGTGATTATTCTCCAGTAGGTGATAATTCCCCAGTAGGTGATAATTCCACTGCTCTGACGCGATCTCAATAATATATGAAGCGCTGCGGGTCACCTCCCGCAAAGCATTATATGTATATCGCGATTGCTATGGAATAAACAGAACGATTTATGGCCTTAGCAACGCTTACCTGGAGTAAACTAATTCGAGGAAGTCAGAATCGCACTAGTTCAGAGGAAATTTCGAAAAATGAAGATCCGAACAAATGCATGATAGGACCAAGCAGTGTAACTTCAGTTATGGAGAAAAAAAATACTTGTATCTATATTACCTATCTAACTAGTCTAATTTCTTTATTCGTGAAAACCGAATACCATTCGCGCTTTGAGAATTAATTCTGAAAAAACATGTTTTTGTTGAAAACCGCACTCGGTTATTTTTTCTGTTGTATCAAAAAATTGCCCTTCTCCTGAAAACGGAAAAAATAAACTCGTGCAGTTTTGAAAAGACACGTTTTTTCAGAATTATCGATAATTCTCAAAGCACTTAGGGTATTACTCCCGATGTTCTTCTTTTGGTTTCTGTTAGTTTGGAAAGCATTTTTTTGATAAAAGTTATTTTGTCACCACCATGGACCTTATAAAAAGTCACGACTATGGATATTTTTTATCGTAATTTTTTTAAAAGTAAAATTAGCCAACGTAATTTAGTTTGGATAATTTAATTTCGTATATTTACTTGCTTAAAAAAATCAGCAATACATAAATTAGCAAAAATGTAGTGTTTGTATTAAGTTTGACGCTAACGTGGACCTTAAGCATCGTGAGAAAAAATGGAAAAAATCAAAAGTCCAGAATAAGCTTCACAATAGTAGTTTTCAGAACTAGTGAGTAAAATAGTGCTTTTTTTACAGGCGTTAGTTTAAATAACGAGCGCAGAGAGGTATTTAAAACCGCGAATAAAAAGAAGCACAGTTTAGCCGCGAGTTTTTAACACTATTTTTTAGCACTAAACTATTTAAGAGCACTTCTAGCAACAACCTATTTTTACAGTATAAATCAAGGCGGATTGTAAATGAAATAACAATGGTTTCCATAGCGATGTGCCTTTTTACTCGGTGGCGCTCATTGCTGCGACATTTTAATCTTTGACAGTTTGATATTTTGACGATGTTTTTAAATGATTTTTTCGTAAATACTTGGTGAAAACTGGCGGACATGGCTTAATTTTTAGGCAAGAATAATTAGACTTTTTCAATATTACTATTTTCTGCTATTTCTCTTTAGTTTTGTGTAAAAAACGGACAGAAATCTTTTTTTGCACCCGTGATCAAAAAAAAGTTTTTTTGCATCGGTAACCAAAAAAGCCATGCTTTAGTTATCTGCAGACAGTTACTAAAATCATGTTTTTGACGAAGGTATAAAAAAAATGAAAGCACACGACGCGTTTAGATTTTTCTTCGCCCCGAAGGAACTTACCACTCTATGGACATTAAGCTTTATTTTTGGTTTTTTGCGTAGTTTTGGAAAGAATATTTGCAGTAGTAATAATATTCTATTTATTTAAAATTTTATTTGATATTTTACACTTATTTCTACATTTTATCAATAACATGGGAAACGTATTTCAGTAAATAACAACTTTTAAGCGTGACTGATATCCGACCGTTTATCCCTCTCATATAACTATGAGATACTATAATGGCCCAAGTATCGGAAAATGTGTAACAATAATAACTTTGAAAAACAAGAAAAATAAATGAAAACTCAAGGTTGGCCTTGGGCAAGGGAAAATTCTAGTGCACATGTATGACGCAGTCTACTCGCGTCCAGAGTGCTTATTCTTGAAAGTGAGAGATGGGAGAATCCCCGGGGAGCTCCCAGGGATTGATCCCTAGTTCACGGTCTACGGCAGAAAATATCTGCATTCTTGAGATATGGGGAGTGGGCGGTTCAATCTAGTCCCTGGGAACACTGTTGCCAGTTTGTGCAACCAGTCAAAACGCAACATATTTTGACCTACCAAACCACCCAAAATTTTTCTCAATGTACAAAACGATGTTTTTCGTTTGTTGTTATTTTTTGCAAAATGGAGAAACAAGTTGCAAAAGAAAACTTCCAGGCCTTTATCGAGCCAACAAAAAGATCTGCTTATAGAATTTAGGGTCCCACATTTTTGTTATCGGTTTTTAATAATCGTGAAAAGGTCCTTTTTGGCATTTTTTGTAAGAAAGAATTTGTTATTGCAAAATGGTTTTATTCTACGCTACACTGAATATGTACAGGGGAACTTTCTCTGCTACATTCACGTGTGCGGCAAGCGTTAGTTTATGGAAAATGGAAAGGTTTCTTTTGTCCAAAACATCCCTTGTAACCCCTAGTTGTTCCACTACATCTTCCACGTCTTCCCGAGCATCGTCCACTACCATATCATTTAAAATTATGTTGTTGATGTCTTCAACATTTATTTTAGCCTTGTATGATTACGCTTTTACTCAGAAAAAACAAAAACAGATAAAATCAATATAAAAATTAGGTTAGCAGGAGCAGCTCCCTCTCTTAACTTTTTTTCAAGAATAGTGTCGTCAAATTTTAAGTAAACCCCGCCTACTTCTCTCGCCTCTTCTACTCCCTACCCGTCAAGAATAAGCACCCAGAAGAGTTTTTGGCTCTGCATTTTTTCCAACCGAACTTGATTGGAATAGTTATTACCGCTACGGCTTTATTTTTTGGAAAATACAAGGGCAGGGCCGTTATATCGTCGGTTTAAAGGCAAAATCGAATCACTTTTTTTGTGTTTTATTTTATTCGTGCAAACAATAGAGTAAGTAAGAATTTACAATCGCGTTTTCTTAAAATTTTACTTTTTTGAGTTTGTCGATGACGATATGGTCCCTCCATATGCCAAACAGTCAAATTCCGGAAACTTTTTTTGTAAATTTGCCCATTTGAATGAGAATGGCTTATATACAGGGTGTTCCAAATTAAAAATAGGTTTAAATTAGGGCAAATTTGGGCAATTTGACGCTATGCTCAAAACAAAAAAAAAAGTTTACAAATTTCGGCTAGTTCCGGAGATAGGCGAAAAAAACCGAAATCTTTATTTTTAGTTATTATTTTTCTGCGCCTTTATTCTTAAAGCTGTCGAAAAACGCTTAAATACAGACACTTTTTTATGATCTACCTAATAAGAGGTCCGTTTTTGAGATTTGACAATTTAGTGTAACAGGAGCACTGTCAAGTTCATTTTTTCTTATGGACACATGCTTTTTTTCTCCTGCCGTTTGGTTCAAAAAGGATAACAGATATTTTACAACTTCATTTTGACAAGTACCTGACGTTTTGAGTTAATTGACCATCATTAGCCCAAATTCAAAGATTAAAAAAAAGAAAAAAACGTATTTTTAAAATATTAGGTTAAGTTATTTTATTATAAAAAAATGTTAAAAAAACTGTGAATCCTAAAATGTTAAAAAAAGTACTGCAATCGGGTTTCCAAAATATCTTGAGTAAGTTAAAAGCAAAAATTCAATTTGCAGACGATGGTCAATGAACCCAAAACGTCAGGTGACTTGTCAAAATAAAGTTGCAAAATGTTATCTGTCATCCTTTATGAACCAAACGGCAGAAGAAAAAAAGGATGTGTCCATAAGAAAAAAATTAACTTGACAGGGCTTCTGTCACACTGAAATGTCAAGTCTCAAAAACGGACCTCTCACTAGGTAGATCTTAAAAAAGTGCCTGTAGAAAGTTTTAAGCGTTTTTTGACAACTTTAAGAATAAGAGTGCAGAAAAGTAAATACTAAAAAATGAAGTTTTCTGTTTTTTCCGCCTATCTCCGGAACTATCAGGAATTTGTATTTTTTTTTAGTTTTGAGAAAAGCATCAAATTGCACAACATGGCCTAATTCAAACCTTTTCGTATCTCCTACCGTTTAGGAGATCCCCATGGTGAGTATCGAATTTGAAACACCCTGTATATCCGGCCTAACACATATCATTATTAAAAGAGAAAAATTTTAAACGTGATCTAATCCAACTGGTACAAATTTTTAATTTATTCTAAAAAATATTGGACCTAATTGGCAAAACCAATTCTATTTGAAAAAGTAAACCTAAAACATTACAATTTTTATAGCCGCCTAATTCTAACAATAGACCATAACACAGGCCTGCATGAAATTTGTGATGACATGATTTTTGTTTGCTAGGCTCAGTTTCTGTATAGCAATAACTAATTAAAATACAATTATTGGTCTCTATTACCCAGAGATTTTTTTTTGCAAAAAAATAAAAAAAATCTTATAATAGGAGTTTTTATACATTTTAAAATGAATATACTAATTTAAATGCTATGTATTAACCCAAATGATTTTCTGGGTGCTTTTCAAGAAATTTATTTATCAGTACTGCAAAGAAGAAGGGTTTTAAGCGGAATATAATAAACTAAATTATTATACTCTATTTTAAGTTTATCATTCCAAACAAAATTTAACAACAACCAAAAGAAGCTTTGCTGAAAAAAGAAAACGTTTTTTTTTTAAGAAGCGTAAAGAATAAATAACTATTTATATGTATAAATAATAAATCGTGTTTTTTGTATATTTTTGAATTTTACTGGTTTGAAAATAACCTTACGTGGTACAAAAAAACTAAAAGCAGATTTGAGATCAGCGCTACCCAATTATTACAAAATAGTTGAAATTTTTAAATCAACTTTTAAAGTGTTAAAAAATGCAGGTCTGTGTTATAAAAACGAGGGGCAAATAATTTTTTATTATGGTAAAATTGGGGTCAAAAAATTTTAAAAGAGTATAGTCTTCGCTGGCAGCTTTCCTTTTCTTACTCATGCAAAATTTCGCTTGGCAAGAGTATTTTTGGCCCCACATTTTTCTATCCAAATATAAAGCCTAAACTTAGGGTTCTCTAGTAATAGTTCTTGAATTTTAAGTCTCATTTTTGTAAAATATGGATCTAAATATGGCGTACTTTGCCTGCTCACATCCGCAAGACTAGACAAAAATTCCAAAAAGTACCAATAGACAACACTAGATTCAAGCTTTATCTTTGAAATGAGCTGGCCGCCGTAGCGCAATGGGTAGCGTATCTGCCTGCCGCGCGGAAGATTCCGGGTTCGAATCCCGGCTAGGTGCATGGATATTTTGTGTTTGTCTTTAATTTTGCATAAACTTGGCTAACACTGATCATTGATCCAGTAATAGATGGAAAGTCCCAGTAAAAAAAATACCCTTGCCAGCAAAATTTTGCGTGAGTAAGACAAGGAAAGCTGTCAGCGAAGAATATACTCTTAAAAGATTCTAACAAAATCCTCGACAAAAGGTTTGCGTCTAAAAAATTCAAAAAACATTTTAACAACCTGCTTTTTACCATTTTTGTTTCTACCCATACCACTCAGAACGTCTTTAATGTATCCGGGTTAAGAGTGATTTATAATCATCTAATATCAAAACTAGGTAGAGATAACATCTAATTCGTAGATTAAGTGGACCTAGACCAAAAAGCTTTTAATCAAGATGGTCTCTCTCATTTGGAAATTCCCCTAATTTTGAGATACCAATTTGCCAAAACATAGTACCTACTGTGCTAATTTAATATGGTTGATAATTGAGCTATATGTCCAACTTTAAACAGTTAAAACTTCCTTAAAAAGAAAAAGGCATGCATTAATTTATAATATAAGAGGCAGTGGCCGAATCGACTAAGGTGTTTTAACAAGGCTAGAATTTTGTAAACATATGTTTAAATAGTCGTTAATAAAAATGGTACTGACCTGCCAAACCATACCGGGTTGCGTTCTTGAAAAATTAATTTTTCAAAATTCAAAAAAAAACTCAAAATTATGTTGCTTTAACAAAACTATAATTTTAATATGTTTTATAGTATCTACGTCTGATATCAAAAAACAATGGATAGGCGATTTCGATGGTTGCATCTACGTGACAGGCGGGCATATACTCACTATATTTTATGAATTTTTTATGTTGCTGTAACAAAGCTACAATTTATATTTATTTATTTAAACTAACACAGAAATTGAGCCGCAGTCGAAAAATTTGTAAAAAATACTGTACAATGTGCAAAATAGTGTCGTAAGCGAAATTTTTTGAGGCGCAGCAAAAAATGTTTGTAAAAAATACTGTAAAATCTGCAAAAAAGTACGTCGTAGGCGATTTTTTTTTACTAAAAGATCTAGCTTTCAGAAGCTCTGGGGGCTTGAGCATCTTGGTACGCACCTAATACTGACTTACTTCCTAAAGTATAGTATGTTATTCGGATAAATTATTATTTTAATACGTTAATAATAATAAAATATAAAAAAAAATAATTATGAAACATTTTTTTAATAAAGAAATTACTTATTAAACGCAAAAACACGTCGATTGAGTTTTTTTCTGTGCTTTCCAGTCATACTAAAAAAACTTTTTTTAACCCTTTGAGAGGGTGAAACCCAACCCCATTTAATTTTTTTAAACGGAATGATAGTACTTGTCGCACTTTGCTAAAAAGCTTTTTTAAAAAGAAAATTGCCTGTACATTTTTTTTTAATTTGAACTTAATAAGTACCTAATTTTTATTAAAAAAAAAACTTCTGGCCTGTCAGTCACTTGTAACCAGCAGAATCGCCAGTCCTTTTGCATAGTGCCTTGCAATAGATGCATGAACATCTCCTATAAATTGTAGCTTTGTTACAGCAACATTAAAAATTTATAAAATATAGTGAGTATGCCCGCCTGTTACGGAGATGCAACCATCGAAATCGCCTGTCCATAATTTTTTTTATATTAGACGTAGACACTGTAAAACATATTAAAATTATAGCTTTGTTAAAGCAAAATAACTTTTAGTTTTTTTTTAATTTTGAAAAATTTATTTCTCAAGGACGCAACTCGGTATGGTTTGGTAGGTCAGTACCATCTAAAACACCCTAATCGATTTGGCCGCTGGCTCTTCTACTACTAGACTTTATTTTTAGCGTGACACGTAATTTTTTTTCGATAAGAAGCCCTTTTTAAAAATATGCCCGCCATTTTTGAATTTTTTATAAATTTAAAATTTTTGGAAACTTGAAACCAAATTTTGCCGCATATTTCAATTGCTACTTTATCTACGAAGTTATTCTAAACTCTTGGGAAAAATATATTGGTAGCTCACAAGGTTTCAAAAACAACATTTTTGCACCCAAGGTCTTCATTCACTTGTAGCAGGATGCATCAAGGCCAATTTTAATGCCTTTTATTTTGGTACCAACTGTAATATAGGTGTCCGTCCCGTAGTTCTCACATGCCACACTATGTAAGGCCATGTGCTCTGTATATGGGTACTATGCATTTTAGTAAAAGTTTAGAGGATCATAATGATTTATGTGAAACGTAAAAGGAAAAGAGAATTAGTATGCGTACAATAAAGGGATTAATGATACAATAAGCCTTTCAGACTGACGACGCGACGAGTCGCTGGAAACATCGGAGATACTTTTTACTAAGGGGGCATACGTAGAAAATTTGGCTTCCGTGAGCCTTTTGATGACGATTTTACGACACATATTTTAATCGATTACTAATGGACCCATCAACACTGCCTTAACCTGTTAACAGCACCGAAAATGCTGCAGTCAAAAAGTAGGATTAGGATGTCAATTTTTTTTCTTATATTCAGACGGTTTGAACTAGAGCAATGAAATTTAGCGCATATGTTGGCTTTCCGGCATCGTACCCTCGTATGTCAAAAAAAAATTACATATGTGGCTCCTAGGGGGCAACAGGGGCCAAAATGTGTTTTTAAACTATCCTTCATACCTTCTATACTAATGCACCTGTACATCTTAATCTCAGTCAGTTGGTAGTTCACTACAAGTCTACTGTACCGAAAAATTTTCATAGCTGTTAACAAGGTTCCTAGGTTAAAGGCTAAAAATTTTGTCGATTTCAATTAAAAATTTCACCCTATGTCAACAAAAATGCACCACTAGGGGCGCAGTGAACCATTTCTTAATTTTGAATACCCCCAACTTTGTCCCAGACCCTAGGGGCTGTAAGGGGGCGGGATCTAATCTTGCACCATTTTCATATTCCATATGCACACTTTTTAATGAGGTTTAGATGTGCATATTGAGTCGTACAGCCCTTAGAGACTGGAGCAATGTTAGATGTAAAAAATATAAGCTGTTAAAATGTAAGTGTTTTGACTCAAACTTGTAATTGCCAAAAAATTTTGCTTTTTAAATTTGGTATAGTAAATTGTGAACAAATTGTTCGAGATTTAAAATTTTAAGCCGTTATTTAGGGGTCGCGCCTAGGGGTTGAGATTTTTATATTTCATTATATTTGTTACACCAAATTCATGAGTTTTAAATATGCATATGGAGTGTTTTCTAGAATTTGAAAGTGGTGAAAATTAGATCTCGCCCCCTTACAGCTCCTAGGGACTGGGGAAAATTTGGGGGTATTTATAATTGAGAAATGGTTCACTGCCACTGGTGGTAATTTCCTCCAATATTTTAGCCTGCGGTGCTATGTATACCAAAAATGGAATTTTTTGTATGTTTTTGCCAAGAAATTTAAGGTTAATACGCAACTTGTCCCCTAAACAGGGTATATGAACAAACTTTCTGAAGGCTAAAAAAGTCCAAATAAACGAACCCACTATAAAAAAAAAACCTACCAAAATATGAACGACGGTAGTTTTGCCCTTATTTGAGGAACTTTTTCGAAAAATAAGTTTTTGTTAACTGGGACGCATGTAATTGCTGCTTTTCCTCCCGCCTGATGTATAAAATAAAAGGCTGCTTATTGTTATACAGGGTGGATTCTTTAAATGGAACGGTGCTTCTAGCGGCTTTAGGGAAGAGGTTTTAAAAAGAGCTAAATACAAGTCTTTAATGATTTTTTACGGACTTTCCGCCTACGATAAAAAAATATTCGGCGACCAATTGGAGGCCCAAGACCTACCAACTATTTTTTTTTTAATACGAAGGTTCCACTTGTGGCATCTTTTACAAAGTTTGTTAAAAAAGATATAAACTTATTTTTTTGTCAATTGTTTCAGCCTCAAAATCTCTATTTACTTTTTTGGCGGCTCATTTGAGGGCCCCCACTAAAGGTCCAGGGCCTACCAAAATTTTTTTCATAGAAGTAATGAGTAGTAAATAAAGAAATATGTAGTGTAGTTTATTTTGAAGCTAAAACAATTAACAAAAAACTGCATTTTTTAAATTTTTGACATATGGGTTGACAAATGTCAAAAACATTTATTTAATCGAATTTCCTTTTTAAAAAGCTTTCCAAAAAGGTGCCACAAGTGGTATCTCCTCATGAAAAAAATGTCGGTAGGCCCTGGGCCTTCAGTGTGGGCCCCCAAATTGGCCGCCAATAATGTTCTTGTGTGGTATTTTCTTTATTCCGCTGAGTACATGGAGAAATATGTAGTTTATTTTGAAGCTAAAACAATTTACAACACATTGGTTGACAGATGTAAAAAAAAACTAGTGAGTTAGGTTTCTTTTTTAACAAGCTGTCCAAAAAGATGCCACAAGTGGTATCTTCTTATTTAAAAAAATACTTGGTAGGCCTTGGGCCTCCAGTTGGGGGCCCAAATTTTTTTTTATCATGGTCAGAAAGTCCGTAAAAAATTATTGAACAGTTGCTTTTAGCTTTTTTTAAGTCCTCTTCGCTAAAGCCGCTAGAAGCACCGTTCCATTTAAAGAATCCACCCTGTATATGCTCCTGGTAATACAACCTTCAAAAACTAAGTACCCTAACTTAAAAGGTAATTATAGCATTCTTAAGTACCTACAAAGAATACCAATGCTTCGACTGTATGAAAAGGCCACAAAAAGGATCTAATAATAATATGTTGTTGAACCCGTTCTTGCACTGCCCACGACTAAGCAAACGGAGTTTGCAGTATTAACCATTTTTTTAACCCGGAATTAATGATCCATGACGTCAAAGTTTTTTTACGTTATAGGAGACAAAATATCTATAGGTATCCTGCACACTAAACAAAAGAATACCTACCTATAGTAGTATTTTTTTAAAATTTTATGACGTGCTGCAGATCTATTGTTTGTCTAGGCAATACCTAGTAGGTAACCAATTCAAACAAAGCGTAATGTTTCATTTTGCTTTGTTTGCATTTTTTTAATATTCTGCTAATTTGATTGTTAATCATAGGTAGGTACATGCATTGAGCTAGATAGTTGGTTCATACACAGACTGACGCATCATGCTCTTGTATAACACAGGGAGAATAAAACAGAGACTTCCAGATCTCTGCGAAAGTTAGGTACAAAAGCCTGACTGGAACTTCGAGCATTGAATGCGTGGAATATACTCATGCACCCGTTTACAAAATTAAATTATCACTAACATTTCACGAAAAATCACATGAGGTTCAAGTTCACGATACAATTCGTTTCTTGTGATTTTTATAGTTCGTGGTTTGCTTCACTTGACGTAAAATTGCAAAACAAAATTAGCTTCGTTATTTTAGTTACAAAATAAAAAAGAATGATCACGCATCTCTTGGAAAATTTCAAGGATAGCCATTGTATAAGGTTGCACATCCCTGATTTGATTTGATCTTTTTGAAATGACGGTTTGGTTTTGTTGTGACTTATTTAGTAAAATTTATTGGTCAGTTAACGTACAGCGTATTTAATTTAAGGCATGTTTATGCGAAAACCCGAGAACAATGGTTATAAGAATGTGTATACAAGGAAAAAAACAAGTTAGTCAATTTTTTGAAAATCCTATAAAGATTCAAGGGGAAAACAAACTGGGTCTCGTGAAAAAAATTCTTTTTTTCACTTAAAGGATAAAAAGTGCACTTTTTTCCCTCATTTTAAAAATAAAACCGTGACTTCTTATCGCTGAAATTCGAAGCGGGGATAAAAGTAAAAGGTGGCAGAGTAAAAAAGAGGAGAGTTATTGGCGACCTGAGTATGCATATTCACTTTGAACTAAGCCCCCCCCCCCCGGCGTACGATTAACATAGTTTGTGATAATTTTATGACAAAAAGGATCTAAAAGTGCGAAAAATAGCGTATAAACCTCGTGAAAATTATCTTTTTATCCCGTGACAAATTGCAGCACTCAGAATACACACTTCGTCAATTATTATTTTATCATAATTTAAACTCTTAGCAATATCATGTTCAATCGAGACTATTGCTAAAGGGAAACGAGATTTACCGATTCAATTATTTCCGAGGCGGTCACAGTTCCTCCAAGGGAGGGGGAACAAAGTGAAAGCTAAGTGTAAAGTGTTTTGGAACAAACACAAAATATTCATGCACCTAGCCGGGATGCGAACCCGGAACCTTCCGTGCGGCAGGCAGATACGCTGCCCACTGCGCTACGGCGTTACCTTACTTTAAATTTTTCAGTTAAGGCTAAAATTTGAGAAATATTAAAAACTTAAAACTGACGTTGCAGGCGAAGGAAACTCGATTTGGCTATAGACTATCATATGAAATGAGAATCATGAAAAGTTTTTAGGAAATATATTATTAATAGGAAAAGGATAGAGTAATAGAGCAGTGCACAGAGGTGAAGCGCATTTCAATAAAACACAAGCCTTAATATATTTATATTTTAATTGTTAAATTTCTGCTGTCCCAATTTGTCCGTCCTCAAAAACAGCCGCCTGAGACGACTGCCTCACCCGTAGCGATGCCCGGCCCTTATAGTCCAAGAGCTCGCAAAAAAACGTGCAAGAGTTTTGGAAAGGCTGATATTTTCAGGATGGACTAAACTTTGTCCATATAAAAGAACTCTATAGAGTCAGCAAGCTGGATATCGGGACACCCGGCAATGGGGTGTTAGCGAAGATGTTAAAATAATGGGTATTCTCAAACTGTTTTGGAAAGGCTGAAAATCCATTTCTTAAGATATGATGTACTACAAAACGCAAAACAGACAGTCAGAAACTATAAAATTAGAACGCGTGACGTCAGCATCGCTCCAAACATATCAAAAAAATGAGTTCAATGCAACTGTTTTAGAAAAGTTGAAACTCAGCCATATGATGTAATTATATTTATGAAAAAAATAGTCAGACTTGATGTTATGATGTTACCGACGCAGTCAGCAGTCAATTAAAATATGGTTACTCAAAAAAACCATATTGAAAAATGTTTTGTAACTTTTTTATTTATCATTGGATTTTAATGCTTGAAAGACTTTTGGAAAACTGAAATAATTTGCTTGAAGCTCAATATCAAACAATTTAATTTTAAGAATATCCAAGTTGGCGTTTGCCAATGAATTTGCCTAATATTCTATACTCCCATTTTTTAAAAAGTTTATACCCGCATGTTGATCGCTTTTCCTTATTTTGCTTGTGTAAGTCAGTATCATCCATATTAGCTTTATTTAAATGGTCTGCTATAGGTGTTATTATTCCGATCAAATTAATTATAAATATTAAATTAATCTACAAATATAATAAATCTTTAAATTTTTTTATTATTTTTGGTGTAGCCTTCTAACTAAACCATATAGATACCAAAAATCCAATTAATTGCTGTTTATTTGTCTGTTTGTTCCAAGATCATGTAAAAACTACTGAACTAATTTTAATGAGAGTTTCACTACTGGATCAAAATCAGTTAACCATTAATCGGCTCGCTTTAGTTAGGTTTGAGGCATGGGAGGAGGCGGGTGTAAGGCACAGTGAGGTGGAGGGGGTGGAAGAAACTAAAATTCTAATCGCGCAAACGAAGTCGCGGGCAATAGCTAGTTATAAATATATTTATAATTTTTCTTTCGATTGAATTTTTTTATGTTTATTTATTTATTTTTTTATTTATTTTTATTTTTATTTATATTTATCTATATATATAAAAATATATTTGACAATAATTGTAAATTCAAAATTTTGACGCTAATTTACATATGAACTTCCTAAAAATGTGAATAATCATAAAAAAATATCTAATGCACATATTTTTTAATATATATATATATTATATGTTGTCACAAATTTTAGTGCCGATAAACTAAGATTTTTGTCCAATAATCAAGCAAAAACGGCTAAACCGATTTATATAAAATTTGATAAGACAATAGAGTGTGACCTGGATCTAACTTAAGCTACTTTTTATTTAACATTTCGTTCCATAACTTGAGATATATGGCACAGAAAATTGAATTTTTCAAGAGTTTTTTTTTTGACGCCATTCAACTAAGATGCTTACAAGCTTTCCAAAGAGGTATTACACGATGAGAAAAAAAATATATTTTCTTTAGGGATGAAGTTTTTTGGGGGTAGCTCCGGAGGGTGTAATAGGGGAAAGCGCGTCAACAAAAGTAATCACTATGTAAAATTTTCTTATGATTGGGCCAGGGGTTTTTGAGTTAGAGTGACTACAAAGTAGGCGACAGGCAGACCGATAGACCGACCGACAGACCGACAACCAGAGCGACGGCGCGGCGTCTGGATTCGTGCTTATTACTATTTGGAACCTCAAAATTCGTGGAGGATCATAAAAATTTTGAAGGGCGATTTTTAGAAGATTACATTACTTCCCTTAGCGAAAGAAGTAAAAAGTGCAATTTCGCCTCCTTACAAAACATTTACTAGGTATTTTAAAAATTAATCTTTCTACCAGTGACCTACTACAATTCACGTTGGATACTTCAGTTTTAGGGATGGAGTACATATAAAAAAATAACAAAAAATAAAGTAAAGTTAGGGTGGATGACACCTCTTGTAGTAAGTGACGCGTCAGAGAGACGCCTTGTTTTAGAAAATTAACATCGCACAGCCTGTGATATAACTAAGCATTGTAGCACCTTGTCACTATATATATCTCCAATCACAGGACAGGAATAAGAAGGATAACAATTTGCGAATAAAATGTTCAAATAATAAATGTATTTATGAGACAAGGACGTTTAATAAACTTCTCTCCGACCAAAATAGAACAACTTCTGAATGTAAACACAAGTGTAGTTAGTAAGCAAAGGTTAAAATATTGCTGATATTTCAAACAGGATTATGCAAAATATGTCACAACAAAGGCCAATTACCTACTTAAATATTATTATATTACAAAATATTTGACCTCCTGATCTTGAGAAAATTCTTGAAAAAAAAATGGATAAAACACAGAATTATAACGATTTTAATTATTCAGGTAAATCCTAAGCCTCTTAGTGCTAAAAGCACAGTCTATCTATCAGTTGATATTATACGGTGCTAAAAGCTTCCCAAAGTTTTCTAAGGGGATTCGGTGAGCGTGAAAATTGTAATTTATACCAAAATAACTTTCAAAACTTAAGTTACATTGAAAATAAATTTATAAAAATATTTTTTACAGATCCCCGCAGATCTCAAAAAGAGTTGGCACATTCCCAGACCCACACTAGCTCGGAGCTCTAACAGTTCGCAGGGCTCGACATCTAGTAAAAGTAGCACTCAGGTAAGCTAAAGCAGACAAAATTCCTTATTGAATTTTTTACCCTGCATTCAGTATAATACTGAATGTTTGCGCACGAAGAGATACATGCAAGAAAAATCCTATAAATTTAAAATATTTAATATTTTTCATACTTGTTTTTATCTAAAGTTTTCATTAACACGAAGAGAAAAAAATTATCTTCTATTTAAGAACGCGTAAAAAAGTCCTTGCAAATGAGGTTGTTATTTTAAGTATAAGTGACATGAATCAAGAAAAAAAAAGAAATGGGCACTATAAATGAATGGAATAGAACATTTTCAGTGGAATTTACTAAGATCTAAAATACTACCCCCTGTTCATGAATGACATTAATTTGAATTTTGCGCCCATTTTATTCATTTTAATTCTTGAGCAATTGGCAATACTGATTTTTAATCGCGCATGCTCTCACGATCGGCTTTTGACAAGGACGTGCGCAATTTTCACTTCTTCGAAAAAACCGGCATGCTAACTACGGCGTGGTAAGAAAAGACACGATTTTCTACACATCCAGAGGCAGAGACAGAGAATGGCCGGCCAATAATCCTGCAAGACATCGACAGAAAGACTGGTAAGTCGTTCGTGAGACCGTTTGTCAATATTTTCCAAATTTGCTAATTTTCAAGTGATACCTTTTTTTTTCTTGTGCCAAATTTTGCTTATTTAATGCAAACATAAGCACCCCCCACAGGTCTAAATATTTACACCTGTGGGAGTACTAAATTTTAAAACCTATTTTCAAAAAACACTTACCCATAGAGAAAAGACACAAAGTTATTGATTATTATGGACTGTTATTGCAAAATACCATTGATAAACTGCTTTTTTTCTCAAAATATACCATATTTTAGGAGAAAATGCCCTAAAACTAATTTTTTTTGACAGGTTTAAAAATGGCAAATGGTAAATACCCCAAAAATTTGTTATCTGTGTTTGAGGTTATAAAGTTGATGATTTTTAAGACCACCTCTGGGGGGGTGGTTTAAATTTATAGGCCCCAGAAAGGATTGTTTAGTGGCAATTGATATTAGGTTCCTTTATAACTTGCCTCAGTATCCGTTTTTTTTATTATCCCAAATTGTTCATTAACCAATAAAACACCTCCAATTTTTTCTAGAAAAATGCCATATTTTGAACCCATTTTCAGCACAAAAAATATATTTATGAGGGCACTATGCGGCAAAACAAACATAAGTGAAGGTCACTGATTATGCACGAAAAATATACCAAACAAAAAAATCCAAAACAACTATATTAATTTATTTACAAACTGAAATTAAAACATTGAGGTTATCCAAAGGCTCAGTCAAGAAAACTTTCTTTACTCAAAACCCACTCATTTCAAAGCTGTAGCTTTCATCAGTAGAGGTTGGTGCAAGCCAAGGTACAAACATAGCTAAGAGATCCGAACTCTCTGTTTGTTATTTGACCGCAGCTAATATTTTGAAACTGACATTTCGACAGTAACAGAAATGTAAACAAAACTTGCTTTTAGGTTTTGTAATACATTTCATAAATAAAAACACCTTTTAAATAAATACAAAATTAATCTACTCCTTATATATTTTATTATTATTATTATTATAATAATAATTAAAGTAACATATAATCCCAATTTTAATTTGTTCTACAGAGTGTTTATTATTTAAACCCCACGTGGGTTTATTTTTTTTAAATTTTCTTTTCTTCTAAATTGAAACTTTCTTCTTTAATCCAACAAAATAATGTATTAAAATGCTTATTCAATAAATAAACTTAATAAAATTCTTCTTATAAATCAAACTATGTCCAAAAGTCAAAGAGGTTTGATTTAAAATGCTTAAAACCAAAAATTTCACTCAAACTTAGGACCGTTCTAAAATAGACTAAACCCTTTTAGTAAATCCCACCATGTAAGTTTAATGCTGGCTTTAATTTAATGAATATTTTGCTTCTTCTCCATGTTTTTAAAGTCTATACTTTTATCAATTCTACAACAAATTAAGGTGTTTATCGAGCATTTTAATTTAAAGACGTTAAAAATATTGGTTTTAAATAAATGAATACTTGAATGACATAATTCTGTTTCGTAGATTTTATTATTCAGGAAACGAAATTATTTTATGAAAGAGCACATCAGTTTAAACTTTTTTGATCTAAATCTTAAATAATATCGTTATTATTATCTTCATGGAATTACGTATGTTTGTATCTAAAATTTTGGGCTTTTACAAATTCAAATAGTGGATAAATGTTCTAAAACTAGTGCTATTACACTATTTAAAATAAGAACGACTGACTTGTGGTTCTTAAATCCTTTGTGACCCTCATAAAAACCCAAATTTCTTAAACTCCTTTTAACCATACTTCCAATGTAAAGCTTAAATAAGAGATGGAAGTCCAGAATAGTTTCCAAATCTTTAACCTAATTAACATTTTTTAAGTCTTTGTATCTAGTACCTATTAAAATAAATTTCTTTCTGCTAATAAGTCGAACAAATTGACATTCATTAATCTTTAAGAACCAAAAGTGACCCCAGTATAGGTGATAAATAAGAAAGGTTAAGGTCACTCTAAATCTTGTAGTGAATTAAGGATGTACTTGTGGAACTCAAGCTCCAGGAGACAACAAGCTCCAGAATATTCAATTAAGATCGATATTTTTCGTCATCAGATATTGACATTTACTTACCACTTTTTGCTGGTTTCTTGTTTACAACCTACCTACTTTTAACGATTTATTTAAGAAGTACCTTTGAAATACACAGTTGGTATTGCACTACACACCCTTCTTTACAAAAAGGAAGTGTTTTTATTACAATGGGTTTATGGCAACTTTTAAAACTTTATACAAATAAAAAAAAATCATTAAATTTTCAATTGAATTGATTTTTCTTAAATATATTAATTTTTTTGTTTAATTGCTGTTAATATACACTATGCAACCTTTCGATAATATACCATAAAATCAAATAAATTTGTAGATTTTAATAACTTAATTGCTTTACTGATATTACTCTTACGTAACGTTTAACACTTCTTTTCACGCCTTTCCATATTGGCCATAGGATGTACTCGTTCTGTTTTCCTTTTATTTGTAAGAAAAACAAAGACATTCGCGTGAATACATATATCAGAGTCTATAATCTGCGGTCTAACGTTGACTTTTTTTGTATCAAAGTCTCATTTTTAGCAATGCCGAGATATGGAACCAAACGTATCGAGTTTTACCGAAAACAGTCAAACAATCAATAAGTTGATAATACGACCTGCCGACTAACTTAGGCCGTGTTTAAGTTAACATCGACCACAAAAAGTGGTTCGTTTGTAGCCGTTCCACTGAAGTGGTCCAACCTAGAGGCCCTGTATACGATTTTTGACAGTTATTGTTCTACTAGAGGTGGGCTACTCATATTTCCCTCTCTTTCTAGTTTTTTCATCTTTGCATGTAAAACGGATTTTATGAAATGGACTGATATTTTGTTGTCTCTTTTTATAATTTCCCCAGACGGCTTTTGAAAGATTGATATTTTTTGGTTAGTAAAATACGTCAAGCTTTGACAAAAAAAATCAAAAACAAACAGTGAATACACACGGTAGATATTAAAAATGTAAATAATAGGAAAAATATAAAGACTCCTATGATCTATATTTTTGTTATGGTAAAGCCATGATGACCCTTAAAATAATTTTCTTAAATACCTGTTAAATTATTTTTAAAATACACTGTAGTAGGACACGTTTTTTGGTAGATTTAAAGACTGTAAAGAACTTTGATTGAAAGAAATTAATACCACCTTATGTTTTACACACTTTACACTTTGAAAAATTAAAATTTTTGCTGTTTTTTTGGATAAAAATACTATAGCGATTTTTGTTATGTCATCTGTGTATCATCTTGAGTGGTGTCGTGCATATGATTTTTATTTTGCCATTTTTATCGAAAAAAACTCAAAAATTGTAATTTTTCAAAGCGTAAAGTGTGTAAAACATAAGGAGGTATTAATTTCTTTCATTCAAAGTTCTTTACAGTCTTTAAATTTACCAAAAAACGTGTCGTACTAAAGTGTATTTTAGCACATTTTAAAATGCTTTAACAGGTATTTAAGAAAATTATTTTAAGGATCATCATGGCTTTACCATTACAATAAAACACGGAAATATAATATATTATTTAATAACAATGTAATGTTTGTACCTACTACTTGTAGTTCACCTCGCAAGTTCGGCTATTTTTATTAATTTTCCATCTTGGTAAATGCATATTTTCTTTTCACTTTTTCTGAGTTTCTTTCTCCGTTGGACAACGGAACAATACAAATTCGTCGAGGCAGTTTTTGATACAGCAAAATTCCATTTTTAAACCGGACGTTCCTCTATCAAAAATGTGACAGTGACAAAGTTATTTATTGTCAGGGGTTACCAACTAGAATTGCCAACACACAATTTCAAACATTTCCCTAACAACTGCCAAATCCCGTTGCTTACCTTTGGTAAAACAATTAACTGTCAAAAATCGTATACAGGGCCTCTAATCCAACCTAGCCACTTTTTAGGGACTTTCGATTTAAGAATTACTTGTATGTTATTAAATAGTCCGTCTGCGCCAGGAAAAAATTTTGCTGATTAAATGCATTTTTTGTATCGCGTAATAATTAATACGTAGTCTATTTGGTTTTTGACCATCTCCTCTGGGGCCTAATTCTTGAATCTCAAGAGAAGGACCGATCCTTCAAGATCAATCCCGGGGACTGATGTCATACCCCAAAAAAAATATGCTTTTTCTTGAAACCCCTTCGAAATTTCAAATTGAAAAATATACATTTTATGCACATGCTTGCCTGAGAAATGGGACCGATCCCTGGTTTTGGAGTCGGGAGCGCTTTACAGGGCCTGGTGTATAGGCGCCTAGCTAAGTATATTATATACAAAATTAGACCGTAGCTTCCAACAATGTCCTCCACTTGGAGTTTTCCAGTTTTGCGTTGAAGTCCCTTATAACAACGGCAGTTTCTGATTTTTTTATAAACCTTGAGGCAGTTTGAACTTCATCAGACCTTTAAAATAAGGTATCACTTGACCCACTTTCCCCTTTTCAAATTCTGATGGTGACTCCTCGAAAAGGGTGTGTCCTACGAAAATTCCAGTCCAGCCAAAGTGTCTCTCTTGAATAACAAATTGATGTAGTCGAGGTTTTTTAAAAATCGAACTCCAAATTACACATCTGTTTCGGTTTCGTTGTTACACCCTGTATATTTTTAAAATTTTTAAAGGTTGGCAATGCCGAATTTTAAATAATACTCTATTTAAATTTTCATCTATATATAACCCCAAAAATCTAATAAATAAGCATAATTTTTTCATTATCAAGTGAAAGCTTGAGAGCACCTGAAAGCCCTTAAGTCAAATAAAGTGAGACCTCGGACTTACGTATAAAGAACGTGAGAAAGTAGCTTTGTACGTATAGATGTGTGGTTACGTTATTTATCGCTTTCAGGATGCTATCATGTTTTCTGTTAAAATTAATTTAAGATATTTTAAGAAACGAACTCCCAGCGAGCTGGAAATCATTTGAATACCTTTACTCGGTCCTAAATGCGTATAATCTGAGTTTGCACCATCCCAGGCGATGAGCTTAACTTTTGGTAGCCATAAAACCGCCAAATTTTTGTACATTTTTTTAGTTTTTTGCTTGTAGCTGGAAGAAGTCAAATTCGGTTTAATGGTATAGCCGAAATCGAAGGTTGAAAACAGGGGAAATTTTTCATTTCGTTGCAAAATTACATTTTGCGACGTCGCGTCGGTTTACCTGGGGGACCATCATAAAAGGACCAAATATTTGCAACGCTTCAGTTTGTAGCTATTTTATTACGGTTAAACTAAATTTGTAGCTACAGCCGTTTTCGAGAAAACGCGACCGCCATAGCTTAACCTTTAAGCTGAGGGGCCACCCTATAACTTTATTTCTGTCAAAGCTAGGAAGATCAAATAAAAACTACATGTTGTAGCTAGGCTTGTTTGACGGAATCACATTTAAAAAGTTTTTAAAATAATTCTAGACTTTTTTAGATTATATAATATTGCAGACGTTTTCCAGAAAACGACTGCAGCTGCAATGATAATTTGACCGAACAAAATAGCTACAAAAAGCCTACAAAATGTAGCATTGAAAATACTTGGACCTCTTATGATGGTCCCCTCAGGTTAACAGACGTCATTTTGCGGCTTTCTAAGACCACATATTTTTAAAACAGATACTCGTATGTTAAAATTCAGAAAACGGCTGCAGCTGAAATATCAAAGAATAAAAAAAAATCTATAATTATTTTAAAAAATTTTTATATGTGATTCCCTGAAACAAGCCTAGGTTCAACATTTATTAAATTTCACCATTTTTTTATAGTTTGTTGATAAGTCAAATCTTGTTAGTCAAGCCCAATTTTTTTTTGACGCAGATGAGTAGTCCGTCATTAGCCCGTAATTCTGACATACTTTTTGTTTCGGTAAAACTATTAGTAATGTGTGCGGGGAGGGGAGTGCACATGCAGTTGCACCCCGCATTTTAAACTTTAAAAAAATCAAGTAAGGGCATGAGCGATTTTTTTTTTACCGCAGATGATTAGCCCGTAATTAGTCCATGATTCTGACATACTTTCTATTTTGGTACTGCTATTGTTAATGTTTGCGGGATGGGGCTGCACATGCAGCTGCACCCCGCATTTTAAACTTTTAAAAAATCAGATAAGGAGCTGAGCACGGTGCGGTAAATAATTAGACCGTAATTAGTCCGTAATTCCTGAGTTATTTTTTTTTATTTTTCAAATGCGGGGTGTAACTGCATGGACCTGAAAAATTACATTTTGCGACGTCGGTTAACCTGGGGGACCATCATAAGGGGCCCAAATATTTTCAAGGCTTTATTTTGTAGCCTTTTTGTAGCTATTTTGTTACGGTTAAATTAGTTTTGTAGCTGCAGCCGTTTTGGACAAAACACGACCCCCATAGCTTAACCGTTAAGCTGAGTGGTCACCCTATAACTTTAGTTCTGTCAAAGCTAGGAAAATCAAATAAACACTAAATATTGAACCTAGGCTTGTTTCAGGGAATCACATATAAAAACTTTTTAAAATAATTATAGATTTTTTTTTATTCTTTGATATTTCAGCTGCAGCTGCAGCTGCAGCTGAATTTTAACATAAGAGTATCTGTTTTAAAAATATGTGGTCTTAGAAAGCCGCAAAATGACGTCTGTTAACCTGAGGGGACCATCATAAGAGGTCCAAGTATTTTCAATGCTACATTTTGTAGGCTTTTTGTAGCTATTTTGTTACAGTCAAATTATCATTGCAGCTGCAGTCGTTTTCTGGAAAACGTCTGCAATATTATATAATCTAAAAAAGTCTAGAATTAAATGTTAAAAAGTCAGTTCAAAATAAAGTTGCTTTTTGGCTGGAAACCTGGCAAAAGACGCACAAGATCCGTAAGACTATTTTTGCACAAAGATTAAACTGACACGTCATTAGCCAAAAAAGGTGTTTTAAATTCGTCTCAATTTACAGGAAGAAACTGGAATAATTGTGTTTCTTATTTTGCTAATATTTAAAAATAAAAATCTGCTTATTGCTCTTGATCTTACAAGCAATACTGCAAATCATAAATTTAATTATTACCTACATTACGTGCGTGCAATAACCATTGGAATAAAAAATTATTACTCACATTAAGTAACCATGTGATTTTAGTCACATAATACTTAACAATTTTGTGCCTGCTGTTAAGAAAATTAGAAGGACATTATTTGACATTACATACCTCTGTTTAAACTTTCTACCTTTTTGTTTAGTTAAATATAATTTTGTGATACAGTTATTGAAAGCCGTAATTTATTCTGAAACCTAATTATAGTAAATAGTTTTTTTATATTTAGGAGGCTTGTCGATAATTTTATTAATAAAAAATTATAAAAATCGTTTTGAAATTATAGTTTTTAATAGTTAATTAGCAGGTAATTTCGAGGGGCCCATTGGTTATAATTTTGTTTCAATAAAAATGTACCTTGACATAGCTATGTGAAATCAGGACGGAAATACCGAAGGATATAAGAGAAAACGATTTTTTTGTTTAATACTGCTTTAATTAGATACAAATTTGTGATTTTGTTTAAACATACAACAGACCCATGCAAAAAAATCGCAAAGTTCTCATGAAATTTGGTGCTTTTTTACAATTACTTCCCTATATGTAAAAATTAAATATAAAAATGTAATTAATTAAAATTTATTGTAGACTAACTATTTTATATATATATATATATATAAAATAGTTAGGTTTTCTTGAAATAATTTATAAAAATATATTCTTATAAATGCACATTTTTTTTTCACGTATATTACTCAATATCGATTTTATAATTGCAGATGACCTCAGAATTGAATACGATGGTCAAGATGTAAAGTTAAGGTCAATTCCTGACAGTAATAAGAATTTTTGATAACATATTACGTTCAGTTAAATGAGGTAATATGGATGAAATTCACACAAAAAAGTTCAATGAACCAAGACATTTTTAGAGATTGGTTTTTAAGGTACCTATATATATAATTACAAATAATAACTATCAAGTAGGTATATTATTATTTTAAAAAAATTAACAGCAATTACGTTATTTTGGAAAATTCAAGTTTGATTAATAGTCTATTCGCTTTTTCATTTGTCAACCGATTTTTTTAAAACTAATTTCGTTTTGTTTGAATCATAGTGCACGAGTGAAAACATGAACCATTTGCATTTTTTATGTGACAGAAAAAAAAAATATTCTGATATATAATGTTTTTTACGTGTTTTTTTGCTTTAATAGAGTAACTGTCGATTCTGCAAAAAACTTGCAGGACACAAAAATGATGTGTATTAACAAGTTTTTTTTTTAATATCGGGACTTTCCATCCATTACAGGATCAATCAATCAATCAATGTCCATGTTAGCGAAGTTTTTGCAAAGTTAAAAACTAACACAAAATATCCATGCACCTAGCCGGGATCCGAACCCGGGACCTTCCGTGCGGCAGGCAGATACGCTGTCCACTGCGCTACGGCGGCCAGCTAACTTTGTATCCATAGTGTGTACCATTTTTACCATGGGTTAAAAGGTTCCAAAGTTATGCTTAAAAAACTGTGAAATTGACCTACCCTCAGAGACCAAAAATTCACTTGTTTATGAAAGTTTTAAAAACGGGAAAAAAGCTACTAAAATTTGAAGCTCATACCATTTCTAATGAACTAAACCGGTTTTTAATCAAAAGAAGTCAATGTGGATGATGATTTTGCACCTATGTGTTTCCGACTATTTTTGCTAAAAAGTTGATGGATGAAGAGGAAATTTCAGGATCTAAAAAAATCCACTTAACCATTTTTCTTATAAACTGTATACTTCATCAAAAAAGTGGCTATACATGAGGTTTTTGTTGAACATGAATTTCCTCTCCATCGGTGTGCCTTTCAGAGTCCTAGTAACTTTTTAGCAGTTTTTAGGTATAACTCCGAAAATTTTATCCTATGATATAAGTGGCAATATGGATACAACTTGTTAATACAAATCTTTTTTGTGCGCTATGAGTTTGTTTGTAGAATCGACAGTTACTCTATACAAAGCAAGAAACACGCTGCTTTAAACATTGGTTTCATTTATTTATCAATTTTGGAAATAATTCTTCACCAAATACCATTCGTGATTAAAAATAAACCAGAAAATGCAGATATTTTTAACATTCTAAGAATTTTCGGTATTTGTCGTATTATCCCGGAGACTGTCCTCAGGAGCACAGAATAGGGTATTAGAGAGAAAGAATTTTTGGTCAGATCCACTTGTAATTGACGTTAAATATAACCTAACTTTTTTTGTTAAATATAACCCTACTTTTCTACCGATTTTATTCGAATTAAAGAAAGATGAAGGCGATGATAAGTACCTTTTCAGTAAAGGATGGGGCACACTTAACATGGGACTTTGGTTGACACAGGAATTGAACCAAATTTTGGTATGTTGTAGATGTTGAGGTCCTGATCACACTTTAAATTGACTAAAAAAAATCGTACGACTAGTTTCTCAGATAAGGGGATTTATTTGATAGTGGTAATAAATAAACCAAATGTGAATATTAGGACATAACTGATGCGCCAAAAAGCCATTTGGTATACCGGGGAGCCTTGAGAAGTACCAAAAACTTATTATTAAAGTATTAATTTGTTTTTCTTTTTTGTATGGTACCATATATAGAAAAAATATCAAAATTCATTGAAAAATAATATTTGCATAACATTTTTTTTTTATTACGAGGGTATTTTAAGACGTACATAAATCAATCAAAATTTTAATATTTGCACTAAAAGAGGTTTATTGTGGCAATATTGGTGGTCAGATGAGCTTATGTTACTAAATAAAAATTAACAGTATCATTTTGTATACCGTGGACACTAAAGAAGTACTAAAACCTATTAATACGCTACAAAATAGAAAAAAATGCGAGGGAAAATGTCAAAAACTAATAAATAATACTATTAGTTCAATCAATCATTATTTTGATATTTAAATAAAATTGTTTCTTGTGGCAATATTGCTGGCGAAAAGAGTTTATGTAACTAAATAAAAATTAGTGGTGTCAGTTGGTAAAACGGGGACACTCTGACTTCTGATTGATTTAAGTATTTCTTAAAATACACCCGTAATAAAAAATCTTATGGTGTACTACAAATATAATTTTTCATTGGATTTTGACATTTCCTTTTTATTCTAAACCGTTACAAAAAGAAAAACCAATTAATACTTTATTAATAAGTTCTTGGTACTTTTCATGCTAGGGCCCCGGTATACCAATACTTTTTGAGGCACTTATGGCCATCTGAATTTTTATTTAGTTGCGTAAACTCTTGTGGAAAGCAATATTGCAGCCTAAACCATTTTTTTGTGCTAATATTCATATTTGGTTTATTTATTAGCCCTATCAAATAATACCCTTTATCTTGGAAACTAGTCGCACGATTTTTTTTTTTTGGTCAATTCAAAGTGTGATCAGGACCTCAACATACCAAAATTTGGTTCAATTCCTGTGCCAACCAAAGTCCCGTGTTAAGTGTGCAATTTCATAAACAGGTTTTTCAAAAATATTGCGAAAACAAGTAAATAAAAATAACGATAACTATTAAGTTATTCTTCCTTAAATACCTCCGTTATGGTTAATAACTATAACAACAGCTAAACTAAATTGACAGCTTGTTTAACAAATGCTCTTTTAGCAGGGCATTCCAGGCAGGAATGTTCATTTACATTTTGTTTCACGGATCACGTTGCTTTCGTATTTTTACAAAATTTATTTAAATTCATAGAACTTTAATAGTATCTACCAATAATCTTCGAATATTCTGCCCTAGGAATATCTCATTTGCGGACACACGATGTTCTTTGGACATCCGTGGTTGACGAGGTTGGTTGAAAAACATATATGGGGGGTCATAATTATTATTTTTAACAATACCCTATATTAATTACTGGTACTTTTTTTCAGAGTGCTAGATCTGGAGCTTCGCTACTAACTGCCTCAAACTTGGCCAAAATCCACCAACAAGAAGCGGATCACAGTCACAGTGGCCATGATGGCGTTGCTCAGATGAACACTCGAGACCAAAATATCCAGTACTACCTCGAGAAGAGTCATAAAGACAACGAGTTCCTTGCGGCGTTGCCAAAGACTGACAAAAAGCCGGAACCTGACAATGTGTCATTGGCCAGTTCGATGCACTTTACAGTTGTCAACGTTAATACCAGGCAAAAACCGCCCAAAAGAAGTTTTTGTCGGAAGCATCAGTTAACCGTTTTAGTTATGACCATGTGTTCGTTATTTACCATAGGAATTTTAACTGCCATATTTCTCTTAGAGAGTAAGTAGAAAAAAGATATGCATCAAAAACACAAGGGGTTTTAAAAGCATTCTGTAAAATCTCGCAAGCCTCTGCCAAAAATTCTATTTAAAAAAGCATAAAAAAGCGTATAGAATGGTATGTTTATGAAGCTGTTGAATCATCTTGAGGTGTGCGTTGAAAAGTTCAGAATAAGCTTCACAACATTTTTTATTGCACCCGACGTGTTAGTTATATAAGAACTTACAGAAAACAAAAAACCATAATTTTTGGTCATCCCTAACGTAGGATAGGACTCTTTTCCTCTACAAATTAAATAAGGACTAAATTACGTAAAAAATCCCACTACTCTACCTAAGTGGGAACAAAACTGACATAAATTTTCCCTCCAAAAAGGACACAGTAGTAATCTTTCCAGAAAAATCAATATTAAAATTAAAAAAATAAGGTAAAACGCTGTTTGAATAAAGTAATCTTGTAAAGAATAATGGATGCCTAATATAATTTGACAACACATAATAATTAAATGGTTTTAAAAGGAACTTATTCACAAAATTCATCCAAAATCTACCTGGAAAACAAAATTTTCTGATAAACTTCAATATTTTGTCTTTGAAAAACACAGGCGCCATTAAAACACGTAGAAGGTTTTAGGAATTTTGGAAAAATCGAAATCTAAAAAAAAGTAAATAGGGTTTTTTAGTACATAAACATTTTTTTATACCTTTATCAAAAACCTGATTTTAGCAACTGTCTGCAGATAACTAAAGCAGGGCTTTTTTGGTAACCGATGCAAAAAATTTTTTTTTTTATACCTTCATCAAAAACATGATGTTAGTAACTGTCTGCAGATAACTAAAGCATGGCTTTTTTGGTTACCGATGCAAAAAAAAAACGGGGATCACGGGTGCAAAAAAATATTTCTGTCCGTTTTTTACCCAAAATTATAGAGAAATAGCGGAAAATAGTAATATAGAAAAAATCTAATTATTCTTGCCTAAAAATTTAGCCATTTTCGCCAGTTTTTACCAAGTATTTACGAAAAAATCATTAAAAAAAATCGGCAAAATATCAAACTGTCAAAGATTAAAATGTCGCAACAATAAACGTCACCGAGTAAAAAGGCACATCGCTATGGAAACCATATTGTTATTTCATTTACCACCCGCCTTGATTTATAGTGTAAAGATTGTGTCTTGCGAGAAGTGCTCTTCGTTCGAGATTTTTAAAAGCATTTTCCTGTTTTTCTTGGATTTTTTGATAAAGATATTAAAAAAAATAGTGTTCATAACTCGCGGCTAAACTGTGCTTTTTTTTACTCGCGTTTTTAAATACCTCGCTGCGCTCATTATTTAAACCAACGCTTGTAAAAAAGCACTATTTTAGCCACTAGTTGTTAAACTACTATTTTTTATCACGGGAAAAAGATTTCTGTCCTTTTTTTACCCAAAATTAAAGAGAAGTAAAATAATAAAATATCAACCTGTCAAAGATTAAAATGTCGCAACAATGAACGTCACCGAGTAAAAAGGCACATCGCTATGAAAACCATTGTTATTTCATTTACCAGCCGCGCCTTGATTTGATGGTGTGTTGCGAGAAATGCTCTTCGTTTGAGATTTATAAAAGTATTTTCCTGTTTTCTTGGATTTTTTGATAAGATATTAAAAAAAAAGTGTCAACAACTCGTGGCTAACCTTTGTGTCTTTTTACTCGCGTTTTTAAATACCTCGCTGCGCTCCTTATTTAAACCAACGCTTGTAAAGCACTATTTTGGCCACTAGTTGTGAAAACTACTATTTTTTATACCTTCATCAAAAATATGATTTTAGTAAATGTCTACAGATAACTAAAGCATGGCTTTTTTGGTTACCGATGCAAAAAAACTTTTTTTATCACGGGTGCAAAAAAGATTTCTGTCCGTTTTTTACCCAATATTAAAGAGAAATAGCGGAAAATAGTAATATTGGAGAAATCTAATTATTCTTGCCTAAAAATTAAGCCATTTCCGCCAGTTTTCACCAGGTTTTCACGAAAAAATCATTTCAAAATATCGTCAAAATATCAAACTTTCAAAGATTAAAATGTCGCAACAATGAATGTCACCGAGTAAAAAGGCACATCGCTTTTTTTGCACCCGTGATCAAAAAAAAAGTTTTTTTGCATCGGTAACCAAAAAAGCCATGCTTTAGTTATCTGCAGACAGTTACTAAAATCATTTTTTTGATAAAGGCATACAAAAAATATTTTACTATATAAAAACTTTTTCGAAAACTAATAGGTATATTCTTGTTTGTTTCAGTGAGAGCCAAAAAACTAAAGAACTGAAGACCCGTCCACTAGTTATTAGTAGGGTTCGAACTCTAATTGAGAAATCCTTCAGGAACTCCCAGTACATAGAAGTAAAATGGTGATTTATCTAATTGCACCGACTGTTTTGATGAAACAAAGTACCTAAAATGAACCAGTGTACAGAGTGGTCCCCACTGATTGAAGGGTTCTGGGTATTTCTAAGCGAAAAACTAATGTATATGTATAGATATCCAACGAAAGATGACTGTAAATCTAACAAAAAAACTATTTTTTTTGTACTTCAGTGCAAAATGAATTTTCTGAGTTTCTATTGCTCACACAGGACGACGCCGTTTCGACCTTATTAGGGACTCATCAGCTAGGTGTACCACAATGACAGACAATTTCGGTCGCGCTTATGTGCCAAATATTACGGCTCAAGTGGAACGACAGGATTTCTTCCGCGCGCTTGAGACTTAATCTTTGACACATAAGCGCGACCGAAATTGTCCGTCATTGTGGTACACTTAGCTGATGAATCTTCAATAAGGACGAAATGGCGTCGTCCTAGGGTTCGTCCTCTATATGAGCAATCGAAATTCAGGAAGGTAATTTTCCACTGAAGTACCAAAAACTCGATTTTAAAGAAATTTTTTGAGCTACAGGAGCTTTTTCAATAATATGCATTTTAGAATTTCGCCAAAAACTTTTTATTGATGATTTTTTTTTGGTTTAAATTGTCAAAGTGGATTTTATCTGCAACGTCTAGTTTTTGAGATATAACACTATAGAATAGAATGACCTATGTTTTACTCGATTTTTGAAATCGGCATAATATTTATTATTTATTTTATGTTTTATTTTTTTAATACCTATTTTTATTTTGATTATTTATTTTTTCAAATTAGGTATTACCTAAAAAAGTAGGTCATTCCACAAAAAAACATACCAACTTATAGTGTTATATTTTAAAAACTAAACGTTACAAATAAAATTCAGTTCGACAAATAAAGTCTGCTTTAAATTATCTATAAAAAAGCAATTTACACAAAAAAAAATCATTAATAAAAGTTATACCTAGGACTAGTTCTAAAACGCATATTTTTCAAAAGTAAGCTCAAAAACGGGTTGACAAATGGACATGCAGTTCTTTATTAATTTCTTAAAAATCGATCCCATAACAGATGTTATTAGTTTTTTGCTATCTCCCTTAAAAATACCCAAAATCTCCCAATCCCCTCGAATTTGGACCACACTGTACAGACCTATGCACTGGCCGAATCTCAGAGCGCCGACCTACTTTAAAAAGCTGTTTTTGCTGAAAAGGCAAAATTCACCCCCCGGTTGCCTGGTCGACTCTATGGGAATAGGAACGCGGATATGTTTGATAGTTTGCTTTAGGACTCTTTTTATCTCATAAAAAAATCTCAATCACTCTCAGTGATCTTTTGTCTGGGCCCGTGCTGGGACTGCACATCGTTTAAGGTACTTTAAAGGTTGCTTAAACTTCTCCAAACTAGGTACCCTTAAACATTCTGCCTAATGGACCAGAAAAAAGCGGTGCAATTGGCCGTTAGTCTCTAAGTTAGAAAATTTATTTAAATTATTACCTTTGTACTTCAATTTTAAATTTAGGCGAATAGATGAGGCGAAATTTTGAAGCCACGAACGTGTAAACAGATTTTTTTTTACAAATTCGTTGGTGTTAGTTTTAAGCAACTAGATCAAAACATTGTGGCGTAGATCGGTGGAAAAATCCGCACTTGAGGTTGCACCGCTTACCAATTCTATACTATTAGGACTTTCCAACCAAATATGCTATAGATGACTAAGATAAGGATTCACTTAAATACATACTAGGCCATTTTTGAATCAATCAATCAATCAAACTTTTGCCCCATGATATGGGATAAAAGTCCGAACGCCTGAGTTTTTATTCTTTACATGTATTTAAAAAAAAATAATCTTGAATATGAAATAAACATGAAACTAATTATAAAACATTAACTTAAAAAAAATAAGGCTTAAAAATACTTTTTTGCAACTTAAACTTGGTAAGATTCTTAAAACTTTTTCCTATCTTTTTTCTTTTTAAAGCACCCATCAAAACTGAGATAAAAACAACTTAGCTCACCACCAAAATTGCTAAAACGGGGTTGCCAACTTCGGAATCGACTGTGCGGACTTTTACCCGATGCGGACTTTTGCCCCGATCTACGCTAACTGTAAATAAAAAATTGAAACAACTTTTGTTTGTGGCTCTAAAGAACATTGAAAACGGTTTACCTTCAGATATGACCCAATTTTTTTAAATACGGATTTAAATGACATAATAAATTGATTCCCTATGCGGGATCAATCCCGCTTCAAGCTATTTGTTTGGTTTTCTGACAATATTTTTTGCTATTTTTACAAAATTTGTTAGAAACAATTACTCAACCAAAATCTGTAAACCAGATTTAAATTGAAATTTATGTTGTATTTACCCCTGTAAATCCCATATCAATTAATCATATCAATTGTGAGTCATTTCGGATACCTATTTAATTATATAGGGTGGGCCACAAAATTCCGCACTTTTTGGATAGCTTTTGACATAAGTGCTCGATTTTTAAAGATATTGGTTTTTTAGAAAGATAAAACGTGATACTTTTTCGATTCAGTTAAAAATTAAAAATTTATCAAAAATCCAAGATGGCGGACAGTTTTAAAAAATGTGTAATTTTCACCCCACCTAAAAAAAAATATGTGCGACAATGAACAAACTTTAAATCTTTCACTACAAACGCTCATTATTTATGTGTATATTACCGTATCATTTAATTAAATCGGTTGAGAAATGAAAAAGTTATAAGCTTTTAAATTATGAGTGTTTGGGCTTAACATTGGAAAAAAATCACAAAATTAGGTAAATATTTTTTCAATAACTATAACTTAAAAATATTGTTTTAAAGAGACAAAACATCAGAGTTGCGTCCCTTTGTTCAATTTTGACATTAAAAAAAATTCAGGATGGCGAATAGTTTTAAAAAGAGTTTTTTTTTCAGTAAGACACTGGGCAAAATATAAATTAGTATTTCCAAATCTCCATTTTTTCTTCGTATATCGAGGTATCACATAATTAAATCGGGATAAAAAATAAAAAAGTAATGTTTATTTAGATTCTTAGTGTTTTTCTTAATTAAATAATTAGGTTAAAAGATATAGCAAATATAAAATGTATGTAATTTTGTGATTTTTTTCAATGCGAAGCCAAAACACTCGTAATAAAAAATCTTTATAACTTTTTTATTTCCCAGGTGATTTAATTAAATGATACTACAATTTACAAAGAAACAATGAGCGTTTGTATTGAAAGCTTTAGAGTTTGTTCAGAGTGTCACATAAATTTTTTTCAGGGGGTGTGAAAATTATACATTTTTTTAAAACTGTCCGCCATCTTGAATTTTTTAGAAGTTTCAAACCGAATCGAAAAACTCTCACGTTTTATCTTTCCAAAAAGGCAATATAATTCAAAATCGAGTAATCAAGTCAAAAGTTATAGCCAATCCAAAAAGTGCGGAATTTTGTGGCCCACCCTATATAATCGACAAATTTTTAAATTGAGGTAAAGGAGATCAGTATTTGTTGGTGGACTGCAAAGCAATTAGGAAATATGATAGTTCAAGAGCTCGGTCGAAAACATAAAAAAAGCCAAATGTGCAGGCGTAAATCCCTCCGCAACGCTTGGCAAAGCGACGATAAAGGGGTGGAAAAACGTGACAAAAACTTGACTGAAATTATTTTATTTTGTCACTTTTATTTTGTTAACTGTCATATGAAAAACTAAAAACTGATGCGTGCCTCAATTGTTTCCATGTATTTGTGGGAACTTTTTAAAACATAAACATTTTTTACACTTTATCTCGCAAACGGTTAAACGAACCATAGACATGCAATATATTTTTGGAAAGGAGAATTTCTGATTCATTAAAATGATCTATTATGAGCATATGGTTCCATTTAAAAAAATGGTAGGATTTGTCAAAAAGTGAAATTATATTTTCTGACACCAGAATAGCTCTATCTCATCTAGTTATCGAGATATAGGCATTCAAACAGTGTTAAAATATAATGTACCCAAAAAACAACTGTGCCAACTCCTCGGCCGACTCTCACGTTCATTGCCGGAAACACCAGGATAGTGGGACAAATCAGAAAGTACTTGGAACCGTTTTTCATATAACCACACTTATTTCCTCTCTTAAATTCAAGATTTTTTTTAAAGTGCACAGTTTTGTAAAAAAAATTAGAACAAAGTAATGGTTTCAGGAAAAAACTCCGATACCGAAACGACAAAAATACAAAGTAATTATAAAACACTCTAATACTATAAATAAGTGCGGAAAGTGATACTTTACCGAACACGAAGCGGAGTTCAATCAAGCCGTCAAGAGCGGTAAAGGTACCTTTCACAAGAGTTAGGTACAAAACTTTACCTATGATTACCTAAATCATTAAAAGAAATTGGCGCATCGTTCGCGCAAACGCCGGTGCGTGCGGAAAAGTATCACTTTCCGCACTTGTTAGGTAAACAACTACTAATACTCTTTAAATAATAATTTTTAAAATGTTTCTAAAATAATAATTTTTAAAATGTTTCTAAAATTTTTATTTTTAAAAATTTCCAAAATATATAAACCTACTGTGCATCATGTATCAATTATACTGTACCGCACACTATAAGTTTAAGTAGTTACTTTTCCGGATATTGTGCGTTAAAGTGAAAATGCACAAAATTGCAATATTGTTTTATAACTTTTAAAAAATTATTTTGAAATGTTTCCAAATTTTTATTTTTTTAAAATGTCCAAATTATCTAAACCTACAGTGTATCTCATAACAAATTATAGGGTGGGCCAAAAAACATATCACTTTTTGAACGCGCTATAACTTTGGACTCAATCGGCCGATTTTCGAAATTTTTTGCTGTTTTTATAGACAAAAGATGAAACTTTACTGGCGCGACTCAAAATTTGACATTTGTCAAAAATAGCGCGTTCAAGAAGTGACAAATTTTTTGGCCCATGCACCCTATATACAAGGTGTTCCAAATTCGATGCTCACCATGGGGATCTCCTAAACGGTAGGAGATACGAAAAGGTTTAAATTGGGGCAAAGTTGCGCTGATGACGCTTTGCTTAAAATCAAAAAAAAATTCCGGGTAGTTCCGGAGATAGGCGAAAAAAACCGAAATCTTTATTATTAGTTTTTATTTTTCTGCGCCCTTATTCTTAAAGCTGTCAAAAGACGCTTAAGACTTAATTTCTACAGGCACTTTTTTAAGATCTACCTAATAAGAGTTCCATTTTCGAGATTTGACATTTCTGTGTGACAGGAGCACTGTCAAGTTCATTTTTTCTTATGGACCCATGCTTTTTTCTCCTGCCGTTTGGTTCATAAAGGATTACAGATATTTTAGAACGTCATTTTGACAAGTACCTGACGTTTTGAGTTAATTGACCATCATCAGCCCAAATTCAAAGATTAAAAAACGGATTTTTAAAATATTAAAATACAATACAATACAATACAATACAATAAATCTTTATTTTCCTTTGACTATTAAATTACAATAGTATGGAACACGTCAGGTCGTCAGGTAGGTAAAGTTATTTTGTTATAACAAAATATCTTGAGTAAGTTAAAAGCAAAAATTAAATTTGGGCTGATGATGGTCAATAAACCCAAAACGTCAGGTGACTTGTCAAAATAAGGTTGCATACTGTTATCTGCCATGCTTTATGAACCAAACGGCAGAGAAAAAAGGATGTGTCCATAAGAAAAAATGAACTTGACAGTGCTCCTGTCACACTGAAATGTCAAGTCTCAAAAACGAACCTCTCACTAGGTAGATCTTAGAAAAGTACCTGTAGAAAGTTTTAAGCGTTTTTTGACGGCTTTAAGAATAAGGGCGCAGAAAAATAAAAACTAAAAATTAAGATTTCGGTTTTTTCTGCTTATCTCCGGAAGTATCCGGAATTTATAAACTTTTGTTTTAGTTTTGAGCAAAGCATAAAATTGTGCAACTTTGCCATAATTTAAATCTTTTCGTATCTCCTACCGTTTAGGAGATCCCCATGGTGAGCATCGAATTTGAAACACCCTGTATATAAATTTTATGCAATTTTACTTTACCGCACATTATGCGATTAAGTGGTTACTTTACCGCATAGTGACCGTAAAGGCAAAATACACAAAATTGCAATATGGTCTTATACCTTACCTTCTAACTTTTAAATAATTATTTTTAAAAAGTTTTCAAAATTTTATTTTCAAAAATTTCCAAACCGTAAAAAATAACCCTGTATAAGTACGGCTTTATGTCATAAAAAATTTAATTTATATATAAATTTTGTGCTATTCTACGCATAGTGTGCGGTAAAGTGAAAATATACAAAATTGCAATATGGTTTTATACTTTTTAAATACCACTATTATTTCTTGAGGAGACGCGGTGATATACGTCAGTCGGCATAGTTGATTTTTGGGTACATCTAATCCTTACCTATAATTTTTGTTGAGAGTGTTTTGTCCAGTACGAATAGGTAGATATCTACTTTTTCCCACGTCTTTATCGTCGCTTTGCCGGGCACAGTTGCCGTTTTATGAATACATTTTCATGATACACCGCCTAGAAAACCTAAGAATTGTCCGGGGGTTCAACCGAGCTCTCAGGATAAAAAAAATTGACCCGGCTACACGCTTCCAAAAGTTTTTTTTAATTTATTTTCTATTGCCTATTTACTGAATACGATCACATTAATAGACATTTTAAGCGTAACCTGAATTTTAAACCTATCCGTATTCAAATCGTCACGGGTGCTTTTGTGTGCTAAATAATAGGCTTCTATACCGTGTGAAATGACAGGCGAAAGACAAGCCTGTATGTGTGCACCACGGTAGAATAGATGATGAAAACACAAAGACAGCAGCTGATTTTGTTCGCCATCTAAAAACTGTCAGAAGGCTTCACAAATTAAACTAAATTTTCGGATTTTTCTTTTTTTTGCCAGGGATATTTTTTGCTTTTATCTTGTATTATAACTTTCTGTATACAAGTAAACAAAATTTATTTTTGGCCTGCATAAGTTGATCTTGCAGTAAATCGAAATTAATATCAAAAGTTGGTAGTCGATTCCGTCAAGAAACCCATCGAATGGGCTTACTTCGAACTCGTCGTTCAAAAGTTAGCTTATGTAGTTGTTATTTTTCCTGTTTTGGAAGCTATTTTTTGTATTTGTGTTTTGCCAGGGATTTTTGGGCGAGTGATTATTGTATTATTCCAGAGGCCAGACTTACTGAATACTATAGGCGAAAAATATTATTGGAATAAAACTATGAGGTACCTTGTTTTTTTGACTTTTTCATTGATGATGAGCCTTTTCACTAAAAAAATGCCTAAATGCAGCTACTTACGACCAAAATAATGTAAATGATATCAAATAAAGAAAAGAAATGATGCACAAATAAAATTTTGATTACAAAAACATCTGTAAAAATAACAACCCCAAATGTCAATAACAAAAATCAATAAAGAAATCAGGCTGATATCTTTGTGTGGTCATGGGTGGAGCAAAAAAATTACTAGACCGTGTTTATTCAACCGTGTTTATTCAAGGGACGTGTGTGTGACCGCGTTCGAATTCGTGATTTTGATCAAAGGTTTTGATCAATATGACTCGACTGTATAGGAAGAGACGGAAGTACTCGTTTACGAATATTTTCGTATGGTTTCTAAATCAGATCAGTGGTGACACCGCAGAGATCGGGCGATTGGTTGGGATCCAGCAATCGCCCGATCTCTGCCGTGTCACCACTGGATACATTCAGTTTCGTATACGTATCGGTATGATCGATGTATAAAAGTTTTTTTTGCTGTCAACATAATCCGATGCGTTACGGATAAGAAAAAAAATTTTGGGTTTGCTTAAAGTGTCTAATATTTATGTGCTTAATGTTAGTTTTATTGTTTACTGTGATATCTAAAAATTTTGAAAGGCGTATTGTTATATACAGCATTGTGCAAAATAAATTACCATGATTTTTTTTCAATATTTTCCATGCTCAAAATAGCTAGGTGGTAATTTATTATATTGTTGACTTAAAGTTTTGGAGACACATTTTCTAAAAAAAGACATTTCTACGGTTAGTCATGAAATTTTGTAATAGTATTGTAAGACAGTGTTTTAATATTATTTGTGTAATGTATTAAAACCATGAAAAAGGATCTAAACTTTTTTAATATATTACATTAACATTAATTCCATCCCATTCTGTATTTTCCTTTTTATTTAAAAATTGCTCTTTTATTCTAAATTTTATTAGCCTTTTTGTAAATATTTAGAAATTTATTAAAGAAATTTTAAAATATTAATTTATTTAGTTTTATTTTACTTTTCCGAAGTGAGTTTAGTTTAGGGATTTTATTAGTAATCTTGCTACCATTGAATAATGAACCTAAATATATTCAGGATTCGTACGCAAAAACATATTTAATTTTCAGGTGTTTGGTGTTTTCCAGGTTATTTCTTCATAAATTAGATTAAAAAAATAAAAAACCCCAAAAGCAAAAAAAAATTTAAAACGATATAAATTTTAATATCTGTTAAAAAATAAGAAGCAAAACGAAATTAAGTTGGGTAAACTTAATTTTTTTTCCTCGCGGTTTTTAAAAAATCTCGAAAACACCGTTCGCTAATAGTATATTACATAACAAGAGAAGAAAGTGACATATTTGACACGAGCGTGAATGTTGTGAACGACGCGCTAGCCGAGTGAAACAACACGCGAGTGTAAGAAAGTTACTTACTATTTTTCCTACGACCACTTTAGGATTTAATTCGTATTTTCTATTATTATTAAATATTATTCATTTTCATCTCAAGAGAAGAAAGTATTTTCTTCTCGTCTATTTATGATGCTTCTACAAATCATAGCCCACTAGATACCTACATTGTTTGGAGGGTTTGCTGTCATTCATTTTCGTCACTAGAGAAGAAAACATTTTCATCTCTAGAGACGAAAATAAAATTGATATGCGTGTGAAATATAAAACTTTCTGAGGCGTTATAGAGTGCAGATTTGGTTACTTGCGTGAGTGGTCATAGGAAAAAAAAGCTTTTTGTATTAACAAAAATTTAAGTAAATGAATTTCATTTAATATACTGGGTGTTTTACAACTTATGTCAGAAACTTTTACAGCGTATTAAGTGGCCTGCAAATAATACAAAAATGTATTAAAAAAAACGATTACGCCGTTTTCAAGAGCTTCTTCAGAAATATTTCAATTAGGGAACATTTCTCCATAACATCCTTTTAAGGCATTTAACGATCCCTTTCTTGGCGTGTTATGTGTAAGTGAGTCGACTGGTATGGTTGTAAGTTTTCTAGCTCTTGGCTAATACTCCCTGGCTTGTCTACTAAGAAAAGTTGGTCGGTCATTCACGTAGTTCTCCATGAACTGTAACTCTAACGAGTCTGCTAAGACCTCCACTTTCCTTTCCGGTTATACGATCTTTTCATTGCCTACTCTCAAGCATTCTTCCCCCTTTGCTTAGAGCCTCGACTATTTTTCACATTGAACAAGCATCTTATTATGTGGCTGAACTTAGCTTGGGATTGGGATTTCAATCTGGGCAGAACTACAGTTGACCAAACAAACTATGGTTAAAATTGTTTTTTTAGCTATACTGGGTGCGCTGGAACTACTTTAAACATTAAAATCAATTGTTTTAAGCTTACATATTTAGAAAAATACATCGATTTTTTTTTTAAATCGTTAATACATACAGGGTCGCAAAAACCGAATTTCAGTGCAATGTCGTTTTTGACCCATTAAAATAACGGGAAACGAAAAATCCATAGTAGATTGCGGGTATACTGGTCAAATGCTACTTTTTTGATAACTGTCAAAATGGCAGATTTTAATATCTACAGAGTGAAAAAAATGGGATTAAAATAACAAGGTCTTTTGTGACCGTTAAAAATACCGAAAAATAAAAAATCCATGCCAGATTCTGGGAGTACTCGTTAAAAGCGATTTTTCGAAAATAAACTAAATAACGGGTTTCTTTATATACAGGCTGAAAAAAACCGAATTAAAGTAACAAGGTCGTATTTGACCCTTAAAAATACTGGAAAATAAAAAATTCATAGCAGATTGCGGGTATACTGGTCAAATGCTACTTTTTGATAACTGTCAAAATTGCAGATTTTAATATCTACAAGGTGGAAAAACCGAATTAACGTAACAAGGTCGTTTTTGACCCTTAAAAATACTGGAAAATAAAAAATCCATGCCAGTTTGCGGAAGTACTCGTTAAAAGTCATTTTTCGAAAATAAACAAAATAACGGGTTTTTATATATACAGGGTGAAAAAAACCGAATTAATGTAACAAGGTCTTTTTTGACCCTTAAAAATATCGGAAAATAAAAAATACATGCCAAATTGCGGAAGTACTCGTTGAAAGCCATTTTTCGAAAATAAACATAATAACGGGCTTCTTTATATACAAAGCGATTTTTCGAAAATAAACACTTAGAAAGTCGTTTTTGACCCATTAAAATAACGAAAAATTAAAAATCCATAGCAGATTGCGGGTATACTGGTCAAATGCCACTTTTTCTGGTAACTATCAAAATGGCAGATTTTAATATCTACAGAGTGGAAAAAACGTATTAAAGTAAAAAGGTCGATTTTGACCCTTAAAAATAAACAAAATAAATATACAGGGTGAAAAAACTCTATTTCTGTATCTCAGAAGAAAAAAGTCACGGAGGTTTAGAAATTGGTATTACGGACTACTAATAAAATAGATCGACACGTTTTTCAGCGTTTTCCTACCAACTTAATAGAGGAGATATTTGATAAAAATTTTGATCTGTTAAAATATGGGTTTTGGGTATCAAACTGACGGAAATAAATTCCGGAATCGAAAAAAGTGCTTTTCTAAAAACAGACTAAAAAAAATTAATCCCAGAATCGAGAAAAGTGCTTCTGCACCATGTTAAAACCGGAATCAAAGAAAGTGTTTTTTTTTTGTATTACCCCCACTCCTTTTTGTCGCTGCGGGTCTTTAGCTAGTTTTAAATATGTCAACTCTTTTAACCAACCTCTTAACCACACCCCACCAACGTGGTTTGTTTTCTTTAAATTGAGAAATATTACGTAAAGGCTCAAAACTTATTTGTTTTTATAGTCTCTTCGATTTAAAAGTTATTAATATTCAAAAATAATATTCTCCTCTCACCCCCTTAACAGCCACCATCAAGATAAAAAAAAATACGGCCGTACAGAAAACTCCACAAGCATTTTAATTCAGAAGATGTGTGTTTCCCACACTGACTGCGGGAATGAATTTACACCGAGACTTTTTGGCACTCGAACTTTTTATTGTCAATTGATTCAATATTGATACTAACTCAGGGGTAAAGTATCTTTCCCGCCTTTATCTGAAGTTGCGTGCGGGAAAGATCAACTTTCCGCACTAGTTAGGATAACAACTATAATATAAAGTTAGAAAATATATGGTAGAAGTTAAATCTTTGTTTTAAATGTTATAAAAGGTATAAAATTTTTAAAATATCAACCTCCTTTCATCCTCAAAACCACCATCCACCAAATTAATTTTTTATTTCAAAATTAGGAAAACTTAAGTTAAATTTAACTCTAAGAACGTCATATCCATATATAGCAACTTTGGTTTAAGTTATTATTGTTTCAATGATTATCGCTCACCCCATTAACCACGCTCCACCCACATAATTTTTTTAGAGTCACCGGATCTACAGGAGCCTACTAAATTTCACTGAAATCGGTTAATGGCAAGTCTGTTAAAAACGCATTACAAGATTCCATAGACAGGCAATTAGACGGCGGATAGACACACAAATCCAGTGAAGCTAAATAAAATCCTTCAATAGCTATTTTCCCAACAAGTGCAGAAAATCGATTTTTTCCGTACGCAAATGCCGTGTGGAGGCAATATGATGAACAGAAGCTTAAAATTTATACAAGTTTTTCAAAATTTGACATTTCTGTGTGCAATATTTTCAAAAATAGTGTGGAAAATCACATTTTCTGCACAGTTGTAGAAAAAATACGCAGTCATTTTGAAACAGTATCGTCGGCTCCTTAGCTCCGCCTCTTAATGACTGGGGAAAGGTTAGCATCAAAAAGAGACTTTTTTGTAAGCTATCTAAGTATGTACAATTCTGATTTTTTGCCTCTTTTGGAGTTGGAGATACTGAGGGAAGCTAAGACTTTTGGGACACGCTTTGTATAAAAAAAAACCAGGCGTGAATACACTTCAGTCGCGGCCACAGCTAATACCAGTTGACTTACAAACGGGAAAATTTTTTATTTTTCGGTATTTTTACGGGTCAAAACCGACTTTGTAGGTGAAAGTCGTTTCTTTCACCCTATATATATAAAACCCGTTATTTTGTTTATTTTCTAAAAATATCTTTTAACGAGTACTTCCGCAATCTGGCATGGATTTTTTATTTTTAAGGATCAAAAACGACCTTGTTACTTTAATTCGGGTTTTTCACCCTGCAGATATTAAAATCTGCCATTTTGACACTTATCAAAAGAGTAGCATTTGACCAGTATACCCGCATTCTGCTATGGATTTTTCATTTTCCGACATTTTAATGGCTCAACAACGACTTTCTAAGTGAAATACAGTTTTTTCACCCTGTATATATAAAAACTCTTTATTTTGTTTAGTTTTGAAAAATGGCTTTTAACGACTACTTCCGCAATCTGGCATGCATTTTTTATTTTCCGGTATTTTTAAGGGTCTACCTTGTTTCTTTAATTCGGTTTTTCACCCTGTATATATAAAAACCCGTTATTTTGTTTATTTTCGAAAAATGACTTTTAACGAGTACTTCCGCAATCTGGCATGGATTTTTTATTTTTCGGTATTTTTAAGGGTCAAAATCGACCTTGTTACTTTAATTCTGTTTTTTCACCCTGTAAAAAAGTAGCATTTGACCAGTATACTCGCAATCTGCTATGGATTTTTCATTTTCCATTATTTTAATGGGTCAAAAACGACATTGCACTGAAATTCGGTTTTCGCCACCCTGTATGTATTAACGCTTTTTAAAAAAAAAATCGATGTATTTTTCTAAATACGTAAGCTTAAAACAATTGATTTTAATATTTAAAGTAGTTCCAGCGCACCCAGTATAGCTAAAAAACAATTTTAACCATAGTATGTTTGGTCCACTGTAGTTCTGCCCAGATTGAAATCCCAATCTCAAGCTAAGTTCAATGAGGTCATCTTAGCTCGGCCAGTTTTGTTTCCCAGTTTCTTTATTGAAACTCCCTAGCTCTCTTTTACTTCAGCCTGTACCCAAGTAACAATTTTTAGTTGCCTTAGTTGCCATAACTAAGAAATACACTAAAATTAACGTTGCATAAAGTACAAAAACTAGTCATTTGTGCAACGGCTGCTACGATGGACGAGAAAACGACGCCACACCGTTAATTGTTATTAATTAACTAGGATAAATTTGACAACCCTAGCTCTAGCAACGTTTATTTTTACTGGAATATTGTGTGGTTTTTAACGACCGCAACGAACGACGGATCAAAGACGCCAAAACGTTGATAATTAAATAGTTAATTAATTTACGTTCTTTCAACGTTTCTCTTTACGAGACAATTGCAGGGTGACCACTGACAAAACCGTTATTTTTTTATGAATTTATTACATTCTTTCAGAAAAATTATGACATATTTAAAAAAAAATATATGTGAATTTTAATTTAAAAAAACTTTTTACTTGCATACACCAATTAAGGAAGACCAAAAGATATAAAAAAATCGTGTATTATCAAAAAAAAAATCAAATAAACCGTACAGGGTCATCGGTTATAAGTGTTCCTTGGGATAAATTTTTTTCTAATAGCCGCAGAAGAACCAAACAAAAACTGGGTGAAAGGGTACTTTATAGGAGGGCAAAATCATTAATAAAAATTAATCAGTTCAAATAGTATACGGGGTGTGCCAAAAAGTTTTTTTTTCTTATGGAATACCCTATATGTTTGGACACAGTTGAATTCTCCAGAAAATTAGCTTTTTAAAAATACAATATAGTATAGGTGTGCATGCAACCGTTTTCGAGATATTTCAGTTTGATATAGATATTAATTAACTCTTATTATTGTATTATAATAAAACCTAAGTAATTTATCACGCCCTGCTGTCAAAACGCCGCTATTTTTGTTTTTCACAGTTGCAACTATTTATTTGGAAAGTTAAGTAAGTTCTAGTTTGACAGCTTTTTGATTGCTGTGATTATGCATATTATTATGTATGACCCACTTCGGTTTAATTATAATACAATAATATGTATTAAGAAATATCTAATCAAACGGTTACTTGAAGACCTATACTATATGGTTTTTTAAAAAAGCTAATTTTCTGGAGAATTCGAAAATATCAAAATATATAAGATGTTCAATAAGAAAAAAAAAACTTTTTGACACACCCTGTATATTATTTGAAATGATTAATTTTTATTAATGATTTTGCTCTCTCTATAAAATACCCTTTTACTCAGTTTTTGTTTGGTTCTTCTGCGTCTGTTATAAAAATATTTATCCCAAGGAACACTTATAACCATCGATGTACTAACCTGTCGATGCTTATAACCGATCACCCTGTACATATACTTAATAGCAGAAGCAAATTATTCACTTTTAAAGAACTATTTAGTCAACACTTAGCTACTAATTAACATATGCTAATATAAAAAAAAAAAGAAAATTACATATGTTTTCTATTCAGTCAACACTTAACAACTACCTATGTTATGTTATAAACACATACTAATATAAAAGGAACAACGTTATATAAAAACGCCTTTTCATTGAGCCTTGACTTGACCAATACCACTTCCATCAATTTAAAAATTTTTGCAACTTGACTTGCAATAAGCAGATTAAGAATCATTTTTATCCTGTATTACCCAGGAATATTTTTCCTGCCAGTCAGGATTATATTTTTTTTTTTCTTCCACTCATGTTTTTCTTTTACATTTTTTTTAAACCAAGCCGCTATTGCACACAATTTTTTAGGTTAGGTTAGGGACAAATCACTAGACTACTTTTACTTTTTTTTAATCAATATTCTTTTTTTAAAGTAACACTCGTGGCATATCGGACCAAGCGTTTTTGTTTCTCACTTCATTACGACCAGGCCTCCAATGTCTAATGGAGAATCTAGACAAATACAGTTATAGTTATAGGATTGTACCTAGCAGTTGAAGCTACACAGGCACCATGCACATCTTTAAAACAAAAAGTTTGTAAGTTTGTAATCCGCGGAGACGTAGTACCTGTGTGCGCCACCTATCAAAAAAACTGAGAAACAAAAACATCAAAATTGAAAAGTGCAGAAGATCATAATTACAGAATCCTGTACCTTTCAGCAGGTTATAAAGAAGAAACCTGTAAAAGTATAAGTAACTGTAACAGAGGTAACGTTCGCGGCAGCACCGCTCCCAATTGGAGCTTCATACTACGTGGCGCCAATTTTAAGGCATCAGCAAGCAGAAGGCTTGTTGCGCAGAACTAAAAAGCCAAAATATTTAAAAAACAACAAAGTGAATCTCGTGTCCGCATATAAAAATTAAAGTAACACTCGTGGCATATCGGACAAAGCGTTTTTGTTTCTCACTTCATTAAAACCAGGCCTCCAATGTCTAATGGAGAATCCAGACACCTACAGACCTGTTTCATCCTTATTAGGAATCATCAGGGAGTCATAGGATTGTACCTGGCAGTTGAAGCTACACAGGCACCATGCACTCCTCTCGAATTTAAAACAAAAAGTGTGTAATCCGCGAAGAAGTAGTACCTGTGTGCGCTACCTGTCGAAAAAACTGAGAAATAAAAACATCAAAATTGAAAAGTGCAGAAGACCGTAAATACAGAAATTCAACAGGTTATAAAGAAGAAACCTGTAAAAGTATAAGGTCACTGTAACATGACTCTTAAAAGAGGTAACGTTCGCGCCAGCATCGCCCCCAAATATTCTTTCTGTTTTCTCTGTCTGCACTCTTTTTTTAAACGGCTGTCTATCTAAATTTTTCGAGCAAATGGCGAGTAGAATAAACACCTTTTGCGCTAGAACTCCAGTTAGGATTCAGAGCACCCGCGTATTAGATTAGTGACGTCACTACTTTACTCCGGATCGATCTGAGAGGTCGTAAACCGAAAGCGTTATTAAAAGACAGGTGGAATGAATTAGCACTTCTGTATAGAGTGACTTAAGGCGGATTTACGCTGGCCAAGCAAGAAATTCACATTTGTACATAGGGAACTCCACTTCTGCTTGACATATGACATTTGCGAGCGTAAACGATTCCCATATGATGAACTTCTCCGAATTGCTTGCTTTCTTAATGCTTGCTTACCAGCGTAAATTCGCCTTTAGTTACACTAGTTACCACAGAAACCATATGGCTACAATACAAACAGAAATGTCAAACCCTTAAATTAAAGTATACTAAAAGTCAATGAGTGTAAAAAATAATTTAGAACAAAATAAAATCAAAAATGAAACTGAAAGTTACTCTAAGTCAAAAATTAGACCAAAATGTGCCAATAACATGTGTGGGATGGAGCAATACAGAAGAAGTTTATTCTGTGAGGTAGGTTAGTGCCACAAAAGAGCATTTTTATTTGTATTTCTTTTTTGGTAAAGTCTAATATTGATTGTTGATTTTCCAATTTATTTTGTAGTTTGGTAGCCACCAAAAGTTATGTTTTATTTTCTTCTGTGCGTTTACTTAATTGGTATTTGCTGCTACTTTTAACGTACTTATAACTTCAATGAACCACTTTAAAAGAAGGAGAAAATTAATTTTAAAAATGCGATTTATCACAGTACTGGACTATATCTAAAACGCAATGCATACTTTATTCACCCAGCAAAAAATGACAAATTTGACACAGTGGGATTCTTAGACAAAACGACGAAATTTCGGCGCGTCAAAATTTCCGACGTTTCAAAAGATATTGAGGTATTTCACAGTAGTAATAAATTACCTGAGATATATGTATCTTAATTTTCATTCCTTGTACTTGATTACACATTTTTTCATCGAGCACAAATGATTTTAGTGCAACTTTAAGGGGTTTAATACAGATTTTCAAATTAAAACCTTTCCACTTGTCAGTTTCTAGTCAGTTTGTGATAACAAATGTCATCCATTTGGGGTATGTTTCTGCAGTCCCCAAATTGTCGATTGCTTTTTAATTAAGATAGGTGATAAAAATAGTTTACTGCCCATACAAAAATTAGAAAAAAGCTAAATGATGCTAGAGATGATTAAATACTTAAACATGTGATTTACTACAATTTTTATAAATGAAATTTGCGTAATATTTTGAGCCCACGAGAAGCCGGTCGGATTTTTGAACGGTATCATGACGATTTTCGGCCCTTTCCGGTGTTGCCATATTTTGTTCGTAGTGGTTCAAACTGGCAGAATTTTGGAATCTAGTAGGCCGTTTTCATCAAATATTTTGTCGTTTATTTTTGGCGACAAAGTTTCGACGCGACGTTTCGTTGAGTATTGGGAATTCCTGCAAGATTATAACGACTAAAGAACTATGACCTAATAGCTTCTCAAATTTTTCTCCTAAACGCGTGGAAAAGGAAGTAGCTTAATTTCAAGCTACACCTTCACCTGATATATTTCAAGGACAGAACTAGTAGATATTCTAGGTATCATAGAGCAAGCAAATTTAGGTGTTTATTTAAATTTTAAGTATATCTCAAAATTGTTTTGTTTTGGAATTAGAATAAAAAAATTACGGAGGAAGTTTGAACCATGCATAAAAATTGGGTAAATTAGTTAAGGAAATGCCAATGCAGGACTTTTGGACTGTAGACATTTAAGCGCCGACCGTTTGGGCGCCACCAAAGGAAAAATTTAGAATGTTATCAATATTTTACTGCGTTGGTAGACTCGATTTATTTTTCTTTATTTTAGTGCGTAAGGTTCAAAAAAACAATAAGGTTGGTTTGGTTGCTTCCTAAATTTTTCTTTTACCGGTGCCCAAATGTCCGGAGTCAGAAGTATATAAAACTTCGCACGGTAAATGATATTCATAGGTACTTTTTTACGTCTTTCCTTATCATTATTTTTCTTGTGTTATTTTAGTCTTTTAAAATTCTATTAACAAAAATGCACAAAAAAAAGATTTAAATAAGTATTAAAATTTTGATTTTTATCTACTTATTTTTGCTTGAATGTTTCACGAAAATTTACGTTAATTATATTTAACTGGCCAAAATGTTACTTTATTAATAAATTATTTGGGTGAAAATAATAACTAAGTGAAACTATCAGTTAGTGACCAAAATTTATAACAATCTCAAAAACACAATATTGATTTAGTTTATTTTATTTAATGCCAACTATATACATATATTTTTATTGAAATTTAAAAGTAAATTTACTTTAAGTTACATTTTGATGGTCATCAGTTGCTTGCATATTTGCTGAACAGCTTGGGCACCGCTAATCTGAAACAAAAAAAAAGAAATGGTGCTAAATTTTAGGGTTTAAACCTTACAGAAATTTAACTTTCTTCATTTATAATACATTTAAGTTTTATGAAAGAATTAACCATTTCACCAATTTTTTTGACTACCTGATATATTAAATGTTTTAATGGTGCAGGGACCAATTTATTATAACCTTCTACTTTTTAATATTTTTTTTATACATATTAAAAGTGCTACTATTGAAATTTAAAAAAGTAAACATGTGTACCTACTTTGATTTCAAAATAAAACTTTCGCCATGCTGGTTTAAAGAAATTATGTAACCGGTAGTCAAATAAATTGTCAATATAGAATATTGATATGCCAGTCAGTCTTTCCACGTATTTTTAAAAATTTTATCTTATGTGGTGTAGTTAGACACGGGTCAAACTAAAGTTACTGTGGTAATTTTTTAGTGATCACTTGGTCACTAAGTAATTAACGTAAAAATCGGACTATTGAATAACATTTTTGATTTGTATCTTCTACACTACACTACTAGGCAAATAGGTAGGTAGGCTTGGTTGAAAGTGGGTAAAACTAACTTTTATTAAAAGCATCAAAAAATTACGACTTGCAAAAATTTAAGATGATGCTTTAAACTTTAACTAAACATTAAAAATGCGTTGGCAATTTTTTGTTGCACCTTGTATATTTTTTTTCCAAAATTGAAAGTTCTGTTATGTATATGGTTGGCTTCGAGATATATGGACTTCGCAAAACAAGCTTCATTTTCACTATCGGTTGGCTTCTATAATACCTATTATGAAGAAAATAATCCCGGCAGCAAAAAAGGGTCTGCAGTAAAATAGTGACTACAGGTAGGCGGAGGCGCTTTTAAAATATTATTATTGTTGTATTAATAAATACAACTTGCATGTTAAGCATAATGCTTAACGAAAAGTCCGATCCTGGTCATGAATATTTTGTTTGCACCTGCGATCCCTTGGGGGGGCCTCCCCCCAATGTTGCTTTTCAGTTGATTGCTGTTGGGAAATATGAAGATTCAGTTGGGAAATTTAAGTACATTTTACAAAACATTTTGTATTTCTAATTACTTCAAACAATAAAAAAAAAATCTTAAAGTTTCAGGTAACTTGGGAATCGCTTTTAATATTAGTTGGGAAAATGGCGTTTATCCCTCCCCCTCCCAATAAAATGCCTTCGGATCGCCGCCGCCGGTGTTTGTTTGTCCGCCCCAACTACTGAGGAATAAGTGATTTGTGATTTTCATATATCTCGTTGCCAACTATAATTATTTTTGTCGATATTTTCTTACTTACCCTGTATATTTTATAAAAAAGGCAAAGCCTCACTCTTTTTTAAATTATGTGATTTTCTCAAGATTTTTTTAACGAATTACCGATATAACTGTGGAGAAAGAGATCAGCTTTTATTATCTAGTTGTCTTTTTTGAAATCGATTTTTTTTATTACAAAACATTGTATCGCAGGCGCCATTTTTTTTAAAAAGCGAGCTTTATTTTTTACAGGTTGGAATAAAAAAAATCAAAAGATGGTCTGCTAGCTTTATGGCCGCTATTATTTTACGAATTTAGTTTTTAAAATGATTAAAAAAAATAAATGATTTAATTCTTATAGAAAATATTGTAAAAAACAGTAGTTGAATAATATTATACTTCATTAACAGAAAATGAAACTTTGTCTTTTTGGTTAAAAAAATATACAAACACTTTCATTGGGACACAAATGCAATCTTGGGTTTGTGCAAAACGTTATGGAGTCTGAGAGGGATGTCTATGCCAGGGAAGTATCATTTTCCTCTTAACACTGCAGCAATTGTTCCACTTTTTCAAATTTATCCAGCGTCTGCAAGAAAAAATCGGTATAAAATCAACGGTAGATAATAAATTTCAAACGAGCATTCAAACGTCTTGGGTACAGATGTAAAAAAATAAAAACTAAAAATTTTATAAAAATAAGAGAGCAGAAAAAAAATATGGTGATCAAGTTTCTGAACTGAAAAAATTAGTTTGGCAGCTTCAGATATTTTTTAGAAAATTCATTGCCTTTTCCCTCAAATTCCCTAATAACGTATTTATGCACTTTAAAGATTAAAAGTAGCCTTTTATTTCCTGATCTTAAGGAATAAAGTGGGGTATTTAATCCCCGGTATTAAATTTTTACTGTATTTTCTGGAGTTTAAATTTTTACTTTATTTCCCAAGCATTAAATTTTACTACTAGGAATCATTAGATTATTATTATAGATTAAATTTTTACTTTCTTCTGGGGGGTTAAATTTTTGCTTTATTCCCAGGCATTAAATTTTTACTTTATTTCGACGGGATTATATTTTACTACTAGAAATCTTTTTTTTAAGTATAAAATAGTATGTACACCTCAGGACTCAGGAAGTGGTTTTTAATCCGTCGATAAATTAAATTACACATTTTTTAATTGGGGCACAGTTTTGCTTGGCTAAAAACTAAAATTTCAAGTAGTCCAGTTCAGTAGTTTTCCTAAAAATGTATAAAAAAAAATATTGTTCTTCATACAGGGGGGTCGCAGATTTTTTTAATCTTAATTCTAGATTTTTTGCCAAAATGTACATCAGATCTTCTTCGACTTTTTTAAAAATATTTTAAGAAAAGTGGGTCAGGTTAGCTGGAAAAGTTTTCTTTTTTTTTAAAGTAATGGTCAAGCCATGATGGTAATTTAAGGCTTAAAATATTTTAGCATAATTTAACGGGTATCGTTTTTGATTAAGCAATTTTTACTATGTTTTTCACATTTTTATGCCATGATATTGCTCACATTTTGAAGCTTTCTTTCCAAACTTTCGATTTCTAGAATAAAACACTCAAATTTTTCAAGTTTCGACTGTTTTTCAGGCGTTCAAAAAAACTACTGCCATAACATTTTTTTCTCTGTTAAAATAAAAAATATTTAGAGAGAGAGGGCAAAATTTTAGAGGTAGATGAAGAGATAATTTAGTGACGTGCTAAAAAATTTAAGATTGTTGAAGAGAGACAGCAGGCTATAAAAAATTATTTTGGAGAAACATGGACATAATTTAAGGCAATTGCTTACTAAAAATTTCTATTGACATATGACATATAAACATACATTTTTAGTAAACAATTGCCTTAAATTATGTCCATCTTTCTCTAAAATAATTTTTTATAGCCTGCTGTCTCTCTTCAACAACCTTAAATATTTTTGCACGTCACTAAAATATCTCTCCATCTACCTCTAAAATTCTGCCCTCTGGGAAAAAATGTTTTTTGCGGTACTTTTTTTGAACGCTAAAAAAACTGTGAAAATTAAAAAAATGTGAGTTTATTCTAGAAATCGAAAGTTTGGAAAGAAAGCTTTAAAATGTAAGCAAAATCGTGGCATAAAAATGTTAAAAACATAGTAAAAATTGCTTAGTCAAAAACGCTCAAATATTTTAAGCCTTAAATTTTACCATCATGGTTTGACCATTACCATAAGAAAATTATGGATTTACCATAAAAAAAAACTATGACCGTGATCAGCTAAAATTTTTTTTCTGCTGAGAGAACGATAAAAAATCAAAAAAATAAACGTGCTTTAATTTTTAAAATTGGGTAATAAAAAAACAGGTCATTTGACTTAATAAATAGATACCAAACCCAGGACGCCCCGCATTTATTTTTACTCATGCAAAAATTATGTACCTAGGTCCCTCTAAAATTTTAATAAAAATGCACAAAGTAAAATAAATGGTTACTCTCGTAATGAAAAACGCTAAGCGATGTCCAAAAGACATCGCAGAACACCCTGCAATAGCTTGCGGTTCTCCATTCGCTTTGAGAAGTGCTTACCTTTTTCACAAAACCTCTACCACCTCTACCAACCACTTTCTGTTTTGCCTATAGTTCTTGAAAACGCTTAGCGTTTTTATAACTACAAGAATACAGGCTCAGGTACAACTATAAAACGCTTTTATTTAAGACTAATTTAACCTGCGACTTACTGTAAATATGGCTGGCATTCCCAAAATATTTCTTTGTGGTTTTTGTTGGTCCATCTGTGTCTTCTTCAAATCTACACCTAGTCTAGTCTTTCTCAACACATTTTCTTTAAAAACGGACAAAAAATATTCCGATGATATCAAAACAAAATTTTTTATAAAAATATAACCTAAAAGTGACTTTGACGTTTAGGAGTAGAGGTTTCGCTCATGGCCAACTTGATCGTTTCACCTTCGGTATGATACAGGCCGAGTACGGTGTTGTACAGGCACATTTGGCAGATCCGGCGTTGCCACATAATTGAAGCGACGAAATTTCGTCGTTTTGCCTAAAGCCCTATGCCCACCATCGCGTGCCCATGCAGGGTTTTTTGACGCAAGGGGGTTTTTGAAGCGCGCGTGTCGACCTTGAAAATGAGGGGTGAAAAGTTGCATGCCTTTTCTGTCCACACCTATGCATCTTTTTCACACAGAATAATAAAAGGTTAAATCTGTTGGATTTTCTTGTTCCAAATATTGATCAATAAATGTCTTGGGGTCTGAACTAAAAGAAGTATATTAAATTGTCGCTAGATAGCGCCAGATTATATTTTACCAAAAATGTGAATAATAAAATTTTATAATTATTATTAATATTAAAGGGCTGAAATATTATATTTTGTTCTTTAGTTTTTTAAATAATGTAATAAATGAACGACCTAAAAGAAGACACAAAAAAATCCCAAGTACCTACTTCTTAAATTTTAATTTTTTATACAATTTTAATACTAATTTTTTAATCGCTAAAATTAAATTTTTACTAAGATATCTATCCGTAATAATTTAAACCTGTTGTGAATAATTAAATTTAAATGAAACACTATCTTATTGTTGAAAGTAGTTGTATTAAAAATTTTCCATATAGAAGTCCTAAAAAAATTGGCAAGGCACTATAATAAAGACTTGTGTGACTCACTTAACTGGCAACTTGTTAATTGTAGTATCTGAAATAAATAAAAAACAAAAAACAGAAAAAATATTTTTGATACAAAATGTTGGCCTATTTAGTATATAAACCCAAGCAAAAAACCCCATAAATTCTCATGAAAGTTGGTGAGTTTTTGTATTGTTTTATAGCTGTAAAACTGATAGAATAGAATAGAAATAGAATAGAAATGTGCTTTATTGTCCAAAAATGCTAACATTTCATTGACAAAGCTAAAATTCTCAAAAAGAAGCAATTTTACCTTCTAAATTGTAAACTATGGTAGGTATTTAACAACTTTGGTTATATGTCGCTAAAAAAAACAAATTTTATATAAAAAGAAAGTTTGGAAGCAGGACTTACATAAGTAAATGCATATGTAAATGCACAAATGATTTTTTTTTTATAAATTAAATTAAATTAAATTAAACAAGCAAACAACTTTACTTTCACAAAAAATTAAAAAATAAACATAAACAGTTAAAATGAAGTTCAATAAAAATAAAAAACAAAAAACAAAAAAAAATTATTAAAAAATATACCTATACCACAGTTTATGCTAAAATTAATAATTACAAAAAACATTTGCTTATTGCTAATACAAATAATTAAAAGTCGATAATCATAAAAAATAATAAAATGTTAAAAATTACAATCGAAATACTCATTTAGACTGCCTTAGCCACAAGCAACTCTTTTACATTTTTTCTAAAAGTCTTATAACAGTCAACATTCTTTAATTCAGCTGGGAGTTTGTTAAAGATTTTGATGCTACGATAAATAATTGAGTTTTGTGTATATGAGAATCTTGGAATAGGTAAAGATATGTTGTCACGATTTCTTGTTCGATATGGATGATTGGTAGAATCCTCGATAGAGTCCTTGTATTTTTTGAAAATGAGGCAAACTGTCTCAAGAATGAAAAGAGACACTAATGTCAAAATTTTTTCCCTTATAAAAAGGGGTTTACAGTGATCTCTAAGTTTAGCTTTGCAAATATATCTTAGACATCGTTTTTGAATAGTCAAAACAGATCTAAATAGGAATTGACTGTAATTTCCCCAGAAGGCTATTCCATAGCGCAAGTGGGACTCAATTAAAGCAAAATAAGTGGTTTTTGCCATATCTGAATCTAAATATGCAGCTGTTTGTTTTACCGCAAAACCACCTATTGCAATTTTTTTGTTTAAATGCATAATATGGGCATCAAATTTTAATTTGTCATCAATTAGTACACCAAGAAACTTTGTGATTTGACTTTGGCTGATTCTTTTTTCTGAAACCAGTAGGTCATCAAAGTCAAATTTAAAACTTAAAATTTTTGTTTTAGTTAAATTAAAACATAAAAAATTTGAATCACACCAATATTTTATTTTTAAAAGGTCATCTTCAATTGTTTTTTTAAGAATTTGTTCATCTTTGTGATGCCAGATAATTGTTGTATCATCAGCAAAAATAGTGAAAATGCCCTCAATATCAAGCAAACTGAGATCATTGATGTATATAAGAAATAAAATAGGTCCAAGAACGGACCCCTGTGGAACGCCAGTATCAATTGGACATATAGAAGACAATTCATTGTCGATTTTAACTTTTTGAAGTCTGCCTGTTAAAAAAGAATAAAAAAAATAAGTTTGAAATTCCACGAAATCCATAGATTTGAATTTTTTTAAGCAGCAAATCATGATTAACACAGTCGAATGCCTTCGAGAAGTCGCAAAAAACTGCAGCCGCGTATTCTTTGTCATTTAGTCTTAAATATAACTGTTCTAAAAACGAAAATATGGCGTCGTTTGTGCTTTTTGAATTCTGAAAACCGAATTGATTTTTACTTAATATGTTATGTTTCTTTAGAAAATCTAGCATGCGATTCTTTACTAACTTCTCAATTATTTTAGAAAGAGTGTTTAGGAGTGAAATTGGCCTAAAATTAGCAGGTTCATTTAAAGACCCAGATTTGTGTAGAGGAATCACCAAAGCTGTTTTTAAAATATCTCGAAATTCCCCTTTTGAGAAACAGTCATTTATGGCATATGCTAATACCTCTAAAGCCTTATCATTTAAGTTTTTAAAAACGCTAATAGACATTTCATCTGTCCCTGTTGAATGCTTGTTTTCAAATTCACTTATAACATTCTTTAACTCCGACACATCTGTATGCCTTAAAACAAAATTTTCGTGAACATAAACATCATCACTAAGGTTATCTAAAGGATCCGACTGTGACACCAGACTTGAGGTGAAATTTTTACCAATGGTGCAGTAATATTTATTCAGTGTGTTGGCATCAATATCCGCAGATATCTTTGATAATCCGTTCTTGCCCCTAAGGTCGTTAACAATAGACCAGGCTTCCCTACTTTTATTTTTTGATACGGTTATTCTATTCTTAAAAAAAATTTTCTTGGCAAATTTCAGAAGTTTTTTGTATAATTTTCTGTACTTTTTTACATAATCGTGAAAAAATAAACTGTCAGTATATTTGAGAATATGATTTAAAGATCTTAAATTTTTTGATGATACCTTAATGCCAGATGTTATCCACAGCTTTCTAACCTTACGTTCTCTCATCTTGCGCAATGGAAAGCTTTTTCTGAAAGTAGAATGTAGAATGGAATGAAAACTATCAATAGGTTTAGTCGCAGTCAATATAGAAACAACAAAATTTATGAGATTTATCTTAGTTTTTTTTACAAGTTTGTTCCACATACCACATAGAAAGGATATAAAATCTGATACTGATTTATGGAAATTTTTATAGGTATATCTCAATATATTTAGTTACATCATAATTTAAATAATTTAAAAATGGATAAACTCATCCCATATTAAAGTTTTCTTTTTGTTGTTTACACGTTGACACATTTTGGAGCTGATGAATGCTACATCTTTACAACTGTACAGCTGTTCACTTTCCATACTTCCTGGCTTTTAAGTTGATACATGCATGATGACGACATTGTAAAACGGTTCATTTGCTGAATTTTTTTCAAGTGGGTTTATTTTGATGGCAGGAACCAACACACAATTGTAGTTCTTGGCCTAAAAATAAAAATAAAGTTACAGATCAAGCAGAAAATCTCTAGTGTCAGTACCCAGAGAGTATGTGAGGATATTTTTGGGCAATTAGAATAATTTGCATTAATTGACAATAGGTAGGTACACAAGATTTGTCTGTTGTTAGCACCTCGGTAAAACAATTTTTTTAAATGGGCTAAAAGGATAATAGACAATATGTTTGCTCATCTCTTGTTTATTCTTATAGAGCCCCAAGTTGAGATATTGTAACTACCTATATGTGTTATAATATTAAATAGCTTAAACTGTCATTTTATAGTTAGTACCAGAGGCTAATTAATGATACCTGTGGACAGTGTTGTTCAATCTCACACTGCAACAAGAGCAGCCATCAAGAGTGTTTCCAATCTATAAATTTAAATTAACGACAAGCTTTGGCTTAAGTACGACAGTCACCTCCACCTTCGTTCTTGGGAGGGGGGGGGGAGAAAGGGCTTAGTGGCTCAAGTCACCGCCAAGAGCCATTCAATATCACAACCTAAAGATTGAATTTTTTTTACAAAATCAAGAAAAAAATGATGTTATGTAGAATATGCTGATATGCAAGCCCCCCCCCAGAAACAATTTTTGCATATGCTACTGGTCCGTATCTTTTTTACACAGGATGTTGTAGCTTATTATCACAAATGCTTAGGTTACAACAGTCGGGAAAAACCTGATCTTCTCAATTTTCACAAGAAAACCAACAAAATTGACTGACCTAATCGAAACCCAATACTAAAAAGCACTAAACCAAAGCATCCCAATCACATAAACGGTAAATTGTCATAACTTTTGCCACAGCCTTAATTAGCATATAAATAATTAAGTACTTACTATGGTCTTGGATCCACATCATTTATTTCTTGTTGAAGCAGCTCTCTCAATCACAAAAACTTTTGCAAAACAAACAAAAACCAATGGAAATTTGACTGGAAATAATTTTTAACATTTAAAAAAAAAAGTCTCTAGAATTCCCCAGAAATGCATGTGATTCTAGTGGAAAAATAGAACATGTTCTATTTTCAATGTTAGCATTCCCGCGTGCATCTAAAAATATTTTTTTAATCACAAAAACCTTTTCAAAACAAACAAAAACAAATGGAAATTTGACTGGAAATAATTTTTAACATTTTTAAAAAAAAGTCCCTAGAATTCTCCAGAAATGCATGTGATTCTAGTGGAAAAATGAAACATGTTCTATTTTCAATGTTGGCATTCCCGCGTGCATCTAAAAATATTTTTTTAATGTTTAACACGTTTTCTCAGGATAATTCTGAAAAATAATTTATTTGCAGCACTTTCCTGGTAAAACTGTTTAAATTACTCAATTTTCTTTCATTTTATCGAAGTTTTAAAAAAATATTTTAGGTTATATTAAACATCAAAAAGATGCACGAGACACGCACGAGGTGTTGCCAACATAGGTATTTCTAGGAAATTTGGGCAAAAACGCATGCAACTTCATGCATTTCTGGTGAGTTTCGTGGAAACGCGCCGGTGTGAACAGGAAACGCCGAGTGCCCACCCCGCTTCAAAGCACCCTGCAGTGTAATTTTAATCTGCTGTCAGACCAAATTAAAAAAAAAAATAATTTAAAATGAATTTTAGAAAAAAAAAGTATATTTTTTTAACTTTTGATAAAAATTCTCTAATTTTTCGGAAAGGAAGTTGCAAAAACAGCGGTACCCAGCAAACACAGAAGATCGTTAAATAATCGAACCGACACGACAATTAAACGTGGGCCGATGTTGGACCAACTACCGACTTCCATCATCGATCATTCGCCATACACATGAAAAATAATTTGGTTGGCCCGACGAAAGTCCGATGTAGTATCCTCACTTCGGTAAATTGCAATTATACGGTGTCGGCCCTACCTTCTCATACAGGAATATTATCGACGATTCAACGCGAACGCATGCAAACTAACCGTATATCAAACAAAATTTGTGAGTAACATATCTCTGTCCCTGTCCCATGCAAAATATCTACTTATACCTACCAGTATAATTTTCTATTAGATATATGTGTGTATATTATTGTGTATGGCTCATACGAGTCTAAGGTATGCTATTCTATATACAAAGTTCCTAAGATTTTCCTTAGGGATAGGATTTTAATAAATCAAACAGAAATGGCATAGAAAGTTCTGCGTGCACAAAAGAAACAGGTATATTGAGCAATGGTGCTAGTTTGTTATTATCTCCGGACTGCTTTCATGAGAAAAAATTATCGCCACTCTTTCATTGTAAGCATAAATCATAGTTGCAATAATAACCGGATAATAATCAGATGTCTGAGATCGAGGAAAAACTGGGATTCACAGTCATTGCATTTTTATTTCCTTTCGAGTCGCTTCAGTTTCGTAAATTTTGTGTTTTTAAAATGCCGTATACTCGAGAAGAAAAGATTTTTATTATTAAAAACTACATAAAAAGTGACAGTGCGGACGAGGTCATTGGGCTTTTTGTTTTTGCGTTTCCAGATCGACCGGTTCCTGTGGCTCAAACTGTCTACAACATTTATCATCGTTTTGAAAGGTACGGGTGCATAAATAAACCATGACGGCGAAATACCAGAGCATCCCGTTCTTCCACACAGGGTGGAACGAGACGAAATGGTATGCGCTTACGTTGAGGCACATGCACCATGTTCGACGAAACCGATTGCGGAGGCACTGGATATTCCCAACAGTACTTGCCAATGGATCCTAAAAAAATACGGCTACAAGTCGTTTAAGATTGGGAAGTCGCAGGAATTGCAACCAGGTGATTATTTTCGCCGTTTAGAATATTGTGAGGTTATGAGGGATAAAGGAATGAAAATTTCCTATCAAAAGTTTTGTTTAGTGACGAGAAGACATTTGATCTTCATAACTCTCACAATCCACAAAATAGCCGCTATTGGTCCCGCGAAAATAAACATCTGCACGCAAGTGTTAAAACGCAACATCCTCAAAAATTAAATGTTTGGAGCGGTATTGTCGGGGATCACATTATTGGACTCTTTTTCATTGAAGGGAATTTGAATAGCCAAAAATATGTTGATCTTCTCCAACAGCAGGTTTTACTACGGTTGAGGGAACTCAACATAAATTTGAACGAATTGTGGTTTCAGCAAGATGGCTGTTCATCCCACAATTCACGCTAGGCTACAAATTACCTTCGTCAGGTATTTGGTGATTATTATTAGAATTAGAATTATTTCCACGTATGGAAATATCCGATGGCCTCCTCGATCACCAGATCTTGAGCCAAATGACTTTTTCCTATGGGGTTGTTGGCACGACAAAATTTTCCAACACCCTCACTTACGGCCTACGACTATACAGGAGTTGAGGGCGAAAATTTTGGAGGCGGGCAACTCTATCGCCCCTGATATGTTAGCTGCTACGCGCAAAGAGTCTTACAATAGATTGGGTTATTGTGAGGCCCAAGAAGGGGACAGATTTGAACATCTAATCTAATTAAAAATTAGATGTCCCAACCACAGCTTTTTCTTGCTTAAAGGAGGCGGCAGGGTCCATTATTTACGATACTGAGCGATAAATTCGTGAGATTGTTAACATTAGAAAGAAATATCTTCGCCAAACCATGCAGCTAGCACTAGCAGCCAAAGAAATCAATAAACGGCGCTTTTTTTCCTGCAGAGCTTTTTGCTTGCGATATTATTGATTTTAAATAAAGCTGGCCCTACACTACATTTGATATTTTCGAGGTGTTTTATGACATGATCTCAAAACATGTAGCGAACCAATTCTTCGAAACTAGCGGGAGGGTAAAAGCGAAAAATAAGGGGCTGCCAATATTTGTAACACCCAAAAAGGGGTAAAAATATTTATTTTGCTCTGTTTCTTTACAAAAAACGTTTTTTTTTACGAAAACTTGAGCTCTGCCACTTTTTTTAATTTTTTTCTTCAACTTTCTCGAAATTTTCGTCATACCGTAGAAAAAAATTATTTCCCCCATGGTCATGCTCTACTTTTATTCGAAAAAATTTAGAAACAGAGACGGGATCAGTTTTTCTAAAACGGGGGATCTTGGTTTTGAGTGAGAAGATAAAGGGCGCCGCAGGCAAAAATTGTTCAATTAAATTAGCCGAACGCAAAAATGTTAGAAAAACAAAGCACGAAATAAAAATTACGTAATTTCGGGAACGCAAAAAAATAGGTCTAAAGAGTATAATTTTTAAGAAAAAAATATCAATTTTCTCGCCCTCCTCCACTGGGACTATAGGGGCCGTGCACAATTTACGTAATGGTCATAGGAGGGAGAGGGGTTACAAAACGTTACGTAGGGGGGAGGGGGGTTTTCGACAGCGTTTGCATTTGTGTGAAACTAAGAAAATTTGGAATGAAAATAGGTGAATTTTTTTTTTTTTGGGGGGGGGTAGTGGTCTTGAAATTGTTACGTAATATTAGGGGAGTGGCGTGCCAAACCGTTACAAAACATTACATAGGGAGGGGGTCAAAAATTGGTAAAATCACCGTTACGTAATTTGTGCACGGCCCCACATCTGACTGTTCCTCCTTTTTGATTTCGAATCAAAGTGCAAAACCCGGGTTGAACGTTCGAAGGCGTCAACCCGTCCTATTTGCTTGATAAAGTTTCTACGGAAATAACTTAGTCGATTTCTCCGGCCGTGTATGAACGCTTTAGGTTAGGCATTTGCATGTATCTCAGTCCCTAGCCTGTAAACAGTGTGTAAGGACAATAGTTATAAAATGAAAAGCCGAAAAATATTTTTTTTACGATATCTTTCATCAGTTTGGTATTAAAGTCGAGCAAAAACCATTTTTATTCCAGTCCTAAAGGTATGAAAATGGAAAACATTAGAAAACAACAACCTGGAATGGATTTACTACGTGTAAGATGTAGTGACAACATCGCCTCATGCCCATCCATTTCTGCCTAATGTGCTTTTCCCTTTGTCTGGGTCTTATACACGGCTGCTTGGCCCCCTAAGGATTTGCTTAGGAACCCTGTATATATAAGGTGGACCAAAAAAAACCGTACATTTTGTTTCGGCTGTAGTTTTGCTACCGTAAGGTTGATTTTTGTGATTTTAGCTTCTGCGAAAATCTAAAGCTTTAGACTATGTGAAACTTTTGTCAAAATTGATATTTTGTTGAAATCCAATATGATGCATGATTTTTAAATTTCTCCATTTTTAAAACCCCCACACGTTTTTGTCGTGCACAAAGAGATATCACTTTTAAAAATCGGACAGGAAATAATAAAGCTCAACGCTAACGAAGTCAGTGGTGTTTTAACCCTTTGTAAAACATAGGTCTAAAAACCTCTAGTTTTTATTCTACTAGAGATTTGTTAAATCTCGTCCGATTCTTTAGATTTTGAGCTCAGCGGGGAGCTAATTAAAGGCTCTGGCCTATATACGCTATTTGTCAAATTTTACATTTTGTGAAAAGCGCATGCTTTTGAAACTTAGATATTTTTCACTCCTTCCTGTCAAACTTTTTTGTAAGCCAATATACCTGATTTCAGTTATCCGGAAAGCCATGTCTCTTCAGTGTACAAAAAGAGGTATAATTCGTAAAAATCGGACAAGAACTAAAAAAGCTTTGCTTAACGAAAAAAGTGCTGTTTTTAAACCTGTGTAAAATAGATAAAATGCGAAAATTTTTAATTTTTTTAACTTATCCGATTTTCTTGTTTTATACAGAGTGTCCACAAAACTAAAATGACATGACAACGTAGTTTTGACAAAAACCGCAAGGGCGTATACTAGATTGGATTTAATAGAATAGTGTTTTTAGGTTCACCATTTACAAGGTTAAAAACAGCACCTCTTTCGTTAAGCAGGGCTTTTTTAGTTCTTGTCCAATTTTTATGAATTATACCTCTTTGTACACTGAAAAGACGTGGCTTTCCGGATAATTAAAATCAGGTACATCGGCTTACAAAAAAAAATTGGCAAGGAGTGAAAAATAACGTTTCAAAAGCATGAGCTACTAAGAATTTTCATAAAATGTCAAATTTTAGAGCTAGCGTATATAAACCAGAGCATTAGCTTCCCGCAGAGCTCGAATCAAAATCTAAAGAATCGGACAAGATTTAGCAAATCCCTAGTCGAATAAAAACTAGAGGTTTTTAGACCTTTATTTTACAAAGGGTTAAAACACCACTTACTTCGTTGGCGTTGAGCTTTATTACGTCTTGTCCGATTTTTAGCAGTAGTACCTCTCTGTGCACGACAAAAACGTGTCGTTATGGCAAATGTCTAAAATTGAGTACAGTGGCGCACATAAAATTTTTGCGGGGGGTGTTAAAAATGAGGAAATTTAAAAATCATGCGCCATCTTGGATTTTAACAAAATATCAATTTTGACAAGTTTCATATAGTCTGAAGCTTTGGCTTTTAGCAGAAGTTAAAATCACAAAAATCAACCTCACAATAGCAAAACTACAGCCGAAAAAAAATGTACGGTTTTGTTTAGGCCACCTTATATATTAGCGGTTAGCTCATAGTTTAATTTAGGTTAAGTGTAGGATACTTAGGGGTGGTATAAAGTTAGTTTATGAATACATGCATGCACAACTGCATATTACTACTACTACTGCTGCTGCTATGATTGTGCACAGATTTTTTATTTTTCGTGCTTTCCGGGGATGAACTTTACCACGTCGGCAATTCATCTGTGGTAATTAAGTCACGTGACTTCAGATGACTTTCGGTATACACCGTGTATATTTTTATATTTTTGCATTCCTAAGAAGATTCTGCGTACAACGTTAATAAAGAATAATTTTTAGTGAAAAAGTAGGAAATTTAGATGTTTATAAATCCAATTATTTGTTTTTTACTCGTAGGCTTGTTAACAGTGGAGAAGGTAGTGGCTTGCTTGTCATTAGCTATAAAACCGTATACAGAGGGCTTGGAAATTATTCAATTGTTTTTACACTACCGCACTACCTTCTCAACTCTCAAGAAGCCTACGAGTTAAAAATAAATCCCCGTCGAGGAAAAAGTTTTTTCCGACTTATTCCCTCACCCTTTGCCCTCTACGCCACAATTCTTTTCTGTAAATTTATTAGAGGGCGCTAAATTTTCCCTTCATTTTGCAAATATATTTGGCTGAAATTATTAGTTGGACATTTGCCATCTGGCACCTCCAATAAAACGCTATATGTCGTGTATCGTTGGTTGATAGATAAATATAAATTTTAAACAACCAATAATCGTGAATGTGTACCTCTTTGTCCTTAAAGATCTCCCCACTACTAACAAATGAATCGGACGAAAGGATTTCCGAATAGCCAGTCAAAACCCCAGTTTCTCGATAAGTCAGTTGGTAGAGCATTAGACTGGTACTCTAGAGGTCCAGGGTTCAAATCCTGGTCGAGGAAAAACTTTTTTCTGATTTATTCCCTCACCCTTTGCCCTCTACGCCACAAATACTTTCTGTTAATTTATTAGGGCGTTAAATATTCCCTTCATTTTTACAAATAATTTAGTTTATAAAAAGCTAAAATGTTTTTTATATGGAATCGAATTAGCCTGCCTTCTATCTAACTCGGCCTACTTCACTCCATGTAACGTTCCAGGGACGTTTTTAAAACGTACTTGTGTTATTATAGGGAGTGCGGCTCCTACGTACGTTAAAATTCTGATGTTAACCGTCCGAACGGTCCCTAGAATATATACGGTCTAGTAATTTTGCGCCACTCTTCCACCCGATGACGACATAAACATAGCAGCTGATTTTTGTCCGCCATTTAGAAATTGTATGAAGGCTTGACAAATTAAATTAACTTTTCGGATTTTCCTTTTTTTTGTTTAAATGATTGATGCAAGACATATTTTTTGTCTATAAGTAAATATGATTTATTTTTGGCCTGCATGCGTTGATCTTTCGCCAAATAGAAATTAAGATCATTAGTTGGTAATCGATTCCGTTAAGAAACTCATCGGATGAGTTGGAGTTCGTGTTCGTAGTTCATAAGTTAGGTTATGTAGTTTTTATTTTGCCGGTTTTGGAAGCTATTTTATTTTGTATTTGAGGCATCTTTGGGAGAGTGTTTATTTTGTTATTTAGAAGGAAAGACTTGTTTTGCATACTATATGCAATAAATCTGATTGCAAATATAAAACTATAAAGTGCTTTTGTTTTTTTGTTTTTTAATTATTTAATGATGAGCCTTTTCACTAAGAAAACGCATAAATGCAGCTACAATTTTCATTACAAAAATTTATGCAAAAATAATATAACCTCAAATGTCACCCATCAAAAAAAACAATAAAGAAAGTAGCTGATATCTTGTGTCGTCATCAGATGGGCGGAGCAAAAAAAATTATTAGACCGTGTTTATTCTAGAGACCGTGAACCGTCCGTACGTTTGCGGCGTTCCACGGCAGCTCTTAACCATATTTGACGTTCAAATGTCAACAGTTGGACGTTTTTGGCTCGATCAAAAACTATATAGATTCTGTTTTTACAGTGCCAACGTGGAGCACACAAATCAATAACATAATATTTTAAGAGCCCGCGGCCCCAATCTTTACTATATAAAAGTATCCGTATAAACTGCATAAATATACAGGGTTCCTAAGATTTTCCTTAGGGATAGGATTTCAATAAATCAAACAGAAATGGCATAGAAAGTTCTGCGCGCACAAAAGAAACAGGTATATTGAGCAATGGTGCCAGTTTGTTATTATCTCCGGACTGCTTTCATGAGAAAAAATTGTCGCTACTCTAATAATAATAACCGTTGACAAGATGTCTGCAAATTCCGCTAGATGGCGGCCACACCATGAGATGATCGAGGAAAAACTGGGATTCACAGGCATTGCATTTTTATTTCCTTTCGAGTCGCTTCAGTTTCGTAAATTTTGTGTTTTTAAAATGCCGTATACTCGATAAGAAAAGATTTTTATTATTAAAAACTACATAAAAAGTGATAGCGCGGACGAGGTCATTGGGCTTTTTGTTTTTGCGTTTCCAGATCGACCGGTTCCTGTGGCTCAAACTGTCTACAACATTTATCATCGTTTTGAAAGGTACGGGTGCATAAATGGTTGCAGAAAGTGTTACCACGACGGCGAAATACCAGAGCATCCCGTTCTTCCACACAAGATAGAACGAGACGAAATGGTATGCGCTTACGTTGAGGCACATGAACCATGTTCGATGAAACCGATTGCGGAGGCACTGGATATTCCCAACAGTACTTGCCAATGGATCCTAAAAAATACGGCTACAAGTCGTTTAAGATTGGGAAGTCGCAGGAATTGCAACCAGGTGATTATTTTCGCCGGTTAGGATATTGTGAGGTTATTGGGATAAATGTGACAGGAACGAAAATTTCCTATCAAAAGTTTTGTTTAGTGACGAGAAGACATTTGAACTTCATAGCTCTCACAATCCACAAAATAGCAACATCCTCAAAAATTAAATGTTTGGAGCGGTATTGTCGGGGATCACATTATTGGACCCTTTTTCATTGAAGGGAATTTGAATAGCCAAAAATATGTTGATCTTCTCCAACACCAGGTTTTACTACGGTTGAGGGAACTCAACATAAATTTGGACGAATTGTGGTTTCAGCAAGATGGCTGTTCATCCCACAATTCACGCCAGGCTACAAATTACCTTCGTCATGTATTTGGTGATATAATTATTTCCACGTATGGAAATATCCGATGGCCTCCTCGATCACCAGATCTTGCGCCAAATGACTTTTTCCTATGGGGTTGTTGGCACGACAAAATTTTCCAACACCCTCACTTACGGCCTACGACTATACAGGAGTTGAGGGCGAAAATTTTGGAGGCGGGCAACTCTATCACCACTGAAATGTTGGCTGCTACGCGCCAAGAGTTTTACAATAGATTGGGATATTGTGAGGCTCAAGAAGGGGACAGATTTAAATATCTAATCTAATTAAAAATTAGATGTTTTCAGGTCCAAACCACAGCTTTTTCTTGCTTAAAGGAGGCGGCAGGGTCCATTATTTACGATACTGAGCGATAAACTCGTGAGGTTGTTAACATTAGAAAGAAATATCTTCGCTTTTAATTAAATTTCTTTTCATTCTGTTCTACTAGTGACATCTATCCGGAAACGGCCAAACCATGCAGCTAGCACTAGCAGCCAAAGAAATCAATAAACGGCGCTGTTTTTCCTGCAGAGCTTTTTGCTTGAGATATTATTGATTTTAAATAAAGCTGGCCATACACTACATTTGATATTTTCTTCAAAACTAGCGGGAGGGTAAAAGCGAAAAATAAGGGGCTGCCAATATTTGTAACACCCAAAAAGGGGTGAAAAGATTTATTTTGCTCTGTTTCTTTACAAAAAACGTTTTTTTTACGAAAAACTTGAGCTCTGCCACTTTTTTTATTTTTTTCTTCAACTTTCTCGAAATTAGTAGAAAAAAATTATTTCCCCCATGGTAATACTCTACTTTTATTCAAAAAAATTTAGAAACAGAGATGGGATCAGTTTTCCTAAAACGGGGGATCTTGGTTTCGGGTGAGAAGATAAAGATAAATTTTTCAATTAAATTAGCCGAACGCAAAAATGTTAGAAAAACAAAGCACGAAATAAAAATGGCGCCGCTTACAATTTTTTTTCAAAAATTACGTAATTTCGGGAAGAAATAGGTCTAAAGAGTATAATTTTTAAGAAAAAAAATATCAATTTTTCTCGCCCTCCTCCACTGGGACTACAGGGGCCGTACACAAATTACGTTATAGTCATAGAGGGGAGGGGAGTTACAAAACGTTACGTAGGGGGGAGGGGGGTTTTCGACACCGTTTGCATTTGTGTGAAACTAAGAAAATTTGGAATGAAAATAATTGAAAAGTTTTTTTTTTTTGGGGGGGGGTAGTGGTCTTGAAATCGTTACGTAATATTAGGGGAGTGGCGTGCCAAACCGTTACAAAACATTACATAGGGAGGGGGTCAAAAATTGGTAAAATCACCGTTATGTAATTTGTGCACGGCCCCACATCTGACTGTTCCTCCTTTTTGATTTCGAATCAAAGTGCAAAACCCGGGTTGGACGTTCGAAGGCGTCAACCCGTCCTATTTGCTTGATAAAGTTTCTACGGAAATATCTCAGTCGATTGCTCCGGCCGTGTATGAATGCTTTAGGTTAGGCATTTGCATGTATCTCAGTCCCCAGCCTGTAAACAGTGCGTAAGGACAATGGTTACAAAATGAAAAGCCGAAAAATATTATTTTTACAATATCTTTCATCAGTTTGGTATTAAAGTCGAGCAAAAACAATTTTTATTCAAGTCCTAAAGGTATGAAAATGGAAAACATTAGAAAACAACAACCTGGAATGGATTTACTACGTGTAAGATGTAGTGACAACATCGCCCCATGCCCATCCTTTTCTGCCTAATGTGCTTTTCCGTTTGTCTGCGTCTTATACACGGCTGCTTGGTCCCCTAAGGATTTGCTTAGGAACCCTGTATACGTCTTGATAGTGACCCTAAACGAAACGCTTGATTTGCTTGCAGTTGCTGAGAAAGAGGTTTTTTTTTTAAAGAAACCTTTACCTATATATAGCAGTAATAGATATAAGATAATTTCAAGCTAGTATTGGCCGCTATACAAATGATCCGGTCTGTCGGCATGAAAATGACCGGAAGTATTCAGTCTCCTGCACGGATGTAAAAAAGAAAGGGATTGATAATACCCTTGTGGGAAAATCACTGGCGTGTGTCTTCCGCCATTTTCGCCGCCGTGTTGTGGAGATCTAGGTGGGCGACATTGGTTCCTTAATTTTAAATAGTAGTGTGGGAACACTGACTATCAACAGTGTCAAAAATGATGTTTCTAGAAAAGGTTATTTTTGTTGTTGTTTTTTAATACAAAAACAAAAAAGTGAAGAACCAAGCAATAAAAACCATTTAAAAGACAGACAAATGCTTGAACGGCGACGCCATGATAATCTCTCTCATTTGGTCTGGGGAATGTGCAAGTTTTGAACAAATAAATTACAACATGGGGTACTGTCAACCATTGCTGCTGGCGCTCCCGCTCAAGATAAACATTCATTAACTTGATCTCTGAATCTGAAACAGGAACTAAAACGTCTAGGGACAGATATGCGCCAACAGTTTATAAATCCGAGGTGGTTATTGACTTTTACAAAATAAGAACAATACTTCATGAATTTTAAAAAGGACATTAAAAAAATTGGTAATTATGCAGTATACCGTTTTCTGCCATTTTTGATTTTTAAAAAAAAATTCTTTATGGGGGCACCTACTAGGGTCTCTAGGACCCCAAATCCGCCTGCATCCATTTTTTTTTAAGAGAAAAAGGGTGCCCCGGGGGGGGGAGGTTGTAATGTGTTTTTTTGATTGTTTTGGGTTGGGTTGGACTGTGTTGTTTTAGTGAAAAATTTAAAAAAAAAACAAAAAAAATCGAAAAAAAAACAACCGGCGCAGGCAGATTTGGGGTCCTAGGGACCCTAGAAGGTGCCCCCATAAATAATTTTTCATAAAAAGTCAAAAATGGCATAAAACTGTATACTGGATAATTAACAAAAAATTAATTTTAATATGTATTTTATCAGTATATTTTTTTTTCTTGTTGTCATTTCCATGTGTTTGTAACTTTCTATATGTAATATTAAGTAAGTAGTTTAAGATTTCATTGTCAATTTTTGTGATATTGTAGCAAGTATTTTTTTGAGATTTTTAGACCAGTAATTATAAGATGTTTTACCAGTTTACTAGAAATAAAAAAAAAATCAATATTTATTTTTTAATCTTTATTAACAAAACCTTAATGTTAACATTGTTTGATATCTAAATGACATTTTAAAGATATTCTTAGGTTTAATTTACCTTAATGTTAATTTTTAACACTAAATTTTCACGTTTATTTATTCAATTGTGACAATGTTTTTTGTTAACAATTTTTGTAATAAAAGTTTTCTGATTCTGAAGAAATCAGCAGAAAAAGTTATTACTAAGATATTCTTAAGTTTTGGTAAGTTTTCAGCATTTGGCATTTTTTTTTGTAGATTCGTTTTTTAAGGATGATGCACTTTCCTCGTGGAAAATGGCTTTTTGTGTGATTTTGCTTATCTTGATGAAAATCTATCATTGCCCCATAGCAACAACTAACAAAAATGGCTAAAAATGTTACAGTTTTTGTTTTGAAGCATGTTTGTTAAATACTAAGTGGCAACATAACAATTGAAATTTGCCTTTTGTTAAAGAAGTCATTTCTTGGTCATATGAATTTAATATTCTTTATGTTTGCGATGCCAGTGCGATGCAAACTATATTTTTCTGCTACTTATTCTCAGACTACAATTTGGTTCATAAATATTATTTACATTTTCACAAAAAGTGCAAAAAATTGATTTTAGGGAAAAGTCAGAATACCAAAATGTTTAACTTTGAACGCAGTTTCTCAAAAACCACATACCAGATCACTATGGAGCAATAATAGATTTTTATCAGGACAATGAAACCTAAAACATATGCAGTTTTGAGCAAAATCCCACATCCTTTATAAAAGATTAAGCTACAAAAAAAATGTTGAATGCTGAAAACTTACCAAAACTCAAGATATCTTAGTAATAACTTGTTAACTTAGGGAAGGAATGGTCGACACAGTTGTTTGTTAATAGGTTTTTCCGCCAAGGTCTTCAAATATTGTAAAACTCCATGCTCGACCCCATCTGCCAAAGATGTACTTTTTTTGTGATCGCTAAATGTTGCTTGACTTGCCATGGCTCTGGCTTTCAGCTGAGCCATGTATGCTATTATCAAAGTCAGTATCTCCCTCTATTAATTTATTTTTTATTACTGTATCATGTTGGTGCATCTGTGCTTAGCTGTTTTAGTCCCTGTGCAGATTCAGATCAACGTAATCAAGGTGTATCTTCAGCGGGAGCGTCAGCAGTAACGGTTGAACCGAGATTTTATTACAATTTATAACGTGTGGCTTAACAGTACACTTTGAGTTTATAAATTGGGGGGCAATATTTCCATATTGTGATTTATTTGTTCGAAACCTGAACATACTCCAGACCAAATGAGAGAGATAAATGGCGTGACCGTTGGAGCATTTGTTTATGACTTGTTTCTTTACTTTTTTGTTTTTGTATTAAAAAACAACAACAAAAATAACCTTTGAAAAAAATGTCAAATTCAATCATATTTTGACACTGTTGACAGTCAGTGTACACTACTATTTAAAATTAAGGAAACCAATGTCGCCAACCCAAATCTCCACAACATGGCGGCGAAAATGGGGGAAGACACGCGGCAGTGATTTTCATGAAAATTTCCCATAGGTATTAGCAATCCAAGGTTTCTACATCGGTGGTCTCCTGCCGAGGCCATTTTTTTTTTGCGTAACCTAACACAGGGCACAAAAGGAGCATCGATCGGCTATTGATATTATCGAGTGTTTGTTAGGAGCATCTGACGTCATTTATTGAAATCTTTATTTTTGACTAAAGTGAGAGCTTACTTATTGACTTTTAAATCCTTTAACTAGTGATAACAACCAGCTCCTCTCGTGGTCGGTCTCGAACAATCTCCCTACAAAAATAGCAGACCTCCACAGGGATCTATTCGCGACCGATCTCCAATTCTTGCCAAAAATTGGATCCAGTGTTGGAAAACATGGAGAACTAATTTTGATGACTTCAGCTGATGGAAAGTTCCATTTAGTAAACAGGTAGGACTGTACAAAAATCGTAAATTATGTTAGATAAACAAGCAGCTTTCCAACGAATATTTTAATTTGAAATTTTTGGATTCAGAGGTCTATTTACTTTGCATATTCGTACAAAGTTTGTCAGAGCGCAGGAGGTAATAAAAAAATAACTAAAAACATTTATAGGTCTGGTAGAATTGAAAGAACCATTGAGGGACATAAAGGTGCTATTTTGGTTGGAGCGTGGAGCAACGATGGAAGTGGGTTTTTGACAGGTAAGAAATCGAACCTCTGCAACTCGAATCTCTATAGATCGAACTCCATTTTAACTTTAACCACACTATAAGGACGTACTACTACTACTACTACTACTATTAAGGGTGAATCGGTGGGAAAATTTGATCTACACACCGCACCAACTTGGGCATTGCGGGCATTCTTTGACATGAGTTGGGCATTATTTGTCATTTTGCTAATCATAACCAATAAACCTAAAATATTAATAATTACTTTAATAGTTCTTCGCCCGTGATGAAACTTGTACCATCCACAGATTTTTCGAGAAAAAATTCCCAGACTTTTCCCTGATCAGATTAAAATTCCCTGACTTATATTTTTAGCAGTCTCAAAAAAAGAAACAATTTTTTTAGAATGTTGATATTACTATAAAATTCAAGTGAGTTTTTACTAAAACTTTCACTTAACTCACATTGGGTGCGTATTTATTAAAAAAGAGGAAAGAAAATCAGCCTTCACCACCCCTAACTAACTAAAAATTACAAATATTTGCGCGACAAATGGCCAAGCTTTTTGAACACTTTGCTTCTGAATAGTTAGAAAAGTTAGAAATAAAAGACATTGCTACAATAGTTTATTCACTAAAGCACTGTGCAACATCCTCTTAAATTACTCTCATTGGGGAAAATTCCCTGACTTAACCTGACCCATTGAAACTTTCACTAACTCTCCCTGACCATTTTTTGTTAAAGTAAACGATCTACCACTCAATACTGTATTTATGTGAGATTTAAACTAGGAATTAAAATGTAAACTTATGATGACTTTTTATTATCAATCAACTTCAGTCAACGTTACATTGTATAATATCAAAAAATAAAAGGTAACACGTCTCCAACAATACTTCAATGCATACAGGATGTCCAACTTGACCACCTTCCCTCATTGATGTATTGGTTCATCTAAAACCCATTAAACTTCTTAAATCCAACCATCTCGGTTTGAACAAGGCTTTCGTAATTTCGTCTGCAATCTGCTTAATACCGTCCACTTTCTGGATAACTATTTCGCCTTCCAAAACCAATACTCGAACGAAGAAATGTCTTATTCTAATGTGCTTCCTGTGCTTATGGAATTCTGGATTTTGTGCTAATTTAATGGCGGCTTCATTATCAACCATTATTACAGGTAAATCTTTTAATTGTATAATTCCTTCGTAAAGAGTTTTTAACCAAATTAACTCTTTCGCACATTCACTTGCTGCTACAATTTCTACTTCTGTAGTCGAAATTGCAACTGAACTTTGTCTTTGACTGCTCCATGATACTGCTCCTCCACTGTACATGTAAAGAACTCCATATGTAGATCGAGCTGTGCTTACGTCACCTCCATGATCTGCATCGCTAAATCCTTTTAAGTATCCAGCTTTGTAGTTACACTTGTAGTTAATGCCAATATCCAAGGTTCCTTTTATATATCTGAAAATTCTCTTTACTCGCATGTAGTCTTGGATTTTTGAGACTTCTGGAACAAACACCAACTGCGTACCGGTCATGAGATACATCAATGCTCCCACTTCTTCTCTATAAAGAAACTTTGGATCACCTTGTTCATTCTTCCCTGATTCAATAGCTTCTTTAAATATTGGCGTTGAGACTGGGTTGCAATTCTGCATCTCAAATCTCTCTAGTAATTTTTTAGCATAGGATTTCTGAGTTATTTTGATATAATCAGCATCTCTCTCAATTTCAAGTCCCAAAAAGTATGACGCAGGTTTATAGGTTATTTTAAATTCTTTTTGTAGATCTTGTAGGAATTTATTTTCCATGCTTTTATTATTTGAAGCTAATAGCCCATCATCAACATATAAAGACAAAATAAGCATTCCATCTTGTTGCTTTTTTATAAATAAACAAGATCTGCAGCAGTCTCTTTAAATCCCAGGCGTATTATTACATCTGTAATGCGTTTATTCTAACAGCGTGGCGCCTGTTTAAGTCCGTAAAGACTTTTCTTTAAACAACATACATTTTCAGTACCATCTCTATAGCCTTCTGGTTGTTTCATGAATATTTCCTCTTCTAACGAACCATATAAAAAGGCGGTACTGACATCAAACTGAGTCGATGTCATTTTCTCACTTGCAACAATTCTAATAACAGCTCTAATTAAAGACATATTTGCAAACGGACTAAAAGTTTGGTCAAAATCTTCACCTTGTTTTTGTGAAAAACCTTTTACAACCAATCTTGCCTTAAACTTTTCTACAGAGCCATCTGGATTTATTTTTATTTTATAAATCCATTTAGAAGGTATAGCTTTTCTTCTTGCAGGTAACGTGTCCAAGACCCATGTACCATTGGATCTATGGGCGTCCATTTCTTTATCCATAGCAATTTTACATCGGTCTTTATCACAGCCTCTTTATAACTGTTTGGCTCCTTAGTTAGAAGTATATTTGATGCGACTTTCATTGCATATTCTTCAAATTTAGCTGGTTTTCTTAAACTTGCTCTGTTGCGTAAGCATTTTTCAGTACATATTTCGCTTTCAAAACCATAAAACTCTGAAGTTGTGCTTTCAGTGTCTTCATTATCTTCTATTCTTTCCTCTTCTATGTCTGGGCGCTTATTCTTAAATTTCGGGAAAGGGAGTGCTCCAGAGAATTAGAGGCGCACCTGATTGGCCGAATTATCATTTTCTTGTCACATTACTGTCAGTTGTAGCAGTAATGGCATTAATTGTGAGCAATTTTGCTCTTCTGCCTATACAAAGAGAACAAACCGACGGCAAAACGCTCACGAACAAAGTCGTTAGAAGAATACTTTCTTGTCTTGAACTTCCTTCTCCATCTTGATCTTCATTGATTTCTTCACAACTTTCTTCTTCAAGATTTGGAAGTGGTATCAGCTCAGGACTTGAAAACGGTTTTTCATCGAAAATAACGTCTCTGGATCTAATTAACTTCTTTGTATTTGAACAGCAAATTCGGTAACCATCACTATTATCATATCCCACAAGAATGCCTTTGTCTAGCTTTCTTCTCTTTGATTTAAGCACATGAGAATAACACGTACTTCCGATTACACGAAGATGTGTCAAACATGGTTTCTTTCCATACCATACTTCGTAGGGCGACTTGCTGCTATCACTAGATACACCTGATCTGTTCAGTATGTAGACTGCAGTGTTGATCATTTCAGCCCATAAGCTTTGAGGTAAGCCTTCTCTTGCATACATCAGTGCTCTGGCTGTGTCTACCATGGTTCTGTTATCTCGTTCTGCACAACCGTTTTGTTGGGGAGTATAGGGCATAATTAATCTCTGATGAATTCCGCGCTTGTTCAAAATTTCTGAGATATGCTTATTTTCACCTCCATTGTCTGACAAGAACTCTTTAACAACATGACTGGCAACTTTTACCTCTTCTAAAAATGTTCGTTCGTGTAGCAACTTCTGATTTTTCTTTCATAAAGAACACTCTACGGTATTTACTGTAGTCATCTTTGAATAGACAAAAATACCTATAGCTTCTACCTGAAGGTTCAAAAGGTCCACACACGTCAGAGTGAATTCTCTCTCCTGGTTTTAGAACATGTGCTTTTCCAAATATACAGCCTTCACATAACTCGCTATCTAGAGGTACATCCATTCCAAAATCTCTCTTTAGAATTTGTTTAACATGTCTTTCATTCTGATGACCCAGTCTCTCATGATATAGCTGAAGTATGTTATCATTTTGTACGGCGTTAATCTGAGTAGCTTGTGGCTTGAAAATTTTAAGCGCTAATTTGTAAAGCCCTCCATATTTACTTCTGCTCCCAATTAAAATTGTCTCTTCTTCAAGCTTAAAATGACAAACTTTTGTTGTGGAAAACTTTTTGGTTGTCTGTCCTGGGCTGACAAAAATGAAAACAGATTCTTCTTGATTGCAGGCACGTACCAAAGATCTTCCAAGTTAACTGTGTAGTTTTTCCATTGACACAAGCCTCAACTACAATTCTTCCTTTTCCTAAAGCTCTTACAGCATCCCCATTTGCTGTTGTAACAGTGTAGTCTTCAGTAAATGATTTAAAACTCTCATAAACCTCCCTTCTATTACAAATGTGATTGTTAGCACCATTGTCCACATACCAATTATCTACATTATTTGTAATAGTTAGTATAGTCGATGTTACAGCTAATAACGGCTGATTTTTAACTGGAGTTTGACTGTTACCTGCGACTTTTTCTGGTTTAGGGGACAGGAAGATGACAGTAGTTACATCGAAAGTCTTTATTTTGCTTCGAACCACTCTGTTGTTTGCTGTTGACTGCTAAAACCTCTTGATTATTTAAATTTTTATTTAGTAATGCTTTTTCAAAAAAACAAAGCTGGCTTGTTAAATTCTCAACAGTTCTTTCTGATTTTACCATCAGCATCCAGCTTGACGTAAATGAAAAGTAATCATCTGGTAACGTTCCCAGTATTTTACAAATTAATAATAATTCTGGTAAATCATAGCTACATGAGCTACTACTAGCAGATTTTTCTTTACTGACCTCAATTTGAAAGTCATTCCACAAATTTTTAAGTTTGAAAATGTGAGTGTAGCTAAAGAACTGCATGCATAAATCGTAAGTCTTTTCTTCAACCACACCATCATACAGTCTATTAAGTTCTAGCCAAATTTCCCTAGCTGTATTGAATCTCATTACTTCTGCAATTTCTCTTGAGTCATGTTAATAGTAAGTAAAAGCAAGGCGCTGCTGTCAGCTCGAGTATAAAAGGTGAGGTATTTTTCATACTTCTCTTTATCTTCTTTTGTAGTGTTTACCACAGGAAAAGGCAAAGTTTTCTTTAAGATAACTTTCAGCACCTCATTTGCACAAGGTTCTGAGCAAAATAGAGAGCTTGAACTTCCATGTAGACCAGTTCTGTTTACCTTCTAATAATCCAATCTGTATCTTCATGGCATCCATTGCTTGTCTTCTGCACTTTTAAACCAAAAAACTCTTGAAAAAACTTCTAGCAAAATTTTGGCAAGATTGCAACAGAAAGCTTCATAAAACACTTATTTTCTTGACTTTGGGTAACCACGCTCTGCTACCATGTTAAAGTAAACGATCTACCACTCAATACTGTGTTTATGTGAAACTTAAACTAGGAATTAAAATGTAAACATATGATGACTTTTTATTATTAATCAACTTCAGTCAACGTTACATTTTATAACATAAAAAAATAAAAGGTAACAGGTCTCCAACAATACTTCAATGCATAAAGGATGTCCAACTTCAACGTTTTCAAATTCCCTGACTTTCCAGGCTGTGGACACCCTGTTGTAGTTTAAAAGGATTTAGAATAATAGAATGATATAATAAAAAGGATTTAATTGCTGCTAAACTACGTGACCTTTAGTTAGTAGGACAATTGACGTGGCACTGTAGAATTAACAAACAAATGGAAAATATGAGGCTGGCGGAAAATAGCCTTTGCAGGTTCTGCCAGGTGGAGAAGACTCCTAAACACGATTGGAGCGAGTGCGAAGCCAGTATCTCGTCTGTGCAGTCTTATTAAAAACAGAACTACAGAAGACACTCTAACTATATTCGGAGTGCTACAATAAACCCGTAAAGGTTTAAGTGGTAAAAGCAACAGAGTTGTATTTAATGGAATATTCTAAACAAATTGTGCCAAATAATTTTTTTTTTAATCAGATCGATTTACTAAAGCTCACTGGGAATGTATTGCTTTTTTCATCATTTCGAATGGGTAATGGGGGCATGGCGAGTATTTCCAGATAACTTAGGCATTGGAATGCATAGTGCAAAAAATTGGCACCGATCCACCCCTCGGGCTGAGGTCTTAGATGAAGTTCGTCTAAAGCTAATCAAAATGTGAATGACTTATGAAATTAGGTAGATTTCGGTAACCTTTTTTTTCCTTAATCACACTCTACAGGCAGAGTGGTCATGAGGTTCTCTTTTTTAAATTGAAAACCCTGTATATTTTATAAAATTTTGATAGATATTTTCTTTCTGATTCCAAAAATATATAATATATAGGGTTTATCTTTGGCGGTTCTCGAGTAAAATCAAAAATAATTTGCCATAAGGGCAATGTGTTAGCCAAGAAAAAATAGTTTAGGTGGTTCTTTGTTCAACGCATTACTCTTATGGCAACGTTTTTGCGAATTTGCTAAATGACCGTTCAAGAAAATGGTAACATTGCATATTTATAGAATCAAAAAAAAAGATCTATCGAAATTTTAAAAAATATACAGGGTGTTCCATTAAAAAGAAGGACCTCATGGCCATCCTGCGTGTAACGGGTGATTTAAAAAAAAAGTGACACCAATAGAAATCTACATAATTAATAATATACTTTTTTGTTTTATCTTGGTGTGACGAACAATAAAAAAGTGTCCCAAGTGGAACTTTATAAATTATAAATAGTCACCCTGTACACACCCTGGGGTAGGGCAGAAAGGGCCCAGGGAGGCCTACTTGCCAGGCTTCGCGCCGCACCTTCTCTACTACTACCCTGTACAAAATCTCATTGACATGTCTTTTTAGCTGGTGAAGACGGTCTTATCAAAACGTGGTCGAAAAGTGGCATGCTGCGTTCGACAGTGGTGTCAAGTGATAATTCCGTCTATGCGGCATGTTGGGCACCAGATAGTCAAAGTATCGCGTACACTTACGGGAAATGTGTCGTCATTAAACAGTTAGCGCCGAACATAAAACCTTTAAGAGTAAGTACATTTTTCTAGAGAGTTTAGCCATCAACTTATTCATTGTTATCATCTTTAAGAATAGAATATCAAGGCGAAAAAAAAAAATAAAAAATAGTTTTTCCTTAAAATATTGCCATTAATAATTATGTAACATTCCATTTTGTACTTTAGTTCTCGTACTTTTCCCTCTTGACTTTTTTTTAAAGGTATCATGCAGTTTGTGGAAAAATCGCAAACCAATATTTAATATTATATAATAATAATAATATATTAAATAATGTATTTATCTAGTAAAGCAAGCAAATCGAAAGCTTCTTAGGGAGAATATTCGCGGATACACATGTCCTAAGTGCTAGGAAACAATCATCCAAAAACTCAGCCCATTAGGATTTTGGTTGAGGTTTGCCTTAATAGTTATTCCTAGTATAAGCGTAAAAGTGAGGTGATCCATTAAAGTTTACATCACCGACTGCCCAGTTGTTTTAAAACAATATTCTATTGTGACATTTTTTTAAAGGTCTATTTTCAATAACAATAAGAAAAAAATTTACTCTGGAAATTATTAACCTTGAAATTTGAATTCTGTAAATAACATTAATAATTAATAAGTTAAATACATAGTGTTCCTTTTTTGTTAATAATCGTTTTTCTTCCAAATCTTTTGCTTCTGCAATTCCTTCCATTCAATTCATATCGATTTTACTCTACGTATAGCTTCCCAAGTTAAGAAAAATATATATATTTTACTTTTTAGTGGAGAGCACATGAGGGTCTGGTTCTTTGCCTTGCATGGAGTTCTGCATCGGATCTTATAGTTTCTGGAGGTGAAGACTGCAAATACAGAGCATGGGATAATTTAGGTATGGTGTTTAGAACGTGTAAAATTTAGTAAAAAAACTCGAGACATAAATGCTTCTTTATACAAAAATAAAAAATACGGGTGAATTACGTTTTCTACATTGACATTAAAATTTACGCAAAGACTTTCTTTTAGGAAGAACGCTGTTCTCCAGTTCTCTACACGATCACCACATAACCTCAGTAGCATGGTCTCCAGTAGGTGATCTATTTGCAGTAGGGTCCTTCAATACTCTTAGATTATGTGATTATTCAGGGGTAAGAAAAACCGGTGGCCCAATTGATAGCTTTTTATGGGTGGCATTTTAACTACGTTAATTGGCTTGTGTGGGAATCTAAGGCATTAGTAGTAATGGGAGGAAAGAGTTTTTAGAAAACTGTAACTTCGTATCTTGACGTGTCTTTTTTGCCAATCCATTCTTTAGTTTTATAACTAAATCTAAGTATCTATACATTACGAACATAGGAGTCAGATTTTCAGTAATTTTTTAAAAAACTACCGCACAAATAGAAAATATCAAAAAATAAATCTATCCGCTTATCAATTAAGGATTAGTAAAACATAAACAACAAATTTAAGTCTAAATTGAATTAGAAGAAGGCTTTTTCATCCAGGTAACTATAGAAATAAATTTTAGTTTCTTCTTGAGGACATCAAAGGGTTACTCCCTGTGACGGTAGTTATTATGAAATTAATTCCTGATTTCGTTGTTTCAGCTCTTTGGATATACGTCTGATGTTCCTTAAGCCTAACAGATAGTGGTCTTTTTGTTTCAACTATGTATGATTCACCACACTCACAAGGAACTTCGTAAATGCATTCTTTATTGTTGGTTCTCCGGTTTTGTTTTACTAAGAAGGCTTCAAATTGTATTATTAGATTGAAAAGCTGTTTCATATTAAAGTTGTTCGCTAGTCTTCGAATTTTCTCTGATACTCCTTTAATGTATGTAATTGTAAGGAATGCATTTGCCTGGTTTTGATCTTGTAATATCTGTCCTGTTTGCTGAAATTTAGAAATAGTATCTGTTATAAGTTTTCTTATTTCGATTTCCAAGTCATGAGAATTGTTACAAATTTGAACGGCTCTCTTATATAAAGTTCTTATTATGCCTCATTTTATCGTAGCAGAATGATTTGAACCTTGATTTAGATATTGTCCTATGTGAGTGGGTTTACGATACTGTTGTTCTGATGTCACTTTCTACTCGTTTGACAAGTACATCAAGAAAAGGAATTTGACAATTTTGCTCCAACTGGGTGGGTCTTATGTTATTTAGGTGGTGCAGAAATTCTGATAAATGTTGGTCATACCCGGTCCAGACAATAAAAGTATCATCAACATATCTTAGCCAGAGCTTAGGTTTATATGTTGTGGTATCAACCGCGTGTGATTCGAACAAGTCCATGTAAGTATTGACTACCACTGGCGAAAGCGATGAACCCATTTGCAGACCGTCATCCTGAGCATAAAACCTATCGTGTAACCTGTAAACCTGTAAATAAGAGTTTTGTAGACAGCACCCCAACAACGCCATCACTGCCTCCAGCGGCAGGCTGGTACGTTTATGAAGGGATTCGTCATCAACCTGTCTCTGCCTAATAATATCTAGCGATTCCTTTATCGGGACATTGGTGTATATACTTTCGACATCAAAACTGACAAATCTATCTTCGGGTCCTAAAACAAAAGATTTAAGAATATTAATTAACAAAATGGTTGGAATTTTCTACAAATGAAGCGGTTTTACCTACAAGAGGTTGAATTTTCAAAAGGAATTTACACAGATTGCTTGTTGGAGAATTTCTGGAACTTGTGACTGGATGTAAGGGTGTTGTCCGGAATATATCTGGAATACTTTTTTAAATTTCTATAAACCTTACTTTCGATTGATTGGCAAGTACCTCTCGAAATAAGAAACATTAAGAAGGATCTGCAGCAGAATGGTTACAACCTTAAACTTGTAACAAATACTATTTCTAAATTTCAGCAAACAGGACAGAGATTACAAGACCAAAACCAGGCAAATGCATTCCTTACAATTCCATACATTAAAGGAGTATCAGAGAAAATTCGAAGAGTAGCGAACAACTTTAATATGAAAACAGCTTTTAAATATAATAATACAATTCGAAGCCTTCTTAGTGAAACAAAACCGGAGAACAAACAAAATAAGGAATGCATTTACCAAGTTCCTTGTGAGTGTGGTCAATCATACATAGGTGAAACAAAAGGACCACTATCTGTTAGGCTTAAGGAACATCAGACGAATACCCAGAGGTGAAACAACGAAATCAGGAATCGCCGAACACGCATGGTGAAAACAACACCGAATGAAGTGGACAAAAGCAAAGGTTTTGCACAAGGAGTCACACTATAAGAAACGAAAATTCCTTGAAGCTGCCTTTATTGGGCAGAATAAGGGTATTTTCAGTAAACCAAGTGTTAAAATTCCAAATATTTGGGAGTCCCTCCTTGGGCGGAGCCAACTTCTTAAACTTCAGTGATTGGGTGTGAGTGATTTTCCATAATACGTAGCCTTAGGAATACATTGTAGTTTGCACCTGAAGACGATCAGAGATTGTACTGATCGAAACCTCGCGTCGTGTGTAAATGAAATATAGACTATGAAAGTCCGAAACACAGAGTTAATTTCAGCAATTAAAAAACCGCACTTTAACTTCATTTTTTTGAGGAACTACATCCACATAGGATTACTTGTGACGTACACTGCGACCACCAGCGGGTCTATTGTGGCTTACTTTCCAGATTGTTCTTCCCTGTTATAAATCATATAAATCCACTTAGTCGATCTGTGGCTTGCCGAATATAAGCTGACGCTGACGTGCAATGGCCGGAAATTCACACAGTACCTGTCTAGCCGTCTCCACACAGAGACTCCTCGCTTGAACCCTTTCTGTGCAATAGTAGAAAAAATCCCTAAAGTTCATAAATTGTTTTTAGTGGTCCCGTTCACTGGAAAAGCCCCTTATCGGCACCATCTATAAAATCTCGTGGTCCAGCGATGGCACTCAGATAGCAGGAGCATGTGCAAATGGTCACGTTTTTTTTGCTCACGTCGTTGAAAGGCATGCGCATTTTATGAATTTTAGCGCCAGTGTAGCCGAACGAAAGGTTGGTAACGTTCTGACTAGGTAGGGTTTTGAAAGTGAAATGCGCTATAATTTAACCCCTTTACTGAAAAAAAAATGATTTTGTTTTCCTTTCATGACCAAAAACGTAATATTAATTCACACTAAACCTCCATCAGTTTAGCGTAGCAAATCAGTGTAGCCCTCATTCATACAAAAAATATTAAATAAATTTTTTTTTATAGAAATATTTACGTATTAATAAACAATTTTATAAAAAATTGAATTATTCAATAAAATAACTAATATACAAAAAAAATTAGAATAAGAGAAACCATAAGATAAAGATCTTTAATTTTTATTAAACAAGAACCGAAACATTCGAAGTAGCCACATTTATTATTTTTTCTAAATATCGAATAAGAGAAACAACGAGATAAAAGATCTAACCAAAGAAAAGAGGAAAAAAAACAATAACTATAAATTTGGAAGAAAGATTTTTGTTACTATTCTTGGATTTTGTAAAAATAAATTATAATTTGATCTATATGATGATGAAAAAAAATACTTACATTACGGTGAGCCGACTTAGTTCTTTTAAGTTTTCATTAAACAAAAACCAAAAAATTTGATGTATAAAAAGTTTAGTACGTTCTATCCTGGAGTATTCCAGTACTGTATGCAACCATATTATGTTTTTCATAAAAGAAATAAAAATAATGCAATATAAATTTCTTAAAAGAATAGGTTATAGATTAAACATATCATATGAAAATATGGACTGTATAAAAATAATGAAATTGCTAATTTTTTTTTTGAAGCTCCTGATTTGCTTTCAGATGTTGGGTTTCACATATCGCCCATAAACACTAGGAATAATTCGATTTTTCATATTAATTTTCTCACTAACTCACTCAACTCACCAATATCAAGAATTTGAAAATTAGCAAATGATGTGATAAGCAAGTATGATATGTATATAAAGTTTTAACAAATGTTGTTTGAAGGTGGTAGGCAATGTAGAACTTGAGGGTAAACTAGAGTTTTGAACTTCCGTTGTCTTTATTTTTACTTTTTCACAACGTTTCGATTGCAGATACATAAGCATTCGAAACGTATTCACCTGATGACGATTGCAAATACATAAGCATTCGAAACGTTGTGAAAAAGTAAAAATAAAGACAATGGAAGTTCGAAACTCTAGTTTACTCTTAAGTTTTAACAAGTTTAGTACTTGCCTTAAAATAATAATTTTACATAATGGTTTTATAGTCACCAATTTCTGTTTTGTTTTTTATTTCGCCACCTTTAGCTTTACTTTTACTGTTATGTTCTTTTACTATAGTATTATTTGTAAACCTTGTGTGTATTTTAGATTCATTACATGCTTTTTACTATTTAAATACTGTTTTGTCATTTTATAATATTTAATATTTTAATGACCTTAAATGACTTATATAATATTGTATTATTTAAACATACTATATATATGACTTTATTGTAAAGAGTAGAAATTATTTTTTTTGTGTCATTGACCTTAGCTCAGGAAATGTCTAAGTGACGTTCAAAAAAGTAGAACTTTGAATCGAAGGAACATTTTGTAAAAAACCATAGAGAAAGTAATAGCTACGCGAGTGTGACCGATACTGTGTTATACTTGGGGAACATTGTTTGTCGGCGACACGAGCGCAGCCAGTAGCTACAGGAAGGAACTACTTATACAGCCGGACGCATAATAAAATACATATATTCTTTTGATAAATTTTTTACAGACATTTACTTATTTAATAATAAAAAGATATGAAAAAACTTAACAGGCGCAGTTTTTCCATACTTTCTTTAGCTTTCAAAAAGTTTTTTGCACTTTTTAAAAGTCTAAAATAGGAGGAGGGGGTTATAACTATGTTGAGGAATATTATCAAATATTAAAGGTAACAACATTTTATTATGTTATTTTCTTTTATTAATTGGGAAAAACTCCCAGTATAAAAGTCTTACAGATTTTATAAATATTTTTCCCTATATCTCTTTTTTTGTTGTTGTATTTTAACCTATTATCTGCTTGCTTAATTCTGTATAAATAACAATATTTTCTTCAGGGATTTGGTTCCCAAAAATCTGAACCGCAATTTTCGGCACTCTTCAAATAGTCCCATGCTCTCTAGCTTTAATGGTAGTGATCCACCCTGATTTGAATGGCATTTTAGACTTTACAATAAGTTGTTAATCCGCTATATAGCTAATCCCATAAACTCGCGCGGTTTCCAATCAAAACTAATTAAAATCGGATCGGAGCTCTTTTGTGATTTTTTGCAAAATAAGATAAAATTTATTTCGAAGGCCACCAATTCAAAACATTCAAAGTTCAGTCAAAAAGTGTGGATATCACATGACCCGTTTTAAACGTTACTTCGATATTTCCTGAGCTAGAGTCACAAATAGAAAAAAAAAGAATATCTACTCCTAATGTTATTTGCGTAAATAAAGTTATGATTTTTATGATACAAATTTTAAAAACCACCTTGACAAAATTTTTTGTTAACCGGCAAAGGTAAGCCGTTGTTAACGCGTTTGTATCTCTTCAAGTAGTTAGTTTGGCCATTGTTTAACATACCTATATATCAATAGTTGAACCCACCTTTGTTTGGTGAAAAATTCCGTCTTCATAAGAGTGTATCTCAGTTTTGCACCAGTGCAAAATTTCTATCTACTATCCGAAAACTTAAATCTGCTATTATTTAAAAAATTAATATATCGCACCTTGCAAAAAGAAAATTTTAAAATAAAATTTTAAATTATCGCCATTGTCTTCCTAGATCGTTACTGTCAAAAACGTCTTAGACGACACCAACGAAGTTCTTGAGCTACCCGAGAGAGTAATTCAAATGGCCATGAGATATGATCACCTGGTGGTGACGACGCCCAGTCAATGTTACATTTATAATACAAGTAACTGGAATACGCCAAATATTTTTGACTTGAAAGATGGGTCTGTAATGCACCTAGAGTTAGCCGAAAAGTAAATAATTTTTTATTTGCCATAAATATTTTGAAGCAAGAAAAAACATGACGGGAGATCTTTACAAGTAAAGCTCATATGCGATTTTTAGAAGTAAAAGAAAAAAAAACAACAATTTTTTTATCCACATACGGAATTTGCTGTTTCTGTTTCTTTAAATATCAGTTTACATAAAATATGACGTAACGACATGCAATTGTATGTCATTTTAGGCACATGCTACTGATCGAAAAAACTACAGTAGGCATTTACAACTACCAAGGAAAACTTAAAGCCACACCAAGATGGCCCAATGTAAGGCTAGATCTCACAAAAGCATCTCATATTGCTTTAAGTAATGATACTTTAGCTATTCGAGATGCAAACGACCAAAAAGGTAAATATACCATTCTGGTTAAAGCTAGGGTTGCCATCCGTCCGGATTTCCCCGGATATGTTCGGGTTTTGAAGGCGTCCGGGGACGTCCAGGCGAGTTTTTGAAAATCGTCTGGAATTTCTGCGACAGGCAGCAAATTTTTGTACCTTCAAAAATCATTTTGAAACCATAAAATATATGATTTTTTACCAGATTTAACTATAAACATACATGTTTAGAATTTTATGATTTTCTTTTGCAGCTGGACTATTAAATAAAATTCAATCAACAACAAAATATTTTTGTTGTAGACTGAATTTTTCAGGTTACGGTATTTCTTTAAAAATTGCACAAAAAACGGAACATTTCTGAAGAATTGAGACTGGATCCCACTTCAACCCACTTTTTTTTTCAATATGTTAACTTTTGTGTTCTGCTTGTATTGCCGAAAAATTGCAAAGTATTTATATGTTCGCAAGCTTGTGATTACCTTTTCTTTCATTTTCAGGACGTAAAAATTTAAATAAAAATGTTTTTTTTAATGTGCTTATTGGAGCTTGTAAAATAAGCTGATTTTTTAAATTTTGATCAGAAAAAACCTGGCAAAGTCTGAAACATGGAAAACCTTGTGTAAAATGTCAATAATTGTTGTAATTTTAGTTTCATTTTTGTCAGGAACAGCATTCAAGAAGAAATGGCATTCTTAATGCATTCAAGAAAAAGTGACATTTTTTATAGGTACACCAACCCACCCAACCCACTTTTTAATAAATATTTTACAAAAAAATTAAATTTTCTAGAATGACATATTTGTTTATATTATATATATTATATATCATACAAATCTTTTGTCAACAACATTTAAGTATCGTTATAATTGGAGTCAATAAGACAGTGACAGAGCGTGTGTTATAACAAAAATTACAACTATTGCAACGACTATTCTAGTAATGAACGATACTTTAAAACGCGTAAAAAATTACATTTTAAATTTAAAAATTGTTGCAGCAATGCCCGGATTTTGTCCGGATTTTTAAGTGTTTTTGTACTAGTTTTACAATTTTAGAGATGGCAACCCTATTACAGCCCCTCTACTTCCAATGCCAAGTCTTGAGCAAAAGCATATTTTGTTTAATAACTGAAATAATATGTTAAAAACCACCATATCTGGCTTAATATTTTGTAAGGACCACGAACAAGGACGAATTTTACAGAAATGGATGAATAATCTTTTTTTGGATTTTAGTACCGTCAATCCCCAAATAAACGTCTACTAAGTTAGAAATTTAGATTTTTTATCTGTCCTAATATTCCGACGAGCTAAGAAAATTCTAAATAATTTCAAACGAACACGAACCTCCCTTTAAATGTATAATTTTGGTTAAACTTTGACACCCTGTTTTTATTGATTTTTAGCTGTTCATATTATAGATCTAAGCAGTAACAGAACTACAAGTGACTTTTTAACAACTATCCAACATACCACACCTATTATCCAAATAGCACTAGATCAACAAGGGGAAACTTTGGACAGAACTTTGGCCTTGTGGGATAAATCCAAAGATTTGTACATTGTTAAAGTCAGAGGAATTTCTAAGACATTTGCGAAATTAGGTAAGATTTAAATAATTAAGGGCAGTTGCGTTTGGCGCAATACACCAACTCACCGCCATAAAAAAGCCGTGAAAGTATTTGGACCTTTGGACAAACCAACACAGTCTACTATTTCTTCTAGGTAGAAAAATAGACTCATTCAAATGGAACGCGACGGTCAACATTATGGCCGCCATTCAAGACGCACAACTGACAGTCTGGTACTGCCCAACCGCAACGTTCAACGCAAAACTTTTACACCTTTGTACGTTTCAGTATGATTCACCAGAATTGGGTAGAAGTCCGAGAATCGGTGATTTCGTGAGTAATGCGGTGGCAGTTAGAAGGGCTGATGGGTCACTAATTAATGTCACTGTATCGCCTTTTCCAGAAATGATTTATAAGTAAGTCAGGACAGGGATATATCTGCCAACATTTTTTAAAAAACATGTTAAAAGTTGTACCTTTATACATACATACCTTTTTTTAAAATCTAAACAAAAATAAATATTGGGTCATTTACAATGAATTCTAAAAACTATAACTTTATGTGCTTCTACACCTTCCCTACCAGTATATTTTTATAAAGATGCAACAATTTCTTCAAAGAAAAATATTTTGCAAAATCAGTGAATAGCGAGCTTTCCCTCAAAGCTGTCTGTTTACATAAATCCTGTGTCAGATTTTTTCATCATCATTTCATCTCCTAATTCCTAGCACCGTACTGATGACCACCACAAGTGCGAAATCCGGATCTACGGTTACCGTTATCTTTTTTGAGGGAAAGCTCGCTATTCACTGATTTTGTTATTTATTCACCCTCGCTAAATCCTTTTTTTAATTTATCAACTCCACAGCTTAGGATATCTGTAAAGATAATCATATCTGTCTCTGTAGAGACGCTTAATTTTCCTTCAAATTGAAGGTACATCTGACGATTCTGCAATTTGACAGATGATTGTCTTTTACATGAATCCTGTGTCAGATTTTTTCATCATCATTTCATCTCCTAATTCGTAGCACCGTACTGATGAGCACCACAAGTGCGAAATCCGGGTCTACGGTTACAATTACCTTTTTTGAGGGAAAGCTCGCTATTCACTGATTTTGTTATTTATTTACCCTCGATAAATCCTTTTTTAAATTTATCAACTCCAGAACTTAGGATATCTGTAAAAATAATTATATCTGTCTCCGTAGAGACGCTTAATTTTCCTTTAAATTGAAGGTACATCTGCCGATTCTGCAATTTGACAGATGGTTGTCTTTTACATGAATCCGGTGTCAGATTTTTTCATCATTTCATCTCCTAATTCCTAGCACCGCGGCACCGTACTGATGAGCACCACAAGTGCGAAATCCGGATCTACGGTTACCATTACCTTTTTCGAGGGAAAGGTCGCTATTCACTGATTTTGTTATTTATTCACCCTCGCTAAATCTATTTTAAAAAATGTTTTGTTTTGCAGAAAACCGTATTCTAATAGTTATTATGATTTGTTTGTTATGGTTTTAAAACATCTTTAAGTACTAAAATACAACCTTTTACAGTGAACCAACTTCAAAGAAACCAAATATTTACGCACAAAAAATCGCATGCAGCAACAATAAGAAATGCGAGAGTATTAAAATTACTATACCCCAATAAATGAATGAATAGAACTGATTAAACTACGTATAAATAAATCAAATATTAATATTATTTTAGAAGCATACTTGAAAACAAATGGAATGACGCCCTTAACCTGTGCCGAAGCATAAATAATGAAACATTGTGGGCGTGTTTAGCAGTTCTGGCAACCCAGTCAAATTTTGAAACTGTGGTGGACACTGCGGAAGAAGCGTTTGCAAACATCAATCACTATGATAAAGTGTTATATATACAGCATATCAAGGTAATGGTGGGTTATTTTTTTATTAAATTTGTATCTAACTGACATGACTTGCAAAGTTTCAAACTTTACAACTATTTAGAGGCAAAAAAATTTGACCCCTTCTGTAACGTTTGTTCCTTGCTATCGCCTCAGTCATAACTTCTGGTATTGATTAAATAATATTTTTAAATCATACCTTTTTAACATCATCCATCTTTTAGGCTTTAGCTAGCAAAATCGAACAAAAGGCCCTCATTGCATTATTGGGTGGAAAAAATGACGAAAGCCAATCAATTTTGCTTCATAATGGAATGGTTTTCCAAGCTATTTATAACAATATCATCATGCATAATTGGACAAGGTAAATTTCTCCGACTTTTTATAATAACCCAGAAATAGGCCTGGTAAAAACTAAATTATAACAAAATACTTCAAAATTTTACAATTTAAAAAAACAAGCGCAATTTAAAACCGCGCAAGATCAAAATCGCGCAGCTCTTAAATCGCGCCCCCAATACCGCGCCGGCTAAATATCGCGCAAGACTAAAATAGCGCAGTATAATTCAGCGCAGCCCTAAATCGCGCAATATTAAAAATCGCACTCGCTTTTCGAGCAAGGTAGAAGCACAAAATATAAAGCTTTAAATAAAAAAGGAATCTTTGGATTGGGTTGAGTTGTGTCCGTTTAGAATGGGTCGTTATTTTACGTCTTTTCTAAATATTTAAGAACAAATCCCAAATTTTTAATGTTTTAATTTGCATTTTTGAATTTGAGATATTTCTAATGTTGTGCATTTTGAAATTTTGCGTGATTTTAGTCTTGCGCGATATTAATCCTGCGCGGTATTGGGGTGCGCGATTTAAGAGCGGCGCGATTTTGGCCCGCGCTCAAAATTTTTCGACATTTTGGACGCCAATTGTCTTACAAAAACCGCGGGTAGTTTGGAGTTGTATATTATCAACTAGAAAAAACTGGGTTCATTAATTTCTTTGAGAGATTTTTGTTTGTGTGTTTTGGCTTACCCAATCTAATATACGGTGTTATGCGTTTACCTTCGCAACATAGGGATGCTACTGTATTTTCTACCCTGTACTTTTTGAAACTTTTCTCCTGTATAGTTTTTTTTGCTAATTTTTTGATTGATTTAAACCTTGTGGTATTGGACCGACAGGAAATGCAGCAATAAAATCCTTTGTTATTGAGTATTGTAATAGTTCAATTTAATTAGTTGTTTAGTTCCATTCTGACTGGTTTTATATTTTCAATCAAATACCTATTAGCCGAGGGGGTAACCACTCCGCGAAATCGCGTCACATTTTGGCTGCGAAATCCTTGCAAAATTGCGCGAAATCCTTGCGAAATCGCGCGAAATCCCTGAAAAATCGCGCAAAATCCTTGCGAAATCGTGCGAAATCCTTGCGAAATCCCGCGAAATCCCACAAGTCTTTGCAAAATCGCGCGAAATCATAAGAAAAATATATTAAACGCGAAATCGCCTCACAAATTTCACACTAGTGAATACCCCCTCGCTATTAGCTTAAATATACGCTTTTCCAATGCTTTCAACATGCACGAAGTTGTAAGCAAGATGTCTCTCTTATTTTTCTCCCTTTCTCTCTCTATTATCTCGTTTGACTTAGTAACTTTCCTGCACATGCGTTGCGCCAGCGTCATCGGCTAAGACCCGAAGTCACAAAGGCAGCCGATCGATGTTGTTTGTCAGAAAGAATTCGCAAAAATCCTAGATTTTTGTATTTTTTTTAAGAAAAAATTTTTAATGTGTGCCACTGAGAAAGAAACATCCTATTGACGTGAACTGCAGCTTTCCAAAACAAAACAGCTGCCAACCACTGGACCTTCTCCACTCGATACTTCACAGCAAGTCTTTTTTAACACTGCGGCATCTTTTAACTAACTTTTTTCTAATTTTTAACAGTGAAAAATCCGCGCATAAATGAAAACACAGAATCAAAACAAATAAACAACAAAAATGGCATCGCCTCGATTAAAGACGTTTGACGTAGGCCGCGTAGTCAGTCGAAACTGACCGAAACCCTCCGGATCAATAAATTTTCGTGTATGTGCAAAAAGCCGGAGCTATTTCAATGTCTTTTGTTTTAGTACTTCCATGGCTGACTAGATTATACACTTCCGGCCACATAAAATGCGAACGCCGATTTTATATAATGTATTATGGTCCTCGCAACTCAGTAACCTTTTAAAATGTCACCGTCAGTTTTTGTTGTTGTATGTATATTTAAAAGTGCCCCAACTAAACGAATTTCAAAAAGCCCAAATTTTGGCAAAATTAGACGGTGGTTGGTCGGTTCGAAGAGTAGCGGTCCATTATGGACGAAACAAGGCTACAATTGTAAGAATAAGAAGAAAGGATCAAGAAGAAGGAACTGTTCGACGAAGGCGAGGCACTGGCTTGACCCAAGCCTCAGCAGGATCAGCAACTGATCCACCCATTTGCGATGGCCCCAGATGCGAAAATTGAGGCACATTTTCCTGGATCTCTAAGAACGACGCACAAACGGATAAGCCGTTCGAGGCTTAGATGTCGCATTCTGCCAAGAAAATCTTACTCAGTGCGGAAAAGAAGCAAGCCAGACTAATTTTTCCACTAAACTACAATGTTTATGTTGATATGATGAGAAATGTTATGCTTCCAGAAGCAACCATTCTTCATCCAGAAGGTTTTTTTTATCAACAGAATAACTGTCCTATCCATACCGCACGCAGTTCTAAACAGTGGTTCCAGCAAAACAACATCGAGGGCAAAAACTCCTGACGCCAATCCCATGAAAAATGTGTGAGTCCTTATACAAAAAAGTTAACACGAATGATTATTGTTCCCAGGGTACAATGAAGAAATTGTTTCAAATCCAAATTTATTTCAAAATTTAGCAGATTCCATACCACGAAGACTGGCAAACATTATCGAGGCTAACGGGGTAATGACACGCTACTGAAGAAACGTTTTCTAGTTTTGTTTTTAAATTTACTTAGTATTTTTTTAAATAATTTCTTTTTGATTCTGAACATTTTTGGTTGTCTGCAAAGACTTAGAATGCTCAAATTTACTGATCCTGATCCTGCTTTCCTTTCGGCAAACAGTTCCTTCTTCTTGATACTTTTTTTTTATTCGCACAATTGTGGTCTTCTTTCGTCCATAATGAGCTTTAAGAATAAGTTTTTATAATAAAATTTTAATTAATGTAAAAAAAAGTTCATCAGTATATTAGTCTTATAGTAAAGTGTTGCCAGTCTCCTTATTTTTATGTTTACAATGTCAAAAGATCTAAGCTGTAATTAGAAAACGTCAAAGTTACAAAAAGCAACGCAATTAGTAAAATTTAAATTCAATAGACCTGCAGCTAACTTCAGCTGAACGCATTTTATGTGGCCGGAAGTGTACATGTTGCTTACAAGCTTGTCCTGCGTGGGTTTAATGCAGAAAATCCCTGTGTTTCGGAGGTAAAAGCATAACCCGGTAGATACTCGTTTAAAAAAACTAACTTTAAGCCGTTTTTTTATTGGGTTTTTTTAGTGCTTTGGATCTAGCTATAAAACACAAAACCCATATTGACACTGTTTTGTACTTCAGACAAAAGTATCTAGAAACGCTAGAGAAACCGGAAAATAATAATAAATACAGTAGTCTGCAAGAAAAGGTAAGAAATAGATAAAACTTGATTTTCAAAGGAAAAAATTCTCCAAATTGAATAAATTGCAGATAAGGCTTACAAGCAGAAAGCAATATACAGTGTTGGCCATTTAAAAAGGTTCACCTGGATTTTTTCCAAAACGGTTAAGAATTGGACAAAATGCTGAAACACATCCGTTTTGTTTGTAGAGGGGAAACTTTTTGAAATTTTTATAGTGCGCATCCCCTTTGAGGGGTAAACTTTACCCCTATATTTTGAATAGAGAAACTGGGTCGAGTGATACCTTGTTTTGAAGGTCTCCTGTATGTCTCAAAATTTCGAAAATCTATCGGTTAGTTTTTTTGATATTCACTTTCACAGTTGCATGGACAAATGCAAAAATATTTTTTTAAAGAAATATTTTTTTTATTTTTTGAGAAATGCCGGGACACGTTTTTCTTCTAGAATACATTCCTACGAGAGGTCAAATTTACCTGTGTAATTTGAGCTTACTTTGAAATTAAATATCTCAAAAACGAATCGAGATTTTCGAAATTTTTACACGATTGTCAAGACATTCAGGAAACCTTCAAAACAAGGTATCATTCGACCCACTTTCACTATTCAAAATATAGGGGTAAAATTTACCCCTCAAAGAGGATGCGCGGTATAAAAATTTCAAAATAGCCAAAAAGTGTCCACTTTACAAACAAAATCGATGTGTTTCAGCAGTTTCTCCAATTCTTTACTTTTTGAAAAAATTCAGGTGAACCCTTTTAAATGGCCAGGCCTGTCAGGGTTCAAAGTGATTCTTAATTTTGAAATTCTCTGACTTTTCCAGGTTTTCCATGACCATTTTTTAAAAAATTTCCTAACATTTTTGTCCATGTTACACTTTTTCAAATTTAGTCCCCTAGTCTCTGTACATTATTTTTTTCCCTTAATAAATAAGTTATTATTTGAAAAAACTGTTACCACCGCCTTCAGCAATCTATAAAATAAAAAGCAAATTTACTTTTTTCCAAAGCATTCGCCAAACCTTTAAAATTGTGGTAATACCTTAATAATTCTGTGAAAATGCAGATATAGGCCAATAACGTCTTCACCAAACTAAAAAAATCAAGCAAACTTACTTTTTTCGAAAGCATTCGCCAAACTTTGCTAATTAATACAAGACCAAGTTTTTTTTGACACATACGCCAATTCGTAAACAAAATAATTGGGTTTAATACCAGTCACTACAGTATCTAAGCACCACAATATATCGGCATCTACAACATCGTGTTTTAGAATAAAATCTGTCATAAGAACATTTTTCACAATAACAATTATTAGAATTAGGTACTAGCTTCAATATTTTTGTTTGTCATTACACTCTCTTTAGAATTTAATGCTAATTTTTTGTCATATTTTTAACAAGCCCTTTTAGTTTTTGTGTTTTTTGAAAAAGTTTAAATTTATTTTTGTGTTACTGGCTTAAGCCACTTTACCCAATCAAGTTCGCATCAGGATCAATCCAATTCTCTCAACAAATTGTAGAACAAAAAACAGATTTCTACAGGAAAACAAGAAATTTTTTACGCGCTTTAATTATAACAAGCAAAAAGAGTCTCTAACCACCATTTGTACCGAATATTTATATTATATATTTTTTTCCTCTACTAAAACTCTCTTGAGCAACAAGTGCGGAAAAGACGAAAATTCTCTTTCTCTCTCGTTTGTTAATGGACGTTTTAGTTAATGGAGACATAAAAATAATCGGGTGAAAATGGGGGTGACAGCCGGTGCAATAAGGGCGGAATTAAACACCAAGAAAACTGGCACGTTTTTTACATCCTCATTGGTGCGAACAAAAATACGAATATAGCTCAGACAAACGTAGTGACTCTCTGTTCCTTTTTTTGCATTATGCCGCGCTGTTGCGAAAGAATTTCGGTAAGAATTATCTGTGAGGATTCAAACATACTAAATATTTTGCTTATACCAGGTTACACTATGGGTATTTTATTCCCTGACTTTTAGGTCATTTTTGGGTTTTTACTGACTTGTCCCTGACTGCATACAAATTCCCTATCTTTCCTAGGTTTTCCATGACCACTTTGAATCCTGCCTGTATATTGTCACAAATTGATATTAGTTAAATTACTTTTCTGTAAATACATACATTTTAAACCCAAACCTAAAAGGCAGAAGAAGCCAAATACATACAGGTTAAACTACTATTACGCAGTTTCAGGAAATCTTAACCCAAAGGTAAACGTTTCAACCATAACTTTTCTCACGAGGGGAAACGATTTTTTGTGAGATACTATACCTAATTACTATCATTTACTTAGTTTATACGGGCCTCTTAAAGCGCTTTAGTCCAAGAATGGTTTAAAAATGTTGTCGAATAAATTCCACCAAAATCGTTTTAAGCACTAAATCGATTATATTTTAAAGCGATTTACGAAAGTGGTTTATCGCTTTAAAACCTATTTTAAAAATGCCTTAGCGCATTACTTCCAACCTAAAGAAATACTCAACCCTAGTTTTACCGAAAAATACTTAGTTGTTTTATTTGTTTTTTTTTTAACTGATATTTAATGAAAACACGTATAAACCCTCCTCCTAGAGAGCGAATAGTTAGTAACATTTTGTTATCGAATGTTGGTAACACCAGGCCATACTGTGATACGATCCAACATGGCCGCACAGAATGTAATCAATTTACCACTTTCCACACCTGTCAAACTAATTGATAGCAGGTTCACAGCAAATGGTCTCAACTGATAGAAGTAGCAAACGTCTATAAAATATAACATAAGTGTGATGTTGTGTTCACTCATTTTTCAGTCTCACCGGCATTTTTGCGGTACTTTTCCATGTTATAGCCTTCAGTTTTTTTCGTCTCCTTCATTAAAAAAGTTGATTAAAATTGCTCAACATTTATGTTTTTTTCTGCCAAATTTATTTCGCGTTAACCTGCGGACGTGAACCTGCTTTTCAACTGGGAAAGTCATAGGTAAATTGGACACAATGTTTGATAAACAGTATCGCTCGATTTAGCCACATGCTAACGTCTTGGTTTCAGATTACCATTGATCCTCAAAAAGTTGAGGAAAAAATCGCTATGGAACTGCAGAAAAAGAAACTTAGTCGTTAAGATTTTTTGTTGCTTATATTTTTATAAGATTGCTGTTATATAATATAATTTGTGTTTAATAAGAATTTAAAAAAAAATCACATTACCGACACTTATTTTAACTAATAAAAAGAAAATAGGAATGCATAAAATATTATAAAGGAGTCAGTCCGTTTAAAGTAATCAAAAATTTCAAAAAAAGCTAATGCTCGAAAATTCTAAAATTTTCAATTATGTTCTGTCTTCTTCTCAGATGAATACTGTCATCTGAGTGTATTGAAACCCAAACAGAAAAGTTTTTCTATCATCCTCTGTAACGCTATGATTGTAACCCATTTGGCGAGGAAAGTACGAGAATATGAAAAACCCCTTGGCGGATAATGCTGACAAAGAAAATAGAGTAGAACAACTCGTAGTAGCTGAGATTCAATCTATTGGTAGCTAATTTTTTTTAGAAGCTAAACACTTCGGTTCGGTTATAAAAATAATTTTTCTCTCAAAATGTCTTCCATTACACTTTTAAGGCGACAGGTTTACAGAGGTAAAGTGAGCAAAACCGTAGAGAGTTAAAGTGCCATTTTCATTCATAGAGCGGGTCGAAAATGTCATTAACCCTAATCTCCTTAATTACAGGAGACCCCGCAGTAGCGGATAAAAATACTAATAGATCCTCATTAGCCTCAAATAATAATATTAGTTCTGAGGTATTAGAAGACCTGGGGTCTAAAGTAAAAAAGTCTGAAGGAATTTAGTTTATTTTAGGTCCACCTTTGGTAAATATTTGAAGTGAGATTTTTTGCAAGGGACTCACAGAGGAAGTTAAGAATGACATCACAAACAGATATCTCCAAGATACAGGCTGTCCTTTTCATAACAGTGGCTTTTATAATTAAGCAGGATGAAAATATTAAAAGTTTTCAGAAACATCTGGTGACATCTGTATCATCACTGACAAAAGTTTTGACAGAACTGACTGCATAGCTTACATTTAAGCAGAATTAAACGAACTGATACAATTAGCGATGCTGATGGTTTAATCGTAAATTTGTGCCACTAACAAAATCGCACCAAAAAAGCCTCATCCTTAAGACATTTTGAGGAAAGTTTAAAGCCAGTGATTGAAAATGCTGTTACGGATTTTCTTCTTCTTGTTAAAGATTTTACTGAAATGGTAAAAGATGCCAAGCTGTTAAGAGAGCAGATGAAATCAAGGGCAAAAAATCCAAGAATACGCCGTCACGGGTTGGCAGTAGTCATCTAAGGAGAGAACCCAAAATAACTATTTGATCAAACGAACGTGTGAAGTTCGATCTTAATAATTTTGTTTCCTCTTTTAAAATTAGAATTTAGGCTTTCAATAAACATGGTTCGACGAGTGCGAATATTACATGTGATTAGATGACAGTAGTTATTTTCCACAGGACAAAAAATAATAAAGATCAAACTTTAAAAGTTGGGTTAATCAAATTTTTTTCGCGTTTAGATTTTGAATTGAGGACCTTCTTGTCTAAAAAAAAACTTAAAACGAAAAAAAAATATTGGCCAAATTAAATTTAGAGTTTTACATGGTCATATTTACTAACTTCTATTTATATATTTGTGAAATAAAAAATTATGGAGCACTTGGTTGCTTACTGAAAATGGACTGACCTAAAAGCAAATACTACTGACCAACATTGTTTTGTTGGTGCACTTCAGCTATCCTTGGTCAAATCTTAGCAAAGGGCACATGCAATTGCGCAAAACGTTCCTTTTTGGTATCTTGCCTGGAGTTATAATTTTGACGTAACTGCTATCACTGAATGTATTGCAACATGCCATTGATAACAAATAGATTACAAACAGTTTGGCAAACTTAGAACTGTTATTTTTGCTCACTTTTTGAGTTGTCTTCGACGTTTTTTAAATAGTCTAAATACTGGCCTTTTCGTAAGGGATCTAATTTGACTAGTTCTTTATAGAAACTAACCCTGTGGTCGAGGTATTGAGGGTCGTTGAGGACTAGACTGCCTGTTAGCCAACATTTGGCAAGTAATATCCCTAAAATACAAAAAAATTGTTATAAAATTTATTTAAACCGAAAAAAGAGAAATATCTTGGGTAGATACCGAAATACATTTTACCTAAAGAGTGCCTAAAACTAGTGACCCTGAGACGCGACAACCCCTTCAAAATGCCAAAAGTGCATTGGCGAAACACCTGATACCTCAATTTTAGATCCAAAAAGGCCGCAAATATAGAAAAATAATATGTAAAAAAAGTTCTATAACGGCTATATCGGTAACAGTAAATGGCATTTTCGACCCGAAAAATAGGGAAGATAAGGGCGCTTTGCCGGAGACAGGGAGGAAAAATATTTTCCTCCCGGCTAACGTACCGCATTTTAACATATTAAATGATAGATATTTTTTATTTATTTTTTTTTTCTCCCTCTACCGCAGCTTCAGATAACCATTTTGGCATGTGTCAGTGGATTGTTATAAAATAAAAATAGGGGGGTTGTTTCGACAGTTCGGCAAATCAATGTTTTTCAACAAAATAAAAAGTAGTGTTCTCATATTTTAAATTATTACAAAAGACAGTAGAAAAAACTAAATACATGCCTCTAGAGTAAAATGCATTTCCTCCCTTGGTATGTAAATAACTATTGTGAAAACAGTAAACCTTTTCGTTTTTTTATTTTCCGAAGTTTATGAGAACAAAGACAGAAGGTGACTTCTCTCTCTCTCTAAACAATGTGAGAGTATAGAGGACCGAAATTCCCATCATTTTTAATAAACTTGACTTTGATGGGGTTGTTGCGTCCCTCTTTCATTAAAATATGTCATACATACAGGGTCTATACATAAAACTAGTTAGATATTTTTTTCGACAAAGTCATTCGAAAAATCAAGACAAAAAAAGTACTTGTATAGTTCTAGTCATAAAAAACATCCCTTAATCATTTGCTTCTTGCTTTTATGGTATAATAAACAAGAGTAAACTACAAACGTTGTCGGCAAACAATGAACACTTAAAAAAACATCGAGTACTAATATTTTATTTCCAGTGAATAATAGGTTAAATAATTCTAACCAATCGGATTCAATTTAATGTGATTATAGGCTAAAACGTAAAGTAAATAAGATGGATAAATTCAGTTTTTCAAAAAATAAATCGATGTGCTTTATACTTAGGGGGCATCTGAGAAAATTTGACTGCCGTGGGCCTTTTGATGAAGATTTTACGAAACTTATTTTAATCGATTACTAATGGACCCACCAACACTACCACAAGTAGGGTTGGCCTTCCAGCATCGTACCTTCGTGTGTCACAAAAAATTACATATGTGCCCCCTAGGGGGCAACAGGGGCCAAAATGTGTTTTTAAACTAAACTATCCCTCATACCTTCTATACTAATGCACTCGCATATCTGAATCTCAGTCAGTTGGTAGTCACACTCGAGTTCACACTATTACCTACAAGTTAATAAGGCCCCTAGGTTAGGGGCTAAAAATTTTGTCGATTTCAATTAAATAATTCACTTATCTTTCACACTATTTCAACAAAAATGCACCACTAGGGGCGCAGTGGACCATTTCTTAATTTTGAATACCCCCAAGTTTGCCTCAGCCCCAAGGGGCTGTAGGCTAATTTTCACCATTTTCATATTCCAGAAAACACACCATATGCCCATATGGTGATGAGGTTTAGATGTGCATATTGAGTGGTTTTATGAAATATAGAAATGGTAAAAATCTTGTCCCTGTACAGCCCCTAGGGGCTGGGGCAAAGTTGGATGTAAAAAATATAAGCTCTTAAAATTCAAAAGTGGGATTTACTAAGATCTAAAATAGTACTCCCCACAGGTCTAAATATTTACACCTGTGGGGGGCACTAAATTTTAAAACCAATTTTCAAAAAACACTTACCCATACAGAAAAGACACAAAGTTATACCACTGAAAAACTGTTTTTTTGTCAAAATAAATACCATATTTTAGAAGAAAACGCCCTAAAACTATTTTTTTTGACAGGTTTCAAAATGGCAAATAGTTGATACGCCAGCATTTTGGCACATAATAGCTTCATAATCTGTGTTTGAGGTTATAAAATTGGTGATTGTTTAGACCACCTCTAGGGGGTGGTTTAAATTTATAACCCCCAGAAAGGATCGTTTTGTGGCAATTGGTAATAAGTTCGTCCACAATTTCCCTAAGTAACCGTTTTCACAAGAATTAATTTACCTAATTTAATATCCCAATTGTTCATTAATCAATAAAACGCCTCCAATTTTGTCCAGAAAAACGCCATATTTTGTACCCGTTTTCAGCACAAAAAATATATTTATGAGGGCACTACGAGACAAAACAAACATAAGTGAAGATCGCTGATTAAAAGAACCCAAAACAACTATATTAATTTATTTACAAACTGAAATTAAAACATTGAGGTTATCTAAAAACTCAGTCAAGAAAACTTTCCTTACTCAAAACCCACTCATTTTAAAGCTGTTGCTTTCATCAGCAGAGGTGGTGCGAGCCAAGGTGCAAGCAGAGGTAAAAGATCCGAACTCGCTGTTTGTGATTGAACGCAGTGCTAATATTTTTAAACTGAAATTTCGACAGTGACAGAAATGTGAACAAAATTTGAATTTAAGTTTTTTAATACATTTCATAAATAAAAACACCTTTTAAATAAATACAAAATTAATCTACTCCTTATCTTATTATTACCCATCTAAATCTTTGTGTGACATCAGGTATTAATTGGAAAAATTAATTAACAAGGGTAAGTTTTAATTAGAGTAACATATAACCCCAATTTAATTTGTTCTACAGAGTGTTTACTATTTAAACCCCGCGTGGGTTGAAATTTTTTAATTTTCTTTTTTTCTAAATTGAAACTTTCTTCTTAAATCCAACAAAATATTGTGTTAAGATGATTATTCAATAAACAAATTTATTAAAATTCTTTTTATAAATTAAATTATGTCCAAAACTCAAGGATGGTTGGTTTAAAGTGCTTAAAACCAGAAATTTCACTTAAACTTAGGACCGTTCTAAAATAGACTAAACTCTTTTAGTAAATCCCACCGCAAGTGTTTTGACTCGAACTCGTAATTGCCAAAAAATTTTGCATTTTTTGAATTTAGTATAGTAAATTTTGAACAAGATTTAAAATTTTTAGCCTCTATTTAAGGGTCGCCCCTGGGGTTTGACATTTTTATGTTTCATAATATTTCTTAGACCAAATTCATGAGTTTTAAATATGCATAGGAGTGTTTTCTGGAATTTGAAAATGGTGAAAAATGGATCTCGCCCCCTTACACCACATGGTTCACTGCCACTGGTGGTTCATTTTTGTTGACATTGGCTAAAAGATAAGTGAAATATAATTTTTTAATTAAAATCGTGAAAATTTTTAGCCCTTTACCTTGTTAACAGCCATGAAATTTTTGTCGGTATAGTAGACCTGTAGGTAATAGTATGAACTATCAACTGACTGAGATTCAGATGTTCAGGTGCATGCACATTTTGGCCCCTGTTGCCCCCTAAGGGCCACATATGTATTTTTTTACGACACACTATTTGCTCTAGATTAAACCGTCTAAATTTAAGAAAAAAAATTGTCACCCTAACCCTACTTTTTGACTGCATCATTTTTGGGGCTGTTAACAAAAGTCCCACGGAATTCGCTGCGCCCCATAAGTATTAGACACTCCAGCTGATCAAATGCGTCAAAACATCATTTCGTATGCAGGTACGGTCGTAATGTTACGACTCTTTTATCGTACCTAGCGAGGTTTTCGTGCATTTAATCAGCTGGAGCTGTCACGCATTCGCCATAATTTTAAAAGTGCACCTGCTTGATTGTTCGACGCGATAGAGATAAGGATACGATTACTGATAAAACTGAAAATTAACTTTAAGTGTCTATTATCTTCTTCCAGTAATGTTAGTATTAGATACTCCAAAAAACTCGATTTGTTATATATTGGTTGTTTTAATCGCTTTATACTTACATTTACAAGAAGGCTCCAACTCCTGCAGCTGTTCGAAAGCATCTAATAGTTCCTGTCGTTTTTCCCGAGTTATCGCAGGATTGCTTAGGGTCCACCTCAAATAAAACCAAGCACTACTGTCAGTTGGATCAGTAAAAACGGCACTTTGGACTAGGTTTAATTCGTCGTTAATACAGTTTTCATCCAGTGTCCTAAAAAGCCAAATACACCCACGAGATAAACACAAAAAAGTTAATACATGGTTCAATAGTTGGTTTTATCCAACTAAGATAAACTACCCTCATCTTAACAACTGTCTTTTTAACTGTTACTGTTAAGAAAAGTTTACACCCACGATCTCAATTTAAAAAAAAACTTTTGACTATCTCTCAAAAAATATAGCGGCGCGGCGCATCAAAAAAGGTTATAAAAAAGTACAGGTGGATAACAGTACTACGTAACAACAATAAATACGCAAAACTATCCTATCACAAAATCGAAATAGATCATAACGGACTGGCCTACGTTACAAGGGCAAAAGCGTACAAAAGCAAAATAATGTAACATATTTCCGCTAGATGGCGACACAAGTACACAGCCGGCCGAAAACACTTGGACAGCAAAACCTGTGTAATATATTGCCGTTAGATGGCTGTACATCGCCGATAGGGGTCAGGTGTTCGATCAATATGCATCAGCTGTCGTTTTGTTTTTTCGAATTTCATGAAATGAGCCACTGAAACTAGAAAATTGCATTGGTGTTAGCAAGCACTCATTGTTTTAAGCTTCTTTAATTGTCTTAAAATAGCATACTTTCCGAGAAAATTCAAAAAAAGAGTTTAGGTTGGAACACCTGTTTGCTTGCTTGCTTGCTTGCTTGCTTAATTGTAAATCCGGCTTAACAAATCAAACGGTGGCCATCACACCGCAGCGCCAGCTAGCGGCAATATGTTACACTATTTTAGGTTTGTACAGATTTGCCCTTGTAACCTTTTAGTATTGTAAGGTTTCAGGCCAGTATGTTCTGACCAATTACTGTTTTGCCGCTACACAGTTGTCATTTTCAAATTTTTGCTCAATACTGATTTGTTATTGTAAATTTTAGGAAAGTACGTTTTTACATTGTATTGTTTTGCTAAATTATAGGCATTCATCAAAATTTGAAGCAAAAAAATATTTTATTTTAATTGGAACAATTGCCGATCTAACGTAATTTCACACACGTTTTCGATTATTTTATTATTATATAACACACTTACTAAAATAAAAATATAAAAGTTTAGGATCAATATGTTACCTCAAAGTGCTTCTGTAGTGCCAAGAGGAGTAATTTGAAAAATTGATATTTAAACGATCGGTCGAGAACGCTACTTCTGCGTTTAAAGTAATGCCGATTTTGTTTAGAATCAGTCTTCGATAGTCCCATGTATGAACTAAAAAAAAAAAAAATTTTTTTTAACGGATGCGAAATATATAAAAGTATTTCTATAAAATTAAAAAACTCTATGTGTAATTAATATCAAGTATTTTTAGCCAACTTAATTGAATTTAATTAACTCGGTTTTTTGTGAAAAAACTTCTTTTTCGCTGTCCAACACAAGGTATGCAACATTAAAAATGGTCCAGAGATTTTCGAAATATGAATTTTTCTTTTAAGGATTGTTTTACTTCTTAATCCCTTTAGCCATGATCGTTAAATTCAGTACACATGCTGACCATAAATGTCTTCATTTAAAAATTGGGGTACAGTTGTCATCTGTAAAAAATCTTGCATTAAATGTTGCACATCTAAGTCAGTCATTTTAAATAGGAAGATAACCAAATTTATCGGAACATTTTTCTAGTAGAGCCCTTAACAACATACTAAAAATACAGCTTTTTAAGTGCTAAGAGGCAAGCACCATTTTTTAAAAATTGTCACTTTTTTATAATACAGTTACAAAAATAATTAAAGAACAGATTTTTTTACAAAATAGTTATAATAACATATGTACAAGCCGATATAAGACTGGTGGCAAGTATATTTACTTTTACCCCCCTCCCTCTCAGTCCCCCCTATTGACGAACTTTTTATAAAATGACTTTTCGTTTTAATTATCATAAACAGAAATTGTCCTTAAAATATGTTTTTTAAAAATACCCCACACTATAGACCTAGATGCGGGCTGTCAAAACTTTCAAAATTTAACTTAACATTTTAACCCTGGCATGTGGCACATCATTGAAAAGCATTTTGTAAGTAGATCTTAAAAACACCATGCACTTAGAATTTACTCCCCCTCCCCCACTCCTTTTTTTCATATTGTCCAATTTTTTATTGGTTTATTTTTATTATTTTCAACGTGGCAAGAACCTTTGGTATATTTTCATGTACTAAAAATGACCCATGGTTAAATAATTTAATGAACGAGCCTCATAAAAAGCTAATGATAAAAAAATAAATTATTGTAGGGTTTGAATAAGTTGGCTTTGACAATATTTTACTTAGCGGCTAAACAAAGTTGGCAATTATTATCTAGTACGGTTCATGAGTTGATATATATTTGTAAAATTTTAACCCCCCTTTCTACACTCTTCACAAACTTTTCCCCACATCAAAACCGAATCGGCTCATCGCATGGTGTCAGATAATTTTTATGCCAAATTTTTAAAAAACCTGGAAAGCAACTTTTGAGTAATCGTGTCCCAGACACCATGACAAAATTTTGTATTTAGGTCTTTTTTTTGTTTTATTTTTAGTGCAAATAAAAAATGTTTCTATATTTTGAAGGATGAATTAAAAAATGCTTTTCAATGATGCGCCACATGCCAGGGTTAAAATGTTTTATTTTCAAAATTGTTAAGTGGAATTCTGACAGTTTTCTAGGTCTATAGTGTATAGTATTTTAAGGACAATTTATATTTACAATAATTTGAACGAGAAAAGTCATTTTAGAAAAAGTTCGTCCTTAGTGGGGACTGAGAAGGGGAGGGGTAAAACTAAATATTTTTACCACCAGTCTTATAGTGGCTTGTACTGTATTATGAAAAACTGACAGTTTTTAAAAAATGGCGCCCGCTCCTTAGCACTAGAAAGCTGTATTTTTAGTATGTTGGCCCTAGAAAGATGTTCCAATAAATTTGGTTATCTTCCTATTTAAAATGACCGACTTAGAAGTGCAACATTTAAGGCAAGAAGGCGGCCGTAATTTTTGACAGATGACAGCTGTACCCCACTTTTTAAATTAAGACATTTATGGTTAGCCTGTGTGCCGAATTTAACAATCATGGCTCAACGGATTAGAAAGTTAGGTCAATGATAATGAGAGAAGGTATTAGCAGGACGCCATTTTGGATTTTCATATTAAGTCCCAATGTGTACCTACATACCAAATTTTAGCTAGTTACGCCCATAAATAACGATACTAAAAAAATATATGTCAAGCATACTTGAGTACTAACAAAACAGGTCAGTAAACCTACATTTAGAGGTTGAAAAGACTCTTGCTAGTCGTTGACGCTCCTGTTTAAAATAGAATACGATTATTTCGTCTAGCGCCAGTAGCCGATTTTTAATTCTGCATGCTTTTAAGTTAACCTGTTGTCGGTACCAGCTAGCGGGAGTGTTTCCAATTCAATTATAAATGCACCTGTAAATGCAACCTTAAACATTACACCCAGTTACTTTAATACGTAGTTGGGTAGCGTTTCTTTAGGAGGTAATTCTGCAAAAAATGGTTTTCTTTTATTTTAGTATTTTAATTGATTTTTTAGCGATGCAGAACGCGAAAGGTCAAAATAAGTAACATAACCCCAAATTTTTGACCCAGTGCTAAAAAATCTCTGGTGTCCCACTGTGGATAAACATAAATAAAGTCTCCGCGTTGCCATGGAAAACAAATTCAATGACGTAAAATTTTGCAAAAAAATCAGGTCGACATAGTTAAAGTGACTTCCCGTACAGTGTTGCTAAAAACAATTCCCCAGATTATAATTACGAACTTAAGGGTTAAAGTTCAAAATTTAATTTGCGTCCATATCCTTCCCCCTTCCAAAAAGAGAGGAGCTGACAACATCATAACTTTTAAAATCTGATCAAAAATTCGTGTTCCTCGACCCCAAAACCCATATATACCAATTTTAAACGAAATCGAAGATACCGACGCGACGCGACGATCTGATCCCCATTCACCTCCAATCAAAAAAGGGTGGAAGGGGGGGACTGTCAACTTCCCTCTCTCATCCCCTTAATCACCCCCCACCAACGTTGTTTTTATCTCCGAAATTAGAAAACATTTAGGGAAACATAAAAATAAAAACTGTATATTCGCAGCAGCTTTGGTTGAAGTTATGAAAATTTTTTTCACGCACGCTAAGCTAGTTTTTTACGCACGCAGTTCGTGTAAAGTTTTTTTATGCACGCAGTTCTCCTAATTTTTATTCTACCATGGTGGTGTTAAAGCATTTTCATATAGCTGGTCTCCAGAAAGCAACAAATTGCACGTTTATGGGCCATTTTCAAAAAAATTTTCACGCACGCCAAGCCAGTTTTTTACACACGCCGTGCGTAAAAAAAAATTCACGCACGCTAATTTTACTTTTATGCACGTTTAATTCATTATGTCTGTTTATTTTAAGTAAAGCTCTAAGAAATATATTTTAACAATAGAAAATGTTTTTTATTTTGTAAATCTAATATTTACGGATTTTTTTCCAATAAAGGTAAGAAATATTTAAGAGACCAACGTGAGCCAAACGTTGGGATATCAGTAGAAAGTTATGTCACAGTATGCGACATCGACGGGTCGTTCAATACACTGACTTACGCTTAACAATGTTGGTTTTGATATAAAAAGCGATGTCGTTTACCAAATAACGAAGTGGTGACTTAAATTTTGAATTTAAATGGGAATAAAATGGAAAAAATTACAATTTACATTCCATTCCCAAAAAGTTAAAATTTACAAAAAAAATTTCGACTACAGATAGAGAAGTTTTGGAGTTAACATAAGGTTGCATAATTTACATTATCTAATAAAGCCTTGTCAGACAGTACTCTTAAAGATATCTTTTACACCCAGTTCCCACCTACGCGCTTCTCATTATGTGTTGCGACATGAACTTATGCATTTTTTGAGTCAGGCTTGGGTTCGCCACGCATGGAAAGTGCATAGGTGGCAACCGGGAGTTAGACATCTTAACTTTTTCCACTTTGTAAACACGAATTAAGAAAAGGAATATTATTTAAGATAAGGAAGCATTTTGTCCTCAAATTTTATGTATGAGTTCAACGCAATGGTTCGAACACACCATCATGTTTCTACATATTGTGAATTATCCATCCAATAAACAAAATATATAAAAAAAACTTACAATTTCTGTCATCATAAGTCAAATACTTATTACACAAACTAAACTCTTTTTCCCAATTAGGTTTGGGATGGTGCACCAGCACCCAATAACGATGATGCCAGGATCCATAAGACTTTGGATTGGCTAGAAGGCACTGCTCGGTTAAGGCAATTTCGCTTTCCAAGAAGTTGATTAGTTTTTCTTCCCCATTAATTTCGTTTTTCTGGCTAAAAAAAATGTTATTTTTTGTAGAAATCTAATGTATTGACCCAATCGTCTCCCCGATGCCTCAAATTCGAGTATAGTTCCTACAAAGAACAACGTTGTTGGCCTGAAAAAAAAACAATTTTTTGGAATTCCCAACAAATGGTAACCAAGTTAAATGTAAACAACGTTTTTTTTTCTTCTTACTGGGATGAGTGAACTAGTTTGTAAAATATTCTTTAGTTGCATAAAGGAGTACCAAGCCAACGCCAAAAGAAATTGTGCGATCGCGGACGGATACCAAAAATGGGTTATTTTTTTGAGACGTAGAAACTTAATTTTACCAGCCAATGAATATTGCTAACTCTACTAACATATATACAATAGCAATTAATTAAACATTGTGTTGACACTATACAAAATCTAAAGAAGGTCGCGCACGGAACCTCACCGACCGAACACAAAATATAGGTAAATAAATATTATGGAGAACATTTAATAAATTTGACTAAACTTAAACCAAAGTACAAAATATTTTACAACTTATAAACCACGGGCGCAGTAAGGCTTTTCTTCAGGGAGAGGCAAATTGCTCTGAGAAAAGTAATAAAAGTTGTGATGTCCCTTCCCAGAAAACAGATTGAAAGTGACATTATTATTTTTTTAAAGGCAAAGCTCAGTATAAACGTCAGTACATATACATGGCGTAATAATAGTTTTCGAGTATCTGAAGTACGATTTCGAAAAAATCCTCTTTTTCTCTATATCAATACCGAGTTTAGTTGTGAACGGAAATAAGAATAAAATAAATAAAATAGAACTTTTTAACTTTGCGATATTTTAAACTTGTACCACCTACTAAAATAATAAATATAATTTGTTACCTTAAAATCAAAACTCACTTAAGTACATTTTTTAACGTTTTTTTTTGTGGGCGGTACATCAAAAAGTAGTTTAAAACAATTCTTTGTTACAACTAAACTTGACAAAAATCGCCCCATATTTAAAAGAACCCGAAAATAATTGTCAACATTATAAAATGACAGAAGCGTGGTTAAACTATCTTTCTCCACTGAATTAAAAAAATATATATACAACCAATTATTTACAAATCTGTCTCCGAGCAGTTACTGATAGGTTAGTCCTAAAACTTGTATAATTTCTATCTAATGGTTAGTCAAAAGACTTGAACGTAAACGTGTGATTTTACATCAGACACTTTAAGTTGCATCATTGCACATACATACATTACATACTGAACTAAACGTATCCTTATCTCTATTGAGTCGAGCTATTGAGCAGGTGTAGTTTTAAACTAATGGCGAATGCGTGATAGCTCCAGCTGATCGTTTCGTACGCAGGGATAGTCGTACGACTCCCTTGACGTACCTAACGAAGTTTTCGTGCATTTGATCAGCTGGAGCTGTCACGCATGCTAATAAAACTGAAAATTAACTTTAAGTGTCTACTGTTTTACAAAATGGTTTAAGTTGATGCAATGGTACAATATCGTGAATATGTCAGTTTTTTTTTACTTCAGCTCAGTGTTGGCTCATCTCGTTCAACGTACGTTAGGGTTTAAAGTAAATAGATAGTTTTTGGTCGTGCCAAATTACAGCCAGATAACTTCGCCAACAACGATAACTTCAACACTATTTGACAGTTCAAAATAGCCTTTTGGGTATAGGTCAACGGTGCGGTTATTTGACGTTATTTTAGTTTTTGTTTTCAATGTTAACATAAAATCAGTTCTCTGTTGTTTTTCATTCCAAAACAACATTTTTACCTTCAATGAAGTTTAAACGCGTTTTAAAGCAGCTATCTTTTTAATTATTTATGAAAGAACGCTCAAACAAAACCACGCTTGGGTATGGGTACTGAGCGCAGCGCCACTCTGTCGTAGATGACGCGGAATTTAATAGAACCTCGCCAAAACACAAAGGCGCACGTCCTTCGTACGTCGAAATTCTTATGTTCACCGTTCGTACATTTGCAGCATTTTACGGCAGCCCTTAACCATGTATGACGTTCAAATGTCAACAGTATCAAATATCGTTAGTCGTCGGGCGTTTGGGACATGACCAAAAACTATCTAATAAAGACCCACTTAGGTTAAGGTCGCCCTCATGTTGTAACTTTGACAGGTGGTGTTATAAATTTAATAGCTAGTATATAAGATTAGTTAGTCTTAGTTTTTGTTATTTTTCACCTGATGACGATTGCAGATACATAAGCATTCGAAACGATGTGATAAAATAAAAATAAAAATAAAGACAATGGAAGTTCAAAACTCTAGTTTACTCTCAAGTTCAACATTGTTTACCACCTTCAAACAACAGCATAAATTTAATAGTCTGACCTATTTTCCTTCCAAATTTCCATAAAATTTGAATTTGAATTTGAACTTAAAAAAAAACTTGTTTAAAAGTTTACTCTCTTACTAATTTTCGAATACCAACTTTAAACAGGTGGTGTGATAAATTTAATGGTCTGGCATATATTCTTTCATAATTTGCAAAAAAGAAGTTCGTACAACGTTATATAAATGAGAGTTGAGATTTCCAAAAAAACCTTGTTTAAAAATTTGACCCCCATACCAATTTTCGCAGACCGAACTTTGAATGGTGTTGTTATAAATTTAACAGTTTGGCATATTTTCTTTACAAATTTGTGTAAAAGAAGTTCTTACAACTTTAGATCAATAAGATTTGAATTTTCAAAAAAAACTTGTTCAAAAGTTTACTATAATACTAATTTTCGAAGGCCTAACTTTGACAGGTGGTGTGATAAATTTAATAGTCTTCCCTTCCCAATTCGCATAAAAGAAGTTCTTATAACGTTAGATAAATGAGAGTTGAGATTTCCAAAAAAAACCTTGAAATTTGACTCCCATACCAATTTTCGCAGACCTAACTAGAAAGGTGTTGTTATAAATTTAAGTTTGGCATACTTTCTTTACAAATTTTTGTAAAAGAAGTTCCTACAACTTTAGATCAATAAGATTTGAATTTTCAAAAAAAAAATTGTTTAAAAGCTTACTCCCGTACTAATTTTCGAAGACCTAACTTTGACAGGTGGTTTAATAGTCTGGCATATATTCCTTCCAAATTTGCATAAAAGAAGTTCCTATAACGTTAGATAAAAAAACCTTGTTTAAAAATTTGACTCCCATACCAATTTTCATAGACCTAACTTTGAAAGGTGTCGTTATAAATTTAACAGTTTGGCATATTTTCTTTACAAATTTGTGTAAAAGAATTTCTTAAAACTTTAGATCAATGAGATTTAAATTTAAAAAAAAAAATGTTTAAAATAGGTAACTCCCGTACTAATTTTCACAGACCTAACTTTCACATCTGGTGTGATAATTTAACAGTTTGCCTTATTTTCTTTCCATACAGAACTGATGACCTTGATGTAAAAGCGCTTGCACACCAGACAAATTCCAGATACTACTACTACAGATACGTATATTTTACATTTCAAACCGTATATTGTGTATACGCCTTTTAATTAGGATCACGTTTACAATTTACAGAACAGGTTATGCAAAACCCAACATTAGGGGTCGCAATCCATGTACAGAAAAACAGATAGCGAAAAAAAATCTGTCTGCGTCATTTAGTATGAATTTGGCTTGGTGGCCGGCAGCGATGCAGAGGGATAACCAGAGCTATGAAAATGGCACAAGACTGCAGGGGCGAATTTAGCCGTTTTCAAAGAAGATGGCGGTTGAGTAGGTGATGGGTCGACCAGTGTGTTCGAAAAAAAAACTTATTTATATTTAAAAGCAAAGGCGCATCTAGTCTTTTTTTTATACTGGGTAAGTCTAGTCACGGAAAACAAGGCTAGATTTGTTATCAAAATTATATCTTAAATGCGCCGCAAGCGAAAATTTTAAGAAAGCTATTCTAAAATTACAATATTTTAAACATTCTTAATGTTGTTGCCAAAAATTTGTCATAATTAAACGTATCTTGTGACAATTAAATATCATACAGCAGGCAAATTTTTTTTGGAATTTAACGGCGCAAGAACAATCCAGAGATAATATAAACTTATCAATCGATTTCAATACGTCCTCTACCACTCATTATCTATCTCTGGTTTCTTTACTGTATTCTCCTGTTCACAGATTGCGCCGCGAATCATTGGGGATTAGGGTCACTGGATCCTAAAACCTGCGGCTGGAACCGCAGGTCTCAGGATCCAGTGACCCTATGGGGGATTGATTATTTATCACCTAGGTGATCGAATTGAGAGCAATGACAACTAGTCAAATGGCCAGTTTCTCAACTTCCACTTAAGTTCTAAGTGCTAGTTATGGTGTGTCTCTTTTTCACTTTTTGAAAATGTATTTGGCAGATTGTAGGGGAAATTAGGGGCAAGGGCCTTATAAAGAAAAATCATCAAAGGAGATCCACAAAAAATCTCTAATAACTTTAATAAATTTATCCTGGAGGCAGCGCCTAAGTTAGTCGCCTCATTACCACATCATACAGCACACTTCATCCCAGGGACGTACATTTTACGTCGGTACGTTCCGGGACCAATTACGAACGTAATATATATGTTCGTACAAACGTGTAAGTAGTACGTACAAACATGTACATAAATACACGTGTTATAAGAGCGAGATGTAAAAACCTTTATAAAGTATATGTCACAATCTTAGCAGTTTCCTACGTATAGGTGTTGGTCTAGTGGTAGAGTATCTGGGTCTCAGCCGGGAGACTCGGGTTCAATTCTCGGTATCTCCAACACTTTTTTTAAAAAATTATCGGTGAAATATCCTTGCCTGACCCAAGCCCACGTACACGTTCGGTTTTGGTCCCGCGTAGGTCCTAAATTGTATATACCTGAAATGTACGTACATAGGACGTAAATAGTACGTACTGTACCACATCCAAGGTACATACTGGGGACATACAAAGCGTTGGAAAATGTACGTCCCCGATACGTACATAGTACGTCCTTGTGCGTACTAGGGACGTGACGTATATCCCAGCAATTATCTACTACTTGCGAAATCAGCCACCAAAATCACTAGGTAAGTTGCCAAAACTGTATCACTAATTTACCTATGCCACAAATTAAACTTACCTCACCCTACTAGTTTTGCATTTTTGTTTTAGGAAAAAGTTTAAAAAGCAAGTTCCTGTAAGGACTCTTCCGGGAACACATAGAATATAAGAAAATGTCAAGAATAAATATAGTATTTGATTGCCTATTCTATATTTCCATTATTTTATGAAATAAAAAATGTTTAAGCCTTACGTAAAATGTGTTTTGTCTAAAAGACAGTTTTTTGTTTGACTATGTTTGTAGAAAAACAATTCAATAGCAAAAAGAAAATTAATAAAGCCTGGATAAGGTACTTCGTTGGTTGGTAATTATTTACTAGCATACTATAGTTACATGCAAGTAAAAACAGCAATAAATAATAACACCAACATAAGCTTTAATAATAATTATTACATAAATCAATCAAGATATAAACTTTCTTTTCCTCCTGAATTTGTTTGAACCTTTTTTGTCCAGTGAGGCAGCCTTTTGTGAAAAAAGGACACTGCTGTCCTATAAGTGTCATTATTTTTTTTGGATGGCAACTACTCGTGAGCTTTTTAAATTGTTGCAGGAATATACCTAAAAAAGAAAAAAATATAATTCACAGGAAAAACTTAGGGACCTTTCTCCACTTGGTATTATCCAAGGATATGTATTAGGGCCATAAAACTCCAAACAACATACCAGTTCGCAGATGTTTATTTTTGAGGACGGGCTCCCCAGTCTCCCTCATTCAAGAAAAAGTTACTTACTTAGGTGCTAAGGCTATATTTTTTGTTTTAAATTTTAGATTTATATTTGATTATTGAATTTGTATTTCTGTGATTATTTTTTATATTATGTACAACCCCACCGGCCTTCATGGCCAATGTTTGTAATTTTGAATAAGTAAAGTCCAGTAAAAAATATCAGTCAGAGTTCAGGTATATATTTTATCTCGAAACTTATTTGTGCCGGCCCCCCAGAGAGAATTTCGGCTATTGATAATATATTTAAAAAGGGGCATGCAACTTTTTTGCTATAACTTTACCCCCCCCCCCCCTCCTTGAGAGGAAAATAAAAAAAATACATGCAATAGCAAATATAAAATACCTCATAGCAGCAAAGCTAGAGTGGTGGGCCTCTTGTCTAACCATAATCTGAACATGTTTACTAACCAACTGCGTCAAGATTCCATTAAATTTAATTAATAATTAAATCATTACCATTTTTTTAAATAAAAACAAGTATATGTGTTATTCCATCAAAAGTGTGCATTGTTATTGTTAAAAAACCGAAAAGTAATCTAAAGTCATTATATTTGAAGGTGCACTAGAAAAACTTATTAATAATCACATATTTAGGGAGATTTTTAGATTTTTTTTTAAAACGACTCCACACGGGAATGCAGCTTAACATGGCAATGACAAAACATTTTTTTGTACTATTGAATGTACGGGAATTATTTTTTTAACATGATAATGATGCAAAATTCGGTTTTTAAGTTTTATTTACACAAAAATAAGTTGACTGAACATGGACTACACTGAACAACTACTTATTGTTAACTTATTTATTTTAATAATTCAAATTATAAAAAATACTGGCTATTTAGGCTTTTTTGTCAAACTTATAGTAAATCCTGTTTCCTTTTGAAATTATATTTGTTTCATTAAGTTTAAAAAGTTGAATATCACTATCTGCATTATCGGAATTTTCACAAACCCTTAGAAATGTGACTTTTACATCTCAATCAATAAAGTCAATGTAATTTTGGCATATTGCTACATATTGATAAGTTGCTGTTTTTTTTGTGAATTTTGTGTTCATATTTGACCAAAACATAAGCATCTCTCGGCTCTTGTTTCTAGAGTTAACATAAAGCAAGACACGAATAAACGGGCTCAAGCCAAGCTCTTCCGCAGTGGTCAACGTTATCAAGGAACCTTCCCACCACTTTTTTTTCAAGGATAAACGCCGCGTGAGCTTGAGCGCGTAAATACCCAGGGACAGAATTTAAACAGGGACAGAGTCAAAATTATTTTATATAATTTATTTTTTTTTAGTCAGGATAAAAAGTTAAAGTATTTTATTATTATTGGTTTACTGAAAAATAACTTTTTAAGCCACTATTAAATTTTGCTAAGGTGCATTTTCTATTAAAATTTGAGTTGGAGACATGACATGGGAATGACGTGTACGGGATAAAAATAACAAATTCCTATACTTTTTGTAAAAGCTTTAAGAAATAACATTGTTCTCAATAAAATTTTAAATTAAAAACCGTATTTTTATTTATTTATGCCTTTTAACCCTTAGGGACTAATGCACATTTTTGGTGGAATCACCCATATACAACTGTGCTAAAAAAAAGGTCCACAATGACAAAAAAGTAAAATCATGATAATTCTTGACATAGGAGTAAACTAGAGTTTTAAACTTCCATTGTTTTTTACTTTTTCACTATGTTTTGATAGGTTATGTATGTATCTGCAATTGTCATCACGTACTGACAATTGCAGAGACATAAGCAGTCGGGACATTGAAAAACAGAGTAAAAAAAAAATGTCAATGGAAGTTACATTTACCTTCGAATAACAATTCTTAACATGATATTTATATTACTTTTTTTGAGCACAAGTGTAAACCAAGGTGTAAACATAGTTCCTATGTTTCTCTTGACAGTTATTAAAATTTGTGGAATGTTACAGCAATGTCAGATAAAAGTGGACACATTTATAAGAGCAAAGAATACCTACCTATGTCCATGATATTATTAAGGAAAAATAGGGACTTTACCAAACTAAAAACTTTGGTATAAATTATAAAATTATGAAAACCAACCTTTTCATATCAAAATATTACGAGATGATCGATAAGCTTCACCGCTCTTATGTTGATTTTTTCATTATTTCTTCCTCGCTTTTTGTGTATCTAAAAAATTAACAAAAAAAAAACAAAATTAACAAAAAATATAATATTTTGAATAAATAAAATTAAGGGGCATCTGTAGTGATACCAGTAGGGTGATTTTTGTTGGTTGTTTGGCTACTCTGTTATGTTCAGCTTTATTCTGCGTACTGTAGTAAGACCCTGTCATGTTGTTAACTTTAATAATGATGCAAGGGCACTTTTGTTTTGTTGAATCTCTGTTATAGTTATGTTTATTCTGTGCAGAGCCATTTTTTGTTGTGCTGTTAACTTAAAAGATAACCACACACACTAATTACAGCCACAAGACAAAAAAAAACCAAAACCACTTTAAACTAATGGTATGACTTATGTAAGTATTGCTTAAGGGTGCTTACACAGAATAAAAATAAAGGCAACAAAATGACAAAAAATCAACCAAAAGCATTCTGGTACACCTTTGCTTACTAATGTAGTTCCGGTTAGCGTTTGCAGTTTGGTTTTGAGAATCAAGATTCAGATGAAATTTTTTCTTTTTTATTACATTTTTGTTCTTAACTAATTTCCATTCATTTTTAGGTAAACTAGATTAAAAATTTAAATAGGTTGCAAAATATTCTTTACTCTGTCAATTTATATACTTAAAAACTTGCAAATATCATCTCAAATATCAAATTATGACATTAACTTTTATATTTTAAATGAAATGAAAATGTTTTTTTAAAATTAAGGTGGTTTTTTTTTTGACTTTCCAAAAAATACAAATAATAGATCAGGTTTGTGGTTTACCTTTGTTGGTTTTCTAGTAACTTATAAATACTGTCCCATTATCATCTTTGGCTTTATCAAAAATGTAAGAATAAATATGACAGTGCAGCATACTAACCTGTAACTGTAAATGGTTTTAATAAATGCCAGTCTCTTCCTCTTGGTATCACTGCTGCTGGTTGATGTATAGCTGCTTTGAATTTCTTGATTTAATCTGAAAAAAGTTTAAAGCAAAATAAAGCGGAATATTGCAGTTGAAAAATCAAACATTTTGAACAGGAAACTCTTAACAGGAAAAAACTAAAGTCAATAAATAAAAACTGAATTTTAAAAATGTAGCAGTTACATAAAAATTAGGTAAAAATAGTAAAAATACTAAAAGTAAAATTAGTTTAAAAAATGTGGTTTTCTATATCATAACAAATATCAGAGAGCAAAAAATAATTTCTTTTACTTACAATTCTTTTCAATGTCTTTTCCTTACAAATGCTCCCTGATGAAGACGCAGATGAAACTTGACTTATGCTTGCATCTGAACTCATCAAAGTTGAGTTTTGTGAAATATCACTGATGCTGGTACTATGCAGACTTAAATATTGAATTTCTATGTCCAAAAGTAAGGATGGCACAACATTAAATTTAGGCATCTTTCTCTTTTTATCTGATAAGAAGTCTTCAACTTTAAAATGCGTGGAGCACACTAATTTGTTCCTGTTCCTTTGCTACTCTTCAGGATTCACTTGAAGTGCCTAACGCCATATTTGGGATATCGGACCTTAGTTTGGAATCCTAAAAAAATGTGAAACCTTTTGTTATTGAATTATTCACAAGATATTTTGTAATTGTTTAATTACAAAACCAATGTTACATTTTTTGGTGGAAAGGACATTTTTCATGATAAATGCAAATATACTAAAAATTGATAAAAAAAAACAAATTAATGTATCAGTTTCTCGCTGTGTATTAGCTAGGTAGGTACCTACACATATATTTTATTTAAAATTTAGCAATTTTAAACTGTTTGGTTTGTATAATTATATTTATTTCCTCTAATTACTTAATTTGCAGTGCCTGTATGGAAACATTTACTTGTCAAATATCAGTCTGACACTAGATATACCAAAAAAAAAACTACTAAAACTAACTGGGTATGCATGCTTTAAAAAAAAAATGTTTTTCTTGTATTTATTTTATTTTTTTATAAGTATGTTTTCCTAAACCAGAAAATTCAAATTGTCCAGCATTTTTTTGTGCACCTAAACTATTAATGTAAAAGTAAATGAAATATCCTTGCTTATAGTTGCACTTTGTTGCCAAAAAATAAGTTTGCTGAGCACAAAGTATGGTTAAGTGAACCCACAACATTTAGAGCACAAATAAAAAAAAATTACTTATTGTATCAGGCAACCGAGGGGGATTTCACTTTTTTTGTAGAGTTCACATGTTTTTAGAAAATGTGAAACAAAAGAAAAAAAATAAGGATTTTTTTTGAAACTAGAATGAAAACTAAGAGAAAAAACAGAAAAATATTTAAAATAATGTAAAAAAAATCAAATTAATGTGCACCAAAATGTACATATATACCTGCCAGTGAAATTACCCTTGTAGGCAGGCAACTTTACACTCATTTTCTTCACCAATTTTTACATTTTTTGCAAAAATAAAATAATTTTGGGGGTATTGCCATTGCCTACCTATTTCATACATGACAACTTACCACCATTTCTAAAAATAATGTTATTGTTCCTGTCAGTGAAATTACCCTTGTAGGCAGGCAACTTTACACTCATTTTCTTCACCAATTTTTACATTTTTTGCAAAAATAAAATAATTTTGGGGGTATTGCCATTGCCTACCTATTTCATACATGACAACTTACCACCATTTCTAAAAATAATGTTATTGTTCCTGTCACTATGAACAGCAACATCGAGTTTGTAACGGTGACACAAAAGACCTTGTATTTAGGCACATCACATATTTATAAATTAGGTACTCTACTTGGTACTCGATGGGATTAACACATTAAAACTTAAGGTAATGGGGCCTTAAAGGTCCAGTCATGGTTCCGTAAAGTACCTAAGAAGTAAGATATAAAAATTATTAATTTCTTACTGTAAGCTAAGCTGTGAACTATTAACAAATGCATGTATAGTATGTAGTTTATTTTTCTTTGCATCTTACTTCTTCTGCTTAATTTACGGAACAATGAATCCAGCTTTAAGGTCAATTTATGCTCGTATCTTAGATCAACAAGCAGTACAAAGTTTGCAGGTTGTTTAATTACCCTGTAAAAAATCCGCAAAGAATGTCTTAGCTTGATCTAAGTTGCGAGCATAAACTGACCCTTACACTTACTTGTGAAAAGAAATGTTGACGTCCTCCGTCAGCCTCCTTATCGATTTACAATTTTTCAATGCACAAGTCATATTCTAAAAATACACACAGACCACTTAAGGGTTCTAAAAAGTAGCTTTACACCAAAGGAAAAATTATTAAATAAAATACAAAAACCAGACCGACGAACTCCAAAACAAAACGAAAAAACTAAGGTTATGAAGAATGTCAGGCAGACACACTGACATTGGTTAGTTGCAAATACAGTGAGTCAATTTCGATATTTGCATGGCATAATTTTTTTTCTTCCTGGTAAGGGGTGTTACCTAGGTATATATGCTGGATCTCTCTTAGCCGAATACATTTAGGAAAAGAGAACACTAGAAACTATGCCTAGGGTAAGCTCACAAAAAAAGGACATGGGTGGTTAATTTTGATGGTGGCGGTATCTATAATATAACCATTTAAGTACTTTTTGATGCTAGGCATATAACTAATATTGATAGGTAACCAGTATAGTCCATGTTTTTACATTTCCGCATGTTTTAGCTTTAGAGGAAAATAATACTCAATTTGTTTTTTATTAGAGGAAGAGGATTACAAAGCTTATTAATACAATCTAGAGGGTTTTTGAAATTAGGTGTCCATTATTTGGAAAATTACAAATATTTCCAATTTAGTTTTACAGGTCTCTATAAAGGGTATTTCTGACTGTTTCTGACGTAATATGAGCGCGCCAATTTTGAAACACCACAAAAGCTAAAACAGTTTTTTTTTCAAAAAATAAACGAAATTTTAAAAAAGTACCAAGATTTGATGGAAAAACATAGTCCAATAAACAATTTAGGCAAAATTTCAGGCCATTTGGAAGTCCCGTTTCCGATAAACATGCGGAAAAAGAATTGCCTAATAAACGGACCCAACAGAGTTGCCGGTTTAACGATGTAATTGGGCCGAGCAAATATTTTTATATTTTTTGCGTTTTTATGAAATACTAAAAAAAAATTGGATGGGGATCTAAATGCCGTTGACAAAAATAGCTTAAAATTAAAGTGAAATTCTATCAATAAATGTGTTATAGCGCCGCAGGCAAAACTTTTTGCTGTATAACCAGAAATGTTTTGAATAATTACACTAAAACTGTAACAATTAACGACTTGAGAGCGCCGCAGGCTAAAAATTTAAACCTGTTTCGTATTTTTTGTAAACTATTTAAGAAAATGTGAGTTGGATTAGCTACAAAGCACCGCCTCTCTATCAACCACTGCACAAGACTATTTAGGCACTTTCGCCGCTTTCAATCCGGATTTAAACGGTGGCCCCCACCTATGGCTGGGTCAGTCAGAGTTGCTTATATACACACATCAACAATTACAGATCCCATGTTTTATTCAAAAATCTTTTTGAAGAAACGAAGATATTATACATGAACATTTAAAAAAATGTAATGCCGATTTTTTTTTACCTTTTCTTAATTTCAATCAAAATAGCCTCCTTTCTATAATTCCAGAGTGTATAAATATCTGGATTTAAACACAGCAACTGAGAGGATATTCCCAGTGACTCTGCATCATATGTTTCTTCATTTCTTGAAGAAAGGATTTGTTTCATTCCCATGCGGTATGCTTCTAGTTTCTTCTGTTGTTCTTTTTCTTTGGCGGCCTTTTGCTCTTCTGAAGTGCGGACTTTGAGTCTCCCATGCTATTAAACAAGAAAAGCTTTTGAAAAATCATATTTGGCCGCTTTAATCCAAGATGACGTAGGAAGTAGGCAACCATCATGCACCAGAGAGAAACTTTGTTTTTACGAACTACAATGGGGGTAAAACTTGAGATCTAACAACAGCTACAACTTATGGGTTCAAAGTGATTTTCAAATTTGAAATTCCCTTAATTTTCCAGGTTTTCCCTGACCATTTTTTAAAAAATTTTCTAACATTTTTGTCCATGTTACACTTTTTCTTTAGTCTCAAAATCTCATTTTTTTCCCCTTATTAGTTAACTTATTATTTCAAAAAACTGTTACCACCGCCTTCACCAAACTATAAAATAATAAAACTTTTTTCCAACGCATTCGCCAAACCTTTAACATTGTTGTAATACCTTAATAATTCTGTGAAAATGCAGAAATAGGCAAGTAACGTCTCCACCAAACTATAGAACTCAAGCAAATTTACTTTTTTCTAACGAATTCGCCAAACCTTATGTAGTCACAACCTTCACCAAACATAAAATAGAAGCAAGTTTTTTTCTCTGACGCATACACCAAACCGTAAACCTTGCTTAGCACAAAATAATTGGGTGTAATAACAATCACTAAAGTATTTAAGCACCACAATATCTCGGCATCTACAACGTCTTGTTTTAGAATAAAATCTGTGATATATACATTTTTCGGAGTATCATCATATATTATTAGAAATTTTTGAGGTACTAGCTTCATTATTTTTGTTTGTCATCACACTCTCTTCATGGTTTTGGTGCTCATTTGTTGTCATATTTTTAACAAGCCCTTTTAGTTTTTGCGTTTTTTGAAAAATTTCAACTTTATTTTATTAAAAAGCATGCTCAGAAATGCAAAAAAAACAAATAATAACTTTTGCAACAATAAATTTTTCAGCAATTGTTGACAACTTCTTTCAATTTAAAAAAAAAAATAAAAAAATCAAGAATCTATTACACCATTTATTTGGACGAAAAAAATACAAAGGAGACGGTATTTAATTTACTACATTTACACGCGCCTAAAACCGGTTTTACATAAGAACGGTTTTAAATAAAGTCGCTTTCTCCTTTATTAAAATCATGTTCTAGTAATCCTCTTAACTTACAGTTTCCCAAAAATTAAAACATATATATTCTTATATTAAAAAAAAACTTATATTACATTTTTTTTTAAACGCAAATAAAACAACTAAGTTTACAATTTTTTTCCGGTTTAAAATAAAATTGATTTAATATTTAAAATTGTTTTAATGGTATGTGTTAAGAGTACTATAAAAAAAAGTAATTGTTTGACCTAAAACTTTATTTTTGTGCAGTATTGCTAGGAACTTCTTATGTCGATTAATAAAGTGTCATACATTTATTATTTGAATCTAAATTTAATGTACATATGAATGTAGTTTTTAAGTAAAAACAATGAAGAAATTAAATGAATAGGCCATTTTTTTATAAATTTTTTCAAATTCCGATTTTGGCTTTGAAAACTAGTAAATTTTTCTAAATTTTTACAACGGATATTTACATGGCTCATTAGAGCTTATTAAGCCACACAAATTCAAGATCATACGATTGTGTGAAATACCACGGAAATTCCATTTTTTTTCCATTTCTCTCCAAAACGAAAAGAGAACTTAATTTTCTAAAGATGGACCAAATTAGCACCTACATAGCACCTAATTCTCGCGTATGCCAAATTAAGTTTTGATCATATGTACCAAAGTAGACCGCTGGCTTTACGTAAACTTAGCGATCCACCTCCCTTAGTTTAAAAAAAAAAACACGCGCTAAAACCAGGGTTTTCGCATTTTTATTGCACTCCTAAATTGAAGATATTAATAATTTTATGCTTGTTATCTCGAATTTGTTTAAAATTACCAATGAAATTGCATTTTTTTCCATCTTTCGCCACAAGGAAAAGAGCACTTAATTTTCGAAAGATGAACCAAATTAGCACTTCAATTGCTTTTTACTTTAAAATAATTAAAATATGATTTATCTAAAGGGGTACCTTCGTCGGACCGCTAGGTTTATTCTAAACTAGCGGTTCCTAGTCACTTATTTTCGTTTGGTTTCGCTGTGGCTTAATAAGGCAAAAAATTAGTGTGAAGTTGGCACCCCACTTTCGAATTGAACTACAAAAATTGGTAACATGGTGGAAAATAATGTTAAAACGTTTGGTAGTTGGGTTTTTCGTTTGGTGGTGTCATTTTGGCAATATTTTGTTTAAACTATTTTTTTCCTAGCCTGCACATTATCTTTTTCCGGCCTGGGCTAAGTAAAGTGAAATTTCAGAACCAAACTATTGTAGAGGTTCAATCGTTTGAGGTTGTTAGGAAGTGTTCGGTGGTTACTTCTTTTCGTTTGGTAGGTTTCTTCACTTTACTTGGCCCAGGCCGGAAAAACATAATCTGCAGGCCAGGAAAAAAATATTGCCAAAATTACACCACCAAACGAAAAAACCTAACTACCAAACGTTTTTACGTTATTGTCCACCATCTTACCAATTTTTCTAGTTGAATTCGAAAGCGGGGTGCCAACTTCACACTAATTTTTCTACGGCGACGCTCAATTTTTTATTTATTTTTTATAAATAAAGTGGGTACTACCAAACGAAAATAAGTGACTACCAAACGAACACCAAACGATTGAAGCCAGTTTGGTTCCGAAATTTTAATGTGGGGGTGCCAATTTCATGTCAGTCTTAAGTAGCACCTAATTTGGAAATAGAAACATTTAAATTTTTCTCCAAGAATTATAGATGGGACCGCTAGCTTAACATTAACCTAGAGGTCCTACCGTTTTTTAATTTTCTGCTAAAACCTACAGCACAATACAATACAATATAATTATCTAACTCTAAAAGACTGGTATCAAGAAAACAATCTAGAAATAAATGTAAACAAAACACAATTGGACTGGAGAGAACACATTGATCAACTGTCAACTGCTCTTGGTAGAGTGCTTAGAGATAGCGTCAACCTAAATGCATCGCTTTTGTCCTAACATGCTTTTGTGCAGGCTAGGATCAGGTATGAAGTAATTTTCTGGGGAAATTCAAGTGGTGTTACAAGAATCCTTGAACTACAAAAAAAATGCCTAAGGGTAATTCTAAACCTAAGAAATACAGATAGCTGCAGGCATTGGAATGTGTCACCTTTATTTTAAAAAACCCAGATCATTTTGTAGATCAAAAATGAAATCACCCTTAGGCAAGCAGAAATAAAGAAAATTTAACATTAGAAATAGCACACTTTACGTTCGTTCAGAGAAGTGTCAAATGCAGTATTTTGGAAATCTGAAATAACCTACCAATTTTTTTTAGAAAATTACCACAAGTCACTGGAATTTAAATTAAAAAGTTTTCTAAAAAATAAATAATATTATAGTCTCACGGAATTTTAAGAAGATGCAGAAGTAAAATGTTTAAGATAATTAGTGGGAATTAAGATACACTTCTGCACAAAAATTATTGTTTGTGATACTTTTGTAACTAGTTTAATATTTATTTTATTTTTCAAAACTAATTTAATATGACAAGATTTACAACCTTCTAGGATATACAATGTATTTACACAAAATTATTGTAACAAATCAATTAAGTTATATTCTATTCTATTCTGATAAGAAAAATATGAAACGGAACAGGACCTTCTTCTGAATGAGACAAAAAGAGCAGGAGCGACTACGGAATAAGAAACAAAAAGAGCAAAAGCGTTTACTTGATTTGCAAAATTTCGAATTAGATTTTATTTTATTATATTATACTGTTTATGACAGAGTCAACACCCAGTAGGGTATATATTGTATTTGCAATTTAACATTTAATATATTCTATTCTACTCTATAAAAAGCGCAGCCCGTTGCGCCGACGAATAAGTCTTATTAGACACTAGACACTTAAAGTAGAGACATAAAGCTATTTGTAACTCATCGCGGTATACGTATCCGCATCTAGCGAGAACCAAGCACATTGATTGGTCAGAAACTTGTAGCACGTTCGAAAAGAGCAGATAGATGCTAATTTAAGGTGTTTCTGAACGCAATACCTAACGCATCTCAACACCTATCGCGTTAAAGAACACCTTAGATTAGCATATATCTGCTCTTTTCGAACGTGGTACAAGTTTCTGATCAATTAATGTGCTTGGTTCTCGCTAGATGCGGATACGTATACCGCGATGAGTTACAAATAGCTTTATGTCGCTAGTAAATATTTCAACGCATCGGTATCGGTATACGTATCGCGTTAGAAATAAAGCCAAAATACACTTTTTTGATGGGTGCGATGACACATAAACTGACAGCAATCGACGCGTACGGAGTTATGAACTTCGCAATCGCAACTTTCAAAAAAGCGGGCATCGTTCAAAACATCGCATAAACAAGTCAAAAATGTAGTCTATTTTGGCTTTATTTCGAACGCGATACATATACCGATACCGATGCGTTGAAATATTTACTTTAAGTGTCTACTTAAAGCAAATATTTTAACGCATCGATAGCGGTATACCTAATGCGTTCAAAACTAAGTCAAAAGATACTGATTTTTCACTTGTTTATGGCCTGCTTTTATGGTGAATGCGATGAGAAAACATCTGATTCCACTCATTGCGTACGGAGGGATGTACGTCACGTTACGGACCTACCAACGTACGCAACGAATGCAATCAGCTGTTCAGGCTTCGCATCCGCCATAAAAGCGGGTCTCATTCAAAACATATCTTATGTAGACAAGTGGAAAATGTAGGGTCTTTTGGCTTTGTTTTGAACGCATTAAGTATAGCGATACCGATGCGTTGACATATTTACTTTGTGTGTGTGTCTAATTTAGTAAGCGAGTAGTACGGATCTTAGGAAAGTTAAATACTTGTTGTAAAAAGGAGTTAAGATAAAGTTGGTGATATTTTGAGCCCAGTAGTTTATTTAACAAGAGAGTTCGTTAAGAATTAGAGAACCCGTAGCAATACAATACCGCCGTGGTGTAGTGGTTGGTATATCTGCTTCACACACGTACGGGTTCGATTCCCGGCAGGTGCAATGTACTTTTTTGTATTAAAACATAATACGACTTGGAAAAACTTGACATTGATCCTAAATCGGACGGAAAAATCTCAGTATAAAGAAAAAAACGAAATGATATGGAGAAAGTAAGATCGGAAAATGAAAAATTAAAACAGAAAATATATAATTTGAAGCAGGTGGGACAGAATTAAAATTAAAAGATCATGGATGAATTAAAGAATATGGAATATGGAAAGATGTTGCAAGTTGAATTGCAATAATTATGTAAAAACAAATAAATTTCTAATAAAACAGCATTACAATATATTTCCTTATAATCAGAGCTTACCTAAATATTCCCTGACTTTTCCTGACCTATATGAACTTTCTCTGACTAACAACTTATCAATTTTCTTTTCCAAAATTACCAAGTGGTCGACAACCTTTTCATGCTTTGAAAAATTTCAGTTTTTGCTGTTTTTGGTATAAAGCTGGATTTATACAGGAAAAATTAAAACTAAATTAAGAATAAAGTTAAATTAAAAATAAAATTAAAACTAAGAACTTGTTGATGGTTTATACAGGAATTAAAATTATTTGTCATTTTTACCAGTTTGTTTTGTTTTTTATTTGAAACTTGTAAGTACATTTTGCTAAAAATTTACAAAAACGCATCAATTTTTTAACACCTAAAATCACATACATATATTTTATAGCAGTGTCTTATCAGGGCTGTGCCACCAGAAGCTAATGGTTGTCCAAGTCACATAACTCCCTTATTTCAGCAAAATTAGTATCAAAACCTTTCCTTACCTTTTTATAGGAAAATACACCACCCAGTTTCCTTAAAAAAAAAAGACCAAAATTATAAATCTCCTTTTGAAACAAAAAAAAAACAGAAAAGTGATGTTATAAGTAAAAAAATCAATGTTTCCCGGCATGCGCACATCCATTTTCAGTTAAAATTAAATTAAAAAGTTAAAAGTTGGTCATCTTTTAATTTTAATTTAATTTTCTTAGCTTTAATTTTAGTTGTATAAAAACTTACAGGTGTTCCCATAGGTTTAACTCTTATTTTTATTTTTAATTTAATTTTATTTTGAATTTAGTTTTAATTTTTCCTCTATAAACCCAGCATAAAAAAAGTAAAATAAAAATCATATGCACGACACCACTCAAGATGACAGACAGATGACATAACAGAAATTTTTATTAAACAATTGCCTTAAATTATTTTTATCTTTCTCTAAAATACTTTTTTATAGCCTTATGTCTCTAAAATTCTGCCCTCTCTCTCTAAATATTTTTCATTTTAACAGAGAAAAAATGTTTTTTTTTCAGTACTTTGGTTATTATGTGTGTTCTTCTGTGTTATTCTAGAAATCGAAAGTTTTCAAAGAAAGCTTTAAAATGTGAGCAAAATCATGGCATAAAAATGTGAAAAACATAGTAAAAAATGCTTAAACAAAAACGTTACCCCTTAAATTATGCTAAAATATTTTAAGCCTTAAATTACCATCATGGCTTTACCATTATGCTAAAGCCATGATGACTATTAAAATAATTTAGTTAAATACCTGTTAAATCCACACGTGTTTTGGTAAATTTAAAGACTGTAAAGAACTTTGATTGAAAGAAATTATTACCACCTTATGTCTCACACATATAAACGACACCACTCAAGATGACAGACAAACTCTTTTCATCTTTCTCTAAAATACTTTTTTATAGTCTGCTGTCTCTCTTCAACAACCTCAAATAGTTTTGCTCTTCACTAAATTATCTCCCCATCTACCTCTAAAATTCTGCCCTCTCTCTCTAAATATTTTTCATTCCAACAGAGAAAAAATTTTTTTGGCAGTACTTTGGTTATTATGTGTGTTCTTCTGTGTTATTCTAGAAGTCGAAAGTTTTCAAAGAAAGCTTTAAAATGTGAGCAAAATCATGGCATAAAAATGTGAAAAACATAGTAAAAAATACTTAAAACAAAAACGTTACCCCTTAGATTTTGCTAAAATATTTTAAGCCTTAAATTACCATCATGGCTTTACCATTAGTCAGGACTATTTTTCCTGCCAGTCAGGATAATATTTTGTTTTTCATCCACTCATGTTTTTGTTTTACAATTTTTTTTAAACAAAGCCGTTATTGCACACGGATTTTATGTATGGTGCCAAAAAAACCAAAAGCATAAAACAAAGAAGGTTCATGGTAAATTTAATGAGACCAACTAGTCCAAAATGTTTGTTTCCCTTTTCAATATGACACAACTCTAGAGAGAGAAAGGTTAAACATATATTTCTTGGCTAATCAATTTAAGTACTCCAAATCAATGTATACATTGGCTATTTGCACAATAAAATTTGTAAAATTACAACTGTCTTAAAAAAATAGTGATCCGCAAAGGGTAGATTGTCAAATTTTATGATTTTTATGACATTTAGCCAATTTTAGGACGGTTTTAGGACAACATATCTTCAAAAATTATGACAAATTATGATTTTATGACAAGTGGTCACCGTGCAAAAGTTTAGAGAAGAGGCATACGAGATGGGGGAAACAAACCGAGTCCTACAAGCAGCAAATGCAAATAGAGATTGAATGAATTACTCAAAAAAAATAAAGAACAGTCAAAACCAGTATCAAAACTACATTGCCAGCTCCTATCAAACAAATAAAAAAGAAAGGGATGCCAATATATAAATAAAATGTGGTAACACTCCAACTTCTAACATGCAATTAGAAGAATTAAGTGAAAAACGCACTGCTATTGGTACATTGACATTCTGTAGAGCTTTAATAAGAAATTCAGTTGACAAATTAACTCAGATAACTGAAATACAAACTACCCAACCTAGTTAATTGAGAAGAACGCAACAGAAACATTGGAATTCAACAGCACTAAATTCAGTATACCTCAGCTATTTATTATTTCCAACACAAAACTTGTAGGTGCAGCAATCTTTTAAACAGTTCAACCCGAACAACTTTGACACAAATAATCAGTACCTGGCTGTTTTCAAAAGAGCAAAACTAACGAAAAGGTACCAAATAATTCACTGTTAGACCATAAAATAGATATTGCAAAAAACATCCAAAATTTGGCCTTTTCACAAATATTCACAAATGCTGACATTAAGAGTGAATTTGAATCCGAAAAAGAGTTCAAAAACAGTTCGTTTACTTAAACAGATAAACCGCACATCAAAAATTAACAAAATTTTGCACAGCGGAGGTTTCTGGTATCCCCCATAGACCATTCGCATCGTTTTTCAAAAAAAAAAAAAATATATATATCTTTTTTTTATTTAGTTTTTTTAAAATGATCCATAATTTTTACCGTGATTTAAACATTTTTAGGATACGTAAAATTATGTAAAAAACTTATGCAAAATCCGTGAAATGGTTCCGGGATAATGCTTTAAACATTCACCGTACAAAATTTGATACAAATTTGTTTAACAGTTTTTTAGATTAACTACTTGGAAGAAGCGCATTTTGTAATCAAATTCACCCTTAACTAGAATTACAAAAATGTTAGACAACTTGTTCTACATATTTGTGGAGCCGATATTACCAGGAGTATGAACATAAACATAGAATCCTCTCTACAGGAAAAGTTAAGCTTTGTGAGGGCAAGTGAAGGGATTCTAGAACACTTGAAAAAACTTCCATCAAAATAAGAATAAGAAGTTGTCAAAATAGTAGACTCTTAAACACAAAAAATCAGTGGCGAAAGATGAAATACCTATTACAGTGGTGAAGGATGAAATACCTAAAAGAATCAATTAATTTTCTCCTCGATTTTCTCTCACTTCCATTGACAAACAGGGTTTCTTTCCACATGAACTAAAATTTGCAGTAGTAAACCAAGATCATCAAAAAACACACTACATATACACTATATACGGTTTGACGTAAAGAAGGGGAGAGGGGCAATATAGCGCCACTGTGTATTGTAAGTAGGTACCATTATTAAATATTAACTTCGGTTGGTCAGGGGATAGGGACATAGGTAAATATAATACTTTGTTCATTTATTGAAAATATTGCATTTCCACGAAATAACTCCCATGCTAAAAGTTAGTGTGTTCATGCCATCTCTTTCATGCGCGCCCGAAAATATCTACCTATCTCTGTGTGAGTCTTTTTGACTACAACCACCGTGGACCGCTGATAATATGGTACTATAACTTTTCTATGACTTATGACTAAAGCAATATATAAGATTAAAAAGGTAAATTACTTAATTAAATGTTGTAAGAATAAAGAGTCCACTTTATTTCTCTGTGTCGTGTGTAAAAGGGCACTTCATAAAAGTTGCTGGACTAGAACAAATAAGCGATACACAGTTATAAAAGACTGCTTGGTAATATGCTCGCAGCAATGTATGCAGCTTGCATCTGACGATGTACCTAACACTTTTGATATTTTTAAATCGCTCATTGATCAAATGAAAGTAGAGATTAATGAAAAAGATGTTTACATAAATAGAATTAAAAGAAGCTCTATGTCAATGATGGAGGATGCTACGAAATGTGAGGATGACCGTTTAGCAGAAATTGCCAATAAAAATAGCACAATAGAACAACTTGAAAAACAAATTGACCAACTAAAATATTTGGCTAAAAAAAGCAAAGTAGACTTAGTCTCTATTGACACACAAGTACAACCCCACTGTCACAACAAACCCACGCAAACGGTACTTCCAAAAGTCTCATCCGTGACTCAAACAGAGACGATTTTTATGAAACTGGAAGAAAAAAATTGTGAGATGTGCATTAAAGTAAAGGAAAATGAAAAGTTTATCATAAGACTTCAACAAGATTTAACAGAACTTCGAAAAACAAAGGACCAAATGAAGGAAGCCCTGGAGATTATTCAATTAGATAACAAATTGTATGCAGAAAATGAGCTTAAACTGCAATTGGAGCTGCAAAAGATAGTTAGTAACAATAAAATTATTAACAACAATAATAACAAACAAAAAAATATCAACAGACAGAACATAACAATAAAAAGTACTAAAAAAATGTACTTTTGATAACTGACGGTTATGGAAAATGTTTATACGATTACCTGGACCGCTATTTGGATAAAAATGAATTTGCTGTTCAAGTGGTAAGCAAACCTGGGGCTAATTTTGATCAGATGGTAAGCGGAATTGACTGTCACATAAAAAACTTCACATACAATGATAATGTTGTTGTCCTGGTTGGGCCATCTATTAAAACATTTTCGAAAAGGTTTATAAGAGATTATGTCTAATAAATGTATCTTTTTAAGAATCTTCTTATATGTTCAACTCCTGTTAACAATAATTGCTCTTTAGATAATAGTAGCTTAGTAAACAATTTTATTTATAGTGTTATGCTTAATCTAACTAGCTTAAATAACAACATAAAGTTCTTGACTACAAATATTTACCTCAATAATAAATGCTTTGTAAGAGATAGGCACTTTCTCAATAGGCTTGGATTAAACTCCTTAGCTAAATTAATAAGCGAAGCTATAAAAATATTAAAAAATTATTAAAAAATTTAAATTATAATAATTCAAGTAACTTAGTTGAAATTGTAAGACAAGAAAACAACAAAGATTTTCTAAATCAGGATTTTCAGTCAGCTTCCATAACAGAAACAGAAGTCTAAAAACAAAAATTAACTTAATTCACATTAATATACGCTCATTAAGAAATAAAATAGATAACTTAACTGTTTTTTTAGAAGATCTTGAGCTGCCTGAAGTTCTACTTCTTACAGAGCATTGGCTAGAGTTGGCCCAGAATATAACATAGTGTCAAAATTTTGTAGAAGCAATGACAATGGGTATGGAGGCACCATGATTCTAGTTAAAATGTTTTAAATGATTTTTACTTAGAACCAATTACAAAATATAATAATCTGTTAATAGAGCATATTTTTGAATTCTCTATATGTTTCCTTAAAAAATTAAATATGTATATTTTGTGTATTTATCGACCACCAAGTATTAATGTCATACAATTTTTAACAAATCTTGAACTTATTTTAATTGACTTATCTATTAATTAATTATAATACGATAGTTATGTTACACAAGCGCTTAAAAATTTGTTCGCATCTTATAACTTAAAAATGCATGTAAAGTCTCCTACTAGAATAACTAATACATCTTGTACCAAAATTGATTATTTTTGCTCAAACTGTTTTCATGATGATATTATAAATTGTCATGTTATTTCAATTGAATTTTCAGACCATGAGGCGTTGGTGATTAACTTTCCTATTAAGCAAAATTTATCCATTTCAATTCCCCAAAAACAAGGCAGAATATTCAGCCAGAAAAATTTTGAAACTTTTAAAACGAGTGTTTCCAATATTAACTGGGAGGGTGTTATACATTTTGAACAGCCTATTGAAGAGTTTCACCTACTTTTAAATCACTGCCTTAATGAATCCTTTCCTTTATGCAAAATGAGAAAGAGAAAGAAAAATAAATATTGGATTACTAAGGGTATAAAAACATCTGCAAAAAACTTACGATCATTGTGCTACATTAAAAAAATTATTAATAATAGTTCTTTTACAGATACACTCACGCCTTGATCCACTAGAAAAACTACAATATTTATTTGTTCAGGATGAGTTCACAATAGAACCTACAAGTGTGTCAGAATTAAAGGATGTATTTAAAGACATAAAAAGTAAAAATACTTCAGGAGCAGATGAAATCACTGCAAAAATCTTAAAAAATTTAAACGACAATATTCTTGAAATTTAATCTCAAATAATAAATAAAAGCTTTTCTTGTTATATTTCCCAATTGTCTAAAAACCACTGTTGTAATACCACTACAAAAGACAGGCACTTATGATGATCCTGCTAATTTTAGACCCATATCTTTAGTGCCGACTCTATCAAAAATAATTGAAAATTTTTTTAAAAAAACAAATAGTAAACTTCCTCAAAAAACATAAAATTATAAATACTTCTCAATTTGGTTTTCAATACACTCTTAGCACTAATGATGCCATTTTTTCATTTTTGGAAAGCTTATATTTAAGTCTAAATGACAAAGAATATGCAGCGGCCGTCTTTTGCGATTTTTCTAAGGCCTTTGATTGTGTCAATCTCCAACTTTTAGCAAAAAAATTATACATTTATGGTTTTAGAGGGATATCTCTGTCATACTTAGAATCATTTACATCTGACAGACATCAATATGTGAAAAATGGAAATCAAAAGTCTGAGTTAAAGCCAATAAGGTATCGTGTTCCTCAGGATTCGGTCCTTGGGCGCATTCTTTTCATCCTTTACATTAATGACCTCGCTAAAGTACAAATCCGAGGAAAACTTACTAACTTTGCTGATGATGCAACACTAAAGTGGAGTGATAAGTGTCGGGAAATATTAAAAATTAAAGAATGGTGTGATTCGAATTATTTATGTTTTAATATTCAAAAAACAAAAGTTTTGAGTTTTAGATTTTATATTTCTGATGTACACTGGGAGGGTGATACTATTAAAACTGATCAAAATATAAAATTTTTAGGCATATATATTGACAATCAATTAAAATTTAATGAACATATAATTAACCTAAATAAAAAACTGTCATCAGGATGTTTTGCAGTCAGGAAAACTTTTAATGAACTTGGTTCAAAGATGGCAAAAAACACATATTATGCATTAATAGAGTCAAATTTAAGGTACGGAATTGCTTTCTGGGGTTATTGCAATAAACATTTATTTAGATCCGTCTTTGTATTGCAGAAGCGAGCTGTTAGGTCTGTCTGTGGATCAGGTATAAGGGAACACTGCAAGCCTCTATTTCTTAGGGAAAAAATTCTTACTTTAGCTTGCCTTTTCATACTTGAAACAGTTTGTTTAATATACAAAAAACATAGAGATTTAACTGCTTCGCATACCTATAACACACGATCTCATGACAATATTCCTCTTCCAATTCCCAGATATGCATACACTCAACATTCTGTGATATATGACGGCCTCAAAATGTGTAACACACTCCCAGAAAATTGCAAAACAATTATTTCCTATAAATTATTCCGTAGATCAGTTAATGACTTTTTAATCACTAAAACCTATTATTATGTTCACGAATATTTTGATGAAATATTGTAGGTAGCAGCCAGTAGTAGGGATTTTACACCTTCATTAAAAATGTTTTAAAATTATGTGTAGGTATTATTGTATTGTTTGTTAGATGGTGTTTGTGTAATTCAAAATGTTTGTTATTTATTTTCCTTATGTATTTTATTATTATATTATTTTTTATTATTTTAATCCAGACAACTTTGATTAAGTCAATTTTAGACTTTACAGTAATTATTGATAGCTAATATGTAGATACTATATACTATGAGTTTTTTCATCTTTTGTTGTTGTTTTTTTTTGCTTTTATTAGTTTAATATAGCTTTGTCTATAAAAATCTTTGTATTTTTCGACAATAAAGCACATTGAATTGAATTGAATTATTTGATATAATTTGTCCATGCAAGCGAAGTAATGCTAAAAATACTGACAAGATCCTTGTCAGTATGCCAAATGTCCCGATGAAAAGTTTTCAGCGAAATCGGCACTAAAAGTTTCCAATTAAAATCAGAATCCCATATCTATTGGCCAGTGGTTAACTATAAATCCTTTCTTTTTTCTTAGCCGCGTTTGAAATATTTGGCTATTAGCAATGTAGTGTTAAAAAAATCGACATCAGTTTGTTCAATCAGTTCATTATCGAGCCTAATGAGTCTGTTGATCGGGGAGTTAAAACCATAGTTATTGCAATGATGTTGAGTTGCAAATAATTTATGATTTGTGTTCCGTAATGGCACATGAAACTTGAATATTGATAGTAACTCTACAGAGTCAATTTTATTATTTAGTATTTTCAACAGAGTGACAAGGTCATAGTACTTTCTAAGATTGTTCAACAGACTCATTAGCTGGTCATAATCAATTTTCTCAATAGGTACGTGTAATTTATAGCATATAAAGCGCAAGAACTTTCTTTGTATCTTTTCCAAACAATCTTTATGAATCTCATAATATGGATACCAATTAGTACAACCATATTCTAGAATTGAACTTACAATTGCAAAGTAAGCATTTCTCAATGTAAAAATGTTGTTTACGTCTTTCAATGTTCTAAACAAAAATCCTAGCAATTTCATAGCTTTCTTTGCAATAATATCTATGTGTTCAGAAAAACTGAGTTTTCTATCAAAAAAGACACCCAAGTCACGTATAATAATTGCAAGGTTTCTCCAAATTGCAGATCCAACTGATAAGTAAAATCTATATGGTTTAATTATCTATAAAAATATACAGGAGGAAATTTTTTATTGTTAAATTTTGTTTTGAGCTTCACAATTTTATTTATTTCTTGCATTTTATTGTTGTATTGTTTAATGAGTACTTTGAAATTATCATAAACCTACTAGAAGAAACATACATTACCAAGAAATCTCTGATTGTCTGTGGCAACTTCAACTTTCATTTCAACAAGGAAGATGATAAAGCCATTGCAATGACCCAAATTTTTTCTAGTTATGGTCTGATTTCGCATGTCAAGGGAGTAACAAGACCTGCATCTCAGAATCAGTTGGATAATATATTTAGTAATTGGAATTGCCATGTAACAGGTACCATTAACAAAACAAAAATTTCAGATCATTACTGCCAATATATAGATTTTCCAGTAAATGTAATACAGAAACAACAATTTGGTAAAAAAAGGTACTTTACAGAATCAAATATTAATAAGTTTAAAGACTCTCTTTGCAGGGAAAACTGGATGGGTTAATGGTGAAATAAAACAATATTCTCAAAAAATTAAAGATTTGTATTTGCTAGCTAAACGAACTGGAAGCCAAGATTTGTACAACTTCTATAAATCGGAAGGAAAGGAGTACAAAAAATTTATTTCTAAACATAAAACAGCCTTAAATGAAAATAACATCAGCAACTCATCAAACAAACTTAAATGTGCCTGGAATATAATAAACCAGGAAACTAATAAAAACAGCCATCAGAAATCTTCTTAAAAACAGAAAATGGTTCAATCATAAAAAACCCCATAGAAATTGCCAACAAGTTTATTGACCTTTTTAATAAACGCAAATATCAAAATAATAATAACAATAGCACAACGGCATCACATATTGATTTTTTTTTTTTTTAAACTGGGCACAGCAAATACAAAACACGGCAGCAAAAATAAACAGCCATTGCGCAGCTTTAAGGAGGCTCAGAGACATTATTTAAAAACCTTTTATTTTGCTTCAGTGCAGTCAGTCATCTCATATAGCGTTATGTTTTGGGGAGCTGCCTCAAATGCAAAGAGAGTTTTCATAGCTCAGAAAAGAGCAATTCGTTGCATGTGTAAATTACTCCCAAGAACGTCATGCAGGCCTTCTTTTAAAAAACTAAACATTTTAACTGTACCATCCTTATATTTCAAAACACTGGTTTTATTTGTAAAAAAACACCAAAATCTATTTGTAAGCAATAGTGATAACGCTTCAGATCATGCTATGCAAACAAGAGGGAGGCAGGACCTTGCTATTCCTATACATTGTTCAACATTTTTTGAGAAAGGTCCTTGTTATCGAGCCATAAAAGCATATCGAATGTTGCCAAAGACAATCAGAGACATGGGTCATTCCATATCAAATCAACCAAAAAATCACAAAAATTTTACGCGACCAAATCCAATTTTGATGATTTTTGGTATATATTTTCTTCTTACCATAAAAGTTGAAAATGCAAATTTTTAGATTTTTTTTGATTCGTAGTTTTTTTTTTTTAATTTTTCAAAATAAAAAAGTCAGCATTTTGACCTTAACAAGAATGTACAAAACTAGCAATATCTCGAGAACCACTTACACTAGGAAAGTAATAAATGGCTCATTTTAAAGTCATTTTGAAGCTCTTTTTTATGAAATATCACAACATAATTTTGACAAAAAAAAAATTGAAAATAAAAAAATTGAAAAAAAAATTGAAAAATTCAAAAAGGCCATTTTTAATTTTTTTGAAAAAAATATATAATTTTGGTCAGTGTTACTTAATTATTCACAAAATTTTATGATGGAGAAATGATTCAATGTCAAAAAAAATATCAAAAATATTAAGTACATTAAAAATCATGCATTTAAAAAAATAAACATATTTTAGGAGCACCAATAGTGCACTGGATATTAAAATAAATAAATTTGTTGGATGGATACAGGTTTTAAAAAATACCCAGAGGCTTTATCTACAAATTATTTTATTTTAAACTCGCAAAAGAAATAAACAAACTTTTCTACTTCGTTGATAAAAATTAGACAGAAAACACTAAGACTAACTATATACCTTAAATTTATTTTTTTAACTTTCTTTTAAGAATTTCTGATGAATCTGACATTTCTTTTTTGCTGACATTGTAAGTTCTGCCAGTAGCAGTGTTGGGTTCAACTTTTTTTATAAGACTTTCTGGTTTAATAATTAAAATATCTTGAGGTGTTGGGTAAAAAAATGATGAGGCAGGTCCTCGTGGATGAAGAAAGCTTACTTTCAGTTCTCCGCTCTCATTATTTTTCCCCAAGACACAAGCCAGCCACCAAGCACTGTCATATTCTACAGTGACAAACCCTGACTCGATATTTTGCAAAATAATGCTTCCACCTTTAAAAAGATTATGTGTTTCGACCTCTAAGCATGTAGAAAACTGTTTTGCCAAAAACGTGCTTTCTGTAAGAGGAATTACAGCATGAATTTTTTGTGTCCCCGGTATTGTTAAGACTTCCGCAAATCTTTTATTCAAAATTATTTCATGATTTGTATAATCTGCTTCTGTGCAATATTTAAAATCAATGCCAGATATGTTTTCTTCACACCAAGTAAACAATTGTAGAGGTGTCATTATTTGATTGTCATAGGGCCTCTGCAAACTGGCTTTGGCAGCAAGTCTTTTAACAGTTCCTCCCAAGCCATCGCAGGCACTTTTGCCATGCGAGGTGGCAAAATAATGCCACTCTGCTTCAACACCAAAATCTTTTTTATGCAGGCATATATTCAGAAAATTCTTTTTGTTTTTGTACTGCGCAGCACATCCATCCGAAAAATAAAAAATTTTGTTAAGTCCTGGTATTTTGATTTTTAAATCAGGCATTAATTTTTTTAAAAATAAATGAAATGCAATTGTATTATGTGTCAAGCTTTCCGAAATAAACACATAATTCAGGTTGTGCAGTTTACCATCACTTAGAAAATAAATGGCAAAAGGGTGGAGGGTTGCCTGGCTGTTATTCCAATGATAAGACTGGACTTCATCTTGCATAACAAAGGAATAATTTTCCGCAAAGTCGCAAGTGATCAAAGACTCTCCAGGTTTAAGGTTAATTTTTATTTCATTGTATCTATCTTTTTGCACTTTTGCAATAAAAGAATGTGATTTAAGTTTTACAAGATCATCAGTAAATTCCTGGACAAAATCATCACTTTTCTTAACAACGGTTTCCATAGTACACCTATCTACTGAGACCCACTTTTTAAATGAGACCTCATCAATTAATTCTTCCTCAAATTTTTCTATTAACGTATTTTTAAACTGTTCTACTCCAGGACATTGCTTGCATCTATTGCTTAAAAAACAGTCCACTGAAGGTGGATTACACATTAGTTTATAAAGGCAATCATGATAAGATATTGCAAGAGGCCTATTTTCATCATATAGCTTATTTAATTTGGAGCCATTGAGCATTAGTTTTATATTTTGATGTATAGTACATACACATACAGTATGAGTCCCACTTTTTCCTGCCAGTATACAGTTTTTGGGTCGCAGTTCACAAAATTTTGAAAACCCAATTTTTTCATTGGGGTACTCAGTTTTAAACAATGCATAAATTTCTTTTAAATTAGCTAAGACTAATTCTTTTTGTACATATTCTTTTTCAGCTCCATATTTTCTGATAACAACATAATCTTTTTTACCTGGCATGGTCCTGCTAATGTCATCCCTTTGGTAAAAATCTACCACTATTTGGGCCACTCTATCACTAAGGGTCTTTCCCGGTTTGGGGTTAGGAGAACATAATATCCCATTGTCCTTAACTAACTGTTTTACAGCTCTGGCCAAATATTGAGAAACTCCAAATTCTTCTTCAATCTTCTTTCTACTCCAACTTTGAGGTAAACATGATAAAACTAGTATTTTCTCACTCCTCTTTTCGGTTTTTAAAAATTTGTCCTTTAACTGCTTAATCATTTCACTTTCGTCACTCTGGCATTCCTTTACTAGCGTTGAATCTGATTCCTTTGTAAATGCTTTCGCAATTGTATGCTGTACAATATCAATTTTTTCTTTGTATACATTTTTTCTTTTAATCGGCGACACACCAAGAAGCTCCAATGACTTGTTTAAAAGAGTAAATGATTCAGCAGGATCTTGAAAATCTGGATCATTTTCTGGAACTTGACTGGGTCTAAAAAAATTTAAATAGTTAGTTTTTTATAAGAACTTAAAAAGGGGGTAACAGCTGACCCAAAATGTGTACATAATGCCAAGAAATTTGTACATAATGTCTGTATTCTCAAAATGCCATGCAAAATAATGCCATGAGATTTTTCCACTCCGTACTTGACGCAATTGGTTTAGTTTATTAATTTTATATTAAAAAATACTATTTGTTACTTACCCTGCCTCATCTTCTTCAGATGCCTTAAACTCCTTTGAAAGCTTTAGTCTACAACCATCACAGATTTTCATTCCCATTTTGACATTTTTGTAACTGCACATCCACTTGGTCACATTTCTTAATTTCCCAAAATGCTTGATTTTTAACTCTAGTGGATCACAGCACTTTACTTTATATTTAGTCCATCCACTTGCCTCACCCATAGTTGAAACTTTTAAAATTACACAGAGATGACTTCTGATAAACCTTCAGTCGAACTATTATGTATCGATTATTTGGAGCTGTATCAGGAAGATACTTGCCAAAAATTTAAAATCAATTTATGCAGGAATTTTCATGTCAGCAAATCCCCACAATGTACCTAAACAGACCAATAAAATGAAGGAGGTGTGTCCTTAATGTTAAACAGGAATAAACAGGCAGTATTTCACAAAAGTATTGGCAGGTTTATACAGGCATATTTTCCTAAGAATTGGAACATCCAATAGTACGTCTCCGGTGGAAAAGAGGTTTTGTAAGTAAATATTACAATGGGGGGCAATGTTAATCTGATTACTGATACAGAATGAAACGTAGGATATAATTTTTTATTAAATAAAATATTGTTAAATATTTTTATAATATCGCTTTAAACCCCATTATATTCTTCTAATTACCAAAATGCATTTATGTCTCATGTCTATTTATAGGCGATTTTTCATGCATGTGACATTTTTAATAAATTTTTTCACATTGAACCCATGATTTGTCCATCTCAAAATTTTGTGAATAGTTTAATAACACTTTAAAGAAAATAATATAATTTTTTGAAAAAAATAAAAAATGGCCTTTTTGAAATTTTTCAAAAAAAAAATCAAAAATTTTTTTTTTTTTTCAATATATGTTATGCAATATTCTCATATGAAAGGTCTTTATAAGAGCTTTAAAATGAACCTTCACCTACTTTTCTATTATAAGTGGTTCTTTGGATATTCCTAATTTTGTGCGCACATGTTAAGGACAAATAAGTGACTTTTTCGATTTTCAAAAATTAATTCAAAATAAACAACTGGTCAAAAAAGTCTGAAATTTTGGATTTTCCAGTTTTTTGGTAGGAAAAACATGTATACTAAAAATCATCAACATCGGAGATGGTGTGGTAAAATACCCTGGTTGACTTGATATGGACTGACCCACATAGAATGTTTCCATATTTTTAAGAAAGAGGTACATACTTCGTACTACAAAAACAGTACTACTCATTTGATTTCATCATGTGAAGCCCTGTTTACTTTATATATTTTTATTTATATGTATAAGTTACATTTTATTTATTTATTTATTTATTTATTTATTCATGTCAGTTCCATAAGGATCTTAAGATCTAAATTTCTTTTGATGTTGCTTTTGCATTTATGTAATGACCTGTTGGCAATAAAATGTTTGTATTGTATTGTATTGTTGGTTTTAAACTTGTCAACATTCAGAGATAAATTGTTATATTCACACTATGCTGAAAACCCATTATACTCTTGTTGCAAAATATGGCAATCCTCCAAACTTCTTATAATTCTAAAGAATTTTAGATCATCAGCAAGAAGTACAAAGTTACAGTTTTCTAAAGCGGAAGATATATCATTCATAAATGTTTTAAATAACAATGGGGACAAATATCTGCCCTTGGGGACACCTGACAAAACATTAAACTCGGCAGAGACAGCATCCTCCATTTTTATTGCCTGGCGTCTTTCAGTTAGATTAATCAGAAACCAGTTGAAAGATATGAGCCTTGGATACCCATGACTTTAAGTTTATCAAGTATTAGGTTATGATCGATCTTGTCGAAAGCCTTGGAGAAATCGGTATAGGCTTCCAACAAAGTTTCTTCATATATCAAGACCTTAGTAATTGATGATTTACCTTTTGAAAACCCATGTTGTTGGTTTATAAGTATGTTTTGAAAATATGGTGCAATTTTATCTGTAACTATTGATTCAAACAATTTAGGAAATCAAGAAATTTTTGAAATACCTCTGTAGTTTTCAATGTTTGACTTATCTCCGCTTTTGAATATGGGGGTAACATGACTTAGCTTCCAAGCTGTCGAAAAATCTCCTGTAGAAAATGATCTATTAAAAATTTTAGGCAAAATACTGGACAAAAAAAATTTGGTTTTTTATGAAAATTACGGATAAACCATCTGGGTCACAGGAGTTAAATTTCACCTGTGTGTAGAAATTTTTTGCGCACATGTGCGAAAAAGCAGTTTCATTTGATTTGTGGGAAATTAAAGACCAATTTTTACAAAAATTACTGCAATTCAACAGTGTTCGTAGGAAAACGTACACAACTCGATAGAAAGTAACTTTGTTACACTTGCATGTTGTTTTACTCGGCTAACGCCTCACAATATTCACGCTCATGTGAAATTTGTCACTTTATTTTCTTGTTATGTAATATACTATTACTTTGCTTTGTTTCGATTAAAATTTCTTACCTAGCTTGTAAATTAAAATTAAAAAACCATCATTATTGTTTTACTGCATTTCTAAGCGTTTCTGAAAATCCCGATTTTGCATCAAATGTCCTGATAATTTAGAACAAGTCCAAATAAATCAAAATTAAAAGTTGGCAACCCTAACTACACTACCACAGTCTAACTGCACCTTCAGACATTCTTTTTTGACTGGTTAAAATTAAAGAGTGTCTTAAAATCTTATCTAGAGTTACGGCAGCCATTTTTAAGGTTGGGTTCCATTGGCTAGTACTTTTTTGTGTAGAGTTTCCTGGGGGTTGTGTTGTATTGGTTTTCTTGTGAAAATGTAAAAACAGTATATTTCACGACAGTCTAAACTTTAGCATTAAATGAGCAACCTGTGTAAAAAAGATAGGGACTGTCCTATAAGAAAAACTTTTACCATTTTAGCTTTCTCCTTTTTTCAGCTCTTCTATTTTTGTAAATCGTAACATAACCTTAAATCTACCATAGAAAAAAAATTGTGTTGGGTCTGTCTAGCAGACTACTTCTTCTTCTTCTTATTTTCTATGGGTTCGTGTCTTGTAAAAATGTTTACTCAAAAAAGGTCCGTTTCTGCGAGCCTAACGTGGTTACTATTGTTCTCCTTTTCTATATGCATTCGTCTGAGTGAGATCCAGCATACTACCCATACCAGGAAAAATGCCCGCCTGCACACCCTTCAACTCCGCATAACTGGGTAACTATTTCAAGAGAATAGTTAGAATACGAGTCCGAAAAGTACATAGGAAGGTATTTCCCTAGTATGCTCGATCTTTCTCAGACAAATGCATTTAGAAAAAAAGAACAATAGTAACTACCCACATAGCAATGAAAGAACATTTACATGCATAGCATATGCGTTAAACCTCCTTTTCAGGATGTTTTTTTGGTACATACTATTTAACTATATGCTAGTAAGGATATCCATAGCAAATGCTATGAATATACCATTTGAGCAGGTCCTTTTGTCTACATCTTTAACATATACAAAGAATATATCAATTTTAAAACATGTTTTGGTCAATTTAGCGCACATACTATTCTGGTACCGTAAAAGAGCATCAAAAGAATGAGCTTCTAAGTATTTTCTTGGCATATGCTAAGGTTATACCACTAAAGAAGGTTACTATTAGAACATCTTTATCATATGCAAAGTATATTTCACTTATTGAAACATTATTATTTGGTCTTTTTAGCGCACATGCTATTCTGGTACTGCAAAAGAACATCAAAAGAATGCGCTTCTAGTATTTCCTTAGCATATATATATGCTAAGGATATACCATTAAAGAAGTTAAATTTAAGAACATCTTTAGCATATCCAAAGTATATATCACTTATTGAAACATTATTTGGTCCTTTTAGCGTAAAAAGCTATTCTTGTACCGTAAAAGCAGAACATCAAAATAATGTTATTCTAGTATTTCCTTAGCATACTATATAATGAAATACCATTAAAGAAGGTTACTTTTAGGACATATTTAGGATATGCAAAGTATATACCAATTATGGTACAATATTAAGTACATCTATACGCATGACACAATAAAATTATGAGCGTTTAATTCAGTGCACTCAGAAAACCATCCCAAGTAAAGTGTCTACTTCCACCAAACGCGAAAATTATCTGATTAATTCGACCAATAAGAATCGGCCAAAACGCTTATATTCCGCGGTTTCATCCTATTTCTTTATAAGCGCATGGTACAGTGGTTAAAGCTTTGGTCTCTCAACCTGTAGGTGGTTTTTAGAGCTCAAAAATATATTTTTTATTTAACGGTGATAATTAGGGCGGAACGTAACCTATTATAGCACATGCTTAAGATGTTCTAATGTTAATTTCAAACATCCTTAGCATATCCTTGTTCTTCTTTAACATATTCTATGCACATGCTAAGGATGACAAATTGCTATGTGGGTATGTTACGCTCGCAGAATTGGACCTAAAAATGTTGTCGGATTTACAATTAAGCAAGAAACCTAACCTCGCCAGTGGCGCCTCACGCAGCCTGCAAAGCTCTGTGTGTCGACCATGGATTATCCTAACCTCTCTTAGGTTAGGAAATCCATGGTGTCGACTTCTAAACACATAGAAATGTTTGAACGTACTCTATTTCATAAATAATTTGTACTTTTCGAGAAAATTGGAAAAACCGGAAAATTTGACATTGACATTTGTCCGCTTGTTTGCTTGCTTGCATGCTTGCGTGCTTGCTTGCTTAATTGTATATCCACCTAGACGCTAGCTAAAAGTCACATTAATTCTGTTTATCAATAGAGGGTTACTTCATATGAGTTAGGGATAACCCTGCCATCCAGAGTAAACTGTCAACTCAACTCACGGCAAGCTAACGAATTTGACCTAACCCAGGTTCAAATTTTTGTTAATTTTTAGGTAGGTTCTGCATTATATGGGACATTTTAGGGCAGTGTTAATGAATAAATTTATAGTACCTAATTGTTTGTTATTGTTGTACAGGGTGGTCCAAATTCGAGGAGCCTCTATAGCTTTGGACTTTTGCAGCATAGTTAGCCCAAAATTAATATACATGTTACGGGGTCGATTTTTAAGAGAAGTCGAAAACTAAAAACTGTATTGCGATATGTCAAAGCGTTTCTGAGCTACAGGGTGATTCTCAAAATTAAAGGCCTTCTACAATTTTTTTATTTGTAAAGATAGAGATTTTCAATAAAGACATTTTTTGAAGATTTTTTAAAGAGAAATCTACCTGTTTCACCGATTTTCTCTTAAAGCCTTTAGTTCCCAAGATATCACACAAAGTTTATCCGTTTTCTAATAAAATTTCCTGTCGAACGATGTGCCATACACCTATTTTTATTAAATAGTTTAAAAGATATTTGCATATTTTGACATTTACCATAATAGGCGCTGTGCGCGCCCTAAATGTGTAAATAAAATTTTATTGTTTTTTTTACACAAAATCAAGTTGGCTACGACACGAAGGGACACAGCAACCTCGAACTTTAACTTCTAGTTTACTATAATTACCAACCCTAAAATAATAAGCAAAAACAAAATTATTAAAAGTTTTTATTAATTAAACTATGTAACACCTAAAATCTACATCTAACAATTTTCTTTAATTCTAAAACAAATGCTCAAATTGACGGCCGTTTTCTTGTAAACATATCCTACATCTTCTTTTGACGCTGTTTTCTGCTTTAGGAAGTTCTACCGCACGAAGCTGCCTGAATGGAGTATGAAGTGCCTCTTCCAATTCCCTTCTAGTAGTTGGACGATTTCGAAATACAAGGTCTTTGACTCTCCCCCACAAAAAGAAGTCGCAAAGGGTCAGGTCTGGAGACCTGGGGGGCCAATATATAGGACCTTTATTTCCGATCCAGTTTTCGGCAAACACAATATTTAGCAAATGAGTAATGTCTCGTGCATTGTGAGGAGGTGCACATTAGTTTGCTGAAATGGCAAATTGTCGATAGACGGAATAACCTGCCCTTCTAAAATTTGTTGGTATCTTTCGGCATTTAAATTTCCATCAAAAATATATGGCCCAATAATTTGTCCTCTGTAGATGCCTACCCATACCTTAAAACTGAAACTTCCCTGATTCGCTTGTTCCACCATAATATGGGGATTTTGCTGTTTCCAGTAATAGCAGTTATATCTGGTGAATATTCCATCACTAGAAATCGTTGCCTCATCCGTCCAAATAACTTTTCTGGCAAAATCGGGGTATTCTTGGCTTTTATTTAGGTGCCACCTACAAAATGCACGTCTTGGAGCAAAATCTTATTGCCGTAATTGGTGCACCCGTCGGGGTCGATAGGGCCTAAACTTGTGTTTTTTAAGCACCCAAACGGCATTGCTGCGTGGAATTCCGGTGGTTCTCTCCATAGCCCTGGTGGAATAATTCGGCTTAATTTCTATTTCTCCTGGAACTGTTAGTTCTTCCAACTCTCTATCTCTGGCTAGGCTTGTATACGTCCTAGGCCGCGGTTTTGTAAAGGATCCGTATTCTTGTAGATAACGTTTTAACTTCAAAAATATTTTTGAGCTAGGTTGCCTTCTTTCCGGAAATATAGATTTAACGCCGTGTGTCGATTTTCGTTACCTTCAATATAACATTTTATCATGTCGTACTTTTCAAAGTTTTCAAACATTTTTATATCTTGACGAAAGCGCCACTTTTTGACTCTTGGGCTCGTTTATCATGGCAATTGTTTTTATTTGATCATAGCTACCTAGATATATATACCCTATAACTGCATAGGTCAGAGTTAAACACAGCCTACTATGGTAATTATTAAAAATTGCAGATATCTGTTTAACTACTTAATAAAAATAGGTGTATGACACATCGTTTAACAGGAAATTTTATTACAAAACTATTTTTCTTTTAAAAAATTGGGGTATTCCATTTAAAAAAATGTAACTTTATGTTATATCTCGTGAACTAAAGGCTTTAAGACAAAATCGGTGAAACAGGTAGATTTTTCCTTAAAAAATCTTCAAAAAATGTTTTTAATGAAAATCTCTATCTTTACGAATAAAAAAGTTGTAGAGGGTTTTTAGAAACGCACATATTTGAGAATCACCCTGTAGCTCAGAAACGCTTTGACATATCGCAATGCGATTTTTAGTTTGCGACTTCTCTTGAAAATCGAGCCCGTAACATGTATATTAGTTTTGGGCTAACTATGCTGCAAAAGCCCAAAGCTATAGAGGCCCCTCGAATTTGGACCACCCTGTACATTGCATTGCAAGCAGCCTCTTTCTAAAATAATCAGTAACTCTCTATGCCTTTTATTTATAATATTCATAATTTATGGCACTTTTTCTCTCTAGGGAGTGTTGTTTACTTTGCCTCCTACCAGGAGTTTTGTTCACTTTACCTCCCTATACCCTCTGCAGATCTAATAGATTTGTGGAGATACCGTGTCGTTATTTTATCATATTTTTTTTGTTAAAAATATATTTGTAGGTATATATTTAAAGTTTTTTTTTAAACCTCAACATTTTGTTAAAGAAAATGGTAGTAGAAATAAATCGAGTAAAGGTTTACTCTAAAACCTCCCCGTCTCAAGAACATATATATAAAAAACCACTACTCGTATACACATGGCGGGTTAGATTGGGTCGGTAAGACTTTTCCAGGATATATCCAGACTTTTCTTGGGTGTATCTACACTGTTCAGGGGTTTCCATGGTGTACTCGGACATTTTCAGAGTGTATCCAGATTTTTCCAGAGTGTAGTCATACTTTTCCAGGGTCTTTCCATACTTTTTCAGAGTGTTTCCAGACTTTTACAGAGTGTATCCAGACTTTTCCAGGGTCTTTCCAGACTTTTTCAGGGTGTATCCAGACTTTTATAGGGTGTATCCAGACTTTTCCAGAATGCATCCAGACTTTTTCTGGGTGTATCCAGACTTTTCCAGAATGCATCCAGACTTTTTCTGGGTGTATCCAGACTTTTCCAAGGTCTTTCCAGACTTTTCCACGGTGTATCCAGACTTTTCTAGGGTGTATTCAGTGGCGGTCCCAGACATTTGAAAAGGGGGGGGGGGCGGTTTCGATACGAAAAAAAAAACAGGATAGAAGCATAGCTTTTATGAGGAACATATCAATATACGCAAACAAAGCTTAGTAACTACAAACGCCGATTTGGCCTCAAATCTAGGGGGGGGCTATTCAGATTTTAAGTTGTTTATTTCATACATTTTTTATTTTAAAAAATGTTTAAATGCGCCGAAAATTTTTGAGAAAATTACATTAAAAATGCAATTTTTGAGTCAAATTAAACTAAAATAGTAAATATCAACAGTATCATATCGCCGCAGGCAAAATTTTTTAAGAAAATTACGATTAAAAACTGCATTTTTTTAATTTAAAATTAATCTTTTGAAAGCGCAGCAGGTGAAATTTTTTTAAGAAAATGGCACTACAAATGCTACTTTTATAAGTTGAAATGGATGCTGCACTAACTGGGCAACAATGCAAATTATAAAAAAAACGATTCTGGTTCAGTATTTGCAAACTCTACTTTTATTACTGGATTCTAAAACCTCAGTCCATTCTGAAGCACTCTTTTCTCCGCTACTCTTCAGCATTTTCGTTTTTAAAAAAATGATTTAGATTTAATAACCTCGGAAAAAAGAAAAATTTGAATCGTCTACTATCATATCATACTATGTGAGTAGGTACTTACAGTGTAGTAAAACAAACTCCAAAAATAATTTTCTTTAGGTTTGTTTACATAAAGAAAGAACTACAATCTGTATATAATATAAAAAGAAAATCATAAAAAAAACCCATAAAACCCATTTATAAAACCCAAAAAAGTCCAGTGGGTTGGGTTTTATATAAAAAAAAACCCAGGTTTTTTTCCAACCCTGCTTTAAAGGAACGTTCTGCAATTTCTTGTTTTTTCTCCAAAAGCTTCAAGTTTACCACCAGCATTTTTGTTATCTACTTTTTTCTGGAGCACGCCCCCCCTCCCTGGGACCGCCACTGGTATTTAGACTTTTCCTAGATGTATTCAAACTTTCAAGGGTATATCCAGACTTTTTCAGGGTCATTTCAGAATTTTTCAGAGTGTATCCTGACTTTTCCTGGGGTTTTCCAGACTTTTCCAGGACTTATTTACGCGGTGTATTTATAGTATTACTGTACTATTTTATATAATAAAGATTTAATTAAGTTTAAAGTTTTAATTGATTTCATTAACTTTTAAATCTGACAACGAAAATAATAATATCATCAAAAGTATGTCATGTGGTGCTGTGACAGTTAAGGACACCATATTACTCTCCCCCCCCAAGAATTTTCTTTCTTTAACAATTAAAAGTATATAACTTTCTTTTTAGGGGAGGCTCTTTGTGTAGAAATTGTATCTTCAACATCACAGGGCCAGGGTCCTATTTTCGAAACCATACAAAATTATTCGCATGCGGCTACTTCCGTCTATTCCTATACCGTATAGAATAAGAGGCAAAATATATGCCGACATGCTTATTCTTCGGTAGCACATGAAAGAATAACCGGTTTTTCATGCGAAACAATTCGAATGCCCTCCGCCAACTCGTGCAATATTGACTTAAACCACTCGAATTCGAACGCGGTCCACACTCACCGGCTTATCTTTCGCCTCTCATTTCAAACGATATAGAAAGAGACTGTCAAATAAACTGGCTATTATCGTTGTATGAACAGCTCTATTATTTGGTACTCGTATGCGGATATTTTCGTATGGATTCGAAAATCAGACCCCAGATTCCAAGGATTTTTTAATTCTATCAATTCTCATTAATACGTCTGAATATGTTTTTAGATCTTTAAATAAAAAAATTTTCTGATTGCTATGATCTGAAGCACTTTTAGGTTTAATTTCATCCATTGCTTTCTGTAGATCTTTCAGCATATTTTGCGGGCAAACTCTTTTGCTATTGTTGACAAACAACTCTCCTGATAACCGTAGATTTGTTCGATAAATTAATTCCGCAGAAGAGCTTCCAATATCTTCTTTGATTGCAATTATTGTTCTTAGACCCAACATCACCCATGGTAAAATTTCGGTTCATTTGTGATTCTCATGACATCTGATAGACTGTTTAAGCGACCTATGGAAACGTTCTATCATACCATTTGCACAAGGATTATAAGGTGTGGTACGACTAAGTTGAATACCTAATCATTTTGAAAATTCCCGCCTTGATCCGTTGTTATTTTGAAAGGAATTCTGAATTTAGATATCCATCCATTAAGCAACGTTTTAACCACAGTTTCGGCAGTTATATTTTTGAGAGGAAAAACTTTCGACCACCTTGTATATCTATCTGTATAAGTTAGCAAATAGGTATATCCATCTGAGGGTGGAAGTGGACCGACAAGATCAATGTGTATGTGCTCAAATCTGTTGTAAGGATCTTAAAAGTGTTCTTTTGTACTATGTACATGTCTTGTAATTTTTAATTTTTGACATGGATCACAGTAACGTGATTGCTTGCTTGCCAGGATGTGAAAGTGAATGATTTTTTTTTCGAAAACTTCTTTACGAAAGGAAATTGGTGCATAAGGACGGAATTTCTTGTTTGACGTGTCGCAGATAATTTTGATAGCACTGTTAGGAATTTGAATTTCTTCTAATTTCAAACCAGTATTTTCGTTATGAGCATTAGATTATAAAGATCTTGATCTAAATTTTGATGTTCGCTCCAAAGTTTATCAACTTTCAAATGCGTTTTCGAGAGAGCATATAAAATCAAGGTATTGAATTTGGCGAGGACTCCACGTATCTGAATTTGGCAAGGTTATTGGTTTGTGATCCGTATAAATTGTAAAATTTTGTCCTTCCAATTAATAGACACTTAAAGTAAATATTTCTACGCATCGGTATCGGTATACGTAACGTGTTCGAAACAAAATCAAAATGCACTACATTTTTGACTTTTATGCGATGTTTCAAACGATACCCGCTTTCTTGAAGGTTGCGATGACAGAACTGCTGATGTTCGTGGGTCCTTAACGATACGTACATCCTTCCGTACGCAACGAGATTCTGTCATCACACCCGTCAAAGAAGCAGGCATCTTTCGAAACATGGCATGATCAAGTCAAAAATGTAGTGTATTTTGACTTTGTTTCGACCGCGTTATGAAATATTTACTTTAAATGTCTATTATCTAAAATGCTTTAACGAATCATAAATGTCAAAAAGTTCACGATCATATGCACTGTACTTTTATTGAGCATTATTTAATTTTTTTGAATAAAAAGCAAGAGGCTTCCAAATTTCACCTTGGTATTTCTGTACTACTGCACCAATACATCTATCTGATGCATCAACCATTAGAGAAAGTGGTAGGTTAACACAGGGATAAGTAAGATAAGAAAGCATTTAACTGTTCTAGGTTCCAAACAAGTTCTTGGTTTCGTTTAGAATTCCTTTTTAGAAATTCATTTAAAGAAGTTTGATGTTAAGCTGCATTTGGAATTGAAGATTTATAATAATTTGCCATACCTAAAAGTCTCTGGATTTCTACCGATGTTTTGTTGTGGAAAATTAATAATTGCATCAACTTTTTTGTGTGTTGGTTTAATTTCTTTTTCTGAGACCAAATATCCAAGAAATTCTATGCTGGCTTTATTAAATTCGCATTTTTCTGGATTTATTACTACTCCAAATTTTTGTAATCTATCAAAAAGTTCCTTCTTTATGTTCTCATTTTATCATCAGAAAATTAGAAAAACATCTAAATATGGAAAAAAAAGTAAAAGGTCTCTAGTTATCTGGTGAATAAATCTTTAACAAGTTTGAGCTGCGCAATCCAAATGGCATTTTAACGTATTCAAAGAAGCCATAGGTATTTTGTAGAATGCCTTGACAAGATCAATTTTTGAAAAAACTTTTTTATTATTTAAAATATAGGAAAGTCCTTGATATTTGGTAATGGATATCGATCAGGTATAGTTATAGAATTCAGTCTTCTATAATCTTCACAGGGGCGCCAATCACCATTCGATTTTCTGACCATATGTAGAGGGCTCGAACAGGGACTCTTGGATGGACGCATGATACCTTATTGTTATAATCTTCTGGCTTTGCAATAAACCGATTTTCCGTTGGTCAAAATTTTGTGAAAATATTAGAAGTTTCAAATTTTCCATTAACTGTAGTCCTTCTCATGTCAGGATACTGAGATAACAGTTTGTGAAATTGTGATGTAGGATTTACAGTCTTGATTTCTGATGAACAATTTATTTTGTTTAGATTACCATAACTAGATATTTGGGTTTGTGAATCATAATTTTTTCTATTTTTAAATCAACTAAAATTCCAAAATAATTAAAAAAAATCAGCTCCAATGATGGGCATATCGCAGTTAGCAATAACAAAATTCTAAAGAAAAGTTTTCTTTAAACCTAACATAACTTCAAGCTTAACTTCTCCGTAGGTATTAATAATGGATCCATTAGCTACATACAATGGCTTAAAATATACTTTTTAATTTGGAATTGTTTTAGGTATTATAAACTGGGCCCACAATGAAACGCATATTTTATATTTAGGAGAGTATTTTATACCTCTGTAACTTTTTTAGGTTTTATTATTTTTAAATAGGGTTTTTGGTCTCGTATAGGTGATATTTTTTCTAAAAATGAAACCAAAGTTTGCCATTTTGTATTTTATTCGGTATACAAGGTGTGACAAAAAGTACTTTTTTTTTGTCAACAGTGGCGTACTGACGGGAGCCGGGTTACAGGGGGCCCCCTTGGAATCCCACAAGTACACAATTATCCAAAAACCTACTCTAAGTTATCCCAGGTACGAAAACCGCATAGATTCTTAGTAAAGTTGGTTAGTTTTGATATGTTTAAAGGGTTTTATAAGATTCTACGAGGCAAGCTGTCTTTCTGGTCAAAACTGATAGAAAAAATTCGTACTTCATAAGATTTTATTAGATTTTTAAGTTTGTTTCACGTACCGCATAAAAAAACATATAAAAAATCTCGTAAAGCTTTTCTAAGAGATTGAAAAGCACCAATCATCATCATTCATGTATAAATATATATAAGAATATAAAGATATACTTAAAATGATAGAAAAAGGTATATGGTATTCCGGTAAGTGCTTCAACCACAGACTTTCTATTTCAAAAATAGGTCCAAGTTATAGTTTAGTTTCTGTTTAATAATTTGACAATGGCTTAAAAGTGTGTGTAAGGTGTAGTAAAAAAACTGACGAAATTGTCAAAGAGATAAAAATCTTACACTTGCTTATTTCATTACTCGAAGAAAGTTATTGTTCCCAAGGTTGAAACCCTAAAAAATATACTTTTGATTCTATTAGTTTTACCCTTTGTTTAAATCAACCATATTTCTGAATATATTCTTGATTCTTTGGTAATAAAAATTATCATCTTGGAGTTTTATCGATTTTCTTAAATTTATTATTAAATATGAATTTTGCGATTCAGTTTCAATTTTTTTTTTAAATCTGAAACTATTTATTACATTATGCGTTTGAAATGCTACAGTTTTTCGAAATTAAAATTGATTAAAAATTATTTGCGCTCCACAATGAGCTTATGAGACAAGAACGGCGATGGCGATTTTATCCATTGAGATCGAATTTAAATGGCTAAAGCGTTTGTAACGTTAAATGATAGAAAAATAGTAGTTTTTACAACTAGTGGCTAAAATAGTGCTTTTTTTAACAAGCATTGGTTTAAAGAACGAGCGCAGCGAGTTGTTAACAATATTTTTTTAATACATTTATTTATTTTTTATTATTTTAGCCAAGAATAATTAGATTTTTTCACTATTATTATTTTCCGCTATTTCCCTTTAATTATGGGTAAAAAACGGACCGAAATCTTTTTTTGCATCGGTAACAAAAAAGCCATGCTTTAGTTATCTGCAGACAGTTACCTATGAAAGTATGAAAAAAAAAGATTTATTTAAATTTCTTTTTGTAAATAGGTACGTGTAAATATCATATTTAAATTTTAGGATTCAATATTGTGTTTTTGTCAAATAAAACTAATACAAGTACATAGAAAAATGAGAGAGGGGGCCCCCATCTGATGATACCGCCACGGACCCCACTTTTCTCAGTACGCCGCTGTTTGTCAAAGTTTAAAATTAACAAAAATTTAAAAAAAAATGGGAAAAATTTAAAATTATCAAATTGGTTATCAAATCTTTCTTAACAAAATTAATTCTCAGATTTTTTATTTTTTCTTTTGTTTTGGAGATATGATTTTTTTTCAAAATATATGCGTATTTTACATTCTTTTGCTTTGCCTCGTGGATTTGACCGAATTTCGCAAATAATTTTAAATATACATCTTCGCAATCTCTGGAATTGGAAACGTACCCAAAGTTATTTTGAAAATTAATCTTGATTACCAGTGGCGTTCAAGTTGTGGATTGTAATAGATGTTTACAAAAAATACTTTATACAGGGTTCCTAAGCAAATCCTTAGGGAGCCAAGCAGCCGTGTATAAGACGCAGACAAACGGAAAAGCACATTAGGCAGAAAAGGATGGGCATGGGGCGATGTTGTCACTACATCTTGCACGTAGTAAATCCATTCCAGGTTGTTGTTTTTTCATGTTTTCCATTTTAATACCTTTAGGACTGAAATAAAAATTGTTTTTGCTCGACTTTAATACCAAACTGATGAAAGATATCGCAAAAAAAAATATTTTTCGACTTTTCATTTTGTAACCATTGTCCTTACGCACTGTTTACAGCCAGGGGACCTAGATACATGCAAATGCCTAACCTAAAGCGTTCATACACGGCCGGAGATATTTCTGTAGAAACTTTATCAAGCAAATAGGACGGGTTGACGCCGTCGAACGTCCAATCCGGGTTTTGCACTTTGATTCGAAATCAAAAAGGAGGAACAGTCAGATGTGGGGCCGTGCACAAATTACGTAACGGTGATTTTACTAATTTTTGACCCCCTCTTTATGTAATGTTTTGTAACGGTTTGGCACGCCACTCCCCTAATATTACCTAACGATTTCAAGACCACTACCCCCCCCCAAAAAAAAAACTTTTCACTTATTTTCATTCCCAATTTTCTTAGTTTCACACAAATGCAAACGCTGTCGAAAACCCCCCTCCCCTCTACGTAACGTTATGACCATTACGTAATTTGTGCACGGCCCCTGTAGTCCCAGTGGAGGAGGGCGAGAAAATTGATATTTCTTTCTTAAAAATTATACTCTTTAGACCTATTTCTTTGCGTTCCCGAAATTACGTAATTTTTGAAAAAAAATTGTAAGCGGCGCCATTTTTATTTCATGCTTTGTTTTTCTAACATTTTTGCGTTCGGCTAATTTAATTGAAAAATTTTTGCCTGCGGCGCCCTTTATCTTCTCACTCGAAACCAAGATCCCCCGTTTTAGGAAAACTGATCCCGTCTCTTTTTCTAAATTTTTTCGAATAAAAGTAGAGTATGACCATGGGGGAAATAATTTTTTCTACGGTATGACGAAAATTTCGAGAAAGTTGAAGAAAAAAATAAAAAAAGTGGCAGAGCTCAAGTTTTTCGTAAAAAAAACGTTTTTTGTAAAGAGACAGAGCAAAATTAATCTTTTCACCCCTTTTTGGGTGTTACAAATATTGGCAGCACCTTATTTTTCGCTTTTACCCTCCCGCTAGTTTTGAAGAATTGGTTCGCTACATGTTTCGAGATCATGTCATAAAACACCTGGAAAATATCAAATGTAGTGTAGGGCCAGCTTTATTTAAAATCAATAATATCGCAAGCAAAACGCTCTGCAGGAAAAACAGCGCCGTTTATTGATTTCTTTGGCTGCTAGTGCTAGCTAAAAGCGAAGATATTTCTTTCTAATGTTAACAACCTCACGAGTTTATCGCTCAGTATCGTAAATAATGGACCCTGCCGCCTCCTTTAAGCAAGAAAAAGCTGTGGTTTGGACCTGAAAACCTCTAATTTTTAATTAGATTAGATGGTGTGGCCGCCATCTAGCGGAATTTGCAGACATCTTGTCAACGGTTATTATTGCAACTATGATTTATGCTCACAATGAAAGAGTGGCGACAATTTTTTCTCATGAAAGCAGTCCGGAGATAATAACAAACTGGCACCATTGCTCAATATACCTATTTCTTTTGTACGCGCAGAACTTTCTATGCCATTTCTGTTTGATTTATTGAAATCCTATCCCTAAGGAAAATCTTAGGAACCCTGTATATGTTTCACATCAATTTTCTCGCTAGTCATTAAAAAAAAAAGATTTTTTTTTCAGTTATTAGTAACTAGTGACCATTTTTACGAAAGCGGTTTTTTATTTTTGAAAAATGTTAACCAGAGGCGGAGCTAAATTTTTTTCAGAATACACTTTTATTGATATAAAATGGTTACATAAATTAGAGAAAGCAGGTTCAGCTTATATTTTTTTTAAATTATCATATATTTTTTTTTATAACAAGCACATCAGGGCGTGCATAATTTTTTATTTTAAAAAGTTTTTATTTAAAAATATTATTTTACTTCTGTGTGATCCTAAAGTGAATTAGGGAAGCCAATCAAATTTTGGTATCATTCGAAAGGTCCAATTTTGCACAATTGCGCAATAGGATTCACGAGTAACGAGGCTGCCCCCCCCCCCATTTTTCAAGATAGGTGTGCAAAATTGTGCAAAATTGGACCTTTCAAATGATACCTAAATTTTCAAAAAATATCATCGGGGGGGGGGCCAGCCTCGTTACTTGAGAACCGTATTGCGGGTTCCCATGGGGTGTGCGAAATTTCAAAATGAGTGTGCAAAATTAGACCTTTCGAATGGTACCTAAATTTTCAAAAAATATCATCGGGGGGGGTCAGCCTCGTTACTCGAGAATCCTGTTGCGGGTTCCCATATAGGGTGCGAAAAATTTCAAAATATGTGTGCAAAATTGGACCTTAAATTTCGAATGATACTAAAATTTTCAAAAAATATCTGGGGGCCAGCCTTCTGCAAAATTTCAAAATAGGTGTGCAAAATTGTGCAAAATTGGACCTTTAGAATGATACCAAAATTTTTAAAAAACCTTATATTTTATGATTGTTTTTCACTAATTCACTTTAGGATCTCACAGAACTAACATAATATTTAAAAAAATATATTTACATAATAATTTAAAAAAATATAAGCTGAAACCGCTTTCTCTAATTTATGTAACTATTTTTTATCAATAAAAACCGCTTTGGTAACAATGGGCACTAGTTACTAATAACTGAAAAAAATTATATATTTTTTAATTAATAGCGAGAAAATTGATGTTAAACGTATAAAGTATTTTTTTGTAAACATCTGTTACAATTCACAACTTGGACGCCACTGGTAATCAAGATTAATTTTCAAAATAACTTTGGGTGCGTTTTATTTTTAATAGGCCTTCCAAAGATTGCGAAAATGCATATTTAAAATTATTTTCGAAATCCGGTTAAATCCACGAGGCAAAAGAATGTGAAATAAGCATAAATTTTGGAAAAAAATCATATCTCCAAAACAAAAGAAAAATAAAAAATCTGAGAATTAATTTTGTTAGGAAAGATTTGATAACCAATTTAATAATTTTAAATTTTTCCCAATTTTTTTTTAATTTTCGTTAACTCTAAACTTTGACAAAAAAACAGTACTTTTTGTCACACCTTGTATACCGAATAAAATACAAAATGGCAATCTTTGATTTTAACCTTTTTTTAGCAAAAAATACCAGTTATACGATACCCCCATTTCAAAATAATAAAACCTAAAAAGTTACAGAGGTTTAAAATACTCTCCTAAATATAAAATATGCGTTTCATAGTGCGCCCAGTTTAGATACATCCGCCCCAGTGTCTATTAAAAACTTGGAGTTTGTAGTAGCATCATGTATAAATAAGCGACTTTTGTTGATACCAAAATCGTCTGTCGCCGATGATGACTGGCTCTTTAGTTTGTTTGTTCTTGATCAGCATCAATAGTGCAAGGTTTAATTAACACACGGCTTTTGTTCCAAATTTTTTATGATAAAAACATAGATTTTTTTTGTTCATGAGAGGCAGATGGTTGACGTCTAGGAGAAAAATTTATTTGTGGTGTTCTTGACCTTTGATGTGATCTTGATCTCTGAGTAAATTTTATCATTTCGGTCATTTTTGAAATTAAAGCCTCCAGTTTATCATCGATAATTGCAGATGTTTTTCTAGAAATGGGTTTAGAACTGTCAGAAATTTCACAGTTTTGTGTATTTTTAAAAATTTCATCTGCCATGTTCAAAAGAGCATCTTATGACATTTGTTCCTTTAAGGCTCTTACCATATTTGAAATGTTCAATGGTAATTTATTAAGCCATGCCAAAATGATATAAGTTCTAGATTAATTAATTGGCTTGGTTTTTGATATCCAAGTTCACATTGAGAAAATAGCTTAAACATTTTTTCTTCGTCAGAAATTTGATATATCTTGATTAAGTGATTTTTTAATAAAGAATATGCATTGCTTCCACCTGTCAAAGTAAAAATAGTTGCATTATCTTTTATTAAAGAGCAATCTAAAACAGAAATAACCTTTCCAAATCTTTGCTTTTCATCAGAAAAGTTATTTAAATTGAAAATAGCTTCTACTGCCTGAAACCACAACTCTGGTTCTTCTTTCCAGAATGAGGGAATGGAAAAAGATTTCAGTGGTTCATATTTATTTTGATTTTCAAGGGGTAGTGTTACATTGGAAGTAATAGTTTTATCAACAATGTCGAGTCTTGATTAAAATTTTTGCGTTTGAAAATCACGGTATTGTAAAGATTGAGAATCACTTTCTAGATGTTTGAGTTTTGTTTCAAGGTCGCAGATTTCGTTATCGGTAGTACTAAGCTTTTCCATTAAATTGTTTACAAGAATTTCAATTTTCTCTAATTTCTTTAAAAAATGTGTTTTTAATGTGTCGGAGTCACCAAAATATAGTATTACTTTACTATATTAAATAATAAAGATTTAAATAAGTTTAAAGTTTTAAATAATTTGATTAACTTTTTAATCTGACAACGACAATAATATTAACATCAAAAGTATATCATGTGAAGCTGTGACAGTTAAGGACACCACACATTCAGACTTTTCCGAGCCTTTTTTAGAGTGTATCCAGAATTCTTGAGTGTTTCCAGACTTCTCCAAGATGTATTCAGACTTTTCCAGTGTATCGAGACTTTTCCAGGGTTTTTATATGTATTTTAATTATTAAAAACAACTAGTTAAATTAATAATAAAAAAACAATTTTCTATTTTCTGTAAAAATTGTACAATGAATTGGTAACACTTTTTAACAAAACCGAGGCGCTGGATTAAGGGTTCATATCCCATCTGCGCATGTTTTCTTTTTATTTTATTTTTATTATGTTTTTTTTGTTTAAGACCTAACCACGAAGATCAGATATTTTAAAGCACAAAAATATATTTTTTATGTTGTTTGAACCAATATTTAACAAGTTAGAGGTAAATTTAAAAAAAATTATTTTACATGCAAGTCACATACTTGTTAAAAAAATCGAATGTAACACTGTTACGTAAATGTTTAGGACAATTGATGTACTGGCAATGTAATATCCTCGATAAGGTTACAAGGCGTGTTTCATAACAGGTCACAAAAATATGTTAAGGTAATGTAAATGTAACAGGTTTCTGCTTAATGGGTTGATTATGCTGGAATGGGTTGGCTTGGTTATGTTGGGTTGGGTTGGGTAGCAGCTTAACGTTAACCTAGCGGTCCTAACGTTTTTTTAATTTTCTGCTAAAACTAGAGGAGCATTACGTCACAACGCGTTATTACGCGATAAAGTCACCTAACGAAGATTTTTTATAAGAAAGTGCAATATGTTTTCAGTAACTAAAGAACGGTAAACCAATAGCGAGAGGGAGCTGACTTAGCGACACGGGCGTTTTTCTGCCGTGCGGTGCCGCAGCGATACCGAAATTGCGGTCCGTGATACTATAAAATAAATGACGCAATGCACACAGTTGAGCGCATAGACAAACTATTGCCAGCCAGACAGAAACCAATTTTTTTTTATGGTTGAGCGGCTCAACTGTGTGCATTAATTTATTTTATAGTATCACGGACCGCAATTGCGGTACCGCTGCGCAGAAAAACGCGTGTGTGTACCAGCGCTTATTTAACATTTTTTTGTGAACTTATTATAGTTTCTATTGTTCTCTTTTTCTAAAGACATTCGGCTGAGAGAGATCCAGCCATCGACATACTAACTATAGACCCGGCAGTCCATAAATCACTATTTGTTTGTACCCCAACAGCTCCCACATAGCCAGAAAAAGAAAGAACGAGTTTTGGGCGGTATCTGTGGCAACACGGCAAAATACAGCGTTAGTATAATATGGATTTAATTTGAATTTTCCAAAAATTAATACAAAACCTGCATTACATACATAATTATGTAGGTATACTATATCCATAGTTAAGAATGTCGCCCTTTTAAATAGCATTATTTTAGTAATGCACTTGATAAAAAGCAGCATTTGTTTGTTTCACATTACATTTGAAGCATTTAGTCTCACGACAAAAGTATTCTGCAAAATGTAACACATTTTTTTTGAGAAGAAGAACTAGGAGGTTTTTTAACTTCTTTTTTGTTTTAATTGCCTTAGGAGCATAATCCTATTGTAAATATTAACACGCCAGGACGAATCCGTATCCGTTAATGATATATGGGGAGGGTGACCAGTGAAACCACTGATGAGCTCACGCTGGTTACCCAGAGCGAAACATCGTTTAATCATTTCTCTTTTTGGTTTGTTCCTTTGTGTATTCTTTGTGGAATGTTCATGCAGTTATAGTAACAGCGGATCTGCGACTGGCGGCATTATTTCTAACTTTTTTTTTTAAACTTATACCTTTGCCTGCTTTTTAGTCTTGTAGTTTTTTATTACATTTTGCTTTATTTATTGTCAAACAAAATATCCATTCAAAAAAAAAATAAGACAAATAAAATTTTATTCTGTAAATATGTTGGTAATCACTTAAGTTTTTTTACTTTTTTGAGTATAAATTAATTAAGCCCGGTTTATTGTTGGATTTTTAGTACAATTTTTTTAACTAATGTAATACTATATATTGCCGGCCACCGTAGCGCAGTGGGCAGCGTATCTGCCTGCCGCACGGAAGGTTCCGTTCGAATCCCGGCTAAGTGCATGGATATTTTGTGTTTGTCTCTAACTTTGCAAAAACTTAGCTGAAACTGGGCATTGATCCTATGATGGATGGAAAGTCCCAGTATATACAAAAAAATATATTACGGCCGGCGAAAATTTGATTATTTCTGCGCACGCGTATATGCCCTGCCAAATAAACCTTATAAAAGATTATAGCCAATAACCGATAAAACATCATAAGTTTTCATAATCTAGGCTCATATAAACTTATGATTTTTTATAATTTTACCCTCGGTAAAAAAGTCCGAATATTTCTATCTTCTATTCGCCATTAGCGGAAATAACTATTTTAGATATAAGTAAATAGTTTATTTGTGTGGACAAAAAATATAAAAAAAATCAACTCAAATGACGAAATTAGAACGTAACGGCAAAAGTATTAATCAAGCTTTATTGCTTAATGCTTAAAAACAAATTCACAAAACAATTACAATTAAATTATATCAATAATCTACGGCACTGTTTATTAAAACTCACAAAAACGCTTTAAAATATTCATTTTAATTGTCAGCAACACTGTAGATAAAAATTATACACCACTAGGAGAGCAAATAGGGAATTATTGAAACGCAGTTAGGGCCTGGCACTAATAAAGCCAGAAACTGTTTTGACGCTGTTGACAGATACGCATGCGCAAGACGACCACATTTAGTGCCGATACTAATAATGTTAAGGCCTGCCCTTTATTTGTGGAGGAATTATACTGGGCCGTATCTTGGTTGTGTCTAGCCGTATCGGACGTTTTTGACAACTATTTCGGGAATTTTGTGTTGTTGTAACAGCCAAAAAAGCAAAAATTGGGCACTAAATAGTTCTTTTTTTTATGAAATCGGGTAACGTAGCAGAAGGAAATGAAAAAAAGCAAGGTTCAAAGATTTCGTTTTACCGATGAAGAGAATATTTGTTTGCTACGAGAAGTAGTTCAACAAAATCCCTTCGGAACCCTGAATGCATGGGTTTTCGTTTCTGACAATACTATTTAAAATCACAAATTTCAGATCCTCATCTTTACCCTCCACAAACACCACTGCACTGAGAAAAATAATATTAGCCTTTATACACCAGCTGTATACTATTTGGGACAATACAACTTTTTGTATAATAGGTATAAGATTTCCTGTAATGACTATACAATTTTTGTGTACCCACTATTACACCAGCTGTATTTTCCCAAATAGTATACAACTGGTATACAGACCGCTTCAAGCTACTGCGAACATAGGGCGGAAGAAGTCTAATTTGCCAGTATACGTACATGCAGAGACACCGCACGCCTATCAGTGAAGCAACCAATACTTAGGCTTGCGATCACCACTTTGGTATTTAGTACGCCTCTAACCACAGTGTTGTGTGGAGCGTAGTCAATGAAACCGGAATTTGGTCAATAAATACGCAAATTTTTATAACGTAATTTTACTATTTTTTGTCACTGATAAATAAGAGCGTTTTATTGTCAACTGCTCAGATTTATCAGTGACGACGTGTTACAATGAAAATAATAAGGAGAAACAAAATAAAAGCAAGTTCTCAAAATAAAATAATACATTCTAAAAACCAAAAAGATTCTCCTTTGCTCGGCTAGACAATATCCGAGCCTACTATAAAAACCCCTTCTAACGTTTCCAAGCATGTTACGGGTGATAATTTGAAAAGCTTCTTCAAAAACAGATAGAAGTCATTAGGAGCAAGATCGGGAGATCGAGCTGGCCATAAAATAGTTCCCCGTGTACTTATAACCCGATTAGGAAATACATTATCAAGATATTCCCTAACAAGGCCAACATTGTGAGCGGAACAACCATCTTGTTGAAACCATGTTTCACCAAATCTTACACCTAACAACTGCCTAGCAGTTGGAATAATGTGCTGCTGCAGTAGATCCAAGTATCTAGGACCATTCAAATTGCAATTGCCGTTAATAAAAAATGTCCCAATTACGTGTTCCCCTATAATACCCCCCCCCCCAAACATTTAGTTTTTGGGCATACTGTGTTCTTACGTCAAAATACAAATGCAAATTTTCCCTCGACCAATATCGAACGTGTGTTGGGTTATGACGATTTGACCATTTGACCATCTGCACTTTTTCGGCAACTTCGTAGACACCCATTTTTGTTTTTTAAAATTGTATTATTTCAATTAAGAACTTACCCATCAATTTCTTGAGCAAGGCAGAAATAAAACAAAATAATAAAAACAAAATGAATTTCCAAAAGATAACACCTCAGCGTGCTTCGAATCCACCTCGGTCGTACGGCACGGAGAGTAAATTGGACTTGATTCCCCCTATGTTCGCAGTAGCTTGAAGCGGTCGTATAAAGACTAATATCATTTGTCTCAGTGTGTTTCGAACACATCATCTTTGCTTAAATTTTAATCACTCAAACAGGCAGCATTTATTTGTAGGTTAGAAATAAAGTCGTGTAGTCACCGCTCGCTAGAGGCGCCTTCATATTCTATAATTTGGCCTTTTTATGGCCAGGCACAGCCTGTGTTAAGGTCGGAGGTAAGTAGGTACTAGGGACTTATTGGGCGTATATTTTCGCGTTCCCTTATTAAAGAAAATTGATATGTGACATCTGAGCATGCGCATGACCTGCGTTTTTATTATGGAAATCGTAATAAAATACGGTGTTCCCTTAATTCGGTACAGTTACCGTACGTCCCTTATCTTTAAACATAACGTCAATCAGCACGGATAATAGTGATGGTTGGTTTTTTTTTCGACACGACTTTTTAATATTCTTTGCATTTTTAGTTTTTTGTTTATAAACAAAAACAGTCTTGTGGATTTTTAAAATTTATGTGAAAAAATGAATAAATTGGAGAAACCTACAAGGTTGAGGTTCAGCCACACTGACGATATGATTCTTTTGCGAGAATTTATCAGGGAAAATCCCTGTTTAACCAACAGTTTATTAATTTTACATATTTTTTTTTAAGATAATTCAAGTTCTTTAAATTTTAAGTAATAGTCAGATATTTATAAATTTACTTAAACAATAATTAACCTTAGAATCAAGGTTTTATTTTTACAACAGCAAGTTATACAAATATTTAAAAGTGTGATGTTTTACGAATGTGTTTTGGGATTTTTTATAAAATAGTAAACTTGCCTTGGTTAATAAAAAACTGACGTGATCATCCAGGGTGACCTCAATGCTAGTTTATATTAAATTTCATATAAAAATTGTAGCTAGAAAAGTAATAAAACCAGTATTTACTTAGTATCCAACTATTAACGTTGTTTTACTTACCAAACCTACTACGGCCAAGCCACCTTGCCGTTAGTCTAAAGTGAGGCTGCTATAGAGGTCCCTCGAGCCAGCATCCCTCAATCAAGGAGGACGAGTCGCCGCAACTACAGAACAACTCAGCGTCCCTCAATCAAGAAGGCCCAGTCGCCGTAACTACAGGACCACTCAGCGTCCCTCAATCAAGAAGGCCCAGTCGCACAGAGGTTCCTATTAAAATTCTGACTTGACAAAAGGCTTTTTTTTTATTTTCGGAAAAACACAAACAATAATTTATTATGATCCTAAACAGTTGTAAACCTATGAACCGCAAAAAGACGGAAGCTGCTTGATATATACAACCTTGATTTTTACTTTAAGCATATCGATCGGCATTTACTATTTTGAGCTCGGACTGTGCGTACGTAACTATTAGCGATACTACTTTTATTTTTTATACATTTCAATTTTTTATAAATTATATTTTTTATTTTAAATTTAGTTGTTTGTATGTATGTTCAAATATCGCCTTTTTTTTCTTTCTGATTGATTTCATGGGCTTGCTATGGCAAAGGCCGTGAAAATCTGTTATGAAATTATATTTGGCATTTAACTTACTTATTTAAGTTTTCAATTTTAGTTATTTTGCAACCATATGTAACTTACTTTTTTACAAGCTTTTATTTAACTTACCGTGTTCGTCTGTCTGTGTGCGTGGCCAAATCTTGTAAGCTGAATTAAATCCACTTCCTTTACCGTAGGAAATTGAAATTTGGCACGTTGATTCAGTTCCGATGACAATGCAGGGGTAGAAGAGGTAGTTTTTTGTATATCGAGAATGGAAATATCTAGTAAAATGCAATTTTCAGTGTTGCATAATCAGAAAAAAATGTTAAAAAATCATCTGGGGGTGTAAGAGGTAAACTAAAAAGTAAAAAATAAATTAATATAACAAAAAATATTTTTAAGTACAAGCTTTTATTTAAATGCACTAAAAAGAATAAAATAAATTTTCAAGTCACTAGACTTATCAGGAAATGATGGGATTTGACGACATAATATATTTAAACAGAAAAATCTCGCGACAAGCTTTTATATTGTACTAAATTGTGTAATGTAACAAAATAACGGGTTTGATTGACTTAAAAATTTATTTTATTCTTTTTAGTGCATTTAAATAAAAGCTTGTTCTTAAAAATATTTTTTTACATTAATTTTTTTTTAATTATTTTTAGAAATGAACGATGGATTTTCAAGAAGAGAACTTTCTGATGTTTGGAAAAATGAGCCAAATTCATCGAGGAGATTGATGATGAAGTCTAAAATAATGCAAGATGCTTTATTTGCAATATTACTAATATTTGTTACATTTAATAAAAATTAATTTATATGTATTTGTCTTCCTGATTTTTTTTGTTTAAAAGTAAACCAAAAGTTACAAATATTAACAAGAATTTTTATCAATCTTAGTCAATGTTTGATATTGTCAAGTCAGATTATCTAAAGGTACCCAAAATTTGTTATTTTTTGCAAAAAAAACTATCCAAAAGCTTAAAATAATTTTTTGCCATGAATATTTATAAAAATTCATACCACTGTGAGTATTTTTTTAAATATTTTTAAGACTTTTAATAAACAAATAATTTTGTCAAGTCAGATTATTGATTGGAACCACTGCTAGTCGTCGCAACTACATGGCCACTCAGCGTCCCTCAATCAAGAAGGCCCAGTCGCCGCAACTACAGGACCACTCAGCGTCCCTCAATCAAGAAGGCCCAGTCGCCACAGCTACAGAACCACTCAGCTTCCCTCAATCAAGAAGGCCCAGTCGCCGCAACTACAGGACCACTTAGCGTCCCTCAATCAAGAAGGTCCAGTCGCCACAGCTACAGGACCACTCAGCGTCCCTCAATCAAAAAGGCCCAGTCGCCGCAACTACAGGACCACTTAGCGTCCCTCAATCAAAAAGGTCCAGTCGTCACAGCTACAGTACCACTCAGCGTCTCTCAATCAAGAAGGCCCAGTCGCCGCAACTACAGGACCACTTAGCGTCCCTCAATCAAGAAGGCCCAGTCGCCACAGCTACAGGACCACTCAGCGTCCATAAATCCAAAAGCCCGCCGTCAAAACAACCGCCTCCAATAAACGCCACAGCTACAGGACCAGTCAGCGTCACTAAATCAACAAGGTCCCAGACGCCATAGCTACAGGACCACTCAGCGTCCCTAAATCAACAAAGCTTAGTCACCATATCTACAGGACCACTTAGCGTCCATCCCCAGACGCCACAGCTACAGGACCACTCAGTGTCCCTCAATCAAGAAGGCCCAGTCGCCGCAACTACAGGACCACTTAGCGTCCCTCAATCAAGAAGGTCCAGTCGCCACAGCTACAAGACCACTCAGCGTCCCTCAATCAAGAAGGCCCAGTCGCCGCAACTACAGGACCAGTCAGCGTCCCTCAATCAAGAAGGCCCAATCGACGTAACTACAGGACCACTCAGCGTCCTCAAGCTCTCACCGCTACAAGACTACTCAGCGTACACAAGGCCCCCCACCACAGCTACAAGACCACTCAGCGTCCACAAGGTCTCGCCGCCACCGCTACAAGACTACTTAGCGTCCACAAGGCTCCGCCGCCACAGCTACAGGACTACTCAGCGCCGTCACAAGTACAGGACCACACAGCGTCCAAAAGGCCTAAACGCCATCAACGCCATGAGATCATGGTATGGAGCAGCCGACACTAATACGCTTAACATCCATGTTTTGAGTTCATACCAACTAGCATCGAATTATATATCAGAACTCAACAACTATTATGCCAACCTGTTCGTAGTTATCTACAAGAAGGGGTCAGTCTACAAACTATTGTTACCTAGCCATACAGCTAAGATAGTGAAAGAGGCAAACGAAAAAATTCAGTCACACTTACGCGCTGATAAAAGCAATCCCAACCCCACTTCACATGAAGAATGAATCTTACCGTTACCGTTATCGTTATCGTTATCGTTATCGTTATCGTTATCGTTATCGTTATAGTTATAGTTATAGTTATAGTTATAGTTATAGTTATAGTTATAGTTATAGTTATAGTTATCGTTATCGTTATCGTTATCGTTATCGTTATCGTTATCGTTATCGTTATCGTTATCGTTATCGTTATCGTTATCGTTATCGTTATCGTTATCGTTATCGTTATCGTTATCGTTATCGTTATCGTTATCGTTATCGTTATCGTTATCGTTATCGTTATCGTTATCGTTATCGTTATCGTTATCGTTATCGTTATCGTTATCGTTATCGTTATCGTTATCGTTATCGTTATCGTTATCGTTATCGTTATCGTTATCGTTATCGTTATCGTTATCGTTATCGTTATCGTTATCGTTATCGTTATCGTTATCGTTATCGTTATCGTTATCGTTATCGTTATCGTTATCGTTATCGTTATCGTTATCGTTATCTTTATCTTTATCTTTATCTTTATCGCCGCAACTACAGGATCTTTATCTTTATCTTTAGCTTTAGCTTTAGCTTTAGCTTTAGCTTTAGCTTTAGCTTTAGCTTTAGCTTTAGCTTTAGCTTTAGCTTTAGCTTTAGCTTTAGCTTTAGCTTTATCTTTATCTTTATCTTTATCTTTATCTTTATCTTTATCTTTATCTTTATCTTTATCTTTATCTTTATCTTTATCTTTATCTTTATCTTTATCTTTATCTTTATCTTTATCTTTATCTTTATCTTTATCTTTATCTTTATCTTTATCTTTATCTTTATCTTTATCTTTATCTTTATCTTTATCTTTATCTTTATCTTTATCTTTATCTTTATCTTTATCTTTATCTTTATCTTTATCTTTATCTTTATCTTTATCTTTATCTTTATCTTTATCTTTATCTTTATCTTTATCTTTATCTTTATCTTTATCTTTATCTTTATCTTTATCTTTATCTTTATCTTTATCTTTATCTTTATCTTTATCTTTATCTTTATCTTTATCTTTATCTTTATCTTTATCTTTATCGTTATCGTTATCGTTATCGTTATCGTTATCGTTATCGTTATCGTTATCGTTATCGTTATCGTTATCGTTATCGTTATCGTTATCGTTATCGTTATCGTTATCGTTATCGTTATCGTTATCGTTATCGTTATCGTTATCGTTATCGTTATCGTTATCGTTATCGTTATCGTTATCGTTATCGTTATCGTTATCGTTATCGTTATCGTTATCGTTATCGTTATCGTTATCGTTATCGTTATCGTTATCGTGATCGTTATCGTGGTCGTCGTCGTCGTCGTCGTCGTTATTATTATTATTATTGTTATTGTTATTGTTATTGTTATTGTTATTGTTATTGTTATTGTTATTGTTATTGTTATTGTTATTGTTATTGTTATTGTTATTGTTATTGTTATTGTTATTGTTATTGTTATTGTTATTGTTATTGTTATTGTTATTGTTATTGTTATTGTTATTGTTATTGTTATTGTTATTGTTATTGTTATTGTTATTGTTATTGTTATTGTTATTGTTATTGTTATTGTTATTGTTATTGTTATTGTTATTGTTATTGTTATTGTTATTGTTATTGTTATTGTTATTGTTATTGTTATTGTTATTGTTATTGTTATTGTTATTGTTATTGTTATTGTTATTGTTATTGTTATTGTTATTGTTATTGTTATTGTTATTGTTATTGTTATTGTTATTGTTATTGTTATTGTTATTGTTATTGTTATTGTTATTGTTATTGTTATTGTTATTGTTATTGTTATTGTTATTGTTATTGTTATTGTTATTGTTATTGTTATTGTTATTGTTATTGTTATTGTTATTGTTATTGTTATTGTTATTGTTATTGTTATTGTTATTGTTATTGTTATTGTTATTGTTATTGTTATTGTTATTGTTATTGTTATTGTTATTGTTATTGTTATTGTTATTGTTATTGTTATTGTTATTGTTATTGTTATTGTTATTGTTATTGTTATTGTTATTGTTATTGTTATTGTTATTGTTATTGTTATTATTATTATTATTATTATTATTATTATTATTATTATTATTATTATTATTATTATTTTTTTTTTTTTTTTTTTCCCCAAAACATATGTTTTGTGAGATATGTTGGTGTCAATGTGTTTTGGACTTTTCCTATTTAAGGTTGGACGGGTTGAAATATTCGATGGATGCGTACCAGAAAATCGCCTGTCAGACCCGCCTGTACAGTGTAAACCCTTCGACGCCGTATATCTGTCAAGGATAACTATAGGAGATAGTAAATAAATAAATATATAGTAACATTTTCATGGGAGAGGGGTGCAGGGGAAGCATTATCTGGTAAGCCTGACCTCTCTCAGCAGGACCGATGCAAGTAAAAGAAAAGAACAATAGTAACAATGGTAAGCTCACAAAAAATTGCTAATTTGGCCAATAGGCTGACCTAACTTCGTCTGTACCTATCCAAGATAAACAAATTAGTTCAGAATTGCTGAATTAAAATGCCATCATGAAAGTAAAAAATTTAACTTTCGAGCATCTAGCAACCGTAAATACCTTTTGTGTGCCTTCAGTTTGTCCTTTAATGCAAAAGTGCGAAAAAGTACTATTTCTTAGTTGAAAAAAAAAGAACCTTTTTATTTTATGCAGTCTTCTAGAGTTTATGCAGTCTTCTAGAGTTTCTTCTTTTGTGCCTTTGCCCAGCTGATTAATGGATTAATCGTTTCGCAAGTCATATGACCCTGATTACTGTCTCACGTGATGGCACCTCACTGGGACCTTTCTCAAAATACGGCCTAAACTGATCCGATTAACACACTGCAGAAAACGAACGTATCTAAAGTTGACAGGCATCCATTTTGTCTACAATTAATTTATTTACATAGGGGAGTTATCCCGATTTTTCCATTTTCCTCAAATTTACGCGTGAAAAAATGGAGCGAATGAGCGACTCCGACGACGACTACATGTCCTTTAAGGTGTTGATGGATTGCAAGGAGGATATTAGGCCTGGGCTGCTGGTAAGTGGTTGTTTATATTTCATTTTTGTTGTATTTTTTGCTTTTGTGATATAACCAATGTTGAGTAAACGCCTCCCAGGCCAACAAGCATTGGATAATGTCAAAAGTACAAATACAGTGAAAATTATGAATATAATAAGATGTCAAGCTTAAAATTATTACCCAAGTATAAGAATTAAAATACAATAATTACCATAACCTACATTTAAATAGTATAAAATTAACCTAAAAGTATTGCTCTGCATCAATGTACTTACTAATTCTGAGTGTTGGTCTGCCCACTTTTTTAGAAAGAATTCCTCCAGAGAATAAGGATTTTTTGTAAAATATTCATTAACTTTATTTTTAAAGATTTTTTCTGATTTTAAGTTTGTTATGTCTATTGGTATTTTGTTATACACTTTTATGGCCATATATATAGGTGATTTTTTGAATAACGATGTTTTAGATTATGGGGAGATGCTACCAACACTGACATAATCCATAATGACTTGCTTAATGGTTATGCATGAACTTAGGCCTAAGTCTGTCTCTTTCCTTTGCTCAGTGTTATAATCTCAGATACGAGCTCGGATATAATATAAGGCAAGGTTGGGTAAATGGGTCCAGGGGTTAAATGGGCCATCCAAAGACCTTCAACTAAAATAGACCCATCAAGTCATTCATAAATCGCTTTTTAATGCGATCAGTCGTTAGATTTAGGGAAAACCATTTTATGTTCCACTGGCAACTCTGCACCAGGCATGCTCCCCCTCACACATGCTCCATCCAACAAACTTTTAGCAGCAGAAAGGAGCGACTTGTTATTTATAAATGTAAAAAAGGTGGTCTTTATTTTTAGACTTGTTAAATACTTTTGAAAATACATTTAAATTTTTTTTTATACTTAATGGTGGATACCGAGTCACGCCTGAAAAACTTATATAGATATTAGACCTACTACCTTTTCGTTCTATGAATTGGTATCTTTTACTTATGCTAGTTCCTAGGTATGATTGAACTAAATTAATTAAGTAAGGAGGAACATTCATTGTATTCAGACCATCCAAAACAGTGGAATGACTTACCTTATCAAAAGCCTTTTCTAAATCAGTGTAAATGACGTCCACCTGTGTATTTTTATTAAATGATTTATGTACAAACTGTGAAAAATTGTCAGATTCGTAAATGTAGATTTTTTAGGTAAAAAGCCATGCTGATTAGGGGATATTTTATTTGAAACCTCTGCATAAAGTATTTCAAACAATACAATTTCAAATATTTTAGAAACCGCGCAAACTATTGTTATTGGTCGATAGTTCTTAATATCTTGCCTTGGTCCATTTTTGTGAATAGGTATCACTTTGCTAAGCTTCCATTTGTCAGGAAATGTTGAAGTTTTTAGAATGAGATTAATTAATATCCCCAAAGAAAAAAGCAAAAACTCCTGGCATCCTTTTAGTATGAAGGCAGGAACGCCATCATGTCCTATAGATTTATTAGCTTTTAATTTTTTAAAAGCTTTCTTTATTTCCAAAGAAGTTATTACTTTGTAAAAGAAGTATGTTTTAGGAACTATTTTTATGTTGGTGTCATTAACATTATCAATAAAAACTGATTTAAAGTAATTTGCAAAGCCATTGGCAATATTATTCGTTCCTATAATAATTTCGTTTTCAAATGTCATTTCATGTGACAATTCAGGACTCTCTTTAAAACTTTTAAGAAATGACCAAAAAAGTTTAGGGTTGAGCTTAAGGCTAGCTTCTATATCTAATAAATATTTAGCATGCACAATTTTTATTTTGAAGCTCTTAAGTTTATATACCTAGTTTTCCAAAACTGAGATTTGAATTTACGCGATTTTAAAAAGCAGTTGTGTTTTTGTTTCATTAGTTTAATTATTTGACTGTTAAACCAAGTTGGATATTTTTTATTTTTTTGAGTAGATTTAGGTACACATTTTTCAAATAGATTGTAGAAAATTTGGTAAAAGACTTCTAGTGCTAAATTTGCATTTGTAAAGTTTTTGAGGTTGTTCCAGTTTTGTTGCCTAAAGAGCTCATACATTGAACGAAATTTTGCTTTTTTAAAATTATATTTAGTAGTGGGTACTAGTTCACAGCTTTTATGAGAAGTTTTTACTGACAGTCTAATACCCAAACATGGATGTTTTGTATCAACGTTGAGAGAAATAATCCACAAAATAAGTACAGTATCAACAACACTGAAATCTCACAAGTTACTAAACAGAGGGACCTGGGAGTCATAATAACATACAACCTGAAATGGGAAAGCCATATAGCCCAAATGGCGAAAAAAAGCAAACACCTTACTGGGAGAGCTTTCAGTAACAAATCTGTAGAATTCATAAGAAAAATCTATGTGTCTTTTATTTGACCAAAACTGGAGTACTGCCACACAATATGGAACCCATATTTTATCAAAGACATTGAGCTACTTAAAAGAACTCAAAGAAGATGCACGAAAATACCTAATGAAGTTAAGGATGTCCCCTATGAAGAAAGATTGAAGTTGTTTAGTTTACCAACTCTTGAGGGGAGAGAGGAGACCTCTCTCAAAATTATCGACAACAGCTATGATGAGGCCCTAAAAGTGACCTTTACCTTACCAAGTACCACCATAACAAGAGGATATTCAAGAGAAATACAAACAGAAAGATGCAATCTTCTTTAAAGAAAGCACTTTCTTACAAACCGGGTTGTAAACACATAAAACGCCATTCCTGACAGTGTCGTGGGTGCAGAAAACAAAAACATATTTAAAAACAGACTTGATAAACAGAACAAAGTGAACACCAACTATGTGACCAATATGTAAAAAGTATAAACGGTAGACTCATCGGTGAAAACCGCTCTCCTACTGTGAAATAAAAGTAGTAATTAGTAAGATATGAGTTATCACATCCCCTTCTTGTATAAACATTCAACAATTAAAAAAAAAGATATTTTAAAAATTTTCCTTGCTCATTCTCTATTAGTGTTATCCAAATATTATATTGTGGTGACCAGATAATGCTAAGGTGAAGACTTACATAAACACTAAAAAATTTAGTATTTCTTGCGATAAATCCTGTGTTTTTTGTTTTTAATAAATAAGTGTGTCAGATTTTTTAGTGAAATTTGATAGTGAAAAAATTAAACATTATTATTATTACAAATATTTATAATGTATAATAAAACGAACTATAAAGAAAACCAAAAACCACATACTATAGGGTCATTCCATATCAAATCAACCAAAAAATCACAAAAATTTTACGCGACCAATTCCAATTTTGATGATTTTTGGTATATATTTTCTTCTTACCATAAAAGTTGAAAATGCAAATTTTTAGATTTTTTTGATTCGTAGTTTTTTTTTTTTTTAATTTTTCAAAATAAAAAAGTCAGCATTTTGACCTTAACAAGAATGTACAAAACTAGCAATATCTCGAGAACCACTTACACTAGGAAAGTAATAAATGGCTCATTTTAAAGTCATTTTGAAGCTCTTTTTTATGAAATATCACAACATAATTTTAACAAAAAAAAAAATTGAAAATAAAAAATTGAAAAAAAAAAATTGAAAAATTCAAAAAGGCCATTTTTAATTTTTTTGAAAAAAATATATAATTTTGGTCAAAGTGTTACTTAATTATCCACAAAATTTTATGATGGAGAAATGATGGGTTCAATGTCAAAAAAAATATCAAAAATATTAAGTACATTAAAAATCATGCATTTAAAAAAATAAACATATTTTAGGAGCACCAATAGTGCACTGGATATTAAAATAAATAAATTTGTTGGATGGATACAGGTTTTAAAAAATACCCAGAGGCTTTATCTACAAATTATTTTATTTTAAACTCGCAAAAGAAATAAACAAACTTTTCTACTTCGTTGATAAAAATTAGACAGAAAACACTAAGACTAACTATATACCTTAAATTTATTTTTTTAACTTTCTTTTAAGAATTTCTGATGAATCTGACATTTCTTTTTTGCTGACATTGTAAGTTCTGCCAGTAGCAGTGTTGGGTTCAACTTTTTTTATAAGACTTTCTGGTTTAATAATTAAAATATCTTGAGGTGTTGGGTAAAAAAATGATGAGGCAGGTCCTCGTGGATGAAGAAAGCTTACTTTCAGTTCTCCGCTCTCATTATTTTTCCCCAAGACACAAGCCAGCCACCAAGCACTGTCATATTCTACAGTGACAAACCCTGACTCGATATTTTGCAAAATAATTCTTCCACCTTTAAAAATATTATGTGTTTCGACCTCTAAGCATGTAGAAAACTGTTTTGCCAAAAACGTGCTTTCTGTAAGAGGAATTACAGCATGAATTTTTTGTGTCCCCGGTATTGTTAAGACTTCCGCAAATCTTTTATTCAAAATTATTTCATGATTTGTATAATCTGCTTCTGTGCAATATTTAAAATCAATGCCAGATATGTTTTCTTCACACCAAGTAAACAATTGTAGAGGTGTCATTATTTGATTGTCATAGGGCCTCTGCAAACTGGCTTTGGCAGCAAGTCTTTTAACAGTTCCTCCCAAGCCATCGCAGGCACTTTTGCCATGCGAGGTGGCAAAATAATGCCACTCTGCTTCAACACCAAAATCTTTTTTATGCAGGCATATATTCAGAAAATTCTGTTTGTTTTTGTACTGCGCAGCACATCCATCCGAAAAATAAAAAATTTTGTTAAGTCCTGGTATTTTTATTTTTAAATCAGGCATTAATTTTTTTAAAAATAAATGAAATGCAATTGTATTATGTGTCAAGCTTTCCGAAATAAACACATAATTCAGGTTGTGCAGTTTACCATCACTTAGAAAATAAATGGCAAAAGGGTGGGTCGAAACACATAATCTTTTTAAAGGTGGAAGCATTATTTTGCAAAATATCGAGTCAGGGTTTGTCACTGTAGAATATGACAGTGCTTGGTGGCTGGCTTGTGTCTTGGGGAAAAATAATGAGAGCGGAGAACTGAAAGTAAGCTTTCTTCATCCACGAGGACCTGCCTCATCATTTTTTTACCCAACACCTCAAGATATTTTAATTATTAAACCAGAAAGTCTTATAAAAAAAGTTGAACCCAACACTGCTACTGGCAGAACTTACAATGTCAGCAAAAAAGAAATGTCAGATTCATCAGAAATTCTTAAAAAAAGTTAAAAAAATAAATTTAAGGTATATAGTTAGTCTTAGTGTTTTCTGTCTAATTTTTATCAACGAAGTAGAAAAGTTTGTTTATTTCTTTTGCGAGTTTAAAATAAAATAATTTGTAGATAAAGCCTCTGGGTATTTTTTAAAACCTGTATCCATCCAACAAATTTATTTATTTTAATATCCAGTGCACTATTGGTGCTCCTAAAATATGTTTATTTTTTTAAATGCATGATTTTTAATGTACTTAATATTTTTGATATTTTTTTTGACATTGAACCCATCATTTCTCCATCATAAAATTTTGTGGATAATTAAGTAACACTCTGACCAAAATTATATATTTTTTTCAAAAAAATTAAAAATGGCCTTTTTGAAATTTTTCAAAAAAAAAATCAAAAATTTTTTTTTTTATTTTTTTTTTCAATATATGTTATGCAATATTCTCATATGAAAGGTCTTTATAAGAGCTTTAAAATGAACCTTCACTTACTTTTCTATTATAAGTGGTTCTTTGGATATTCCTAATTTTGTGCGCACATGTTAAGGACAAATAAGTGACTTTTTCGATTTTCAAAAATTAATTCAAAATAAACAACTGGTCAAAAAAGTCTGAAATTTTGGATTTTCCAGTTTTTTGGTAGGAAAAACATGTATACTAAAAATCATCAACATCGGAGATGGTGTGGTAAAATACCCTGGTTGACTTGATATGGACTGACCCTATAACAAGAGAAACTTTTGTTTCATCCCAGACCTTAGAAAGCTTTTTATTAGCATCAGCTTTGAAAATGTTCTTTCTGGTTCAGCTGATGTAACAGGAAGCATCAAAAGCAAGTCAAATTTTTGAAAATAAAATAAAAGTATCTATAAAATTAGTATTATTTTTACAAATAAAGTTATGAAACAAATAAAGTCAAATACAAGATATAAAATATTGAATAGATAAAATACTTGGAACATTTGTGCTTTATAAACAGCAATAACTTCATCAGCAAATAAACAACAATACAAAATTTAAATAACTAATATACTACAGGGTAGACAAAACAAAAGACTTAAAAACTAAGCTGGATACACAAAGAATAGTAACACTTGGCCACTAGAAAAATTTTCAGTTTCTTTTTAAACAGATTATTGCTCTGTATATCCCTGAGTTCCATAGGCAGATGGTTGTAGATGCGTAAAAGCCTCCTCTAATTCCTATATTTTCTAGTTTTTTAATAGAATTGGGTGTGCCACAGTATCGAAAGCTCTTGCTCTTGCGAAGTCGAGAGCGTCATTTGTTCCAGATGTGGAGTTTAGCTTCGATAATTTTTTACAAGCGGTCTATGAGGCAGCACAACTTTCTGGTCTTTTTGTACCAGCACAGACGCAGAGGCCGTGGCAAAATTTTAAGCATGGGAAACCTTGGTTTGATCGTTATTTAGCAAAACAACAAGTAAAAGAAAGTCTTAGAGCATGTAAAACAAAAAACTTTAACTTTGATAGCAAGTCAGAATATTTACAAAACAAAAAAGACTATCAGAATTTGCTTCAACACGTCCTCTGTTGTCGCATGGGAACAGTTCCTTGTCTCTGTATATCCCCCGCGAACCGCAAACTGCACCATTTTTTTCGGGACCTTTGATCCCATATTAGATTCTCCTATATCTGAAAACGAGCTAACCGGTGCTCTTAAGGGTTGCAAAAACAATAAAGCTCTGGGTCTTGATTTGGCAATTTATGAGTTTCTAAAATACATCCCTGGAAACTGGATACTTTATATATGTTCATTGTTTAATAAAATCTTGGAAACAAGGAAAGTACCAAAATCTTGGGGAGAAGTTCTTTTTACAATGCTGCACAAGAAGGGTAGCATCGAAAACCCAAACAACTATCCGTCGATTGCTTTGATTAGCTGTGTAGCAAAACTGTTCACGCAAATATTGCTTAAAAGATTAAGGGAGTGGTCCGAGAAGGTTAAAGCTATTCCGGAACATCAATCTGGTTTTAGAAGTAAGCGGGGTTGTCTTGATAACGTGTTTACACTGACCTCGATCGTGCAGCTCCACCTGAGACTCAAGAAGCGTAAAGTGTACGTGGCGTTTGTAGATTTTAAGCGGGCTTTTGATTCTGTTTCTCACTTTTTTTATGTGGAAAAAGTTGTACGATCAGGGGGTCAGTTCGCAACTAATATCTATTTTAAAAAGTTTTTACGATCTAGCTGCCGTAAAGCTAAAAGCAGTAAATGGTTACACTAAAAGCTTTGACCTATCTGCAGGAGTTTTGCAGGGGGAATCGCTAAGCCCGGAGCTGTTTTCTTTGTTTCTGGCTGATATTGAGGTCTTCTTTAAGGCCAGTGGAATCCAGGGAGTGAGTGTTGGTAGCTTTGTGGAAGTAATCTTGCATTTGTACGCTGATGACCTGGTACTGCTCGCGACCTCTGAGATCCAGCTGCAGAGAATGCTCAAAGTTTTGGAAAGGTATTGCTCTCAAAATTGCCTTAAAATTAATATGGACAAAACCAAAATTATGTGCTTTCAAAATGGTCCTGTAGGTCAAACAAAATATCCTTTTGTCTTAAATGACTCACGGTTAGAGGTAGTCAATAAAATTTGCTACTTGGGAGTCACCTTTTCTTCAACGTCACTGTTGAGGTTAATGGCCGAGGCCTCTGTGTCGAGAGCGAACCAGGCTATAGGTGCGGCAATGAGTACAATGAGCGAAGCCAAGCTTTGCTCTTGGAACGCAATTATCAAGGTCTCCCAGGCCTCAATCCTAAATACATTGGGGGGATGCGTGCCAGTGTGGGGGCTGCGTTATAAAAACGAAGTTGAAAAAATTCAAAGCTCTTTCTTTAAAAGGCTTTTGTATATCCCCAGATCCACTTCATCGGCCCTTATAAGGGTAGAAACAGGATCGACCCACTTGAGCTTTTTTGAAGGTTTTTTTAAGGACAAATCTACGTGTTTCACCGATTTTATCTTAAAGCCTTTAGTTCACGAGATATAACACAAAGTTACATTTTTTTAAATGGAATACCCCAATGTTTTAAAAAAAATTAGTTGTGTAATAAAATTTCCTGTTAAACGATGTGTCATACACATATTTTTATTAAGTAGTTAAACAGATATCTGCAATTTTTAATAATTACCATAGTAGGCTGTGTTTAACTCTGACCTATGCAGTTCTAGGGTATCTATCTAGGTAGCTATGATCAAATAAAAACAATTGCTAAGATAAACGAGCCCAAGTGTCAAAAGTGGGGTCTTCGTCAAGATATAAAAATGTTTGAAAATTTTGAAAAGTACGACATGATAAAATGTTATATTGAAAGTAACGAAAATCGACAGACGGCGTTAAATCTATATTTTCAGAAATATCCGGAAAGAAGGCAACCTAGCTCAAAAATATTTTTTAAGTTAAAACGTCATCTACAAGAATACGGATCCTTTACAAAACCGCGGCCTAGAACGTATAGAAGCCTAGCCAGAGATAGAGAGTCGGAAGAACTAACGGTTCTAGGAGAAATAGAAATTAACCCGAATACTTCCACCAGGGCTATGAAAATTGTTAGATGTAGATTTTAGGTGTTACATAGTTTAATTAATAAAAATTTTAAATGAAAACTTTTAAAAATTTTATTTTTGTTTATAATTTTAGGGTTGGTAATTATAGTAAACTAGAAGTTAAAGTTCGAGGTTGCTGTGTCCCCTCGTGTCGTGGCCAACTTGATGTTGTATGAAAAAAAAACAATAAAATTTTATTTACACATTTAGGGCGCGCACAGCGCCTACTATGGTAAATATCAAAATATGCAAATATCTTTTAAACTATTTAATAAAAATAGGTGTATGGCACATCGTTCGACAGGAAATTTTATTAGAAAAATTGGGGGTATCCCATTTAAAGAAATATAACTTTGTGTGATATCTCGGGACCTGAAGGCTTTAAGAGAAAATCGGTGAAACAGGTAGATTTGTCTCTAAAAAATCTTCAAAAAATGTTTTTAATGAAAATCTCCATCTTTACAAATAAAAAAGTTGTAGAAGGCCTTTAAAATCGCACATTTTTGAGAATCACCCTGTAGCTCAGAAACGCTTTGACATATCGCAATGCGGTTTTTAGTTTTCGACTTCTCTTGAAAATCAAGCCCGTAACATGTATATTAGTTTTGGGCTAACAATGCTGCAAAAGCCCAAAGCTATAGAGGCCCCTCGAATTTGGACCACCCTGTACAAAAATCAGGTCAGTAAATCCTCCTCGGCGTTAAAGTATTCTTTAGAGAATCAAAGATATCAAAATAAATTAAAAAACAAAGTTGACAAGTGCGCGCTTTGCGGGACTCCTGAGTTAATTTCTATTAGAAGAGATGAGATTCCTTGTGTCCATTTATGAAGATCACTTTGAGACCAATTTAAAAATTATTCATGAATACCAAGTGTCAAATGCCTTCGAGAAGTCGGTATAGACAACTTTCATCTGCGTCCGACTCTCCAGGGCCTCGGGTGTTTTTCATATACAAGTAGATAATAGACAGTAGATTTATCTTTTATAAATCTATGCTGGATAGGGCAAACCATATTTTTAAAGACTGGAGAAATTTTATCAGCTACTATGGACTCGAATACCTGACAACTGGTTCACACCTAGCCCAACCTAACCCATCTCAACCCAACCCTGCATCAAAAAACGCTTCACGTGACTCTGCATTTAAAACAAGTGGAAATCCATGTTCCGTCACATGCGGCGTTTTTTGAAGCAGATTGGGAACGCGTTGGTTTGTTTGGAGTTTTAGAATTTTCAACATTACCTTCTAAATATAGGTGGAATGAGGCCTATTTTTTATATGGTTTGGAAAATTTCACTCGTTAATGATTTTTACGTTGCATGCTGGATAGGGCAAACGATATTTTTAAAAACTGGAGAAATGTTATCAGCTACTATGGACTCAAATACCTTACAACCGGTTCACACCTAACCCAACCTAACAAAACTCAACCCAACCCTGCATCAAAAAACGCATCACGTATTAATGATTTACATTACACACGTGTAAGAACACCTGGTTATAATTTTTTTAAACTGAACGGGCAGTATGTCAGTTTCAGTGCTCAAGTTTTTTTTAAATTTAGATATGTACTCGAAAACTTCAACTTCTGATATATTTAAACCTCCCTAATTTACTGATTTTTGATAGCTGTACTCACCAGAGTCTAGCCTACTAATTAAATATAAAGTAGAGAAATATGATTGAAAAAAAAATAATGTTTTTGATTAATTGATAAATTAACGCATAAGCCTTGAAAGGCTTTTAGTTATTTGTAGAATTTATTGTTCTTTGAAATTGTTGTCTATAAAATAAATTTATTATGTGACCATTATCATTTTTGCAGTGCATACTTTATTTGTTACAGGTCAATAGAGAAAAACGCAAACATGACATTTTTAAAAAGAAGGTGGAATTATCCAACAAACGGCAAAAAACTGTGGGTGAAATGGAAAGAGAAAACAGAGAAAAAGGTCTAAGTACTGCCATTTCTTCAGATAATAAGGGTTTCCGTCTTCTGGAAAAGATGGGCTGGTCTGGGGACACTTTGGGGCGGACAAGGCCTGGAATCAAGGAACCCATTGATATTGTTATTAAACAGGGCACTTCAGGTAAATTATGTTTTGAGTTCTCGAAGTATTGTAAAAATAATTCATAGGGCGTGGGAAGACAAGTACAAGAGTATCTACTTTTGCAGGAAATTGTTTATTTCCCTCAATCATCTAAAAATCACATTTCGGGAATTTGATAAATTCTCACGAATTTGATGGTTCTGAATCTAGATAAGCACTTTTCCAAACGCCATCGCTCTGTCTGTCGGACTTATAAAAATCTTAGTTTAATGGCGCCATATATGGTGGATTCTTTAAATCGAACGGTGCTTCTAGCGAGCTTAGGGAAGAGGTTTAAAAAAAAAGCTAAAAACGAATCTTTAATGATTTTTTACGGACTTCCCGCCCATGATAAAAAAAAATTTGATGCCCCCAGGTCCTACCTGTTTAGCATAAAAACGTGACTTATTTTTCTGCTAACCGGCAGTTAATGATTGCCTGAAAACCATTTTTTTCCCTTTCTTGCCTTGATGAGCTGGGTTTCTTTGGGTGAGTGGACTGTAGATTTAAACACGATGAACTTTTCTTGACTTTTTCTTTATTTCTTACACTTACAAGAACATTGTAAGGCTCGGCAGGAATTTACTTATTTTTTACTTTCTGACACGCAAGAGTATCAATGCAACGCCTTGCACTCTAGCTTGGACCTCGAAGTTAGCTGTCCGCGAGCTTCTACAGTAATGAGCCTGTCGAAACGTGCGCTTTTTCTTTTTATACCGACCGCCAGTTTTCTAACGAAAAAAGATGGCGGACCAACTCTTAATTTTGATTGGTGCACCTTGCAATACTATTTTAAAGAGTTTATAATTTTAAATTTAGATTTGAAAATATAAAACCTTAACATTTTGATACTAACCTAGCTTAACCTAAATACATGGGCACTAGGCCTCTCATTTACATTGAGCCTTAAACTAAGCTTAAGAGTCATCTATAGGTAATGGACACACGTTATGAACGGCGCGTTTTAAAATACCGGTCGTGGTTTTCACTGACACTACTCTTACCACTTTATCTGAGCCTGGGTGCAATTGCACAATTCGACCCAAGCGCCACTTATATGGAGGTAAATTGTCATCTCGTATTAACACCAGAGAACCAACTGATAAAGTAGATTTGTTAATTTTCCACTTTGTTCTCTCTTGCAATTGGTTCAAGTACTCCTTTGACCAACGGTACCAAAAATGTTGTTTAAGCAGTTCGAGATGCTCATAATGACTTAAACGATTTTCAGGAATACCTTGGACATCAGGATAAGGAAGCGAATTCAAGGATCTACCGATCAAAAAATGAGCAGGAGTGAGAGCTTTCAAGTCACTGGGATCTGGGGATAAGGGAGTTAACGGTCTTGAGTTTAATATCCCTTCAATCTGAATTATGACAGTTGATAGATTCTCATAAGTTAAAGTAGTATTTGCTATGACCTTTAAAAGATGGTGCTTTGATGACTTCACACCAGCCTCCCAAATGCCACCTTGATGGGGGGGAATATGCAGGAATGAATGACCATTTTATGTCATGGTCAGTTGCCACTTTTTCTTCGATGCTGGCTTTATTTTCTCGTAAAAAAGAACCTAGCTCATGAAGCCTGTTATTTGTCCCAATAAAATTCCCACCGTTATCAGAGTATATGTGAAATGGCTTTCCACGGCGTGCAATGAAACGTTGCAAGGCTTCTAGAAAGGCTAACGTACTGAGCTCTGTAACTAGCTCCAAATGTATGGATTTAGTTGTTAAGCAAATAAACAATGCTAAATAACACTTATGAGTTTTGCAGCCTCTACCTTTCTGGTCCTTGTACGAAAATGGACCTGCATAGTCTACACCTGAACCGAGAATGGCAGCCTTGGAGAGACACGCGGCTCAGGCAGATTTCCCATTAAAGGAATCTGAAAACTTGGTTTGAACTTAAAACACGTTATGCATTCCGTGACAATGCGCTTGGCAAGATTTTTTCCTGATATAGGCCAAAACTTTTCCCTAACTGACGCCAGCAACATTTGAGGGCCACAATGAATTTGTCTCAAATGTTCTTCTCTGAAAATAAGAACTGTTAAATAATTTTTTGGAGACAAGATTATAGGCTGTTTCTTTTCAAAAGAATAAGGGGAATTTTTTAATCTACCTCCAACAAGGATTAAACTGTTTTTCATAAATGGATTTAAGCTGAGAAGCTTGCTTTGACTGCTCAAAGTTTTTCCTGTAGATAAGTCATGGTATTCTTGAGGAAAAGATTCTCTTTGAGCCATTTGACATAGTTTAGTTAAAGATAATCGTAGCTCTGTGACAGTTAAATAACGCCCTGAAATTTTTGGTTTATCTTTTCTGAACATTTTAAAATTATTTCTAAATCGCAATACATAAGCAAAAATACGCTTAAGTTTAGTCAATGAATGATAATTTTGAAAAGGAAAGGGCTCTTGATTAACCTGGATAAAACTTTTAGTCTCTTGACAAATTTCAGGGAGTTCACCAAATGAAACTGATTTGGAAATGTCTTCTGGCCATTGGTTTTCGCAATTTTTTAGCCACGAGGAACCGTTAAACCACATAGTCGATGTTAATAGCATTTTTGGTGACATTCCTCTTGAAAGAATGTCAGCAGGATCGAGCTAGTTGGCACATAGCGCCAATGGTCAACTTTAGTCAAAATTTGAATTTGTGAGACTTGGTTACCAACAAATGTCTGTAGCAAGTATGGAGATGTGCGAATCCAAGCAAGTGCTACAGTAGAATCTGACCAAAGGTAATAACTCTCAAATCTTATAGTTAAACAACTAGTTACTTTCTCAAAAAGTTGTGCTAAAAGCAAGGAAGCACAAAGTTCTAGCCTTGGAATTGTGACTGTTTGAATTGGAGCTACTCTAGTTTTGGAACTAATAAGATTTACAAAAACTTCCTGGTTGTCTTGCTGAACACGTAGATACAAAGCTGCACCATAAGCTTTTTGAGAACTATCAGCAAAGCCATGGATTTGTACGCTAACAGGACATGGACAAGAAACTAATCTAGGAATTTTTAACTCATTAAGTATGGATAATTCAGTTCTAAATTGTTTCCATTGAGAGGAAAGGTCTGTTGGAACTTCTTGGTCCCATGAAAGTTTTAACTTCCATAAGGCTTGGAGAAATATTTTAGCCAAAATAATGACAGGGCTTATCAAACCTAATGGATCGAAAGTTTTTGCAGTATCTGATAAAATAATTCTTTTAGTTATGCACTTGACTTCAGGTAACTGCTCTATTTTAAAGGAAAAAACTCTGTAGAAGACCACAATAGGCCTAAAGTTTTGCTTGATTCACTTGTGGAAAAATAGAATGGTTCTGAGGAAAAACTTTCACTCTTTAGGTTTTCAAGGAGCTGTGCATTGTTCGACTTCCATTTTCTTAACTCAAAACCGCCTGACTGTAAAATGGAAGAAATTTGTTGACACAATAATGTGATATTTTCTACAGAATCTGATCCACACAATAAATCGTCAACATAGATGTTTTTTTTGATAACTTGAGAGGCTTCTGGATAAGTATTTTCATGATCCTATGCAAGCTGGAGCAAGCATCGAGTAGCTAGAAAAGGGGCACTTGCAGTGCCATATGTGACAGTGCTTAAAGAAAAAATCTGAAGCTCATCTTGTGGATTTTCACGCCAGTAGATTAATTGGAGTGGTTTAAATTCCTCAGCTACTTTAATTTGTCTGTACATTTTGCTGACATCTGCTGAAGCAACATAGATATGCTGTCAGAATGTAACTAAAATTGAGAAAAGATCTTCTTGAACAGTAGGTCCCACCATCTGGATAGAGTTGTAAGAGTGACCTGAAGTAGATTCAGCAGAACAGTTAAAAACTACTCGTAACGTGGTTGTAACACTATCTTCTCGTAGGACAGCATGATGCGGTGGAAAGTACATGATTTGGTCTTGTGATAAAGGTTTAAAAATAGACATATGAGAAAAATGCTTGTATTCATTCATTCATTCATTCATTACAGTACATTTCCTTTAACTTTTGTTTTTTGGCCAGTTTTTGCTCAAGATGTAAAAACTGAGACTTGGCACGGTCTTGAGAATTACCCAATAATGTGATAGGCTCCTTTAGCGGAATTGAAACAATAAACCTACCCTCAGGGCTTCTCTTATAGGTATCACGGAAGTGTTCTTCAGCTAATTGTTCTTCCAATGAACAAATTTGCTTGCAAGATAATTCCTCTATTTCCCAAAACTTCTGAAGTTGCAATTGAACATCAACATTTTTAGAAATAGAAAGATTACAAGCTGTTACAGTGCTCTTTGAAAAGCCTAGGGGACCTGTAACTATCCAGCCTAGCTTGCTTTCTTGTAAAATTGGTTTATTTTTTCCAAGACGTATGCTACTACTTGACATTAGAGACCAGAAAGTATCTGCGCCAATTAATAAATCAATTTTACTTGCCTTGAAAAATGATGGATCGGATAACTTGACATGAGAGGGAATTTCAAGAATATTGGGGTTAAATGAGTAGTTTGGAAGTCTGATAGTTATTTCTGGGATTACTAGACAGTGTAGATTTGATTTGAACTCAGAATGCAATGATTTGAATTGTATGTCACATGATGAACTGATTTTCGCTTGATTTTGACCAATGCCAACCACAGATAAATTTATAGGCTGCTGGGATATCTTAAGTTTTTCAGCAAAGTCCTTTGAAATAAAGTTTGACATGGAAGCGTTGTCAAGTAAGGCCTTGCAGGTGTGCTCTTGACCAGACTGCGCAACAACCCTTACTTGAGCTGTTGCTAAAAGAACTTGACTTTGACTTGGAATGGAACTTGAACAAGATGTTTTTGAAGAAGTCTCACTATTATTGCTTTTTTCTGATGTCTGTGATTCACTGGGATTAAGCACTACAGCAGCAGTTTGTGAATGACTCTGATGCAAAAGTGAATTATGCTTTTTTGAACAAAATTTGCAGTTGCCCCTCTCACACGAAGCCGCTTGGTGCTGACTGCTAAAACAGTTCGTGCAGAGTTTCAGCTGAACAGTTTTATCAAATTTTTCTTTAGCAGATAATGCCAAAAATTCAGGACATTTAAAAATTGAATGCTGCTGATGGCAGTAATAGCAAGAAAACTGTTTTAAACTAGGATTTTCATTTGTATTTACAAATGTTTTCGGCTTAAAATTTGAATTTTGATCTTTTGGTTTAAAACCAGAATCTTTTTGTTTATGCATGTTTACTTTGTCTAAAAAATCTGCTCGGTTTGTTAAAAAAGTTTTTAACTCATCAAGTGTAGGGAGATCCCCTGAAATCTTATATTGCTCCCAATCACGCAATGTTACCATGTCTAGCTTATTGGTCACAAAAAAGATCACTAGAGGGTCCCAATTGTCTGTACTGACATTCATGTTTTCAAGACACTTTAAGTTATTAGTGATTGTGTCGACCAATAATCTGTATGAGGAGGGATTTTCAGATTTTATTTCCATCAGGTTAAAAATACCTTTAAGATGTTTGTGAACAATTTTTAGAAAAATTATCCGAGGTCATTTTTAATAACAATCACTTGATGGTGAGTTTTGATGTGGTGAGCCTTTTCACAAATGTACCTGTAGATAAAAGCCTTTCTATAGTAAGACATCGATTAGAAAATGATCAAAATTTAGGCGAAAGAACTACACTGAGCGTCAATGCTATTCTGGAACTTCTCACATTATGCATAAAAACCACATATTTTCAGTGGGAAAGTGATTTTTTCCAGCAGGATTTTGGGATGGCAATGGGCTCTCCACTTTCTCCTCTAATGAGTAATATTTTTATGGAAGATTTTGAAAATAAAATTTTAGAGGAATTTAATTTTAAACCGGTCATTTGGTTTCGCTATATAGATGATATTTTTAGTATTTGGCCACACGATTTAAATAAACTTAATGATTTTCTTAATTTTATAAACGGTAAAGAACCAACAATAAAATTTACTTTAGAAGTAGAAAACGATAACAAAATTTCATTTTTAGATGTTTTAATAAACAAACAAAATATATTACAAACCTCAGTTTATAGGAAAACAACACATACAAATAGATATCTAAATTTTAACTCAAATCATTGCTCATCGGTTAAAAAAGCAGTAATAAAAAGTCTATACGATAGAGCTAAAATTATTTGTTCGGACAATAACACATTTTTACAAGAAAAACAAATAATAAAAGAGGTCTTAATTAAAAATTCGTATCCAAATAACTTCATCGAAAATTCTTTTAGACAAATCGAATTACCAAGACAACGCGAACGTAGACATAATAATGTACAACCAACAAATTTAATAATTTCTTTTATACCAGGTATTTCGGAAAAAATTAAACGAATCGCTAATACTTATAATATTAGAACAATTTTTAAAAAATCAAATACTCTTAGATCAATTCTAACCAAAACAAAACCATCAAATGCTGAGCAAAACTCAAAAAATATCGTTTATAAAATTCCTTGCGAGTGTGGTAAATTTTATATTGGAGAAACTTCAAGGCCTCTTAAAGTTAGAATAAATGACCATAAGGGGTACCTCAGAAGGGGAGACTGGGAGAAGTCTAAAATTTGCCAACATTCTTTTGAAAATGATCATAGAGTAATGTGGGGAGAAACCAGTATATTACAAAAAGAACCAGACAAAATTAAACGAAAAATCAAAGAAGCAGCTTGCATCTATCTTAATGAAGATGAATGCATACATAGCTAGCATATCAGTTGATATAAATACAGTTTGGCTTCCAATTTTAAAACAACATTTTAAAAAAGGTTTTTTTAAAATAAATTAAAAAATAGCATTGATGTTCTTTGGGTTTCTAATATATTTTTTCTTAAAGTTAGTCAAAAGATAATTTTTATAATTTATATCTTAAAATAAAAATTTTGTATTTTTATAAAGTAATCTAAAATCGAAAACACTCAAACAAATATAATTTTGATTTTAAATTTTACTAAATTCACCCAATACCTTGTTGGCTACTATCGACGCACCAAATTGTCAAGTTAATATTTGAAATATATATCAGTCAAAGTCAGTCAGTTGTATGACAACAGACAGATATTTTAAAAAAGAATCGAAAAAAGTTGTTGAGGAGGATAAAATTCTTTGATAACGGCAGTAGAATTTCTGCCGAAACGTCAGATAAGTACTTAGATTCTAGTTAGGATTTGCGTGTGTGTAGGCAAATTTTTTATCTTATTTAAAAACCACTGACAAACGAACAATTTTTTTTCTTTAGGAATTTACGCAGTGGGTTTTAACATATTTTTGAAAAAATTTCCTTAACTTAGTGGCGAAAAACCCAAAAAAAAAAGTAGTTTCGACATTAATTTTTTATTGTCAAACCTTTTACATAATGTATCCCACGCTTCGGTATAATTGTTTTCCGTGATGGACAAAGATTATATGCACTAAGCTGCAGATCCCTCCAGCGCTCCATGTAACATGTGAAACTTGGCAATTGTTGTAATATCTTGACAGTTGTGTACAAGTGACAGGTAGAGGTCTTTCCATTCCAGCCATTTCTCATACACCCCTGAAAACTTGGGTACCTTAATATCAGCAAATCTGACACCTACTTGCTTATGACTAGGGCTTGTACTGCCTCCTGTGATGATTTGCCCTTGCTGAGCACCAGGGGAAGGCATTTGAAAGACTGGTTGTGAGGGTGGCGGGTTTTTTGACTCAAGAAAATATTTAATTTCTGCTACAAGTGAAAAATAAGATTTTTCAAAATTCTCAGTCTCGGTTTCATCAAAATTGTCTGGATCGATTTCTTCTAACTCTGATTGAAGGGAAATAAAACTCGAAAGCAATTCTATTTCTGCCCTATTTAATCTAGTTTCAAGATTGCATTAATCCACCGGTGATAAGGTGGTGACAGCTGCCTGAATTTTTAAGGAGTTAAAAAAGTTAGTCAACCGAGTTAAATTTAATTTAAGCCCCCCTCGTTTACGAATTAACCTTAACTTATCTTTTTCTTCACTCATGATTCCTATTTATAATCTAACTTTTCATGCAAAAAATAGCTTAAAATAACCTTAAATTTTACTCTCGCAACACATTAACCTAACCTAAGGAAAGGGAATGAAGGATAGACCCTTGAACTTAAACTGTTTTTTCTTTTGCTTACTACTTATTTCCTTTAAAGGCCCTGGTGGCTTTGTTTATATGCTATACTACCTACTAGAATGTGCTACTTTACACACCAATTTCCATCTAAATAGACTCTGCAACACACTTTTTCTAATCTAGGTTACCTGGATACCAACGTCAACACAGTCGGTTTTTACCACATCCCAGGATTGCCTTGAAACTTTAACGCCAAACTTCAAACCAACTGCAAACAGCTGTTTTTCTGCTTGTCGAAACCTTCGCTGACCAGCTGATCGAGCTTGACCTTGAAATTGAATTTCTTGAACCGATCGCGCGCACACTTCAATATGACGCGATCGAGAATTTCGCTACTAGAGTGCCTACAAGTTGATTTGCACAGCACGACTTCTGGAAACTCGACTCGTTCCTTCAGAGGTTTTTTCTTACTGTCTTCTTGTTTTCAGTTGCTTTTATTAACTTGTTTTCCACATGAACATGAAAATGGACGATCTGTATTCTAACCACTTGAAACTTGTGCCAGAAAAATGTGGATCCATGTCTGATGACCACAATTTTCTTTTTCTTGAAGCTTGAACTTGTTGACTGTGTCTGTTCTTTATCGGGTCGATTGGACCAAAAATGTTTAGCATAAAAACGTGACTTATTTTTCTGCTAACCGGGAGTTAATAATTGCCTGAAAACTTGGCCATTTTTTCCCTTTCTTGCCTTGATGAGCTGGTTTTCTTTGGGTGAGTGGACTGTAGATTTAAACACAATGAACTTTTCTTGACTTTTTCTTTATTTCTTACACTTACAAGAACATTGTAAGGCTCGGGAGGAATTTACTTATTTTTTACTTTCTGACACGCAAGGGTATCAATGCAACGCCTTGCACTCTAGCTTGGACCTCGAAGTTAGCTGTCCGCGAGCTTCTACAGTAATGAGCCTGTCGAAACGCGCGCTTTTTCTTTTTATACCGACCGCCAGTTTTCTAACGAAAAAAGATGGCGGACCAACTCTTAATTTTGATTGGTGCACCTTGCAATACTATTTTAAGGGGTTTATACTTTTAAATTTAGATTTGAAAATATAAAACCTTAACACTACCAACTATTTTTTTTATGAGAAGGTACCACTTTTGGTTTGTTTGTTAAAAAAGAAATTTAACGCACTACTTTTTTTTTGACATCTGTCTACCGATGTGTCAAAAATTTAGAAAAAATATTTTTTTTATCAATGGTTTTATTTACTAAGCCTAATAAAAAAAATACCCCACAAGAACATTATTGGCGGCCCATTTTGGGGTCCTTCACTGAAGGCCCCGGGCCTATCAACAGATTTTTCATGAGGGGGTACCATTTGTGGCACCTTTTCGAGAAGCTTGTTAAAAAGGAAATTCGAATAAATAAATTTTTTTGAGATCTCTCAACCCATGTGTTAAAAATTTTAAAAAGCCTATTTTTTGTCAATTGTTTTGGTAGTCGTAGGCCCCGGGCCTTCAGTTGGGGGCCTTAATTTTTTTTTTATCATGGGCGGAAAGTCCATAAAAAACCATTAAAGATTCGCTTTTAGCTTTTTTTAAAACCTCGTCTCTAAAGCCGCTAGAAGCACCGTTCCATTTAAAGAATCCACCCTGTATATATATAGCATATATAAATCCCGGAAGTCTGGATAAATCCAGAAAAAGTCTGAAGACCTCTGGAAAAGTCTAAATACACACTAAAAAGTCTGGACGGCCTGGAAAAGTATGGATACACCCAGGAGAAGTCTGGATACACCCTGGAAAAGTCTGAATAAACTTTAAAAAAAAGCCTGGATACCCCTGGGAAAGTTTAGATATACCCTGGAAAATTTCGAATACATTCTGGAAAATTCTGTATTTTCTTGAGCGAGGGAAGTTTTGGAGTAAATCTTTACTCAATTTATTTTTTTTTCGGCATTTAAAATTACAGGAGTCCTCAATATCCTACATATTTTATGTTGCTTTTGTCTGAATAAAAATGAAACCTTATCCCATAAACCCTCGTCATCCAATTTTGAGGGCAACTTTAAGTTGGCTTAAAACCGAACGGTAACGCGTTTTTTGTTTTGCCACAAAATTTAATGTTGAAAAAAATATCCTGGATTTTAACAAAAAGTTTCTACCAAAATATATTTTACATAATTAGCATCTGCGAAAAATACGGCCAAGCTCGGACCTTAGAGCTGTAGTATAGTAAACGCGCCAACACTTTTAACCTAAAATTATGCCGTAATTTTCACTTAAAATACCCGCGGAGGTGAATATTTTAAATATCTTAAAGTTTTTAGTAATAATAGCGTCGCAGACGAAATTTGAATAAATATTGTTACTCTATTTTAAAATTTTCTCTTCAGATAGCGCCGAAGGCTAAAATTTTAAAAATATTATAAACCTTAATATTAAAATTTCACTTAAATATCAAAAAAGGCAAAAATATTTTGACATTTAAAGTTTTATTAAAAATAGCGCCGCAGATAAAAATTGAAAAAAAAGTTGCTTTCTTATCCTAACATTTTCTCTTTAAATAGCGCCGAAGGCAAAAATTTTAAAAACCTTGGCTTCAAATTTTTACCTAAAATAGCGCCGCAGGCGAAAACTTCAAAAATGCTATTGCAATCTCAAAATTTGAAAAATATTGTTACCTAATCTTTATATTTTTACTTAAAATAGCGCCGAAATCGAAAATTTGAGAAATAATATTAAGCTTATCGTGCAGTGACCGTTAAAATTAGTTATCGCTAAGTCTGTTATATATGAGTCTGTGCCGCTTTCTTTTGATATGAAATAACCTCCACAAATTGCAGACATCAAAAATAGTTCCCTTTTAATAAATTTCTTTCTATAGGTGTTGGACGAGAATCTCATCTAAAAGAAGTTATAACAAAAAGACAAGGGCAAAAAGTCAAAAACTTAAAACGCTACGAAACGCAATATCGCCTAGCCAACAAGGAGAGGAAAAAGTTAATTCAGATTAGAAAAGATTTCTTTAAAGCCCAAAAAATTTGCGAGGAATTGGATTTTAGGCATCGTATTCAAGATCCCGTGGAAGATTTCTTTTGGACCAAAGATACTATTAAGAGACGAAGAAAGACTGACAGGTAGGGATAGAGTTTTTTTGTTTGTCCATTTAATATTGGAATGATACTGAATGACTGAGTTAATATAAAGGTTGCACCATTAATATATTTTTGACTTTTTTTAATTAAAATTATTATTTAGTAATTTATCTTCAAATCATTAAATATCGTCAAACGAATTATTCAATTTAATCAGGTCAAATATATTTAATTTATTAAAGCTGCTTTAGCTTTGTGGCGTTGGAGCAATGTTGTAAGATATCTCTGGCTTTTTTAATCTTCATTATTTAGAATCAAGGGGCATACCAAAGCATTTTATTTTAGAAAAAATTGGATCTATCATAGCTAGGACAAATTTAATGTGTTTTGGACTATCAATCTAGGTGTATGGCCGAATGATGTGAATTAATTTTATGAATCGATACTTGCCGCGATAATTCTTTTTATTTTAATTGCACTGTAAACATACAAACTACAATTTTTTAGATTCTTTAAACTTTTTTTTGTTTTTATATGAAAGAATTGTTATATATTTTTAACAACCTTATCCAGACGGTCTTTTTGCCTTCCATCATGAACAAACTGACAGGATTATATAAAGCTGGTCTCCATAATGTATTATCTGCCAAAATAAAACATCAAATCTCATAAGAGGACCTGTGATCGGATAGAAATGCACAAAAAACAAACTAACGGTAGGATTTACGAAAAGGGTTTAGTCTACAGTCCTAAGTTTAAGTGAAATTTTTGGTTTTAAGCATTTTAAACCAACCCTCCTTGAGTTTTGGACATAGTTTGATTTATAAGAAGAATTCTAGTAAATTTGTTTATTGAATAATCATCTTAACACAATCTTTTGTTGGATATCAGAGGAAAGTTTCAATTTAGGAAAAAAGAAAATTAAAAAATCTAAAACACTCTGTAGAGCAAATTAAAATTGGTTATAAGTCACTCTAAGTAAAACTTACCCTTGTTATTTAATTTTTCTAACTAAGACTTAATGTTACACAACGATTTAGATGGTTAATAATAAAATAAGGAGTAGATTAATTTTGTATTTATTTAAAAGGTGTTTTAAAACTTAACTGCAATTTTTGTTTACATTTCTGTCACTGTCGAAATGTTGTCAAAATATTAGCTGCGTTCAAATCACAAACAGCGAGTTCGGATCTCTTACCTCTGCTTGCACCTTGGCTTGCACCAACCTCTACTGATGAAAGCTACAGCTAAGCAAAAATGAGTGGGCTTTGAGTAAGGAAAGTTTTCTTGACTGAGCTTTTAGATAACCTCTATGTTTTAATTTCAGTTTGTGTAACAAAAAAATAACTTAATATAGTTGCTTTGGGTTTTTTTGTTTGGTATATTTTTCGTGCATAATCAGTGACCTTCACTTATGTTTGTTTTGCCTCGTAGTACCCTCATAAATATATTTTTTGTGCTGAAAACGGATTCAAAAGGAACAACTTGAGATATTAAATAAGGTAAATTAATCCTTGTTAAAACGGTTACTTAGGCAAATTATGAACGAACTTATTACCAATTTCCACAAAACAATTAGGGCCCAGAGGTGATCTAAAAAATTACCAACTTTATAACCTCAAACACAGATAATGAAGCTATTATGTGCCAAAAATTGTCAAAAAAAAAAATAGTTTTAGGGCATTTTCTCCTAAAATATGGTATATTTTGACAAAAAAAAGCAGTTTTTCAGTGGTATTTAGCAATAACAATACAAAATAATCAATAACTGTGTCTTTTCTGTATGGGTAAATGTTTTTTAAAAATTGGTTTTAAAATTTAGTACCTCCAACAGCTGTAAATATTTAGCACTGTCTGGGGTACTATTTTAGATTTTAGTAAATCCCACTCTAAAAGTTTAATTATTGATATTCTAACCTAGTTTTTCTATAAATTTTATTATTTATTTAAGCCTGCAAACCACACAAAAAATTTGCGCGCTGCTGACAAGTGCCATGTTCTGCTAGGTCAAGGCCATTACACGGGAAAAGCTAACTATCGTTAAAAACTACACTATTGCCTTGGTTACCAATTTCTTGGAAATGCACGTGACCCAAACAGGCCAGCGCCACCTAGAGAAGCCTGGACACTTATTGTGACAGCGGGTCCACCTTTCACAGCTATTCGATCAAAATGTGAACAATGAAAATACAATTTCTTCGTCAATTTCGAGAACTTTACCAGTTTTTTTCTACCCTTTGTTTTTAAAAATGCTCGCGCTCCGTCTAATCGCCATCGCTAGATGGTTTATTGTTAGGTACTTTTTGATGTTGCACATAGAGAACCATTGTCATTTTGTAAATGGTATAAAAAAAACTTTAAAAGTTCTCAAAATTGATGAAAAAATAAATGGCACGTCGGCAATCGTTAGCGCGATCTGCACCCTGTCTACTGCTTTTCGGAAACACCATGCCATTGTCCAAGATTTTTAAGCCATGATATCCGTCTACGACCCCGGAGCTCTTCTGCCTTCCATTTTGCCTTCTATTATCAGTTTTAAGAGTTTATATTTGTCATGTCTTAAAATATGGCCAAAATATTCAAGTGTCCATTTTTTTTATGGCGAATAAAACTTCAAGATTTTTATTTATTCTGAGCAGAACATCCACGTTAGTTACTCTGTCCATCGAAGATATCCTAACATTCTACGATAACACCGCATCTCAAATGCCTCCAACTTTTTGCACATGACATCAGTCAATGTCCATGTCTCCATAACATAATATAAGATGCTAAAAACATAACAACGGACCACACAAATTCACTACACTAAAAGATGATCTGGCCTGTTCAATTCTTGCACAGACACTGTCGTCAGCATATCTTAGGTTGTCGACTATGCCGTTTATGGTAAGACTCTCTTCGCAGTTTTGAAGGGCATTCCCTATTATTTTTTTACTGTAGATATTAAACAACAGCGGAGACAATATGCAACCCTGACGTACACCTCTTCTTATTCGGATCTTTTCAAATCCGCTGTAACAATGAGTACCCAAGCTAGTCCAATAAGAAAAATTTTCCTCGGTGGCGTTGCACAGGCATTTAATATTTTTATAAAAAAAAAGTTAGGGTGGTGGAAGAAGTGAATTGTAAAATTAAATAAAGGTTGCGAATGAGTGGAGCTTTCTTTAGAGGGGGTCTCCAGCAAAAATAGAAGTTGTGTTTATTTTGTAGTAGAAATGATCATAAGATATCACTTTAAATAACCGAGATTTTTTATTTCAAAAAGTCAAATTGCATACAGAGACTCTAGACATAATCTGTTTATCCTTTTTGAATCTATGAAACACCTTTTCTTTGAAGGTTAAGTGACACATATAGACATGACAATAACATTTTGTATTTGTTACCTTATGTCAGTTACCGCGTTCGTTTATTCGCTCGAGGAGTTGAGCGTGGAGAGCTTGGGCAGAGATCAGCTGAAATCGAGCTCACTTAAAAATAAAAAATAATGGGTTTTAGAGCTTACGGAGCTAACAATATAACTGTTACTTTTAAATTCTCAAACAAACGCCTTTTTTAGAAAAATATCTTGTTTCTTCTTCTGGGTTGATGCGATAGACTTTCCTTCCACAGATATCCGATGAATAAACGAACCCAAAAAGGAGCGCACCGTTTACTCCATTTTCAATAAACAAACAGAACTTTGTGATTTTGTGAGCTCAGTTAAGCTACACCCCGCCCCCTCAACGAAACTCAATTTGGATGTTGTAAAAATTATGTACTAGTTATGTACTAATTTAGTCCCCTCTTAAAAAATTTTGTACTTAATGAATAACGGAGTTATTCGCACTTAAGGGGGGGGGGGTTATGGCTTGACGCTAAGCTGCACCCCCCCCCCATGCTTAGGAGATAGATTTAATTAAAGTTGATATGTCGTAATTTTGTACTAATTATCTAATTATGTACTCTTAAAGAAGGGTACTTTATTTTACAAAAACCATTGGTTCCTAAGATTTTGGTTTGTTTGTTATGCGGTGTGTGGCTCTATATCAAGGTACACCCCCCTCTGCTTAGGAAAAAGATTCGACCAAAAGTGACTATTGAAATTAACTCTGTGTTTCGGACTTCCTATATTTTTATTTATACACCTGAAGACGATACTTATTGAAACGTCGTGTATAAATAAAAATATAGGCAATGGAAGTCCGAAACACGAGAGTTAATTTCAAACACATCATTGTCTTCAATTTTCAAACAAAAGTGACTATGCCAGAATTTGGTATTAATCATGTACTAATTTCGCCTCCTAAAAAATTGCCTACTCTCAAGATAACTTAATTTTTTTTGTTTTTATGGGGTGTGTAGCTTGATATCAAGGCACCCCCCCCTCTGCTTAGGAAATAATTTGAAAAAAGGCCATTATGCCATAATTTACTACTAATTATGTACTAATTTCGTCCCTCTCTAAAAAATTGCTTACTAAGGAGGCGAAATTAGTACATAATTAGTACCAAATTCTGGCATAGTCACTTTTGGTCGAATCTCTTTTCTAAGCAGAGGGGTGTATACCTTGATATTAAGCTACACACCCCATAACAAACGAACAAAAATCTTAGAAAGCGATAGTTTTTGTAAATTAATTAATTTCTTTAAGTATATTATTGGTACAAAATTATGACATATCAACTTTCATTAAATCTATCTCCTAAGCATGGGGGGGTGCAGCTTAGCGCCAAGCCACACCCCCCCCCCCCCCTTATAAGTGCGATTAACTCCGTTATTCTAAATTTTTAAAAGGACTAAATTAATAAATAATTTTACCAATATACAAATTGAGTTTCGTTGAGGGAGGGCTTGACTGAGCTGATTTTGTGCGCACTGGGCACACAGATTGAATAATTGAACGCGGGAAGTATCGCAGTATTACTCGAAAGGTTTGGTAATGATCGAAAATTGATGACGAAATAGTAACCCGATTAGAAATACTACAAAATGGACACAACAACGGCCGCCGCGCCGTAGCGCAGTGGGCAGCGTATCTGCCTGCCGCACGGAAGGTTCCGGGTTGGAATCCCGGCTGGGTGCATGGATATTTTGTGTTTGTCTTTAACTTTGCATAAAAACTTGGATAACACTGGGCATTGATCCTGTAATGGATGGAAAGTCCCAGTAAAAAAAAACTTGTAGTTTTGATGGAAACCCCCATAAACAATTTTTTGAAATTAAAACTGGTTAAATAAATTAATAAAGTCTTTCTTAAAGGACATTTTTTTTACGTTCCTATTCTTAGAACATAAATGGCAAAATCCAGTGCTACTCTAACCAGGCCCGGCGTGAGGCAACGAGGCAGCCGCCTCAGGCGTCCGTCTTAGGGAGCGGCCAAATGGCTACAATGAAACCTCAAATTAAGAAGATAAAGGTGTTTGTTTCAGGGTGTCCATAGAATTTTTCGAAAAAATATCCATGACTTTCCATGACCAAAATTTCCCTGACTATAACTTTTTTAAAAATCAGCCTACTACAACTGATCAAACCTCGTTGTTTAACATTTTTTCTTCCTTTTTTGAAGTTACTTCGTTACACTCTCTGTCTATTTCAAACAGCGGCGATACGAAAATAATGATTAAAATGCGCCGCAGGCCAAAATCTTGAGGACATTAATCTAAAAATTATGCAGAAAATTCTTTGAAAATTATTTTTTGACAATTTTTGTAAAATATATTTTGGATTGGCATCTAGGTCACGATTCTTCAGAAACGACAGAAAATCTCACCCGTGACAATTCTGGAAAGTGGCGATTTGTACTTATTACCTCATTAAAAATTAAAAAAACAGTGTCCTTAATGGTTTGCGGACAACTGGTCGTAAATTTAAAGTCGCAAACAGTTACGACGTCCCCACTACCATCGCAGACACTTTCGTCGCAGAGCCAAAACGTCGCAATGTCCTCTGCGGCGAAATGAATCCGCGGAGCACATGTTTGTAGCCACTAGCGTCGCAAATCCACATCTTTGCAAACAATTGGTCGCGGATCCTCTCCATCGCATAGGACATTGGGCGTGTCCAATAGCGCCGCAGGCAATTTCGTCGGAAATCCACAACGTCGCAAATACATTCCGTCGCATTGGACATTGCAACGTGCTCATTAGCATTGTGTATGCAAATTGAAAACGTTGTAATGAGATAAATTTTTTGATTTGCCGACAACTGGTCGTAAATTTAAAGTCGCAAGCACTTACGACATCCCCATTACTGTCGCAGACCATTTCGTCGCAAAAAATTCATTGTAACAAGCCCAAAATTTCCTATAATTTTGCGACAACAGGTCCTTATGACGTAATTGTTGTGACTTTTTAGTTTTATCTACTAGTTTTTTTTTTATATTTCCCCACCCAGCACCCCAAATTCTCCACTGATCCCGTAAGCTTTTGATAATTTAATACGCTATTTTGTTGTAAGCAACGGAATATATTTGCGACGTTGTGGATTTGCAACGAAATTGTCTGCGACGATAGTGTGCACGTCGTAATGTCCTATGCGACGGAGAGGATCCGCGACTCAATTGTTTGCGACGAAATGGTTTGCGACGTTAGAGGGGACGTCGCAATTTCTTATGCGACGGAGAGGATCAGCGACCCAATTTTTTGCGACGAAGTGGATCTGCGACGAAATGGTTTGCGACGGTAGTGGAACGTCGCAACTGCTTGCGACTTTAAATTTACGACCAGTTGTCCGCAAGTCGTCCTTAATACTTATCCTAACGTTGTAAAAGACGCTGCGTAATTTTTTTTGTTAACATTTTGTAAATTTAATATTTTAAAGATATTCTGCACGACTAGTTTTACGACGGAGCTTTTTTTTTATTTATTTATATGAACAGCCAATTACATTATTAATGTTAACCTTAAAACTAAGATGCACAATGGACTATCTCTGTGTGTGCACCGTTCAGTCTATTACTTTTCTATTTAGGCGTAACGGCAGTATATATAACAAATTTAGGACTATTGTTAAGAAAATACATTAGTACAATTTAATCAATTTTTGTTTATATACCCATTCAATAATAATTAAAAATTTTAAGAAAAAAATATATGAATACACATACATATCCACAGGTTACTAACAAAACCATGAGACATTCTTTTCTATCAACCAGTTATGTAGTTGATGTTTAATTTTCTTGTGTTTATTATTTTTAAATTGTCCTTGTAACATATTATAAATTTTTGGTTTTGGCATGAACTAAATTTGACATTTGGTATTATGACATTATCATTTTCTCTTAGCCTAGTGGTAAAGCGGTGATTGATTGGTTCTACAAATTGTTTATGTTTATTCATATACCTTACAACACACTTTATATATATTTGATTGATTTTCAGAACTTTGAACTCTTCAAATATTTTTTTTGTAGGAAAAATTATTTTTTTATTTAAGATTGTTTTTAATACATATTTTTGCGTTATGGTTAAAATTGAAAGTGTACTTTTACAAGCTGCTCCCCATACAACTATGCACTAGCTTAAAATCGATTCTACTAAACCATTATATACAATCTTTAGTGTTTTAATTGACAGAAATGATCTAAGTTGGTCAAATTTAAAAAATAGTTTACGTAATCGGTTCGATACATTGCTTATATGTTCATTTCATTTAAGTGTGGGGTCAAAATAGATACCTAAATATTTAGTTTTATTTGTTATTTTTATTTCCAATTTACAACGACAATCTTTTTGCTGATTCGGTTAAAATTATGAATAATTAATTTAGGCAATGAAGTAGTTTCATTAGTATTCATTGAGAAGCACATTAAGTTTGCTTTTTCTGTATTAAGGATTAGATAATAATTATCAAACCATGCTTTAATAATTTTCATTGCATTTTCAGCCCTAGCCCTAACACTGTTCCATGTTTTGCCCCGAAATATCACAGCGGTGTCATCAGCGTAGCAAATCACCTCAATATCACTGTCCTCAAGTAAGCTCAATATTTCATTGATGTATATTGTGAACAATATTGGCCCCAGCACTGTACCCTGTGGCACACCATATTCTGTTGTATTTGGATTACTTATTGTGTCTACGATTTTTACACTATGACTTCTTTGTGACAAGTAACTTTTGAATAAGTCTAACACAATTCCACGTATACCTAATTTTTCCAATTTTTTTAACAGACTCCGATGTGTCACAGTGTCAAATGCTTTCCCAAGGTCTAAAAAGATTATCATGCATTTTTTGCTTTCCCTGAAACAGTGACTGACATGATTTGCTACACATGACACAGCATCCTCTGTATTGATTTGTTCTTTAAATCCAAATTGGTTTTTTGACATTAAATCATTACTCCTAAGATATGAACTAAGAGGTAGTTTTATACATTTCTCTATTAGCTTAGAGATATTGCTTGTTAAGGCAATAGGTCTATAGTTTGTTAAAATTTTTTTGCTTCCCGATTTATAAATAGGAGCAATGATTGAGTGTTTAAAACATTGTGGAAATACACCTTTAGAGGTGCTGCATTATTTTTTAAACTTTTTATTTGCATTATCAACTCATTCTCTGTAATAGGTCTTAAAAACATAGATTTTTTTATTTCTTGAGTTTTTTTTTAAGTTACATTTTTGTTGAGTAATTTTAGATGCTATTTTTTTCCCCTATTTCATTAAAAAACCTACTAAATGACTCTGCCACCTCTGATTTCCCATGTAGCTCTTGACCCTGTTCATTTATAATAGATGTTATCTTATTACTAATAAAGCTTTTTTCATTTGATGCCTCATTTATTATTTTCCATGTTTGTTTAAAATCTTTGTTTGCAGATTGTAGTTTTTGTGCATAGAACGTATTTTTTGTTAGTTTAATCAATTTACCAAGATAACCTCGGTATTCATTATATTTCTGATTTGCCTCCATAGGTTTTGAAAGTACACTGCTCTTTTTTAGCTTGTCTCTTTGTCGTATTGAGTTTACAAGCCCCTGCGTAATCCAGGGTTTTAGTTTTTTATTTTTACATTTAATTTGTATAATTTCTGTTGCATTTGTTATGTGTGTTGTAATAGTATTTACAAAGTTTTCAACACTTTGATTCTTTACATTTCTAACAAAAAAATGGTCCAAGCGCTACCTAAAACTACTTAACCCATATCTTTGTGAACAGCTCAAATATTCACCTACCTCTACATCATATTTATCTAAAAGATCAAAGTTTATGTCTCCTAAGAAGACTTCAATGTCAAATTTGTTTATTAATTTTTCTGATAGTAATATATCTAGATCTGCCAGAAAGCTTGCTTTGTTCAGTGATGGTAGTCTGTAGATTCCAGTTAATCCTGCAATGTTATTATTTTTATTTAATACTACTCTCAAAAAATTGCTGTTGTTCACACCCAGTATTGAATAGTCTCTAACCAACTCAGATTTGACATACATAATAAATCCATCGCATTTATTAATTTGACTGTTATTGTAAAATAAGTCATAACCTTAAATTTGCAAGTTAGCAGTGCTATTCAATCTGTGTGTTTCCGAGATACCTAAGACATCTATATCACATTTAAATGTACTAAGATATGCTATTAAATTATCTATATTTTTGCTTAAGCTACAAATGTTAATATGCATAATATTTACACCATTGGATGTAGATGACAGTAGGGCTATCACAGTAAGTATAATCACAGAGTTGATAATATATCTAAGGGATCCATTCTATATTTTTAGTTTTAGTTACTTAATTACATGTAGCTATGTATTTAATGATATGTGTTTAATGACTTCTGGTTCGTTTTTTATCATTTCATCAATCTGGCTATCATTTTTTATTTTTATTGCATCAGTTTGTTCTTTGCGTCTGGCATAAATCTTGCCTCCTCTTTGCCATACAAATGAATAGCCATATTCTTTTAGCTTATATGCTTCTTTCAGTAGCTTATATGTTGCGACTGTTATCTCCTCATTTATGTACACATATCTAACAGAATCAATGCCGCACATATTACCAGTGATTTTTCCCTTTTTGGAGCGCTCTTTTAGTATAACAACTTTTTTCTTGGCACATTTCAGTTTTACTTGGACCATAGCATTGTTTTCATTTAGTTTAATTATCTTTATGCTGGCAATATCATTCCTGACAAGTTCACCATCTAAAAATTGCAGTAATTTCAAAGTATTTGTCTCAACTTCCTCAATTTGCTGGTCTGTGTTGGTGCATAGGCCACTTATAATCAGGTTATTTTCTATTTTTGCGTATTCTTGCCGCTGAATATAGTTTTGTACATGCACTAATTCAGTTCTTAAATAGTGATTCTCCGATTGTACTTCGGTGATTGCTAGTGACATTTGTCGGTTTTTTTCTTTTTCTCAAATCTGTCGTTTTCATTTGACGTTTGGTTGCCAGGTGCATTTGAACTACCTATTGAGGCTCGCGACGAAGACTGGCTGTACAATGTCTGGTGCCCCTGTTGCTGTTCTGGGGATTGATTGCTAACTTCAAGATTCTTTCTAACCTCCAAATGCCTACATTTCCCACATGTCCAAAGCATGTCTTTCTCAATGCGCCGGGCTTCGCCATCACTTACTTTGACACAATTTGCGTGAAAGCATCTTTGGCACTGATTACACTGCAAACTAAGATTATTTCGCTTAATATTTCCATCGCAAACTCCACACTTATTTGATCTGCCGTTTGCCATCTTGGGTGCTAAATTGCTACTACGCGTACCAATAAACGTCAAAAATTGTCGAAAATTCTCACCATGTAAAAGGAAAGACAGAATTTCTGTGACTTTTCTAAACAGTGACAGTAACATATTCCGTGGCTATCTATCGTTTTGTATGTTAAAAGTTTTAAAGGTTTGTTTACACACAAAAATAAGCTTCATAACATACATTCTTAAATAAAATAAAGGGTTTTTCACGAAAACTGCCTACAAAAATTTTAATTCACATATTTTTTATTTACTGGAATAGTATTAAGAAACAAAATTTGAAGGAATTTTAGCAAATAAGTCCTGACAAAAAAGCAGTTAGTGCAAACTTATATTTAAAAATTGTCATGTTTTTTATAAGTGCGAGATTTTCTGACGGTTTTTGAAGAATCGCGACTCTAGTGTCAATCATAGATTGATTGCCAAAATCATGTGATGAATGTCGGATAAACGTGCCGCCGAAAATTTGAGTAAAAAGTAATTTTCTATACGTTTTGAACGATGTTAAGAAATGTTGCTAAAATTAAACAAAAAAAATTGAAATTTTCATTGAAGTGTGTTGGCTTAGCTACAAAGGGTATTTTTAATACCCTGAAGGAGCATATGAATAGCAATTCCGATACTCTTATCGGGGAATTTCCATGACTTTCCAGACTTTTGAGTAGGTTCCATGACTTTCCATGATCACTTTTTTTTCCCCGACTTTCCATGAATTTCCAGGTTTTTCCAGAATGTGGACACCCTGTGTTTACTGATTTTGTTATCCAAGATGCTATATAGTATATCCGATTGGTGCAACTCTGGCACCCTTGGTATTTTGAAAGATCCAAGATCTAAAGAAAATATAGATGTGTGGCATATCATATATATCAACGGAAAGGAAGCTGATTTTATGAGAAACCCTACACCCCTACAGCTTTGGCGTTTTTGGGTTTGCTGAATTCAAATCTGTAGTTGAAAAAACTTTGGGGGTTTAAATTAGGGTAAAGTTGCGCAATTTATTGCTTTATTCAAAACTTTAAAAAAAGTTTACAAAATCCGAGTAGTTTCGAAGAGAGCGAAAAAAAACGATATCTTCATTTTTAGTTTTTATTTGTTTGCGCCTTTTTTATTGAAGCTGTCAAAAAACGGTTTTTGAGATTTGACATTTCAGAGTGAAAAGGGCAGTGCCAAGTTCATTTTTTTTATGGACACGTGCTTTTTTCTCCTGAGCAGTTTTCTTTTTGTCGCGGTTATGGTTAACCTTGGTTCTAAAATTTCCCAGAAGAATAAGCAAAAGAAGGAGACCTCGATTGTGTAATATCAATTTTCGAGATTGTACTTATACTGTCAAATCAAAAATGCTATGACGTCACCTATCGGCTGACATTAACAGAAAAAATGGACTTAGATAGCACATCCTGTGAAGGTCCATACCTTGAGAATCGCAATCATTCTGAACCAGCAAAATAGGCTGATTCCGATCGATTTTTTCTGTTCATGTCAGCTGAAAGGTGACGTCATAGCAACATTCATCTGAAAATTTAAGTACAATTCCGAAATTCATAAAAATAAAAAAATTTTGGGAAATTTTAGAACCAAGGTTAACCGTAACCGCGACAAAAAGAAAACTGCTCTGTTGTTTTGTTCGTGAAGGATGACAGATAACATTTTAGGGATTTTCGATTTAAGAATTGGTCCTGGTTCTGGTTGACATTATTTTGACATAAATTTTGACAGCGGTTCTAAAATAATGACGTCATTTAAAATATTGTAAAGATATCTTTGATTTTACTCAAAAAAGACTAGCTATAATTTTGGAAAATTTAAGGGGTTATGTATACAACCAAAGGGCCGAACCACCCTCCCACGCTGGTTCTAAAATTTTATAACCGAGTTGCAACTGTGACGTCATTGTTTTAAAACGAAAGAACCGGTTCTGGACAATTGTAAATCGAAAAGCCTTTTATAATAAAAATTAAAAATTCGTTTTTTTTCGCTCTCTCCGGAACTACTCGGATTTTGTAATATTTTTTTTTTTAATTTTGAGTAAGGCATCAAATCGCGGAACATTGCACTAATTTAAACCTTTTCCTATCTCCTACCGTTTAGGAGATCCCCATGGTGAACATCGAATTTGGAACACCCTGTATATGGGGTACAAAGTAAAACCGTTTATGTCGAGACTTAACGAACAAACTATTTCAGTTTTTTTTACAGATTTCGAGAGCTTTGCTCAACTAGGTTATAAAGCTAATTAACGACTTTTGGCCATCATCCACCATTTTGAAATATTCAAGATGAAGTCTGTGAGCAGAAAATCAAAAGAGCGTGCGATACATCAATTATGGGATTCTTGGGTCCGCTTAATCCAAATATGTTGTTAAAAAAAGATTTGGGGGAAATTTGGAAAAGTGGGGATAAGTTAAGGAGTAACACTAAACCCAGACTTGACGAAAAACAGTAGAGCTATCGAAATCTGTAAAAAATATTGAATAAGGTTTTTTTCGGTATTCACATACAGTTTTCCTGTTTACTCTGTAAATAACCCCCCACTCCTCCAAATTATACCTCAACTTTTTTTTACTTCAGATTCAAAACCCCAGAGTTAATGTATCACATGCCTATGTTACCAGAAAAAAAATAATGCCAGATATTTTTTCTCTATTTTTAAAAATGGCCACTATCTTGTATTTTTTTAAAAGCCCAAGAGTGCCAGAGTGACATCAATCGGATTCTTAGTATAAAGCATCTTGGCTAAGAAAAACTAAGACTGTATTCCACCCAACCCAACCCACTGTTTAAAATATTCCAGAAAAAAACGTAAAAGAGATAACCTTTTTTGCTTAAAATACAAAAATGTTTGCCTGTGGTGCTAGAAATCAATAAATGTTACAATTTTAAGCAGTTTTTGTCAACATCATTTAAAAAGTGTAAAAAATGCCGTTTGTAGTGTAATATTCTTAAAATTAGTGATTTTGACAAGAGATCTAGAATTTTAAACATTTTTTTAATGTAATAAATATCTTTAAATAAAAAGTATACAATACAACAACTAAGCTACCCCCCGCCCACTCCCTTCAAAAAAGCTGCTATTTCACTTTTTTTTTTGTTTAAAGTGTCAAACTAAGATTTTTATTATTAACTTATTTTTCTTTTATATTGAATGGGTACATCTAAGTTAAAAAAAAATATAAAAATCCTTTGGTCAGGGGCGGCACCCCTAGAACCGGGCTGGCTTTAAGAATAAAAATATAAAATGAAAACTCAGTTACATTTAGATCCACTAAAAGATCAAGTTAGAAAAAAAGTTCAATGTGTCCACCTGTTATTTAAATCTCGTTCAGACCCCCTTGTTGATATTTGTTTTTTTTTTATTGGTAACAGAGATTCAGACGACACAGATAGCAGTGACGAGGAAGAGTTTGAGAGTTACATCACCGAGGAGAACCTATTCGCCATAATCGATTACATAAGAAATAAACACCTGTACTGTCTCTATTGCGTCATAACGGGCATAGACATGGAGGATCTAAGAGAAAACTGCCCCGGTCCCTACCGAATGGACCACGACGATGAGCTCGAGTGATATAAAAGTATAAAGTAAGTAGGTTTATAAAGGGTAGGTCGGAAAATTAGGCAGTTCGTCCTATTTTCTTTTAAGGATTTTTGAAGAGCTTAATAATGTAGGTCATTTGTAACCTATTTATTTTGTGCATTTTTGTCCAAGGCTTCTGGAGCCGGTCAAGATAAAAATAAAATAATAAAATATTATAAATAACCTGCACCAAAAGGATGACCATAGAATTATTAAAAAATATTGATATATGGCATAACGGACGCAATAAAACATAACTTAATCAAAAAAAGTCAAACGGCCGTATCTGGATACTAATCAGGGATGATCTATAACAGTCAGTAAGCACAGTGTTGTTGTCTACATTTAAGCTCTTTAATCCTAAAATAGGTAAATGTAAAAACGATGAAAAAAAATCAATTTTTAATAATATGTTTGAGTGAGATTATTCAACATATGTCAACTTACAGGACCGGTATGTTCGTTCTAGAGTTTGGTCGTTGTTTTGCTGTACGTTTTTGTTTAGTTAAAGTGTTCCTTCAAATCATTGATCCTTTCGAGATAAAAAAAAACGTCATATCATAATTTATGGGTGACTATTGTGTAAATTAAATGTGGAAAATTGATTTGGTGCGCAACATTTTCCCATATAGGATTGTTATGGACGGTAGATTTGTAATAATGGAGATGATTATCTTTTTTGGTTCTACCCTGGAGACAGTTACCTTAGGACAATTAAATGTCCAAGATGATCAGGCTGTGATCGGGGGGTCTGATTGGCAGGCTCCTGGTCAGTTAGTTCCAGCATTTAAGGCAAATATTTTTCTTGATGAATAGGAGCCTGCCGTGCAAAAAAGGTACCAGGTATCTCCGGTTTTTTCTTCGCTGCAAGTTAATCTTAGTCTTAATACAAATTCTTCTCGGCATGGACATTTTCTCTGTTACACAGATTTTTCATTAGGTACGTTGTGCTCTATGATACTTAATCAGAGAAAAAATTTTCAAGAAGGTATATCTAGTTTCTTTAAACATACAGAGCTTGCGGATGAGCTAACTATGATTTTTGATGACACTCTTTAGTTTGTGGAAAAAGGGCGGATGGTATTCACTATTGCCGTAAATTGCATAGCTCTTTAAATCCAGCTACTTCTTACTCCCTCCAAAACATTCCTCCTTGCTTAAGACATCTTTTTGAGGAAGAACGTTCAAAAAGAACATGGGTTAAAACCTTAACCTTTAAAAAAAATATTTTCTCAACATGCTCATTTTTCCGGTGAGGCTCTTCCAAGGACAAATCTGAAGTTTTCCTCTTCCTCTTCTCGTTCTCATCAATTTTTGAATAATTGGTCAAAATTAATAGGATAAATTACAAAGAAATTATATACTCCGCTTTCAAAATAAAAAGCTCAACCTTTACCAAAGATCAAAGAAGCCAAAAATGACTACTTGAGTCAAAGTATATTCGGGACAGCTAAAAACTTACAGGACTCGTTGGGAGCTTTTAGGTGCTCCACTTTGAATACTATAATGATTCCTCTTTCAAAAGACATTTGTCGTCCCAAATCCCTCTTTAAAAATGGTTATCGAAATAGATTCGATGTTAAAAACAGGGGTCATCAAGGAGGTAGACCTGCAAACAGGATTTCTATCAAATATGTTCCTAGTCCCGAAATCAGACGGGTCGAGTCGTCCAGTTTTCAACCTAAAACACCCGAACGAGTACCTGACGCCCAACCATTTTCGAATGCTAAGTAATTTCAAAATACCCCGGTTTCTTCAAAAAGACGACTTTGTTGTAAAACTGTATATCAATCTTATTTTCATGTCCCGGTAAAAGAGACCCGTCAAAGATTCTTAACCTAATATTACAGAGTAAATCTCTTGTCTATGACCAGCCTACCCTTTGGGTTTTCGTCAGCTTTCGAAACATTTTTAAAACTGACGAACTGGATTGCATGTTTTCTGAGGGCTCTAGGCTTAAGAGTAATTGTCTACTTAGACAACTTTCTAATAGTTCAGCAGGATCTAAACATTTTAAGAAGTTGAGTCCCAAAAGCAGTAAGAGTTTTCAATATCTATTACATCAATTAAGAATTTATCTGAAAATGGTATTTTGGTAAATAAATGAGTGGCCTCTACCTTTTCTAATGTTGAGCAGCCGTTTTATCGTCACACCCCTCAATTAAACAGATGCTTAAGATTATCAGCTGAAAAGCTCCTGTTGAGTGTAAGAAAAGTATTTGAGATATTAACATAATTTTGGATTGGATTAAAGCTAATCCGCCGAAGTCGGAAAGTCTTTTTCAATCTTCAAGACATTTGGGAGTTCTGCCTTTATTAGTTTCTGGGAGAAGGATACATGACCTTACCTTATTGCATATTGGTAAGGAGTACCTGCAGGAGTTTTCTGATTATGTAGTATTGTGGCCTACTTTTGGGTCCAAAACAGATAAGCTCGTTTTACGCACTCAGGATGGTTAATTTTAAAACACGAAGATACAGCTTTGGACATCATTGTAAAGTTTCAAAATCCGGAATTTGAAAAATATTTCCTCTCTATTACTACGAGGGGTAAGGTTAGTGGACCATCAAGATCGGTAATTGCATGGTAGACCCGTTCGGTTTTGAAGGAGGCGGAGATTGAGGTCTCTCCAGACAGTTTTCGTTCCGCCGTTGGATCGATTTTAAAAGTATTGGAAATCCGCATCCTTTATGTAGATTTGTACCTATTTAGCCTTCGAATTTCTTATTTATTTCGTTCCTATTCAAGGTTAAATCCAGTTCTTAGTTTAAGGAAGGAAAAAAAAGTAATCACGTATAGGTCAAGTCCTAGACAAGTACTTAAGTGTACTTTTTGGGCGTACTCTTTGCTTATTTGCACAATAATGAACCCCAGGACGACATGATAAACTTCAAGCTCCAGCAAGACTCAAAGTAAGCGATTTTTCTCTGCAAGAAAAAGACATAAAAAAATTCATAATCTATACAAAATTATCTTTTGATCTAAAATCTAAAACCTAATCACTAACCAAAATTGTCCTCGGAAGTTGACATGTGATTCTTTGTACATATAAATTATTTATAATACATAAATAAAAGTGACGAATAAGTACAACAGTTTTCGTTTTTGACACTTAAATAAAAGTACCTACCCAAAAATGTACATTGATCTTTTAAGTCTCATATTTATACTTGTTAAAAAATCCTTATTTATATTCTGAAGTAAATATTTTTTTTTAATTTTCACGTATGATAATAAAAATATCAAGATACCACGCGCGCATCCAATCAACACTAATGGCAGATCCAGGAAGAAGTTAAAAACAAAGAAGTACGAAAGGTTTAGGTCAAAATTAATTTTTTCAGCCCTCCGTAGCGCAGTGGGTAGCGTATCGGCCTGCCGCACGGAAGGTCTCGGGTTCGAATCCCAGCTAGGTGCATGGATATTTGGTGTTTGTCTTTAACTCAGCACAAACACTTGAATACACTGGACTACGGATGGAAAAGTTCCAGTATTAAAAAAAAATTTTGGCTATCAATAATAAGTATTTTAATTTTGTCTTTATTAGCTTCACTGTGAAAAGAAAATATGTTTTTTGTTTTTAATTTCACCTTTGGGCTTTTTTTACCTTCTGTTTGTGAGCCTAACCCAAGTAAAACCTAGAAGCGCCGAAGGTTTTTCTGGATCCAACGTTGATAACCATTTTTTGATGGTTCACATTATACTATTATTTTAAACCTTTGTAATCTAGGAAGATATATCTAGTTACAAAATCTGGTTTTATTTCGAATGACTTGTTAAATTTTTTTTTTTTCGAAATATGTACGTTTTTTGTTTTTTTATGAAATATTCTAATAAATAATAACAATTGAAGAAAAAAATCGAGCATTTTTATTTAAAAAATAATGTAGGTATATGCTGTCTTATTGTTATGTGGACAGGGGGCAACTTTGTTATTTTTTCATTTGATACCCGATATTTCTAAGGTAAAATTTTTGTATCGGAATGCATTCCTAATGCACCATAAATTCTATCATTGAAAGTTTCTGAAAGGATTAAGAACTTCGTTCGTTTTAAAATGTAAACAAATTTCAATGTCACACACATTTTATCTGTCTGTCATTTTGGAAAAATGATAAAAGAACCATACGCTAACAGAAAACGCAAGGTGCCTAATTTAAATAAAAAACATAAAAAAAAAAATTTGGGACACCCTGGACAAAAATATGCGTTTTAAAATCTAAGAACTTTCTGGAAATTTTTTGTTTCTTTTATTAGATTAAGAGATACTAATTTGAAGGAGTTATGATTATTATTAATTATAAATCACCATGCTTCGTTTTATTTGTTAAAAAACTTTTTTGTCTGTCTTGTTTCTTACCCTGCTCTCTTTTTTGAAATTCCAACAAGGCCTTTCCAAACGGATTCAGTTTAAAAATGCACTCTAAAAAATAACAACATTTTACCTGGATACACAATCTGTAAAATAATTCTTGCATCCTCACGTTTCAAACATTACACCATGTTCCCATCTAAGCGTTTCCCAAGCGCTGCCTCCCTGTGTGGTCTGAAATGAACTTGTATAGGCAAATCTCGCTTAGATGATCTAAAATCTGATGTGATGCGTGTTTTGATTCAGGGGCCCCACGCATGAAATATGCATAGATGGGAACCGGGTTTTATTAAAAAAATTTAGGAAAAAATTATATTTTCCCATATTTTGAGGATATATTCAATGTAAATTATGTAATATACAAAATGACAGCTGTTAACTTTTATTGTATTAATGATAGTTAACTAAAATGACAAATTTAAATTAATTGATAACAAAATACGATGAATGAGGTCTTTGTTTTATTCACCCTTCATAAATCTTATATTTTATTTTTTTTTTAAATCTCTATAAACTGACGGTAACTTTTTCATTAACTTACACTAATAGTGACTGACTTTCGTCGCTTGTGGAATGAGCTTTTGGAATAGGGGTTCTGCGATCGGTGTTATCTATGACCTAAAAAATGTTTCTTTGCTGTTTTTGGTTATTTTGTTTTATTTTATTTATTTATTGTCGGAAAAACTCCATTTTTCAAAAATTACCAAATAAAATAATTTAGCAATTTTATACAGTGTGTAAACGATATGATAGTCATTATTTAAATGGGTGATAGGGGGGATAAAACAAGCAAAAAAGTTCATATAATATAGTCGTCAAAACTTAGTGGTTTCGGAGATATACGACTTGTAAGTTAAACACAGTTTGGCAACAATGCGCTTTTAGGTGCGTGCGATGTGAAATTAAAGGAGATCTCATGATAGAGTGGCGCGGAGCGGCGGGCTGCAACGTTAATATCAACATATGCCCTTTGAGATGGTTTTTTTTTTCACAAGTTAAAAATTATTAATTATTTAAAAATAGTAAAAAGCACAAAAATATGTGTACTTACCGAAAATTGGTTTTAGCGTCTCGTCTGGTTATAAAAGTTTATTTAAAAGTCCTTTTCGGTATCAAAATAAAGTTTTGCTTTGAAAAGCACTGCGTATGGTCCACTTTTATTATACAAAAAAGTACGACATCTGTCACACTATTTTCAAAGCTCTTTTAAATTTGTAAAAACTTTTTTTATTAATTTTTTTTGGCAAACACTAAAAAAAACACTTTTTAAGCATTTGTTTGTACACTGGTAGGGCACACTCCCTTTTTTTAAATGAAAAAGACCTGTCACACAGTGTTTAAACTGTTTTTAATTTGTAAAAACTATTTCTTATTTTGAAAAACACTAAAAAACCCGAGCAAAAAACACTTCTTTTAAGCCGCTGGGGAAATCTGTCGCGATACATTTGAGCTGCAAGATTTGACTTTCTGCGAGTTTCACCGTATACTAATAGCGTATTCTTGGTTGGAGAACATTTTTACTTCACCTATGTTGGGAATTTGGAACCTTTGGTTGCACTAAAACAATCATAACTTAATTTTTAATTCAGTTTAATTTCACTCCTAACTACAAAGAACTCGTGAAAATAATTGGCGTCAGGTACACTCGCGCGACTGACAACCTTCACAACGAACAGCGGAAGATGCACTATGAACTCATGATTCAATAAAAGAAAGGTATGATGCGTAGCGGTTCAAAATTCGTCTAGATCCGCGCATGGCGTCACCTGGTGACATTTTTGTGGAGCGAACAGGGAACTACCTACGCACAGCTGATACCAATTCACCTACAAACATGAAAATTTGAGGATAGTTTAGGTTGATAACGGAGGAGCTCACCAAGAAATTTTTTTTTATTATTTTACCCCTGAAGGGGTGAAAATAGGGGTTGAAATTTGAAAAGGATTTTCTGTATCTCAAAAACGATAAGCAACATAGGTTTGAAAATTGGTATGTAGACTCTACTAATAATATAAGTAAACACGTGCTTCGGTATTTTTAAATTATTTTATTATATTATTATAATTTTAATATTTTCTGTTTTGAAGGGGGTACAAATAACTCACAATTACTTAGAGTTCTAAATCAATGTAGTGTGTTCCTAAAAAGTTAACAAATAGGTGTTTTTGGATTTTTGGAAAATTTGAACGGGTGGTTGCAACCACTCCTTTATATCCGATAAATATTTTAATCCATCAAAGTATGGTTGTAGGTATCAAACTAAAGGAAACAAAGTCAGGAATCTAAAACAATATTTTTTTTTTAAAGTAACAATTTAGGGTTGAGGAGGGGGTTGCAGGTAGGAATGGTTTTCCGTCAAAAAGTACTACAAGGTTTTAAAATAAACGAAATGCAGTCTGGAAAACAACGAAGGGGTGGGGGATTGTGAGGGAGTAAAGCTGAATTCAGAGTTCCATAAGGTAAGCGATATGACGAGGTAAGACGCAATTACAGGACGGGGACTTTAAATGGAATATTGGCCCTAGCGGGTTAGAATTTTTTTTTTATAAAAATACAAAAACACATCTACAAAGATTTTTAGCAGCTAAAATTTTCGGCCAGGACTCTCAAAAAAGCAGGGCTCTCAACACCTTCATATTTTGCCTTCATATTTTATGAAAATGTTCATATTTTTTTTCACACTTCATAAAACTTAATATTTTTTTAAAAAAAAGCTTATTTTTATATTTTCCCCAATAAAGATCAACTGAGGGGCTAATGTTTGCTCCAGTGACTACTGTTGATGCAAACCTAAATTTAAAATTACCCTTTTATTCTTGTTAATACATAAATGGGGAGATATTTTGATTTTAGCAAAGAAGTTATATTTTTTTTTCTTTTTTAAATAATAGACTTAAATTAAATTTCAGAGATGAATAGGCATAACAATGTCAAAGTTTCAAGATGAGTGGTCAACTAGAAAAGACGGTAGTGAACAAAGAAAGTGAACTTTTTTGTACTGGTGTTGTAAGGCCATACCGATCTCAAGAGGTTTTTTCTCCGTGCAACAGCATTTTGAAGGTGAGAAGCATAAAAAAATTTTGCGGCGAAACTTCAGTCTCAAAATTTGGTTTTGCAACAAGGATCAAATTCACTAGGGGTCACCTGCAAAAAAGATGCGGCCACAACTGCTGAACTAATATGGGCTATGCTATGCTAACTTCGTTAATGGCATTGCAGATATATATAGAAAAGATATATTCAGAAAAATGTTTCCAAACCAAGAAGCTGTACCAGATTCATTTTCTTTCTATAAGTATTCCAGAACATACTTTCTTGAACAGTAGATGGCTCACACTGGGTCCAGCTATTGAACGCATTTTATAACAGAGTGTTGCTCTCATTGAATATTTTTTAAAGTTTATTCCATTAAAAGCTGACTAACAAATGAAAAGTGCTAGATACCAAAGTGTGAGTTCACTTTTAAAACAAAAAGCGATGGAATGTGAATTATTAAATAGTATCAGTATATTTACAAAATATACCAATGCATTTCAAAATGAAGAGCCACTAATACATAAGATTTACATTGAGCTTAAAGAGGTGATAGTTTTAATTGCTTTAAGAATATGCAAGTCAGATGCGATTAAGATGTTTAAACAACATCCTTTGGATATTGATCTATTTCAACCGACCAATTTGTTACCGATAAAAGACACAACTTTGGCACTGAATTGAATAAGGCATTCTAATTGATTCCTGTAAATGCTTAATTAGTTTTCCTAAATGGGTTTCAAAATCACTTTAAAGCAGCTGGTTCTTACTTGATTAAATGAGATAACTTTTTAAATTTAAATGTAAGAAATGCGCGTTTTTTGAATCCTAAGTCAAGAAAAGAACCAAGCATGATAAAGAGTTTATCCAAATTTGTACCTGAACTACCTATCAAGGCAAATATCGAGTTTGTTGTGGCCGAATGGAAATTACTCTAACTTGAAAGTGAGCCCAATACGGATATAGAACAAGTCGACGTGTACTGGAATTTCAACATGCAAAAAAAAATGAATTGGGCGAATTAAAGTATCCTTCCTTAGACAAAGTTTTAAAAGCTTCTTTGTGTATTCATCATTTATGCATCTAATCTTGCACTGGGAGACTCAAAAGCAAGTATGAAAGAAAAATCTTTAAATGCTAGATTGACTGTTAGTGACGCATTGAAAATGTATAACAATAAACCAGAGCTTGTCCCCATTACGAAAAAAGTGCTGGCTTTAGCTTCTATGGCTTATAAAAGTTACCAAATTTACTTAGAAGACCAGAAAGAATTTAAAAGAAAGAAAATAGAAAATAGAGGCTAATCAAAATATACGGAAAATTAAAGAAGAAAAAGCAAAACAAGCGAAATCTTAAGAAAAAAAGAAAGAAGCTGCGGTGTTAGAGTCTCAACTTAAAAAAAGCAAAAGAGGAAACAAAACTTCAAGCTACTGTTTCTGACAAGCTTATTAAAGAAGCTTCAGAGAGATTAAGAAATGCCTTAAAGAAAGATGATATGGCTTAAACAACACAAAAATAATTACATGAAAAGGAAGAGCAAGTTGAAAATTTTCAATCAAAAATAGGCAGAAGACAAAAGCAGTTGATTACAAACTTCTTTAAAAACAAACCTCGAATAGAATAAGTGGGTAATTCTTTAAGAACAAACCTCGAATAGAATAAGTGGGTAAATTTTAAATATTTTTGCTGGTCTTCAATTTTGAGTTCCTTTTAGTTTATTATTATTTTGTTACTTCTGAAAAATCCTGGATTAGATACGGCTTTTTTATGTCTTTTGATTTATTATTCTTAAATTTTGAGCATTATTTAAAGTTTAATATGTTAGTTAGTTGCCACTAAAAATGTATGAATTGAGTAGGGCTTTTTCATGATTTTATTCTATTACTTTGAAATGTTGAGTTTTTTAAATATAATATGATCTCAGAATAGGTATTTAAAGTATACTTTCTTACTAGACGTACCTATTAAAATGTATTTCCTTCATATTTTTTTATTAATTTCATATTTTTATTAAAAAATTTCATATTTTTTTATATTATTTTCCTGTTTATCTGTTGAGAGCCCTGGAAAAGGGTCTATTCACATACAACTTTTTTTTCAAATTAGAAGGCCCCGCTACTTTTTTGAACAAATTCGATTATTTATTCACGTTAAAGTTATCATCTCGTCCACAAAAATGCTTCCATTTTCTTGTCTTTTGGAAATCTAAAAAACTTAATGTCATGCGAAAAACCTTTTGTCTGATTGTCACACCACATCCGTGTATACAGTACCTCATTTTGTGAATTTTTTCCACTGAAAAGTTAATTAAAACTAATTGTAAACAAACGACCACCTCGTAATAAAAATAGCGACTGAATGCTGTCTCTCACGTCTATCACCAGGTGACGTCAGTTAGCCACGCCTACACTGTTGTAGAGAAGAAAGGGTCAGAGATTCACGTTTGCAGCGAATTGCGTTATTGCCAAGTGTTTTTTAAATCTTTAACCCAAAGGAAATCATTATTAATTTTTTTTTAATTTAGAGGAAATATTTGTTTTTATTTATTTGGAAATGGTCCTATTGTAAAATGGTTAAAGTTAGATAAGAATGTTTCCAAAATTCTTGTAGACATAAGCACCTAAATTTTTCAACTTTAAAGTCATTTAGACAAAAATCTGTTGAGTTTTGCCCCATAAGTCATATGAACTTTTTGACTTATTTTGACTCATCAGTTAAAAGGATGACTATGGTATTGTTTACACACTGTATAATCTCAAAAATTTTAATCCATAAATATTTGGGTAATAGGGACTTATCGGTACATAAAGTCGACATATAGCCTGACTCGGCACTATTTCTGACAATTCCGCACGAAGGTTGAAAGGTTTCTGACATTTTTGTCATGTAAACATGTCATCTAAACACGCTCATATTGTGCCATTCTTAAACTTGTTAAATTAAAGTTAAAGCCGTCCTTTATTAAAGGCAGCACAAACATGATGAAAGTCGACATTATTTTGATAGCAAAGATGACATATTTAGACAACAACAATGTCAGAATCCCTTTAAACTTCGTGCGGAATTGTCAAAAATAGTGCCGTCTTTATTAAAGACAGACTATGCCGACTTTATGTACCGATAAGTCCCTAGTTACTTAAAATTTTTGGCTTTATTTAATATAAATTAATTAAGCCTTGGTTACTATTGTCTTTTTAAGTTCTATTTTTGTAAATCTCAAAATCCGATTAAAACTCCCACTAATAAGTAACACTATTAAGGTCAACGTTAGTTAATAGTGTCAAAATAGTACCTGTCCATAATACTGCCCGACTGTAAAAAATCTCGGTATAAGTCCCTATTAGCGTCAATAATTGAATACAAAACAAAAGGCTTTTGGTTGCGAAAAAATATTTACAAACACTGTACGATTAAAGACGTTAGAGCAGTATGGAGAAGAAGACATGGACGAAGACAGAACAAAGAACATAAGATTATGCAGTTACACTTAGTATACACAAATTAACAAATTGATTGGTTTAATTTAAATGAAACTCCCCAAAACGCAATTATAAATATTAATTCCCTAAAAATATACCTGTAATATTATACTGTACGCCCCAAGTGCAAGAAATATAAACTATAATTATGTGAGCGAGAAGTTTTAGAGACATCTTGCCTACAAAAATAATAAAGATGAGAATAAACGTTAACTTTTTGACTAAAACCAATCAAGAAAAAACGTGATTTTTGGCGGTTAAAACGGTCACAATAAAATTTTTCTCGAAAATCACTCAAAACAGTGGATAAAATATATTGCGAACTGTGTCAAGCTTGCAATATTTAGAAGATCAATAATTACCAACCTCTACCATAGAGCAAGAGTTCAAGGTATAAAATATGATGGATAGGTAACCCTCGCCATTTTTTGATAATATCTGCATTTTCTCGTCCTGAATACGAAATGGACAATCCTGTACCTCAAAATTGTGGATAAGGGCTCGACACAGCAATGCATAGGTTTTTCCAGATATCCAGAAGTAATAGCTATTCCAGACAGAACTGCATCAACGGTAGCTACACAATCTGGGACACCAAGAAAACTTCTTACTTAACTAAAATTTTTACAAAAGTTTGTAAGATTCTACAAATACAAAAATTGCACACCACTCGATATCACCAGAGTTAGAGTGAAAACATAAAACCAACTGGGAAACTTTACTTTTTTATGTAATGATGTGAATGAGAAAAACACTCTAGAAAGTTCCACGAACGGGAGAGTGAAAACAGCAAAATGCAAAATCTAAAGATAAAAAAAAAAAATAAAAGAAACACAAGTTGAACAATATTGTACAATCTAAGACCGTGTAAAGATTCGCACAAATCTAATTGTTTCAAAAATTTCAATCTGATTAAACCAAAGGCAAAATAGGCATATTTCAGGAAAATAAGAACAATATTTTGGATGAGGTAAAATTTAGAAATGAATGTCGCTTTTGTACAGTTATATAAGTCTGTAGCCGATTCTTATAAAGAGATACGAAATACTGCAAGTACAATCTTTAAAAAGACGAGAAATTGAACCAGTCATGGTAAATGAAGGCTTGTTTGTTTAAGATAAACATCTTCTTCGGTTGCCGTAGAAAATGGGTGAGATAGATTTACTAACATATTTTTAAAGATACAAGCCACTGCAACGTAGGTTGTTTTCTATCTCTTTAATTTCACGCCATAGAAAGAAACCGAAACAGAGCATCGATTTATCTGCGAACGGTTATCACGATGCAGTCGGCCCCAAAGCGCGTTCGGCTATCTCAAATGCCGTATCTCTTCGTCGTTTTTCGCAACGTAAGTGAAAACGCGTCTGAAACATACTAGATGACAGCCGGCATCTTTCCGTGTCTTTCGACAGCGTGTAGAGGAAGAGAAAGAAAACAATGTATTGGCTTTTAGTCCCTTTTATTTGGTTAAAACTTGTCCAAATATTTACCGCGTGAAAAGTGAAATTAGGCACGCAATTGTCAGTAACTCCACATTTTGACATGTCTCAAGACATTTTCGCAGATCCCTGAGTGAGAAAAAAGCAATGAAAAATTGTTGAGATACTGCTTCTATACTTAGGACGGCAGTATACAGACGACTTCAACGGGTAGAAAAATGGAAACCCACTCGGTTGAAATTTAGAACATGCGCAAATGGAAGGATAGGCAATTCTGGGTTTACTAGGATGTTTATGTTCTTCGATTAAGACAAGTAAAGTGGTTTCATTAATAGCTTTTAAGTGTCACGAGAATACCCGATAGTCAATTAAGCACGGCCTGCCATCACTCGATAATGTCGTGTTTCAATAGAACGTTCCTATAATTATTTCCACTGATTATGGGCAAGAGAACGTCTTTGCCTAAAAAGCGATGTCCACACAAAAGGGTCAAATGCACTCTTCTAATATCTTGATAATCCTTTAGCGGCTTTCGCATAAAAAAAAGAGCAACATATGCGGCGGCAGGACTAGTCACGGCATGTATAAAAATACAGATAAACCGGATATAGGTCCCATAAAAAACAGGACAAAATGATTTCTTTAATACATTTTAAAATTTTGAACCGACTTTTGTGAAACAAATAGGTAATTGATGAGGCTTTTATCCACGTATATTTTTTGGCCGCCATTTTAAACTTCACAAAATAAAAAAAATTCCTGGCCTTTTTGGCGGTGTTTCTAAGGTTATGCCAAAAATTACACAATCAAATAATCACTGCTTAAAAAGAAGCCTCTTTCTTTTATGGTAAAAAAGTTAAGTAAAATAGTTTAAGGTTATATAGTAATCACTAAAATCGGTTCAGTAGCCTTTATGATGAATTAACATTGATTTTAAAAAAAAGGAATTTACTATAAACGGTATTTTATCTAACTTTTTAACCAGTAGACCATTCTTAATGGAACAAACCTGGTTAGTTTCAAAGTCATCTTGAAATTCAAAATGGCGGATAAACTGCAAGAAGTCTTTTCATAAAAAAAATCTACTTACTCTCAAGATTATAAGTTGACAGCCCATCAAGCGGAGAGGTGGTAACATATCTAAGCTCGCATCTAAAATTCTCTGATTTAGGGGTGCGTTAATGTGGGGGCGTATCATCTAAGTAGATTTTCTCAAAATTAGTATATAATTGAACGAATGAAGGGACTCCCATCATAGTCTTAATTAATTGGATCGAAATAGGTTTACAGAAGAAAAAAAGTAAATGAATATTGTGTTAAAGGCCTTTTTCATTGAAGAAGGCAGTACTCTCGCGTAAAAAGAGCAGCGCTCTTCCAGCTCGAAAGTACCACTACTGTTACAGTTCTGTCGCTAAAGCTACATTTACATTGATTAGGGATGTTTTGGAACGCTTATTTGACACTTCGTAGTGGTTGTGGTAATTACTGAGTCTGCGCAATAGCTAAACGTCATTCCGTTGTGGTAATTAACCACTACCACTGCTGTAAGCTACGAATCCATTTTGTTGTGGTTGTGGTTATTTTGTTGGTTAATTTTAGAGTATTTTGGCACAATTAATTTGAAAAATAATGAAATATTACCAGTTTTCAGCATAAAAAACACTTATTTTGTTAAATAAAGCCCAATTTTTTATTTTTTCTCGCCTCTAAATTTTTTTACTAGTGACAGTTTCTAATGTGTTCCAAAAACTCTGGTAAAATCGATGCGTGGTAGTGGTAGTGGTTGTTAAACACTACCACAGCGGCTGTCAAAGTTGTCAAAATTTCAAGTCGTCCAAAATTTCCCTATAACTATTTACGTTTACATTAGCAAATTTTAAATTATGATTTTGCGTTGTTAAAAAAATGGATGTTTTTTCAACATTTTCTAAAGAACCATTTTAAGCACCATAGTCGTAAAGCATATATTACCGATCATATAGTAGCTAGTAGTAGATCTGCCCAAAAATTCAATCTTTTAACGTATTATTTTATAAAAAGTTTGCAACTGCCAGTTTGATTTTGAAGTGGACTTTGAATTGATTCCTTGATTGATTCCTTGATTCAACTATGAAATTAATTAGTGTAATAGCAGTAAAAATAGTCGCTAGTTCTGGACGCTTATTCTTGATCGACCGTGGGGTGAGTTGAGCGAAATTCCCCGGGAAAAAAAGTGGTGAAAAAAGCTCACCTCACCTCACGGTTGTTCAAGAATAAGCGTCCTGTTCTTCAGATATGAGCTTGAACTGATTTTAACGCGTAAAATGGAGCTCTCCTCAATTACTTCAGCTGTTAGATCAACCTGAAGTGACCTGCCATCGTGCTCTAAGCAGAGCACTAAAAATCTTAGAGAGCTCATTTATTCCAAGTACGAAAAAACTGCGAAAGCCCATAAGCCCACCAGTGGGTCTATATCTTGAATCGAGAAAAAATTTGCCCCAAAACCGCCCCTCTCGGTGGGCCAGTGTAAGAGAGCTCAGCCAGGGAGTAGAAAAAACCTTTAAAACTCATTATTAATTTTCATTTTAGTACTTTTTTTGTCACTCCCTATAGTATGGTCCCAGGGAGCGCTCCTTTATCGATTTAGATAGACCCACAGGGCCTTTCTTTATTCGGCGCATTACCCTCTCCACATAGGCCAATCAGCTCTTATCGTTTTAGTGTCCTTTTATCCACTTTCGCCGCCATTTTGACAGAAAACTAATGGATTATCTGTCACTTTTGAGTGAAAATGGCGGCGAAGGTGGATAAAAGGACACTAAATCGGTATGAGTTGATCGGCCTATCTGGAGAGGGTACTGTTCGGCGTTTGATGGCCAATCTGACATTTATCGGTGATGACGTCACTATTCATCTGTCCATAGCTTAAAAACGGACAATAAACCTGGGACTGAATTTTTGATTCTCAAGCGCACGTTCACCTCTGTGAGGTGAACACTCGTATACGTCTCTCTCTCTCTGCAGAACAGTTTTTTTGACACTGATAATAGGCACTTGTTGGCAAGCTATTTCTGATCCTTGTTGTTAGCGTATCTTTG